>OY728146.1:1060507712-1061928712 GCA_963277665.1 Viscum album
AAATCTGGTAAATAAGGGTAAAAAAATTATATTATTATTATAATAAATTACCCTAAAGCATGTCCTAACCCTATATTTTGATACATGTCTGACCATAGGAATATTTTGGTCGATTTGGAGACCCCATGGATCCACTTGTAAGTGATAATGACACATTATATTAATTTAGTTAAAGTAAATACAAAAATTACAAAAGCATATATCTTTTAGAAAAACAATTTTCACATAGGGTATATATGTTATATTTTCAACAATAAATATTCATTAGAAAGATAAGACTATTTCATACATAATGGTATTTTATTTATAATTTTTATAAATTGAATAATTAAATTTATTTATGACACAATAATGATGCAGTATTTACCTTATTAATGAAAGAATCAAATAATTTGAATTATAAATGTTAAAATAAATATAATTTGAACGTTTTAATGACATACACGAATTTTATTTGTTAATATTACTTGTTAGGATTTCTAAAATGAATTTGTTTATAATTAATAAAGTTGTTAAGACTTTAACAAAAATCAATTATTAAATAGTGTCAAAATTGACATAAATATGTTTTTTTTAAAATATTATATTATTAATTGATATTCTATTCTTAAAAATATAAGGTTTTTCCAAATGACATATATAATGATATTTTTATCATTAATTGACCACTTTGGGGTCTCTTTGAAGATTATAGTAAGTTTATTGACTATATAATTTAAAAATACAAAGACACATGGTAAATGTCAAACTATTTAACTAACAGTTAAATAAAAAAGATGAAGTTAATATTGTGACCCAAACTTGTCTAAAACCTATTGGTTGAGAGGTTTTCGACCTATACCCACATTAACCTTTAAATAATAGACTTCAGAGCCATTATAACCCGAATATGAATATATTATAAAATAATATTTCTAACTTTTCCTAAGGTGACCCTCACCCCTCTTATAAAAGGTCACTTCCCCTTCCCTCTAATTCACACATTCAAAGCCTTTTGTCTGAGCCAAAAACTGTCTAAATATTCTCTCAACTTCCCTAACTTCAACCTAGAGGCCTTAGTTTTATCAAAAATCCAACCTAAGGATCCCTTTTGATCAAATCAAAAGGAAAACCCCGAAGAAGAGGTAATGTTTTCACCACCCTCTTTCATGTTCCTTTCTTCTTCAACGTCTTGTTTATTTGTTATTTCTATTCTAAAATTGTAACACCCCAACCTTCTATGGTACGCTTCTCTTTGATTAATGTGATAGCGTGTGTTGTACGCAACACCGAGTTCTAACACACCATAACCAATTAAACTAGCCGTTATGAATAGTAATACCTACTTTTTGAAATTATATATATTTTATATTTTAAAATGGACTTCATTTTTGGATTCGGAATATCAAATTTAGCCTAAGGTGAAATTTTGGTACTTTTCGGATAACTTTCATATTTTGATGAATAGTGAAAATTACTAAATTTTAATTAAAAACAACTTTTTTAATCAAAATAATTAATAGTGATAAATTATGAACATTAGTAGTTTTAAAGTATATTTAGAATATATTTTTACCATTTAATATAATTTTGGTCATTGGACATAATTTTACAATTAAACCGAACATAAACAAGTGTCAATCTTTTGATAGTTATTATCTCTTAAAAACACGCTTTTTGTTTTGACAGCGGGAATTAATTTTAAATTAATTTCTGCCACTTCTGTGTTTTGAATTTAGGAAAATGTATTCCATATTTGGAATCAGGATGTTCAAATTGTGTAAATAGGTAACTTTTATTTTTATACATTTTGAATAATTACTGCGGTAAATATTTTATTTACCATGGTTAAGGGTAAATCCGGTAAATAAGGGTTAAAAAATAATATTATAATAATACTAAATTACCCTAAAATGTGTCTTAATCATATTGGTTGATACAGGGTCGACAATGGGAATCTTTGGGTCGATTTTGGGACCCCATGGATCCACTTGTAAGTGATAATGACACTTTATTTTAATTAAGTTAAAATGAATACAAAAATGACACAAGCATATATCTTTTAGAAAAACAATTGTTACATAGGGTTATATATGTTGGATTTTAGATTATAAATATAAATTAGAAAGATAAAAAGATTTCCTACATAATGATATTTTATTTATAATTTTTAGACATTAGATAATTTATTTTATTTATGACACAATGATGATGCAGTAATTACTATAATAGTGAAAATTTAAAATAATTGATATTATAAATACCCAAATAATTATAATATGAAACTTTTAATGAATTAAACTAATTTTATAGGATAATATGATATATTAGGATTGATTTTAGTGACTTTTTTCGAAGTAATCAATCTGTTATGAGTTTCACAAAAATCAACTATTGAATAGTGTCAAAATTGACATAAAAGAGTTCTTAAAACAAATATTATATTATTAATTGATATTAAATTCCTAAAAATATAAGGTTCGGCCAAGAGACTTATATCATGATAGGTTCATCATTAATGGACCACTTGGGGGTCGCTTGGATGTATGTAGTAAGTTTATTAACCATATTATATAAAAATACAAAGAGAAATTGTAAAAGTGAAACTAATTAACTTAGAGTTAATACTTAAAGATAAGGTTAATATAAGTACCCAAACCTGTCTAAATTCTATTGGTTGAGTTTTTTTTGACCCCTCCCCACCTTAAAATTTAAATAATCAACTTTGGAGCCATTAGAAACCGAATATGAATTTATTATAAATTAATATTTCTAGCTTTTCCAAAGGTGCCCCTCACCCCTCTTATAAAAGGGCACTCCTCCTTCTCATTTCTTCACACCTTCAAAGCCTTTTGGTTCAGCCAAACTCTGCCCAAATACTCTCCCCACTTACCTAACTACAACCTAGGGGCCTTATTTTGATCATAAAGCAAACCTAAGGAGCCCTTTTGATCAAATCAAAAGGAAGAACCCGAAGAAGAGGTAATGATTTCACCAACCTTTTCTAAGTTCATTTCTTCTTCCACTTCTTCTTCCTTTGTTGTTACCATTCTAAAATAATAAATCCAGTATCATATATATACTGTGATGTTATTAGAAATATGGTACAACCATATTCAGTATTCTATCCACCCTTTTAATAACATGTCACCATACGTGCGTACGTACGGCTTACCGTCTCCACGTCGTGGTGTAATTGTTATTCAATATAATATTATTTGGATGGGTATAATAATGATGTGTAACTCATGTAAATAATAAATATAACATATTAATGATTCTGTATATATGATATACCATCCATTTATATATTATTTTAATATCAAAAGAATGATATTGTCGCTCGTGCGTACGTACGGACTACCGTCTCCACGAACGCGATGAGATTTATTCTCCATCGTATCCATTCAAGTATAATTATCATTTGATGATTTAAAAAAATGATGTTTAAGGACTTGATATCATTCTGGATATGAATAATATAAAACCTATCCTTTACAAACATGTCTTACGTAACAAAACATATAAAAGAAAACAAGTAAGTTAACATCCGAAACAACGATAATACTAAGATATTATTATCAAATCAATATTAAAAGATCATATATGATATCATATTAATGTATATTATTATTGTATAATTTAATAACAATTATTTCACCATTATACAGGAGGTTAACCTACCCCAACCAAGGAAAAGTACAAGGTAAGGGGTTTTCATCTCACTCCTTATTCCCGTGAGATTCATGCCATATTGCCACCATTACCTTTTGTGTGGTGTATGTACTGCCCATAATTATATTCTTTGTGTAATACACTCTAATTTATTTGTATTTACATATTCATTGTATGATACCTCTTTCATGGGTTTTATGTTTCATAAGTTACCAAATTGGTAAGGGTTATTTCAAAATCTCTTCATTATCCGAGGTTGTTTATACGTAATAATCTACTGGGATCTCGTTATCATCCACATCCATGTTTTTTCAAAATGTATTTCAAAACATTTTTACAATAATATGTGTTAAAGTCATTTATACCCTTTTTTTAATTTTTATAAAAGGAATCTTTCTGTCGTTTTCAAAACAAGGTCCTTTTTAACCTTTTCGACAGAAATAAGGTAAGAATGTTTTTTTAACTTATACGGCAGGTGCGGTTATTTTCTGCCGTTATAAAATATTCAAAGATTTACTTACAAGCTTATAAGAATATTTTCAAGAAAATGTTTTTTTTATATGTCTCTTAAATTATTCCAAAAATAGAAAGAGATATTTCTCTAAAAAGTGTTTTGATTTCATCTATGTCAACATCCTTTGATAGATTTTACACTTATTTGAAGTTGATTTATTATGATACAAAACTTCTATATTGTATTGAAGGTATTGTGATATGTTTGACTGTGGATGTGCTATTTTTATACCATTCATAGTTTATGATGAAATTATTGACATTTCGTATGCTAGTTTTAATACGAATGTTTATGTTATGTTTAAACCTTTTCATATGGGAATGCATTGGACTTAATATGTGACGGGTGGAGCCCGCTATAGCTCCTCGATGCATCGGTAGGTCTCATGAGACAAACTAGTGTCTTGGCACAAGGCCTTGACAAAATCTTATTTGTAGTCTTGGCACGAGGCCTTGACTATGTGGTTACGATAGTCTGGCATTATGCATTCCAACATTATGAAAGTGGTTATTGATTTTTGCATGTGATTATTCGATTAGTAGAATATCCATGTGAATAAGTAAATGGCATTATTTCATTTTATTTATGCCATACCATGTTGAAAGTTCATGTTTGAAAGGCTTTTGTTTTAGTTATACATTGCCTTAAATGTTTATTCTTATTTATGAAAGTTTCCGCTATATTGTTATCCTTACTGGGCATTTGAGCTCACCCCTTTTCTATGTTTTATTTTTCCCCGGAAGTGAAGAAGTAAATTATGAATGACCTGCAGGGATATTATGTGGGGATATGAGTGTGGATTATGGAGACATTATGTTGTTGTAGTAGTTTTTCATTTTATGATGTAATGTAAAACTTATGAATATATCTAGTGTTTCCAAGGCTACTAAACCAATCGGTCTTTCGAGATTTGATCTTTCTTGTGATCATGCCAATGTTATGTAATAATGCACCGACTCTGGGTAACTAGGTTCGGGGCGTTACAGTTGGTATCAAAGAAAGTTTAGTACAAACCTTGGAAGCTAGATTTAGATAAACTCTGATTAGAGCACGTAGACCTAAGATGAACTTTGAGGATTAGTATAGAAGAACTTCCTAGAATTTTGGTATTGTAGAGATTTTGTGAGTTTTCTGAGCAATACATCCCTGTCTGGATACGAGCAGGTAGAGGCGGCTCTGGAACAGATGTACCTAGGGGTAAAACCTGAAAACACCGCTTTGAGCTAGACTCGAACGGGTACTGGTGCACGACAACGGGCCTTGCTACACTCTTGGTTACGACACTCCCGGGGGATATGCTTAGGATAACTCTCATTTTCTTTACAAATCATTATGAAGGGTTTATGAGTATATACTTCCTCAAAGAAAACATTTTTATGATTATGGATTATATCCATAAATAGTTCAATTTATGTTAAGTGTTTTATAAGTATGGGATTATGTATTTTGATTCATAAACTGATCTAGTTTATGCCATTGTTTAGAAATGGCGCCTAGTGGAAGAAATGGAAACTGTATCAATGCACGCACTCCATGTAGGGATTGCCCTCCTGCTCAAGATAATTATAGTGGGGCTGGTGATGCAACTGGTGCCGATCATCTAATCACCATACTGGGACAACTTACTCAGGTTATGAATAATAACCTTACCCGTATGGAGCACCCTGATCCACAGCGTGGAGGATCAATGTTAGATCGATTCATGAGGCAACAACCACCAACGTTCAATGGGAGTACAAATCCCTTAGTAGCTGAGCAATGGATAAATTCCCTAGAGAAAATATTTCAGGCTTTGGGGAGCAGTGAAAGGGAAAAAGTTATCATGGCAGTTTACCGCCTCACTGGAGATGCTGATCAATGGTGGTCATTGATTCAAAACATGAAGGAAGATGATGAAGTATCAAATATGGAATGGAGGGAGTTCAAAGATCTGTTTTTAGAAAAATACTTTCCTCATGACCATCGAGCAGATATGGAAAGGCAATTTCTGAGTCTGAGACAAAAGGTGGATGAGAATGTCACAAAGTATGAGGCTAACTTTACAAGGTTAGCGAGGTATGCTGGAGATTATATTCGCAACCCAAGAAGTAAGATTGATCATTTCTTTGATGGGTTAAAACCATTTCTCCATCAAGAATTAGTCTCACAGTCCTTTTCATCGTACGAAGACATTGTCTCATGTGCTATCAAGACCGAAAAGGAATTCTCTAAGTCTTATGACTTTAAAGCAAAGCAAGAGAAGAAGAGACCTACTGATCAATCTGGGAATGGAAATAAGGGGAAGAAGGGAAAGTTTGAATATACATCTTGTGGTAAATGCGGGAAGAAACATCCTGTTACTTGCTTGAAGGGAATGGGAGTCTGTTACAAGTGTGGTGAAAAAGGCCACCAAGCTCGTGATTGCAAGGGGAAGAAGGAAGCTACCAACGTTCAGTGCTACAATTTCAGGGAGATGGGGCATTATGCAAATGCATATCCTAAGCATCAGGCGAACTTACCTCAGAAAAGGCCAAGGGATCAAGGCCAGGCTTATGCTATCACTACTGTAGAGGTAGAAGCTCCAAAAGACGTGGTGGCAGGTAATTTAATGGTTTCCTCAAGTTTAGCAAATGCATTATTTGACTCTGGATCGTCGCATTGTTTCATATCTTCCCAGTTTGCTATGAAAATTAGATATTTCCAATTTGATTTAATAAGGGATTTGTCAGTTAAAACTCCTAAGGGAAGTATCATTGCAACAAAGTTTTGTGAATCAGTCCCCATTAGAGCACATAAATTTTCTTTATCTGCTGATCTCATCGTAATACCTATGATTGAGTTTGATATAATCCTCGGTATGGACTGGCATTCGGACTATGATGCGAAGATTTATTTTAAGAAGAAAGAGGTTACGATTCTTGATGATAATGATAAGGAACACCTTATTTTTAGAGCAGAATCGTCACCACCTAATTCTTATTTAGATCCACCCCCAGTAGCTCAACTAAATTCAATTATTTGGGAGGAAGAGAATGAAATAACTATCGGTGAGGAAAGGAATGTTCAAATTGAGGATGTACCTGTTGTGAAATAATTTGTAGATGTATTTCCGGAAGATTTACCTGGACATCCTCCAGAACGAGAAGTTGAGTTTTCCATTGATTTGAATCCTGGATCAAGGCCTATATCGAATACCCCTTATAGAATGGCCACTGTAGAATTAGTCGAACTAAAGAAACAACAAGAGGAATTGAGTAATAAGGGATTTATTCGCCCTAGTGTTTCTCCATGGGGAGCCCCTGTTCTTTTTGTTAAAAAGAAAGATGGATCTATGAGGTTATGTATCGACTATAGGGAGATCAATGCTATAACGATAAAGAACAAGTATCCCCTACCTCGTATTGATGATTTATTTGACCAACTGTATGGAGCTAAATACTTTTCAAAGATTGACCTTCGATCTGGATACCATCAGTTATGTGTGAAGAAGGAAGACATTCCGAAGACAGCATTTCGAACCAGGTACGGGCATTACGAGTTTACTGTAATGCCGTTTGGATTGACTAATGCATCCTCTGTATTCATGGATCTGATGAATAGAGCTTTCAAGGAGTATCTCGATGAATTTTTGGTGGTATTTATTGATGATATCTTGGTATACTCCAAAAAACATACGAATATCATGAAAATCAGTTGCGCATTATCTTGAAGACTCTGAGGAGGCATGAATTATATGGTAAGTTTAGCAAGTGTGAATTCTGGATTTAGGAGATTTCTTTTCTTGGCCATATTGTCTCTAAAGATGTAATCTCTGTTGATCCTTCTAAGACCAAGGCAATCCAAGAATGTCCAGCACCTACGAGTATAACTGAGGTACGCAGTTTTATTGGTTTGGCAGGTTATTATCGATGTTTCGTCCAGAATTTTGCCCGATTGGCTAACCCATTAACGAAGCTCACACGTAAAGGGGTTACATTTGTTTGGACAAAAGAGTGTGAAGAATGTTTTGAAGAACTGAAGAAAAGATTAGTCAATGCTCCTATATTGACTCTACCATCGGGGAATGATGGGTTCGTTATTTATAGTGATGCATCCAAGAAAGGACTTGGCTGTGTCCTTATGCAGAATGATAGAGTTATTGCCTATGCATCAAGACAGTTGAAAATTCATGAACAAAACTATCCTACTCATGATCTCGAGTTAGCAGCTGTAATATTTGCTTTGAAGATATGGAGGCACTACCTCTATGGTGAAAAATGTGAGATTTATACTGATCACAAGAGTTTGAAGTATATTTTCTCACAAAAAGAACTCAACATGAGGCAAAGGAGATGGCTTGAATTACTCAACGATTATGATTGTACGATACTCTACCACCCAGGGAAGGCAAACAAGGTGGTAGATGCTTTGAGTAGAAAAGACCATGGAGTTTTGAACAATATGAGAATTGAAAGGGATCAAATTTTCATGGATCTAGTGAAGATGGACATGGGAATAACCAGGGAAGGTGAAACATCAATGCTTTTTCAAATGGTTGCCAAACCATCTTTACTAGAAAGGATTAAGAGTTCTCAGACCGATGATGAAGAATTCCAAAAGAAGATTAAAGCTGTGAATGATGGGAGATTGAGAGACTTTGTGTATGAAGATGAAATTTTGAAATTCGGGAAGAGATTTTGTGTTCCCGATATACCTGATCTAAAAAGGGAATTGCTGGATGATGCTCATAGTTCCAATTTCTCTATACACCCTGGGAGCACCAAAATGTATAGAGATTTAAAGGAACATTTTTGGTGGGACAACATGAAGAGGGAGATTGCTGATTTTGTGTCAAGATGTATGGTTTGTCAGTAAGTGAAAGCTGGAAGGCAACAGCCTGGAGGAGTCATGCAACCTCTTCCCATACCGGAGTGGAAATGGGACAATACTATGATGGACTTTGTCATGGGGCTACCAAAGACTCCTAGAAGGAACGATGAAATATGGGTTATTGTTGATCGTCTTACCAAGTCAGCACATTTTCTTGCTATAAGAGAAGATCTATCCCTGGAACGTCTAGCAAGACTATATATTAATGAAGTTGTGAGACTTCATGGAGTACCCTTATCAATTGTTTCTGATCGTGATCCCCGTTTTACTTCAAGATTTTGGAAAAGTCTTCAGAAATCCCTGGATACTGAACTTCATTTGAGCACTGCTTACCACCCTCAGACAGACGGACAATCAGAACGGACTATTCAGACCTTAGAAGACATGTTGAGATCTTGCTCACATGATTTTCAGGGTATGTGGGATCAATATTTACCACTGGTAGAATTTTCCTATAACAATAGCTTCCATTCGAGTATTCAGATGGCACCATATGAAGCGTTATACGGAAAGAGATGTCGTACACCAACCTGTTGGGATGACGTTGGTGAAAGAAAACTTGTAGGCCCAGAACTGGTGGAGGAAATGGTGGAAAAGGTGAAGGTAATCCAAAATCACATCAAAGTAGCTCAAAGTAGGCAGAAGAGCTATGCCGATAATCGAAGGAAGGATTTGGAATTTCAAGTCGGTGATCATGTTTTCCTGAAGGTATCTCCGTGGAAGGGAGTCATACGTTTTGTTAAGAAAGTTAAATTGAGTCCCAGGTACATCGGACCTTTCGAAATTCTAGAACGAATTGGGGTTGTAGCTTACCGATTGGCAATGCCGCCAAGTCTCTCCAAAGTTCACGATGTGTTCCACGTATCTCTGTTGAGGAAATACATGCCTGATCCAACGCATGTACTCACCTATGAAGAATTAGAACTGGAACCCGATCTTTCCTATTGTGAAGATCCCGTCAGGATTCTTGATACGAGAGAACAAGTACTGAGAAACCGGACGACGCGTCTGGTTAAAGTTTTGTGGAGAAACCATAAGATGTAAGAGGCAACGTGGGAACCCGAGGAACTTATGATGAAGAACCACCCGAGTCTTTTCATGCGGTAGTATTCTAGAAATTTCGAGGACGAAATTATTTTAAGGAGGGGAGAATGTGACACCCCAAGCTTCTACGGTACGCTTCTCTTTGATTAATGTGATAGCGTGTGTTGTACGCAACACCGAGTTCTAACACACCATAACCAATTAAACTAGCCGTTATGAATAGTAATACCTACTTTTTGAAATTATATATATTTTATATTTTAAAATGGACTTCATTTTTGGATTTGGAATATCAAATTTAGCCTAAGGTGAAATTTTGGTACTTTTCGGATAAATTTCATATTTTGATGAATAGTGAAAATTACTAAATTTTAATTAAAAAAAACTTTTTTAATCAAAATAACTAATAGTGATAAATTATGAAGTTTAGTAGTTTTAAAGTATATTTAGAATATATTTTTACCATTTAATATAATGTTGGTCATTGGACATAATTTTACAATTAAACTGAACATAAACAAGTGTCAATCTTTTGATAGTTATTATCTCTTAAAAACACGCTTTTTGTTTTGACAACGAGAATTAATTTTAAATTAATTTCTGCCACTTCTGTGTTTTGAATTTAGGAAAATGGATTCCATATTTGGAATCAGGATGTTCAAATTGTGTAAATAGGTAACTTTTATTTTTATACATTTTGAATAATTACTGCGGTAAATATTTTATTTACCATGGTTAAGGGTAAATCCAGTAAATAAGGGTTAACAAATAATATTATAATAATACTAAATTACCCTAAAACGTATCTTAACCCTATTGGTTGATACATGGTCGACCATGGGCATCTTTGGGTCGATTTTGGGACCCCATGGATCCACTTGTAAGTGATAATGACACTTTATTTTAATTAAGTTAAAATGAATACAAAAATGACACAAGCAAATATCTTTTCGAAAAACAATTGTTACATATGGTTATATATGTTGGATTTTATATTATAAATATTCATTAGAAAGATAAAAAGATTTACTACATAATGATATTTTATTTATAATTTTTAGACATTAAATAATTTATTTTATTTATGACACAATGGTGATGTAGTAATTACTATAATAGTGAAAAATTAAAATAATTGATATTATAAATACCCAAATAAATATAATATGAAACTTTTAATGAATTAAAATAATTTTATAGGATAATATGATATATTAGTATTGATTTAATTTACTTTTTTAGAAGTAATCAATCTGTTATGAGTTTCACAAAAATCAACTATTGAATAGTGTCAAAATTGACATAAAAGAGTTCTTAAAACAAATATTATATTATTAATTGATATTAAATTCCTAAAAATCTAAGGTTCGGCCAAGAGACTTATATCATGATAGGTTCATCATTAATGGACCACTTGGGGGTCGCTTGGATGTATGTAGTAAGTTTATTAACCATATTATATAAAAATACAAAGAGACATTGTAAAAGTGAAACTAATTAACTTAGAGTTAATACTTAAAGATAAGGTTAATATAAGTACCCAAACCTGTCTAAATTCTATTGGTTGAGTTGTTTTCTACCCATACCCACCTTAACATTTAAATAATAAACTTTGGATCCATTAGAAACCGAATATTAATTTATTATAAATTAATATTTCTAGGTTTTCCAAAGGTGCCCCTCACCCCTCTTATAAATGGGCACTCCTCCTTCTCATTTATTCACACCTTCAAAGCCTTTTGGTTCGGCCAAACTCTGCCCAAATACTCTCCCAACTTCCCTCACTACAACCGAGGGGCCTTAGTTTGATCATAAAGCCAACCTAAGGAGCCATTTTGATCAAATAAAAAGGAAGAACCCGAAGAAGAGGTAATGATTTCACCACCCTTTTCTAAGTTCATTTCTTCTTCCACTTCTTATTACTTTGTTGTTACCATTCTAAAATAATAAATCCAGTATCATATATATACTGTGATGTTATTAGAAATATGGTACAACCATATTCAGTATTCTATCCACCCTTTTAATAACATGTCACCATACGTGCGTACGTACGGCTTACCGTCTCCACGTCGTGGTGTAATTGTTATTCAATATAATATTATTTGGATGGGTATAATAATGATGTGTAACTCATGTAAATAATAAATATAACATATTAATGATTCTTTATATATGATATACCATCCATTTATATATTATTTTAATATCAAAAGAATGATATTGTCGCTCGTGCGTACGTATGGACTACCATCTCCACGAACGCGATGAGATTCATTCTCCATCGTATCCATTCAAGTATAATTATCATTTGATGATTTAAAAAAATTATGTTTAAGGACTTGATATCATTCTGGATATGAATAATATAAAACCTATCCTTTACAAACATGTATTACGTAACAAAACATATAAAAGAAAACAAGTAAGTTAACACCCGAAACAACGATAATACTAAGATATTATTATCAAATCAATATTAAAAGATCATATATGATATCATATTAATGTATATGATTATTTTATAATTTAATAACAATTATTTCACCATTATACAGGAGGTTAACCTACCCCAACCAAGGAACATTACAAGGTAAGGGGTTTTCATCTCACTCCTTATTCCCGTGAGATTCATGCCATATTGCCACCATTACCTTTTGTGTGGTGTATGTACTGCCCATAATTATATTATTTGTGTAATACACTCTAATTTATTTGTATTTACATATTCATTGTATGATACCTCTTTCATGGGTTGTATGTTTCATAAGTTACCAAATTGGTATGGGTTATTTCACAATCTCTTCATTATCCGAGGTTGTTTATACGTAATAATCTACTGGGATCTCGTTATCATCCACATCCATGTTTTTTCAAAATGTATTTCAAAACATTTTTACAATAATATGGGTTAAAGTCATTTATACCCTTGTTTTACTTTTTATAAAAGAAATCTTTCCATCGTTTTCAAAACAAGGTCCTTTTTAACCTTTTCGACAGAAATAAGGTAAGAATGTTTTTTAACTTATACAGCAGGTGCGGTTATTTTCTGCCGTTATAAAATATTCAAAGCTTTCCTTACAAGCTTATAATAATATTTTCAAGAAAATTTTTTATTTTATATGTCTCTTAAATGATTCCAAAATTAGAAAGAGATATTTCTCTAAAAAGTGTTTTGATTTCATTGATGTCAACATCCTTTGATAGATTTTACGCTTATTTGAAGTTGATTTATTATGATACAAAACTTCTATATTGTATTGAAGGTTTTGTGATATGTTTGAATGTGGATGTGCTATTTTTATACCATTCATAGTTTATGATGAAATTATTGACATTTCGTATGCTAGTTTTAATACGAATGTTTATGTTATGTTTAAACCTTTTCATATGGGAATGCATTGGACTTAATATGTGACGGGTGGAGCCCGCTATAGCTCCTTGATGCATCGGTATGTCTCATGAGACAAACTAGTGTCTTGGCACAAGGCCTTGACAAAATCTTATTTGTAGTCTTGGCACGAGGCCTTGACTATGTGGTTATGATAGTCTGGCATTATGCATTCCAACATTATGAAAGTGGTTATTGATTTTTGCATGTGATTATTCGATTAGTTGAATATCCATGTGAATAAGTAAATGGCATTATTTCATTTTATTTATGCCATACCATGTTGAAAGTTCATGTTTGAAAGGCTTTTGTTTTAGTTATACATGGCCTTAAATGTTTATTCTTATTTATGAAAGTTTCCTCTATATTGTTATCCTTACTGGGCATTTGAGCTCACCCCTTTTCTATGTTTTATTTTTCCCAGGAAGTGAAGAAGTAAATTATGAATGACCTGCAGGGATATTATGTGGGGATATGAGTGTGGATGATGGAGACATTATGTTGTTGTAGTAGTTTTTCATTTTATGATGTAATGTAAAACTTATGAATATATCTAGTGTTTCCAAGGCTACTAAACCAATCGGTCTTTCGAGATTTGATCTTTCTTGTGATCATGCCAATGTTATGTAATAATGCACCGACTCTGGGTAACTAGGTTCGGGGCGTTACAGTTGGTATCAAAGGAAGTTTAGTACAAACCTTGGAAGCTAGATTTAGATAAACTCTGATTAGAGCACGTAGACCTAAGATGAACTTTGAGGATTAGTATAGAAGAACTTCCTAGAATTTTGGTATTGTTGAGATTTTGTGAGTTTTCCGAGCAATACATCCCTGTCTGGATACGAGCAGGTAGAGGCGGCTCTGGCACAGATGTACCTAGGGGTAAAACCCGAAAACACCGCTTTGAGCTAGACTCGAACGGGAACTGGTGCACGAGAACGGGCCTTGCTGCACTCTTGGTTACGACACTCCCGGGGGATATGCTTAGGATAACTCTCATTTTCTTTACAAATCATTATGAAGGGTTTATGAGTATATACTTCCTCAAAGAAAACATTTTTATGATTATGGATTATATCCATAAATAGTTCAATTTATGTTAAGTGTTTTATAAGTTTGGGATTATGTATTTTGATTCATAAACTGATCTAGTTTATGCCATTGTTTATAAATGGCCCCTAGTGGAAGAAATGGAAACCGTATCAATGTACGCACTCCATGTAGGGATTTCCCTCCTGCTCAAGATAATTATAGTGGGGCTGGTGATGCAACTGGTGCCGATCAGCTAATCACCATACTGGGAAAACTTACTCAGGTTATGAATAATAACCTTACCCGTATGGAGCACCCTGATCCACAGCGTGGAGGATCAATGTTAGATCGATTCATGAGGCAACAAACACCAACGTTCAATGGGAGTACAAATCCCTTAGTAGCTGAGCAATGGATAAATTCCCTAGAGAAAATATTTCAGGCTTTGGGGAGTAATGAAAGGGAAAAAGTTATCATGGCAGTTTACCGCCTCACTGGAGATGCTGATCAATGGTGGTCATTGATTCAAAACATGAAGGAAGATGATGAAGTATCAAATATGGAATGGAGGGAGTTCAAAGATCTTTTTTTAGAAAAATACTTTCCTCGCGACCATCGAGCAGATATGGAAAGGCAATTTCTGAGTCTGGGACAAAAGGAGGATGAGAATGTCACAAAGTATGAGGCTAACTTTACAAGGTTAGCGAGGTATGCTGGAGATTATATTCGCAACCCAAGAAGTATGATTGATCGTTTCTTTGATGGGTTAAAACCATTTCTCCGTCGAGAATTAGTCTCACAATCCTTTTCATCGTACGAAGACATTGTCTCATGTGCTATCAAGACCGAAAAGGAATTCTCTAAGTCTTATGACTTTAAAGCAAAGCAAGAGAAGAAGAGACCTGCTGATCAATCTGGGAATGAAAATAAGGGGAAGAAGGGAAAGGTTGAATATCCATCTTGTGGTAAATGCGGGAAGAAACATCCTGGTACTTGCTTGAAGGGAATGGGAGTCTGTTACAAGTGTGGTTAAAAAGGCCACCAAGCTCGTGATTGCAAGGGGAAGAAGGAAGCTACCAACGTTCAGTGCTACAATTGCAGGGAGATGGGGCATTATGCAAAGGCATGTCCTAAGCGTCCAGAGAACTTACCTCAGAAAAGGCCAAGGGATCAAGGCCAGGCTTATGCTATCACTACTATAGAGGTAGAAGCTCCAAAAGACGTGGTGGCAGGTAATTTAATGGTTTCCTCAAGTTTAGCAAATGCATTATTTGACTCTGGATCGTCGCATTGTTTCATATCTTCCCAGTTTTCTATGAAAATTAGATATTTCCAATTTGATTTAATAAGGGAGTTGTCAGTTAAAACTCCTAAGGGAAGTATCATTGCAACAATGTTTTGTGAATCAATCACCATTAGAGCACATAAATTTTCTTTATCTGCTGATCTCATCGTAATACCTATGATTGAGTTTGATATAATCCTCGGTATGGACTGGCTTTCAGACTATGATGCGAAGATTTATTTTAAGAAGAAAGAGGATACGATTCTTGATGATAATGATAAGGAACACCTTATTTTTAGAGCAGAATCGTCACCACCTAATTCTTATTTAGATCCACCCCCAGTAGCTCAACTAAATTCAATTATTTGGGAGGAAGAAAATGAAATAACTTTCGGTGAGGAAAGGAATGTTCAAATTGAGGATGTACCTATTGTGAAAGAATTTGTAGATGTATTTCCGGAAGATTTACCTGGACATCCTCCAGAACGAGAAGTTGAGTTTTCCATTGATTTGATTCCTGGATCAAGGCCTATATCGAAGACCCCTTATAGAATGTCCACTGTAGAATTAGTAGAACTAAAGAAACAACTAGAGGAATTGAGTAATAAGGGATTTATTCGCCCTAGTGTTTCTCTATGGGGAGCCCCTGTTCTTTTTGTTAAAAAGAAAGATGGATCTTTGAGGTTATGTATCGACTACAGGGAGATCAATGCTATAACGATAAAGAACAAGTATCCCCTACCTCGTATTGATGATTTATTTGACCAACTGCATGGAGCTCAATACTTTTCAAAGATTGACCTTCGATCTGGATACCATCAGTTGTGTGTGAAGAAGGAAGACATTCCGAAGACAGCATTTCGAACCAGGTACGGGCATTACGAGTTTACTGTAATTCCGTTTGGATTGACTAATGCACCCTCTGTATTCATGGATCTGATGAATAGAGTTTTCAAGGAGTATCTTTGTGAATTTTTGGTGGTATTTATTGATGATATCTTGGTATACTCCAAAACCTATGAAGATCATGAAAATCAGTTGCGCATTATCTTGAAGACTCTGAGGAGGCATTAATTATATGGTAAGTTTAGCAAGTGTGAATTCTGGCTTCAGGAGATTTCTTTTCTTGGCCATATTGTCTCTAAAGATGGAATCTCTGTTGATCCTTCTAAGACCAAGGCAATCCAAGAATGGACAGCACCTACGAGTATAACTGAGGTACGCAGTTTTATTGGTTTGGCAGGTTATTATCGATGTTTCGTCCAGAATTTTTCACGATTGGCTAACCCATTAACGAAGCTCACACGTAAAGGGGTTAAATTTTTTTGGACAAAAGAGTGTGAAGAATGTTTTGAAGAACTGAAGAAAAGATAAGTCAATGCTCCTATATTGACTCTACCATCGGGTAATGATGGGTTTGTTATATATAGTGATGCATCAAAGAAAGGACTTGGCTGTGTCCTTATGCAGAATGATAGAGTTATTGCCTATGCATCACGACAGTTGAAAATTCATGAACAAAACTATCCTACTCATGATCTCGAGTTAGCAGCTGTAATATTTGCTTTGAAGATATGGAGGCACTACCTCTATGGTGAAAAATGTGAGATTTATACTAATCACAAGAGTTTGAAGTATATTTTCTCACAAAAAGAACTCAACATGAGGCAAAGGAGATGGCTTGAATTACTCAAGGATTATGATTGTACGATACACTACCACCCGGGGAAGGCAAACAAGGTGGTAGATGCTTTGAGTAGAAAAGACCATGGAGTTTTGAACAATATGAGAATTGAAAGGGATCCAATTTTTATGGATCTAGTGAAGATGGACATGGGAATAACCAGGGAAGGTGAAACATCAATGATTTTTCAAATGGTTGCCAAACCATCTTTACTAGAAAGGATTAAGAGTTCTCAAACCGATGATGAAGAATTCCAAAAGAAGATTAAAGCTGTGAATGATGGGAGATTGAGAGACTTTGTGTATGAAGATGGAATTTTGAAATTCGGGAAGAGACTTTGTGTTCCCGATATACCTGATCTAAAAAGGGAATTGCTGGATGATGCTCATAGTTCCAATTTCTCTATACACCCTGGGAGCACCAAAATGTATAGAGATTTAAAGGAACATTTTTGGTGGGACAACATGAAGAGGGAGATTGCTGATTTTGTGTCAAGATGTATGGTTTGTCAGCAAGTGAAAGCTGGAAGGCAACAGCCTGGAGGAGTCATGAAACCTCTTCCCATACCGGAGTGGAAATGGGACAATATTACGATGGACTTTGTCATGGGGCTACCAAAGACTCCTAGAAGGAACGATGCAATATGGGTTATTGTTGATCGTCTTACCAAGTCAGCACATTTTCTTCCTATAAGAGAAGATCTATCCCTGGAACGTCTAGCAAGACTATATATTAATGAAGTTGTGAGACTTCATGGAGTACCCATATCAATTGTTTCTGATCGTGATCCCCATTTTACTTCATGATTTTGGAAAAGTCTTCAGAAATCCTTGGATACTGAACTTAATTTGAGCACTGCTTACCACCCTCAGACAGACGGACAGTCAGAACGGACTATTCAGACCTTAGAAGACATTTTGAGATCTTGCTCACTTGATTTTCAGGGTATGTGGGATCAATATTTACCACTGGTAGAATTTTCCTATAACAATAGCTTCCATTCGAGTATTCAGATGGCACCATATGAAGTGTTATACAGAAAGAGATGTCGTACACTAACTTGTTGGGATGACGTTGGTGAAAGAAAACTTGTAGGCCTAAAACTGGTGGAGGAAACGGTGGAAAAGGTGAAGGTAATCCAAAATCACATAAAAGTAGCTCAAAGTAGGCAGAAGAGCTATGCCGATAATCGAAGGAAGGATTTGGAATTTCAAGTCGGTGATCATGTTTTCCTGAAGGTATCTCCGTGGAAGGGAGTCATACGTTTTGGTAAGAAAGGTAAATTGAGTCCCAGGTACATCGGACCTTTCGAAATTCTAGAACGAATTGGGGTTGTAGCTTACCGATTGGCAATGCCGCCAAGTCTCTCCAAAGTTCACGATGTGTTCCACGTATCTCTGTTGAGGAAATACATGCCTGATCCAACGCATGTACTCACCTATGAGGAATTAGAACTGGAACCTGATCTTTCCTATTGTGAAGAGCCCATCAGGATTCTTGATACGAGAGAACAAGTACTGAGAAACAGGACGACGCGTCTGGTAAAAGTTTTGTGGAGAAACCATAAGATGGAAGAGGCAACGTGGGAACCCGAGGAACTTATGATGAAGAACCACCCGAGTCTTTTCATGCGGTATTATTCTAGAAATTTCGAGGATGAAATTATTTTAAGGAGGGGAGAATGTAACACCCCAAGCTTCTACGGTACACTTCTCTTTGATTAATGTGATAGCGTGTGTTGTACGCAACACTGAGTTCTAACACACCATAACCAATTAAACTAGCCGTTATGAATAGTAATACCTACTTTTTGAAATTATATATATTTTATATTTTAAAATGGACTTCATTTTTGGATTCGGAATATCAAATTTAGCCTAAGGTGAAATTTTGGTACTTTTCGGATAACTTTCATATTTTGATGAATAGTGAAAATTACTAAATTTTAATTAAAAACAACTTTTTTAATCAAAATAATTAATAGTGATAAATTATGAATTTTAGTATTTTTAAAGTATATTTAGAATATATTTTTACCATTTAATATAATGTTGTTCATTGGACATAATTTTACAATTAAACCGAATATAAACAAGTGTCAATCTTTTGATAGTTATTATCTCTTAAAAACACGCTTTTTGTTTTGACCGCGGGAATTAATTTTAAATTAATTTCTGCCACTTATGTGTTTTGAATTTAGGAAAATGGATTCCATATTTGGAATCAGGATGTTCAAATTGTGTAAATAGGTAACTTTTATTTTTAGACATTTTGAATAATTACTGCGGTAAATATTTTATTTACCATGGTTAAGGGTAAATCCGGTAAATAAGGGTTAACAAATAATATTATAATAATACTAAATTACCCTAAAACGTGTCTTAACCCTATTGGGTGATACATGGTCGACCATGGGCATCTTTGGGTCGATTTTGGGACCCCATGGATCCACTTGTTAGTGATAATGACACTTTATTTTAATTAAGTTAAAATGAATACAAAAATGACACAAGCAAATATCTTTTAGAAAAACAATTGTTACATAGGGTTATATATGTTGGATGTTAGATTATAAATATTCATTAGAAAGATAAAAAGCTTTAATACATAATGATATTTTATTTATAATTTTTAGACATTAAATAATTTATTTTATTTATGACGCAATGATGATGCAGTAATTACTATAATAGTAAACAATTAAAATAATTGATATTATAAATACCCAAATAAATATAATATGAAACTTTTAATGAATTAAACTAATTTTATAGGATAATATAATATATTAGTATTGATTTAATTTACTTTTTTCTAAGTAATCAATCTGTTATGAGTTTCAAAAAAATCAACTATTGAATAGTGTCAAAATTGACATAAAAGAGTTCTTAAAACAAATATTATATTATTAATTGATATTAAATTCCTAAAAATCTAAGGTTCGGCAAAGATACTTATATCATGATAGTTTCATCTTTAATGGACCACTTGGGGGTCTCTTGGATGTATGTAATAAGTTTATTAACCATATTATATAAAAATACAAAGAGACATTGTAAAAGTGAAACTAATTAACTTAGAGTTAATACTTAAAGATAAGGTTAATATAAGTACCCAAACCTGTCTAAATTCTATTGTTTGAGTTGTTTTATACCCATACACACCTTAACATTTAAATAATCAACTTTGGATCCATTAGAAACCGAATATGAATTTATTATAAATTAATATTTCTAGGTTTTCCAAAGGTACCCCTCACCCCTCTTATAAAAGGGCACTCCCCCTTCTCATTTCTTCACACCTTAAAAGCCTTTTGGTTCGGCCAAACTCTACCCAAATACTCTCCCAACTTCCCTCACTACAACCTAGGGGCCTTAGTTTGATCATAAAGCCAACCTAAGGAGCCCTTTTGATCAAATCAAAAGGAAGAACCCGAAGAAGAGGTAATGATTTCACCACCCTTTTCTAAGTTCATTTCTTCTTCCACTTCTTATTCCTTTGTTGTTACCATTCTAAAATAATAAATCCAGTATCATATATATACTGTGATGTTATTAGAAATATGGTACAACCATATTCAGTATTCTATCCACCCTTTTAATAACATGTCACCATACGTGCGTACGTACGGCTTACCGTCTCCACGTCGTGGTGTAATTGTTATTCAATATAATATTATTTGGATGGGTATAATAATGATGTGTAACTCATGTAAATAATAAATATAACATATTAATTATTCTTTGTATATGATATACCATCCATTTATATATTATTTTAATATCAAAAGAATGATATTGCCGCTCGTGCGTACGTAAGGACTACCGTCTCCACGAACGCGATGAGATTCATTCTCCATCGTATCCATTCAAGTATAATTATCATTTGATGATTTAAAAAAATGATGTTTAAGGACTTGATATCATTCTGGATATGAATAATATAAAACCTATCCTTTACAAACATGTCTTACGTAACAAAACATATAAAAGAAAACAATTAAGTTAACACCCAAAACAACGTTAATACTAAGATATTATTATCAAATCAATATTAAAAGATCATATATGATATCATATTAATGTATATGATTATTGTATAATTTAATAACAATTATTTCACCATTATACAGGAGGTTAACCTACCCCAACCAAGGAAAAGTACAAGGTAAGGGGTTTTCATCTCACTCCTTATTCCCGTGAGATTCATGCCATATTTCCACCATTACCTTTTGTGTGGTGTATGTACTGCCGATAATTATATTCTTTGTGTAATAAACTCTAATTTATTTGTATTTACATATTAATTGTATGATGCCTCTTTAATGGGTTGTATGTTTCATAATTTTCCAAATTGGTAAGGGTTATTTCACAATCTCTTCATTATCCGAGGTTGTTTATACGTAATAATCTACTGGGATCTCGTTATCATCCACATCCTTGTTTTTTCAAAATGTATTTCAAAACATTTTTACAATAATATGGGTTAAAGTCACTTATACCCTTGTTTTACTTTTTATAAAAGGAATCTTTCCGTCGTTTTCAAAACAAGGTCCTTTTTAACCTTTTCGACAGAATTAAGGTAAGAATGTTTTTTTAACTTATACGGCTGGTGCGGTTATTTTCTGCCGTTATAAAATATTCAAAGCTTTCCTTACAAGCTTATAAGAATATTTTCAAGAAAATGTTTTATTTTATATGTCTCTTAAATGATTCCAAAAATAGAAAGAGATATTTCTCTAAAAAGTGTTTTGATTTCATCTATGTCAACATCCTTTGATAGATTTTACGCTTATTTGAAGTTAATTTATTATCATACAAAACTTCTATATTGTATTGAAGGTTTTGTGATATGTTTGACTGTGGATGTGCTATTTTTATACCATTCATATTTTATGATGAAATTATTGACATTTCGTATGCTAGTTTTAATACGAATGTTTATGTTATGTTTAAACCTTTTCATATGGGAATGCATTTGACTTAATATGTGACGGGTGGAGCCCGCTATAGCTCCTCGATGCATCGGTAGATCTCATGAGAGAAACTAGTGTCTTGGCACAAGGCCTTGAAAAAATCTTATTTGTAGTCTTGGAATGAGGCCTTGACTATGTGGTTATGATAGTCTGGCATTATGCATTCCAACATTATGAAAGTGGTTATTGATTTTTGCATGTGATTATTCAATTAGTAGAATATCCATGTGAATAAGTAAATGTCATTATTTCATTTTATTTATGCCATACCATGTTGAAAGTTCATGTTTGAAAGGCTTTTGTTTTAGTTATACATTGCCTTAAATGTTTATTCTTATTTATGAAAGTTTCCGCTATATTGTTATCCTTACTGGGCATTTGAGCTCACCCCTTTTCTATGTTTTATTTTTCCCAGGAAGTGAAGAAGTAAATTATGAATGACCTGCAGGGATATTATGTGGGGATATGAGTGTGGATTATGGAGACATTATGTTGTTGTAGTAGTTTTTCATTTTATGATGTAACGTAAAACTTATGAATATATCTAGTGTTTCCAAGGCTACTAAACCAATCGGTCTTTCGAGATTTGATCTTTCTTGTGATCATGCCAATGTTATGTAATAATGCACCGACTCTGGGTAACTAGGGTCGGGGCGTTACAAAAATAATAAATCAAGTATCTTCTATATACTGTGATGTTATAATAATTATGGTACAACAATATTCATATTTTATCCATCCTTTGAATGACATGTCACCATACGTGTGTACGTACAGCTTACCGTCTCCACGTCGTGGTGTAATTGATATTCAAAACATTATTATTTGGATGGTTATGATAATGATGTGTAATTGATTTAAATAATAAATATAACATGATAATGATTCTGTGTATAATATATAACATCCAATTATATATTATTTTAATATCAAAATAATGATATTATTGCTCGTACGTACGGACGGACTACCGTCTCCACGAACATGATGAGATTAATTCCCCATCGTATCCATGCAAGTCTAATTCTCATTTGATGATTAAAAATAATGTTTAAGGACTTGATATCATTCTGTATATGAATAAGATACTACCTATCCATAAAAACACGACTTATGTAACAAAACATATAAAATAAAAAGAGTAAGTTAACACCCGAAACGACTATAATACTAAGATATTATTAACAAATCAATGTTAAAAGATCATATATGATATCATATTAATGTATATTATTCTTTTATAATTTAATAACAATTATTTCACCATTATACAAGAGATTAACCTACTCTCAACTAAGGAAATGTACAAGGTAAGGGTTTATTTCACAATCTCTTCATTATCTGAGGTTGTTTATACGTAATTATCTACTGGGACCACTTTATCATCCACATCAATATTTCTTAAAAATGTATTTAAAATCATTCTTAATATTTTATAGACTATGGGTTAAAGTAATTTATACCATTGTTTGACTTTTTATAAGATGTTTATAAATAATCCTTCCACCCTTTTATAAACAAGGACCTTTTTAACCTTTTCAACGGAATTAAGGTAAGATTGTCTTTTTTTAAACTTATACGGTGGGTGCGGATATTTTCTTCCATTATAAAATCATCAAAACATCCCTTACAAGTTTATAAGAATATTTTCAATGTAAATTATTTCTTTTATAATTATGTGACTTTTAAATGATTTCAAAAAAAAGATATATTCCTCTCAAATAGTTTTGATTTCATCTATTCCAACATACTTTGATGAAATTTAAGCTTATTTGAAGTTGATTTATTATGATACAAAACGTCCATATAATATTTATGATTTTGTGATATGTTTTAATGTGGATGTGTTATTTTATACCATTCATGGTTTATGGATAAAGTATTGACATTTTGTATGCTAGTTTTAATACGAATTTTTATGTTATGTTTAAACCTTTTCATATATGGAATGCATTGGACTTAGTAAGTGATGGGTGGAGCCCGCTATAGATCCTCGATGCATCGGTAGGTCTCATGAGACTAACTAGTGTCTTGGCACAAGGCCTTGACAAAATCTTATTTTTAGTCTTGGCACGGGGCTTTGACTATGTGGTAATGATAGTCTGGGATTATGCATTCCATCATTATGAACGTGGTTATTGATATTGCATGTGATTATTCGATTAGTAGAATATCCATGTGAATACGTAAATGGTATTATTTCATTTTATTTCTGCCATATTATGCTGAAGATTAAGTTTAATAGGATTTTGTTTTATTTATACATTGCCTTAAATTTTTATGCCTATTTATTAAAGTTTATGTTATATTGTTATTCTTACTGGGCATCTGAGCTCACCCCTTTCTATGTTTTGTTTTTCCCATGATTCCAAGAAGTGTATTGTGATTGATATGTAGGGTTAAGCTAAGGGAATAATGGTGTTCGTGAAGGATTATTTATGTTGTTTCGTATGTTAAGAAGTGTAATGTAACATTCATTTATGTAATCTATTTTCCAAGATTTCTAAACCAATCAGACCTTCAGGACTTGATTCCTTGTCCTCATGCCAATGTATTAAAATAATACACTGACTCTGGGTAATCGGAGGTCGGGGCGTTACATCCCATCTGTGGAATTAATTTTAAAATATTTTATTCCACTTATGTGACTATAATTTTGAAAAATTGATTTTTTTAAATGATAATTATTTATAATTTCTAATAGGGTAAACTTAGTTTTAGTACCAAAAATATTAGTGACAATGATTAAAATATCTTATAGAAATTGAGAGAAAATTAGCTCAATGAATGACAAATCCTTATTTTAAGGACCAAAATGACCTATAAACATGTTTAAAATCCATTTTAGGTTCAAATGTAGACCCTTTACTCTATTTTTTTAATTTGACCATTATTGGAACCACTTTACAAAGGCAAAACATTGGTGTAATCCCTTTTCCAAAAATTTACAAAAATGCCACTCCTCCACTATAAAAAGGCAATCACCCTTCCCACTTGTTCAAACATTAAAATCCATTTGACACACCCAAAATCTACTACAATTAACTCCCAAAATCCATAAATTCATCATATAATCATTCCTTTGGGAATAAATCCAACCATGTAAGCCCTTTGAAGCAATCTAAGATGAGTTACCAAAAGAAGTGGTAACATCCTACATCAAACTGCTTTGTTTTATTTTAATTCTATACCCTATAAAGTATTCTTAATAAATTGTAATATAGTAACCGCAGTATAGCCAGTATACTCATATTTTTTTATTCTATGGGTTATTCCTACACTTACACACACTTTCATCCAATGTGTAATGAACATACCATTCATGTGTACGAAGAACAACCACCAAACAAAATGATGTTCATCATTTATCTTTTACCACCTATAATTTTTAGTAATTATGATAGAAACTATATTTTTATATTATATAGATTATATTTATTATTTAATTAATATTAAATAATTTTTTTTTATAAAAAACACCTTCATTCTATCAATTTTTAGTAATTTGGATGACATTATTTTGGGACATGTGTACTATCGTCTCATCAATTTGATGTTATTCCTTCACACCATACATAGACAGTATTAAAGACGGTATTAGTGAACTTATATGATATATATGAAATAATATTTATAATTTAACTATAATATATATGAATATATGTTTTTTTTCATTCTTTCATTCAATACATCAATAAAATGGAAAACATATTCTTGTGAACATACGACCTACTATCCCCCTGAACGGTGTATTTCATTTGATACTTCTATCTTTTATATATTAAGATGAATAAATATATAAATAATATTTATTTAATTTATAATATGTTTTAAATTTTTTATGTATGTAAATAATTATATAATTAAATGGATCAATAATAACTTGTCAAAATACATTAGAAAAATAAAGTGAATATTAACCAAAATGTAATATTAAGATTGAGTTATTAATAATCAGGTAATGTAATGTCATCACTAAATCATTTATGGTATAAGATATAATAATATTTTTATATGTTATATTAATAAAAAAATTATATTTATAATAATTTAGGATTGAATGTATACGGTGAAATTAGGACTTAATGTAAGGGATTTCCCATCAAACATTTATTTCTGTGAGATTTAGTCCTTATTCACCACGAATTTATTTTGTGTACTATATATACTTCCAAAGAATATATTCTATGACACTTATCCTAAAATTTATGGGTATTTAAATATCAATATTATGATATTTATTTCATGGGGCTTTATGTTCCAAAAGATACCAAATCAGTCAGGTAGTTGTATCTCAATTTGCGTTCTTTGAGGCATATGTTTTGTTATTCCCCTATAATATTTTAATAGGTGTGTATACTGCAATTTATAATTTTATATCTTGAATATCCTTACTTAAGTGTTGATTTAGTCTTTATTGAATTTAATTTTTATACATGGTTAGTAATATTATGTGTTATCATGTTATGATATTTTAGTGTAAGAATCTAATAATTTATCAAGATTATTTATGATTAGGTTTCCGTTTATGTAATACTAAAATTCATATCTTAATAACACTGATTAATTTTATTCTCCTACAGATATTCATTATATTTTAAATTATTAGTATCATTCTTAAACTATTTGGTACGTAAGATAATCAAGAATGTGTTTTCCAAAATACCATACCTCATTTCCTCTTCATTCAGAAATCGGAGTTCCTCAGCAACATCTTTAAAAAAAATAAAAAATGTTCTAATATTCGTCTATGATATTTAGAAGACATGTTTACCCAAGTTTTACCTTTTAAAAAAAATTTCTTTGAAGATAATATTCTTACCGGTTTTCAAATGACGCATTTTTCTAAACTTATAATGACACAAAAGAAATTTTCGACACCTATGCATTTATCTGCGGTCATGACTGACCATGAATTTATGCTGCCTCTGTATGACAAAAATATTCCTTTTTTAGAAAAAAAATTTCTTAATATTCTATACATTCATTTTCTAATGTGATATTCAGTGATTTTTTTTAAATATGGATTATGATTAAAATGTGTTTTAAATGATTTTCAAATATGCCTTCATATTTTTTAAATAATTTATTTTCAAATAAAATTATTTCAATGATTTAAAAGACTCATTTATATGTTTTGAAAATATTTTAAAAGAAAAAGGATTTCAAAAAAAGTACATTATTATTTTTCTAATAATTGTTTTTCAAAGATTTTTTCATGTTTTTCTTATAAGTTTTCAACGAAATGGTTTACAAATTATTTTTATGCTTTGTTTATATGATTTCAAGGAAAAAGTTTCTAGAAAATCAATCTAATTTTATATTTTTTAAAGAAATTTTTTTTAAAAATTGTTTCTAGCTTAAGGCCAAATGGCCCGAAGGCCTTATTGTTTATTGATTTTTGATAACCCCCCTTTAAAGGGATGAGGGGGAACCCTTACAAGGCCCGCAGGCTCAGAGATTACATGACCCTTAGGTCTTAGGAAATATACACACTATAAGTGGAACTCCTCATCGTAGATTCTTCATTGTGATATCAGCTCTCCACCTTCACATGGCTATTCAGCTAGGATTCCTGTGCAAGCACAGGCTGGTCCCGATGGAAATGACATACCCTCTCATTCTGACAATCCTCTTAGCTTCTGCTCTGGTGAATGCACCTTCTTTGAATCCCCATCCGAAGGCTGCTCCTTGTAGAGTCTGTCTGATCATTTTAGCACCATTTCAAGTGGCATGAAGGCCTTGAGGTGGCCCGAAGGCCTTCATGAAAAATGGCCTTTAAAATTTTCTCTATTTTAAAAAGAGTTTTTCAAAGGTTAATGGATATTTTTTTAAAGTAAATTTTTAAATGATTTTTCATTATTATATTGTATGTTTTCAAAGTGGTTTCATGGAAATGGATTTTGAACGTGGTGCATAATTTAAATAGTTAATTTCAAAGAAAATATTTGTTCCAAGGGATATTTCAAAAACCTTATCTATCTAAGATATATTCCTGGGTTATATATTATGATTTAATAGGGATACAGTCCAATGATACCATTAATATTATTAATCTAGATGGTATATTTTTTTATGGATAGATGATTATGAATCTTGTTTATCTTCAATGGGTGAGACCATGAAATATACATATAAAACCCACTTCATTTCACAAGTTATTCTATTATAAAATGATTATGAAACCAATCTATTTTCCAAACATTATTATATAATTAAATTTCTAGGATACCAATTTCATTTCATGGGTTATGATAAGATATTTATGAAACCCATCTCTTTCTAAGTGTTATAATAACATAAATGTTTTATGGAAAAAGTATGTTTGATTTCATTATGGTATGTTTAGGACTTATATATCCCTCCAATTAATTGGTTAAATAACTATATCTCATTTGTAATTCTGGAGTGTAATTAGAATTGAACTTGGTTCTGTATGATAGGGTTGTAATAAAGAGTGAAATGGGTTTAATATGATAGGGCTCAAATGTGATGTGATCTTGGCTCATTAATACGTGGCTAGAATAGGTAGTGAGACCAGTTTAATAATATAGGGATGGAATGGGGAGTGAAACTGACTCATTAAAGGAAATTTTTTCATATGATTGTATTTTATGTTTAACATGACTAATGAGATTGTTTGGTACGTGAACCCATCCCCCTAATATAGAATTGTCGTTAAGACTTCACTACTTTTGAAATCATTTTATATTATTATGTGGCTACCACAATTCCATGTATTATTCCTTTATTATTATTTTATGGATTATTATCTTGTTTACTTTACGATTAATGTCTTATAAACTTCCAATATTTATTTCAGGACTCATGTATATGATCATTGATTTGTAGGGTACGATATTCAAGTGTTACTTCATGTTCTCATACTATTATATTCATGTTAATATTATTGATCTACTTTTTTTATCCTCACTATGGATATGATATCACCTATTTATTATATTTTCTACCCCTATGTTATAAATAATGGTTTTATGTATAATTAATGAAGAGTGTGTTCAATGTGGGATACATTGAATATAGTTCACCATGTCATAATATTTTTTCCATGTTTCCTAAAACACTAAACTATTATGGTCTTCAAGAAATTATTTTTATAATGTGATTAATATTCATCTACAATGATTTATTATCTAGGTATTTTAAGGACTCATCGCTATATTTTTTAAATTAATTTTATGGATTTATATGATTTTTTTGTAAAATATGGAAATAATTACACGATCTTAAATGAGAGAATTACCTCTCCCTTTGACTGATCTCACTTGGGAAATTCCCCAAGGATCCATAAACTGATCTTCTGTAAAGACCTAGCCATATTTAAATAGGATATAGAGTTTATGATGGACTAGTATGTTTCATTTTAAATTGATATTACATAAAAAATAATGGAGAAATTTTGTGGAAGTTATCTCTTCTAATAAGGGAAGAAAATGAAACGTTTTAAATCCCCATTACATTTTCAATGATGGGATGACACTATTAAGGGGTCAATTTTTTAATATGTGGAAAATAAAGAAAAATTTAATGATATAATTTCTATATTCATCTTAAACACACATGTTTTAGACAACTTTGAGTGACACTAGGATTTCTAACCTTAGTGTTTAACTTCTACCATAATTAACTTTTACTACGATAACTCATTTATCACCTAAATAATTTTTTCTAATAATAAAAATTATGAATTTAATTGGTAACTAATTTAAAAATAATAATTCCAAATATGTGAATAATTTTCTAAAATCAAATTTCTATATGTGAGAAAAATAATTTCAAATTAACAGTAGTAACACATAAAACAGTTATTTAGAAAAAATACAATTCTAAACATAATGTTTATTTTTATGATATAATTATAAATTTTTATGATTTTAATTAAATAAATAATTTTATAATTCAAAATTAAATTTCAATTAACTTTGAAAGAAATAAAAAATTTAAAATTTACCAAAATACTATTTAATTAATAAAAAACCCAAAAAATAGTTTTTTATTGATAAACATTACCTATGTAATTAAAATATCGACTGTATGTTTTAAAAAATTTAAAATATTATTTTGGAAATGTATATATTTAAATATTAAATAGATATTTTATTAATTAAAATTTTTAATGATCTTAGGGTCATTCTTAAATAATGAAAAAATACATAATTTTATAGTTTTGGTAGAACATTACTTTTTAATTTTATTCTAACAATGAAAAAATGGAAAATATCCAAAATTCATCATAAGATAATATTTTTGTTATGATTATAATAATGAACATAAAATTTTCAATTTAAAATTTAAAAATTTAAAAATATAAGTTTACTATAAAAGCCAAATGGAAACTGTTATCATAAGAAAATGATATTTTAAACCATTTTTATTCTTATTTCCTATAAATTAATAAATTTATTGGTGTTATTATATTATTAATCTTAATATAATTAAACTATAAAAAAATAAATCTCATAAAATAATATAATATTTCACATAGAAATCCAATTTTTTAAAGCATACAATTTTAATTATTACATGGTCTTATTCTTGATATATCTATATATACCAGTTGATTTTATTATTGAATTGGATTAAAAAAAGATATAATTTTTCTTTCTCTATAGATTTAAAAATGATTTTAAATCTATTTATGCCTGCCAATTTGATGAAAACATTATAAGGAAAATTTTCAATACTTGTAATATTATCCTCAAAAATGGTATCAAGTTTTTGTTTAGGTTTAGTGTTGTGTGTTATGATTGATATTGAGAACGTACGATTTAAAATTAGATATAATATAAAATACTAGAATGTTATATGGAATAAATATGTTATTGGATTGATTAACTTATGAATACCATTTTAAATCCACACCTATTTGATAAATTTGGAGATGAATGGAAGGATATAGAAACTACAAGACCTGCATTGCAAAAAAAACTTGATATTATAAGGTTGATGAAACTATGGGTATATATAATGGCTCTGTGAAACCTTTATTGACATTAGATTATCAATACCAACCAAATAAAGTATTCAATGTGAAGAAAAATAATAAAGAAGATGTTTCCCCATCTTTCTTATTAGACCTTCTTATGTACCCTAAAGAGGAAAAGAATAAAAATTAATTTTCCATTGACATTACAGATGAAGAATGTTGGAATGTGAATAATAGGTATTTTCATGTAATATCCAATAATGATATAAAAATGTATTATCACTCTATATATTATTTTTCATTATTGTCTCAATAAAGGTATGATTAATTTGAAAAAAATATTCAATTTTATGGGGAAATATGATTTCATTATTTAGAGATTACATGTCTGAGGATTCACTATGAAGAAAAGAATTAATCGAATAGAATCTTTATAGGGTCCATGGGTATAACCATTTAATGTTATTTTCAAATGGGAAGGAGTTCATCATTATGTTTTAAATTTATTATTATTTCCCTTATTTTTGTGTTCCAACTAAACCATATAATATGGCTTTTCTAAAAATGAATAAAAATTTAATTTCTAGAATGACACATCACAAAAAATAATAATATGTTGTAATAATATATAAAATAAACTACATATACATGAAAAATTGTAATTTGTTCTAATGTTATACTCCTCTTTAATTCATTTAAGACCACCTAATATTTCATTCTATATTAAAATTATCACTATTAAAAGTAAAATTTTTCATATTAAAATCAAACATTTAATGTTCTTGAATTATGTACAATAATTCCTAGAAAAAACTAAAAAAAATTGAATTTTAAAATATTTTCTTTTGTTTATTTTCATGAATTTCTACCTTACCCTTCTCAATAACACTATAACCTCATTTATTCAAAAAAAATTATAATGTAACATCATTTATTGAAATTAGAATTAGAATTTATAGAAATTGGAATAGATACAAATAATATTAATAATCTTTAATACATTCCCAATGTACGCATAATGATTATTTTTAGGTTCTGAATAAATAATTAAGTCACCATGAAATTAAACCGTTATAGAATCTTGGTACCTATGTAAATTTATTTTCATCTAATCAAAAAGACCATATCAAAATTGGCAACTCTAAATATTCATGACTGGAAACACATAATGGTTATATAATCATCAAATGTTTTTTGAATAACATTTATAACCTTTACCATTAATTTATTATAAAATGATTGAATTTTGATCAAGAAAAACAAATAAACTACCATTATGTAGTCAAAAAAATCATAAAATGTGGAATGGTCTAGTTTTAGTCATTATTATATGTTTCACCTTCTAATAGTTTTCATTAAACTAAAAACAATCATTTTTATTCATTTGAAATGATGTTGGTCCACCCCTGGAAAAACGATTGATTGAATGAGTCATTATTACTCTGACTCATTAAACATCGCCTTAAATTCTATTGTCTATGTCAGTTCTATATAAATCATTGGTAATAATATGAGTCAATTTTAACTTACCAACCCAATTTAACAATCTACATATCTCCGTTGTTTTAATCTACAAACATTTAATTGTAAAAAAATTAGGATACAAATCCATGACACTTACCAGTAAAGGTTAATTTTCCCCTATTATAGACGAAAGAAAAATAACCACTAAATAACATGATAAGGATCAAATATTTCTTTCTTTTTTTGGCTTAAATATTATATAAATATTTCACTCTCCCCTAATTTTTCTTTATATTCTCATTTGGGGAATAAAATAACACATTGAATAAAAAATTCTATTTTGTTATTTAACTGAATCATTCAATCCATCTCAATTTTAAAATCATACAATTTCATTTCAATAAAAAAAATCATGGCATTTTTGTGTTTCCATTCATAACCAATCATAAAGGATGGAATAATATGTTCCAATTTAATTTCCCATGTTTTGTAATATTATGTATTGAATATAGAATATACTATTTATATAACTAAAATAAATCAAATAATCATTCAACTATAAAAAATGTGATGCTCCAACCATAAAAAAATTAGAGTTTATTAGTAATGTAACTCTCACAATATATGTCACTATATAAACCTTATCTGCCTATGGTACTTTCTTAGTGATTAATATTTTCATTTAAATATTTCAAGATGTTGATAACACATTATGAAGACGGATCCAAACACTACCACTTATCCTTGACTAATTTTACACAAATAAATTAACTAAATCCAAAGTCCATAAAAATTATTTATTATAAAATTATTAATATCTATTTAAAATTTTCTAAAAAAATTATTCATATAACCCATATTCTCACATCAAAATCATGTGCGACGAGGATTAAATCATTGTGATTTGGGGTTTCAACATCATTATATAGTAAAACATCCAGTGATCTTTTCACCATGGAATCCTAAGAAAATGTATTATCTGACTTAACATGGAGGTCCTCCCACATCATTTTCATATGAATACATTAATTATTTCCTCTAAATGACTGAGGGATAATAGAACTCAACTTCAGTAAGTCAAGTATACCTACCTCTATCAAAATCATTATAATTAAATCCTTTTCATAAGTTAATAGCTTTCGAAAAATATTTCTAGACCAAATCTGTGGTTATATATATATATATCTCAATTTCATTTTCATGTGGCCTTAATTTCGTCAAAATAATTATAAATAACATCATTATACCAGAAAACTTTTATTCATATTTCTGGAAAGATTGTTTTCATTCTTTAAATGTATGAATTCTTGAGCTCTTGAAAAAAACATTCGATTTCAAGTAATATTAGGGTATAAATATCTTATAAATTACCATATGGTCAAGGTATTTATCAATCCTTGTATCCCAAATCATTTTACACCACATTTTAGAAATAACCTCTAGAAAATAAGATCTATATACAACCATAATGATCCATGGTGTTCACATAAAACAAAAAAATGGATTCAATGAATCCAATAACTCATTTTCTATATCTAAACCAACAGAACCCCGGAATAATGGATGGATATATTTTATAAACACTAAATCTATATCCACCTATCATAACATAAAATAAATATCACCCTTAAAAATCTACATGACATCCAACTGAATCACATTGTAGTAAACATAACTCAGATCTTTCTAATGGAACCCAATATGTAGACCAACTAAAAACACTCCACTCATGATCAACTCTATAGTCCCCACATAGACCCTAAAATATACCAACTATGTTAGGATACATCATATAACCAATTATGGAAATATTAAGATCCACTACATATCATACAATACACAACATCTGGAATATGTATACTACCAACTATTTGGTTTCCCTCTGCAGTTAGTATAGAGTTTTCCGCCTCTATAAAATTAGCCATCCTGAATATGTTTACCAGTAACCTAATAGATTTTCCAAATTCATCCTTGAAATAATATAACTAGTGAAACATACCTATTTTAAGTCATGTAGTTTTTTCATTTAAATTTTTTAATTTGGGTTCAGGATGTTTCGAATGTTTCCTAGTGGCATTGGGTATAAATTGGAAATTTTCAAGTGCACTATATACCTGACCTCAACATAGTGGCAGTCTTGTTATGAATTGATTATACCTATGTAAAATAGATAGATCAAAAAACCCATGATATATGTGTTCAATAACATAGTTTTCATAGAGTCTCCCTATGGAAAATATCCAATATGGCCTCACCACACCATGATGTATGATGCAGTGGGTCTAAAATGGTCATGGTTTTTCCACCACATAATAAAAAGTTGTCATGGTTGGTAACCTAGCATGGTCTCAATGATTCCACTAGACCATGGTAGACACCTCAGTATCATTTTGATGGATTTTTAGGATTTTTCAATTGGATTTATTTAAATCCAAGTCTTCCGAGGGATATATTTCTATTGATGAGGGTGTGTGGGATCTCCCCGGGAAGGAAATTAATGAATTCATGACAACATTTGAGCCTCTTGATTCCCTTATTTTGGTTAGTCTTGATCCATAGAGTGTATCCCTTATATTAGTGTCTTCAATTATCTATCATGATTTAGTTTCATCCTTGATCACCATTATTTTTTGACATATGTGATTTATTTTAGAATTACCTAATCTTCTCCCAATCATTCTTCTAGATATCCATTCTTTTTATTAGAAAGAACCATTGATCTTGTATTTAATTGTTTAATTAATGAGTTTTTTTGGATACAAATTTATTTCATATGAACTCATAATAGGGTGTAATGATCATGGATAGATATTTTATTTTAATTGTATGACCCCATGAGATTTTCAAAGGTATGTGGTTTATATTGGATCGACCTCATGATTGGTGAAATTAGGTTTGATGATTGTGAATTTTTTTACTAGGGAACTACTTTTCTTCTTAGGATCCTTTTCTCTCTTGGTATGATCACCCCCTTTGGTTTTTTACATTCTAGGTGTTTGATATGTGAAATTTCAAGAATATGATTATTTTTATGATCCTAGTGTTCTTTCTAATTTAAATACCTTTTATAAACTATATGGTGGAATAATTTTTGATTCACGAAATGTGATGGTTTGGAATGTTTTATACAATGTATTTACAATTTTTTATTTTTGTTCAAAATAGATATCAAGTCATGTTTAATTATGAATTTGGTTTTTTTATTATTAGTTTATGATATTCACATGGAAAAATGTAAATTAGTAATTTAAAGGCTGTATGTGTGGGTAATTGTACATGGGACATAGGAAAATTTGGAGTTTGTTGATTTAGGAGAGGAATGATAGGACGGTTTGCAATAAGAAGTCATGTTTTTATTCCGAAAATTGAAAAAAAACTATTTTAAGATAGGTTTTCACATATTGGAGTGTTTTTTACTCCTTTGGCCCCATTTCCTAATGATTTAGGCACACATAGATATCATTCCACCATTGTTTTAGGATTTTAGCTTTCCCGGACCTATTACTCTCTTGTTCTTAGATTCAATGATTCTATATTAATTATATTTCTAAACACATATGCTTTGAAAAACATGTTAGATTTGTTAATATGGTATAAATTTAAATAAAAGGTGTGAAGTCATTATTTTATTAAAATATGATGAAATTGTATTTTTGGAATTCATTTTTATTAAATGAGAATATAAGGATTATTTATTAAAAACAACTTATAAAAAAATTAGTAACTAATTGGATATGTTTTCTCACTTTCATTACCAAAACTCATTAGGGACCTCCTGTCTAGTAATCATCCAAGTGTGACTACTCCAATCCCACCTATAATAGGCTAGGGGAATGTGATGAGCACCAATTAGTCATATCACATAAATGAGAGGCATTATCCTAATGTACATGTATTCATGTACACGTATCTAATCCCATACAATTCTTATAAATGAAAACAACTCAAACAATTATGCATTCATTACATTAAACCCACAATAGAATATGAAAATACGTACTTGAAACAGATATACCATCCAAATAATATCCCAACCAACACAGGAAATAAGTCACACCTTCTCATACGTAGGTGACTACATTCAAATTCAATACATAGAAAACACCTCGGTATACCAAGCCAATTTTATGATTTCCACACTCATATTCCTCCTAAGTCATTATCGTAAGACTATCATCTTATTATGAAATCACTTGTGAGGGAAAATCCTATCTTGGGTGATTATGGAAATACCCATTATGAATCCTTAAAAACACATAGAATAAATAATCAAGAGTAGTCAACTAATCAATAAATAGTTATTTCAACAAAATGAGAGATATAAAAAACTCAAGATGTATTCATAAGAGAGAAATTGTCTTTTAGGTTATCATCCAACACTTCTAGCCATAAGATTTGGATCTAGTATTCTAGGTAATTATTATTTGGGAGAATCCACTCCTTGATCTATACAATCACTGTTGGAAATCACTCATGAGTTTGTTCTCATTAGGTCTCACTAAAGAATATAAACCCAAGAACTTTGAAGATCCCATCACCCAAATAGGGGATCAGACACAAGACTACCTGGAGACCACACAAACCCTAATTTAATAACACACTATATAGGGGATCACCTATGATATAATACTGTGAAACATATGGTGTTAACCTAGAATATAAGGGATCAAATCTCTCTATAGGGTTTTCATGCTGATTCTAGGAAACCTACCTATGGTGAATGAAGGAATGATAGAGGATGACATTGTAGCTCATATAGAGGAAAAAAAATATATCATAGGATCATCCCATATAGAATATTGAAATTATATGTTGATAATGTAATGCAATAGTGTACCCTCCTAGGGATAAAAATATTTAACTTACTCATATTATATTGGTCTAAACAAAAATGGTCTGAGATAAAACACCCAAGCACAATTTAGAGGTCAACATGGAAGAAATTTGGCACATGCCTATAATAAAATAAGTTCATGAAATTTATATGATGGTACACAATTTGTCTCACTAATTCATTCACCATTTTTCTCTTTTGATCCAACAATATGAATTTGTTTCCAAAAGTCACATTGTGTCCATAGGGTATATGGAATGTAGTCATCATCCTAGGTCTCGACATTCAATGTACCAGTGTATTCTACATATGGCCATACCCATTTACATTATTCCATGCATGTGTACTCTACCTATGTATATATGCTTGGCCATACCTATGTACGTGTAACCTCTGAGGAACATGGTGATCTTTCAGAACATGGCCACAGGGCATGTCATTTTTATCATTCAATAGAAACTCTATAACTTTAGGTAGGGGTCCCACAGGGTGGGTATCTTGAGATTATATATATATTTTTAAAGGTATTTTAAATAATCCCATGGTTATTCTCCTTGGATACTCACTCACTATCACCATGGGATCTACTAACAAATCGTTCCTGAATATCACAAAGCTCATCATCACAACCCTCTCCATCACCACAGACCCTATTTTTGCTGTCAAAACTTATCAGGAAACCATAATCATCACTTGTGTCCTCACAACACATCAAAATACGATGAATAGGAATCACGATAATGATCTAAACCACCTCTGATTTTCATCCATCATAATCTCATTTCAATTTTCAACCACACCCATGGTATCAATATTTTACATCAAATAACATTCATTCAATGATTGGATATTGGGCATTCATTGAACCACAGGTTAATGGAAATTCCCATCATGAGCATGAAAACAAATGAGGGAAAAAATCATATATCACAAAATTATGAATGAACCTCCGCTATTGTTTGGGTTGACCTTGATTTTTTTCTATTATAATTAGGAAATACTTGTAAATAAAAAACCATCATATCAAAAATATAAAAAAATCAACAGTCGACGTGTGAATTAATTTCTGTTAATTGAATTGATATTCATTTGAAACAGAATATTAAAAAGGGATGATTCCACATAAATAAAACATCCTATATCATGTTTGGATCATTATTTAGTGAATAAAAATATGGTTTTATATTCACTGCTAATATCCAAAAACTCCATTAGCGAATATGATCCCTACGATATCAATCCAATCCTTCGATCTATTGTCCTCCAAAAAGATATATGCTAATTCCCTCTCCCAATTTTCATGGTTATGCGGATAACCATATCGACAGTCCATAAAAACATATATATATATATATATATGAGATATTATTTTTTATTATTTCATTAAATAATTAAATTATTTATTTACAATTTTATTTATTTATCTACCCATGATGGCACTCAAGCTGAAAAGCTGATGAAAATAAGGATTATGTCATGCCAATGGTAGAACCCAAACACTATACTCAATTTTGAACCCATGATTTTTATCTGATCCTCCATAAAAATATTATTCATGTTTTTTAGTAAAAATATATGCATGTGATATTAAAATAGTTAATATTTTTAATATATCTGTACCAGGCTCACTAAGACTTAGAATTTAACTACATCAAAGTGTGTGGCTCTGAAAATGTTTTTTAAATATTCAAAATTCATATAAGGGAAAATGGTGGTGTTATATTCTCCCCAACATAGGAACATTCATTGTGAAATGTAAAAAATTATACCCACACAAGAGGATCCCAAACTATCAATTAAGATATCTACTCACATGGTCTCTCCTAAGGATTCTAATACAGTCAAAAAAACAAAAACCCGATGGAAAATCATTCCCATTAAGGGTATACTCTATTCAATACTAAATCACTACCTGGATCCTTGAACTCCTTAAAAGGTAACTCTTACCTAAATTTCTATCTCATCCTGCTCAAAATTGTATATTGAGTCATGCACATTTCACCTCAGCTGTGAGATGTGGAAAAATCCAAGCACTCAGTCGAACTATATTCATAGTGTCTAGAAGAATGCCACATCACTAACCCAATGAAGCAACTAGAAAATGGGTCCTATGAACCATTGCTGTATCCTATAATACTAAATAAATATTAGTAAACATCTATGAGTGGAGAATTATTTAAAAACAAGATATCCTTGTAAACTTCTATGGTAGTTATCGTGGGTCCTCAAAGAACTATTGACATTAATGGGTAGTCCTCATCCACATCTAAATGAATTTCGCCCTTTAGAACCATCAAATGCACCAACTCTTGGACCACAGGTTTTTCTCCCATAAGATATAACTAATATAGTGGTGAACTACATGGTCTCTTATTCATGGCCTCAAATAATCAGACACTAATAGTGTAATGATAGATGTTATGATACGAACAATCCACTGATGGTAGATGATCCTCTCCTCTATGGCCCCAAACAAACATGAAATCAGTAAGAATGATTTCTAGAAGGTGATTAATCTTTATTAACTTTCAACATATCATGGTATGAAAAGACGTTATCAACTATATCTCAGTCCCAAATCCTCATATATCCTCTCCCAAATAATGATGTTATTTGAGCAACATAGATGGAATTGATTATCTAATTGAAGTCCATGTATATGGACAACCTCCAACACACATAGTCATCCAAAAATATCTTCTATAATCTGCAATCATATGGTTAAGATGTGTCCCCACTTGGTGAATTGACCTGGGATCATTAAAATAGAATTGTGACCTATCACTAATCATGGATTCTCTATCATGGAAACCCACAAAGATACCATCCCATTTCAACATCCATCGAGGCACCTTATCCTTCACACACAGATATGTGAGACATCAAAAAATATACTCAACAATAAGAAACAACATAAAGCCCCACCAGACATGTTTCCAATAGATCTTGGTACATCCTCATCACTCATGGATGTATTGATATGAAAAATAAACTTCTTGAGTAACTCTTATCACAGTGTGACTACTGTCATCACCTATCCTTGGAGGGGTATCATACTCCATAACTTTTGAAAATCCATTAAGAACATGTCCAGTGGATATCTGGTCATGAAATACCTCAAAATTGATATCATCATGTTATTCCTCCCTGACCTATTGAAAAAGTAAATGGGTAACAACCATTGAATGGAGACACCCAATATCATCCACCTCCTCATCTATCAACTAAAAATAGGTCTACTATTTCATCACCTTCTATAAAAAGAACTGGTATCAAAACTCATAGTGATACTCTACTACTACTTCCAAACTCCTAGGTAGATCACAAGCTAGAATTTCCTAAAACATTACTAAGTCCTTATTACTCCCATGTCTGAGAAGACCTGTCCAAAAAAGTGGAAAGCCAAAATCTAAAATCAATACTTTAAGAGATTCTTGTAATTTTGGAACCCTCGAAGTATGTCTAGAACTATCATCATGTTTCTCAAGTACTCCACCACTAATGTAGGGTACACATGGATATCTATAGGGAAGACAAACATTAATTGATTCATGAAGAGGGAAGTTATTCATTTATAATAAATACATTATAATGGAATCAAACATGTTGAAATTTAGCACCAATAACTAAAAGTGACCATAGATTATTTTGAAAGTCACATTTTGTTCATCGTCCCCGTGAATCAAAAGCTGGTGATAAATTTTCCAATGGTCGAACAATGAGAACAACTTCTCCCCTAACCACATGAAAAATAATTAATCAATTATAGCATGTGGATAATCCACCAAAATAGTCACCTATCCTAGTTTATGTCAATCCAGTCATAACCTCAAGCTCTCATTCACCTCCAAGGATAATGACACTAGGATATCGATGTGAACAAATTAGGTCTAAAAATCCTTAAACTCTTTAACCTACCTACCGATCATTCATATATTGATGTTAAATGGTTTAATATAACATTATAGTTCATATATCAGAGTATTATTAGTGAAATTTTACAAAGAAAAAAATTATGATGGAAATATAAGAATGACATGTCCCTAAATAATATTTCCTCATATCTCTCCCGCATCACTTGAAATGAAATTTGATATCATCTACTGCACCAAGGATCACAGTAGCCAACTAATAATAAGTTTATTGTAAGATTTTATAAATGAGCTCATCCAAACATGCATTGGATTTATCCTTACCCAATTATGAAAAATGGGCCCCACAATATGGTTTCATAACAACCTCCTCTGAAATAGTCAACTGGGTATGGATAGTACGAAACCTGTTCATACAAAGGATAACACCATAGTGTCTCACTACTGATATAAAAATATTCCATGTGTGTTTCTCTCCCTCCTCTAGAGTCAGGTCACATTACATATAGAAGAGTGTGGTCATTGACCTCTCTAATAGAGCCTTTAATAATAATGGTTGATCTATTGGTAAAATTGGAAATGATCATCCTCGAATTATGGGTTTGATAAGAAAATAGTGGATCATACATCTGTTTATTACTTTTTTTTCTAAATTATAAAACAAAAAAACCATACCTTAAATTACTCCAAAAAGTATGTAGGCCACAAGCCTATAGTGCATATAGTTTCCCATTTTCATTACCACTATATCCCCAAGACTGGTGTGGACCTATTGTGGGTGGTGGTGGTTGAAATATATCAAATTTACAATTATCTCATACTGCTCTCCAAACTCTTCTACAACACCCACTTCCCTATGAAATTCATTGTTATAACTGATTCTACTGCCTAAGGGGTGTATCTACCATCTCTCTTTCTACAACATCATGGGTAGGACAATCTCATCTGATATGTCAATTTCCATGAAAAGAATAAAACTCTTTCTCCTCATTGATCTATGATTTAACTGAGGTACTTGTGAATTACCCAACCTCTTGTGGCATGACCATCATCATAGACCTACATTTACTGAGGCCTTATCAACATAGATCCCACAAGATCATAGGTATGTAAGATAATTATAAACATTTGATTGATGTGTGTCATCACGAATCACTTACAAATCCATCAATGCATCACTATAACATGAGGTAGCCACCTAAACCACTAATGGGGGTCTATTCACTAATCAATGGGTGGAGTCAATAAAAAGATATGGATATAAAAATCGTAACTAATTTTTATATGATGCATGAAAAAATATGGTTTCTACAACTAGTGTCTACTTGTACCACGTAAACAAGTGCATTATCAGATTTGTGGTTAATGTATATTTCATCCACTATAATAATAAAAAATTACATATATGAAATACAAACTCAAAACACATATACACAATTTCCATAAATTCTAAAAAATATCACATCTTGAAAAAACACCTAAATTTAGTCTTATTATAGAATTTACTTATCATATACCACTATATCATGTATTAAACTACTTGGGACAACCTGACCTATGGTAACATGAGTGTTACTACCCAAATACATTCTATAACAGGATAGGGAATAACGACCAGCACCGAGTAGGCATATCACAAACATGGGAGACAATATCCTAATTTACCTATAAACATCCCCATGTAACCAAACTCATACAATAATGATAATGTAAAAGAAACAGATACAAGAATGAATTCCAAAAATAAATCCCACACTAGAGTATGAAAATATTTTCTAGAAAGTAATAAAGGGTCCAAATTCAATCACAACCAAATATGGAAATCACTCTAACATTCTCTAAATGTAGGGATTGATGTTAAATTTAATACTTGGAAAACACCTCTGTATTCCATGCTGAATATAATATTTCCCACCACCAAGTCCTCCTATGCCATTATCAATAGGACTCTCATCTACATAATACATGACATTTGTATGAAAAGTCAATGAGGGAATGAGAATAAAAATACCCAGAAGGACACCAGCAAATCCATCAGCATAAATCTTTATGATTAGTCAGCTCATCAGTATATTGGTATGTCAAAAATATAAGTGATGTATCAATAATAAATAATACCCAGATCTACCCATAATATAATATCAGTCTCAAGGGTTCTAAACAAAAACATACATCCATATAATTTTTAATGCCTCGACCATTGATTCACAGAGTTGGTGAATTATTTTAATACATTAGCATGATTACAAGGAATCAAGTCCCGAAAGAACGATCAGTTTAGTAGTCTTGAAAAATAGATTACATGCATGAATGTTACATTACACTTTCTAACATACAAAAAAATCCTTTGATAACTCCATTGTTCCCTTAGCTTAACCTTTCATCTCAAACATAAAACACTTCTTGAGATCTTGGAAAAATAAAACATAAGAAAGTGGTGAGCTTAGATGCTCAGTAAGGGTAAACAATTTAGCGGAAGATAATATAAACAATAGGCATGGTGAATAATTGAAAACACATGAATTTACAAATAATAAAAATGAACACTTTATGGAAGAAATATGAGCTGAGTAAATAATACCATTATAAAAAATAGTCATGGGTATTCTACTAGTCGAATAACCACATGAACCATCAATATTATTTTCATAATGAGGGAATATATAATTCCAAACATTCTGTAACATTTTTTCAAGGCCTCAGCCAAGACGTCTAAAAATTATTAAGGCCTCGTCAAAAACCATATATCAAATTGGGAATGGCCTCGGACAATACCACAAATAATTATCTCACGAGGCCTACTGATGCATTGAGGAGCTATAGTGGGCTCCACCCGTCACTTACTATGTACATTACATTCCTCATATGGAAAGGTTGAAACATAACATAAACATTCTTATTAGAAACAACATTGGAAATTTCAATACTTTAACCATAAACCATGAATGGTATAAAAATAACACATCCACAGTAAAATATATCACAAAACTATCAATACAATATGGAAGATTTTTATCATAATAAATCAACTTCAAACAAGTTTAAAAACAATCAAAGGATGTTGACATAGATGAGAATGATTTGTAAAACTCTTTGAGAGAAATATCCCTTTTTCATGAAAACTTTTAAAATTAAAACAATTTAAGAAGGAAGACATTTAATGAAATTTTTGAATGAAAGTTTCTCAAACAACATTGAAACTTTTTAATGGAATTAACATTTTAAAAACATTCATGTCCATATAAATAAATATTTAGAAACATTTTCAAAACATGGACATTAATGAGAATGGTTTAGAAGAATAAATATTTAAAACATTTAAAATGATGTTTTAATAAAATATTCCCTTAAAATAATCCCATTGAAAACACTTTTATGAAACATGGACATGGATAATAAATATTTCCTAGTAAAAACATTCCCATAAACAATCTCGAATAATAATGAGATTGAGGAATTAACCCTTACCTTGCACTTTCCTTTGGTCAAGGGTACATTTAACCTCCTGTATAATGACCATAGTATGTTATTAAATTATAAAAGAACCATATTCATATTTATTATGTCATACATGATTCATTTATGACTTTATACTGCCCATTTAATAATTATTTCCATGTTAAATTAACATTTTGGGTAATAATCGATTTCTTTATCGTATGTGTTTTAACTTGTTATTCTTGATCGTATGATTTAGATATAGATTTAAATGGTTCTAGAATATAAAACATGATTTATATATCATATATATTTAGAATATAAATATTTATAGTAGATGTATATATGAAATGGAAGGCACCATTTATGGAGACGGTAGGTCGTACGTACGCATAAATGATGTTTCCGTTTTCAAATCATATTGAACGGATGTAGGTGAATAAGATATATTTAAGTACATACATACATACATACATACATATATATATATCTAATAGCATCATTATGTCATGTATTACATAATTATTAATAATATATATTTTTTTAATCATCGTTGAATGGTGAACATGGAAATAAATCTCATCGCATCGTGGAGACGGTAGTCCGTACATACGGATGAGAGATAATATCATACTTTTGATTTAAAATTGTATGTAAATAGATGTTATATCATATATAAATAATCATTAACATGTTATATTTATTATTTACATCCATTATACATCATTATTATACCCATCCAAATAATAATTTATTGAATAGCAATTACATCACGACGTGGAGACGGCAAGCCGTACGTACACACGTATGGTGACATGTCATTCCAAAGGATGGATAGAATAATGAATATGGTTGTACCATATTTATAATAAAATCACAGTATATAGAATATACTGGATTTATTATTTTATAATGGAAACAACAAAGAAATAGGAAGTGGAAGAAGAAAGGAACTTGAAACAGGGGATGAAATATTTACCTCTTCTTTGGGTTCTTCATTTGGATTTGATCAAAAGGGCCCCGTATGATGGATTTATGACTAATGTAAAGCCACATGGATGAAGTTATTAAAGTTGAGAGGGTATTTGGGTAGGGTTTGGCCGAGCCAAAAGGCTTTGAATGTGTGAATTAGAGAGAAGGGGGAGTGCCCTTTTTATAAGAGGGGTGAGAGTCACTTTAGGAAAAGCATGATATATTATTTTATAATAAAATCATTTTCGGTTTATAATGGCTCCAAAATGATCTATTTAGATGATAAGGTGGGTATGGGTAGAAAACCTCTCAACAAATTGGTTTTATATAGGTTTAGGTCACCATATTAACCTTAACATTTAGATTTAACTCTTAGTTAAAAAGTTTGACATTTACCATGTCTCGTTGTATTTTTATACTATATGGTTAATAAACATACTATAAAATGATAATAGAACCCCAATTAGTTCATTAATGTCATATATATTATTATATAAGTCTTTTGGATGATCCTTATATTTTTAGGACCATTATATTAATTTAAAATATAATATTTTTTAAAAAAAACTATTTTATGTCAATTTTGACACTATTTGGTATTTGTTTTTTGTTAAAATCATAAAAGCATGATTACTTAGAAAAAAATTGATTGAATCAACCCTAAAATGTCATATTATCCTATAAAATTAATTTAATTCATCATAAGTCTCAAATTTCATTTATTTGGGTATTTATAATGTCAATTATTTTAATATTTTATTATTATGGTAATTACTGCATCATCATTGTGTCATAAATAAATTTATTTATATAATGTATAAATATTATAAATAAAATACCAATCTATACTAAATCTTTTTTTCTTTATAATGAATAATTATAGTCAAATTTTTCGTATGTATAACCCTATATTAGAAAATTTTTAGTTATAAAAACATGAATTTAACACTATTAACTCTTCTTTAAATTAAATAATAATAAATGTCCTAATCTAATCCGAGTGGACCTAAAAGATCATATTTTATTCCTAAGGTTGTTTTAGGTCGAATGAAACTTATCTAATAGAATTATTATATCTATTAGGGTAATAATAAATATCATTTTGCCCTTTAATTACCATATTTACTTTTAATCGTGGTAAATAAAAGTCAAAAGTTACTATTCACCAAAAATTATTTTTATCTCATTGAACCAAATTTTACTTAATGATATCAACCATGTATCTCTGATTTGTAAAATTCAATTCACAGAAGCGGTAAAAGAATGTTTTATGCAAATTTGCAAATGCTATTTGGAGGTGGGTAAAAGACGGTAAAAGGTTCAATAAAATTTTTATATATCTAAACTTATTATAAAATGACTCCAATTAATTAAATTAAACTTATATATGTGTTATGTATCTATTTTTACCATATTAAATTTAAATAAAATAAATAATTTTTTAAATAAAAAGTTGGTTTTAAACAATAACTTAGTGTTTTTCACTATTCATCAAAAATTGAATGTTTTCAGAAAAATACCAAAAAATCAACCTAAGATCATTTTGATATTATGAATTCAAAAATGATTTCTATTTTACCAAATTGAAAACATAGAAGTTTCATTTATTAATTTAAAATTAATTCCCATTGTCAAAACCAAAAGGCGTATTTTTTAAGAAATAATAACTATCAAAATATTGACACTTGTTTATGTCCAATTTCAATGTGAAATTACATAAAATGACCATAATTGGATTAAATGGTAAAAATATAATCTATGTATACTTCAAAACCATTAAAATGTATAATTTAACACTATAAATTATTTTGATTTAAAAAGTTGTTTTCAGTTAAAATATAGTATTTTCATTGTTATCCCAAATATTAAAGTTATCAAAAAAACACCAATAATTTATTGAAACTAAATTCTTATGTAATGGTTTCAAAGAATAATTTTATTTTGTCTAATTTAATATATTAAAGTTTAAACTATTGGATTTAACAAGTGTTCAACATTACAAGGCGGTAAAAGTGCATTTTTTTTGAAAAATACCTCTTTTATCTGAAAAAAATGAATTATTTCTTACATTATGTCTAAGAAACTCAAAATATGGATTCTAAAATTATAAGGATTATATAAAGATCAAAATTCAGTTAATACTATTCATAACTGCTTTTGAACGACTAGTTTGGTAAGTCCTGGTGTGCTTGAACTTGGTGTTGCATGTAGTGCATGTTTTTGAATTACTTTGAAGAAATAACGTACTATGAAATATTAGGGTGTTACATTATTACCTCCTTCAATAAATTATGTCCTCACAATTTGAAATTGTTTTTCAAAAATAAAAGGTTGAAAATAGAAAATACGTTTGTTGGAAAACCCAAATCAGAAATTGGTTTAATAAAATGTATTCTTAATAATAGGAAAAGGGGAATGAAAAAGTCACCAGCAAATTATGGTCTCGATTATGAGAATATTGGTGGAAATTAAAGACACATAATTTGAGGGAAACCATAAATATTTATAGGGAGTTATTGAGGTCATTAGTCACAAAAAATTGTAGAATTGAGGGCCTCAAACCCATCAATCTATGATGATTTAAAATATCATCAGTTCAAAAAAACATAAGATATTAGGATAACATTGTTTAGTTTTAAGATCCCTTACCTAAATTTTATGAATTAATTTCTTCATAGAATAACAGAAGAAAAAAATATATACTTGACAGGTAGAGTTCTATCCTTTAACTAATTTATACAACAAACTCATCTTTCACTCTAAAAGATAATAGAACATAAAAAATTCTATTTATCCTATTTGTATAGGTTTCCAAAAAAATGAATTTATAATTCATCTAACAGACCCTTTAAAAAAATACATTATTTAATCCAGGACATCACGTGGGTCAGTGGAAGGTGATACAACCTTTTCACCCTTCGGTTGCGGGTTCAAGACTAGCGACCTTACCGGACGCGACGAGATGCCGCCTGACCTCTGGGATGTCATTTTTATAGCAATCCAAAAATAATCTCAAACTAGACATATCAAAAATACTTCTATCTAAACTCACAGTCCAAAATTTATAAGGAAGTTAAACACAATGAAGATCCTCTTTTCCACGTAATAACATGTGAACACCTTCATCATTTATTCTTTTAAAACACTGCAACATCCAGAATTACCCTAAAACCATATTTATTGCATTCATTCTCCCTTATTCCTTATAGAATACTGGATATACTCCTTCTACCCCAAAATGTTGTAGACTCCAACAATGATGGAACATACAAATTAGTAATCAGTTTCAAGGTAGTCAATAATTTTCAATATAATTTATCCAAATCAATCATTTCTTATTCCAAAATTAATACCTCAGTATCAAGACCATATGAAAGTTTTGTCATTCCTTCAAACATGTATTTTCCAAAAAAAATATCTTACCATTGAGTCACTTTTATTTGTTCCACACAATCTCAAGTCCTTAATGAAGTAGTACTGCAGTACAATCCTTATTTACCCTATTATTCATATAACATGTACATCATTAATACAATACTCAAATGACACAATAATTTAATAACAACGTAATAAATCTAATCATTCCTCTTCATCTTCAGTTGTAACGTCCCGACCCTAGGTGCCACGCAAAGGGTTCCCCGAGCCTGGTTCACCACATGAACTCAAGCGCATCTCCCCAAACTCCAGAGGCTACCGACTAGAAGTGAGGGCCCAGGTCTGATAGTGGGGAAACTATGCCCTCATTTGTCAAAGTGTAGCGCAACGAAATACAAAGTAAACATACAATGAAACAACAGAAGTAGTAAACCATACACAACTGAAATAGACAACAGTAGTGGATATATGCAACAATATATAAAAAATGATGCAACATGTCTCAAGTTCTAAGAAAACAGTCAGAACATGTTATACATCAATACAGTACAACAAAATGTAGAGTACAACAAATCAAGAAAAAAAGCTGGCAATGGCACCGCGATCCCAGGCTCGGTCCCATGCCCTCCTACTACTCAGCAACAGTCAAGTACCTGTATAGGGACTCTTTCCCCTATCTACACATGTAGAAACGTAATCTGTTTGGGCCAAAAAGCATGACCCAAACAGGGTGTGAGAAATATATCTCAGTAGGCACCCACCAAAGGCCCGTGCCCAACTGCGTGTAAGCATGCAACAACGGTGTGAAATAGTAGAATGAAATACAGTAAGAAGTACTAAAAAGTAACTAACTTAACAATTAAATTTCCATTTTATTATTCATTTAATTCATTTTATACTAGAAATCACCACAATGCATTTCTAAACAAAACAGTCTACGTCCTCAGAAAAAAAAAATCTTACCCTCGGGTAAGCAGAATCCAACCCGCAGGTATTGCCCTCATGTAGAAACAGAAATTTCCCTCTGGCATAGGAACTGTTTCCCTCTGGCATAGAAGTCAAGCCCTCAGGCACGAAATTTTTCCCTCAGGTGAAATACTACAGCCCTCGGGCTAAATAGTGCAGTGCCCTCAGGCTAATCACAACAATGCCCTCATGCCAAATACAACAACGCCCTCAGTCCAAACAGGTAACCGGGCCATGCCCAACAGGTAAGCAAGCCGTAACAAGAAATTCCTCTCAAGGCAGTTCTACAATTACTACTTTAAAGGCATACCCTCGGGTATCTTGGCCAAACAGCTAAACAGTGAAACACACCTCGGGGGTGGTTCCGGATCCAAGCAACGATCCCAACCAGAATTTTATTATCACAATTTAATCACCTATGCAATTATAGGCATTAAATATAGAAACGGCCTCAGCCACACGACACCCCAACATGGGTTCGTGGCACGAAAACGCACAAAAACGCACGACAGTTGGAAAATAAACACAAATCCACCTACCTTATTCGCCAATGAACGTTATACCCGAATGCCGACTCCAAAAACGCCCAAGAACAGCATAGATCTGACGAAGAAAAAAAAACCATTCAAACGTAAATAAATTACGTTAGGGAAAGAATTGGTAAGAACGGTACCGGGAGAGGAGAGGGGATACCCGGGCGGTTCCAACAGGATTGTTCGAGGCGGAAACCGATTCCAGACGAACACCCGGTGGATCTCCAAAGTGCCGGCCGCCCTCCTTGGCTCCAAAATGGCTCAAACGCCTCCTCTACCAAATGAGGAGGCTACTGCCTTTTTTAAGCCGAAAAGGAAAAGTACACTACGTGTACTTCTGAGTACACAGCGTGTACTACTTTCATTTAATTGTTCATTTGGCGGCACCGCCACACTGTTCATTTGTCGACCTGAGTACACAGCTTGTACTCCTTAGTACACGGCGTGTACTGTCGCCCAGCTGGCGGCGACTCCACCGCCTTACTGTTTAAGCCTACCGACTAATTACACGGAGTGTAAGGAACCACTACCAGGAGTGTAGTCGGTTCCTACACCCCGCATTGCCGACATGGCTACACGCTCCATGTACTCATCCCAACATGGCCAATAGTACATGGCATGTGGAAAAGTACACAGTGTGTAGTTCCAAAATTTAGTATTTTTCCCCATTTCCCATAGTTTCTCAAAAACACTTAAGGAAAAGGAAAAAGAAGAAGCCCATACCCCAAAAATAAGAACCAGGTTCTTAAAAACATCCCCACTTATAGCAATTCATCCTCGAATTTCCCTTCCAAGGGTGGAAAATAATAAGCTCAGAACAGCTCTGGCCACTAAGCACGTACGTCATCCTCTCGCTCCCAGGTCTCATCCTGCACTCGGCCATGCTGCCATAGCACCCGTACGAGAGGATCTGACTAGCCTCGGAGAACCTTCGTGCTTCTATCAACAATACGGATCAGATGGTCCTTAAAGGACGCATCCTGCTGAAGCTCAACCTCCTCTAACTAAAAGTTTTGAGACGAGTCTGAATGGTAGCGACGCAACTGAGACATGTGGAAGACGTTATGTATGGCTCAGTACCGCTGCGGTAACTACAACCGATAGGCAACTAGTATGACTCTCTCCAGAATCTCAAATGGTCCCACATACCTCGGTGAAAGCTTACCTTGTCTCTTGATCCGCTTGTGTCCCAGCCTCGACGAAAAACGCATGAAAACCTGATCCCCGACCACGAACTACAAAGGTCGTCTGCGGCGATCAGCATAAGACTTCTGACGAAACTGCGCAGTATCCATCCACTTCTGAATTAGCTGGACATGATCAGATGTCTCCTGCATGAGCTGTGGTCCCTGTAAAGCTGCCTCACCTGCCTCTAACCAGCACAACGGTGATCGGCATGGCCTACCATATAAAGCCTCGTATGGTGCCATCTCAATAGTTTCCTGAAAACTATTATTATAGGAAAACTCGACTAAGGTTATATGCTTCTCCCAAGAGCCCCCAAAGTCTCGGACGCATGCGCGCAAGATGTCCTCTAGCACCTGTATTGTACGCTTTGACTGGCCATCTATCTGAGGGTGGTATGCTGTGATCAGAAGAACCTGTGTACCCAGCGCCCTCTGAAAACACTTCCAGAAACAAGACATAAAGTATGTGTCCCTATCAATAATGATAGAATGAGGGACCCCATGAAGACGTACAATATCTTGGATATACATCCTTCTGAGCTCGTCAACACCGAAGGTATACTTGATCGGCAAGAAGTGAGCTACCTTCGTGAGTCTGTCCACAATAACCCACACGACGTCATTGCCTCTAGGTGACCTCGGTAAACCAGTCACGAAATCCATCGCGACATCATCCCATTTCCACTCTGGAATGGGTAACTGCTGTAACAGCCCAGCTAGTCTCTGATGCTCTGCCTTCACCTGCTGACAGGTGGAAAAGCTCGTGACAAACCCATCTATATCTCTCTTCATACCTGGCCACCAGTACTAACGCCTCAAGTCACGGTACATCTTGGTAACCCCAAGATGAACTGCCCAAGCTGAAGCATGGACCTCCCGCATCAGCTCCTCGCGTATATCCCTTGGAACCCATACTCGTCCATGGAAATGAAAAACCTCATCATCGCCTACCGTCCAACAATGAGAAGGGTCCCCACATGCCATCGACTCCTATAGAACTAGGCCTTCGGAATCCGATAGCTGTCTCATCCTCACTCTATCCAATAGGGTAGATGTCACAGCTAAAGATGAAAGATAAGTCTACCCCTAACTGTCATGCACATCCAGATGCATCTTAGAGAACAAAGCCACGAGCTCCCACCCACCACTGGCCTCCTGCACCGCCTATAGCTGATTCTTGCTGCTCAGTGCCTTAGCTACTACATTACCTTTACCAGGTGTGTAGGAAAACTCAAAATCAAATGGTTGTAGGTACTCAACCCACCTTCTCTGCCTCAGATTCAGGTCACGCTGAGTAAAGATATACTTGAGGCTTTTGTGTTCGGTAAAAACCACAAAATTCTCTCCCAATAGGTAATGTCACCAACAACGCAACACATGCACAACTGCAGCCAACTCGAGATCATGCATTGGGTAATTCCTCTAATGTGGCCTCAACTGTCGAGACCCGTACGCAACCACTCGGTCACCCTGTATCAACATAGCTCCCAGCCCAATACCTGATGCGTCATAGTAAACTGTATAGCTCTTTCCCTGCTCTGGGAGTATTCGGATCGGTGCTGATGTCAACCTTCCCTTCAGGTCCTGAAAAGATTCCTCGTAAGATTATGACCAAACAAACTTCACACCCTTCTTAGTCTTACCAGTCAATAGTGCTGCTAAGCGGGAGAATTCCTATATGAAGCGTCTGTAGTAACCATCCAGCCCTAAGAAACTCTGTATCTCAAACACGTTCTTAGGATTCTCCCAGGAAACTACTACTCTCACCTTTTCTGGGTCTACTTCAACTCCTTCTTCTGAGATGATATGACCCAGGAAGTGAATCTGGTCCATCCAAAAGTGGCACTTCGAGAGCTTAGCATATAGCCGATGTTCTCTCAGTGTACTCAATACGATCTCAAGATGGGTGTCATGGTCATGTCGAGTGTGAGAGTACACCAAGATGTCGCCCACGAATACTACCACAAATGAATCAAGATACGGATGAAACACACGATTCATCAGACCAATGAAACCCGTTGGCACATTCATGAGTCCGAACGGCATAACCAAGTGCTCGTACAGACTATATCTGCTCTGAAAAGCTGTAAGCGGTATATCCGATGGTCTCACGCGCAACTGATGATATCCCTATCTCAAGTCAATCTTCGAGAATACTCGTGCTCCACGAAGCTGATCAAACAGATCATCAATCCTTGGCATGGGATATCGGTTCTTAACTGTCAACTGGTTCAGCTTCTGATAATCCACACAAATCTGAGGGTACCGTCTGCCTTTTTCTCAAAAGAGACCGGAGAACCCCAAGGAGAAGTACTTGTTCGGATAAATCCCTTTTCCTGCAACTCCTCTAACTGCCTCTTGAGGTCCTGCAGCTCAGGCGTGGCCATCATATAAGGTGGAATGGACACCGGTGCTGATCCTGGCACAAGCTCGATAGAGAAATCCACCTCACGCACCAGAGGTAGACCTGAAAAGTCATCCGGGAAGACATCCCTAAAACGGTCAACAACTGGAGGGAAATCCATCTGAAAAGTCCCCTGATCATCCAGATATAATCTCGCAATCTGGGTCGTGACTCCACCTCACCCTTGATGCTTTGGTCCAGCTCGACTCGCGTGAACATCCCACTCACCCTTGTATAGAAACTCTCTGACCTCTGGTGACGTGAAACGCACCCTGCGATGATAGCAGTCTACAAAGGCTCGTTAGGGAACCAACCAGTCCATCCTGAGAATGAAATCATAGCTCGTCATCTCCAAGTCATAGAGGTCCCAAAGAAAGTGACACCCTCCAACCTCAATTGGGAACTCCTTGCACTGACGCACACCTGCCGTTCTAGTCCCTAACTGAGTGTCTAGCATCATGATATCAGAAGAAGTAGAAACACAGAGCCCAAGGATCTCCACAACGGGCACATATATGAAACTATGTGTAGCACCTGTATCAAAAAGTACTGAAGATACGACAGAAGCTACTAGAATAGTACCTCTGACTGTAAAAGTTACGGGATCCTGCTCCTGCTGGGTCTGTTGCACTGCATATGCCTGCCTAGTGCCGCGACCCTACGACACAGCCTGGATACCCTGAGGTGTCCCGTCCTGCTGCCTCTACGATCCTGATGTCTGGCTACCACGGCCACGACCACCATCTCTGCCTGCACGCCCTGACGCGTTCCCATTCCCCGACTGGTAAGAATCCACTGGTCCTGCTCCCGCACGGGGAGTCTGTACAGAACCCCTCTCACTAGCCACTGGTAGAAACGCCCTGCAAAAGCATTGTAGATGACCCATTTTTCTGCAAGCTCAGCACTCTACTGGATCGCGTGGACACTGCGGCCTCTTGTGCCCCTCTCTATCACATTGGTAGCACCTGATCGGTCCACCTGAAGAAGCTGCCTGACTGGTACTGCCGCCCTGAGATAAGTCCATATGTCTCTTCCTCTATCCCGTAGAAATAGTACCAGAAACTGGTGCCTAACTACCCTGGCCCACACCACATGTTTCCCGCAGGTTCCTCTCTGAAATCAGCACCTAGTTCACCATCGCGTGTACAGTAGGTAACCTGAAAACATTCACCAGTGCACGGATGTCATACCAAAGACCATCCTCAAAACTTTTGTCTCTCAACGTCTCATCACCCACCAAAACGGGTGCAAAACGCTGAAGCTCCGTAAAATGAGCAGAATAGTCCATCACCGACATAACGCCCTGTTGCAGATTCATGAACTCTCGAGCTCTATCTTACCTCAGCATCTCGGGAAAGAATAAGTCATAGAAGACTGCCTGAAAATATTCCCATGCCATGTCTCTGTGATGCTCTGATTGGGTGGTAACATCCCACCACCTCTTGGCGGAATCACACAGCATGTAAGTCGCGAGCTTGACCCTCCGCCCTGGAGGCATCTCAAGATGCTCGAAAATAGTCTGCATTAACCCTATCCAAGACTCTGCATCCTGTGGTCCTCCATCCCCTGAAAACGTAGGCGGATGCTGCTGCTGGAAGGTACGTGTCAGCTCGGCCATAGATGTAACAGCCTGCGGTGCTCCCTGAAAGGTCCGCATGAACCGCATAAAGCCTTCACAGAACTGCGCATCCGCGCCTGTGTCCAGTATAACAGCTGGTTCCGCATCTGGCTCTGCTGGAGGATCAACTGGTAGCTCATGGCCCACCATCTCGGGAGTATACTCATTGCCGCTCTCCTGGAGAACAACGCGTGGTCGTCTAGGCGGCATGACACAACAAGGTCAATAACACGCCTTAGATTCAAGATTAATGAGACTGGAAACGGAGGAACCACAAGGGAACAAGAGGAAAAGGAATTTCAAAATTTGCAAAACAATACTACACATCGTGTAAAATTACTACACGGTGTGTACATGACTTCCCTTCCCCTGCCCGGGTCCTTCGACACAGCTAAGCCACACGACTTCCGTTCAATAAAATCTACACGGCGTGTAAAATATCTACACAGTTTGTAATGTGTTATTTTCCAACTTCCCATGACGTCTATGACACGGCCGACTACTCGGCTTGACACTACACAGCGTGTTACACCCGCACACGGCGTGTACACCACCCTGTTTCTTAGCCACACGGCTAAAACCACATGGTCTGTCCTCGGACAAGACTACACGGCGTGTCCCCAGAGGTACACAGCGTGTTCAGGGAGTGGTGACAAAGGCTCGTGTTGTTAGTTACACGGCCAAGTCCCCAGGTCACACTACACGGCGTGTTCATCCTTGACACGATGTGTTCTGTACAGGAGTTCACCGACCCGTGTTGTTAGTTACACGGCCGGACTCTGGGTCACACTACATGGCATGTACAAAAGCTACACAGCATGTTTTACCCAGGCCTTTCACTACCCCGTGTTGCCACCAACACGGTTTGTGACACAGAAAGAGACTACACAGCGTGTACTCAGGGTACACAGCATGTACTCAAAAAGTTCATTTTTCTTCCTGAACAGAAGAACATACAGAGCGTGTATAAAAATACTACATGGTGTGTATACTGGGTTTCCGGAAAGTATGCCTGAGAAACTCCTATGGAACCCCAAAAATATTGTAAAACAACACCTAAGTGTCAAATTATGACCTGTGAGGGCCTATACTCCCCATGAATCAAAGTTTGACATCTTATATGCGTTATAACCAATAAACAGTCCATGATCCCCCAAATTCAGGTCAATGGGTCCCATACTCCAAAAAACCAAAGTTTGGCGTCCATTCTAAAAAAAAGCCCAAACAAAAATACCATATCACAAGGCAGGTATTTATCATGAAGCTATCACAAAAGCATGATTTAGTAGCACAACAACTATCACAACAACATGAGAATTATAATGCACCTACATGGCATGGAAACTCTGCATGGCATGTGATATCTAGCATGTGCTTATATGATGCATGAGACGACATACCCTCATCTCATCGGGTTAAAACTAAATAGAACCCATAAATAAGATATAACAGCACAATACAAGTGCATCACCCAATGGTGAAATCAAATCAACCGTAAAATTGCAAAATCAAAAGAATGCAAAAAACGAGGTAGACTGGCTTTTCCCTGTACACGGGTTAGCTACGCCCGGGCACAGCATATTACCAACTACCGTCTCGTCCTATCCCTGACTACGGCTCCAAATAGTAAGTCAAATAAAAGAACCCCTCTGATACCACATTGTAACGTCCCGACCCCGGGTTCCATACAACGGGTGCCCCGAGCCCGGTTCGCCACGTGACCTCAACGCATCTCCCCAAAAGCCAGAGGCTACCGACTAGTAGCGAGGGCCCAGGTCTGATAGTGGGGAAACTATGCCCCCATTTTTCAAAGTGTAGCACAACAGAATACAAAGTAAAAAAACAACGAAACAGCAGAAGCAGTAAACCATAGACAACTGGATTAGACAACATCAGTGAATATAAGAAACAATATATATAAATTGATGCAATGTGTCTCAAGTTCTAAGAAAACAGCCAGAACATGTTATACATCAATACAGTACAACAAAATGCAGAGTACAACAAATCAATAAAAACAGCTGGCAGCGGCATCGTGAGCCCAGGCTCGGTCCCATGCCCTCCTACTACTCAGCAACAGTCAAGTACCTATATAAGGACTCTTTACCCTATCTACACCTGCAGAAACGTAATCTGTTTGGGCCGAAAAGCATGACCCAAACAGGGTGTGAGAAATATATCTCAATAGGCACCGACCAAAGGCCCGTGCCCAACTGTGTGTAAGCATGCAACAACGGTGTGCAATAGTAGAATGCAATAAAGTAAGAAGTACTAAAAATTAACAAAATTAACACTTAAATATCCATTTTATTATTCATTTAATTCATTATATACTAGAAATCACCACAGTGCATTTCTAAACAATATATTCCATGTCCTCAGACAAACAAAATCTTACCCTTGGGTAAGTAGAATCCAACCCGCAGGTATTTCCCTCAGGCCGAAACAGAAATTGCCCTCAGGCGTAGGAAGTGTCTCCCTTAGGCTCAGAATTCAAGCCCTCAGGCACAAAAGGTTTCCCTCAGGCGAAATACTATATCCCTCAGGCTAAATAGTGCAGTGCCCTCAGGCTAATCACAACAATTCCCCCAGGCCAAATACAACAACGCCCTCAAGCTAAACATGTAATCGGGCCACGCCCAACAAGTAAAAAAGCAGTAACAAGCAATTCCCCTCAAGGAAATTCTACAATTACTACTTTAAAGGCATACCCTCTGGTATCTTGGCCAAACAGATAAACAGTGAAACACACCCCAGGGGTGGTTCCGGATCCAAGAAACGATCCAAACCAGCATTTTATTATCACAATTTAATCACCTATGCAATTTTAGTCATTAAATATAGCAACGACCTCAGCCATACGACACCCCAACATGGGTTCATGGCACGAAAATGCACAAAAACGCATGACAGTTGGAAAATAAACACAAAGCCACCTACCTTATTCGCCAATGAACCCTATACCCGAACGACGACTCAAGAAACGCCCAAGAACAACGTGGATTTGATGAAGAACAAAACCCATTCAAATATAAATAACTTATGTTAGGGAAATAATTGGTAAGAACGGTACCAGGAGAGGAGAGGGCTTACCCGTGCGGTTCCAACTGGATCGTCTGAGGCGGAAACCAATTCCAGACGAACACCCAGCGGATCTTCAAAGGGTCGGTCGTCCTCCTTGGATCCAAAATGGCTCAAACTCCTCCTCTTCCAAATGAGGAGGCTACTACCTGTTTTATGCCGAAAAAGAAAAGTACACGGCGTGTACTTCTGAGTACACGGCGTGTACTCCTTTCATTTAAATATTCATTTGGCGGCACCACCACACTGTTCATATGTTGACCTGAGTACACGACATGTACTCTTGAGTACACGTCGTGTACTGTCGCCCAGCTGGAGGCGACTCCACCACCTTACTATTTAAGCCTGTCGACTAACTACACAGCGTGTATGGTACCACTACACAGCGTGTAGTCGGTTTCTACACCCCGCGTCGCCGACATGGCTACACGCCCCGTGTACTCATCCCAACACGACCAATAGTACATGACGTGTGGAAAAGTACATGGCGTGTAGTTCCAAAATTTAGGATTTTTCCCCATTTCCCATTTTTTTTCAAAAACACTTAAGGAAAATGAAAAAGAAGAAGCCCGTACCTCAAAAATAAGAACCAGTTTCTTACATCTGTAGTATCATAACTTTATTATTATCCAATAACAGCATTGGGGGTATACTCTGATGATTTGAAAATTGATTCGCATAGTATCCCAACTCCATACAGTGGAAGTATTGTACGTTTCAAACTTTTTTCATACCCGTGAAATCACGTACTTGATGTCCTTTTTCTCCACACTTATAAAAAACTCTCATTCCCTTCAAGTAGTTACCAATGTAATTATTTCTACAGTTATCACATATAGTAAAATCATTATTTTCCCTCTTCCCTTTATGGATCTTTCTCTCTTCCATCCTTTTCTTCTCTTGCTTCCCTTCAATGCCATAGGACTCAGAGAATTCTTTACTTTTCTTATTAACACAAGATACAATTTTGTCATATGTTGAGAATACATGGGAGAATATTTCTCCTCTAAATTTTGGCTTAATACCATGAACGATATGATCCTTCTTACTCTTTGGATCATACATATTACTAGAGTTCACATTCCTTATACTGGGCACCATTTCTATACAATGGAATACACTAGGTTAGTTTATGAATTACAATGAATAATTCCAAACTTGTAAAATACCTAATGTAAATTGAATAGTTTTTGGATATAATCCATAATCATAAAAATATTTTCATTGAGGAGGTATATACTCTTAAATCCTTCATAATGATTTTTAAATAAAATGAGAATTATCCTAAGCATATTCCCAGGAGTGTAGTAACCAAGAGTGCAGCAAGGTCCATTGTTGTGCACCAGTTCTCGTTCAAGTCTAGCTCAAAGCGGTGTTTTCGGGTTTTACCCCTAGGTACATCTGTGCCAGAGCCGCCTCTACCTGCTCGTATCCAGAAAGGGATTTATTTCTTGGAAAACTCAAAAAATATCTACAATACCAAAATTCTAGGAAGTTCTTCAATACCAATCCTCAATGCCTTTCGTGGGGCTATGTGCTCTAATCTGAGTTTATCTAAATCTAGTTTCCAAGGTTTGTACTAAAATTCATCTGATACCAACTGTAATGCCCCGACCCTAGATTCCTAGTGTCGATGAATTATTTTAATTCATTGGAATGATTACAAGGAATAATGTCCCAAAAGACCAATCAGTTTAGCAGTCTTGGAAAATATATTACATACATGAACATTAAATTACACTTTATAACATACAACAAAAAAAATAATCCTTTGAGAACTCCATTGTTCCCATAGCTTAACCTTTAATCTCAAAAATAAGACACTTCTTGGGGTCCTAGAAAAATAAAACATAACAAATGGGTGACCTCAGATTCTCAGTAAGGGTAAATAATTTAGCGGAAGATAACATAAACAATAGTCATAGTGAATAATTGAAAACACATGCCTTTAAAAATAATAAAAATAAACACTTTATGGCAGAAATATGAGCTGAGTAAATAATTCTATAATAAAACATAGTCATGAGTATTCTACTAGTCTAATAACCACATGAACCATCAATAATATTTTCATAATAAGGGAATGTATAATTCCAGACATTCTGAAACATTTTGTCAAGGCCTTTGCCAAGATGTCTAAAAATGATTAAGGCATCGGCCAAACCCATATATCAAAATGGTAGAGGCCTCGACCATTTCAACATCTAATTGTCTCATTATACATACTAATGAATTGAGGAGCTATAGAGGGCTCCACCCGTCACTTACTATGTCCAATACATTCATTATATGAAACTGTTGAAACATAACATAAACATTTTTTTTAGAACTAGCATACGAAATGTCAATACATTAACCATAAACCATGAATTGTATATAAAAACACATCCACATTCAAACATATAACATAACCTTCAATACAACATGGAAGATTTAAATCATAATAAATCAACTTCAAACAAGTTTAAAATCAATCAAAGAATGTTGACATAGATGAGAATGACTTGTAAAACTTATTTAGAGAAATATCCCTTTTTCATGAAAACATTTAAAAGTCACACAATTTAGAAAGGAAGAAATATATATAAATTTTTTAATCAAAGTGGCCCATACCAGTTTGAAACTTTTGAATGGAATTGATATTTTAAAAACATTCATGTCCATATAAATAAATATTTTGAAAAACATTTTGAAAACATGGACATTAATGAGAATGATTTAAAAGAATAAATATTTAAGCATTTAAAATGATGTTTTAATAAAATATTCCCTTAAATGAATCCCATTGGAATATTTTTATGAAACGTGGACACATATAATAAATATGTCCCAGTAAAAACATAGACATAAACAATCTCGAATAACAATGAGATTGAGGAATTAACCCTTACCTTGCACTTTCCTTTGGTCGAGGTTATGTTTAACCTCATGTATAATGACCATAGTATGTTATTAAATTATAAAAGAACCATATTAATATTTATTATATCATACATGATTCATTTATGACTTTATACTACCCATTTAATAATGATTTCCAAGTTAAATTAACATTTTGGGTAATAATCTCTTTCTTTATTGAATGTGTTTTAACTTATTATTCTTGATCATATCATTTAGATCATGATTTAAATGATTAAAGAATATAAAAATTGATTTATATATCATATATATTTAGAATATAAATATTTATAATAGAAGTATATATGAAATGGAAGGCACCGTTTATGGAGACGGTAGGTCATACGTATGCTTAATCATTGTTTCTGTTTTCATATCGTATTGAACAGATGTAAGTGAATAAGATATATGTAAGTACATAAATATATATATATATATATATATATATATATATATATATATATCTCCAGTAGAATAATTATTTCATATATTACATACTTAATAATAATATATATTTTTATAATCAGCATTGAATGGTGAACATGCAAATGAATATCATCGCATTGTGGAGATGGTAATCCGTACGTACGCACGGGTGATAATCTCATTCTATTGATTTAAAATAGTATGTAAATAAATGTTATATCATATATACAGAATCATTAACATGTTATATTTATTATTTACATACATTATAAATTATTATAATACCCATCCAAATAATAATGTATTGAATAACAACTACACCATGACGTGGAGACGGTAAGTCGTACGTACGCACATATGGTGAAATGTCATTCAAAGGATGGATAGAATAATGAATATGGTTGTACCATATTTATAATAACATCATATTATATCTAATATAGTGGATTAATTATTTTATAATGGAAAAAACAATGAAAGAGGAAGTGGAAGAAGAAAGGAACTTGAAAGAGGTGATGATATATTTACCTCTTCTTCAGGTTCTTCCTTTTGATTTGATCAAAAGGGCTCCTTAGGAAGGAATTATGACTAAAGGAAGTCCTCTAAGATGAAGGGAGGAAATTTAATAGGGTATTTGGGAAGGTTTTAGCTGAGAAAAATTGCTTTGAAGGTGTGAATTAGAGAGAAGCGGGAGTGCCCTTTTATAAGAGGGGTGATGGTCACTTTAGGAAAAGCTTGAAATATTATTTTATAATAAAATCATTTTCAGTTTATAATGGCTAAAAATTGATTTATTTGGAGGATAAGGTGGGTATGTTTTTAACAACCCTCAAAAAATAGGTTTTAGATAGGTTTAGGTCACCATATTATCCTTAACGTTTAGATTTAACTCTTAGTTAAATAGTTTGACATTTACCATGTCTCTTTGTATTTTTATATTATATGGTTAATAAACTTACTAAAAAATTCCAATATAACCCCAATTGGTTCATTAATATCATATATTTTATTATATAAGTCTTTTGTCTGAACAATATATTTTTAGGACCATTATATCAATTAATAATATAATGATGTTTTTAAAAACTATTTTATGTCAATTTTGACACTATTTGGTATTTTTTTTGTTAAAATCATAACAGCATGATTAATTCAAAAAAATGATTGCATCAACCCTAAAATGTCATATTAACCTATAAAATTATTTTAATTATCATAAGTCTCAAATTCCATTTATTTTTTTATTTATAATATCAATTATTTTAATATTTTATTAATAAGGAAATTACTGCATCATCATTCTATCATAAATAAATTTAATTATTTAATGTATAATAATTATAAATAAAATACCATTATTTAGGAAATATTTTCATCTTTCTAATTAATATTTATAGTCGAATTTATCTTATGTATAACCATATATTAAAAAACATTTAGTTATGAAAACTTGAATTTAACACTTTTAACTCTTCTTTAAATTAAATAATAATAAATGTCCAACTCTAATCCAAGGGGAACAAAAGGATAATATTTTATTTCAAATGTTTCTTATTGTATAATTACACTTATCCTATAGAATTAGTACATGTGTTAGGGTAATAATAATATCATTTTTACCTCTAATTACCCAATTTACTTTTAACTGTGGTAAATAAAAGTCAAAAGTTACTATTCACCAAAAATTATTTTTAACTTATTGAAACACATTTTACATACTGTTATAAACCTTGTTTCTCGTAGTTTTTAAATTAAATTCAAAGAAGCGGTAAAATTATGTTTTATGCAAATTTGCAAATGTTCCAAGGAGGAGGGTAAATGAGGGTAAAAAGTTCAATAAAATTTTTATATATCTAAACGTTTAATAAAATGACTCCAATTAATTAAATTGAACTTATATAGTTATTATTTGTCTATTTTAAACTAAAATAAATTGAAATAAAATAAATAATTATTTAAAAAAAGTCTGTTTTAAACAACAACTCAGTGTTTTTCACTATTCATCAAAAATTGAAAATTTTCAGAAAAATACCAAAAATTCACCCAAAGATAATTTTGATATTCCGAATTCAAAAATGATGTCTATTTTACCAAATTCAAAACATATAAGTTTCATTTATTAATTTAAAATTAATTCTTGTTGTCAAAACCAAAAGGCATATTTTTTATGAAATAATAACTATCAAAATATTGACACTTGTTTATGTACAATTTCAAAGTGAAATTAATTAAAATGATCATAATTTGATTAAATGGTAAAAATATTATCAATTTATACTTCCAAACCATTAAAATGTATAATTTAACACTATAAATTATTTTGGATAAAAAAAGTTGTTTTTAGTTAAAATATAGTATTTTTCACTATTCACCCAAATATGAAAGTTATCAGAAAAACACTAAAAATTTATTGAAACTAAATTATTATGTCCCGATTATAAAGAAGAAGTTTATTTTTTCAAATTGAATATATAAAAGTTTAAAATATTTTATTTAACAAGGGTTCACCATTACAAGGCTGTAAAAGTGCATTTTTTTTTGGAAAAATACTTCTTTCATCTGAAAAAAATGAATCAGTTCTTACATTATTTCTAAGAAACTCATAATATGGATTATAATATTATAAAGATTATATAAAGTTAAAAATTCAGTTAATACTATTCATAAAATCTTTTAAACTGATAGTTTGGTAAGTCGTGGTGCGCTTGAACTCAGTGTTGTGTGTAGTGCAAGTTATTGAATTACTTTGAAGAAATAACGTACTATGAAATCTTGGAGTGTTACATAATTTTTCTCTATAATTCCATGTAATGTTTTTATAAGTGAATATGATCAATGATCTATACTATCATAGATGAAAATCTCTAAAGATGTAATGCATGTCGAGTCTGAAAAAATATATACATATTAGAACACTTATGATATTAGAAACCAGATAGTGGTCACCCCCTAATTACTAGGGGGTAAAATGAACCCTACTATTATAAAACACTATTTATGAGACTATACAAACTATGAAACCAAAAAACCAATGTGGATAATATTTTAGATTGTAGATTATTGATTGGAGCATGGTGGTCGTACCGATATGACGAATCCAAATTAGAAATAAAGAAGAATTTATAGATGATCACGTGATAGGTCATAGTGAGGAATGAAAAAGACACTATCAAAGTATCATACTATATAGGGGATCAGAATCCTATTATGATGAGGTAATTTGACATTGTTCCCTCATGAGGATAGACTAAGGAAACCCACTCAACCAATACCGCTTTATTGAGAAATATTCTGAGGTAAAACACCCAAGATCAAACTAGAGATGAACTAATACAAAAAAGGGTTTAGATCTTTCATTAATGGAGTACTAGGAATTTGAATGATGGTACAAATCAAGTCACACTATTACTATAACTAACCATATATCTCCCTATGACTACTTGAATTTTCACCAATAATACATGGCATGTCTATAGGGCACCCGATATGTAGTCATCTACCCTACACTTCGCATATCGCCAGCAAATTTCCATGTACGTCTTCACATTCCTGTGTAAATCAAGTCATTCCCATGCACTCTACTAGTACACATGTTCATGGTCTATTCCATGACCATGTATCATATGTGTTATATAGTGAGCCACCATCGCTTGGTCACATGGAATGTTACACCTTCCACATGGCCTGTGATCCTTAACTTTCATTGGAAACCCTTGCTCTCTATCCAAGGTTTTGACATGTTGTATATCTTCATATCAAACAGAACATAATATAGGATTTTCAATAATCCCATGGTTATTCATTTCATACTCTCTCACCATCATTTCCTATGGATCCACCACCAATCTATCCCAAAGAATGAAGATTTTATCATCCCAGACATTTCCATCACCACAGATTTAATTCCAAACACCTAAACTGATTGGGAAACCATAATTGCTATCCATTCCATCACCATATGTCAAAAAAGGAATAAAGGGAATAACTAGACCAGTCGGATTCAAATATGATAATCTAATTTCATCATCACACCTTGATCTCATTTTATATCATGAACCTCACCTATAATATTGATTTGTTCATTGATGAATGGTCAGGAAATGATCAAATATAATTTTTCATCAAATCACGGAAGAATTTTTTTTTGATGATACATGTGTGATTTGGTGAAAGAGAAAATCACAAATCAAAAACTGAAGAAAGGAATTTTTTATTTTGGGTTGTCCTCAATTTTTTTTCAGTTTGAACAATGAACAAATAGGAAATAAACGACCTTCAAATCAATTGTAAAATAAATCAATTATTGAGGCACAACTAAATTTTTATGATTGTAATAGATTTATTTTGTACATGGAATATCATGACATGATGATTCTATATAAATTAAAAATCCCACCACAAATTTGGATTTTTAACCGCCCATGATATTACAGTATTTCTCTTTTTAAAAAATAACTTCTTTGATAACTTACGTTACACAGAACATGATCATTAAATATTATTAAATATTCTAATTGTGACCTAATAGTTGGAATTGAGAGAATAAATATGTTATGTAAAATAGTAAAATATAAGTTACACATGATTATGAAATGAATTCATTGGTTTCCAATTAATGTGAAATGAAATTAAAAACCAAATGAACATAAAGGTTATGATTTTATTAAAAATAATATTAATCAAAACAGTCAAATTTTATCATTAATTAATCACTAATATCGAAATATATTAATTAAATTTAAATATTACACATTCAATATAGTATTTTTAAATTCAATCTATATGTTTTATAAACATAAGATAAAAATAAATCTTCTTTTAAGAAAAACATTATAAATTTTATAAAAGGTAATTTTACCGCCTTTTAATGGATCACACAATTAAAACTAAATTTGAACACTATTATGATGTATATTGAATAAATTAAACATAATTTTTAAAATAATAATATCAAAATTATCTTAGTGTTAATTTTTTGTATTTTTCAAAAAATATTTAATTTTTACTGAATATAGAAAAATCCAAATTTTTATTAAATAGTAAATCTCATTATATTAAAACTAAATTTATTATCTGAATTATATGTCACATATAAAATCAAAAATAGATTATTTTTACCTTATTAATGAAAATATATTATATTAATATCTTGTCACAAGTAAATTAATTTTTTTATAAATGATAAATAAATTAGTGGTATTTCTGTGAGATATAAATGATTATTTAAAATTTTTTAGTTAATTTAATGATTTAAAATAATTTTTTTTCTCAAAATAGATTCATAAGTTAATATTCTATTGAAATAATATTTTAAGATAATTTTTTGAGACCATAATAAAAAAAATTAAGTGTTATAAAATGAGTTATAATTTTAAATTCTATCTTTTTCAAGTAAATGTTGATGTTCATTAAAATTTTAATTTCCAATTATTGGAAAATTATTTTTCATAAAATGGAATCAATTTTTTAATTATACATATAATAAAATAGTAATGGTGAATTTTTGGATATTTTCCAAAATAGATGAATTTTAAGTGAATATTGAAATATGATATTTTTAGATTTATATACAGTATAAGTTAAATACATTATTAATTCATTAATTTCTAATGTAGTCACCATAATATATAAATAAAATTAATTATTTTAATATATTTGTTGATGATGCTCAAAATTATCATAGTCAATAGCCAAAATAAAAAACAAATGAATAAAATATTCAAAAAACACCCCTCACCTGCACTACAAATACCACCCCTCATCAGCCATTCTATGAACACATCAAAAGCCTTTAAGATTATATAATTTCCTTAAAATACTTCTCCCAATCCAATACCCTCATATTTTGTTTTTTTCTCACCCAAAATACAATTTCAATGTTCTTTAAGGAGCTCCTCAATGCGTGGAATTAAATTAGTAAAATCACATTCTGTTCTTTTAATTTCTTTTCAATTAAATTTCTTTTCTTCAAATTTAATTACCTCATATTTACAAACATTCATGATTATTATATTATATTATATATATATATATATTAATTCAATTTTTACTATTAGATACCCACAATCAATTCTATTCTCTAACCCATTTTTCTAAAAATGAAAATGTCTTTCATAAGGTGTTGATTCACCACATTCGTGGATAATGATTTTTAGTTTTATAATAATGAATTGAAGGGTAGTAATAAAAAAATTATGATTAAACCATATTATAATATGAATATTACGACTTATTTAGTTTTATGTAACTAATGTATATAAAAATATTAAAACTTGGGTGTGATGATTGGAAAAAAACCAAAAACAAAATCCAAATAGTTTTCATTTATATTTTATCTAATGAATCATAATCATATCATGAAATAAAAAGATATATAAAAATATTCAATATTATAGTGTTTTATTATTGAAAAAATAATTTCTATTTTGAATATCTATTCCATTTCACCTGATCTTTTTTATAAGTATACAATTGAACCTATCATTAAAACCATGGAAACAAACACTTAAAAATGATGAAATTGAATATTATAACTCATCAAAGAGACCAAAAATTCACTTAAATAAATTATAATAAAAATAATAAATTATGAATAATTTCATAATTAAATTATTAATGAATATAATTTAATTATAAATAAAATTAAATATAATTTCATTATTATTTCAGACATAAGGAATGTGTTCCTTCTCAAACATCCATTTTCATTCGATTTATGATTTATCTCTCTTTACCCTAATGTAATTATTTATTATTTTTATATAATTATAATAAATTCTCTGAATATGTTAAAAAATCATCTATATAGATTATTTCATATTTTTTTAATTGGATAATACATGCTTCATAAGGATCCCTTATCAATTCTTTCTAATAATCAATCTTGATTAAAGGGGACTCCCATATTTTTAGCCATTTTCATTTGCACAACCATATTCTGGTTTAATTACTATTTATTTTTCTAAAATCACTCATTTTACCATAAAAAACTATATCTATTAATATTTAGTTTTCTAAAAACATTATTCCTCTTTCTATTTTATAAATTCTTTAGTATTTTCTTCTTAATCACCGTAAAGAAACTCATTTATAAAGTTTCTTAAATTCCATTTTTACATGTTTTCACTTCTGTTGGAAAAAATTTATGAATCTAATATAATTTAATTATCCCTAACTTCAATTTCTAGGTATATAAATGTTAAAATCTGATCTTATGACAAATATAATTTTTTTTAAAAAGAATACATCTTTCCGATGTAAAAGGGTATTTCTCTCAAGATTTACTCGATGATTTTATTTGGGTATTTTAATCTATTTCAAAAACCACTATTGAATCTTATGCTTAATTGGGATTTATATTATATGATTTTTATTACCATATATTATTAAATGTTTTATTATCAGTTTTTTTCCTATGTTCTATCTTGAAACCATTCACTATAAACTCAGAATTGTTGGTGATTTTGTTTACTGATTTAGAAAAATTATTTCTATTTTGTATGAATATATCATTTGTGATAAACTCCATTAATACGAGGAATTAATTAGAAACATAAAGTGGTGGGATGGATTCCATATACCCCATCTATGCATTGGTGTTTCTTAAGAGACAAACTAGTTTGGGTGTTAGCTAGCGTCTTACCATTTTATGGTGTCTTGGCCGAATCTTTGATGGTATGTTATGATATTCATAATTATGCATTTACTCATTATGATATTAGTAATTGACATCACATGGGATTTTTAGAATAGTATAATATCTATGTTTAAGTTTATTTTTCATGTGATTATTTATGGTATTAAATAATAATCTTTTATTCCTATCATATTATGCTCAAGACTATTTTTTAGTGGTATTTTTTTAATTTATTCATCATGCATTGTTGCCTATGTTTATTTAAGATATATTTCACTATTTTAATAAACCCTATAGGGAATATAATCTCACCCCTATCTTATTTTTTATTTTTACCCAAGATGCGAAGATGTATATTATTAATTACATTTACGGATAATCATAGAGATTATGGAGGTTTCCAATGAAGTTTATATTTTTTTCATTCAAGTTATAATGTAAAATCTTTTCTGTCTCTAGTATTCCATATCTACAAAAAAAATCATCCCATTTTAATGAGACTTCCTTTTTTATTATACAAATGTAATAAAATAAGGCACTATCTCTGGGCTACTGGGGTTGTGGTCTTTAAAGATTGTATTAAAAGAAGATTAGTATATAATTTTGAAAGTATATTTTGAAATCATTGAATAAGGAACATAAACATTATATATGATTTAAAAAAACATATAATAACATCCTAAAATTATGGTAATGTAGATATTATGTACGTCTTCATAACAATAAACCCATGTTCGGATACTACAAGTTGATGTGGTTCTAGCGAGGATGTACCTAGTGGTAATAAGTCTGACACTGTGGGTCGGACCTGACTTGGTGTAACCTAGTATATGAACATGGGCCTTACTGTGCTCCTGGTTTAACACTCCTATGTGATATTCTTAGGATAATTCATGTTTTCTTTAAAACCCATTTTGAATTATTTAAAAATAAAACATTTCATCAAATAATCCATGATTAGGATTATGATAGTAGTTATTCGTAAATTCCTATTTTATGTTCAGTGTGACTAGTAATAAATTATGAATTATTATTAATAATATAATTTAGTGTATGCCATTGTTTAGAAATGGTTCCTAGTATAAGGAATAAAAACTATATCAATTCATGTAATCCATGTAGGGATTTTCCTCCTTCGCAAGATACTGATTTTGGAGTAGTAGATGCAACTAGATCTTAGAAAGGTATAACTGTACAGAGAAAACTAACTTAGGTTATGAATAATAACCATTCTCACATAAAGAAACCTTATCTATAACATGGTATAACAATGTTAGACCGATTCTTGTGAAAACAACCTCCATTATTCAGTGGTACTTAAAATCCATTTGTAGATGAGCAATGGATATATTCCTTAGAGAATATATTTATCCCTTTGTGATGTAATAAAAGGGGTATTTTTATCTTGGAATTATATTACCGATTGAGAGATGTATATCAATGGTGGCCATTAATTCAAAAAATAACGGATGATGGGAAAATATGAAATATGGAATTTCTGGATTTTAATAATATTTTATTCTAAAAATATTTCCCTCAAGAAGAGTGACTGAATATGGAGAGACAATTTCTTTGTCTACGACAAAAAGTGGATGAAAACATTGTTAAGTATAAATCCAACATTTTAAGGTTTTCAATGAATTCTATTGATTATTTATGTAATATAAAAATAAATATTGACCATTTCATTGATACACATAAGACAATTCTATGAAGGGCACTAGTTTCCCAAAAATAATCATCATACATGGATATATTGTCATGTTTTATGAAGACAAATAAATGATTCACAAAGTATTATGACTTTAAGTGGGAGAAAGAGAAGAACTAAACGGTAGATAAAGATATGGATAAAGGGAAAAAAAGAATAAAGAATTTTCTCACATATTAATTTTTTTGGAAGAAAAACCCTCGTACATGTTTGAAGAGAATGGTTATTTGATATGTTTATGGATAACGATGACGCACTAATCATAATTGTAATGGAAACAAAGAATCCATAAATGTGAAATGTTTCAACTATAATGATACATGGAGAAACAAAAATGAATTTCAAAATCATCAATGAAATATATCACCAAAAAGGGATTAGGGTCATGACTATGTTGTTATTATATTCTAAGTGTAATAATTAATGTATTTGTGTTTTTGGATTCAGGATTTATGTTATGATATTTAGGTTTTATGAATCATGAGATATATAAGGATTGAAATATAATACGTCTTATTTAGGTAATTGGAATCATGCAAGATTTCGTTATGGTTTTGAGGAGATAAAGGTATTCATATATTAGAAATGTATGAATAAAAGAAAAATTATTTGTGTAGTCATAACTTAATTTGATTTGGTGGCCTTCCTTCTAAATTTTTGGATGTTGAATCCGGAACTACAAGTTTTAGATAATTATTATGATTAAATACGTGTGAAATGGATCAAGTTAAAAATTTGTAAATTATCATTCTTTTATAAAATATTTTAAACTTAATAGTGTTAGTAAAAATTAAGTGGCAAAAAGAATGACTTAAATACCATATGAATCGTTAAAAGTATTTTTGGTGTGAAAAAATACATCTTGATCATTTATTTCTAAGTGTATGTGGTGAAGTGAAAACATTCATAATAACAACCAAATGATGAGATGAAAAATAATAAAGTCTGCTTATTTTATAAAGTGATTAGCTGAATATTAAAATAATCCATCATCATTAGGAAAAACGTTTCAAAATAAAAATGACATCTGTTTACATTTCCATCTGAGAAATCAATGATTTAAAATTTTGTGATGATATAATTTCAAATGACCATATTTTATATCACTCTCCATCAGAAAATGATAGTCAGATTTCTCTTTTATGTACATACTCTCATGAATGTTATCCTATTTCAGAATCATAGTTTTGTGGTGACCATAACAATCACTTTACATCTTTTTATTATGAAGATTAATGAACACTTTTTCCAATATGGGATTTCCAAAAAGTAATTTTCAAGAATATACCTTTAATTATTTAAGTTAAAATCGAAATTAAGAGGACATTGTTTATTGATAGAGTGGAGAATGTAAAACCCAATTATATTGAAGTGTGTCCCTTTTTAAAATTTAACTTCTTCATTACCTTCCATTACACAGAACACCAAGATTAAAAAATGATTAAATATTGTAATTGTGACCATGCTATTATAATGGTGGGAATAAAGTGATTGAGAAGAATATGAAAATATATTTTATGCATGTTTATAAAATTAAATCATTTGTTACCAACAAATTATATATGAAAATAAAAACCCAATTAACATAAAGAACCATATTTTATAAAATATTATATTTATGAACACAATGGAATTTAATCATAAATTAATCATTATAATTGAAATATATTAATGAAATGTATAAATTAAATATTCAAACAATTAATTTTAAATTTAATCAATATGTTTGAAAAGGTAAAGATAAAAATAAATCATATTTCAAGAAGAAAAATATATATTTTATAAAAAGACTTTTTCACACCATTAATGGTGAAAATGATTAAAAACAAAACTTTGAATATTTAAAAAGTTATATTGAACAAAATAAACTTCATTTTTAAAAGCATCATGTCATAATTATTTGGGGAATTATTATGTTACTTTTTTGAAAATTTTATTTTATGGTGATTATTGAAAGTTACTGATTTTATTAAAATTTCAATTTCATTATATTAAATGGATATTTATGATTTGAATTAGATCTATCATATTAAAATAAAAATAATTTTTTTGAATATTATGAATTAAAATATATCATATTTATATAATGGAATTAGTGCATGAAAGTATTAAAAATGATAAATTAAGTATTTTTATTTTTGTTAGATGTAAATGTTTATTTACAGTTTCATAATTAATTTCTTGATTTAATTAAAAATATATTAATGGAATATATTCATACATTAATATTTTATTTTCTTATCATTATAATATAATTTTAGGACACCTTAATTAATTTTTCAAAGTGTTGTAAAATCAGCTATGAATTAAAAATTTTAATTTTTCAAGTACATCATGAATTTATTTAGAATTTACATTTCTCATAGTTTGAAAATTAACTTCATAAAATGGAGTTGGTTTTTCAATTATAAACTTTAAAATAATATTTAGGGTGAATTTTTCTATTTTTTCTTAAATATTTCATTTTTTTACGAATATTGAAATACAGTAATTTTTGGTATATATACAATATAAGTTAAATAATGAATTCTTTGAGTTATTTATGATGAAATAAACATAATCTAGAAATACCCTTAATTATTTCAATATATTTAGTGATAATTGTCAGACTATTAATATTATTTTGTAAAAATAATAAAAAATGAATAAAATATTAAAAAAACACCCATCTCCTCCACTATAAATACCATCCCTTCTACTAATATGTACAATGCCTTGAATATTTTCAAAATAATTCCTCTACCAAACCTCTACCAAACCTCTCCTAAAAACACCCAATAACTCTTCCAATACTCTCCCCAACATTTGTTCCTTTCTGATCACACCTAAAAGATCATTTGAATATTCCTTAAGGAGGTTTTCAAGGAGAGGAATTCCAGAAGTAAAATTCAATTTCATTTTTTTATTTTATTTAAATTTGTTTTCATTTCATATCCTTTATGTACCTCAACTTTCTAAAAATTAATGATAACTACAGTATTTTAAATATACTATTTTATTATTATTATTATATGATACCAATTATAATTTCTTTTCCCTTCCCCTTTTTGTTCTAAAAATTAAAATTTCATCATTGATGTGATGATTCACCACCATCATGGAAAATGATTCTTTCATTTCAAAATTCTGGATCCAAGGCTCATCGTAAAATAATTTTTATTGTTAAAACAAATTATAATATATATAATTCATCTTATTTAGGGTTCTAGGACCATTATATATATATATATATATATTACTAGAATTATTGTGTGATGATTGGAAAACACCAAAATAATCCAAATGGTTATCATTAATGTTTTATCTGTTAAATCATCCTAATATCTAGAAAAACATAATATATAAGACCATTAAATATTTTTTAGGTTCCTTATTATTAAATAATTTCAATTTTGGATAACTATTCCCATTTAAAATGATCTTTCGTACATGTACAAAAGTGAACCAATTATGAAAACCAATAAAACGAACACTTCTGAATGATGAAGTTGAATCTTATATCTCATCAATAAGATTATAAATTTAGAGAATAAAAATATATTAAAACCAATTCAATTTATATAAGATATGAATTAAATTATTAAGGGATCTATTTTCATTATCCAAAATGTAATGTACAATAGTAGAATGCTTTCAGCAATAAGGTAAGTGATTCTTCCCGAACATCTATTTTTTAATTGGGATAGGATTTTTCTCTCTTTTCCCTAATGAAGTTCTTTGTTATTTTTCAATAAATATTAAACATTAAATATATATGTTCTAGATTAATTTATCCGTATCATTTCATTTTTCTTTTCTTAGAGAATACATGTTTTATAAGTTTCCCTTTTTCATCTCTTCCCAATAAGCAAGCCTGATTTTAGTGAACTTCCGAGTTTCCTACCGATTATCAAGTGCACTGTAAATTCCATTTTAATCCCCTATTATTTTCCTATAATAACTCATCTTATCATAATAAAAAATGTTTCATTTCGGGTTTTATAAAAAAAAATTATTTTTATGGTTTAAGGACTCTTTAGTATTTTCCCTTAAACCTCACTAAAGCGGATTATTTATAACGATTCTTAAATTCCCTTTTTTACATGTTTTTAATTCAATTGGAATTCATTTATGACTGAAATATAATTTAATTTTCAATTTCATTTATTTTATAATATATAAATGTTACATTATTATTTAATAGAAAATACAGATGATTTTACAAAAGAATTTTTCTTTCCAAAAAAAGAATACTTCCCTCAAGAATTATTCGATGATTTTATTTGGATATTTTCATCTATTTAAATACATTATATTGAATATTTTTCTTTATTAGGTTTAATATTTTATGATACCATGTAACATATATTATTAAGTGGTCTATGATCAATTTGGCTTTGGATGTTTTATTTTGATACCATTCACCGTAATAGTCATACTGGTTTGTGATTCGGTTTACTGATTGGGGAGATTCATTTAAATTTCATCTGTATATGTTTTTTATGATTCAAACCATTCATATGATTAATTAATTGGACATATTAAGTGATGGTTGGGACTTTTTATAGCCTTTATATTCAATGCTAGGCCACATGAGATGAACAAGTTTGTGTATTGGATGATGTCTTACCTGTTTATGGTTTCTGGACTGAAGCCTTGATGATATTTTATGATTTTTGGAACATTGAATATTCATATTATACCATTATTAGTTGATATCCAATGTGATTATTCGACTACTAGAATATACGTGGTTAAGTTTCATTCTCATTTGATAATTTAAGGTATTATTTAATCATCTTCTATTCCTTCCATATTATGCTCAATATTATGACATGATGGTATGTGATTTTATTTATTCACCATGCCTTATTGTCTATGTTTATTTATTATTGAATCCATTATATTTCTTATCACTACTAATCATCTAAGCTCACATCTTTATTATGTATTATTTTCCCTTTTATGTGAAGATATATATTATCAATGAATGTTAGCGATAATATAGGTGTTTATAGACGTTTCCAATTATATTTTTAGGTTTTTCCATTTTAATTTGTAATGTAAAAAATAATGTTTGAATCCTTTTTTCCAAAAATACTAAACTAATCAGTCCTTTAGTATGTGACTTCTTTGTTTATGATACCAATATAATAAATATATCTTCTTCGGTTTTCTTGGTTCAGGGTCTTTACCGTATTTTTTACAGATGATTGAAGATCTTACATCGTAGTCATTTTTGATATCCATGAACATCATTGGAATAGATGATCCCTATAGTATCAATGATATCATTTGATTTATTGTCTTCTTCCAATGATCTCTACTAATTCTCTCTCTCAATTCTTAGTGTTATACAACTACCCTTTAAAATTATCTGTGACATCTTATTTATATTAGTTATTAATATTTAGACATTATTTAAAAAATTCAATAAATAATTTATTTAGTTTATTATTTATCCTCCCACAATGGAACCCAAGATGAACACTTGACAGATATAAATATTATATTGTTCCTGGGGTAAAACTTATACTCTGAACTCAAATGTAGCCTCAATTTTCGATATGAGCCTCTATTTAAGATTTATTCCACTTTATAAAGAATAGTTTATGTGTGTGATTTTAATATATTTAATATTTATATTATATTTATAGGTGGTTAATTGGGCCTCAGAATTTTATGTTGTCTCAATTCCCCACTCCAAGCATATTCCTTCAAATATTCTTATATCTATCATGAAAAAATATGGATGTTACACTCCCACATTATATATGAATATGAGAAAATGTAAAAAAAATTAATATGTTACAAAATTCATAGTACCTCATGGTGGTGATGGATATCGACATTATAACACTATAGGATATTGGTGGTGACAGGGTGTATTATTTACTAGAATATCAAGTGGATATGGTTTTTCTTTTGGCTTATATTGTTTGGTTTATCTTTTTGTAAATGGAACTTTTATTTTCTTTTCACTCATTTCCATCATCTATTAGACTCTATAATGGATTGCAGACTTTTTTTATATATTCAATTATTGAGTCCTTTATTTTTCATTTATAGAAAACATAATACCCAATTATAGTTTTTGATTCATGGGTACAAGTTTCTAGGTTATGAGGATTGAGAATTACCTTAAGGCCTTTCCATGAACCAACTTGATTGTTCGGTTTAGGGTTGAATAAAAGTGGTTAATGATAATTTTGTATTAAAGGATTTTGTTCTTATTATATAATAAATTATAGTTTACATGTTATATGGTCATTGAAACTATGGATGAAAATCATGAGTAGGTGACTAATCCCCATATTTCCTGACAAGAACTGAGTTTCCAATGTTATGAAGGTTAATCTTGTATTGGGATCCATATTATTTCTCAGTTGTTCTCCTAATTTTTTCCTTACTTTTTTTTATTTATTAGAATTAATGGAAATAGGGAGTAACTCATAAGAATTTGGTACCTGTAAAGGATTTAGTAAACATTTTTCCAAACATGTAACTTATTTTACATCCATTGATCATTTCATGCTTAGTATACTATTTCCCATACCAGGAATTTAATCCTTGTTTTGTGGTGATTTTACATGATCTCTAATTTTTCATTAATCGGGGAATTTTAAATATTTCTTATATATTTTTGTTTTAATTGAAGGTTTTTAATTTTTTATATGTAGTTGGAGTAAAATTAAAATATAATTTTTTAATAAAATCGTTTGAAAATTATTTTTGAAAAGGGTATTTTATTTAATAAACATGATTAATTTAAAAATGATATTTTTATTTTGAAATGGGTCTAAATATTTAGAATTGGAAATTATGAGTGGTTTTCTGAAGTTTCAATAATATCTTTTAAAAAGGAGTATAAGGACCCGACCTTAAACCTTACTTAATCTTGAATTAAATTGAATAATTCACATTGAGGATCTTTTCAGGTTTAGAGTTTTAGAGAATTAGGACATAACTATTATATCTCAAAGATTACAAAGTAGACACATCTACTCAGTTTCCATTTTTTTCACAAAATAAAAACTCTTGAACAAAGGAGTCATGTCTAGGTCTTGATTTAGACAGCATGACATTTCCTTGATCCCATCTTTCACCGTAATCCACTTTATATCCTGTGAAAAAAATTTCAAAAAAACATGGGATGAGCATAAAAAGCTCAGTAAGGGTTATAGTAATACGGAACGAAAACATTAGTCCATGCATACAAAAGAATCAATGAAATCATACTTTACTCATAAAACTTAAGAAATTTAACATACCTCATGAAATCATAAGTTTTACGAATAACTCATAGAAATCATAAGACATAAAGGTAACTTAAGGAATTCATAACATTCTTACATAGGGAGTAACCCTCATGGTAATGTTTGAAATACCAATCATATAATATTCCCAAAATCTCTTCGGAAAAACCTTAACTTTTAACTCCTTCGTGTTACCCAATGCATTGGAGAGCTATATCGGGCTCACCCACCCTAAATTTTTCACAGAACCACCCATCTTCATAAACAATTCCCAAGAACCATAACATAATCACATAACATAACTTAAGCATATAGTAAATATAACATTCCCACATTGCAATAATAATATAACCTTTTAATATATTGAAATAATGAATCCATTCTAAAAAATCATTTTCAAAACCATTTAAAACCATTTAATAAAGAGATTTTTGAATCGAAGTGTCCCATACCACTTTGAAGATTTTAACATTTTAGACCATTAATATCCATATAAATAAATTCTTAAAAACATTTTGAAAACATGGATATTAATGAGAAATATTTATAAGAATAAATCAATAAAACATTTAAAATGATATTTTAGTTAAAGGGGTTTTAACAAAATGGCAGACACTTGAATACAATAATTGAGGAACAACATTTAATCAGAACCATATAATATCATGAGAATAAAGGGATTCATGATAAAATATTCCAAAGGATAGTATATACACTATATAAGAGTGAACTGGTGCATAACAACAATGAAGTCTCAATAGAAATGTAAAATGAGATGAAATCTATTATAAAGAAGGTATCCTTAAATTAAGGATAAATCAATCTCATAATTATGTGTGACAAATATAAATAAACCCAATATAAGTGGATATTAATTTTAAAACAATCAAAGGTCATTCACACATATTCAAAGGATGACATATTAAATATCTACATGTTGAACCCAAAGAAATCGAAATTGGGTTAAGAAGTTCCCTTGGTAAAATTCAACAGCCTAACAGCGTCACTTTAAAATTCATAACATTAGTTGATGAGAGAGAAAATGGTATATCATCACATGGACATAAAATTTACATAAATAAAGATATATAAGAAAATATTCCGACATAAAAAGATTGAAATTAAAAGACATATCAAAATAAGTCTTTTTAAAAGAGGAGTGTGAAAGGTTCCCTTACCGAGTTGGGCAACTTTCGAAACATACACCCCATGAAAGAAGGGTCATACAATGAAGATGTAACCACCCATAAATGAGATTATATGATACAAATTGTAAAATAATGGGTAATACATACACCACACAAAAGGAAATAGTGGACAATGTAGCATGAATCTCACGGAAATAAAAGTGGGATGAAAAATCCCTTACGAAAACTCGGCAGCCTAACGGCACCACTTTAAACTTCCAAAAATGGATTGATGAGATAAAATAGGGTCTCTCGTCATATTAAAATAAAATGTACATAATGATAAATATAAAATAACATCCCCAAACATAACAAAGAGGATCTTAAAAGAAGTGACATAAAGGAGAGTAGTTAAAAAGAAAGAGAGAGGTTGGATCTCTTACGAAAATTCGGCAGCCTAATGGCTCCAATCAAAACTTCCAAAATGGATTGATGAGATAAAATAGGGTCTCTAATCATATTAACATAAAAATTACAGTAATAGTAATATAAAAGAACATCCCAATCATAATAAAGATGAGCTTAAAAGTAATGACATAAAAGATTGTACTTAAAAAGAGAGGGGTATGATCCCTTACCTCATGTCTGAATTGCCTTGTTCGTTTCTTTATATTCCTGAATAATAAACTTTGGTAAATTTATAATTGCTTAAGGACCTACATTAAAGATTATTATTCATTTCATATCACATATTGTAGTGTTATAATAATTGGTTAATAATGCGAGTTCATATCAAACACTTTTGTCGATGTTCGTTACATGAGTAAAAATTGAGCTTGTTGGAAAAGAATTTTTGATGAAGTTATAGGTACATCATCTCCATAATATTATAAATGATTTAAATATCATATATATCCAGTATATATTCATTTTATACTATTCCATAAAATTTAGAGATAAAAATTTAAAAGCACCGTTCATGGAGACGGTAGGCCGTACGTACGCATGAACACTACTTTCATTTCTTTGTCATATTAATGGAATTAAAACTAAATGATAGATATATATATTATAATTCCAGAATGATATCCATCATTTAGATTTAATATATTACATATATATCCATTATATATATGTACTTATAATAGTACATAACATTTGGAGATAAGAAATGAAATGTACCGTTCATGGAGATGGTAAGCCGTACGTACGCATGAACGCTACTTTCATTTCTTTTTTTTTGTATTAAATTGAATGAAATAATAATTATATAAAGTTATATTATAATTCCAGTATTATATCATATGTAATACCATTAATTATATCCTTTATACGTCCCATATATGGCATTAACGAATCAAATCACTTTGAGGGGGCGGTAGTCCGCACTTCCTAAAATGAAGATATCACATTTACCCATAATGGAAACCATAAAGGTATGCCATAAATGAAAAATAAATAAGCTTAAGGAAACCATAAACATAATATATATCATATATAAATATAGTGACATCTTAATGGCCACCTTTGAATGTGTTAAAAGAATATTGAACAATCATCGTTTCGTGAGGCAGTAATTCGCCATCCACAGAAACAATATGTTCTTTAACCATTAGACAAAGGTGTGTGTAAGTGTAGCTCAAATAATTCACATAAAAACATACTAGTATATTTAATATAATTGAGTTGTTACAAAATAAAGGAATAAAAAGATTTTAGAGGGTTGGAGAAGCAAAATAAAACAAAAGAACACAAGTGAAGACATTACCTTAAAATCGGGTAACTATTTTTGATTTGAGCTCAAAGGCTTCCTTGGAAAGGATTCCGCCCAAAGTGAGACTTCTAGGATTAAAATAGGGTTTTGGAGAGACAAAATGAGCAGATGTTGGCCGAGCCAAAGGCTTGAGAGGTGTGGGTAAGGAGGTAGAGGTGGGGGCCTTTTATAAGAGAAGAGGAGGGGAACTCTTGGAAAGTTATAAAATATTACTTTATTATAAAATGATTTTCAGATTTTAAAGGTCCCAACATTATATATTTCGAGGATATGGTGATAATAGTTTGAAATCCACCCATCCAATACGTTTTTGACAACTTTAGGTGTAATGGCTCGGACCCTCATGGCCCATTACTTTGCTAAAGTGAGGTTCCACCAAAACGGTGGCACCGTGAGGGTGGCACCATGATGGTGGCACCATGAGGGTGACACCGTAATGGTGGAACCATGATGGTGGCACCGTGAGGGTGTCACCGTGACGGTGGCACCGTGAGGGTGGAACCGTGACAGTGGCACCGTGGGGGTGGCACCGTGACGGTGGCACCGTGTCCCCTCACGAGCCTTTTGTTCTTTTTCCAGTACCTTACTTTTCCGCTCCCACAACGTAAGTTTCGATGTAAATTAATTCTTTTACTCTTTTAAAACCGTTTAAAGCCCATAATTAATTCCTAAAAAAATCCTGAGAGACCTCCGTGTGTAACTGCCCAACCGAGTGGTCAACCCAGAACCCCCGCTCCTTACGCGGTTTCATGTTCTCACCTCAACCATCTATGGATCTTATAAACGAAGGGTTAGCCATGGTTTCTTCTTTTCTCGATCATGGATTTTCACGAACATCTTCTGGTGCATCAGGCGAGCCACATCGTTATGCGTAGAGTTCCGTGCCCAGCCTAAGCATTGATAGACGAAGCGATTTTCGTTCAGGTGAGCCGCATCGCTATCCGTGAACTTCCTCCCCCGGCCTCAGCATAGATCGTTTATCCAACAAGAAGGTAATTTCTCCTTCGTCTCTCTCTTTTGTGTATCAAGTGGGGTGGGCGTGCTTTTGTTTCTGTAGAATTGGATAAACCATACCTAAATAAAGATAATGAACAAATCCTATAAGGAATGAAGGGGGTTGTGATCATTGATATTGTTTAAATTATGATCATATTTCTGATTTGTGCTGGCTTGCGCCTTCTGAAAATTGAGGCTGTTGGTGGTCGTTGTCTGTGCACTAATGAACCATCGTGGTGCTTTAAATAGCTTGTTCCTAATTGTAAACTCCTGCTATGAAAAGTAAATTGGTTAATCACGTATACCCGGCTAAATAAATTGAAAGCACCAGGATCAATCCCTTCTATGCTACCCTGGTCAAAACACAGGATTGAAATCATGGAGTGTATTAAATCATAAAAATCTGAAAATACAGGCATGGCCCTGCTTAGTGTTGGTGGCAGTGGTTTGGTTGTTTTCTTTCACGGGCCGATTGCTGAAGATGTGGGAGGGGATGAGATCCCCTATTTTTACACTCTTGATGGTTGTGGAATCGGGGATGGAATCCCCTGTTGGTATGGATTTGGTGGTTATGAGTTTTAAGACCGGGTGGGTACTTGTTTATATCATGAATTGGGGTGGGATCCTCTGTTGATGAGAAACCATTTCGGGGGACACGGGGCAGTGTCTCGGGGTTGTCTTTGGTTCCAGTACTTCGGGGGATCTCACTTATTCTTTTGTTGTTGTAACATTACAAGAGAACCGGGTGTGGATGTTTAGATTGACGATTGACTGGATTCTTTTCCTTGGTTATTCTTATGGTGTTAGTAGCCCGGTAGTGCATAAACTTATTTGAACATTATTACTGAACATGAAAACAATAATGGGACAAATGGGTTTTGTTGGCGAGAGTTGTGACTCAGACTTGAGTGCTGTTGTGATCCGTAGGCTGTCTGAAGAAAAACCTAGCTTGGGTGAGTGCTTGTTACCTATATATATACTTGTAGCTTTGTGTTTCTTATTCGCTCCCCACCCAAGTTGAGCACTTAGTGGCGAACACCCCCATTTCATGGGGGAGGGTGTTTTCCCAACACTATTCTTAGTGGCTGGTTATTAGCTCCTTTTCTGCTCCCTTTCCCGGATAGCCCAAGTATCTTCGAGCAGGATGGTATGGCCTGAGGTCCATTATTAGCCCAAGAACCTTCGGGCGGGGGTAGTGTGATGGTTGGTTAGGTGTGTGCAGCAGGTGGTTTCCCAAGTGTCTTCGGGATGAGCCCCAGGTGTCTTCAGGCGTGGCAGTGGATCTTCTAGCCCAGGTGTCTTCGGGCGTGGTGGTAGTTGTTCTGGCCTAGGAGTTTGCAGGCGTGGTTACGTGTGACAGTTGTGGCCCAGGTGTTTGCGGGCGGGATTCGGCAGTGGGACTGCGTGCGGTTGTGGCCCAGGTGTGTGCGGGTGGGTGTGGCAGTGGGACTGCGGTGAGAATGGAGGGATTGGTTCGATGCGTAGGATGTCTCAATAACCTATGGGAAAGTGGATCGGGGTACCCAAACATCGATGTTCTCTTATTATATAAATTACTTGACCTACGTTATTTGGGGAGTGTGCCTTGGTGAGGCTTGGGTGGATAGTTTACCATGAAAGGTGTTTGGTTTACTCCTTTTTCTCATGGGACTTTAGTACGTTCCCCCACTTGTGCATGAGAGTCATTGGTTTTCCCTACTTAGTGTACTTGTATGCTCACCCTACATATATAAAACTGATTTCAGGTTTCCAGGAGGACTTCGGGGATCGCGCGGGACCATACTAGCTCGGACCTTTGGGGTAGTTGCAGTTGCTATTTTTCTTTCTTTGGTACTTACCTTTGTAGTCACCTTTTTTACTTTGTGGCTTTTACTTTTGAAACATGCATGTGGTAATGATTTACTTTTGGATTTACTTTTCTTTTAGTTTTGGAGTTTTTGGGTTCCATCATCTCATCTACCGATCTTGTAAAACAGAAAATGGGTAATGCCTTCCATTTAGTGTGTGACTCTATACCCTTGATGCTAGTCACCACTCCAAGACCTATTGAAGGCAGGTTTCAGTGGTCATTATATCTCCTTCAACTTAAAGAAGGAAGGGCCTGGCAGTCTGCTGACCCTTCCATCCTTTTGGTGAAGGAGGGTCGTGAAAAAATGGTATCAGAGCTGATGGTTGAGAGATAGGATGGAGTCTGGAGTTAGGAACAGTGAGGATTTCATGGGATGGTAAGGAAATAGTGTTGGGTGACCTTGGTGTGTGAATTAGGCCAGGGAAGACCAGTGAGGACACGGGATTTTAGGGCCCCCTGTGATCCGATGCAAGGACTCTGGACCTACCGAACGACCAAGTGAGGCCATGTTGATTGTATGGTAGAGACCCTAGGAAAGGTACATGCATCATACTGACTTGTGTTCTTATGTTTCTGGGATGTCTTGGGAATTAAGAATAAATTAAAATTTTAATATGTCTTAAGCACGATATTCTGCACTACTTGGTCTTAGGCATTCCTTGTTTACCTTGCAGCTATGGCACCTGGAAGGAGACCACGTGTGGTACAGGCGATTGAGGCCCCGAAGACTACTTTGGCCGATCGACAGAGAGCTGATCGAGAGGAAGAGGACGACCAGTGGTAGAAGACTCTTCGGGCCTTCTAGCGACAGACCCTCGAGAAGTACGAGGGCAGCACCTCTGACATGAAGACGGAAGGCTGGCTAGAGGAGCTAGTTATAGCTTTCGTCCTGATTCGGTCCCCAACCGAATACTGGGTCCCTCTGGCCGTCAGCCAGATGCGGGGAGCGACGCGTCAGTGGTGGACACTTTACCTGGGGGAGAGGAGAGAGGCTGAGGTGGCATGGGCTGATTTCGAGAGGGAGTTCTGGGAGGAATTCCTCTCCTCGACAATGAAGGCGGAAAAGAGACAGGAGCTACTCTCCCTCCAACTGGCGAGTATGTTCATGAGGGAGAAAGGGATCAAGTTCAAGGACCTCCTACGTTTTTCTCCGGACCTCCTTCCCGATGATGATCCTCGGTCAAGACGTTTGTAGGAGGCGCTCCGACCCTCCCTCCAGTATGTTGTTACCCCCTTTACCCTGACGACGTACTTGGAAGTCCAGAAGAAGGTCGAAGTGGTGTAGAGGATGCACGCTCTAGGAGGTGTTTCTTGAGAGGGGATACAGTTGAGAACATTGAAGGGGAAGGCCGTCAGCACCAGGCCTCCAGCGTCAGGACCCTCCAGGTTCTGACCAGCAGGGAGAAGACCGCAGCAGTTTCAGTTTCTATCCCCCGGTCCTCGCCCTTTTTCCTCAGGCCCGGGACCACGGTGCTTCGTTTGTGGGAGCCCTGGACATCTCCGGAGTCAGTTCCCGAACCGGGTGTAGTATGGAGGTGGCGGACATCCCCAGCACCCGCCCCAGCAGCAGCTTCCTGCCAGACCTTTCCAGCAACAGCAGCAGGGACAGCGATCTCCCGCTCCTCCGAGGACAGATGTGGGAGGAGGGGGCCAACCTCAGGGTGCTCCTCAGGGACCCCGACCAGGGCGTGGTCAGGGAGGTGGCCGATAGCCAAGGGGCAGAGGAGCCGGGCATGGACAGCTACACGCTGCGGAGGCAGCAGTTCCAGCAAGGCTGGAGGTTTTTCGAGGTATGATCAGTTTGTTTAGCACTCTTGATTATGCCTTGTTCAATACCGGATCTTCACACTCCTTTGTTACACCCAGTCTATCCCATGCCTTGGGTCTAGATGCCGAGAGACTTCCAGTGCCCCTGGTGTTGAGCACACCAGTCGGAGGTCAGACCGACTTGTCGTTTGTTTGTCGATGATGTAGATTGGTGATGGGGCCACATCAGTCGGTTATGGATCTTCTCCTGCTACAGATACAACCATACGATGTCATCCTAGTCATAGACTGGATATTCTTTGTGTACGCCATCATCGACTGTTTCTGAAGAAGGGTCGTGTTCTCGGACTTGGGCGGCCGGCGTGTTACCTTCACCGGCGAGCGGAGTGGTCAGAAGGGCAGCAGGCGAGAGGAACCCCTCCTCTCTTTGTTAGCCGAGCTATCAGTATAGTCAGTAGATGCTGAGATGGTGGGGGTGCCAGAGGTTTTCCGTGAGTTTATGGACATCTTTCCTGAGGATGTGACGACTCTACCCCCTCAACGTGATATCGAGTTCGGGATAGACCTGCAGCCCAACGCTCGTCCGATCTCGATGGCTCCTTACCGGATGGCACCTTCAGAGCTACGGGAGTTGCGGATCTAGATTGATGATTTGATGAAGAGGGGTTATGTTCATCTGAGTGCATCACCGTGGGGTGCTCCAGTCTTGTTCGAAAAGAAGGCGGATGGTGGTCTCAGGTTGTGCATAGACTACAGGAGGCTGAATCAGGTGACGATCAAGAATCGCTACCCTCTTCCGAGGATAAACGATCTTTTCGACCAGCTGAAAGGGGCGGGATGGTTCTCAAAGATCGATCTACGATATGGGTACCACCAGTTGAGAGTGAAGGAGAGAGAAATCCCGAAGATGGCCTTCAGGTGCAGATATGGACACATAGAGTTCGTAGTCATGCCCTTCGGTGTTACGAATTCCCCAGATGTGTTCATGGGGCTTATAAACTCTATCTTCTGGGATTACTTGGATCGGTTCGTGGTTGTGTCCATCGACGATATCCTGATCTATTAGAGGTCGGAAGAGGACCATGCAGAGCACCTGAGGACAGTTTTGGAGGTCCTCTGACATCATCGTATCTATGGGAAGTTGTCGAAATACATGTTCTGGACACGAGAAGTGCACTTCCTCTGGCACGAGGTGTTTGAGCAGGGGGTAGCAGTGGACCCATCAAAAGTTGAGGTGGTTGTTTCTTGGGCAGCACCCAAGAATGTGGCAGAGGTCCGTAGTTTCCTTGGGCTGGCAGGTTACTATCGGAGGTTCGTACCCAACTTCTCCCGAGTAGCAGCTCCTTTGACATCCCTTACCAAGAAGTACTAGGTTTTCAGGTGGAGTGAGCAGTGCGAGTCAGCCTTCATCTATGTGAAAGAGAAGTTGGTTAGTGCCCCAGTGCTGAGATTTCTAGAAGAAGGGGCGGCCTATGAGGTGTTCTGTGATGCTTCAGGATAGGGCCTGGGATGTGTGTTGATGCAGCGACAAGGTGTGATCTCTTACGGGTCTAGGCAACTACGCCCCCATGAGAATAATTACTCCACCCACAACCTAGAGCTTGTAGTGATCGTTTTTGCGCTAAAGTTATAGTGACACTACGTCATTGGAGAACGCTTTGTGGTCTTCACGGATCACAAAAGCTTGGGGTATATCTTCTCCGAGAGGGACCTGAACTTGCAACAACAGAGATGGGTGGAGTTCCTCCAGGATTACGACTTCGAGATCTCTTATACCGAGGACATGGGAAATTTAGTGGCCGATGCCTTGAGCAGGATGACGCAGAAGGATGCGGTCTGAGAGTCGGAGGACGCCTGGAAAGCGATGGGGGAGTTGGCCTCCTTACACCTAGATGCGAGGATGGATGGTGGTAGAGGTTGCCTATATCAGATGGTAGTGCAGTCATCTCTATTTCGGAAAGTGGAGGAGTCTCCGTGGGGAGACCCGGAGTGTGAAGTGATGTGTGACTGAGTTGACCAGGGCAATGCTCCGGAAGGATGGGCAGAGGATGGTCAAAACCGGATTCTTTTCCAGAAAAGGTTGTTTGTTCTGGGAGTGATGCGCGGCAAGGTTCTCAGTGAGCTCCACAACTCACCCCTGGTGGTACACCCAAGAGTTTCCAAGATGTACTAGGGACTGAAGGGACAGTTTTGGTGACCCGGAGTGAAGCGAGCAGTGGCAGAGTTTGTGGCCAAGTGCTTAGTGTGTCAGCAAGTGAAGGCTGAACACCGAGTTCCAGGCGGCATACTGCAGTCTCTAGATGTCCCCAAGTTGAAGTGGGACGAAATCTCTATGGATTTCGTCACGAGACTACCCAAGGTCCAAGGGGGATACGACGCCATCTGGGTGGTAGTGTACAGGTTGACGAAATCAGCTCACTTTCTGTCGATCAGGGAGTCGAGTGCAGTGGATACTTTGGAACGAAGGTATGTGGATGAGGTGGTGCAGTTGCATGGAGTTCTGAGATCTATAGTCTCAGATAGGGATGCACGGTTTACCTCGCGAGTCTGGAGAGGATTTCAGCATGCTTTTGGCACCCAGTTACAGCTTAGCACTGCTTTCCATCCCCAGACAGATGGAAAAAACAGAGCGCACCATCCAGGCCTTGGAGGATATGCTGTGAACATGTTCTCTGGACTCAGGAGGATCATGGGTGCGACACTTTCCCCTGGTAGAGTTCTCCTACAATAATAGCTATCACTCTACCATCGGTATGGCCTCGTTTGAAGCCTTGTATGGGAGGCTCTTCCATTCACCTATGTGTAGGGCCGAAGTAGGAGAGGCAGGCATACTTGGCCCAGAGGTGGTGCAGAACACGACAGAGAAGGTTCAGCTCATACTAGAAAGGATGAAGGCGGCCCAGGACCGACAAAAGTCGTATGCTGATACCAGGAGGAGGCCCTTGGAGTTTGAGGTTGGAGACCACGTGTTCTTGAAGGTCTCCCTTAGGTGTGGGCAGCGGAGGTTCGTCAAGGGGAGTAAGCTTTCTCCCAGGTTCATCGGACACTTCGAAGTGTTGCGGCGGGTCGGCGAAGTGGCTTATCAGCTAGCGTTACCACCCACGCTACTGAGGGTACATGGTGTCTTTCATGTGTCTCAGCTCCTTTGGTATCTGCACGACGATTCACAAGTCCTTGATTGGGGTGATCTGGACATCGAGGACGACGTGACCTTTGTGGAGAGATGAGTGATGATCAAGGATCACAAGGAGAAGGTGCTTCGTGGGCGAACCATTACATTTGTTTGTGTGTTGTGGAGACATGGTGGACTTGAGGAGAGTACGTGGGAGAGGGAAGCACAGATGCATACCTAGTACCCATATTTGTTTTAAGTTTTATTCCTTGTTGTACCTGTTTTGGTATAACGTTTTGTCTTTTGGCTATGAAACGTACTGGTTTTCTTTCCTCTGATTGTGTGTAAAAAAATCCCTGGCTATGGGGGAGGAGAGAACCCGACCCTTAATCAAGACGCATTAAGGTGGATGCGATTAAACCCGTGCGGGCGAGTCAGTGCCTCCCAAAGCGGATAATATCTTGACATGGGGGAGGGGACTCCCCAACCCACATGCCCAGGCAGTTTGGCATGGTAGGTTGCTTGGTTCTTGACAGGGAAGTTTTTTTTGTTAGCATGGGTTCACTTCTAAGAGGTATCTCTCCAGGTGGTTGTTTGGACCCTCTCTTTCTTTCTTGGGTTTTTTTTCTTCTCGAGGGCGAGAATATTTTAAGAGGTATATAATGTAATGGCCCGGACCCTCTTGGCCCATTACTTTGCCAAAGTGAGGTTCCACCAAAATGGTGGCACCATGAGGGTGACACCGGTCACGGTGGCACCGTGAGGGTGGCACCGTGACGCTGGCACCGTGAGGGTGACACCGTGACGGTGGAACCGTGATGGTGGCACTATGAGGGTGGCACCGTGAGGGTGGCACCATGACGGTGGCACCGTGAGGGTGGCACCGTGTCCCCTCGCGAGCCTTTCGTTATTTTTCCGGTACCTGACGTTTCCACTCCCACAACGTAAGTTTCGATGTAAATTAATTCTTTTACTCTTTTAAAACCGTTTAAATCCCATAATGAATTCCTAAAAAAATCACGAGAGACCTCCGTGTGTAACTTCCCAACCAAGTGGTCAACCCACGACCCCAACTCCTTACGCGGTTTCACGTTCTCACCTCAACCGTCTGCGGCTCTTATAAACTAAGGGTTTTCTGTGGTTTCTTCTTTTCTCGATCACGGATTTTCATGAAAAGTTTATGGTGCATCGGGCGAGCCACATCGTTATGCGTAGAGTTCCGCGCCCGGGCTAAGCATTGATAGCCGAAGCGATTTTCGTTCAGGCAAGCCGCATCGCTATCCGTGAACTTCCTCCCCCGGCCTCAGCGTAGATCGTTGATCCAAAAAGTAGGGAATTTCTCCTTTGTCTCTCTCTTTTGTGTATCATGCGGGGTGGGAGTGCTTTTGTTTCTGTAGAATTGAATAAACCAGACCTAAATAAAGATAATGAATGAATCCTATAAGGAATGAAGGGGGGTTGTGATCGTTGATGTTGTTTAAATTATGATCATCTTTATGATTTGTGTCGGCTTACGCCTTCTGAAAATTGAGGCTGCTGGTGGTCGTTGTCTGTGCACTAATGAACCCTCATGGTGTTTCAAATGGCTTGTTCCTAATTGTAAACTCCTGCTGTGAAAAGTAAATTGGTTAATCACGTATACCCGGCTGAATAAATTGAAAGCACTAGGATCAATCCCTTTTGTGCTAACCCTGGTCGAAACACGGGATTGAAATCATGGAGTGTGTTAAATATTATAAATATGAAAATACAGGCATGTCCCTGCTTGGTGTTGGTGGCAGTGGATTGGTTGTTTTCTTTCACGGTCCGATTGCTGAAGATGTGGGAGGGGATGAGATCCCTTGTTTTTATACTCTCGATGGTTGTGGAATCAGGGATGGGATCCCCTATTGGTATGGATTCGGTGGTTGTGAGTTTTAAGACCGGGTGGGTACTTGTTTATATCACGAATTGGGGTGGGATCCTCTGTTGATGAGAAACCATTTTGGGGAACACGAGGCAGTGTCTCGGGGTTGTCTTTGGTTCCAGTACTTCGGGGGATCTCACTTATTCCCTTATTGTTGTAACATTACAAGAGAACCGGGTGTGGATGTTTAAATTGACGATTGAGTGGATTCTTTTCCTTGGTTATGAATATGGTGTTAGTTTCCCAGTAGTGCATAAACTTATTTGAACATTATTACTGAACATGAAAACAAGAATGGGACAAATGGGTTTTGTTGGCGAGAGTTGTAACTCGTACTTGAGTGTTGTTGTGATCTGTAGGCTGTCTGAAGAAAAACCTAGATTGGGTGAGTGCTTGTTACCAATATATATACTTGTATCTTTGTGTTTCTTATTCACGCCCCACACAAGTTGAGCACTTAGTGCTGAAAACCCCCATTTCATGGGGGAGGGTTTTTTCCCCAACACTATTCTTAGAGGCTGGTTATTAGCTCCTTTTCTTCTCCCTTTCCTGGATAGCCCAAGTATCTTCAGGCAGGCTGTGATGGCCTGAGGTCCATTATTAGCCCAAGAACCTTCGGGTGAGGTAGTGTGATGGTTGGACAGGTGTGTGCAGAAGGTGGTTTCCCAAGTGTCTTCGGGATGAGGCCCAGGTGTCTTCAGGTGTGGCAGTGGATCTTCTAGACCAGGTGTCTTCGGTCGTGGTGGTAGTTGTTCTTGCCTAGGTGTTTGCAGGCGTGGTTACGTGTGACAGTTGTGGCCTAGGTGTTTGCGGGCGGGATTCGGCAGTGGGACTGTGTGCGGTTGTGGCCCAGGTGTGTGCGGGCGGGTGTGGCAGTGGGACTGCGGTGAGAATGGCGGGATTGATTCAATGCGTAGGATGTCTCAATAACCAGGGGGAAAGTGGCGCGGGGTACCCAATCATCGATGTGCTCTTATTATATATATTACTCAACCTACATTATTTGGGGAGTGTGCCTTGGTGAGGCTTGGGTGGATAGTTTACCTTGAAAGGTGTTTGGTTTACTCCTTTTTCTCACGGGACTTTAGTATGTTCCCCCACTTGTGCACGAGAGTCTTTGGTTTTCCCTACTGAGTGTACTTTTATGCTCACCCTATGTATATAAAACTGCTTTCAGGTTTCCAGGGGGACTTCGGGGATCGCGTGGGACCATACTAGCTCGGACCTCTGGGGCAGTTGCAGTTGCTGTTTTTCTTTCTTTGGTACTTACCTTTGTAGTCACCTTTTTTACTTTGTGGCTTTTACTTTTGAAACCTGCATATGGTCATGATTTAATTTTGGCTTTACTTTTCTTTTAGTTTTGGAGTTGTTGGGTTCCATCATCTCATCTCCCGATCTTGTAAAACAGAAAATGGGTAATTCCTTCCATTTACTGTGTGATTCTATACCCTTGGTGCTAGTTGCCACTCTGGGACCTATTGAAGGCGGGTTTCAGGGGTCATTATCTCTCCTTCAACTTAAAGAAGGAAGGGCCTGGCAGTCTGCTGACCCTTCCCTCCTTTTGGTGAAGGCGGGTCGTGATAGTAGGTCTTATATTTTACATTATCATTTCATTTTATTTAAATCGTTAAATAATGAGGTAATCGCTGCATCATCATGGTGTCATAAATACTTTAATTTATTTAATGTCTAAAAAATATAAAAAAAAATATCATGATGTAGGAAATATTTTTAGATTTATAATGAATATTTATAGTCAAAAATATGACTTGTATAACCCCATTTAATTTTTTTTTAGTAAACACAACTCATGTTTGTGACATTTTTATTTTAACATTAAATAAAAAGTTATTAATGTCATTTTCCTACCAAAGTGGCTCCATGGGGTCCCCAAGTTGACCCATTGATTGTATTGGTTGGCCATGACACATCCAATAAGGGTAGGACATGTTTCAAGGTCATTTTATATTATTATAACATTATCTTTACCTTAAATTACACTAATTACCTTTAATCGCGATTAATAAAACATAAAAGTTACTATTCATAAAAAAATTATTTTAATCTCATTGAACCACATTTTACTTCATAATGACAACCATGTATGTCATATTTTTTTTAAATCAAATCATAGAAGTGGTTAAGTTTCATTTAAACAAAAAATCATTTTCTTTAACTACCACTTAGTGGTTTCACTATTCATCAAAAATTGATGTTTTTCAGAAAAATACCAAATATTCACCCTAAGCTATTTTTGATATTCTGAATTCAAAAATGATGTCTATTTTCAAAAATTCAAAACATATATGTTTAAATAATTAATTTAATATTTAATACCCGCTGTCAAAACAAATAGCGTGTTTTTAAGAAACAATATCTATTAAAAGATTGACACTAGTTTAAGTCCAATTTCAAAGTGAAATTAATTCCAATGACCACCATTGGATTAAATGGTAAAAATATAATCTAATTTCACATTAAAAAAAATTCAAAAGATAATATAATGATATAAATAAATTATATTAAAAGGAGGTTTTGAATTAAAATACAGCATTTTACACTATTCATTAAAAAAATGAACTTTATCGGAAAAATACCAAAAATTTATACAAAGTAAATTTTGATGTCCCGATTCTAAAGAGAATTTTATTTTGTCAAATATAACATATAAAATTGTCAAAAAATGGATTTAAAAGGGTTTCTCCATCAAAAGGCGGTTAATCGGTATTTTAAAGAATATTAGAATATTTGCGCTTAAAATTGTATTCATTCTGATTTTAACATTTATTTTAAAAAGTAAAAATATTTTACAAACAAATATAATCATTTTTTAGTTATTTCTATTCATTACCTCCATTAAAACGGCTAGGCGTTAACTACCATTTAAAATAATATTATTTTATTATTAGAGTGCAACGTAAGATTTCCAAGAAACTCGTTGTTGCGTATTGGGTACGCCATCGAGCATAGCGTCCCCTTTAAAGTAATATTAATATTTTATTCACAAATATGGATAAATATGAAAATTTCATATTCTTTATTTACGTGGGGTGTTACAAGGAGGGTACAATATTAATTATTCTCATTGTTTAAAAGTGATATTATTATAGAATTATTAAAACATTTTAAAGGAGTTATGTTTGAAATATTTCTAAAATCGATGGTTTTGAACTATTTTAATGTAAGGAGTGCTTTATGAAAATATAAAAACATATTTAATTGGGATCCTTCTCTTCCAAACCTTTTAGATAAAAAATATTGATTTAATGAATTAATGTTCTTTTTGAAAAGTGTTTTGATAAAACCCTCTTTGGTTTAACATGTTAATTTCATTCGTTTATTTGAATAAATAAATATTTGTATTATTGTTTTCTTAATTTTGATGTTGTTGGATATGTTAATTATATAAATTTTCTTTTGGGATCACATAGTGATTTTTGTTTTATATTATGAGGTTTTTGTATTGGGATTTATTTGGATGTCGTTTTTATTTCTTATATATATTGTTCTCCCCCATTAATATATAAAAGAATATTTGGTTCATCAAAATGTTATTGTGATGATAATTTCATGTTATTGATGATTAGATCTGTAGTTTATACTCTCTTTCCCTATTGTGATGATTTAATTTAAGGGTTATTGAATTTGAATCCTAATTTGTTTTGGGAAATAACCTTCTCTAGATGAATTGGAATAACCAATCAATGTTGAGGATTTTATCTATATTTAGATTCATGAATCTATTCAGTTTATATTTTCATTATTCAAAAAATAGGGTATGAATTGGAAGCTTCATATGTCTATTCTTTGATTGAATCCATATAAATACCATTATTGTGAGGTTTTCAAGGAAAAATACATTCGATAAATCATTTCTTATATATGATTATAGGCATGTCAAGTTATCTTTTGGTAAAATAAGTTTTCATATAATATAATTTTTACTTTTGGAGTTTTAATATTGTTATAACTTCATTTTTGTAATTTTATTTTGAAATTAATTAGTTTTTATAATGGATTATATCATGGTAATTTTATATTCATTTTTTTATTGCATTTAAAACAATATGTACCATGGAATAGGTTACTAATATTTATTGATGTGAGTTTCAATATTTTTAATCACTGGTATTACATGAGTAGGTTTGGAAAAAAATTATGGAGTCATTAGTATGTTGAAAGCATTTAGGTGATTCATTCATTACTTTTAATATTTACTATCTTGTGTGGGTGTTTATTATTTTAGGAATCATCTATCCTATGTGATTTGATTTTATTCTCTTACATTGGTTTTATGGGAGAATATTTTAGGAAACTTCCTTTCTATACTTACATATCACAAATCTTATGTAAGTGATAGAAGAACTCGAAATAGGTGTTCATTATTCTCTAATTTATTGGTTGATTCACATGGTGCTAGTGTTTGAAAAGAAATATTTTTAGTTACCATCATTTTTTAAGGTTGAACTATGTAGTTATTTTTTATTCATGATTAAATTGATTCATTTTCAATTTTCACATATTATTCTCTTTTTTGGTAAATTTTTGTTTCATTTCATAAGGATGTAATCTTTTATAGACTGTTATTCTAGTGAAATTTAAGATGATCGTCTTGAGTGGAACTTGTGGATTCATTGGGTTATTGAGGGTTGTGTTAAATGAGTCTATTAAGGAAAAAACGTTTTGAAATGAAGTATGAGTTGTTAGAGAAACCTATTTGGAGTCCTTCCCATCCTTGTTGAGTTTTTTTCCTCTATTGGTTCTTTAAATATTATAGATGTTTGTTAATAACATGTGAATTAGAGTAATTTTATTGTTGGTAGACAAAAAATCGTGAGTCTCTCATGCCAAATAGTTGTCCCCACCCTATCACAAGGAACATTAACTATTTTTTCATAGATATTGAAAAAAATCATTATTTCCTTTAACAATGAACATTCCATTTTATTTTGAAATCATATAAGTATGTTATTTTCTAAGATTTTTCATTGGTTTTATTTAACTATTCCCTCTCATGAATTTTTTTACCATTGGTTTCCTACTGACCTCGGTGGTGGATATGGGGTTTCAAAATGTTTTGGGTTATACAATAGTTGTTTCACCTCTATAAGGATGTCTAGGAGGTCTCAGGTTTGACCATCCCTGACAGCAGATGTTGGTTTTAAGACTTAAAAAATATTCATGTTTTGAAAATTGATAAATGGGTTTATTATGTGATTTTTATATAAAATATAATATTGAAAATATAATAATATTAAAATCTAAAAATATAACTTTTGAATATTTGTGTTGGATTTTTAGTTTTTGAAGAAAATTGATTGATGAGTTTTTATGGGAATTAAAAGGATTTTATGGAATTGGATTTGATAGTGGATTCAAATGAGTGGATTATAAAATATAATTCAATTCATTTAATTATATTTTTAAATTAAGAAAAACACTTTCTATGAAAAATTTAAAATTAACATGGTTTTTTATTTTTATTAAATTTTGTTGAAAGGCGATTTTGTATTTTTAAGCTATTTTAATAATGAAAATTTATAATATTAAAATAGAAAACATATAATTTAAAAATATAAAATTGTAAATTTTATTTCAATCAATAACATCTGGATTTTAAAAGAATTATTTAAGGTTTCCCTTTAAATTTTTTATTGAGTTTTGAAAAGTGATCTATTAATTGATGTTATTTCCTAATATTAACTAATTGGCTTTAGGTTTTTTTGGAATTTGAAATAATTTTATAGATATAATATTTTAGTAATAATTGGTAGGTTTAGATTTCATTAGTTTTTTATTAGTTTTGGGCTTCATAATTATAGCCCTACTTATATTTTGTATCCCTTTTGAGTTGTAGGTTTCTTCTCCCACTTGGTTAACCATTTTCCTTTAAAAAATTTAAGAAATGAATGTAATATGGTGGGTATATTATATCATACATTTCTAACTATATTTATTTTGATAAATTTTCTTGTTTTATTGTGATCGGTATGTATTAGATAGTTCCTACGTGATTTGGGTGGAATTGGGCATTTTCATGTACACCACATGTGGTTCCATAGGAGGATTGAAGTCATGTTGCTACTGGAGTTTACTAATTAAAAATGGATAAATAATAATTTCCAATATATTTTTCTCCATGAGTGTGGGGTTTGGAGAGTCTCGATGTGGATAATGGAGTAGATAGGCTCACTGCATCTTGTTGTAGGATGTGGTTGGTCTAAAATGACTGTGGTTCTTCCTATACTCCATTGTTTGTCTCTTAGGTTCGTTTAGAATGGATCCACCATGGTTTTAGTGGATTCTATTTGGCCATGGTGTTGTAAATGTTTTATTTTTGATATGGTTAAATAAAATGGGTGGTCTTCTAGGGGAGTTACACCCATTGATGAGGGTATATGTTCTCTTCTTGGGGCGTGGGTTAGTGAATTATTGAGTCTATTTAACACTTTTAATTTAATTAATTTGTTAATTTTTATTCATGGAGTGTCCCCATTATTTGAGTGACCTTTCTTATGTTTCAGGGATTTATTTTGGGGGTGTTTCATCCTATATCATCTTGAATTTTTTTGGTATTTGATTTCTTTCTCCATTCCAAGGTATTTCCCCCCATTATTCTTCTAGGTATCCCTTATTTTTATTTAAAGGAAACTTAAATCTATAATTTCATGGATAGATAATTATGTTATGATTTGATCTAAATTTATTTCATCTATATCCATTTAGGGAAGAAAAGTTAGAAGAAGGATCTATAATGGTTGTTAAAGAAACCCTTAAGATTCTCTAATATATGTTCTTTATCTTGTCTCCATTGATCTTTTACTTGTTTTATTATGGATTGATGATTGGGATTTCATAGTTTAGATAACTAATTGTCTTATTAGTATCCTTAATTCCTTTAATCAAGTGTATTTCATTTGGTTGTTGAAGATACCAAGTGTTTAAGTCATGTAATTTCTTGAAAATCCATTGTTTTTTAACCATATTATTGTACTCATCTTAAATTTGTTTTCTAAATTATATAATGGAATGATTTATGAAACTATAAATGTTATTTTCTCAATTAATTTGTAAAATGGATTTTACCATTATTATCATTGATTAATATGTATTTCAAATTATGTAATATTGGGAATTTTGGTAGTTTTATTACTGATGATTGATATTACATTAAAATGTTGTGTACTATGAATTTGACGCTTCTATGTGTGGGACAAGATACATAGGTTTCAGAGGTACATATGAAAGATAAACATTTGGGAAGAAAATACTTGGAAGGTTGTTCGATACCAAAAATTAATTAATTCAATAAGTATATCTAAAATATTTTATGAAATTGGGGTTCACTTATTGGGGTGTTCTCCTATCATAAGGCAAGTTATTCTAATAAGTTAAAAACAAATTATAATCTATTTATTAATTTGTTTGCACCACATTATGTTGGTGGGTATTTACATTATCAAGGTGCTCGATTTCTAAAGTGACATATTGGGATTTTGATACACATATCACATATAGATTGATTTCCTTATGTATTATGTACTTTTTATTTATTTATTTGTGATTAAATTTTTTATTTTCCATGTACTTTTTTTCATCAACTATTTGACTCTATAATGGAATGATGACTATATTTTGTATATATTAATATTGATTCAAGGGGTTTTACATTGAGGGTAAAATCATTCATAATGGATTCTCATGATGCCTAAGTGCATTTCACCAGACCAAGGGGATCCATTACACCATTCGAGCATTTCCTTGCACTAGCTTGGGTGTCAAGTTTATGCATAACCCAAGTTGGTTTGTGAAACCTTCATAATATCATATTCTTATAATGTCATTGGAATAGAAAAAAAATATACGTCAAAAAAATGTTTATAACTGATTTCTCCCTCTATATAAAGATCATAAACTCATGGGATCCTTCAACCATCAGCATCGTATGGAATAATTTCAAACAGACCCTCCGATAAAAGAAAACCTATTTCATCCACTTATAACTTCCAGTATATACCAAAAAACAAACACCATGGAATCTAAAATCTTGTCTCCATTATCTTGTGTTAGTTTCGAGTGTCACCCATACCATAAAAATATAGGATCCACATAACTAATTACACCATTAATCACATTAAAGGTTTATATGAGTAAAATTACCCTAAGAAACTATTTTGGAAACCACCATATATGTTGTTATTAAAAAATTAAATTGAAAAAAACATCCGCATTCTAGAACCAAAATAAATTGAAATCATAAGTAAGTACACTCACGTCATGTGAGCTATATGTGACTAGCATGATAAATTGGTAACTCTTATTTCTTATTCAAGATAAGAGTCTAAATTTAAATCAATAACACACAAAAATCCTCATAAAATAACTTAATTATATCTATGAAAAAATAAATCCTAGTTCCCCCTATATTCTTATACAATTGCCTATACTTTTTCTATCCAAGAACACTACATGATGATTTTATGAGTTCCACCATTTCTAAATCTCTTTGGAAAAATTTATTAAGTCTCCAATCAACAACAATCTTTAATAATGAAGAATAATGATGATATTAGATTTTTTAGAATTTCTCTGATACCACATTATAGAATCCCCAAACTGAATCATTGAATGACACCTAAGACAAAGACACCCTAGCCTCGAATGTGCCTCCCTTGATTACTGAGGATTTAAGATAATGGAGAGGGTATAATAATTTATCATGGGAAGACTATAGCACCTGAATAAAAATCAAGAAAAAAAGTGAAGGAACATGAAAAGAGAAAAAAAGATATAAAATAGGTTTAAAAATCAACCATATGTCAAATTTTAAACAAAATTCATATCTATAATTTCATAAAAGTATTATATGACTAAATAGGTTCAATCAATGGATAATAACATAAATTTATTCTTAAGTTTACCTAAATGAATCACCAACTAAACAATGAGGATACATGTGGTCCTACCCCAATACCACAATTTCCAACATATGAATTATAAGGACCTAACCTTAAATATTACATATTCTTGAATTAAATTGATAATTAACATTGAGGATCTTTTCAGGTTTATTGTTTTAGAGAATTAGGTCATAACTTTTACAGAACAACATGAATATTACAAGTAGACAATTCTACTAAGTATCCATTTTTTCATAAAATAAATAATCTTAAAAAAAGTCATGTCTAGTTTCATGTTTTAGACAACAAGACTTTCCCTTGATCCCATCATTGATCCTATTCATCTTTATGTCTTTTTAACAACATTTCAAAACATGGGATGAGCATAAAAAGCTTATAAGGGTTATAAAATAATGAAAAGAAACATTATCACATCAATAAATACAAATCAATAAAACTATACTTTTCAATCATAACATAACTTACGAAGTCATAAGATTTAGGAATAACACACAAAAATCATAAATCATAAGGATAAATTATGGAATTCATAAAATACTTACATTGTAGCTATCACAAATACATAGGGAGTCACATTTGGAATACCCATCACAGTATATTCCCTAAATCTCTTAGGAGAAACATTAAAGTTTACATCTTTCACATTACCCAATGCATTGGAAAGATATCTCAGGCTCACCCACCCAAAGTTTATCACAGAACCACCCATATATCTAAACAATGCCCAATAACCATAAAATATTCATAACAAATAACATAATAATAAAGGAAATATTACAATTCCACATTCCAATAACAATATATCAACTCAAAATATTTAAATAAGCAATGCTTTATCAAATCATTTTTAAAACCATTTAAAACATTTAATAAAGAGATTTTTGAATCTAAGTGTCCCATACCACATTGAATCCTTTAAATGAATTATCATTTGAAAACATTAATTTTCATATAAATAAATACTAAAAACCATTTTGAAAACATGGAAATTTATGATAAATATTTAGAAGTATAAATCATTAAAATATTTAAAATGATATTTTAGTTAAAGAGTTTTTAACAAAATGAGAGACGCTTGAATACAAATAATTGAGGAATAAAATTTAATTAGAACATTATAATATCCTGCGAATAAAGGGATTCATGATATAATATTCCAAATAACAATATATACACCACATAATAGTGAACTGGTGCATAATAACAATTAAGTCTCAATGTAATGTAAATTGAGACGAAATCCCTTATAAAAACTATATCCTTAGACTACGAATAAATCAATTACATTATAATGTGTGACAAATATAAATAAACTCAATATTATTGGATATTCAGTGTAAATAAATCAAAAAACATTCACACATATACTTTTTAAGAAAAAACCAATAACATGGATGTTTAACTCAATGAATGGAAATTGAGTTAAAATTACTCTTATCAAGATCATATCGATGACTTGAGAATTTTTCAATGGAGTGATTATGTGTATTAAAATATATATCCACACAAAGGGTATTTGAAATTAAAACATAAATAAATAAATAGTGATTCCACACATAATCATAGCCTGACATAATCAAGAATTAGTAGATTACCCCAAGGAATGGAAATTGGGTTAAAAGGTTCCTTTACCGAATTGGTAACTTACAAAACATAAAACCCATGAAAGAAGGATCAAAAACATAAGATGTAAATACCCATAAATTGAATTATATTACACAATTAATACAATATTGGGAAGTACATACACCACACACAAGTAAATAGTGGCAAATATAGTTTGAATATCATGAGAATAAAAAGTGAGATGAAACCCCCTTACCACATTGTAATCAATCGAGTCGTATAAAAAAATTAAATAACCACAAAATAAATCACAGAATAACCTGAATATAAAGATAATAATTATAATATATATCAAATGGCAGTACAAAATACACCACATGCAATAAATATGTGACAAACAATGGAAGTCTCGTAGAATTAAAAGTGTGATAGGAAATCTCTTACCTCATGTCTGACTCGACTTGTTTGTTCCTTTTTCTTCCTGAATAATAAACATAAGTTAATTTATAATTTATTAAGAACCTTTTTCAAGTTTATTATTCCTTTAATATCACTTATTAACATGTTATAGACATTATTTAATCATAGAAGTTAATAATGTTCGTTTTGTCGATATTTGGTACTTCAGTAAAAAATGAACACCTTATATTTAAAAGTTGTCCCTGTGGTCAGTGGTCCATTATATCCAAGAATGATATTAATTATTTATATATCATATATATCATATATATCCAGTATATATATATATAACAGTACATATCATTTGGAGATAATAAATGAAATTCACCGTTCATGGAGACGGTAAGCTACACGTACGTATGAACGCTACTTTCATTTATATTTCTTAATTTAATAGAATTAAAACATAATGATAAGTAGGTATATTATAATTCCAGTATAATATCATATATAATATCATATATAATATCATTAAATCCTTTTTTTAAACTATTACATATGTCATTAACGAGTCATATCACTTTGATGGGGTGGTAGACTGCACTTCCTCGAATGAAATTATCGCGTTTACCCATAATAGAAAGCATAATGGTATGATATAAAAAAATAATGAAGTATAAATAAAACATAAATATAATATATATATCATATATATATAGTTTCATCGTAATGTCCACCATGATAGGCGGTAGGAGATAATCGAACAATCATCATCTTGTGAGGCGTTAGTTTTCCATCCACAGAAATACTATGTTAATCACCCATTAGATGGAGGTGTGTGTAAGTTTAGATCGAATAATTCTCATAAAAACATCCTAGTATATTCAGGATACTATTGTTATTATAAAATAAATTAATAAAAATATTTTTGGGGTTATAGAAGTAAAATAAAATAAAAGAAGTTTTGAGAAACAGTTACCTTTAATTTGGGTAACTCCCTTTGGTTTGAACCAAAAGAACTTCTTGAAGTGACTTATGACTAAGGTAAGGCTTCTAGGAGGAGGATAGGGATGTAGGGAGATTAATTGGTCAGAGTTTGGAAGATCCAAAAGGCTTTAGTGGTGTGAGTAATTGGATTTAAGTGAGGGATTTTTATAAGGGGGGAGGTGTTGCTTAAGAAAGTGTGGTAATATTATTATTTTATATAATGATATTAGATTTATAAAGGTCCAAAACTAATTATGGTAGAATATAAGATGAATCATGGTATAAATAAATTCATCCAATAATAATTGGACAGGTTTTGGATGTTATTTTAATATTTATAAGATTATTTATTTAAATCATTTATTATTGAGGTAAACAATGCATCACTATTGTGTCATAAATAATTTAATTTATTAGAAGTCAAAAAATTATAAAAAAACTACCATGATGTGGGAAATAGTTTTATCTTTCCAATGAAAATTCATAGTCAAAAATATAACTTATATAACACAATGTAAAAATTAATTTACAAAGAGATATTTGTTTATTCCATTTTTGCCTTTACTTTAAGTTATTTAAAATAAAGTGCCATTATCAATCCTAAGTGGCTACATCGGGCCCAAAAATCAATCCAAGTTTTCCCATGGATGGCTATTACTGAAACAATAAGGTTAGGACAAGTTTTTAGGTAATTTTCTATTATTATAATATTCTTTTAACCATTAATTACCCTATTTACATTTAACCGCGGCAAATAAAAGTCAAAAGTTACTGTTCCCCAAAATTTATCTTCATCTTATTGAAAAAAAATTTACTTAATAATAATAAACCTGTGTTTCAGATTTTTAAAATTCAATTCATAGAATGGTAAAAATTTCATTTAAATGAAAAAGTCAGTTTTTTTACTACGACTTAGTGGTTTCACTATTCATCAAAATTTGATGTTTTTTAGAAAAACCCTATAATTCAGCCTAAGATATATTTGATATTACGAATTCAAAAATGATTTCTATTTTAATAAATTCAATACATAGAATTTTTATTAATTAATTTAAAATTATTTCCCGTTATCAAAACAAATAGCGTGTTTTTAAGAAATAATAACTATCAAAATATTGATACATTTTTATGTCCAATTTCAAAGTGAAATTAATTTTAATGACCAAAATTGAATTAAATGGTAAAAATATATTCTAATTAAACTTTAAAAACAATTAAAAATATAATATAACCATATAAATATATTATATTAAAAGGATTTTTTGAATTAAAATACAATATTTTTCACTATTCATTAAAAAATGAACTTTATCGGAAAAATTCAAAAAATCTAAAAAAAGAAAAATTTTATGTCTCCATTCTAAAGAATTATTTTATTTGTCCATATAAAATATATTAATGTGAGAAAAAATATATTTAATGAGGGTTTTCCATTAAAAGGTGGTAAATTGACCTTTTAATGTAAATTATGCTTAAAATTAGATTCATTCAAATTTTAAACCTCTAACATATATTGGATAAAGGTAAATACATTTAACAAACATGTATAATTATATTGTAGTTAGTTTTGTTCATTACTAAAAATAAAACATATGGGAGTTAACTACCATTTAAAATAATAATATTGTATTATTATTGTGCAACATAAGATTTCAAAGAAACTCGTTGCTGCATATCGGGTACGCTATCGAACATAGAAACCCCTTTAAAGTAAAATTAATATTTAATTCACAAATATTAATAAATATGAAAATTTAATATTCTCTATTTACTTAAAATGTTACATCATTCCCTCCTTTTGGGAATTGCGTCCTCGCAATTTTAAAATTGGGCTCGAAAACATCATTTGAAGCCCCACATCTGAAAAAGAGTCAACAAAACAATCACATTAAAATAAAGAAAGATATATACAAAGGTCACCATAGACAATAGATACCATGATTACATGAAAACATTGATATGGAAGAGAAAATAACTCTCATAGATTAATAGAGGGTGATAGAGAACATGATCACATAAAGTTAACCACCACAATACCATAAATTTGTGGTTGGGTAAAAGTCTGATGATAAAAGAGAGATTATAAATTTTTTTTACTTCAACATCCTTTTCATAGAGTTTCTAAATTATATTAATAACTAGACTAAGATCATAAGGAAATATAATTGTCTTGTAGAGTGTCATCCTTTAATAAAATTCTACAACAAACTCATCTTTTCTCCAAACGGTAAGTATTCAAGATGACTTGATCACACCTGAAGTGCTAGAATAAAATTCTAGAGTATCACATAATCTACAAAATATGAACTATATATTTCCACTATATTTATTCATTAACCAAAACAAAAATTGTTTAGTATAAGATCAGATAATCCCCAAAATGATAGTCTTTTACAAAAATAAAAACTACTCTTAATCTCCAAAATTTGTCAAAAAATACCCAAAGTTCATCAAAGACCATTAAATATAAAATTGTCCTTAAAATTATTCAAAATAATAAAAACTAAAATTGAAACCCAAAACATAGAAGTATTTAAATCACATAATCTTCCACAATATATATTAATATTTATCTCCAAAAACATCGACTACTCTTAATGTCTCATACAGAAGAGTAATTAACCTAATCACATATTCTCCGTGATAGGTTAATCATTTCCATAGATAACCCAATGTAAACTTATTATTGATTCATAAAATCACCTAACTAAAAATAATTAGTTATACTAACCAGGGACTTCACGTATTCCAGTGGTAGCTGATAAATCCCAATCGCACTTTGATTGTGGGTTTGATTCCCATAACTTTGTCCGACAAAACAGGTTGTCACGCGGTCTGTGTGTCGTCCTTTTTCAAAAACTAGATAACTTTTTAACATTCACAAAAAAAGATAAATTCATAAAAAATAACCATAACATATTTTAAGCACAAATTTATATAATAACTTTCATTTTTCATCCTAATATGTATTAACCTATAATTTCCTCAAATTCAGGGATCATATAAACCCAAATGGTGCTTTATAACTATATCCACAAATGAAAAGATAATTATTCCTTAAATAATGTTTTCTATATCAAACTTCAGGGTTATACATACTATAAAAAGTCTTCTAATGTAATCCCATCATCAAAAGATCCTTAATACTTTTAATCATTTCACCATCCTAAAATCTACCATAACTCTTGAATCCCTTATATGTTAACTTTATACTCATTCAACTTTCTTCATGATCCATTAACCATTCCTTTCCAACTAATTCTGAAATACTTCTTTCCTACAATAAAAATCATGAATCATATCCTATGATTCAACAATATCAAAACATGTGTTAAGAAATAATCCATACATTTCATTGGTCATTGTCAGTTTCTTCATCCTCAATCGGAATGGCATTAGGTATTGGTAAACATATATTTGTACAATCCTGGTGATCCCATTCCTGAAACATCTTCTTAGGACATCTATTTGTATAATGACCATACACACTACATTTAAAACATTCAACTGATCCCTCAGAAAGAACTTCTTTCCCTTTCATAGAGTCAACTGGATGCTTCCTTTTTCTATGGTATGTTCTTGATTTATGACCTCCACTACCACATCTATAGTATCTTCTCATTATTTTAAAACATTTTCCTATGTGTTTCTTTCCACATTCATGACACATAGGTTTTTGAATATACATACCTTTATGATTATTACCTGAACTTCCATGGGGATTTTTTTTCTCAAATATACGATGCCTTATAAAAAACACCAAGGTTCATGTGGTAAATCATGAATCTAGATAGTTGGATGAGAATAACCACAATAATTCTCATTGCATCTCCCATTTCATTCAATTGCTCATTATGAAAACTGTCCCAGTTTTCTTCACATCCATTGTTACTTTGATGCCTGCTAGATCCAGCCAATGACTAAAACCAAAAAGGTAAGTGTGAGTATATCAGTAAAATCATCATATAATAACTTTTTAGGTGGGTAAATACTAATATATACTTATTCATGATATCATAAAATAATTTACTTTATCTAAAAGAACTATGAATCTTTCTAAAATCCTAAATATTATGGTAATGTCACTTATGCTTAAAGAACACTCTAACCTCTAATGTTATCTAAACCGACCTATGATTCCAACTATAAGGACCCGACCATAAACATTGAATATTCTTGAATTAAATGTAACGCCCCGACCCCAGTTACCCAGAGTCGGTGCATTATTACATAACATTGGCATGATCACAAGAAAGATCAAATCTCGAAAGACCGATTGGTTTAGTAGCCTTGGAAACACTAGATATATTCATAAGTTTTACATTACATCATAAAATGAAAAAATACTACAACAACATAATGTTTCCACAATCCACACTATTAACCCCTCATAAAATCCCTGCAGGTCATTCATAACTTACTTCTTCACATCCTGGGAAAAATAAAACATAGAAAAGGGGTGAGCTCAAATGCCCAGTAAGGATAACAATATAGAGGAAACTTTCATAAATAAGAATAAACATTTAAGGCAATGTATAACTAAAACAAAAGCCTTTTAAATATGAACTTTCAACATGGTATGGCATAAATAAAATTAAATAATGCCATTTACTTATTCACATGAATATTCTACTAATCGAATAATCACATGCAAAAATCAATAACCACTTTCATAATGTTGGAATGCATAATGCCAGACTATCATAACCACATAGCCAAGGCCTCGTGCCAAGACTACAAATAAGATTTTGTCAAGGCCTTGTTCCAAGACACTAGTTTGTCTCATGAGACCTACCGATGCATCGAGGAGCTATAGCGGGCTCCACCCGTCACATATTAAGTCCAATGCATTCCCATATGAAAAGGTTTAAACATAAAATAAACATTCATATTAAAACTAGCATATGAAATGTCAATACTTTCACCATAAACTATGAATGGTATAAAAATATCACATCCACAGTCAAACATATCACAAAACCTTCAATACAATATAGAAGTTTTGTATCATAATAAATCAACTTCAAATAATCTTAAAATCCATCAAAGGATGTTGACATAGATGAAATCAAAATTCTTTTTAAAAAAATATCTCCTTTTATTTTGAAATAATTTAAGATCCATATAAAATAAAACATTTTCTTTGAAAATATTCTTATAAGCTTGTAATGGAAGCTTTGAAGATTTTATAACGGCGGAAAATAGCCGCACCCGCCGTATAAGTTAAAAAAATATTCTTACCTTAATTCTGTCGAAAAGGTTAAAAAGGACCTTGTTTTGAAAACGACCGAAAGATTCCTTTATAAACCACTTATAAAAGTCAAAAAGGGTATAAATGACTTTAACTCATATTCTAGTAAATAGTAAAAATGTTTTGAAATGCATTTTTAAGAAACATGGATGTGGATGATAAAGAGATCCCAGTAGATTATTACGTATAAACAACCTTGGATAATGAAGAGGTTGTAAAGTAAACCCTTACCTTGTACTTTTCCTTGGTTGGGGTAGGTTAACCTCCTGTATAATGGTGAAATATTTGTTATTAAATTATACAATAATCATATATAATAATATGATATCATATATGATCTTTTAACATTGATTTGTTAATAATATCTTAGAATTATCGTCGTTTCGGGAGTTAACTTACTCATTTTCTTTTATATGTTTTGTTACATAAGCCATGGTTGTTGTATATTATTCATATACAGAATGATATCTAGTCCTTAAACATCATTTTTAAATCATCAAATGATAATTATACTTGAATGGATACGATGGAGAATGAATCTCATCGCGTTCGTGGAGACGGTAGTCCGTACGTACGCACGAGCGACAATATCATTCTTTTGATATTAAAATAATATATAAAAGGATGGTATATCATATATACAGAATCATTAACATGTTATATTTATTATTTACATGAGTTACACATCATTATTATACCCATCCAAATAATATTATATTGAATAACAATTACACCACGACGTGGAGACGGTAAGCCGTACGTACGCACGTATGGTGACATGTTATTCAAAGGGTGGATAGAATACTGAATATGGTTGTACCATATTTATAATAACATCACAGTATATGTAAGATACTGGAGTTATTATTTTAGAATGGTAAGAACAAATAAAGAAGAAGTGGAAGAAGAAATGAACTTGGAGAAGGGTGGTGAAATCATTACCTCTTCTTCGGGTTCTTCCTTTTGATTTGATAAAAAGGGCTCCTTAGGTTGGCTTTCTGATCAAACTAAGGCCTCTAGGTTGTATTTAGGGATGTTGGGAGAGTATTTGGGCAGAGTTTGGCCGAACCAAAAGGCTTTGAAGGTGTGAAGAAATGAGAAGGAGGAGTGCCCTTTTATAAGAGGGGTGAGGGGCACCTTTGGAAAAGCAAGAAATATTAATTTATAATAAATTCATATTCGGTTTCTAATGGCTCCAAAATTTATTATTCAAAGGTTAATGTGGGGATAGGTCGAAAACCACTCAACCAATAGAATTTATACAGGTTTGGGTACTTATATTAACCTTATCTTTAAGTATTAACTCTAAGTTAATTAGTTTCACTTTTACAATGTCTCTTTGTATTTTTATATAATATGGTTAATAAACTTACTATATACATCCAAGAGACCCCCAAGTGGTCCATTAATGATGAAACTGTCATGATATAAGTCTCTTTGCCGAACCATAGATTTTTAGAAATTTAATATCAATTAATAATATAATATTTGTTTTAAGAACTCTTTTATGTCAATTTTGACACTATTCAATAGTTGATTTTTGTGAAACTCATAACAGATTGATTACTTCGAACAAAGTCAATTAAATCAATCCTAATATATCATATTATCCTATAAAATTAGTTTAATTCATTAAAAGTTTCATATTATATTTTTTTGGGTATTTATAATATCAATTATTTTAATTTTTCACTATTATAGTAATTACTGCATCATCATTGTGTCATAAATAAAATAACATATTTAATGTCTAAAAATTATAAATAAAATATCATTATGTAGGAAATCTTTTTATCTTTCTAATGAATATTTATAATCCAAAATACAACATATATAACCCTATGTAACAATTTTGTTTCTAAAAGATATATGCTTGTGTCATTTTTGTATTCATTTTAACTTAATTAAAATAAAGTGTCATTATCACTTACAAGTGGATCCATGGGGTCCCAAAATAGACCCAAAGATTCCCATGGTCGACCATGTATCAACAAATAGGGTTAAGACACGTTTTAGGGTAATTTAGTATTATTATAATATTATTTCTAACCCTTATTTACTGGATTTACCCTTAACCATGGTAAATAAAATATTTACCGCAGTAATTATTCAAAATGTCTAAAAATAAAAGTTACCTATTTACACAATTTGAACATCCTGATTCCAAATATGGAATCCATTTTCCTAAATTAAAAATACAGAAGTGGCAGAAATTAATTTAAAATTAATTCCCGCTGTCAAAACAAAAAGCGTGTTTTTAAGAGATAATAACTATCAAAAGATTGACACTCGTTTATGTTCGGTTTAATTGTAAAATTATGTCCAATGACCAACATTATATTAAATGGTAAAAATATATTCTAAATATACTTTAAAACCACTCAAATTCATAATTTATCACTATTAATTATTTTGATTAAAAAAGTTGTTTTTAATTAAAATTTAGTAATTTTCACTATTCATCAAAATATGAAAGTTATCCGAAATGTACCAAAATTTCACCTTAGGCTAAATTCGATATTCCGAATCCAAAAATGAAGTCTATTTTGAAATATAAAATATATGTGATTTCAAAAAGTAGGTATTACTATTCACAACGGCTAGTTTGATTAGTTATGGTGTGTTAGAACTTGGTGTTGCGTACAACACACGCTATCACATTATTCAAAGAGAAGCGTACCGTAGAAGCTTGGGGTGTTACATTCTCCCCTCCTTCAAATAATTGCGTCCTCGCAATTTATAAGGTATTACTGCATAAAAAGACTCGGGTGGTTCTTCATCATAAGTTCCTCGGGTTCCCATGTTGCCTCTTCCATCTTATGGTTTCTCCACAAAACTTTTACCAGACGCGTCGTCCGGTTTCTCAGCACTTGTTCTCTCGTATCAAGAATCTTGACGGGCTCTTCGCAATAAGACAGATCGGGTTACAGTTCTAATTCCTCATAGGTGAGTACATGCGTCGGATCAGGCATGTATTTCCTCAATAGAGATACGTAGAACACATCGTGAACTTTGGAGAGACTTGGAGACATTGCCAATCGGTAAGCTACAACCCCAATTCGTTCTAGAATTTCGAAAGGTCCGATTTACCTGGGACTCAATTTACCTTTCTTACCAAAACGTATGACTCCCTTCCACGGAGATACCTTCAGAAAAACATGATCACCGACTTGAAATTCCAAATCCTTCCTTCGATTATCGGCATAGCTCTTCTGCCTACTTTGAGCTGCTTTGATGTGATTTTGGATTACTTTCACCTTTTCCAACATTTCCTCCACCAGTTCTGGGCCTACAAGTTTTCTTTCACCAACGTCATCCCAACAGGTTGGTGTACGACATCTCTTTCCGTATAACGCTTCATATGGTGCCATCTGAATACTCGAATGGAAGCTATTGTTATAGGAAAATTCTACCAAAAGTAAATATTGATCCCACATACCCTGAAAGTCAAGTGAGCAAGATCTCAACATGTCTTCTAAGGTTTGAATAGTCCGTTCTGATTGTCCGTCTGTCTGAGGGTGGTAAGCAGTGCTCAAATGAAGTTCAGTATCCAGGGATTTCTGAAGACTTTTCCAAAATCTTGAAGTAAAACGGGGATCACGATCAGAAACAATCGATAGGGGTACTCCATGAAGTCTCACAACTTCATTAATGTATAGTCTTGCTAGACGTTCCAGAGGTAGATCTTCTCTTATAGCAAGAAAATGAGCTGACTTGGTAAGACGATCAACAATAACCCATATTGCATCGTTCCTTCTAGGAGTCTTTGGTAGCCCCATGACAAAGTCCATTGTAATATTGTCCCATTTCCACTCCGGTATGGGAAGAGGTTGCATGACTCCTCCAGGCTGTTGCCTTCCAGCTTTAACTTGTTGACAAACCATACATCTTGACACAAAATCAGCAATCTCCCTCTTCATGTTGTCCCACCAAAAATGTTCCTTCAAATCTCTATACATTTTGGTGCTCCCAGGGTGTATAGAGAAATTGGAACTATGAGCATCATCCAGAAATTCCCTTTTTAGATCAGGTATATTGGGAACACAAAGTCTCTTCCCGAATATCAAAATTCCATCTTCATACACAAAGTCTCTCAATCTCCCATCATTCACAGCTTTAATCTTCTTTTGGAATTCTTCATCATCGGTCTGAGAACTCTTAATCCTTTCTAGTAAAGATGGTTTGGCAACCATTTGAAAAAGCATTGATGTTTCACCTTCCCCGGTTATTCCCATGTCCATCTTCACTAGATCCATAAAAATTGGATCCCTTTCAATTCTCATATTGTTAAAAACTCCATGGTCTTTTCTACTCAAAGCATCTGCCACCTTGTTTTCCTTCCCTGGGTGGTAGTGTATCGTACAATCATAATCCTTGAGTAATTCAAGCCATCTCCTTTGCCTCATGTTGAGTTCTTTTTGTGAGAAAATATACTTCAAACTCTTGTGATCAGTATAAATCTCACATTTTTCACCATAGAGGTAGTGCCTCCATATCTTCAAAGCAAAGATCACTGATGCTAACTCGTGATTATGAGTAGGATAGTTTTGTTCATGAATTTTCAACTGTCGTGATGCATAGGCAATAACTCTATCATTCTGCATAAGGACACAGCCAAGTCCTTTCTTCGATGCATCACTATAAATAATGAACCCATCATTCCCTGATGGTAGAGTCAATATAGGAGCATTGACTAATCTTATCTTCAGTTCTTTGAAATATTCTTCACACTCTTTTGTCCAAACAAATTTAACCCCTTTACATGTGAGCTTCGTTAATGGGTTAGCCAATCGGGAAAAATTCTGGATGAAACGTCGATAATAACCTTCCAAGCCAATAAAACTACATACCTCAGTTATACTCGTAGGTGCTGGCCATTCTTGGATTGCCTTGGTCTTATAAGGATCAACAGAGATTCCATCTTTAGAGACAATATGGCCAAGAAAAGAAATCTCCTGAAGCCAGAATTCACACTTACTAAACTTCCCATATAATTCATGCCTCCTCAGAGTCTTCAAGATAATGCGTAAGTGATTTTCATGATCTTCGTAGGTTTTGGAGTATACCAGAATATCATCAATAAATACCACCACAAATTCATCGAGATACTCCTTGAAAACTCTATTCATCAGATCCATGAATACAGAGGGTGCATTAGTCAATCCAAACGGCATTACAGTAAACTCGTAATGCCCGTACCTGGTTCGAAATGCTGTTTTCGGAATGTCTTCCTTCTTCACACACAACTGATGGTATCCAGATCAAAGGTCAATCTTTGAAAAGTATTGAGCTCCATGCAGTTGGTCAAATAAATCATCAATACGAGGTAGGGGATACTTGTTCTTTATCGTTATAGCATTGATCTCCCTGTAGTCGATACATAACCTCATAGATCCATCTTTCTTTTTAACAAAAAGAACAGGGGCTCCCCATGGAGAAACACTAGGGCGAATAAATCCCTTATTACTCAATTCCTCTAGTTGTTTCTTTAGTTCGACTAACTCTACAGTGGCCATTCTATAAGGGGTCTTCTATATAGGCCTTGATCCAGGAATCAAATCAATAGAAAACTCAACTTCTCGTTCTGGAGGATGTCCAGGTAAATCTTCCGGAAATACATCTACAAATTCTTTCACAACAGGTACATCCTCTATTTGAACATTCCTTTCCTCACCGACAGTTATTTCATTCTCTTCCTCCCCAATAATTGAATTAAGTTGAGCTACTGGGGGTGGATCTAAATAAGAATTAGGTGGTGACGATTCTGCTCTAAAAATAAGGTGCTCCTTATCATTATCATCAAGAATCGTAACCTCTTTCTTCTTACAATAAATCTTCGCATCATAGTCCGAAATCCAGTCCATACCGAGGATTATATCAAACTCAATCATAGGTATAACGATGAAATCAGCAGATAAAGAAAATTTATGTTCTCTAATGGGGACTGATTCACAAAACTTTGTTGCAACGATACTTCCCTTAGGAGTTTTAACTGACAACTCCCTTATTAAATCAAATTGAAAATATCTAATTTTCTTAGAAAACTGGGAAGATATGAAACAATGCGATGATCCAGAATCAAATAATGCATTTGCTAAACTTGAGGAAACCATTAAATTACCTGCCACCACGTCTTTCGGAGCTTCTACCTCAGCAGTAGTGATAGCATAAGCCTGGCCTTGATCCCTTGGCCTTTTCTGAGGTAAGTTCTCCTGACGCTTAGGACATGCATTTGCATAATGCCCCATCTCCCTGCAATTGTATCACTGAACGTTGGTAGCTTCCTTCTTCCCCTTGCAATCATAAGCTTGGTGGCCTTTTTCACCACACTTGTAACAGACTCCCATTCCCTTCAAGCAAGTACCAGGATGTTTCTTCCCACATTTACCACATGATGGATATTCAACCTTTCCTTTCTTCCCCTTATTTCCATTCCCAGATTGATCAGCAGGTCTCTTCTTCTCTTGCTTTGCTTTAAAGTCATAAGACTTAGAGAATTCCTTTTCGGTCTTGATAGCACATGAGACAATGTCTTCGTATGATGAAAAGGATTGTGAGACTAACGCTCGACGGAGAAATGGTTTTAACCCATCAAAGAAACGATCAATCTTACTTATTGGGTTGCGAATATAATCTCCAGCATACCTCGCTAACCTTGTAAAGTTAGCCTCATATTTTGTGGCATTCTCATCCTCCTTCTGTCTCAGACTCAGAAATTGCCTTTCCATATCTGCTCGATGGTCGCGAGGGAAGTATTTTTCTAAAAACAGATCTTTGAACTCCCTCCATTCCATATTTGATACTTCATCATCTTCCTTCATGTTCTGAATCAACGACCACCATTGATCAGCATCTCCAGTGAGGCGGTAAACTGCCATGATAACTTTTTCCCTTTCACTGCTCCCCAAAGCCTGAAATATTTTCTCTAGGGAAAATATCCATTGCTCAGCTACTAAGGGATTTGTATTCCCATTGAACGTTGGTGGTTGTTGCCTCATGAATCGATCTAACATTGATCCTCCACGCTGCGGATCAGGGTGCTCCATACGGGTAATGTTATTATTCATAACCTGAGTAAGTTGTCCCAGTATGGTGATTAGCTGATCAGCACCAGTTGCATCACCAGCCCCACTATAATTATCTTGAGCAGGAGGGAAATCCCTACATGGAGTGCGTGCATTGATACGGTTTCCATTTCTTCCACTAGGCACCATTTCTTAACAATGGCATAAACTAGATCAGTTTATGAATCAAAATATATAATCCCATACTTATAAAACACTTAACATAAATTGAACTATTTATGGATATAATCCATAATCATAATAATGTTTTCTTTGAGGAAGTATATACTCATAATCCCTTCAAAATGATTTGTAAAGAAAATGAGAGTTATCCTAAGCATATCCCCCGGGAGTGTCGTAACCAAGAGTGCAGCAAGGCCCGTTGTCGTGCACCAGTTCCCGTTCGAGTCTAGCTCAAAGCGGTGTTTTCAGGTTTTACCCCTAGGTACATCTGTTCCAGAGCCGCCTCTACCTGCTCGTATCCAGACAGGGATGTATTGCTCGGAAAACTCACAAAATCTCTACAATACCAAAATTCTAGGAAGTTCTTCTATACTAATCCTCAAAGTTCATCTTAGGTCTACGTGCTCTAATCAGAGTTTATCTAAATATAGCTTCCAAGGTTTGTACTAAACTTCCTATGATACCAACTGTAACGCCCCGACCCCAGTTCCCCAGAGTCGGTGCATTACTTCGTAACATTGGTATGATCACAAGAAAGATCAAATCTCGAAAGACCGATTGGTTTAGTAGCCTTGGAAACACTAGATATATTCATAAGTTTTACATTACATCATAAAATGAAAAACTACTACAACAACATAATGTTTCCACAATCCACACTATTAACCCCTCATAAAATCCCTGCAGGTCATTCATAACTTACTTCTTCACATCCTGGGAAAAATAAAACATAGAAAAGGGGTGAGCTCAAATTCCCAGTAAGGATAACAATATAGCGGAAACTTTCATAAATAAGAATAAACATTTAAGGCAATGTATAACTAAAACAAAAGCCTTTTAAATATGAACTTTCAACATGGTATGGCATAAATAAAATGAAATAATGCCATTTACTTATTCACATGAATATTCTAATAATCGAATAATCACATGCAAAAATCAATAACCACTTTCATAATGTTGGAATGCATAATGCCAGACTATCATAACCACATAGCCAAGGCCTCGTGCCAAGACTACAAATAAGATTTTGTCAAGGCCTTGTGCCAAGACACTAGTTTGTCTCATGAGACCTACCGATGCATCGAGGAGCTATAGCGGGCTCCACCCGTCACATATTAAGTCCAATGCATTCCCATATGAAAAGGTTTAAACATAACATAAACATTCATATTAAAACTAGCATATAAAATGTCAATACTTTCACCATAAACTATGAATGGTATAAAAATAGCACATCCATAGTCAAACATATCACAAAACCTTCAATACAATATAGAAGTTTTGTATCATAATAAATCAACTTCAAATAATCTTAAAATCCATCAAAGGATGTTGACAAAGATGAAATCAAAATTCTTTTTAAAAAAATATCTCCTTTTATTTTGAAATAATTTAAGATCCATATAAAATAAAACATTTTCATTGAAAATATTCTTATAAGCTTGTAAGGGAAGCTTTGAAGATTTTATAACGGCGGAAAATAGCAGCACCCGCCGTATAAGTTAAAAAAACATTCTTACCTTAATTCTGTCGAAAAGGTTAAAAAGGACCTTGTTTTGAAAACGACCGAAAGATTCCTTTATAAACCACTTATAAAAGTCAAAAAGGGTATAAATGACTTTAACTCATATTCTAGTAAATAGTAAAAATGTTTTGAAATGCATTTTTAAGAAACATGGATGTGGATGATAAAGAGATCCCAGTAGATTATTACGTATAAACAACCTTGGATAATGAAGAGGTTGTAAAGTAAACCCTTACCTTGTACTTTTCCTTGGTTGGGGTAGGTTAACCTCCTGTATAATGGTGAAATAGTTGTTATTAAATTATACAAGAATCATATATAATAATATGATATCATATATGATCTTTTAACATTGATTTGTTAATAATATCTTAGAATTATCGTCGTTTCGGGGGTTAACTTACTCATTTTCTTTTATATGTTTTGTTACATAAGCCATGGTTGTTGTATCTTATTCATATCCAGAATGATATCTAGTCCTTAAACATCATTTTTAAATCATCAAATGATAATTATACTTGAATGGATACGATGGAGAATGAATCTCATCGCGTTCGTGGAGACGGTAGTCCGTACGTACGCACGAGCGAAAATATCATTCTTTTGATATTAAAATAATATATAAAAGGATGGTATATCATATATACAGAATCATTAACATGTTATATTTATTATTTATATGAGTTACACATCATTATTATACCCATCCAAATAATATTATATTGAATAACAATTACACCACGACGTGGAGACGGTAAGTCGTACGTACGCACGTATGGTGACATGTTATTCAAAGGGTGGATAGAATACTGAATATGGTTGTACCATATTTATAATAACATCACAGTATATTTAAGATACTGGAGTTATTATTTTAGAATGGTAAGAACAAAGAAAGAAGAAGTGGAAGAAGAAATGAACTTGGAGAAGGGTGGTGAAATCATTACCTCTTCTTCGGGTTCTTCCTTTTGATTTGATCAAAAGGGCTCCTTAGGTTGGCTTTCTGATCAAACTAATGCCTCTAGGTTGTAGTGAGGGATGTTGGGAGAGTATTTGGGCAGATTTTGGCCGAACCAAAAGGCTTTGAAGGTGTGAAGAAATGAGAAGGAGGAGTGCCCTTTTATAAGAGGGGTGAGGGGCACCTTTGGAAAAGCTAGAAATATTAATTTATAATAAATTCATATTCGGTTTCTAATGGCTCAAAAGTTTATTATTCAAAGGTTAAGGTGGGGATAGGTCTAAAACCACTCAACCAATAGAATTTAGACAGGTTTGGGTACTTATATTAACCTTATATTTAAGTATTAAGTCTAAGTTAATTAGTTTCACTTTTACAATGTCTCTTTGTATTTTTATATACTATGGTTAATAAACTTACTATATACATCCAAGAGACCCCCAAGTGGTCCATTAATGATGAAACTATCATGATATAAGTCTCTTGGCCGAACCTTAGATTTTTAAAAATTTAATATCAATTAATAATATAATATTTGTTTTAAGAACTCTTTTATGTCAATTTTGACACTATTCAATAGTTGATTTTTTTGAAACTCATAAAAGATTGATTACTTCAAAAAAGGTCAATTAAATCAATCCTAATATATCATATTATCCTATAAAATTAGTTTAATTCATTAAAAGTTTCATATTATATTTGTTTGGGTATTTATAATATCAATTAATTTAATTTTTCACTATTATAGTAATTACTGCATCATCATTGTGTCATAAATAAAATAAATTATTTAATGTATAAAAATTATAAATAAACTATCATTATGTAGGAAATATTTTTAGCTTTCTAATGAATATTTATAATCTAAAATCCAACATATATAACCCTATGTAACAATTTTGTTTCTAAAAGATATATGCTTGTGTCATTTTTGTATTCATTTTAACTTAATTAAAATAAAGTGTCATTATCACTTACAAGTGGATCCATGGGGTCCCAAAATAGACCCAAAGATTCCCATGGTCGACCGTGTATCAACCAATAGGGTTAAGACACGTTTTAGGGTAATTTAGTATTATTATTATATTATTTTTTAACCCTTATTTACCGGATTTACCCTTAACCATGGTAAATAAAATATTTACCGCAGTAATTATTCAAAATGTCTCAAAATAAAAGTTACCTATTTGCACAATTTGAACATCCTGATTCCAAATATGGAATCCATTTTCCTAAATTCAAAACACAGAAGTGGCAGAAATTAATTTAAAATTAATTTCCGCTGTCAAAACAAAAAGCGTGTTTTTAAAAGATAATAACTATCAAAAGATTGACACTCGTTTATGTTCGGTTTAATTGTAAAATTATGTCCAATGACCAACATTATATTAAATGGTAAAAATATATTCTAAATATACTTTAAAACCACTCAAATTCATAATTTATCACTATTAATTATTTTGATTAAAAAAGTTGTTTTTAATTAAAATTTAGTAATTTTCACTATTCATCAAAATATGAAAGTTATCCGAAATGTACCAAAATTTCACCTTAGGCTAAATTCGATATTCAGAATCCAAAAATGAAGTCTATTTTGAAATATAAAATATATATGATTTCAAAAATTATGTATTACTATTCACAACGGCTAGTTTGATTAGTTATGGTGTGTTAGAACTTGGTGTTGCGTACAACACACGCTATCACATTATTCAAAGAGAAGCGTACCGTAGAAGCTTGGGGTGTTACATTAAATGGATAATTAACATTGAGAATATTTTCAGGTTTAGAGTTTTAGATAATTAGGTCATAACATTTACATAACAACATGAATATGACATGTAGAAAATTCAACTCAGTATCCATGTTTTTCATGAAATAAAAAATCATTAAAAAAAGCCATGTCTGGTTCCATGTTTTTGACAGTAAGACTTTTCCTTTATCACATCCTTGACCCTATTCATCTTTAATTCCAATTAAAACATTTCAAAACATGGGATGAGCATAAAAAGATCTGTAAGGGTTATAAAATAATCAAAAAGAAACATTAGCACATCAATAAGTACAAATCAACGAAACTATCCTTTTCAATCATAACATACCTCACGAAGTCATAAGATTTATGAATAACACACACAAATCATAAATCATAAAGGTAACTTATGGAATTCATAACATAATTGCATTGTAGATATCACATCTACATAAGGAGTCACATTTGGAATACCCATCATAGTATATTCCCTAAATATCTTTGGAGAAATATTAAAGTTTACCTTCATCATGTTACCCAATGCATTGGAAATCTATCTCAGGCTCACCCGCCCTAGGTTAATCACGGAACCACCCATATACGTAAAAAATTCCCAATTACCATAACATATTCATAACACATAACACAAGAATAAAGGAAAGATTTCATTTCCAAATTCCAATAACAATATATCAACTCAAGATATTGAAATAAACAATGCTTTATCAAATCATTTTCCAAACCATTTAAAACATTTAATAAAGAGATTTTTGAATCAAAGTGTCCCATACCACTTTGAAGTTTTTAAACGAATTATAATTTGAAAAAATTAATGTCCATATAAATAAATCCTAAAAACCATTTTGAAAACATGGACATTAATGATAAATATTTAGAAGAATAAATCTTTAAAATATTTAAAACGATATTTTAGTAAAAGCATTTTTAACAAAATGAGAGATGCTTGAATACAAATAATTGAGGAATAACATTTAATTTGAACATTATAATATCATGAGAAAAAAGGGACTCAAGATATAATATACCAAAGAACAGTATATACACTACATAAGACTGAACTGGTGCATACCAACAATGAAGTCTCAATGTAATGTAAATTAAGAAGAAATCTCTTATAAAAACTGTATCCTTAGATTATGGATAAATCAATTACATAATAATATGTGACAAATATAAATACACTCAATAGGATTGGATATTTAGTGTAAATAAAAAAACAACATTCACACATATTCTTTTTAAGACAAAACCAATGACTTGGATGTTTTACTCAATGAATGGAAATTGAGTTAAAATTACTGTTATCAAGTTCATATCAATGACTGGAGAATTTATCAATTGAGTGATTATGTGTATCAAATGTATATCCACAAAAAGGGGAGTGGAAATTAAAACATAAATAAATAAATAGTGATTCCACACATAATAATATCATGGAATAATCAAGAATTAGAAGATTAACCCAAGGAATGAAAATTGGGTTAAAAGGTTCCCTTACCGATTTGGTATCTTACGAAACATACAAACCATAAAATAAGGATAAAAAATGAAGATGTAAATACTCATAAATTGAAATATATTACACAATTACTAAAATCTTGGGTAGTACATACACCACAAAAAATTAAATAGTGGTAAATATAGCATTAATCTCACAGGAATAAAAAGTGAGATGAAAACCCCTTACCACGTTGTAATTAATCGAGTCATATGACAAAAAGTTTAAAACCACAAAATAAATCATAGAATACCATGAATATAAATATAATAATGATAATATATATCAAATGGAAATACACAATACAATACATGCAATAAATAAGGGGTGAACAATGGAAATCTCATAGAATTAAAAGTGAGATAAGAAATCTCTTACATCGTGTCCGACTTGACTTGTTTGTTCCTTGTTATTCCTGAATAATAAAATTAAGTTAATTTATAATTTATTGAGAACCTTTTTTAAGTTTATTATTCCTTTTATATCACTTATTACCATTTTATAAACATTATTTAATCATTTAAGTTAATAATGTTTGTTTTGTCGATATTTGGTACTTGAGTCAAAAATGAACACCTTATATATACAAGTTGTCAATGTGGTCAATATTATATTCTATCTAGAATGATATTAATTATTTAGATATCATATATATCATATATATCCAGTATATATATATATATATATTTATAATTGTACATATCATTTGGAGATAAGAAATGAAATGCACCGTTCATGGAGACGGTAAGTCGTACGTACGCATGAACGCTACTTTCATTTATATTTATTATTTTAATAGAATAAAAACATAATGATACATCATAATTTTATAATTCTAGTATAATATCATATATAATATCATTAAATCAATCCTTTATACCTACCACATATGGAATTAACGAGTCATATCACTTTGAGGGGGCGGTAGTCTGCACTTCCTCAAATGAAATTATCGCGTTTACCCATAATGGAAACCATAATGGTATGATATAAAAGTAAAATACAGAAGAATAAAGAAAAAATAAACATAATATATATCATATATTAATATAGTTTCATCTTAATGGCCACCATGATAGGCGGTAGGAGATAATCGAACAATCATCGTCTCGTGAGGCCTTAGTTTACCATCCAGAGAAACAGTATGTTCTTCACCCATTAGATGGAGGTTTCTGTATGTGTAGTTATAATACTTATCATAAAAAAATTATAGTATATTGAATATACTTTTTTTTTATAAAATAAAAGAATAAATAGATTTTAGGTGTTGTAGAAGTAAAATAATAGAAAATAAGTTAAGAGAAACTATTACCTTTAATTTGGGTAACTCCCTTTGGTTTGAACCAAAAGGACTTCTTGAAGTGACTTATGCCAAAGGTAAGGCTTCTAGGAGGAGGACAGGTATATATGAAGCTTAATTGGGTAGAGTTTGGGCAAGAAAAAAGGCTTGATTGGTGTGAGAAATTGGATATAAATGAGGTCTTTTATAAGGGGGAGGAGGGGCTCTTTAGGAAAGTGTGATAATATTATTTTATTATATAATGATATTCGGTTTCTAAAGGTCCAAAACACATTAAGGTAGAATATAATATGACTAATCATCGAAATAAATTCATCCAATAAGAATTGGACTGGTTTTTTATGTTATTTTATTATTCATAAGCTTATTTATTTAAATCATTTATTAATGAGGTAAACACTGCATCATTATTGTGTCATAAATAATTAAATTTATTAGATGTATAAAAAATATAAAAATAATACCATGATGTAGGAAATATTTTTAGATTTCCATGTAATAATTATAATGGAAATTTTAACTTATATAACACCATGTAAAAATTAATTTAGAATGAGATATTTGTTTATGTCATTTTTGCCTTTACTTTAAGTTAATTAAAATAAAGTGTTATTATCATTCATAAGTGGCTCCATGGGTCCCCAAAATAGACCCAAGGATGACCATGGTCGGAAATTACACTTCCAATAAGGTTAGAAAAAGTGTTAAGATAATTTTGAATTATTATAATATTCTTTTTTCCTTGAATTACCTTATTTACCTTTAATCGCGGTAATAAAAGTCAAAAGTTACTATTCACCAAAATTTATTTTCATCTTATTGAACCACATAGTACATAATTATAACAACCATGTATTTATGATTTCCAAAATTCAATTCACAGAAGTGGTAAAATTTTATTTAAATGAAAAAGTTAGTTTTTTTACTACGACTAAGTGGTTTCACTATTCATCAAAAATTGAATTTTTTTAGAAAATAAAATTCAGCCTAAGATATATTTGATATTCTGAATTAAAAAATAATTTCTATTTTACCAAATTCAAAACATATAATTTGTATTAATTAATTTAAAAGTAATTCCCTTTATCAAAACAAATATCGTGTTTTTAAGAAACAATAACTATAAAAAGATTGATACTTGTTTATGTCCAATTTCTAAGTGAAATTAATTACAATGAAAAACATTGGATTAAATGGTAAAAATATATACTAATTAAACTTTAAAACCAATTAAAAATATAATATAACCATATAAATATATTATATTAAAAGGTACTTTTGAATTAAAATAAAATATTGTTCACTATTCATTAAAAAATTAACTTCATCGGAAAAAATCCATAAATTTACACAAAGTAAATTTTGATGTCCCATTATAATGAAGGATTTTATTTGGTTAAATAGAATATATTAAAGTGACCAAAACTATATTTAAATAGGGTTTTCCATTAAAAGGCTGTAAATCGACCTTTTAATGTAAATTATGCTTAAAATTAGATTCATTCACATTTATGCCTCTATATTTTATTTGATAAAAGTAAATACATTTAACAAAACATTTATAATCATATTATAGTTAGTTTTGTTCATTACTGCCAATACAACGACTATGAGTTAACTACCATTTAAAATAATAATATTGTATTATTAGTGTGCAATGGTAGATTTCAAAGAAAGTCGTTGTTGCGTATCGGGTACGCCATCCAACATAACAACCATTTTAAAGTAAAATTAATATTTAATTAAAAAATATTAATAAATATAAAATTTCATATTCTTTATTTACCTGGGATGTTACATGCATCAGATGCACCTCCATCTTAACTGAACTCTAGATGAGGATCCCTTGACATTTCATGTGCCCCAAAAAATAAAGTACACACATGTACCAGATATCTTATTCAAGGGGTGAGTATAAACTACAGGTAAAACCACCAATAATTCCAAAACATAATATCTATACATATAATATTGTTTTCATGGTTTACCAAATGTTAACCAATAATAAACATAACTCATTTCACACCACACTCAATCATCAATGGGTGATCTCCTTTACATTATTTTTCTAATGTAAAAATGGAATGACACACCCTTATTATGTCATATTGGAGGCAACTTAGTCCATGTAACTAATTATAAATCACATAAAATAACACAAAAACTCGTATTAGTTATAACCATCCGGATCCATACCTGATGCTTTGATAAAGATTAATATCCCATGTTAAACATATAATGGTATCCCAAATTTTTTAAAATATTTGACTAAGTATCCTAAAAAATCATCAATTCCAACCATCAATTAAATTTTACAATATTTCAAATTTATAGTAATCATCCACTTGTATCTTATTATCTCAATCCCAAGTCATATCATGTGTCCACCAATAGTGTATCCCACATCTAAAATAATGTCCTACTTATCACCTAAGATAATCAAATCTATATTGGATTCTACAAGAAACTTGTTGTAAAAATTGACTCATAGGCTATATGTGTACATGATTCTAACTATTTCATCCTCGTGGTGTGTGGATATCAGCAAAACCCTTTGGCCATAACCTATATGGGTGGCCACCACCAACCCCATAGTAACACGGGTTACACACATCACATTTATAAGAAAATTCATTAAGAAACACGTCACATAGATAACCTCCATACATTTAATAATCATGCCCATATATAAATTAAAACCACATAATCAAGAATAAAAATACATAATCCACAAAACCCATCATCCCCCATATAAGAAAACCCCCCCAATATCTCAAATGATGAAAGGAAATATTATATGGTTCAATTTTTAGCTGGTTGTATATCCTTACCCCCTCCATTAAATCACAAAACGAAAAAAAACACAAATAACACAAGAATAATCTTGGATCCATAATCATGGAAATAGTAAAAAATAGTAATTTTATAATCCTTGTACAATTAAATGATTATAGGGTCAACTAAAAAATTTATTTTAACCCTAAAAATATCAAAAATCTAATAAAATAAAATGAAATAGTGAGAAAAATAGAATTATACCCTGAACAACAATCCTCATTACCCATAAACAACAATTTGGCTTAGATTTCACTATAAATAGATGATAAATGACTAGAATCACACATTGGAGAATAAAAAATTATGGGTTGTAGTTAAGAAAATCTCCCATTATAAAATATCCCATATTGATGGATCAACTCATTTTAAAAAATTAATAAAATAATTTAATTTGAAATAAAACTTTCCTATATATACCATGTTGGTGTGACCCACAGGGTTCTAATTAAAATATCATATCTGAACCAACCTCACCATGTGGCCCATTGGTCATGGTTCTATTAAGAACCACCAAAACCCTAACTCTGTTTCATATAGAAATTTTTAAAGAGCAGACATTTGGATAATGGAATAACCACCCCCCATATATAGGGATTTGTAGTAAAACTGATTTCCAAAAGCCACCATTCACAATATAACTCCTTCACTACAACGCAGAACTCCCCTACATAGAACCTTAAAAAATGAAATAATTTTTGATACAGTATATCCCATTTCATGCTCTCAAAATTAATCATACATGTGAACTTTCTAATTTCATGCACAATTAACCAACCATAAATTCACTTAGTTATAGAATGGTCCCTAAAAACACCAAAAATTTATTCTCATGTTTGGATAAATCTATTCCTATGCAACACTAGTCAAGGAAAGAACCTCTACATTTTAATGAAACAAACTAACCACTATGTATTATCCTAGTGTTTAAAAGCTATGTTTTCATTTAATTTAATTTTTTACTAACATTTTTAAACCTTAATGGACTGATTCCTGGTAGAATGACATGAATCGAGGGTGTTCTAGTGGTTCGAGGAAATAAAAAAGGGAGAATAGTCCATTTTGTGTTGGGATCAATATTGGTGTGCAGTTAGTACTAAATGGGTTCCATGGACTAATAGACCATTTTGTCTGGATCCATTAGATACAGGAGGCCACACACCCATCATACGGTTTTTAAAACTATGGGGGAGGCCCATACAAACCATGCAGCCAAGCCCTCCACTTATATAGAGGATTCCATATGGTTAGAGCATGTTTTTTCCATCCATTTAGGAAAACCACGTGCCACTTAACATTAAGTATTTTCAAAATTTTCTCTCTTGGGAACTATGTTTTTTTAACGTATGTTCTTCCACATTCCACCTCTTGTAGCTATGTTTCCGAACTAATATCTCTCAAAATCTCAATGGGTTATTCTCTTTTAATCATTGGTCATTCGAGGAATCATTGGTAGAAAATTTTATATTCTTGGGATTATACTACTTATATTTCATATATTTTATGTACGAAATATGATGGGATGTTTTATCCTATTCTAAATCTCATAATACCCATATTTTATATTGAATTTTTATTTTGGTGTTAGTAGACATTTTAGTTCTAATCAAGGGCTGAGTTCAGGTGAGTATGCATCAATACAAATTAGGTAGGTTTTCTATGTGTTATTTCCAATATTCTTGAAGTTTATTCATGTCTATTTTATTTTTGTTCTTGTTTCAGTATGTTGTAAATTTATTTATTGTTAAGAAATGATAAATGGTGTGTCTATAAGATATGTTGAACCTATCACAGATCTTGTTGGATCCCATGATGATGAGTACAATTGACCAAGGGACAACCTTTAGGTGTTCATACCTATGAGCATTAAAACATTGTTTTAAAATAATGAATTAAAGGGTTTGTGGGGATAAAAAAAAGTAATTATACTTATCTTATTGACATGGTATAAAGTGTTTTTGGTTGAACATTTAAGGTTAAATTTGTTGTTATATAATTATAGGTATAATTTAAAAATGGATAAGGGGGAATGTTCATGTTATAAAATGGTTTCAATGTATGATTAATGTTTTTAGTTATGTGTAAATGGTAAAATTGGTTAGTAGAAAATTGAGTACATGTATGGGGGTAATGAATCATGGGAAGGATATAAAACGAAAAGGTGTTCCCTTGTTAATGTGTATTATAATCATCAACTGTTAGACCTTGGAAATGATTGTTGATGAATAGTTTATGGTTTTTGGTAATGGTGGTGCACAAAATTGTATGGATGTTGGTTTTGGAGGTCCACTTCAAAGAAGGGGCATTTTTCATGGAAGTCCACACCATTGTAATGATGATGGTTTAGATAGTCCATGTAAAGGTATAAATGTTGGTCACAATGTTCCACGCCATATTTTAGATACATTGATTTATGTAACAAGAACAAAATTTTAAGACCCATTCGATTTATAGTACATATGAACAACATGAACCAAAGTAGTTTTGATGGGTTTGGGTGTCTTGTAAAACTCTAAGAAAGAAGTGTTTAATTGATAATAGTTAAATTAAGAAACTTTTTTTATTTTCTACTTTTGTATTATTCATTGATAATTATACAAAATTTTATTGTTTTTGAAATAATTTGTGGTGGCCTACTATGTTTTACTCAAACCCATCTTAGACAACCATTAGTGCCCAATATGAATTCATGGTTGAATGTCATGATAAAGATAACATTTGGATGGAAGATGGTTGAATCATTTTTTCAATATATATCATTGATGAGGGGACAATTCTGATTTCACAACATGTTTTGGGTATTTTAATTGTGTCATTGTATTAGTTTTCTCTTGAAACATGTGTTTGTGCATGTGCATATTTCCTTTATTTTGATTTCATATGATTTTGTTTGATTACTTTTCCTCTGTATTTTGATGATATCATAATTAAGGTTTTTTTGATTTTTGTGATTCTTATCATGTTGGAAAGATATGATATTTGTCTACACTTTTTTAGTTAATGAGAATGTTTGAAAATGCTTATCTATTTCACAAACAATTCAATGAAGTTGCTAATATGGTTTTAAAAACTCTACATTTCACTATTTTAAAACATTTCTGTATTTATTTTACTGCAACTTCTATAGTTATTCGATTTGCATGAAACCAGATTCTATGGAAAGTTAAAATGTTTATCTTTATTTTATTAGTTTACATCAAAGTATAAAAGTATCTTTTGTATGGAATTTTAATTACTTAAAATTATGTTATTCTGTTTTGTAGTAGCGGTTTTTCCAGAATTGATTTGCTTTTGTTTTTTAATGATCACAGGACCTATAGATGTCGGTTTTCATTGATTATTATTTTTTGGAACTATAATAAGTTTTTCTAAAAATCATTAGTTTTGACCAAAGTCTAAATCTTCAATTAAGATCCCTTAAAAATTCATTGAAGTTTGTCAAAATATTCTGTCCAGAGTTTTATCACAAAAGTATGGTTCATTTTTTTCACAAAAGTATGGTTCATTTTTATCACAAAAGTTTTGTTCATTTTTATCACAAAAGTATGGTTCATTTTTATCTCAAAAGTTTGGTTCATTTTTACCTCAAAAGTATGGTTCATTTTTATCTCAAAAGTATGGATTACTGTTCATACCCTAAGTTATGTTACTGTTTATACCCAACGTTACATTACTATTCATACCCTACGTTATGTTAGTGTTCATTTCGCAAAGTAAGGTTTGGAAACCATATGTCCCTGTTCACTCTGAAGTCACTGTTCACTCCAAAGCTACTGTTCACTCTGATGTTACTGTTCACTCTGAAGTTACTGTTCACTTTGAAGTTACTTTTCATTCTAAAGTAACTATTCATTCCATGCAATTTTTAAAAAAATTGATTTTCAGAAAATATTTGAATTATTTTTTAATGATTTTTTTTTGTGAAAATCCTCATTAAATATAAGGATTGTAATAAAAAGGGTTTTTTAATATTTTTAGTGCTATATTTTGATAGAAAAATTAATAATTTCTTTCAACATATTTTACAAATAAATTTGGACGTTTCAAGATTGATTAAATTTAAATGTTTTAATTTAATTTCAGAATCTGCTGCTAGTTTTCAGGAACTGTTTTGAGTATGTTTAAATAATTTTAAATGGATTTAAAATTCTATTTTGAATCATTCAATGTTTTTATTATTCTTGATATTGTATTAGATGACTTATTCAAAATATTCTGAATTCGTTTATTAGATATTTATTCTATGGTAATAAAGAAGCAACAGTGCTGCTATTTTCAGGGAGATATTTATGGGATCTCTTGACTCAATTAATTTTGAATAACCTAAAGAAGAGGAGATATTGCACCTTCTTTATATTTTTATTCTCTATATATATCATTCTCTATTGTATAAAAAGAATAACAATACAATACAAAGAGAAAGTGTTGTGATCGTTTAACCTTATATGCATTTGCAACATCCTGTGATACTCTGCTTCACCACCTACTCGTTCTCTCAGGTGCCGAATTAATTCCTCTTCTACTAGAATTGAATTAATGAGACGTGTTGATCTAATCCTCAAGAACTACTACCTGTGCTTTAATTTCCATCTTCTCTTTCATCTGGTTCTGAATCTGTAACACTACTTCCCATCTATCGCACGCACTCTATTTTTCTGTCTATGCCTTTGCACACAATGTATTATTTTTTATTCATTTTCCTCGGGTTGTGACTCCCAGATTTTTAAGTCAGGATTTTAGGGTTGTGACTCCCTATACCTAATGTCAAGACTATTTGGGTTGTGACTCCTGATATCTAAAGTCAGGTTGTTAGGGTTGTGACTCCCCACACAAAATTCGGTGTCGTGGTTATCCCTCCACTTGAAAAGGATTATGTAATTGATTTATGATTCCCCATTAAAAATCATTTTTAGTGACCACGTATCTCTCACTGAGTAGAGATGTATAAGAGTAGAGTAGGACCAATTTGGACTGAACTACTATAATAAACATCCTTGTGTTATTTACTTTTTCCACTGCTAATTAAACTTAATAATTAACTTTGATAATTTTTTTATTTGATTAAAATTTTTAATCTGGTCTATTCACCCCCCTCTAGAACATCTTCCATTACCCTGTTTGACCTAAAAACATGACACTGGTAGATAATTATAGGTTTGTTTTGTTTTTTATGTGAATTTTCCTTTGTTTTTGAATTGACAATGTGATTCATGGTTTTGATTATCATTATTTCTTGATTTGGGGGGTTGTTATCTTGATTGCCACTATTTATGTACTCTAGTAACGATGGTATCATATCCCCACATTTTTATATTAGACCATCACAAATAGTCAGTAGACACTAAAATAAGTGGAGGTTTATGTGACATCATGTGACAAACCACCTCATGGAACCAATATACTAAAACCATGTCTGGGATGTTACAACGTGATATCATATATTTTTTTCTATACTATTGTCATAATAATTGGGAACATTGTATAAGGTACTAGGATTTGTCAAAATATATAAATGTTCTCTTACATCAAATAATCTATCCAATTTTTGAGGGAAACCAAAGTTTCCCATGGGGTATTTTTGTTCTTGAGGATTGATTTTATAATTGGATTTTATTTTCCCTTGGGTGATATAATTGTGTATAATGTTATTATTTTGTCATGTTTTATTTTTGGATCATCATGGAATGTGGTTTTTATATTCATGGATCAATTTAGTAACTCATGATTTATGTTTCAGACATTATATTATCCACTCAGTGAAATGTAGCTAATATTGGGTTGTGGTTAATGAAAATGATTTTTTGGTTTTCTTGTGTCTTTTAAAAAATATTTCTTAATAAACAGGATGAAAATATTTATGTTGGGAAGTGATAATTTAAAATGGTTATGAAAAATTATAATGCTGGTTTTATAATTTTTTTGACTGTTTAAATATGTGAAAATTGTGTCCAAATAGTTTTTTAAAATTGAATGTCAGTTTACCCAGATTTATCCAAAACCCATGATATGGATTTTTAAGGGTGGTTAATGAAATGTGATTATATATTATGTGATAATGTATGAGGATTTTGTAGTTTATGGCTCATAGTGAGACATATTTTGTTTTAATTGTAGAATCAATATGTTATTTCTATTGGAATGTGAGTTTTGGAATTATAGTGAGATTACACTATGGTAACATTTATCTGTAGGAAGATAGTATGACATTACTGATAATACACATCCAATAGTAGGAAAAGAACATCCATTGGCCTTAATTGATAGTGGAAAACAATAGTTTCCTGAAGAAATTTCTTATTTCATATTGTTCATTAAGAGAGATTTAGGTCAGAATACACTGAGTATATTTTATCTGATAAGGGTGTTTTAGCTATAGAACACACCAATGTTTAATGGAGAGGGTGTACCTAAGGTAGAAATGTTCTATATTGAGTCTAGCTATATGACTTTGGTGAAATTAGATACCCTTCTAGAGAATGGGGTCAAGATAGAAGAAACTATTTTTTTGAGACTAGTGATGTGTATGAGGTATATAATAGTCTAGACAGAGAATATATAAGGCAGACCTTAGAATAAAATTCAAGGGTTGTTCTTGGATAATTTCTATCCTGATACCTTGTGATATGAGAGATTTACTGAGATTACGTGGCTAAACTAACTAAATATGATCATGATGGATTATATTGGACAATTACTAGACTTGTAACACATTTTTCTTATGTTGGTAGGAGATGAGGTAGTAACAGTAAGATGTTTTCATGATGGGATCAAGTGAGAAGTTAAATCACAAGTAAATATTTTCTTTTTTAAGAGGTTAAATGAAGTGATGAATTAGATTCTCATTTCTAAGGGGATCTTAATGAAAGTGTCTAGTAGTGGATAGGTGGGATCGATTGAATGATCTAGTTGTACTTCTTCACAGTGTTGTAAATGTCAATTTGAGAACTTTCACTAAAAAATTGGAAGACATAATAGTGATAGGAAGGGTAGGACACTCAGGGTGGTAGTTCAGACATCTTCAATTAGTGTGTTAGACCTGGTCACATGTGTGGTTTGTGACATTGACCACTAGTAGAGTATCGATCTTGCAGAAGAATGGGGTATATATAGAGTTTGTATAGGAACTCTAGGAAAAAGGTTAGTGACAGAGGACCAATTCTGGTCCATAGCATCAGAAGAGGTATTCTAGACATATCAGCCTAGAAATTAGAGTTCCACAAGCCATATCAGAGAGGGTAATAGATGTTTTACTTTAGTAAAAGAACATATATATCATAATCATATTAAAGATCAATGGATTCAAAAAGAATCATGTGGTATGGGAATAGTACATTTTTATGTAATTCATCATACTAATGCTGGTAGTGAGGATATAACATCGACTATTAGAGTTATATTTATGGTAATTTATATTATTTATAGTATATTATTTAAAAAATAAAACTCTAATTCCTTTATATATTTTAATTGTTTTAATACTATTGATCTTATAGTGGATTATATGTTTAGGTAATTTCAATCAACAAACTTTTAGGAGTGAAGTCATATTGTATCTGATATTATAAGTAATATACACTAGAGGTTGGTGGGTACCAATTCGATTCGGGCTTATTTTTTTGAGATGTAAGGTTCTAACAAAATATTAGGAATTGAGTTTTTGTATTCATACCATACTCAGGCTGACTATTATTATAGAGGAGTGTGTTTCACTTCTCCTAACTTATGTCTGTCATGGGTAATGGAATAACCAAGCAGTCTAAATATGTTATTTTATCTAAAATTGTTTAAACTCACATACTAGATTATCATACTTAAACCTAATGATGCGGGATTATATCATGGTATCATCCAAAATATAGTATAACAGTTTCATGGTGTGTTTTGGATGATTTTTAAAGTTCTCCACCAGATAGAGGGGTTTATTTCATGATTAAGTAAGTTCTTAGAGAAGAATTAGTTTCCCTTCCTCCAAAAAAATGTCACCAAAAGAGATTTGAGATCTTAAAACATCACTGCTATAGCTGGAGGATAAGGGATTTGTATGTTAGAGTACATCACCATCGTGATATCTATTTTTTTTCTAATAAGGCGGTTGTAACTTTAAAATTATGTATTGATTACCAAAAATTGAAATGAGTGATGATCAAGAACCAGTATCCTCTTCTATGTATTAATGATTTTTTTGAGGAGTTAATGGTATCCTTTTAATTTTTCATAATTGATATGTGTTCATTATATCATATGATTAGAGTGATATGATATGATACACCATAGACTAATTTTAGAAGAATACAATTTTTATGATTTCATGAGTATACATTTGGGGATGATGAACACACTTACTATGTTTATGAATTTTAATAATGAATCTTCCACCTGTATTTGGAACATTTCCAAGTTATTATCATAAAATCAATATTAGTGTATTACCATATTCATAATGATTATTAAATACATCATGATATCATTCTGATTAAACTGAGATATCATCTGATATATTCCAGGGAAACCAATACTTATTTTTGGTTAAAAAAATTATATTTCTTGGGCCACATAATCATGGAGGAAGGATTTTTTGTACACCAATACAATGTTCAAGTAGTTTTTTCTTGGTAGCATCATAAGAATTATTTTAATATTCTATGATTTTTGAGTTTAGTAAATTATTAGTAAATGTTCATCAAGGTATTTTACCCTTTTCCAACTCCACTCTCAGGCCTAACTAAAAAGTGTGTAAATTTTTAGTGGTCTATGGAATGTGAGGATTCTTTCCGGGGGATAAAGTGGCATTTGACTACAAAACTGATTTTGATCTTACCTATCACAGGTGATGAGTAAAAATTATTTTTTTAGTCATCTAGGATCGAAATTGGAATAGTGATGATGTAGAGATATAAATCAATTATATAAGGTTCATGATATTTTATGCCACATGGGAAGAACCATCCTACACATAGTCTCGAGCTGGCCGCAATGGTCTATGCCTTAAGATATTGGTGGAATTATGTTCATGTTGAGAGGTTTATGTTTTATAATAAACATAATATCCTGAAATAAATATATTCCTAGCATTATTTAAACCTCTGGAAGAAGGAATGGGTTGATTACATGTAGTCTTTTCGTTTTTATATAGCATAAATTTCAAGGAAGTTGAAATGTGTTATGGATTTATAAAGTTAGAAGACACAAAATCATATAGTTTATGAGTCCATTAATGAGTCGAGGATGATGGATTTGATCTTTGAGATGCATATAGGTGTTAAAAAGGAGCATGAGTAAATGAAACTCATATCCTTTTCCATTGATCCCTCTCTTCTTAGCCATGAAAATTGGACATTGTTTGAGGATTTTGAATTCCTAACCCTAATGGAAAATTTTGATTATGGGTATCCACCATCTGATTTTAATATTGATGAGTATGATATTATGGGCCTACAAGTTTCTATTTGTGTGCCCACTTGAATGTGAGAATAGGTGATATGTGATTTTCATGCATTGAGGTGGGAGGATTACCCTAGTTTGACAAAACATTACCATGACCTTCATTGGTACTATTGGGGGATTTTAATTAAATAAGAGGTTGCATGATCATTACATGATATTCAAATTTTAATTAGGTGAAGGTTAATCATCAATAGACTATTGGTTTTTTACAAACATATATCATTCTGTAATGGAAGAGGGATGATGTCAATATGAATTTTTTGGATACTATTCCAAAGTCCCCTAAAAAGAATGTTGTTATTTGGGTGATTTTTTATCTCCTACAAAAGGTAGTACACTTATTTTCAATTAGAGAGACCTTTATATTATAATAGTTTGGTAAAAGGTATGTTTGTGATATACTATATTTTCATGGGGTTCCATAGATTATAATTTCATATAGATACCCATGTTTTACTTCACAGTTCGGGAATAGTTGTAGAAGATTCTTCGTACACAAGTATTATTGAGTACTTCATCCCACCCATAAATAGAAGGTAGTAAGAGTGTAAAATATATGTTTTACAGTACATTCTGATAGAACGCATCATAGATTATAGTGAATAATGGAAAAAAACATAATGTGTATTGATTTACCCTCAAAAAATATTTATTAAGAAACAATTCATATTGAACCGTATATAGGTCAATATAGTAGGTTATTTTGACCACCTTTTTTGGATTGGGGTAGGAGAGTCATAGTTGTTGGGATCATCTCTTATAGCTACCCATAATATACACAAATTGATATTACTTCAAAATAGAATAATATTCATTATAAAAAACAAATCCATGAAAGGATTGTATAGGTATAGTGTATATTGAAACTGGGAAAAAACAATTGGCTCACAAGACATATTCATTTTCTTCTACCTATTTCGTTATAACTATAACCCTTTTTGAAATATCTTACTTATTACCCTTCTTCATGACCTATAATAATAACCCCATGAAAGTGTGATATCAAATTCTCTATGAGAGTAAAAAAAGAGTTATCAATCATATAATAATCATAATACATAAGAACATATCATTTGAAAATCTAATACTACATATAAAAGATTATGATATCATGCCATGAGATTAATTATTAATGTTCATAAGAATATGTGAAGTTTATCCTAAAAATTATAACATTAGACATTAAAATTTGTTTCATACACAGAAACAAATAAAATGATTTCATATTAGTCAAGGCTCATTTCCAAGACCATCAAATCGGACAAAGTCTATTACGGAATCGAGATCACTCCTCGGTTCATCCCATTATTACCGAACCGAGATCATCTCCCATTCCATCCATGACTATCACATGAGATATAAATCTTTAACCAATGCATTAAAGGGAGATATAAGTCCCACCCATATCATAATGAAATCATTTTCATGTACCCCAAAAATATAAGACATTCATCATAGCATAACCCAAGGAATAATATGGGTTTCTTAAATATCATTCCATCTAAACTTAATCTTTGTCAAACAAATAGAATTCAAAAATATCATCACATAAAAACATAATAAAACCCTAAGAGTAACATGGATAGTATAATTTAAACATATCCATATCAAACAATTCAATATTATATGGAAAATAATTTTGATTTAATACTTGAAATTAATTACTCAAGAAAATATCATTTCTTCCTAAAAACATTTTCTTTTCTCAAAATTCCACACAATTTGAAAAGAAAAAAATTTATTTGAAAATAACATTGAAATATTTTAAATTAATATTCATGTAAATATTTTTTTTATGAAAATATAAAAACCAATCATGCCATATAATTTAAATGAAAATATTCTTATCGTACTTCTGTCAGATAAGTCAAAAAGTACCTTGTATCAAAAAATGAAAAAATATTCAATTCATAGATTTTAATAAAAATTCACCAAATGGTTAAAATTGAATTTAATAGTTTTTAGAACATAACAATAGCATTAAATATGTAGGAAAAATGGATGTGGATGATAAATATACCATATTAAAAACTAATGTATAATAAATCTAGGATAATAATTTGATTGTAAAATTATCCCTTACCTTAGGTCTGATTTCCTTTGTAGGCATATGAACATCATATATCAGGATAAAAATAACAAAATTTATATATTTTAGAGTTATAGTCATTTTTATGATATCATATATTATCATATTATCATTTGTTGGTCAGTAACGTTACTACTCGTCCATCGGGTGTTAACTTTTTTATTTTCATAGGCATGTTCTATAAGATAAGTTATTTTTCCTCCACAAATATATAGTTATATAATTTGAATTGTGATATCAGTATAATATATATCATATTAATTCATTATGTTCTTTTTTATAATCATTCTTTAATGAAGATCAGGTGTAATGAATCACATCCTATCGTGGAGATGGTAGGTCATATAAATGCACGAGCGATGATATCATTCCCATAATGATTGGATGGTATTGAAGTGGATGGTGTCTAATATTTAGGAATAAATATCATGTTATAATAATAATATAAAGTTATTATTTACATCATTATACCAATCTAGGTAAGGTGGTGGTGAAAACATTTTACACCACAATGTGGAGACGGTTAGACGTACGTACGCACGTGTGGTGGTTTCATTTTTCGTAGGATGAATAAAAGATGGAATAGAGTTTTTTAAAACTCATAATAACATCTCAGTATATATGGGATACTAGATTTATTAATTTATAAAGAAACAACTCATGAAGAATTAGTATAAGAAGAAATATTTTTGAAAGAATTGGTAGAGGATATTAGCACTACATCGACACACTCCCTCTAAATAACCTCATAAAGCACTTGTGTGAGTCCTTGAAGAAGAAAAAAACCTACAGAATGTAATTGAGGAAGTTTATAAATGAAAATATTATGGTATATATGAGCTGTAAGGCTCAAATTGATGTTAATAGGTGATGGAGGTGGCACACTTTTATATTTGAGTTGAGGGGAACTTTTGGGATCTCCCAAAATATTAATTTATAATAAAATAAATACCTATACAGAAAACCTAATAAATGTACCAATTTAAAAGATGAGATGATATAGGGTTGTAATATCATTAAAAATTAAATTTTAGGAATGTTTTTATATCAATTTAAACCTTATCATTTTAATTAACACTTAGTTTATCTATTTATTTTTTAACTAGAGTAAAAAATATTAAAATATTGAAATGGTGAAATATTTACTTATTTGATGTCAATTATACCATATATATATATTCATTAAAACATTTTATACCATATCATAGTTAATATATATATTTTAAAAAATTTATGAGTTTTAAATAATTTAATAAATCATTATTTTGATAAACAATAAATCGTGTCAATTTAAACACTATTAAACTCATCGGATTTTAGAAATATTAAAATAAAAAGATAACTTCAAACAAACTATTTTATATTATTCTAAATTAGTCAAGGTAATCAATAAAATTCATTGGGAATATTTATTATCCAAAATTATATATATATTTATATTTTAATAACATGTACTTGTTATCTCCATTAATAATGTAATTAGACCATTATTTTTGTGTAATTATTCAGTACAATTATTTTTTGAATAAAAATTAAAAATAAAATGGAGAAGATAAATCTACTAGATTTTAGAATAATACTTGTAGTGGAATATATATTCTAGAAAATCCAACATTTATAATGTTATACTTACAAATACATGAGGGTGAAAATTTGTTCATCACTTTAAATAAATTAATATAAGTGTCATTATATCTTCTATAAGGCTCCAAATGGTTAATAAATCATCCCTTGGATTTTTATGGTAGAGATATACTAAAAAATAAGAGTTGGTCAACTTTTTGGGTCTTTTAATGGTTATTATATCTGTGAACATAAGTATTTTATTGTTTTCTGATTAATTAAATAATTTATGCCTCATTAAAGTATACATCTTTTAAGTAATTATTTATTTCATAAAAATTAGAAAACAATATCCTGATAAAGTAATAAAATATATTTTAAATGAATATTTATAATAAAATTTTTCTTCAGTTTAACCTTATATTAAACATGGTATAATTATTAAAATTTGAGTAAGATATATTTAGCCTCTCCTAAAATAAAATAAAATAAATTTCCTAATCTATTCCAAGTGGCTTCCCAAGGACACCATTTCGAACCAAGAATGATTTTTGTTGAAAAATACATACACAATGATATTAGGAAATGTGTTAGGGTAATTTTATAATATTATGTTTACCCTTAATTACCAGATTTACCTTTTATAATATTAATAATAATTACTAAAGTTACTATATATAAATCTCCAATATAAAATAAATTTATTTATATAATTTTTACCTACTAATTCCAAATATGGAATCCATTTTTAAAAAATCAAAATAATGAAGTGTCATTATTTTATTTGAAATTAATCCTATTGTCTAAATTAGAAAATTGGGGTTTTAAAAGTTAAAACATTGCAAAAGATTGAAATGTTTTTACATCTAAATTCAACATAAAATTAATTCCAATGAACTAAATTATATTAAATCATAAAAATATATTTTATTTATACATTCAAATATTTATTAATATAATTTACCAATATAAATTATTTTAGTGAAAAAATTTGTTTTCAATTAAATTTTAATATATTTTAAATATTAATATTAATATTAAAATTATCCTAAAAATATAAATAATTCATCTAATGTAAAGTTTTATATCATTTGTAAAAATAAATTTTTATATTTTCATACAAAAATTATTTATGCGTCAAAATTTTACTTTAAAAGGGGTTCTCCATTAAAAGGTCATAAAATTTATCTATTGAAAAATATAGGTTTTTATACATAAAATAGGGTTGGATATTACCCAATGAAATAAATATCTATGATATGAATATTAAAAATATTTTCATATGTATAAAAAATGTATTTCATTAATTTTTTTACTAATATTATTTCACTCAATTAAATAATACAAAAAAATATAATTGATTTATATATTTCATAACTAATTGGTAGCCAATGAATTCACCATACATTATCAAAATTTAGATATATTTATTCCCGAAAACCTAATGGAAAGATTAAAATTGTCATTTTATAGTAAGGGTGTCTTGCAATTTGTTTAAACTCAAGATTACGTACAATTGAAGATATTAAAGAATTAAAATTATTTAAAGAAAAAATTTCATAAAAACATCAGGGTGTTACATTTTACCCCCCCTTAAACTGAATTTTTCCCTTGAAATTCATCACTTGGATACAAATATATGAGGATACCTTTTCCTCATAACATCCTTAAGTTCCCATATAGCTTCGTCAAATTGATGGTTCTGTCATGAAACATTAACCTAGCGAGTGCTCTGGTTTCACAGAACTTCTTCACTACGATCCATAATCTCTATCATTTGTTATTCATAGGAAAGATCTAGATTCAAAGGTATGACATATGAGTTTAGTACATGTGAAGGATATGGTATACACTTTCTCAGGAGAAAAATATAAAAGACATTAACTTTAGATAGATTTTGTGGAAGCGCCAATCTATAAGCTACCTTCCCTACATATTCCAAAATTTCAAAAGGATATATGTACCGAGGGCCCAGCTTTCCCTTCATTACAAATTTCATTACATTCTCTCAGGGATATATTTGTAGAAACACCTTGTCACCCCCTTCAAAGTCTATGTATTTTAACCGATTGTCATCATCAATTTTTTTCATCTCAAAACAGCTCTTATGTGTTGTTAAATAGATCTTACTTTTTCTTCCATTTCATTAACATGGTCAGGTCCTAATATCCTTCATTCTCAAACTTCATCCCTTCACGTTAGAGTTCTAGACATCTTTCCATATGGGGAATTATAAAGAGAAATCTAAATACTAGAGTGAAAGGTATTATTGTAAGAAAATTTCACTAAAGGTAGTTGTTGATCCCAAACACCTTTGAAATCCATAGAAAATACTTTCAACATTTCTTCTAAAGTTTTAAATTTCATCTTAGAATAACCATGTTTTCTAAGGATGATAATCTGTGCTACAACATAACTTTGTATCTAGATCCTAATGAATACTTCCCCTAAACATAAAGGTAAACCTCAATTCCCATTCAAATATAATGGAAGGCAGTACTCCACAAAATCTTACCACTTCCTTTACATATATCCTATCAATCTAATCAATAGAGAAATACTCTATAACATGAATGATGTGTGCCGACTTTTTGAGGTGATCAACTGTTACCCATATAGTGTTACAGAATTTATATGTTTTTAGAAGGTTGAGGAAAAAGTCTATAATGATGTTTTCCTATTTCCATTCTTTTATGGGTAATACTTTTGACATCCCCATAGACCTATGTCCTTTAGCATTAACTTTATAACAAACCAAGAATCGAGGTACATATTCGAAAACATCCCTTTTAATGAAATCCCATCACAAATAATCTTTCAAATCCATGTACATCATAGTAATTCCATTATAAATAAATAACGAAGAACTATGGGACTCATCTAGTAGATCCTTCAATAATTATGGTATGTGAGGAATAAAAACACGGCTAATGAACATTATTATTCTATCACAGTCAAGGTTGAATTCGGGATCACTTCTCACCTTCTTTTATAGCTCTGCATCCTCCTTTTGCGCCTCCATAATCTTCACTTGTATAGATGGTCGAAAAATAGTTTGAGAAAGATAATATTTCAACACATACTTTAAAATTTCAAGATAAATCTTTTGAAAATACATAAATATTGGTTCTTTTGTGATCCTCGTCATGGATAGGCTATCACGGTCCCTTCGACTCAAAGCATCATCTACCTTGTTTGTTTTCCTAGGGTGGTAATGTATTGAGAATTCTAAATCATAAATCAAACCCAATCATATTTTTTTATTCATATTCATCTCCTTTTATGTGAAAATATAATTTAAACATTTAGAATAAGAATAAATATAACACCTTTCACCATAAATATAATTCCTTCATATCATTATAGCAATGATTACTATAGCTAACTCCAAATGATGAGTGGTGTAATTTTTCTCTTGAATTTTCAATTGTATTAATAAATAAGCTATCACCATATAATTTTTCATTATATCAAATCCATGTCCCTTCCTAGATGCATCACTATAGGTCACAAACCATTCACCACTACAAGTTAGTGTGAAAACTTTTTCACTGGCTAAGCTTCTTTTTATCCCTTTGAAATTATTTTCACATTCCTCTATCCACATGAACATAAATACTTTCTGAGTCAACTTATTGAGTGGATTAGATAGTTGTAAAAAATATTTCACTAATGAATGATAATATCCATCGAAAAAAAAAATCTTACTTGTTGTTTTTGGTCTCGGATAACTTTCAATAACATCTGCTTTTTTAATGGATCTACAGATATCCCTTCTATTGAAGTTATGTGACCAAAAAATGAATCCTTTTGAATCCAAAATTCAAACTATTTAAATTTCTCATAAATTTTCTACTTTATGAGGGTCTTCAGCAAAATTCTCAAATTATCTTCATGTTCTTCCAGACACTTCAAATAGAAAATAATATCTTTTATAATGATTTCCACAAAATGATTTAGATAGTATCTAACTATTCTATTCATTAGATACATAATGATAGTGTGGATATTAGTAAGACCTAAAGTAATCAATATAAATTCATAGTCTCTATACCATGTACAAAATGTCATATTTGGTATATACTATTTCTTGACCCTTAATTGATGATATCCTGAATTAAGATCAATCTTATAAATGTATTGATCACTTGATAGTTGGTCAAATTAGTCATCATTGTGGGGAAGAGGATATTTTTTCATGATAATCAATTCAAAATCCCACTGATCCATATTTATTCTTAAAAAATAGTACATGTTCACCCTATGGTGGTGCACAAGGGTGTATGAATCCCTTTTAACTATTCTCATGGAGTTGAGTCTCTATTTCCTATAAATCAATTGGGGATATTCTATAAGCTGTATTTGACATAGTCATAAAAACTAGTATGAGTTCTGTTGAAAATGAAATATCATGATTCGGTGGATTTCACGACCCTTCCTTGAGGCCCGTGTCGTGACTACCCCAAGCCCGCCTTCCATAGGCCAGGGGCTGGCGAATAGCACTAAGGTGTAAATCCCAGTAAAGGGAAGGCATTTCCTTTGTAAAGTAAACAGGCACCACAGAGTAAGCAAGTGGAAAAAGTAAACACTAAGTAAAAACAGAGTACAACTGTAAGTACAGAAAGTAAGTGGGCCAGTATACAAACCCAAACTGAAAGTAAAGTACAACTCAAAAGGGGAAAACAACAACTGAAAAGGAAAAGCCGCTACGCCGAGCTGTCCACTGGAAATCCCACCAGAAGGGTGGGTACAGATAGCTCCACTCCTCCTCGTGTCCCGTCGTCTGCTCCGAGTACGTCCCACCCAGTGGTCCACCTCTAGGTATCGTCCTGCTCTGCAAGCCTCAACCACAATCAACGCTGTCTGTCGTCTGCAACCAACACAACGTAGTGCGGGCATAGCCCGTGCAGGGGTGAGTATAAGCTACTCAGTAGGGACCCCGAGACCCTCGAAGGTCTCCCAGAATCCACAAAGGATGACCACAAAGGAAAGATACAATCACGAAGTAACATCTGAAACTACTTAGGTATATACCCATACATATACCTAAGTCATCAATTCTCGCTCGGCTCCATCATCCGAGCTCAAGTACAACCCAGTCCACACAGGAAAGCAAAACGTGAAATCCACACAGGATAGCTCAACGCAATCCACAAAGGAAAGTAAAACGTAAATCCACACAAGATAGCACAACACAATCCACGAAGGAAAGTAAAACAGAGTTTAAGCTCACACGGGAATACATCTTAAAATGACGATAGAGATGATCACTGATCCATCTAAGTCGTCGGACCCACAAAGGATCGATAGGTACTAACCCCCGTAATGACCCTCAAAGGATCTGACTCACAAAGGATCGATAGGTAACTAACCCCCACAAAGACCCACACAGGATCGGGCCCACACAGGACCTGTAGGTGCTGGCTCACACAGAACCGCTGATCGCTGACCCACACAGGATCGGACCCACAGAGGATCGGTAGCACTGACCCACAAAGGATCGCTGAGTGTTGTAGTCATCGCCGTCGAATCTACTGAGAATCTATGCACAGTCGTCGTCGTCACAATAGTAGTCGCATCCAGCTCTAGGGTTCCCGCACATAGCAAGCTCGTTCGGGAGGGTCCGCTCCACGAGCCAAGAGGCTGATACATCAACAGACACATAGTCCAGAGTTGATGTATCCAAAAGTTCTGTATCGTCAACAGGAACTCAACGTCGTAGACGGCGCGTCAATCGGACGCCCGGTCTGAGAGTTATTGGCTTTTTCGTCCCAGGGGCCCGGTTGGTTTTTAAGGCAAAACCAACCCGACCATACTCCACCTGCGTCCGAACCTCGGGTGGAGTAAGCCAAAAGATCTGTCTCACTTAGAGGAATCCATCAAAGTCGACGGCACGTCAATCGGACGTCCGAAACTCAAGATATGAGTGTTTCCGCTCCGAAGGCCCGGTTGGTTTCGTGTACAAACAAACCTGGATGAACCCAAAGTATTCCGAAACCTTGAGTGCAATATACCGAAAAGACCGTCTCGATCCAAGGATTGCATCTCCATTGACGGCACGTCATTTGGAGGCCCGTAGCTAATGTTATGAGCAAAAGACCCAAAACGTCCGGAGACGAGGGGTTTGGGCTCGGACCGACCCGGCCCGACCCCCCTGGGTCGGCCCGAACCAGGCCGACCCGACCCGGGTTCGGGTCCGACCCGGTTTGGCGCGACCCGACCCGTCCAGGGCGGCCCAGCTCGGCTCGGCCGAGCCGGCCGAGCAGAGGAAGCCGCGGGGTGGGCGCTGCCCCCGCGGGATGAGAAGTCGCGGCCCACGTGGGGCCGCGATGGATCAGCGGACGCGGCAAAGCTGCGTCCTGTGTGTGCCGGACCCGCATGGCCATGGGTCCGCTGGCCCCTGCCACGGCGGCTTCAGCCGCGGCGGCCCTGTCTGGCGGCGCGCCGGGGCGCCGCCGCCTTCGGCCGCTGGCGCCGCTGGTGGGTTCCGCGGGCCACCGGAGTTGCTCCGATGGTCCGATTTCGTTTCCGTCTACGCCGTAGCTCCTCCTGGGTCCCGTACTTCACTGCGGAAACAACGAATCACCTTTGCGGCATGTTTTGTCGCCGCCCGCCAATCCGCACATCAACGGAAAACTGTGGAGGGTTGTCGGGCCGTGTTTGTTTGGCCCGCACCCTCCGCGTTAGGTGATAACAATCGGGAAGAATAAATTATCATATGAAAACGTAACAAGATACAATTTAATAAATTAAAATTTCACTTGATCCAGGTTCATTGTTTTTGGATCAAGCATCCAAGGAAATATGAATTACTTCACAAACAAACCCCTACCTCTCCGTAGTCGTCGAGCATGCGTTCTTCGTGGAATTGATCGTCATGGAAGGAGGCGATCGTCGCGTCGCGGAAGGGCTTCGTGTCGTCGTGGAATACGGTGTCGCGTCGATGAACTCCGAGGTTCAAGAACATGTAGATTTAATTATATTAATTAAATCCATGATGTTGTTATAACCCACAAAGAGATTTAAAAGAAGAAACCTGAAATATCCTACCTCAAGCAGTTGGTGATCGGAGATCGTTGCGGGGAAGAACGTCTCGGAAGAAGCGTCGTCGATCTCTGAGGGTGATGGCGTTCTTTGCGTTCTTCACGTTCTTCACGTTCTTCGTGAAGGAGGATGAAGGCACAAGATTTCTGTTAAAATCCTCTCAACGAGAAATCCTCAAGATGTCGTGCGTTGGTCTTATTTAATTATTATGCCAACGGATTGTAAATAGGTTAAGAAACGATTAAATTAATATATAGAATTAATTTAACGAAGTTAACCGCCCAATTAAATGGTGCGTTATGAATTTAAGAAAATGCATCAGTTGACTTTCATAATGACGGGTTTTCGCGGGTGCATTACTTAGAAGAAAAGAAACTGTGGGGCTCGTGCGGGCCCCACCTCAAAAATATCCTACCAAGAGGGTAGGATATTTTTGGAAAGCACCCTATCCGCATCAACTCAGCTTAAGCAGCTTTAAGTGGCTTTTAAGTGGCTTTAAGTGAAATAAAATAAAGTTTGTCGTACCAATTATTTTATTTCATAACTTTAAGCCCAAAAATTAAAAACCACACCCCAAAAAACGCAACTCCGGAAGAGGCGTTTCTAAGAAAATACCGGCGCTGAGATTCCATCGGTGCCCTCAGAATTCGATTCCAAGCACAGATTTAAAAGTTAGAAAAACCTGCTCGTCCGTTCACTGAACGTACCCGAGCCAAACTTCAGATAATGATTCCGGGCACACCGGGCCTCGGAATCATATGCCTTCAGAAATTGCGTTCTTGTAAAATTCCAAAGAAAATTAAGAAAAAAAAATTCCTTGAAATTTAAGGGTCTTTACATCACTCCCACCTTAGGGCTTTACGTCCCTATAAGGATACATCATAAGCTAGGGAAACAAATGTGGGTACTGAGCACGCATCTGAGCCTCCCGCTCCCATGTGCTCTCCTAGAGGTTCCCGTGCTACCATCTGATGCACACTAGAGGAATTGATCGTCCATGTAGGACCCGCTCCTGTCGATCCTCAATCTCCATCGAGACCTCCGCAAAAGTCGCCCCATCATCAACGTCTAGCTCACCATGGTCAATGATGTTTGCCGGGTCGTGCACGTATCTCCTCAACTGAGATAGGTGGAAGATGTCGTGCACCCGGTGAAACTTAGGTGGTAGAGCCAGGCGATAAGCCACCTCGCCAATCCTGCTGAGGACCTGGAAAGGTCCGATGAAGCGTGGAGACAACTTTCCACCTCGGTCAAATCTCCGTAATCGACGTCGAGGTGAGACACACAAGAGGACGTGGTCGCCATCCTCGAACTCTAGTGGCCTCCTCCTCCTGTCAGCGTAAGACTTTTGCCGGCTTTGAGCTATCCTCATCCGCTCCTGGATGACCTGGACCTTCTCTGTCGTGGCCCGAACCATCTCTGGTCCCACAAGTGCTGACTCCCCAGGGTCTGTCCAGCACAAATGAGATCTATAATGTCTACCGTACAATGCCTCGTATGGTGTCATCCCGATGGTGGAGTGGTAGCTGTTGTTGTACGCGAACTCCACCAATGGTAGGTTTTCCTCCCAACTGTGACCAAATTTGAGGACACATGCACGGAGCATGTCCTCGAGAGTCTGAATGGTCCTCTCCGTCTGACCATCCGTCTGAGGGTGAAAAGCGGTGCTCAGATGTAGTTGCGTCCCGAACGCCTCCTACAACCCCTTCCAAAGCCAGGAAGTAAAGCGAGCATCTCGATCGGAGATGATAGATGATGTCACACCATAAAGCTGTACAATATTCTAAACGTAGATACGCCCCAAGCTCTCTACTGAGCCCTGCTCTCTGATGGGTAAGAAGTGAGCCGACTTGGTGAGTCGGTCGACAATCACCCAGATGGAGTTGTGACCTCTGGAAGTGCGTGGAAGTCCAGTCACGAAGTCCATAGATATACCGTCCCACTTCCACTCCAGGACCTCCAAGGGTTGTACCAAGCCTGCTGGAACCTGATGCTCTGCCTTCACCTGCTGGCAGGTGAGGCATCAAGAAACAAACTCTTCCACAGACTTCTTCATACCCGGCCACCAGTGCTGTCGTCTGAGGTCCTGGTACATCTTTGCCACTCCAGGATGTACCGCCAATGGAGAAGTGTGAAACTCTCTCAGCAACTCCTCTCGTAATGTGACTGGTACTAAGGTACGTCCTCTGAAAAGGATGTCGTGCTCTGCTCCAAAGGAGAAGCCATCAGGTGCCTGTCCTGAGGATATCTGTGCACGCCGCGTCTCACAGTCGGCGTCCCCACGCTTTGCCTCTCTGACCCGCTGCAGTAGTGGAGGAGTGACTATGAGTGACTGAAGGAAGGCTGATCCATCTCTATCCACAAAGGATATCTTCAAAGCGGCTAGCTCCTATGTCGCCTCCTCAAGTAGCCGAATGCCAGTCCTCCTGCTGAGAGCATCGGCTACCACGTTCCCCTTCCCAAGAGTATAGACTATCTCAAAGTCATAGTCCTGGAGGAACTCGAGCCATCGCCACTGTCTCAGGTTCAGGTCCTTCTGAGAGAAGATGTACCTGAGACTCTGGTGGTCAGAAAAGACTGTAAAGAGCTCGCCCATCAGATAGTGTCGCCATGTCTTCAGAGCGAAGACCACTGTTGCTAACTCCAGGTCATGGGTAGCGTAGTTCTGCTCATGCGGTCTCAACTGATGTGATCCATAGGCGATCACGGCCTGCTCCTGCATCAGGACACATCTGAGTCCGGTCCGTGATGCATCGTAGTAGACTACGTACCCGACTCCCTCCTCAGGCAACCTCAAGATAGGGGCGCTGGTCAATCTCTGTCTCAGCTCCTGGAATCTCTACTGACATCTGTCTGACCACACAAAGGGGTTCCCCTTCTTCGTCAAAGCTGAGAGTGGTTCCGCAACTCTGGAGAAGTCTGGCACAAATCTCCAATAGTATCCAGCTAGTCCCAAGAAACTCCGCACCTCCATCACGCTCCTGGGTGGCTCCCAAGCTAACACTGCCTCGATCTTCGTAGGATCCATAGTAACTCCCGCCTCAGAAATGACATTTCCCAAGAAGTGGACCTCATGTATCCAGAACTGACACTTCGAGAGCTTACCATAAAGCTGGTGCTCTCGGAGTGTGTCTAGTACAACTCGTAAGTGGTAGGCGTGCTCCTCCTCATTCGTCGAGTAAATCAAAATTTCGTCGATGAAGACCAAGACAAATCGATTGAGGTATGGCTGAAAGATCCTGTTCATGAGGGCCATGAACACTGCTGGAGCATTGGTTATGCCGAATGGCATAACCAAGAACTCACAGTGGCCATACCGACATCTGAAGGTCGTGTTCTGCACGTCCTCGTCCCGAAATCTGAGCTGATGATAGCATGACCTGAGGTCTATCTTCGAGAACCATTGTGCTCCCTTGAGCTGATCAAAGAGGTCATCAATCCTCGGTAGCGGATACTTGTTCCTCACTATCACCTGGTTCAGGCGACGATAGTTGACACATAGTCACAAGCTCCCGTCCGCCTTCTTGGCAAACAATATCGGGGAAGCCCAGGGTGAAACACTAGGTCGGATGAAACCCTTGCCATGCAAGTCCTCCAACTGTACCCGTAGCTCTCGAAGCTCAGCGGGGGCCATCTGATATGATGGAGTCAATATCGGGGTTGTCCCGGGGTACAAGTCGATATGAAAGTCTACCTCTCTGCGAGGAGGTATCCCTGGAACGTCGTCGGGAAAGACGTCTGCATACTGATCCACCACTGCAGGAAAACTAGGAATTCGCACATCAACTGCTCCTAGGATGAGGCTAGACAACTGATGAGTGATGGGATGTCCTCTCCTCTGTGGAAGTCCATCTTGTGTTGCGAAGGCTCCCTTCTCGCTGGTGAAGGTGAACCTGCTCCCGTTGGGACGTACACATCTCACCTTGTGCCTAATACAGTCAATCTGTGCATGGACTGTAGATAACCAATCCATGCCCAAGATGACGTCGTAAGGCCTCGACGCCGCTACAAGAAGATCCCAGCCGAATCCCTCGCCTCCTAGAGTAAGCTCACACTGCCGGCACCAGTGTGTAATCATCGAGTCTTCTCCCGTAGGAGTCTCTAGCCGTAAGGATCGATCCAACGGCTATGTCGGAATCTCCGAGTTCCGAACAAGGGCAGCGACTATGAAAGAGTGACTCGCTCCTGTGTCTATAAGAACTGCAGCAAGGGTGGAATAGACACAGATCGTACCTCAAATCATCTCAGGTGCGCCGTGGTCGAAAGCCTCCACTACTTGGAGTTGTGCCTGACTCTGCCCGCCAGCTCCCTGTGGTCGGGGTGGACCTCCTGGTGGTGGTGGTGGTAGATCCTCAAAGCATCGCCCACCACCTGCTGCTCGATCAGCTCCTCTGCCTCGTCCGCCTCCTCCATGTGGACCGCCACGGTTGTAACACCCCGAGATTTTATGAAAAATATTCTTTTAATTTCATTAATGTCTTGTGTTTTATTCTACACCAAGATTACCTTGTGCTATACGCAACACCGTATTAGCTTGCAGTATACGCAACACTATTCTTGGATCGTGTTACACACAATTTTGATAATAGTTATTCTACGCAACATTGAGTATATATATATACATATATTAAATGTATAAATGAAATATGGTTGGATTCTGTTATACGAAACAACAAAGTATTCTTTCACAACACGCAACCCTGACTTGGCTTGCATTACACGCAATCGCGACCTTCCTCGATAGTGTGTGTTGTACGCAATACCGGGTTTTAATAAACAATGATATATTATTATAATATTGTCATGAACTAGCCGTTATGAATATTATTAACTAAATTTTGAATTTTATAACATTATTATTCATCTTACACATTTTCTAGAACATGGTATAAGAACAAAATAAATTTTTCGGGTAAAATAATTATTTTTCAAAAAATGAAGTTTTGCCACCTTTTGATGGTGCACCCACTTTAAATCTAGTTTTTGACATGTTTATATGTTCAATTTGACAAAATAAATTTCTCCTTTTGAATCAGGATATAAAAATTTACATTAGATAAAGTTTTGATATTTTTCCGATAACTTTCATATTTTAATGAATAGTAAAAACACACTATATTTTAATTAAAAACAACTTTTGTCATCGTAATATCTTATGTGGTTAAATTATAATATTGAATGGTTTTAAAGTATAAATATAATATATTTGTACCATTTAATATAATGTATGTCATTATCATTGATTTTACCTTGAATTCGTAGGTTAAAACAATTCAATCTTTTGCAATGTTTTAAAGAAAAACCCGTTTTCTTTCGACAATGGGATTAATTTTAATTTAATTTATGCATCTTTTTTCTATTGAATTTGGAAAAATGGATTCCATATTTGGAATTAGTGGGTCCAAATTATGTTAATAAGCTAATTTTTATTTTTAGGCATTGTGAATAGTAACTACGGTAAATTTTATTTACTATAGTTAAAGGTAAATCGAGTAATTAAGGGTAAATATAAGATTATAAAATTACCATAACACTTGGAAAAATCCTATTAGATGGCTCAAAGTAGACCCATATAACCTAAGGGTCGGATTAGATTCATTTTATGGACTTTTGTCCATGAAAATAATTTAATTATTATTAAAACCAAAGAATGTGACAACATGTCACTTTCTTAAATCTTATAAGTATAATAATTTTAATTTAGTGATAAACTTCATTAAAATTCAGACATGAATAGTCTACAGAAATATAATATAATTATCTACATCATATGAATTTATTTATAATTTTTAGAGATTAAATAATTATCATTTATTATGACACAAAGATGATGCAGTAATTGTCTTATTAATGAAATATTGACATAATTGATGTTATAAATGCCCAAATAAATGTAATTTGAGACTTTTTATGACTTAAATTAATTTTATAGGTTATTATAACATGTTATTGTTGATATAAGTAACTTGGTTAGAACTTATCATTTTTTTATGAATTTCATAAAAATCATGTACCAAATAGTGTCAAAATTGACATAAATTTGTTTTTAAAACAAATATTATATTATTAATTGTTATTTAATTCATAAAATTCTAAGTATTGGCCAAATTACTTAGATAAGGATAGATATATTAATAATAAACAACTTTGGGTTCTTTTGTCTTGTTATGGTAAGTTTATTAACCATATAGTGTAAGAAAACAAAAAGACACGGTAAAAGTTAAATTATTTAACTTAGAGTTAAATCTAATTGATAAGGTTAAAATAATACCCTAAACTTGTCTAAATCCTATTGGATGAGATGATTTCGACCCATTTCCACTTTATATTCGAAATAAGACCCTTTGGAACCATTATAAACCGAATTTGACCTTAATATAAAATAATATTTTGAGATTTTCCTAAGGTGCCCCTCTCCTCCCTTATAAAAGGGCACCTCCTCCCTCTCCTCCTCACACCAATTTGAGCATTCAATCTCGGACAACCCCTGAAAAAATCTCTTCTCCACTTCCCTAGTATCATCCTAGAGGTCCTGGTCTTCTTCAAAGACCATCCTTAGTTCTTTAAGTGGAGGTTAAGAAAAGGCGCGTCAAAAAGAGGTAATATCCATTACCGATCACTTTCAATTTATTTCTTCTTCAACTTCTTCTTCTTTAGTTGTTTCATGATAAAGTAATAACATAAGTATTTATTATATAATGATATGTTATTATAAATATGAAACAACTCTAATTAACCTTCTATCTATCCTACGGAAAAAGGAAATCACCGCGCGTGCGTACGTACAGAATACTGTCTCCACGCCGTGGTGTAATCTATTTTCCGCCACCACCTTAATTGGATGGGTATAATGGTGTAATGAGTAACTATATATGATTATTATAAAGTTATATTGATACTGAAATAGTATACATACACTTCAACACAAGTTCACGATCATGAGAACGATATCATCGCTCGTGCGTACGTACGGACTACCGTCTCCACGACGTGATGAGATTCATTCTCCATGTTAACCATTTAAGAATGATTATAAAGTATATATAAGCAATAATAATGAAATATATGACATTATAAAGATACTATATTTATGTATATATTTATGTCATCTACTTACTTCCATTCAATACAATAAGGAAAGGAAAACAGCGTTCATGCGTACGTACGGACTATCGTCTCCATGAACGGTGTGTTTCATTTCATTTATCTATCTATTATATATATATATACTGAATATATATGATATAAAAATCATATTTTATATTCTTTAAGTAAGTAAATCATGATATAAGTTATAATAATTTCAAGAACAACAAGTCCAAACACCTATGATAAATGAAACGATTTTACCCAAAACGCTTCTTTAACATGGAATTTACAAAAGAACGGGTAATATAAAGTCATAAGTGAACCATATATGATATCATAACAATGAATATGATTCTGTAATAAGTTAATTACATTATTTAAATCATTATACAGGAGGTTCGTGCACTTACGAAGCAAATCGGACTTAAGGTAAGGGAAAATATCACAATCTCATTTTTATCCGAGATTGTTTATACTTTGGTATTTACTGGGGTGTATTTTATCATCCACATCCATGTTTACTCAATATATAATATTATTTCCATCCACCTAAAATTTTTTAAATTTATTTTTACCCTTTGGTGAGTTTATAGTAAAAGATATGAAAGGAATCTTTTGTCGTTTTTCGTACGAGGTACTTTTTGACTTTTCTGACAAAAGTACGAGAAGAATGTTTTTCTTAACATATAAAAAATGAATGGATTTTTAAAACATTATTTCCAAGAAGATTCCTTTACACGTTTTCAAGTTTAATTTTAATCAACTTCTTTTAGTTTAAAATTTTATGACATGTTAAGAAAGGAAAATGTTTTTGAAGTAGAAAGGATATTTTCCTCAAGAATGGAGTTCAAGTGTTTTATCAAACTTATTTTCCATCTAAGATAATATAGGGTTCTGTTTATATCCCTATTATTACATTTATTTGATAATGTTGTGATGGAATTATTTTTATAAATTCCTTTATCTTATATGAGTTGTTTTATGATGTCACGATGTTTAAGATTCCCATTTTTATTACACGGGTTATGCTAGGATGTATGGTTTATGATTTTGTGGCACACATAAGAATGGTATCATTACGAGATGGGTGGGACCTATATCTCCCTCCAATGAATTGGGTAAAGATTTTATATCCCATGAGATAGACATGGCTGGAACGGTAGGTTATACCGGTTCAGTGAAACAGGACTGAAACGAGGAATGAACTCGGTTCAGAAAGGGACTTTGTCCACTAAGATAGTCTTGGCAATGAGTCTTGACTAATACGAAATTATTCTCTATAATTATGTGTGTATGCCACAAATATTCATGTTTTACGTTATGAGTATTGGGATTACATTTCACTACTATGATTTATCCCATGTTATGAAATTATGATCTCTTTTGCAGGTTAAGATTTCCAAAAGATATGTTCTTATGAATATTACATGATTGATATTTCTTTTGTTTACCCTTACTGAGCATTTGAGCTCACCCTTTTATGTTTTCTTTTCCAGGACATAAATAAAGGATTTAGGTTTATAAAAAATAGAATATCTTTATGGGAGATGTTGAAGAACTTTCACCACGATTAGAAGATTATATTCCAAGTTTCCAAAGACACTAAACTATTACGGTCCTTGTGTGTGTGTTTTTGTTATGTACTAAGTATTCGGAAAAAGTAATGTAATGTCCATGTACGTCAGGCTTCAGGTCTCTACAGTTTGTATCAGAGGAAAGGTTTAGTCAACCTTTGGAAACTAGGATGTGAGAACGTTAGTGAGATCCCTAGATATATTTCTAAGGTATGTCTAGGGATGTACCTAAGGATAAGTATACGAATAGGATATAGTCCTAGAAATATGGTAACGATCTTAGAATTTAACCTAAAATGTTAGATATTGAGGGTGCTCCCCCTTTACTATGTTGTTTTACCTATCATAATTTTTGCCTCTCACACTATTCTTTTTGGATTTTAGACGATTGCTGGAACCCGAAGGAACCGTGTTGATCACGGTAATGGACAATGCAATGATTTTCCTCCTGAACAAACGAATGTTATGGGAGATGGAGTCCAAAATATTATCTCTATACTTACACAAGCTATGAATCATTCTGGACTTCCAAATGAGCAGAGAAGGGAACAATATTCTATTGAGTCCTTCATGAGGCAACGTCCACCTTCTTTCAGTGGTTCTTCTGATCCACTTGTTGCTAAACAATGGATCAGTACCACTGAAAATATATTTTCAGTTATTCAATGTTCTGAACATGATAAAGTCATCTTAGAATTATATCGTTTGGAAGGTGAAGCTGATCAATGGTGGAATCTTATTAAGAATACGAGGCAAAGAGATGAAATTGAGTCCATGGAATGGGACGAGTTCAAGAACTTATTTTTCAATAAGTACTTCCCTCGTATTCTTCGAACAAAGATGGAGAAGGAGTTTCTTGAACTAAAGCAAAAGGATGATGAATCTGTTGGTATATACGAAGAGAATTTTACAAGGCTTGCAAGGTATGCATATGGATTTATCATGAAACCTGAAAGTAAAGTTGATCGATTCTTCAGTGGCTTAAAACCAAATCTTCGAAGGGAATTAGCTATAAGAGACTTCAGTAGCTATGAAGAAATTGTGCGTTGTGCTATCAAGGTAGAAATGGAAGTTGGTGTTACATATCCATCTCATGGTTTTGACAAGAAACGAAATATGGAGTTCAAGGAGAAATCTCAGAATAATGGTGAAAAGAAGATGAATGTTTCTTTATGCTCAAAGTGTGGAAAGAATCATGGTGGAGATTGTCTTAAAGGAAGAAGTAAATGTTTCAAATGTGGAAATGAAGTTCATCGGGCATTTGAATGTCGCAATGATGGGAAGAAGATGTCTAATGATGAAAAAAAGGAAGGGATACATAGAATGAACCTACTACACTTCAATGTTTCAAGAGCAAGGAGATGGGACAGTATGCCAATAAATTCCCTAATCCAAGGGTTAGTGATGATCGACATGAGCAACCACTTAAGGCAAAGGACAAAGGGAAGTCACATGTGATCACCTTTGGGGATGTTGAATATGACAACGATGTGGTGGAATGATTAAGTGTTTATGTAATGGGAATCCAAAATAATGTTGAGTATTGGAATATTTATGTATTGGTATATTGTGGTCTTCAATAATTTTATGGTACCGGTAACCATGGAATATGATTGAGATATTTTTGGAAAAAATATGACATGCGCATAATGAAGGGAAAACGAGAAAATGACATATTTGACAGTATTCATGAGCTCATGATTGATATAAGGACTAAGTGATATCATGGTTTGAGTATATAGAATTTTGAGGATTTTGGTATGTGAAAAGTGTTATCTTTTGACAGCACTCATGTTTTCACTAAGATTCAAGGGGTATTCATTTTTCAAGAGATTACATGATTATGGTATTCACATGACTGGAATGTGATGAAAAAGATATATGAGGGATAAATTATGGCATTCACGTGATCATTTTCTCTATACTATGAGCTTGGACAGAAGTATTTTAGATAAGCCTAAATATTGGAATGGATTATGTTGGACATAAGTTAGTATTGTTTAAGGATAATTTTTTTTGATATTGTTGATGGGATGTTATAATAATGTATTTTTAGAAAAAGGACAACCTGCAGGATATGCGACAACCCATCTCGTCGGCCAAGGCTGTGGGAATCGAACCCACAACTAAAGTGCGACGAGCCTTTATCACATACCACTGGCCTACAGAAAGTCCCTGGTTAGTAGAAACTAGTTTTATTTTATTAAGCGGTATGATATATGAAGTATAAGTTCATTTTTGGAATCGTATATGATTAACCTCACCATAGACGGACTTATGTATATTTGATAAATATTGCTAAAATTTTGTTTGAAACAGATGGAATGACCCATCATTCTATCACATGATCTGTTAACACTTCATGAATAACAAATTCAACTTCATTTCTTTAATAGATGAAGTGGAAATTGTTCAAAGCACGAAAAACAGTGAGATTGTACCAAAATCAAGTAAGTATTTCTTCTAATTCAAAATTTTCAACTTTAGGGAAATGATATTGAAAACCAAAAATGTTGTCCTGGTGATCTTATATCTGATGAATCAGATGGTACCCTAGATCATCAAAAATTTATGGCTTTGCGATTGTTGGATTTTTCATAGCCATGTTCTCTACCACTCTCCATCAGAACTTGATGGTTAGATTTTTCTTCCATATCCATATTTTCACCTATGTTCTCCTACGTGGAAACCCAGTGATGAGTTAATTTGGGTAACCATTACATTTCATACTTTATTTTTTAAAGCCATATTTTGGTATTCCTTTTTACGATGTGGGTTTCTATTAAACAAACTTTCGAGTAGTAAACCATTTATAACCCTGACGAATTTCGAGGGAGAAATTCATTTTAAGGGGGGTAGAATGTAACACCCTGAGATTTTATGAAAAATATTCTTTTAATTTCATTAATGTCTTGTGTTTTATTCTACACCAATATTACCTTGCGCTATACGCAACACCGTATTAGCTTGCAGTATACGCAACACTATTCTTGGATCGTGTTACACAAAATTTTGATAATAGTTATTCTACGCAACATTGAGTATATATATATATATATATATATATTCAATGTATAAATGAAATATGGTTGGATTCTGTTATACGAAACAACGAAGGATTCTTTCACAACACGCAACCCTGACTTGGCTTGCATTACACGCAATCGCGACCTTCCTCGATAGCGTGTGTTGTACGCAATACCAGGTTTTAATAAACAATGATATATTATTATAATATTGTCATGAACTAGCCGTTATGAATGGTATTAACTAAATTTTGAATTTTATAACATTATTATTCATCTTACACATTTTCTAGAAGATGGTATAAGAACAAAATAAATTTTTCGGGTAAAATAAGCATTTTTCAAAAAATGCAGTTTTGCCGCCTTTTGATGGAGCACCCACTTTAAATCTAGTTTTTGACATGTTTATATGTTAAATTTGACAAAATAAAATTCTTCTTTTGAATCAGGATATAAAAATTTACATTAGATAAAGTTTTGATATTTTTATGATAACTTTCATATTTTAATGAGTGTAAAAACATGTTATATTTTAATTAAAAAAACCTTTTTTCATCGTAATATCTTATGTGGTTAAATTATAATATTGAATGGGTTTAAAGTATAAATATAATATATTTTTACCATTTAATATAATGTATGTCATTAGCATTGATTTTACCTTGAATTCGTAGGTTAAAACAATTCAATCTTTTGCAATGTTTTAAAGAAAAACCCATTTTCTTTCGACAACGGGATTAATTTTAATTTAATTTCTGCATATTTTGTGTATTGAATTTGGAGAAATGGATTCCATATTTGGAATCAGTGGGTCCAAATTTTGTTAATAAGCTACTTTTTATTTTTAGGCATTGTGAATAGTAACTATGGTAAATTTTATTTATTATAGTTAAAGGTAAATCGGGTAATTAAGGGTAAATATAAGATTATAAAATTACCCTAACACTTGGAAAAATCCTATTAGATGGCTAAAAGTAGACCCATATAACCTAAGGGTCGGATTAGATTCATTTTATGGACTTTTTTCCATGAAACGAATTTAATTATTATTAAAACCAAAGAATGTGACAACATGTCAGTTTCTTAAATCTTATAAGTATAATAATTTTTATTTAGTAATAAACTTAATGAAAATTCGAACATTAATAGTCTCCAGAAATATAATACAATTATATACATCATAGGAATTTATTTAGTATTTTTAGGGATTAAATAATTATCATTTATTATGACACAAAGATGATACAGTAATTGTCTTATTAATGAAATATTGACATAATTGATGTTATAAATTCCCAAATAAATGTAATTTGAGACTTTTTATGACATACATTAATTTTATAGGTTAATATGACATGTTAGTGTTGATATAAGTAACTTGGTTCGAACTTATCCTTCTGTTATAAATTTCATAAAAATCATGTACCAAATAGTGTCAAAATTGACAGAAATTAGTTTTTAAAAACAATATTATATTATTAATTGTTATTTAATTCTTTAAAATACAAGGTTCGGACAAATGACTTAGATAAGGATAGATATATTAATAATAAACAACTTGGGGTTCGTTTGTCTTGTTATGGTAAGTTTATTAACCATATAGTGTAAGAAAACAAAAAGACATGATAAAAGTTAAATTATTTAACTTAGAGTAAAATCTAATTGATAATGTTAAAATAATAACCTAAACTTGTCTAAATACTATTGGATGATAGTATTTCGACCCATAAACACTTTATCTTCTAAATAAGACCCTTTGGAACCATTATAAAACGAATTTGACCTTAATATAAAATAATATTTTGAGATTTTCCTAAGGTGCCCCTCTCCTCCCTTATAAAAGGGCACATCATCCCTCTCCTCCTCACACCAATTTGAGCATTCAAGCTCGAACAACCCCTACAAAAATCTCTTCTCCACTTCCCTAGTATCATCCTAGTGGTCCTGGTATTCTTCAAAGACCATCCTTAGTTCTTTAAGTGGAGGTTAAGAAAAGGCGCGTCAAAAAGAGGTAATATCCATTACCGATCTTTTTCAATTTCTTTCTTCTTCAACTTCTTCTTCTTTAGTTGTTTCATGATACAGTAATAACATAAGTATTTATTATATACTGATATGTTATTATAAATATGAAACAACTCTAATTAACCTTCTATCCATCCTACGGAAAAAGAAAATCACCGCGCGAGCATACGTACGGAATACCGTCTCCACACCGTGGTGTAATCTATTTTCCGCCACCACCATAATTGGATGGGTATAATGGTGTAATGAGTAACTATATATGATTATTATAAATTGATATTGATACTGAAATAGTATACATACACTTCAACACAAGTTCATGATCATGAGAATGATATCATCGCTCGTGCGTACGTACGGACTACCGTCTCCACGACGCGATGAGATTCATTCTCCATGTTAACCATTTAAGAATGATTATAAATTATATATAAGAAATAATAATGAAATATATGACATTATAAATCTACTGGATTTATGTATATATGTATGTCATCTACTTACTTCCATTCAAGACAATAAGGAAAGGAAAACAGCGTTCATGCGTACGTACGGACTACCGTCTCCATGAACGGTGTGTTTCATTTCATTTATCTATCTATTATATATATATATACTGAATATATATGATATATAAATCATATTTTATATTCTGGAAGTAATTAAATCATGATATAATTAATAATAATTTCAAGAACAATAAGTCCAAACAACTACGATAAATGAAACAATTTTACCCAAAACGCTTCTTTAACATGGAATTTGCAAATGAACGGGTAATATAAAGCCATAAGTGTACCATATATGATATCATAACAATGAATATGATTCTGTAATATGTTAATGACATTATTTAAATCATTATACAGGAGGTTCGGACACTTACGAAGCAAATCAGACTTAAGGTAAGGGAAAATATCACAATCTCATTTTTATCTGAGATTGTTTATACTTTGGTATTTACTGGGGTGTATTTTATCATCCACATCCATGTTTACTCAATATGTAATATTATTTCCATCCACCTACAATTGTTTAAATCCATTTTTACCCTTTTCTGAGTTTATAGTAAAAGATATGAAAGGAATCTTTTGTCGTTTTTCGTACGAGGTACTTTTTGACTTTTCCGACAAAAGTACGAGAAGAATGTTTTTCTTAACTTATACAACATGAATGGATTTTTAAAACATTATTTCCAAGAAGATTCCTTTACACATTTTCAAGTTTATTTCTAATCAACTTCTTTTAGTTTAAAATTGTATGACATGTTAAGAAAGGAAAATGTTTTTGAAGTAGAAAGGATATTTTCCTCAAGAATGGAGTTCAAGTGTTTTATCAAAATTATTTCCATCTAAGATAATATAGGGTTCTGTTTCTATCCCTATTATTACATTGATTTGATAATGTTGTGATGGAATTATTTTTATAAATTCCTTTACCTTATATGAGTTGTTTTATGATGTCACTATGTTTAAGATTCCCATTTTTATTACACGGGTTATGCTATGATTTATGGTTTATGATTGTGTGGCACACATAAGAATGGTATCATTATGAGATGGGTGGGACCTATATCTCCCTCCAATGCATTGGGTAAAGATTTTATATCTCATGAGATAGACATGGCTGGAATGGTAGGTTATACCAGTTCAGTGAAACAGGACTGAAATGAGGAATGAACTCGGTTCAGAAAGGGACTTTGTCCACTAAGATAGTCCTGGAAATGAGTCTTGACTAATAAGAAATGATTCTCTATGATTATGTGTGTATGCCACAAAGTTTCATGTTTTAAGTTATGAGTATTGGGATTACATTTCACTACTATGATTTATCCCATGTTATGAAGTTATGATCTCTTTTGTAGGTTAAGATTTCCAAAAGATATGTTCTTATGAATATGACATGATTGATATTTCTTTCATTTACCCTTACTGAGCATTTGAGGTCACCCTTTTATGTTTTATTTTCTAGGACATAAAGAAAGGATTTAGGTTTAGAAAGAAAAGAAGATCTTTATGGGAGATGTTGAAGAACTTTCACCACGATTAGAAGATTATATTCCGAGTTTCCAAAGACACTAAACTATTACGGTCCTTGTGTGTGTGTTTTTGTTATGTACTAAGTATTCCGCAAATGTAATGTAATATCCATGTACGTCAGGCTTCGGGTCTCTACAACGGTCGACCCTCTGCCTCTACCTGGGTGGCCCCTCAACTCTCTGCTGCTCCTCGGCACGATGGGTCGGGCAGTCACGAGCCATGTGACCATGTCTGCCGCATGTGTAGCACTGCCTGCCTCTTGAAAGACTGGCTCCGCGCTGTGTGCCCCACACGGCTGAGCCAGTGTCCTGAGGCCGTCTACGTGATGGTCTGGCATACCGGGACCCCTGATTCATCCGTCGACTGCCTGCTGCAGAAGACTCTGCTACGTGTCGCCCCGCGGTAGGTCTCGTCACTGGAGAAGTCTCATCAAGAAAGCTCTCGATCAAAAGGGCTCGTTCCAGTACTCCTGCCTGAGTCGGAATGCTGAGGTAGATCAGCGATGCCCTGATCTCGTGTCTCAATCCCTGCTCAAGGGTCCGGGCCCAGAAGAATGGGTCCCGTACCATGTCGGTCGAGTAGCGCGAGAGATCGGTGAATCTCGCCGAGTACTGGGCGACCATCAAGCTTCCCTGCCGCAGCTGAAGAAGATCCTGAATGTGCACCGCACGGAGGGTGGCCGAGACGAACTATGAGCGGAAGAGGCCCTCAAAGTCTTTCCAGAAGAGAGATGCCTCATCGTGCACCTAGAGCATCAAGCTCCACCATCGTCCTGCTGCTGCGTGCAGTAGGCTCGCTGCGAGGATCACCATGAGGTCTGCTGGTGTCCTTACTTGCCTGAAAACACGTACCACTGCCTCCAGCCAGTCCTCGGCTGCCTAGGAGTCCGTCTCCCCGCGGAACCTGGGTAGTCGTTGGCGCTAAAACTCGTGCAGAGCTCCAAGGATACATGCATCATCAGCGGCGGGGGCTGGAAGCATCGGTGGCTCGGCGGATAGAGGTATTGTAGGTGCCTCTGCTGTCAAAGGGACCTATACCGAGGCCTCGTCGCTCGGCGGGCTGTCGTCACGTACAACTCTCGGAAGCCTAGCTGGCTGCCGTCGTGGGGCCATCCTGAAAAGGAAACAGGTGTGCCACGGTCAGAACAGTATACCTGGTGAGCTGATACAAAGTAATCACAAAGAAAACTTGAAACACACATGCAATCAATGTTTTCATGCATTAAGTTGGAAATCAGAAGTCAGGGTCCTGGTGTACGGATACGTCAGCCGCTGCACCAACAATGGGATCCCTGGACTGATAACCACACTCAATATGATTAACATTATTTCTTCACATAGAAGAAAGATCAGAGTCTGCGGTAGAACCGAACGCCTCTGAAACCAATTTGTCACGACCCGTCCTTGGGGCCAGTGTCGTGATTACCCCAAGCCCGCCTTCTATAGCCCAGGGGCTGGCGACTAGCACCAAGGCGTAAATCACGGTAAAGGGAAGGCATTGCCTTTGTAAAGTAAACAAGCACCAGAGAGTAAGAAAGCGGAAAAAGTAAACACTAAGTAAAAACAGAGTACAACTATAAGTGCGGAAAGTAAGTGGGCCAGTATACAAACCCAAACTGAAAGTAAAGTACAACTCGAAAGGGGAAAACTGCAACTGAAAAGTAAAATCCGCTACGCCGAGATGTCCACTGGAAATCCCACCTGAAGGGTGGGTACAAATAGCTCCACTGCTCCTCGGGTCCCGCCGTCCGCTCCGAGTATGTCCCGCCCAGTGGTCCACCTCCCGGTTCCGTCCTGCTCTGCAAGCCTTAACCACGATCAACGTTGTCCGTCGTCTGCAACCAACACAACGTAGTGCGGGCATAGCTCGTGCAGGGGTGAGTATAAGATACTCAGTAGGGACCCCGAGACCCCCGAAGGTCTCCCAGAATCCACAAAGGATGACCACAAAGGAAAGATACAATCACGAAGTAACATCTTACAATGCTTATGTATATGCCCATACATATACCTAAGTCATCAATTCTCGCTCGACTCCAACATCTGAGCTCAAGTCAAACCCAGTCCACACAGGAAAGAAAAACGTGAAATCCACACAGGATAGCTCAACGCAATCCACAAAGGAAAGTAAAACGTAAATCCACACAAGATAGCACAACACTATCCACGAGGGAAAGTAAAACAGAGTTTCATCTCACACAGGAATACATCTTCAAATGATGATAGAGATGATCACTGATCCATCTAAGTCGTCGGACCCACAAAGGATCGATAGGTACTAACCCCCACAATGACCCACAAAGGATCTGACCCACAAAGGATCGATAGGTAACTAACCCCCGCAAAGACCCACATAGGATCGGGCCCACACAGGACCTTTAGGCGCTGGCTCACACAGAACCGCTGAGCGCTGACCCACACAGGATCGGACCCACACAGGATCGGTAGCACTGACCCACAAAGGATTGCTGAGTGTTGTAGTCGTCGTTGTCGAATACAATGAGGATCTCTGTACAGTCGTCGTCGTCACAGTAGCAGTCACAGCCAGCTCTAGGGTTCCCGCACATAGCAAGCTCGTTCGGGAGGGTCCGCTCCACGAGCCAAGAGGCTGATACATCAACTGACACATAGTCCAGAGTTGATGTATCCAAAAGTTCTGTATCGTCAACAGGAACTCAACGTCACAGACGGCGCATCAATCGGACGCCCGGTCTGAGAGTTATTGGCTTTCTCATCCCTGGGGCCCGGTTGGTTTTTAAGGAAAAACCAACCCGACCATACTCCACCTGCGTCCAAACCTCGGGAGGAGTAAGACAAAAGATCTGTCTCACTTAGAGGAATCCATCAAAGTCGACAACACGTCAATCGGACGTCCGAAGCTCAGGATATGAGTGTTTCCGCTCCGAAGGCCTGGTTGGTTTTGTGTACGAACCAACCTGGCCGAACCCAAAGTATTCTGAAACGTTGTGTGCGATATACCGAAACGACCGTCTTGATCCAAGGATCGCATCTCCGCTGACGACGCGACGTTCGGAGGCCCGTAGGTCAAGTTATGAGAAAAAGACAGAAAACGTCTGGAGACGAGGGGTCTGGGCCCGGACCGACCCGGCCCGACCCCCCCTGGGTCGGCCCGAACCGGGTCCGGGTCCAACCCGGTTTGGCGCGACCCGGCCCGACCTGGCCTGGGCGCGACCCGGCCCGGTGGGTCGGCCCGGCTCGGCTCAGCCGAGCGGAGGAAGCCGCGGGGTGGGCGCAGCCCCCGCGGCATGAGAAGCCGTGGCCCACGTGGGGCCGCGCTGGATCAGCGGACGCGGCAAAGCCGCGTCCTGTGTGTGCCGGACCCGCGCGGCCGTGGGTCCACTGGTCGTCGCCACCGCGGCTGATGCCGCGGCGGCCCTGTCTGGCGGCGCGCCGGGGCGCCGCCGCCTCCGGCCGCCGGCGCCGCCGCGCTGGCAACCCACGCCACCGGTGGGTTCCGCGGGCCACCATAGTTGCTCCGGTGGTCCGATTTCGTTTCCGTCTGCGCCATAGCTCCTCCCGGGTCCCATAATTCACTGCGGAAACAACGAATCACCTTTGCGGCATGTTTTGTCGCTGCCCTCCAATCCGCACATCAATGGAAAACTGCGGAGGGTTGTCGGGCCGTGTTGTTTGGCCCGCACCCTCCGTGTTAGGTGATAACAATCGGGAAGAATAAATTATCATATGAAAACGTAACAAGATACAATTTAATAAATTAAAATTTCACTTGATCCAGGTTCTTTTTTTTTGGAGGAAGCATCCACAGAAATATAAATTACTTCACAAACAAACCCCTACCTTGCTGTAGTCGTCGAGCATGCGTTCTTCGCGGAATTGATCATTGTGGAAGGAGGTGATCACCGCGTCACGGAAGGGCGTCGCGTCGTCATGGAATACAGTGTCGTGTCGATGAACTCTGAGGTTCAAGAACATGTAGCTTTAATTATATTAATTAAATCCATGATGTTGTTATAACCGACAAAGAGATTTAAAAGAAGAAACCCGAAATCTCCTACCTCAAGCAGTTGGTGATCAGAGATCGTTGTGGGGAAGAACGTCTCGGAAGAAGCGTTGTTGATCTCCGAGGGTGACGGCGTTCTTTGCGTTCTTCGCGTTCTTCGCGTTCTTCATGAAGGAGGATTAAGGCACAAGATTTTTGTCAAAAGCCTCTCAACGAGCAATCCTCAAGATGTCGTGCGTTGGTCTTATTTTATTATTACTCCAACGGATTGTAAACAGGTTAAGAAATGATTAAATTAATTCATAGAATTAATTTAACGAAGTTAACTGCCCAATTAAATGGTGCGTTAAGAATTTAAGAAAAACCGTCAGTTGAATTTCATAATGATGGGTTTTCGCGGGTGCGTTACTTAGCGGAAAAGAAATGGTGTGGCTCGTGCGGGCCCCACCTCACAAATATCCTACCAAGAGGGTAGGATATTTTTGGATAGAACCCTATCTGCATCAACTCAGCTTAAGAAGCATTAATTGGCTTTGAAGTGGCTTTAAGTGAAATAAAATAAAGTTTTTCGTATCAATTATTTTATTTCTTAACTTTAAGCCCAAAAATTAAAAACCACACCCGAGCAAACGCAACTCCGGAAGAGGCGTTTCTAAGCAAATACCGGCGCTGCGATTCCATAGGTGCCCTCAGAATTTGATTCCGAGCACCGGATTAAAAGTTAGAAAAACCCGCTCGTCCGTTCACTGAACGTACCCGAGCCAAACTTCGGAAAATGATTCCGGGCACACTGGGCCTCGGAATCATGTGCCGTCAGAAACTGCGTTCTTGTAAAATTCCAAAGAAAATTAAGAAAAAAAAAATTCCTTGAAATTTACGGGTCTTTACAGTGGAAGACCTCGAAATTCTTCTGCAAATACATCCTGAAACTCCCATTCAGTGGATATATTTTAATTATGAGATTCTCCCCCACAATTTAAGATAAATAACCTTAATTTATAAGAATAAATACCCATTATATGGATGAAATTTATACTTGAAGTTCATACTCATCCTTGCATTGATAGATGATCCTATATTGATCCACAATATGAAATGTGACTTCCTTTCTTATGCAATTGATATGAGCTCTATATAGAGAAAACCAATCCATGCTAATAATTACATAAAGCTTCACTAAAGGAAGGATCACAAGATTTTGGGGAATCACATTCACACAAACTTCAATAGTACAATAATTATAAACATTGATGTAACCTTTTTCTAAGTATGAGTTTTCATAGCTAACTCAAAATTTTATTGTTGTGGTAAAACAACGATACCCATAGGAAAATATTGAAAAATAAAAGAGTGGGTGGATCCCAAATGAAATAAAACATTTTTATACTATGAATTGGATGGTATATGTACCTTTCACCACTTTATTATAATAATCCACATTGCAGATAATGGTCTCCTATGACCTTCCATGATCATTGTCCTTGAGATTTTTCTAATATCGATCATCATCAATAACCCTTGGATTAGGGTATTGATTTCCATAATTCCTAGTTTCTTTTAACATGTAACATTTATGTTTAGGAGGTTCATTTTATGTATTATTTTCATTATTGGGATCATTAGTTACCTTTTTTCCGTAACTTTAGCATTTAAATACCCGTTGTCATTTTATTCTATCCCTCATACATTTGATAGTCCCTTAAAGACAATTTCATCCATGTTTTTTTTCACACATTGTGCATAAGGAATAAATCATCTTATATTCAGTGTTGTCTATATATTTTCCCTTTAATTCAGTTTTCCTCTTCTTATCAAACTCATAGGATAGATAGGTTACTCCAAACTCCATATCATCCTTAAGAGTGTATAGAACTATTTCTTTATAGCTATTAAAGTCTCATATGGATAAATCGATTTGGATACTTGGTTTTAAGCCACTAATGAATCAAAAAAATTTACTCTTAGGTTAGATAATAATCCCAGAAGCATACCTTGCATGTCTAGTAAAATTTTCTTCATAGGAACCAATGGATTCATCTTCCCTTTGTTTTAGTTCAACGAACTCATTCTACAACTTTGTTTAGAGAATATGAATAAATTATTTATTGAAAAATAATATCCGGAACTTGTCCTATTCCATGGATTCAATTTCATCTCTTTGCATCATATTCATGTTAAGGATCCACCATTGATTATATTCAAATTCCAAATGATAGACTACTATGACGACTTTATGATGTTCTGAATAGTAGAGATCCAAATGTATCATTTTATGGGTACTGATAGATTTTTCATCAACTAAAGGATTAGAATACTCATTAAAAGAAGATGTATGATGCCTAATTAAAGATTCAGTAGAATTTTGTTCCCTCTTTTTGTCTTTTGGAAGTCCTGCATGATTCATAGCTTGAGAAAGTTGTGTGATCATAGCTGCAATATTTATCATTATAGAATTAATAAAATTTGGCCTCTCTGGTGGAAAATCATTGCATTGCCCCTCAAATTCATCATTAACGCAGTTCATTCGGGCTCTATACATTTACTAAAACCAAGAATCATAATATGAGAAACACTATCCATAATTGGAAAACCAAATAATAAAGAATAAATTTTCAATTTAGGACATTTTATATTTTATCCAAGATTATTCAAGATCATTTCTAAAACTCTAGGATTTTAAACTATACATCATAATATCCTTAGGGTTCTTACTATGGTTTTATCATCCTAGTTTCTAAAGGTTAACTTTACCTTTCCTATCATACCAACTACAGTGACCCATACATTACAAACATTAATATTACTTCAAAATTTAAGAATATTCATTATAAAATACAACAAAGACATGATATGATTTTATAGGTACTGTTTAAATAGAAATTTTGAAACATAAACCACAAGTTCATAAGACATATTCATTATATCACACTTATTTCATCACAACTGGACCCTTTTTTCGAATATCTTACGCAATACCTTTCTTCATGACCTATAGAAAACAAATATTTGGAAGGGTGAGATTATATACTCTATAAGGGTAAAAAGGGAGATACCAATCATGTCATAATCATAAGACATAGTAACATAATATTTGTAGATTATATCCTACAAATGAAGGATTGTCATATCATGTCATGGGATAAATCATAAATGTTCATAAGAATCCATGAATGTTATACCAAAATTAATAACATAAGACATGAATTTTTTTGGAATATATATATGAATATAATATCATTTCATATTAGTCACGTCTCATTTCCAAGACCATAATAACGGACAAATTCCATTACTAAACCGTGTTAACTCCTCGATCTAGCCATGTATTACTGAACTGATGTCATTTATCATTCCAACCCTATTGATATCATGAGATATAAATCTTTACACAATTCATTAGAGGGACATACAGGTCCCACCCATCTCATAAGGAAATCATTTATATGTGTGCCACAAAAATATAAATCATCCATCACAGCATAAACCATGTAATAAAATGGGTTTCTTAAACATCATTCCTTTATAACATAATCCATGTAAAAAAACGTATTTCATAAATAAAATTCAATAATAGAATAATAAAATCATTAGAACAATAAGGAAATTAAAGTTGAAATAGAAATATATTAAAGAATTCCATCTTAAATGGAAAATAATTTTTATTGAACAGTATAAATTATTTATTGTGGAAAATATCCATTCTTCAAAAACTTTTTTTCAAAATGAAAAAAAATAGCAAAAAATAATTTATTTGACCAAAACCATGAAATCATGTAAAAATGTACCTGGAAATATGGTGTTATCAAAATGTAAAAACATATCATGTCGTATAATATAAAAGAAAACATTTTTCTTATGCTTTTGTCAGATAAGTCAAAAATTTCCATGTACCGAAAAATGAAAGAAGATCCCTTTCATATAATTTTTTAAAAATTCCCCAATCTGTAAAATAAAATTTAAGAAATTATTTAAGAATAAAAATATTATTATATATTTTTGAAATAGGAATGTGGTTGAGAAATATACCATAGTAAATACAAACATATAAAAAATATGAGATAATAATGGGATTGAAAAATTATCCCTTATCTTTGGTACGATTTCATTTGAATGTATCTGAACCTCATGTATAATGATTTATATAATGTAAAGATTTATTTCATAATCATTTCCTTTTTTGATATCATATATGATCATATTGTTATCTGTTTTTTAGTAATATTATTACTCATTCATCAGGTGTTAACTTTTTTATTTTTTATGCATGTTTAGTCAGATAAGTTCAAGTTCCTCTTAACTCAATAGTCTCTCCTGCGTGAGAGTCTCTCTCTCTTAGAGCATCCTAGGTTTCAGTCTTTGAGTCCGACCAGTTCCCGGCGGTGCCGTCTCCCTCTGCGCACCCCGCCCTAGGTCTGCGTCGTTCTCCCCATTTATGATCCGTATTCTATGCCCTTGTTTCTCCTACTCCTATTCCCGAATCCCACCCTCTGTGTCCCAGAGGAGTCGGGCTTCTTCTATTTCCCGCTCAACCTCGACTTCTGGCATGGTGCCTTGCCCCCCCCCCCCCCCCCCCCCCCCCGCCCCCCCCCCCCCCCCCCCTCGGGGTCTTGTCGTTCCTTCTGGCACCGTTTTCCCTCATTGTCGTCAGGTCCGTGTGAAGGATCGCAATTCTATTATCCGCTTTCCTTTTTCAGTCTTCTTCGGAACCTCAGATCCCCTCCATATCCGCGTGCTCTGAGGCTTGAAGCTGCATTGAGTCCGAGGATTCTCTTCCTTTTTCTGTCTTCCTCCGCCCCCGAGAAAGATGACGTTGATCTACTGGCGGAAGCCATCTCTCTGATTCGTGATTTTCCGTCGTGACTTGGTTGAACCGTGAAACTCCTCCTGTGACACAGCACCGCGCTGAGGGAATGTGATGTGGTCTACGCGATGCAGCTTGACCCGCGAAGTTGTCTCCTTGGTTGGCGAATATTTCACCGCGACATGATCGGTTCCCGAAGCTCCTCCGGAGTTGCTTCACGGCGCTGAGGGATCGCGATGAGGCTGTTGCGAAGGGGCATGACCCACGAAGCCGTCTCCTCGGTTCGCGAAGCTTCCGTCGCGACGTGGTTATTTGCAAAGCTCCTTTCGCAATTCTTCTTCACGCTGAGGGATAGCAAAATGGCTGAAGCGAAGGGGCTGGACCTGCGAAGCAAATCCTGAGCGGTTTCACTGCATTGAGAGATCGCCAAGCGGCCCCGCAGAGATTCATCCAGAAGGTGTGATTCAGTGAAGGTGGGGTGTGCGCTGTGTGGATGGTGGTGACCTTTTGGGTGGGAGACCATCTCCTTGCTACTGCAATACTCAGCTGCAAAATGGATTGATGCGGACCTGTTTGATTTTGCGGTTCCGCGAAGCACTTTTCGTGTTGGGAAGCCGCGTTTTCCTTCTAGGGGTGGTGCTCCATGTTGTTTGTTGTGTGCCGCGGTGTGGGCTCTTTGGCGCGTCTCCTTTGGGATGCGATTGACTGCAAGGCTGTGGAGCTGGTACATATAGAGTGGATTGTGGTGGAGATCGTGTTGGGGAATTTGTTCCAGGGACCCTCCTGTTGCTCCAAGCCTTGGCTTTGTGAGGACCGGGGGGACTGCAAGGGCATCGGTCCTCTTGGAGGATTGTGAAATCTTTTTTCACTTTGGATGTGGACTTGGTAAATCAGTGGAATAGGATGTACCTGACGAACAAATAAAAGACGATGATTGAGGCTCGGAGAAGTGATGCTGCACTGTTAGAAAATCATTTGTCTGTGCTTATGGTAGGAAAATTTGTGGAAAACATATCGGTAAATCAGGGGGCTCTCAAAAATACTCTTCAGCAAATCTAGAAACTTGATGCAGGAGTAGCAATTCGGGAGGCGAGGATCAATCGATTTGTCTTTGAGTTCTTTAATGAGAAAGATAGAGACAAAATCTTGCAGGGTAGACCGTGGTACTTCGATAATCAACTCCTCATCATGGAAGAATTCAAAGGGTGGGGGGCGATATCCAGCGAGTGATTTTAACCCGTTCCCCCTTCTGGATACAAATTAAAGGAATCCCCTTCCATGAAATAACGGAACGTACTATGAGGGGAATTGGGGACAGTTTAGGGCACTTTCTTGAATGGGAAAGTTCAAACCCAATACAGTGGGGCCCTAAGGTTCGAATTAAGGTGGAGATTGATGTGTTAGAGCCACTGATGAGGGGAATGTTCTTAAAGATTGAAGATACTAACACTTGGATATCATTCAAGTTTGAGAAACTCCCAATCTTCTACTTTCACTGTGGTCGCCTTGGCCATCTGGAAAGAATGTGAACCGCTAAACATAAAAGTGATGCAGGTAACGATATCCTATAGTACGGCCCCTGGCTCCGTGCCAAAACCAATAAATATGCTTTCATCCCGGAGACGGAGAAACAAAAAGACCGTGATCGTCTCCTTTTGGAACATTCAAGTCCGACCAACCTCATACCTGAGAAAGCCTTTATTCATGGGCCAAGGAATTTCCCAAAGGATGGCCCTCCTACTAAGGGAGAAGCTGGCACTCAGAGATAAGCTGAAGCTCAACCAAAATCCCAGAGGGACAATTCTCCAACATCGGTAATGTTGGTGCCGATGCAACAAAATTACCCGTAATTTTTCTCAAAGCTGATGTTAATGGACGTCAAACCACCAAATCCGGAACCTGACCCACCCTTGACCGCAGCTAGCACTCTTACGATGAAGGACCTTGGAATGTCGGGACCCTCACTAATGGGTCCAATCACCCATAGAACGTGGAAAAGGAGGAAATGAGGTGAGAGCGATGGGCACACAGAAGACCCAAAACTCAGGGTGAGGAAGAGACAAAATGAAACATGTCAATTAGGAAGGAACCTCACCAAAAGATGGAAAACGATAGATGGAAAAGTAAGTTTGCAGATACCAAAGGCGGCGGCGGGAGAGTCCCAGCCCCACCTAGAGCAATGATTGTCTTATGTTGGAACTGTCGTGGGTTTGGAAACCCTCGAACGGTTCACCTGTTTCAACACAATTTCACTCAAAGTCGCCCCGATATGGTTTTCCTGTCTGAAACCATACTAGAATGCAAGGACACCAATCGTATTGCTCTGAAGTGCGGCTTCCAAGGCTGTTTCCCAGTGCCTATACAAGGCCATTCTGGGGGACTCTGTCTCCTTTGGAAGGTCAATGTCGATGTCAAAATTTTGTCTTTCTCCCCGCACCATGTGGCAGCGACCATTCATACGGACCTTCACCCACCCTGGAATTTTGTGGGTTTCTATGGCTGGACATCCCATAATGACAAGGTGATGTCATGGGATCTTCTATGCAAGCTACGAGTTAACTTACCGAGCCCTATTCTGTTCGGCGGAGACTTCAATGAGATTATGTTCCACAAGTAAAAGAGGGGTGGAACCATTAGACCTTCAGGTTTGATGTCATTCTTCAAGGAATTAGTTTCTCAGGTAGACCTGGTTGATCTGGGGTACTCACGAAATCCGTTTACTTGGTTCCACGGCAACTCAGAAGGCACTCGTATCACTGAGCATCTTGATATATTTCTGGGCTCTTCTGATTGGATTAATATGTTCAGAATCTTTCATATCGAACACATGGCCCTCAATTGCTCGGACCACTGTCCAATCCTCATTGACTGTACATGTGGCGAACATACTAGACCTTTTATCAGACCCTTCAGATTTGAGAGCTTCTGGTCAAAAGATCAGGAATGCGAAGAGGTGATCCGATCAAGATGAAAACGTACTCACAAGGATGTTTGCCTCAACCTCCACCAGGTCGCATCCGATCTGAGGTCGTGGAGCAACAAGAAATTCCGTCCCCCTGACCGGCACTGCGGCACCCTTGAGAAGAGACTGAACATTCTCCTCAAACAACCCACATCCAATGACAGTCTCTCTAAGATTGGCGCCATTCAAAGAGAGTTGGACACGACCCTACGTGTCAAGGAAATTTTCTGGTCTATGCGCGCGCGAGACAACCATATCAAAGAAAGGGATGATAACACCCAGTATTTTCATCAGAAAGCTTCATCCAGGCATCAAAAAAACTCTATTACCTGCATTTCACAACCCGATGGAAGCAAAGTTTCTGACACCAATGGTATCCATGAGGCTTTGACTAGATTTTACAAGAACATCTTTTCTGCAGGAACTCCTTTCATGTATACTGAGGTGGAAGAATGTATCAGACCTGTGATCACTGAAGAGATCAATAGGAAGCTCTCCAAAGATGTGAGAGATGATGAGATACACCTGGCTCTGAATCATCTTCATCCCACCAAGGTTCCGGGACCATATGGGTTCCACGCCCTTTTTTAAAGAAATACTGGCACATAATCGGTCCTGACATCTGCAATTTGATTAAAAATATCTGGGCTGGAAACCCCAGCATTGTGGCCATCAATGAAACTGTCCTCGTTCTCATACCCAAAATTAAGAAACCTGTGGCGATCCCAGACTTTCGACCTATCAGCCTCGGTAATGTCTCCTACAAGATTTTCTCAAAGATCCTTGTCAATCGGCTGCAACCTTGGCTACCAGATATTATCTCCAAAAATCAGAGCACCTTCTTGGCCAAGAGACTGATCACTGATAATGAGATTGTGGCCCATGAAGTGATCCACTCTATGAAATCACGATCCACGGCGAAGAGAGGAACCATGGCCTGGAAATTGGATATGTCCAAGGCCTACGATATAGTTGAATGGCACTTCCTTAGAGCCATTTTGCAGAAAATGGGTTTTTTCACTAAATGGATGGATATGGTCATGAAATGCATCTCGACTGTCTCATTTAAAATCAAAGTCAATGGGGAGTTTACTGTAGGTTTCACCCCTTCTCAAGGCCTTCGCCAGGGAGACCCTCTCTCCCCCTTTCTCTTCATCCTGGTGGATGACATGTTTTCTAATCTTATTTCCAGGGATGTTTCCTCTACGTCTATTCATGGGGAAAAAGTGTGCCCAGTTAGCCCTCCAGTGTCGCATCTATTCTTCGCTGATGACTGTCTCCTTTTTTCTAGAGCAACAATTAATGAATGCGGAGTGATCTGTCAGGCGATCCGCCAGTATGAGAGGGCGTATGGCCAAATAATCAAACATGGTAAATCTGAAATTTCCTTTAGTGCATGGGTGCCCCTGTCTAAGAGGGATGAACTTTGTGCAGCAGATGGCATCCATATGGTTGTTAAAAATCAGAAGTATCTCGGGCTCCCCACGATGATTGGCCGGTCTAAAAAAATAAATTTTCGCATCCATCGTGGACAGGATTGAGGCTAAATTCCAAGGCTGGAACCCTAAAAGAATTTCGAAATATGGCAAAGAGACTCTCATCAAAGCCATCATCCAATCTGTCCCCAGTTACTTTATGTCCCTTTTTAAGCTCCTGGTGGCCATAACCGATCAGATCCACACATGTACTGCCAATTTATGGTGGGGGAAGCATGATGGAAGGAATCTACCCCATTGGACGGCCTGGGAGAAACTCTGTAAACCCAAATCAGAGGGTGGGATGGGGTTCCGGAATCTTCCTCTCTTCAACGATGTGCTTTTGTCCAAGCACGGATGGTGCCTTATTGATCGTCCATTATCTCTATGTGCGCGAGTTCTACGAGCTATGTACTTTCCCCACACAGACATTCATGCTTCCTCTCTTGGTCCTCATCCCAGCTTCCTCTAGAGAAGCATCTGGGGGGGAAAAAAGCTCCTGAATAAAGGATTGGGTTGGAAGATTGGGACTGGCTCATCTGTCAAAATTTGGTCTGATCCATGGCTTGTTGATAAGGATGGTTTACGGGCTACATCCCCCACCCAACTAGGTCTGGAAGACGCCACTGTCAGCTGCCTCCTTTCCGACCAGGGACAAGGGTGGTGTTTGGATAAGATCCTCAAATGGTTTAATGAAATAGATCAAAGAATTATCCTCAGTATCCTCTAGGTACCAGTTGCTGGCCCTGACCGTCGCTTCTGGATCAATGACATTACGGGCGTTTACACGGTCAGATCCGGCTACAGACTTGCTCTTGGAATCCACCCAGTTGGCAGGGATGAGGGTCATTGGAAATCGATCTGGTCACTCAACGTCCCCCAAAGATTTTTCATTTCTGGTGGCAGGTTTCACGGGCACTCTCCCAATAATGAGCCTTCTCGTCTATCGACACATGGCTAGCACCGCCTTTTTCCCTTTATGCTCGAACACTCCTGAAACCTTTCTTCACGCTATCATTCTCTGCCCAGGAGATAAGGAAATCTGGAATCAATGGGGCTCAGCTTCTACTGCTTCGCTGGCATTGGCCTCTGACCTTCCCAATCTTCTGACACGTTGGTGCTCCTCTCTTTCCCCGGCTGATGTTGGTTCACTCTGCACTCTGGACTAGATTATTTGGGTCCGGCACAACGACGCTATTTTTCATCATGCCCACAAACCCCCAAAATTCTGTATTGGTCGAGCTTCCTCTTGGATTGAAGGTTGGGAAGGACACAACGGATGTTCTATGCCGTGTATCTCCCCCTCCCCTCCTGTTCCCTGGAACCCCCCCAATGGAAGGGATTCTCAAGATCAATGTGGGTGCATCGCTTCCAAAAGCCGGGCTTGTTGCCCTCAGCCTCCTTGCCCGAAATCATCTACGGCAAATCCTTGCAGCTAAGTATGAACCACATCAGACATTCTGGGAACCGGAAGTCGCTGAAGCCAAGGCCATACTTGCTTGTATGATGTTCATTATTGAATGCGGATGAGATGACATCATCATTGATTCTGACTGTCTTTCTGTTATCGACGCTATTAATCACATCAATGGAGGACTCTAGTCGTTTGGTACCATTGTCAGGAGAATTCTCTCACTCCGCCAACGTTTCTCACTGTGCAACTTCTCATTCACCAAAAAGGAAGGAACCAACGCGGATCATCAGTTGGCGTCCTCAGGCCCATTCGGCACTAACCAGCTCTGGCTGGAAAATTTCCCTTCATGGCTTTGTGCATGTACTTCTGCTGATCTTCGTCATTAATGTTATATGCTTTTATCAAAAAACAATTCAAGTTCCTCTTATTAGGTTATAGTTATATCATTTACATAATGATCATAATATAATATATATCATATTTATTAATTCTATTTCTTTATATAAACATGATTTAATGAAGATCATGTTGAATTAATCGTATCACATTATGGAGTCAGTTTTTCATACGTACACACGAGTGATGATATCATTCCCATAATTATTGAATGATTTTTGAAGTGGAAGGTGTATAATATTTTGGAATCAATATATTTATATAATTATCATATATATTTATTGTTTAATTAACTATACCCTTCCAATAACATTTTTGGGGAAAAATAGATTACACTGTGGTGTGGAGACAATAAGTCGTACATAAGCATGTGTAGTGATTTTGTTTTTTGAAGGATAGATAGAACATGGAATATGTTTGTTTTGTAATCATAATAAAATATCAGTATATAAGTGATACTATAGTTATTAAATTATAATTAAACAACATGAGAATAGTATGTATAAGAAGAAAGATGTTTGGTTGAATTAGTGGAGGAGATACCTTTTCTTCGACGTGCTCCCTCTAATTCTTCCTGTAAAGCACTAGAGATGGTCTTTGAAGAATAAAAGAACCACTATAATGAACATATGGATGTTTTGAAATGAAAATGGAATGTTTTGGTAGATCGTGAAGGCTAAAAGTAATGTTTATAGGTGAGGGAGGAGGATCCCTTTTATGGTTGTGTTAAGGGGAACTTTTGGGATCTCCAAAAATAATGATTTATAAAAAAATCAGAACCCTTCCAAAAACAATTAGAATTTCCAAATTTCAATGTTGTGTTGAGATAGGGTTGAAATATTATGAAATTAATTAATTTTATAAAACTTTTTCTATCAATTTAGACATTATCATTTTAATTAACACTTAGTTATTATATTTAATTTTTAACTACGGTAACAAATATTGCAATATTAAAAGGGTGAAATATTTACATATTTGATATAAATAATATAATAAATAAATAAAATAGAACATTCTAGACCATATCATAATTATTATGTATTTTTAAATAATATTTTGTGATTTTTAAATAATTTAATAAATCATTATATTGATAAACAATCAATAGTGTCAATTTTGAAACTATTTAATTCATTAATTTTTAAAATATTAAAATAATGTGGTAATTTAAAATAAAATACCTTTTTATTTTAATAAGAGTACAAAGTCTTATATAAAATTATTTGGAAATATTTATTATCCAAAATTATATTTAAAATAATATTTTAACAACATTTATTTTTTATCTCCATTAATAAAATAATTATGCCATCAATTTTGTGCAATTATTTAATAAACATATTAGTTGAGTAAAAATTAAAATAAAATACTATAATGAATATATATCTAATATATTTAAGATGAATATGTGTAGTAAAATATATCTTTTTTAAATGATAAAATTAAATTTGTTATACTTATTAAAACATGAATGAGACAAGTTTATCATCACATTAAATAAAATAATATAAGTTTTGTAATATCTTCTATAAGGCTCCAAATGGTCCATAACTCTACCCTTGGATGGAAATGCTCTAGATATACTCATGTAATAATATTTGGTAAAAAATTGGATTTTAATGGTTATTATCACATTAATAATAATTATTTTATTGATTTTTTGTCAATTAAATAGTTTCTGGATCATTAAAGTAAAAGTATTTAATGTAATTATTTATTTCAATAAAATATCAAATAAATTATAATAATAAAGAAAAAAAATCCAAATGAAAATTTATAATATAATTTATCTTCTATACAACCATGTATTAAAAAATTTATAGTTATAAAAATTTGAGTAAGACGTATTTAACATTTATTTAAATAAAACAAATTAAATGTTCTAATCTTTTCCAAGTGGCTTCAAAAGGAAACCATTTCAACGTAATGACGATTCAGGTCGAAAAAACTTATCCAATGATATTATTACAAATTTTAGTGTTATTTTATAATTTTATTTTTACCCTTAATTACTGGACTTACCCTTTTACATTATTAATAAAAATTAATGATGTTACTATTCATAAATCCCAAAAAATAAAATAAATCAATATAAATAATTTTAACCTACTAATTCCAAATGTGTAATCTTTTTTGGAATATTCAAAACACATAATTAGTAGTAATTATTTTAAAATTAATTCCATTGGCAAAATGAGAAAACCGATTTTTAAAAGTTAAAACATTATAAAAGATTAAAATTTTTTACATATTAATTAAAAACACAATTTATGAAAATTTCGTAAATTATATTATCAAATAATAATATATTCTATATGTATGTCAAAACTATTTAATAGTATACTTTATCTATATAAATTATTATGATGAAGAACTTTTTTTCAATTAAAATTTAGTTTATTTTATTATTCATCAAAACAGTAAAGTTATTAGAAATATATCAAAAAATAATCCAAAGTAAATTTTTATATCCATATTCGAAATAAAAGATTTTTAGTTTTGTATAAAAATTATTATCGTGAAAAAAAAATTACTTAAAAAAGGGTTCCCCATTCAAATGTAGTAAAATTACCCATTTGAAAAATATAGGTTTATATATATAAAATAAGGTTTATTGATACCCAATAAAAAATATTTATTAAATAAATATAAAAACATATTAAGTTCATAAAATATGTATTTCATTAACTACATTTTATAAAAGAAATTTACACAATTTATAAATATTAAAAAACAGAAACGTATCATTGAATTAATTTTTTCATAGATAATTGTTTGAAAACATATTCCCCAGACATTTTCATAAGTTATTCATATTTATTCTCTCTTACCTAATGGATAGGTTATAATGGCCATTATATACTAACAAAATCTCATATTTTATTTAAACTCACAATTTCATACAATGAAATCAATTGAAAATTTAAAATTATTTACAGAAAATAATTCATAAAAACATTTGGGTGTTACATGTGTCGTGCAGAAGACATTGGATATTATTCACTTAATCTGGATGTGTATGAACATGTCATTGATTATATATAATTAATATTCTAATATACATCATCAACCTATAGATATAATAGTATGTTACTATGTTTTATATCTAGTTTCATCAAGTTTGGGTCACCACTAGATTCAGAAACTGGTCAAGTTAGTGCCTAGGTATGTGGGGATGTCTGTGATTATGGGGAGGATTGTACTTGTGGATTACAAATTGGATATTAAAAAAGTGTTATGGGGGTATTTAGGATGTATTCCATGTTTCAAAGCTTTGTTATTATCACCCCAACCCTTCTCAAGTGATATAATTCAATGATGTTGAGTTTGAGGTTGATACATCCTTTGAAAAGCATCTGATTGATGTGGGAGATTATAATGAGAATGTTTTTTTAAGTAACATGATTCTATTTCTCTATGTGTTTGGTAATAATTTTTTTTGTTTTATAGGATACATTGGAGAGGTAATCTCATTTACAAGCCCAATGGACCATTCTTATTTCTTTGTAGGCCCAATAATGCATTGGAGTGTAGCACGAGATTAATATGATTCATGTTTTGTAGGTTGTAAGATATTAGGGTGGACGTGATACATTATCATTTTATGTTTGGGCATAATACCTCTTTAAAAGATTAATGGAATTTTTCTTGTGACTATGACATCTCTTTGGGGTGTCATAGGGGTTCAGGGAGTGGGAAAGGGGGGAAAGAATCCATTTTGTTCTTGGATCATAGTTTGTATACATTTAGTACAAACCATGTATTAAAGACTATGATAACGTGGGGCTTATCTTCCTTGAATAGAGGCGGGAACATGGAAACCACACGATTTATCAACCCATGTGTTTTTCCAAGACAAATTGTGAGGCCTATACCACCTCTTAGACATAAGGTTTCCTATGGTTTATCCATGGATTGTGCAATGAGGGTCCAAAACATGCCCCACATAAACTTAAGTGATTTAAAAAAAATTTAAACTAGGAATATAAGGGATATTACATGGTTTTAATCCACATTAATCCTTTATTAGCTAGGGGTAAGAAAAAATAGCACCAAACCTCCCCAAATGTTATTCTCCTTCGATCTTTAGTCATTAGAAGCATCATTGGTTGCGAAAGGAAGCTTGGTGTCATCCAACCACTCTTATTTCATATATTTTATAATATAACCACTGTGGATTGTTTTATACACTTATAAATCTCTCTAAACCTAACATTTACAAGTAATTATGTGTTTCTTTTCTAGTAGTATTTTTGGATTGAATAAAGGAAGAGATCAGGTGAGTAATTGTTTCAAGCTTGACGTAGGTGTCCTACAAGTTATTTCCTATAGTCATTATTTATTTCAAGTGCATGTAATTTTTTTGATTCTATTTGTTTACGGAATAAGTTATTATTCATTAAGGAATATTAAATTGGGTGTAAAATTAATGTGTTGAACCTCTCATGAATCTTGTTGGATCCATTTATGATGATAATACTGGACAAAGGGCCACCCATGGGGTGTGACACAAAAATGAGAATTGAAATTGTGTTTTCCAATAATAAAATTATGTGGTTGTGAGATTAAACCAATTATAACTGTGTTTATAATATTAGCATGGGTATTGGTTTGTTTCTTTGTACATCTAAGGTTAAATGTGTTATGATATAATTAAAGGGAGAAGTGATTAGTAGATAAATTTGGCATGTCCATGTTATAAAATGGATTGACTGTTTGTTTAATGGTTTTTTTAGTAAATAATAAAAAAATTTAGTACAGAATTGAGTACATGTTTGGGAAGTAATAAACCATGGGAATGTTGTAAAATAAAGAGGTTCACCCCTATTTATGTGTGTTAGAAATGTCATTTGTTAAACCGTGTAAATGATTATTCACGAAATGGTATTGGTTATTGGTTAGGGAATTCCCCACCATGGTATGGATGTTGATCATGGTAGTCCACATCGAGGAATGGGTGTTAATCATGGTGGACTACACCATGGTAATGAAGTTGGTTATTATAGTTCACATTGATTAATGGGTGTTAGTCACGGTGTTCCACACCGTATTTTAGATATGTTGACTGATGCTCTATGTATAGAATTTTTGGCCCCCTGATAAATGGATCTTATGATCGAAATGAAACAAATTAGGTTTGATGGGTTTGGGTATCATATAAAACCCAAGGGATGATTTGGTTAATTGTTAAAAATTTAACTATGAATCCTATTTTATTTACATAATTTCCATTATTCATTTATACTTGTGTATATTCTATTATAGATAGGATATCACATTAATCACCATTGGTAGTTACCTACTGAGTTATATAGAAACCATGCTTGGGTCATTATTGGTACCTACATAGATTTCAAGTGTACAGGTCATGATAAGGGAAATGTACCTATGATTGATAAATAATTCAGGTTTTTAGGATGAAGCAATAATGAGTGGACTATTCTGATATAAGGACTGATTTTTGGTATTGAAAAAGTGTCACTTTTTTCTATTTCTCCTCACACATAACTCTACCAGGGCATGACATGTTTATTGTATTTGGTCCTAGGAATATACCCTTTTTTAGAATTGATTATGTGATGAATGGTTATTGATTATCATTATTTCATACTTTAGTGATTGTTATCTTTATTTCCACTATTTATTTATTCTGGTGAAGACTATATAGTCTCGCAAAATTTTTACATAAGACCTTCAATGCTAGTTGGCAGCCTCTAGCAAATGGAGAGGAACACTTAAGGTCATGTGATAAAATGGTTTGGTGCAGGGGTATAGGTGTACTTGGGATGGGATTATACACACATTGAACAATTTAATTTTGTTATCCATAAACATTTTATAATCCCCTACATTGTGGAATGGGTTTCTCCCAATTGAAAAATTTATCCCCAAGCATAGGCCAACACAAATAAACATGAATCTTAGCCCACATCGACACCTGAAAATGGTCCATATCTTATGGTCAACCAATCATCTGACCCAAATTTTCTCATATGAATAAATGGTTATTTAAAAACAACTTCCTACATATGGTATATATGGGAATAGTTTACCCTTCCTTTCCCTTGTACACATATAAATATAGATCCCATTTGAGGAGTATTTTATCACACATAAATAATCTCATCAAAACTAGAAATTAACTCCATCATTATAGAAATAAAAATTTTATATTGTAACAAGGTGGATTCATATTCAATTGTATAATTTAATTCCCATCCAATTATACAAAAAATTCCTTCATGTTCAAAAAAATCGATAATTTCCAGAAAATCCGTAATCCAATTAATTAAGTCTTGGGAAATCCATTTTCAAAGAGGAATACCGAGCATTCAATTATGTGATATCATTTTATAAAATGTACACCATTCTTACTATTTTTTGTTCAATCTTTCCTCATTATTTACATAATGGGTAGACTAGAAAAAACTAAAATTCCTCTATGTTCATCACAAACCTCCAATTTACCCTAAAACCATAATGAAAACAAGTTCTCTAAATAAATGGTATATTAGTTTTTATGGGTATGTTATGTATCCCAATAACCATATACTATATACACTCAAAAAATCCCAATACATGATATGAGACCCATTCTATTTTAACAATTTATAACACACCCAAATCATATCCATTATCCTAAGACCTAATTCTAGACCCAAATACCCTAAACTGAGTCTCGAAATCGCTAATGGTTTCTAACAAATCATTGGAGTAAAAGAAACTATGAGAAAAATTTTAATAGTAAGTATAAAATAAAAATATCATTCTTATATAAAAAAATATTTTAAATTTATAACCATGTAAAAAACATTATTCATTGGAAAAAAACGTTTTTTACAATGAAAATGAAAATATCAATATATTAAAACAAAAAAAGTGACACATGATTACATCACTAATAAAATACATGAAAAAAAAAGTATATATATCACCCCATAACTAAAACACGGAACTACAAATAATAAAAAATAAATAATTGTGTATTCATTTTACATATATCTTATCTACTTATCTATAAATCTATTAAAGTTCACATATTATGGGGAATTATGTCATTAAGATTTTTCTGGGACCTAAACACGTGTAAATAAAAAATAAATTTAAATATGAAAAGAAAATAAATAATAACAAATTAAAATGAGTTTTAAAAGTAAAAAATTTGGTTTATCCAAAACATTTTAAAACCATACATTATTCTGTAATGAGTATTAAAAATAAATAAAACTATTTTATCAGAAAAGAATTACAAATAATCTTTACGATATAATGTTCTCCCAAAAAATTCCTAACCCAAACAAACCATTATTCCTAATTCTATGATAAAATTATCACTTTGCAAAACACAATTCGGAATACCAGTTTTTTCAAATTCTAATGGAAACTCCATGTTTCAACCAAAATTAATTTCTCAGTGCTTGGGAATGTTAAACATAATCAAATGGAAAACACCAATCATTCATGTTACCATTAATAGTTAACATTAACCAAGTATCCATATACATTCATATATCCAAATCTTACACCATGGTGAGTATCTATTTTCAACCACAATTATCTCAATTATTTCATTCCATAAAATATGTCCTCAAATCCAAAAATCAAGACGGATTAAACATAGAGTTTTCAAAAAAAAATTACAAATCAAAAACAATTTTAACACACACACAAACACAATTTGATAAATCAAAAAATAAATGGTCAAATAACTCATTTTAATACATTATTTTAAGTTCTATTTTATTCACATAAACATAATATAAAATTAAAAAACTATATTTAAAATTTTTTAAATATAAAAACAACCTTTAAATGTATATTTATATTCAAAATCAAATACATCAATTTCATAGAAAAAACAATTTTAAAATATAGGGTATGCAAAATCTAAATAATTGAAAATATATGTTTTTATTTAAAATTTATTTTCATTAACATCAAGTATAAAAACCAATAAATTCTATAATTTTTTTGTTTTATAAAAAAACTTATTTTAAAATAAACAAAACATTCACATAATTAAATCAATTTTAATTTTTTATAGACCATAATTAATCAATAACTAATAATAAATTACTAAATTCATAAATTATATAAGGGATACCAGTGCGATGAAAAGGTTTTTGAAAATTATTTCAATTAATTATGTTGAATGACAAGGTACAATCAAAATCTTTGAGTCCCTCCCAACATGAATGATGCTTCTCAATCCAATCCAAATTATTCTAAAAATATGATATCCTTATCTCATAATTTGATAGGATCAAAATATTATAGGTTACATGAAATGGGATATTCATGAACCCTAGTCATAATTTAATAATAAACATTAAATAAAAATTAATAAAATATATTTATTAAAGATATTACTTGTTTATAGGAATATATGTCTAACATTTTTTTCCAACAATACCTTGAAAAATCCAATATTATAGGAAAATAAATATTATAGTATATTGTATTTAAACTAAAGTATAAAGCATAAATACTATATTATAATCTTTAATATTTTTTGTTATCTCTCACTATTTGAATAATTATTCACCCAACTATTCTACACTTTAATTTCAAAAACCCCATGTTGCATGGTTTGATAACATGGTTAACATAACTATGCATTTATGAGTGTAGAATATTATGGAAAAAATTTCTATATTAACAATTAACTATCATTGTCTTGATAACTATGTGGAAAACCATTCACCACTCCTAACATTTTCAAAATACCATAATTTTATTTGAGAAATGTGAAAAACTATATAGAAGATATACCTCTTAAATACATTCATTATATTTTATCATTAATATAAATATCATAGTTTAGTTTCTTATGTAAACATTTTTATAAATTTGATATAATATATATAATATTATAACTTTTATTTATTAATTTTATAATTTTAATAAATTTGAAATATGTTTATATTTATTTGTTTATTTATTTATAGGTGAGTTTCATGATTTCATAATTAATGGGGAAAGAGGTCTGATTTAAAATATTTTCTAATAATTATAATGATTGGATATGTTTATTTATTGTAAAATTATATACATGTAAATATGACAAAATTTTATTTTTAATTATAATAATTGACGTGAGTTTGATGTAAGAGATTATTATTTTATTAATAAATGTAGGATATTAAATTTAGATTATTTAATTAACAATATTATTTAAAATTTATTAAATTCAATTATTTAAAATTATTATATTAGAGATATAATATATTGTGTGATGATGTTTTCCACAATAGAATTATGGGAAACTACGATTTATTTTGTTGGAGACAAATTGTTGACTATAAAATTACATTAGAGGGAGAGTAACTATGATAGATACAAAAGGGAAATAATGAACATATTTATTTTTACATGTTTTATTTATAAAGAAATAATAAATATTTTTTTATAAAGAAGAAAATGGATTTTATTCTTCTCTTCTTATGTGATATATGCTAAACATTTGGTGGTGATAGAATTTGGGATAAATGTATGGATGGGTGGTGATCAATGTATAGAGTTTGGTTATATAAATATTATATATATATATATATTATGAATTAAAAATTGTATACAACAATATAATACATCTATAAAACTAATAATATTGGTTTCCCAATATTTGAGGTTCTATAATTGACATTTCCAACATTCTATGCATGGTTATGATGCCTGGCATGTGGGACAATCCATATTTATAAAAAATACTATAACTTTTATTATTTTATAACTCAAATTTATTGAGAAATACTATTATCTAATAATATTTCCAATGGGATAACTATAGACCACATATACTTATAAAGTTAGCTACATATGGGAAATACCAAAATGACCTGGAGAAATTAGAAGTGTTCCTAGGTTATGGGAAAACAATATAAATATAGGGTTAAGATAATTGGTATATTTATTTTATTTTATGATGGATTTTGATGGTAGTTACTATATATTTACATTTAAAAGACCATAGATTTGGTATTTCTATCAAAACCACAATTAAACACATATATGTAGGGCCTTTCAAACATTCTATAATATCGAATAATACAATATTTCATTAAAAATTGATCTTAATACGATAAATTTATTTTACCTTTTTTCTAATAATTTATAGTTTTGAGTAAAATATTTATATTTTAAAAAAATTTACCCTTAAGAATACTCTTTTGATTTGTTTATTTTAGAAAAATAATTTTTTATTTTTTATTTGTTAAATTATATCAGGGGGCTGTGTGTTTTTTTTGTGAAAATTTATTTCGGTGATAATTATTTTTGAAACTTTTAAGTCATTCATGGGGATGATATGACTTCAAGAGTGTGTGATGTGTTGACCAACGGTTAGGGTCACCTGGAAAAGAAGGCAACAAGTCACTCTATTAAATAGGAAAGTACTTGGTTTGGATATGTTTGAGTGGGTGACATCTTGGTTTACACACTGGGGATGGGAGAATAAATATTTAATGTAAATGGGAAATTGATATATTTTTCTAAGTATATTACTTATATATGGTCGATCTGTTAGATTATTCCTTGTATTATACAAAAAAATTATTTTTTTGGAAACAATGAATTTCTAGTGGTTTTAAAAAAACAGGGTTCCCATGGTCATTTTAGGGAACCATATAATTTTTATTATTTTTTATAGAATAACTAGTTTGATAAGTATATATTTTTTCGAAGAAAAAATGTTTTATAAATTCATGTAAAAAACATTTGATGGGTGTTTTCTACAAAATGAGGTTTTTATTATCACGTAGAAATCCACAGTAAGATATCATTGTTTTTGAAGTAATTTTTATAATTTTTTTTTAAAAACCCATTTTTTATTTATTAATGTTTATTATATATTTATTTTTTGGAAGTTGTGATAACTGGATATTAATAATAGTTATTTGGTGAAACACTATATATGTTATAATCATTACCTTCTTATGCTCTGTATTTCACATTTATACATGATTTCAAATGATATATGGAAGGGTAAGGCTATGTAATTAATATGTGGTGAGTTATAAATCTACATTAGAGATAAGAATAGGTATTTTTTTCTTATTTTGAAGAAATTTTTATTCATTTATGTCTTCATAGATCCTTGGTTATATAATTAAAATTTTTCTGTAATCATAATTAATATATAAATATATTATTTTTTAATAAATGAATTATAAACCAATATACATATTTTATTATATTTTGGATTACCTTATTAGTATAAAATAATTCCCATAATAATTTATTTTATCAGTCAACAATACTTTTCATTCTCTAGTGTTGAGGAACAAGCCTGAGTCCTTATAAAAACTCAGATTTTGGAATCGCTTTATGGGGTCATAGGATATTTTGTTCCAAAATGGTATTAGACCATAGTTTTTATATAGAATATTGGGAACTTAGGTATGTAATGAAAATGCGATGATTTTATGTCTAATTGATTCCATTTATAAAAATAGTTAAATTATTTATTGAAATCAATGATATATTGTGATGTCTAAATAAATGAAATATTGATAATGGCCGCATATAATGTTTTTAATCATATTACATTGACCAAAATGGGTAATATCTTCCAATATACCACAAATCATTATATTCATGAAAAAAAATTATATTCTATGATCAATGTTTTTGTTATTGTATTTTATTGAAAATGAAATCTCTAACCACTTAAAAAAAATTAGTGTTTTAAATTTAAAATTTTAAAATCCAATTATGAAATATTTTCTTAATATTTGTAATTAAGTAGTGGAAAAATATATTATAGAAATATAAAATATATTAAAACACATACTAATGGTTCATAATATAAATTTTATAATGATTATTAATTAAGAAATAATATGATTTTAGATGAATCTCATTGTGCATTGGAGATCTATTTCACCTATAGAAGTTCATACTGGGTAATGATAATGATTATAAAAGTTTTACATGTTGATCCCTAACATGTATCTATAAAATTTTATGTTATATGAGTGGTTTATATGGAATCTAATCAAGATGGTGAAATGGAGGTTCAATAAGACACAAAATTTGTGAATATAATTTCTCTATAATTTAGTTTAGACTTTGGGACAATTAAATAACGATTATGATTAGTAGTTTTCAATAAAATATAATTTTATTAAATGTTTTGTGTGGCCTAAATATTTTATTTTATAACTTATTTTATAAAATTACATCTAATAAATAGTCATATTTTATTGTATAATCTTTTTATCTTATGTATTTTTTATGTGTTTCCATATAGCCATTGATGATCATTATTATTCTAATCATTTCAAAATTGTAAAGGATTAAAAATATATGAATATGAGAAATTAAATATATCTGTGATAGGGTATGCATAAAAGTATTTTAGGCTTATGTGGTATGCCTTAAACTTTTGGATAAAAGAGAACCTCAATGCTAAATTTCTTGAGAAGTGGTTGCGACTAGAGATATTGTTTAGGAATATCTTACTGAATCAATCTATAGTCAATGAGTTTTATAGTAGGGATTCATTTTGGTTTAGATATAGTTGAATCGTGGGGTTTGAACACATTACATCCTCATTCAAGTGGAGGGAAAATTTTATTTCATTGAAAAATGCGAAAGTGAAAGTGCATTTAAAAAAATTAATTAGATTCATCTCCTATCTTCTCTTGGTGGATAAGTCCACTAGAGTATTTAAAATATTGTGGATTGGGACATCTGTAGTAAAAGTTTTTAGTACCACCTCTTTTATTTTTATATTCTGTTAATGAGTGATATTTGAAGACATATTGTATTATATTCTCATAAAATAGTATCGATAGATCATTAAACCATATATTGGGATCATAGTTTTTTATTTAGGAAAATTTCATCACTATAAAGAAGATATTAGAGAAAATATATACTGATATAATGCCTTACATGGTGTGCCTCCCATTCTAATTATTTGGATAAATATTTTTTTCTTTATTTGACACTATATTATTAAATCCTATTATATCTGACATACTAGTTGATCCATTTGGGATATTAGTAGATTTGATGAAGTAATCCTTGAAAATATGTTCTTTATTAGATGAAGGGAGAGATAAATTGTTTTATTGTCTATCATACTCTATTTTCTTCTAGGTGGTATTCTCAAGTTATTTTTGGTCCTTGGGATAAATTTTTGTAATTTAACTATTTTGAAAGACTAGTTTATAAAAACTAATGGTCAAATCGGTAGTTATAGTCATGGAGTTCTCTTTGTGTGAAAAAATAAGAATGTTCAAACTTTTAATGGATAATTTGGTATTCCAAAAAATAGTTGTGGTTTAGTATCCGGTAATTTTTATTGATATTATTTTAGTTAGTAAGTCTAATTCATAAAATAATGGGTTGAAAGGATCAAACTCCACCACTAAGTGTAGTTTAATAGTTATCCAGTTTTTTTCAAAAATATTTTATAGGATTACTAGTAATGAGTGAAATATAATTTTTAATTTGCCAATTTGATGAAAAAATGTATATTTAACTACCTTTTGATCATATATTACTGAAGGAAAAAAAATATTTAAAGGTATATATCAGTGAACATTTTTAAATAAGAATTTTTTTACTAACTTTTTCTAATTGGTATCATCAGTTTTATTTACAATAAAAAAGAATGGTAGTTATTTTAATTCATTTTATATAAAAAACTAGACCAATTCATATTAACGAATAAATATCCCTTTAAACGAAATTATTTATTTTATAACCAGATAAAGAGAAATCATTATTTTTATATGGTCTAACTTCATTCTAGGTATCATATGTTAGGTGTCATAGAATTGGATAGTCCTAAAATATAATTTCAATAATTACATAGGCATTAAAACTTTTCACATTCCTTTTAGAGTTACCAAATATCCTATAGTACTGATTTAATTAATTAACTAAATATTTCATGTATTTAAGGATACCTTTTTGGTTTTGATTATAGATAATATCTTAATATACACTACACAATGATATATTATGGGATGTACATTGATATTGTTTTTTGGAATTTTATAATAGTATAATTTGTATGCTATGTTAGTGAATTCAAATTTTAGATCAAGATGTCAAATTAATCGGAAAAACTCTTTATGATAAGAAAATTTAATTTTATCCTAATAAGGTAAAAGTTACCATAGCTAGGTAAAAATGAAAAAATTTATCTAAAATATGAGGGTTTTATAGTTGGGATGGATATTACCAGAGAATCATTGAAAATTTATTGAAAATTAGTTTTCCCATGAAACCATTGATCTCAAAATAAGTGGTGATTTATTTGAGTGGGAGGTGATATGAATTATTGGAGTAAGTAATGATGTTACAAAAACCAACCAAATTTTTATCGTTCTTGAATTGGGAGTTTGATATGAGTTTTATTTTAATGAATATATGTGGGGATTAGGATTTACATTAATGAAATAATGAAAGTATATTGTGTATAATAATAAAAAATAAAGAACATGTATGAAGAATTACCATTTAAATGATCCCAGATTAGTTTTTTCTACTCATTATCTAATTTTCTAGTTGAATAATTTTTTCAAGAGATACATATTGTTTATATAAATCATAAAAGTTGAATGTTTAACTTCTCACACTAGGGTTTTAACACAAGAATATGAAGATTTTTATAATATCATGTGACCATTGATATTGATATTATGTATACATCGGAGAAAGGAAATGTGATAACATATTAATTTATTAGAAATACATTGAATAATTCCATGAAGGAAACCTTGTAGCAGGGTATGTTAAACAATGTTTTTTGTAGTATTTTACTTTCTAAATTATTGGAACTTGTTGATAGTATATACCTCTATGGTTTTTGTATATAATATATATTAATGTAAAATATTTAATTTGAAGTAGTTATTCAACTTTGAATGAATATAGATATGTAATCACAAATATATTGGTGAGACAACTATTTAAGGATTACTAAACATGAACCAATGATTTAGTTGATATTATTGATAGTGGATCCTGAGGATCTCAAGAATTTATTATTGAAACTAAATCACTGTTCATTTTCAGTGGTACATCTCTATGATAAAATTATGTATCATGAAATAATCCCCAATTATTGTTATCTATAATGATTAAATCAATTCCAACTTTATTCATTGATGATTAGTTTGTCAATAGTAAAAGTAGAAAAATATGTGACCAAAATTATTTTAATTCTAATTCAATTATGATAGGGATCTATGAAGATATTTCCATATATTTCATGATTAGTATGACATGATCACCATCGAATCTTGATCTTGTTTGGATAGTAGTAGATAAACTCAAGAAATTAGTACATTTTGTACAAATTCAAGAAATATTTTTTCTCAATTAATTTGTTTAGATTTTTTTTAGTTAAGCTATTATAAATTATATATATCTAAAGTATACTACCTTAGATAAATATCACCAATTTAAATATATATTTTTAATGGGACATTATTTGGTTCCCTATACCTGCACTCTTAGATCTGGTGCCACAAATACATACATTACATAATGGATTTGATACCAACAATAAAATCTTGGACATAATAGTCCTTAATTAAAAAAATTAAAATGATTATTTCATCTCTTACATCCCAATGTTATTTTTAGGTTTGTAGAATTGTAATATTGTGATAAAACAATAAATAAAAATCCCATGTTCTTCATATTAAACAGATGTTTTTCTATTATATAGTAAATAACATAAACCACAATGATTCATCACTATATCACACAACATCTTTCACATATGATATCCATCTAGAAATTTCACATGTACTTATTTATCAAAACCAAGAGAATAGAAAAAAAATTGGTTGATATCAACTACTTATTAAGGGAAACATATAGTTGAATCTCTCAATGACATTATCATGGTATAGATAATATTGAATGAATAAATAATATGAGTGAATCCATAATCAACTGAAACAAGAATTATTATATATCCATGAAATTAAATTAAAACTTGGATATCAATAATATTCATATAATACTGATGGAATGCATAATTTCATATATCATAAACCGGTTTGTAGGCCTTCATGACAAGACACTATACTAATATGGGGTAAGGTATAAAAAAAAGACCAATCAGTTTTGTCTCATGAAACTTATCAATGAATCAATATCTATATTATATCAGTCTCCAAATATAAATTTTTTATATCCAATACATTCACCATAAGATTCAACATGACATTTCAAACCATTTCTTAAGGAACCTCTAAAAGCATAAAAATATGATATTATATATAATAAAAAATATAGAATTTCATTATATAATTAACCCCTTTTAGAAGTATCTAAATATAAATAATATTTATACATTTCCCCATAAAGAAAAAATGGGTAACATGACCATAACTCATCCTGGTAAGGAAAGAAAATTTTCAAACAATACATAGTTAAGATTCAAATAACCAACCACATTTGAATGAAAATATATGGAAAACCAGTAATTTCTCTCATATAAAAAAAAGGATTAAAATATCATAGCAAAGACGAGGGAATAATATTGATTGTTAAACAACACATATTCAACTTTCTAATAATAACCTATATTAGAGTAACAACAAGCATAATGCTTTCTGTTTTCCTTATATCAATAATATTAATTCAAGGTAAACATCACCCAATGTTAATTATGTAAAATGTGATGTTCACACCATATAGAATAATTAGTATATAGATATGTCAATACATGAATAACATGATCACAATAATTACATAGAAATTTTTTTTATGGTTCTAGTGGAACTCATCTTCAGTGTAATAAATGAATCTTAGAAAGATATTGACACGGATAAAGATATTTTTACAAAAAATTCCAGAATGATACCTCCCAATAAGGGATTAGAAATTGGATTGTTTGGTACCAAGAGATTATTCTACCAAATTATAAATATATAAAAAGTTATATATAAACACTATTGGATATAACCTTTTACAATTACAACGTATCTCGAATTAATTATTTAAAAGGACTTTCAGAAAACCTTTTCACATTGACGTACGTGGTCATTTTATATGTCACATCCGAGATTCGTTTTTTCGAAATCTAATGATAATCTTCTTTCAGACCCATTTATTTTTTGAATATAATATTCAATAATATGTTTGTGAAAATATATAAGACTTACCTATGATGGATTTTTATTGGAAGACAAAATAGAATAAAGTGATGAAAAAACCCCCGTTTTAATATATTGAAAATTAACATTGATCAAAAGTCACATTGTACAAAGAGAAACATAAAATTATTTTTTATCAAAATATCATTTTCAGCATACAATTAGGAAACTTTCCAGCGATTATTATATTAGTGAGAAAAAAATGATGAAAGGAAGACATAAGATCACGGTGAAACAATATAACTTAATGAAATGTGACTTCATTTGTCAACATTACATTCGAACACCATTATCATTAAATTACAAAATAGTATTGAACGTTTATTATGTACTTCCATGTTAATTCATATAAAAAATAGATTACCATGTATTTTAAGAAAATTGAATATATACAACTTATAATTATAAAGGTTTGATCATAACTAAAGAATGAAAATTGAGTTCTTATATTACCTTAAAATAGGTGAAACAACATATTAAAAAACCATTTGATGAAAATTAATATATTTATCATTATATTTACCATTAATAATAAAAATTTATGATAATTATACACTCATGAGAATTTAATATACTATTAAATGAATAATGAGTTTCATAAAAAACATGTCTCAATGAATTAATGTTTCAGTCAAAGAACCCTTGAATCTTGATAAACATATTAGTGAAAATCTATTAAAATATTTGGAATGATATTTAACTTAAAATAAAATAGTTAAAATATAATTCGTGATATGATATCTCAAATAGGTTTTATATAAAATACATCAGTGAAATTAGGTTCTTAATACCAAACATGTCTAAAAAAGAGAAATTTAATTAGAAACGCCTTTATTCGAGAAATGTTCTAACCATGCACCTAAATTTTAAAATATTATAATTTAATTTTTTATTAATTAATTAAAAACTTATTAATATATATTTCATTTACTATAGATCATTTATTACCATATTCAACTTACCTATTATCTATTTTCCATACTTAGATTGGTTACATGTGGTTGTTTGGTAAGTTTTTTCTAATTTCCTTATATGTTTTTCCAATGGTAGAACATGACTTAAAATTGTTTCATAGAATAACAAATATTAATATTTTTTAAATAATTTTTTATGTTATATTATTTAAAAATACATCAATGATGAGTTTTTCAGGAAAATGAATCTTATTTATCGTAGAGTCGGTGGCTTGAACGTACGTAAAATTATCATTTCTATTTCTCAATAAATGAGATTTAAATAATGTATATGATAATTTTACATTTATAAATCATATATAAGTTATATATATAATTTTTATTCATAAATCCAATCATTAAAACCATCCATGAGAGTCAATTTTATAAAATGGGACACATCGCTTTGTGGGGTGGTAGTCTGCGCACATTAAAAAATGATGATTTTGTTTTACTTGGTGGATGGAAATGAATAAATTTATTTTTTTCATTAATATAATTACACTTAGGTATAATAATGTTACTTAATTTTTCACATTTCAATTTATATAATATTTTTGGTAGAGGATGGTTTTAGATAAAGGAATAAGAAATAAGTAACACTTTTGTTCGAGACTCAATATTCCTATAGAGATATCCTTATAAATGAAGGAAATAGGATCTCTTATAGAGACATGTGGATTATGGACAAGAAAATTAAATATATTATAGGTAATTTTGGTTAAGCGTTCTGGAAATTTCTACTCAGATTTAAATCTTTGAAAGGGGGAAGTGCTCCCCTATTTTATGTGAAGAAAAGGGAACCTTAAAAACACCGATTATTTTTCATTGATATTAATACACTATAAAGGGTTCAGAGACTAAAAAATTATAATAACTAATTGTTTTTTGATTTTATATTGGGTTGATAAAGGCTGAAACATGTATTTATAGACATTGTTTTAACACATTTGTTATTTATTTTTTATGTTTACCTTTTTTACCTTAGTTATTAGTTTCCAACAAAGTAATTTATGTTTTACTAAATATAAAAATTCACCCCTCATAAAACATTTTGTGTGAAGGATATAAATTTAATATCTACCTAATGTAATTCAATTTATAAATAATTAAAATTATCTTTTAAATTGAAATATTTTTATAAAAAAAATAGTAGTAAAATGTTGTTCCAACCGTTATGTGGTCTTAATCTTATTTACAATTTTTTCTATCTAAATGTTGGTTATTATAATTATATATGTGTGTTAACATAATTCTATATTCATGATCATAAATATATTAATTATCACGGGCATTGAATTTAATCTTAGTAATCATAATTTTATTCCCAAAAATGAAATAGAAATTGTCACATAATAAGATCATTTTGATCTAAAAATATGAAATTAATTTTGATATATTTCATTCTAAAAAGTGATTAAATTCAATTTTTTTAATTTAAAATAATAAAAATAGTTGTTTGAATAAAATATTACATATGTTCCCGAATAAAAAAAAGGGTTATATGAAAACAAAAAAGTAAATTTTTATTATCTTTTCACATGAAAATAAATATTTGAAATAAAATAGTTTCAAAAAAATTAAATCATTCTCCTTTTATGATAATGTGATAAAAGAAATATTTTTTGAAAAATCAATATTTCTCTAATGTTCACCTAAAACCACATTATTTTAGAAAAAACTATTAGGATAATATTTGAATTATAAATCCATAAATTAACTTATATTTTTTAAATAAAATTTTTGAACAGAATCAATTATATTTTTTAATAATATGAAAATATATAATGAAAACTAGTTTTATGTTGGAAAAATGATATTTCCAAATTTTGCTTATTATTATGCTAATTTCATATCATTACTAACTAAATTGGGGAAAACCAATCATTAATTACAATAATAATTTATTATAATTAATAATAAATTTAATGAAACAGAAATACATATCCCTTAAAAGGAAATTTTTATAAAAATAATTTTCTATACAATAAATGACCTCATTATTAATCTTGTGTAAACTATATAAATTCAATTCATATTAAAAGCATTCATTATTTTAATTATACATATATTTGTTGAATTGGTTACTTTTTTTCATTCTGGAAAATTCAATAGATAGGTTTTACCATACAAACTTAAGTATTTATATTTTTTCTAAATATATAGTAGTTTCGTTTAAGTCTAGTGTTAGGTGCGGAGCAAGCTATATAACACATCGACTTATTTAAAGGTAATAAAATATTATAATCTTGGGGTCACACATTCTACCAAACATAAATAATTCTCATCCTTGAAATTTTATGTAAGAACCCAGTTTTTGGATGTAAAAGACTTTTTAATATTCTTGATGTTATTCTAGAGCAGCGCCTTCAGACGGCGTGTGATTCCAATCCCCGGTGTGGCCGGAATTAAATTTTCAGTGCGTTCACGCTGGGCATGCCAAATAAATCAGATAACTCCTAAACGGTGATCCGGGTCAAGAATATGAGAGTACTTATGGGTCCAAAATGAGGTTTTTACCCAGGTAATGATGTAAACCATGTCGGCATGGGACGTTGGGACCCCTCTCCCGTTAACGGAACATTAAACGGATAAATAAATAATAAATTTATTCGTTTAATGGTGAAATAAAAGTATCTCTTAAACAGTGGATTAGACTGTAAAACTGAGGGCACCATTCAGTTCGGAACATGCTGTTTACCCTAGGAGGGGTGTAACTTTCGTGGGTGTGGCCCGTCTGTGATAAATGGACCTAAGGGCGTTTTCGTAATTTAGCAGTTTCAGATGTTAAATTTTAAAACTTTTGAGCGGGGTCTCGGATTATAATTCAGAGACCTATGTTGTTCTCAATAGGTAGTGTTTACCCTAGGAGAGGCTTAACCTTGACCCCGCTGGGATTTCGAGTACGAGCATACTCGTGGACGTTTTAAAAAAAATTAATTAAAACTTAATTAATTTTTTCTCTTTAAACCTAAACACCTCCCCTTCCCCCCTCCCTTGTTCATCCATGGTGAAAGACCTCCAAAAGGAGGAATATCTACACCACATTCAATCTCTCCTCTCCCACCTCCAAGCGTTGCAGCGGCGACAGATCGTGCGGGAAGCGTCGGGCAAAGCCCCTCGAGGTAGGCGGTCGTTGTTTCAGTTTTAAAATCCAGAACCCCACTTTAAATCCCAATTTTAGCGTCGAACTGCTATTGTTTTGTCGAGATAAGACCATATTTTTTTAGTACATGTTCTATGATCTCCGAATCATATTTGGTTTTTAAAATCCGAGTCCCGACGCGCTCACAGTCATCCGCCAAAATCAGCGGGTTTTGAGGTTTTTCCGGCGGGTCTGGGCACTCCATCAGCCTAGCGCGGAGGCCTGTCGAGTAGGCGTGGTGGACAGGCAGAGGTCTAGGCGGAGGTACAGGGTAGCACGGGTGTTCAGCAGCTGGGCTCCAGGCGGAGACGGCGCTCTGGGCTTCAGTCAGGCGGCGAGCGTAGCCCGCGGCGCGGACGGGAGGACCGGGGTCACGCAACCCCGTAGGGAACAAAGTCCCTCCCTCAGCGGGTCTTCACGTGATAGGACGACCGGCCTCATGGCCGGTCTGCGGGTGGACCACGGGTCTACAGCCGGCTGGCGTGGCAGAGCTCTGGGCCGTCCCAAACCGAGCGGACCGGTCGGTCCAGGCCCGTCCAGCCCAAGGGGCATTGCCCCCTCAACTCGAACGCCCGTAATTTCCTCTACGGGCGTCCGTTTTGCATGTCGTCTGTGGTAGTTTACTCTATACATCAAAGAAAACTTTTTGATATGGTCTCGGGAATATTTAATTCCCAAGAAGAGGGGTTCGGTGGCACGACACATGCATTAAGTAAGTTTGACGTTTTTTTGGGATTTCGTGTTTTGAGCGGCGTGGACGCATCCGATGTCCGATTTGAGCGCCGTCAGTGGTGTTGGGACCCTGGTTCCAAGACAGAGTTTTCAAAGGGGTTTTTGGGTGATGAAATCAGAGTTGAGGCATGGGCCCCATGGCCCGTCTTTTGAGCTGCGTGCAACGCTTTACAACTTTTTCATTGGATGTCCGTTCGGGGTGTGTGATCAGTCGATTCTAAGAATTTTTCTGAGGTCATTGCAATGGCACAATCTGCCCCCTTTAATTCCACACGCTGGTGTGGGCCCCGCGAGGTCTATTTTGGGAGTTGGCGGTGATTTCCAGCTTTATCACCAGGTGTTCATTTTGGACAAGTGAATGGTCAACCTTGTGTTCTTTTTGGAGAGGATCGCAACAGTGCGATCCATTCATTGCGCTATAGGACCGGGATGCGGGTCCCATGAAACACCGCTCGTGTGCGGTATAGCGAAATGCATATTTTTCTACATACATCTGTTCCACTCAAGTAAGAAGTCAGTTTGACTTGTCATTCCAAATAGATCGCAACGGTGCAATGCACCCAACTGTTTTTAGGGTCGAGGCTCGGGACCATGGGATGTCGTTCGGGCATAAAGTGGTGTTAGACGGATTTTTCGTTGGGTGTCCATTGGAGGAAAGTAAATAGTCTATCTCGCGTGTTTTTTCACGAGGATTACAACGGTGAAATCCGTTTGGATTTGTGAAGTCTCTTTCAAGGTCTCATTTAATGTGGAAGCATGAGAGGTGCTCTGCTGGCAGTTCTTCTTGCTGTGTTTGGAAGAAAAACCTTGGCATGTGATCGTGTTCACTCCCGTCTGAGTGGATTTGATGTTTAAAGAGATGTGGTTGGCTGTGCTGGGGAAGTGGAGGAAGCAGGTTGGCGAATTACGTTTTCACCCTTCGCGTGGACGTTGGGTGTCTTGTGTATGATAGCCTTTGGGCTAGAGATGTGGTATACTCTATGAGTATATGGGAATGCTTAGAGGTACATGATGTAGTATGTTCCTGAGAACATTTGTGCATGGTTGGGAGATGAGCTGGGGCCACACATCGTGTTGGCCCCATGTGTGTGTCATGTTCTACTTTACGTACCTTTCACCTCTCACGACATATAGGGTCCTCCTGTTCACGATGGTTTAGACTAGCAGGGTTGAGTGGTTTCCCCTGGTTTTGTTTTGGAGTTGGGTGGTTGCACGATACCCACTCCGAGTCCTGTTGGCCAGTGTTGTACCATCCAGTAGGGATGGCCAATGCAGTTCTGGGTTTACCCTCCAGCAGAGACTGGGTAGTGGGTTGCTCATTGACTTCTTCGGTTTTACCCTCCAGTAGAGACTGGGCAGTGGGTTTCTCACTGACTTCTAGGGTTTACCCTCTAGCAAAGACTGGGAAGTGGGTCACCCGACACTGTTAGGGTTTACCCTCCAATAGAGAATGGGTAGTGGGTCACCCGACGACACTCTTATGGTTTAACCTCCAGCAGAGACTGGGCAGTGGGTCACCCGATGACTCTTGAGGGTCTACCCTCCAGTAGGGATGGGCATTGGGTCGCCCGTCATCTTGTTCCAGGTCTACCCTCCAGCAAGGCTGGGCAGTGGGTCGTCTTTCGACTTATTCCAGGTCTACCCTCCAGTAGGGCCGGGCAATAGGTCACCTGATGATGTATTAGGGTTTACCCTCTAGTAGGGCTGGGCAGTGGGTCACCCGATATCTTTTTATGAATTACCCTCTAGTAGGGTTGGGCAGTGGGTCACCCGATATCTTATTATGAATTACCCTCCAGCAGGGATGGGCAGTGCGTCACCCAATATCTTATTATGAATTACCCTCCAGTAGGGCTGGACAGCGGGTCACCCATTGGCATTTCATACTCAGTCCTTTCTACTAGGCTATTATATGGCTTTACTCCGTGACTACCGGAGCGGGACCCTTGTTTGTATGGGTCAGTGATGTGACATCTTTGACTTTAAGAAGACCTCTCGACTGTGGGACAGTGGCGAGGTTTGGTTTGGTTTAACCCAGAACTCTCAAGTACGAGGGGCTCTTTCCCCACCAAGATGCGTCCTTGTGACGCGACCTAAAACCGTGCGGGAGAGTCAGTTCCACCCAAAGCGGATAGTCTCGAGGTGCGGTGATTTGAGCCCCTTATCTTGTAGTTTAGGGTAGACGTGTGGGATGCTAGGAATCGATGATTATTACTTTTGAGACTGATGGTGACTCAATTTCTTGGGCTGAGCTACGCGACGAAGATCCCATTACGATCTTGTTCAGGTTTCTTGACAGAGAATATGTATACACCTTGTTTTAGTACCCAGTTCTTGAGCTTGGTTACTCTTCCTCCAGGAGAGCTGAAGATGCGTGGGGTATTCCACGTGCTTTCTATGTATAGATTCTCGTGGTTGGACGAGTCTACTCTCCTGCAATAGGTAGCGAAGACTTGACGAGAAGTTCAACTTCTTGCCGTTTCTAGCTCCTTTTGTTAGGACGATTCTACTTCCTACCTCTTGTTGGGTTGATCTGTACTCCTTTCTGTAATCTCGGTTGTAATCCTTTACTTTTCCCTGTTTGATCTACTACTCACCTCTTCAGTACCTCCTTTGTTTCTCCCTAGAGCCTTCAGGTCATCCTACTGAGTATTTTTATACTCACCCCTGCTTGGGCTTTTCCTGCATTTGGTGTGCCCTTGCAGATGATGGACAGGTTGGTCATCACTTCAGTGGAGCTTATGAGTTCGGGAGCTTGGACCAGATATGGTGGTCGTAGCCGGGTTCGAGGTGTGCAACACTCCCAGCTATTTTACTTTTGTTTACCTGTTTCTGGGTTGTGGTACTTTTCTGGTTGGGCGCGTGTTTGTCCCTTTTCTTTTTCAGCTAATTTCAACGCTTTCTTTGTACTATTTAGAGGTCGATTCACTTTGTGTTTGTTTATAGCAGTTGTTACTTTACTTTCTCTTTTTACTCTGCACTATTGCATTGAGTGGGTTGCGTGTGTGTGTATAGGTACTTAGGCAAAGGCCTCCCCGAGTTTTTTAGCCTTCGGCGCTTGTCGCCAGCCCCTGGCCTATGGAGGCGGGCTTGGGGTAGTTGCGGCTCGAGCCCGGGTCGGGTCGGGTCGTGAAAAAGTGTTATCAGAGCTGGTTCGTTCTTTGGGACATTGTTCATATGTCCCTAAAAAATGAATTGGTTGGGATTGATGGAAACAATTCTAACGTGTCTCGAGAGCAGCTTTCAGGACAGGGCGTCCAGTGGTGGTGCGGCGGTTGACGTATCCATTCACCAGGACCCTGATAACCCGCTTGTCGACTCGGCATGCTGAGACACTTGTTGCAAGGAAAAATTGGTTGTGCATCACATAGGATTGAGTCTTTGACTGTCCTTCTTGAGTCACATCCCCATCATCGTTGTTGTTGTGATATACATATATGCTCATCTGACCATGGTACTTCATGATACTCTTCCCTCGGTGAAGATGGTGGCGGCTGCGACGGCTCTTTCCCCCCTGGTGGGGGAGGGGGAATCGTCATCTCTTGGGAGAGCCAGGTCCTTTCGGCCATTCTCTAACATGGAGTTTCTTCCCCCTTTTCCGAAAGTTTTTCTTAATCCTAGGGTTTCTGATTTGTTCGATCGAGCGCCGAATCTTCATCTTTCCTTATCTGAGTTCACGGAGTCCTCAGCCTTGCTGAATCTAACTATGGTGGCCCAGTTCAAACACAGAATACCCTCCATGGATGACTTCGATCTATTTTTCTTTGGATCGTGGGATCTTCGTGAATGAGCGGTGGTTGGCTTGATGGACAATAAGAAATTTATTATTAGGTTTGAATTAGAGGAAGATCTCATCCAGGCTTCGGTGAGGGCCCCTCGCAACTTCAATGGAACCCAATTTATGCTTCTGTGGTGGTCCTTCGATCTTCATATGAACCGGGAATCTCCTTCCAGCACTGTTTGGGTAAGCATTCTGAAACTCCCATTACCATTTCAAAACCCTTCGGTTATTCGCTTGTTGGGTAACCTGTTAGTCAGATATCTTTGTTTCGATTGTTGTACCAAGGTGGTTTTCCATACAGTAAATCCCAGGGTGTGTGTTGAAATGGATGCATCGCACACCCCTTTTTATTGTGTTTGGATCACTATTGGTGAGGAGTACATGTACAAACAGAGAGTTGTCTATGAAAACTGGACTGAATTTTGTGGTCTTTGCAAACGTCTGGGTCACTCGGTTGAAGCCTGCCAAAGCGGTTTTCTTTCACGATCGAGGGATGCACGGTGTAGTGGAAAGGATTAAATAATGATAAGGGAGGATCGCTCAAGGAACAAGATGTTGGATAACGGTGTGAAGGTGGGTTGGGCTTTGACGGCTAAGGAGTCGGTAGTAGGAGGGCATGGGTCTTAGCCAACTGCTTCAACTGGGGAGATGGTTGCCTATGGATCTCGTAATGTTTCTTTTGGTGAAGGCCTTATAGTTGGAACTGCTAGAATTAGGATGAATAAGGATAAAGAGATGACGGTTCGGTCCTCTGATGTTGTGGATTTAGAGCAGGTTGAAGAGGATCGGGGCTTCAGTTTTGTGGAGGTGGACAACGTGACCAGAACTAGGGATACCAATGGTCTTGATCCCCTGGAGAAGTCGTTTCTGTCTTTGAGTAACAGGTTTCAGGGTCTAGGTGAGGACAATCTGACTGCAGGCCTGGAAGAGGATGTTATTATAGGAGGTGAGTGTGATACGGAGGTACTAGAGGATAGGTAGGTTGGTCTTATGGAGCAGGATCCAGTTGCAGGATCTGTGGAAGGTTCCCTCAATGTGGTAAGTCGCCCTCTTTTGCTGGAATGGGTGAATCAGGGGCCAAGGGATAGCGCCAGTCAGGGTTGGTCTATTACGATGGTTCATGATTACACCGGGAAGGACTGCCTTGGTGGAGACTTGACTCTGAAGGTTCTTCTGATGGAAGGTAAGGGTAAGGAGGTAGGTTATATGTCTGGGGATGAACAACCTTTTATGGAAAGGTGAAAACCCTTGATGGAAAGTAACCAATCAGATCAGAGGTCAGGTTTTAATATTGGGTGTCCTGAGTCTGCGTTGAGGGAGCAATTAGGGAAGGTAAGGGAGAACCCTAGGGAAGGAAAAGAAAACTTGGGTACCCCTATCAGCCGTTCATTCAGCGATATCATCCAGAGTGGAAATCAGTTGAGGTCTGTAGGTGAAAGACCTTCATCTGCACCACTAATAAGGTGTCCAAGGAAGGATTATTCCTATCTACCATGGCCAATGCAGACTAGGTCTGCTTCTAAATGGAATAGTCAGGTATTTCTTGTGGTTAAAAAGGGAAGAAGAGTTAACAAGGATTCTCCAAATACGGATGCTCTTGATCAACTGAGGAATTGGGTTCAAAGCGAAAGTTTATGGAGAAATCCAGAGTGGGAATCGTCCACCAGAGAAGAAGAATCATGCATGGGATGCGAGGATGACTGTGGTTATTATGATGTTTAATGTTCTCCTGTTTAGAGTTGCATTTTTTTTGTCTTGACCACGTTTTGGGTTGTATGTTGGGAAATGGTCTCCCTTGAACCGGATTTTATAAAATGAAAAAAATGATTGGCAGTCAGTCCCTCAGGCAGCAGAGGTTTGGCTGGAGACATTGGGTTGCCTCTTTAGGCTTATACAGACACCGGTAGATCTTATGGTGGCTTTGTCCGCCAACCTTTTCCACAGAGCAGCTTGGCGTTGGTGGAGTCTGGTGACTCAGTTTCTTGACGAGTCGTCTCTTTCGTGGGGAGACTTTCATTTGTTGTTTCATGAGGAGTTTTCTCCTCCTGATTATGCTCCGTTCGGATTTAGGAGCTCCTGCAGTTTCAGCAGGGAGGGATGACGGTGGCCGAGTATGTGGCTAGTTTCGCATACCATGCACACTTTTACCCGGACTTGATCCACGATGTCAACTTTCGAGTGCGGAAGTTTGAATAGGGTCTCCGCCAAGAGATTTGTGATATCACAGTATCCTTGGGAATTCCCACTTATGATGAGGTGCTACAACAGGTGCTGGTGACAGAGAGTTTCCTGTCACGCTCTAAAGTTGGTGGTGGTCGTAGGCTCGATAGAGCCGAGACGTCTGCGGCAGCTAGCTGGCGTCGCCAAGCAGAACCTCGATGCGGGTGTCTTTCTGACAACCAGACTCAAGGGCGTGGTCGTACACCATAGTGGCACCAGAGGGTACCAGTGTAGCCCGAAGAGATTCGGTGTTATGCTTGCTATGAGTGAGGTCACATGGCACAGGACTGCCCGACCAGGCATCCGAAGAGCTTCGGGAATGCATTAGGTGCACCACCACGACAGAGGCAGCGTCGTGATCGGAGTAGCGCCCAAAGAGGTGGTTCTTGCAGAGGAGCGAGAGGAGCTGGTAGTAAAGGATGACCTTACAAGGTCTTCCCATCACCACTAGGCGGTCCACGTCAGGCTCCGGGAGCTGACTGTTGGGACCGCGGACAGCTGCGAGCTTTGGTTGTCTATGATCCTGCAGAGCATGAGGTGACAAGAGGTACGCTCTACAACTCTTCTAATTTTTTCAGTATAATTGTTAGACTCTATGTGTGGAATGTTTTTTTTCTCCCTCCTCCTTGCTTGGGTTGTTACCAGGGTGACGCGGGGCATCGGTGTGGCCCTGTGTCGGTAGAGTAAAAGGCGTGGAACCTTTCTCTTTAGTCGATGGTTTTGACTCCTTTGCTTCTAAGCGTGTAAGAGGGCCTTGATTGTGGGACATCGATTGTGGAATCTTGCGTGATCAGATATCCTTGGGAGTTTCCCCATATGGATATTATGAAGGAGGGAATCACCAGGCCTTGTTCCAAATGCGGGCGATGATTCCAGTCATGGCATGTGACCTAGAGGTTCGATCGGGGAGGTGAGCTACCCCCGGGGTCCTTCAGGATGATTGAGACCGTATGAAGGGATGGCGAGGTTCCCTACCACCTTGGCCTAACCCCAATGTCTGGAGTGGGTGCACGACGTCTACCGCATGGCTTACCTTAGGAGATGTGTGCATACTCTTATGCACGCCATCGGCAAGGGAATACCTCGCGTGAATAGATCAAATCCTTTGGTCTGTGTGCGGTTCTGCAGGGCTGTGCAAGAGTTCTTCTGGGTATAGGAGAGTCAGGTGTAGGCTTAGTACCCTGAGTTGTTCCCTGGTTTTGCTTTTCGGGGACTAAAAGATTGAAGGAGGGAATTATGTAAGAACTGGTTTTTGTATGTAAATGACTTTGTAATATTCTTGATGTTATTCAAGAGCAGCGCCTTCAGACGGAGTGCGATTCCGAGCCCCATTGTGGCCGAAATTAAATTTTCAGTGCCTTCACACTGGGCACACAAAATAAATGGGATAACTCCTAAATAGTGATCCGGATCAGAAATCTGAGAGTACAGATGGGTCTGAAATGGGGTGTTTACCCAAGGAACGATATAAAGCATGTCGGCGCGGGACGTTGGGACCCCTCACCTGTTAACAGAACATTAAACGGATAAATAAATAATAAATTTATTCCTTTAATGGTGAAACACAAGTATCTCATAAACAGTGTCTTAGATTGGAAAACCAAGGTCACCGTTGAGTTCAGAACACATTGTTTACCCTATGAGGGGTGTAACTTTCGCGGGCGCGACCCGTCTGTGAAAAATGGCCCCAGTGGCGTTTTCGTAATTTATCAGCTTCAGACGTTAAATTTTATAACATTTGAGAGGGGTCTCAGATTAAAATTCAGAGACCTCCATCGTGCTCGGGAGGTGGTTTTTACCCTATGGGAGGCTTAACCTCGACCCCGCTGGGAGTCCAGGTACGAGCCTACTAGTGGACGTTTTAAAAGAAATTAATTAAAACTTAATTAATTTTTTATATTTAAACCTAAACACCTCCCCTTCCCCCCTCCCTTGTTAATCCCTAGCAAAATCCCTCCCAAGGAAGAGGAATCCCTCCACCATCGTCAATCTCTCCTCTCCAACCTCCGAGCGTTGCGGCAGAGGCGAATCGTGCGGGAAGCATCGGGAAAAGTCCATCAAGGTAGGTGGTCATTGTTTCAGTTTTTAAATCCTGAACCCCTCTTTGAATCCCAATTTTAGCATATAAATGCTGTTTTTTGTCAATATAAGCCTATAATTTTGTAGTACATGTTCTAAGCTCTCCGAAGCATGTTTCAGTTTTAAAATCTGAGTCCCGACGTGCTCGCAGCCGTTCGCTGAAATCAGCGGGTTTTGAGGTTTTTCTGGCGGGCCTGGGCACTCCGGCAGCCTAGCGCAGCAGCCCGGCGAGTAGGTGTGGCGGCGGTCCAGGAGAAGTCAAAGGGCGGTGCGAGAATTCGGCAGCCGGGATCCAGGTGGTGACGGCGATCCGGGCTTCAGGCAGGCGGCGGGCGCAGCCCACGGCGCGAAGGGAGGACCGGGGCGCGCCACCCCGCGGGGAACAAAGACCCACCCTCGGCAGGTCTGCACGTGAAAGGACGACCAGCCTCGTGGCCGGTCTGTGGGTGGACCGCGGGTCCATAGCCGTCCCACATGGCTGAGCCGCGGGCCGGCCCAGACCGGGCGGATCGGCCGGTCCTGGCCAGTCCAGCCTAAGGGGCATTGCCCCCTTGACTCGGACGCCTGTAATTTCTGCTACGGGCGTCCATTTTTCATGACGTCTGCGGCAGTGTACTCCAAACGTCAAGAAAAACTTTTTGAGATGCTATTGGGAATTCTTAATTCCTGAGATGAGGGGTTCGGTGGCACGACACGTGTGTTAAGTAAGTTTGACGTTTTTCCGGGGGTTCGTGTTTTGAGCGGCGCGGACGCATCCGACATCCGATTGGAGCACTGTCAGTGGCGTTGGGACCCTAGTGTTGAGGTGCAGTTTTCCAAGGGGTTTTTGGGTGATGAAACTAGAGTTGAGGCGTAGACCGCACGGCCCATATTTCGAGCTGCGTGAAGCGCTTTACATCTTTTTCATCGGACTTCCGTTCTGGGCGTGCGAGCAGTCGATTCTGAGCATTTTTCCGAGGGCATTGCAATGGCGCAATCCACCCTCTTCAATTCCGAACGCTGGTGCAGGTCCCGAGAGGGCCATTTTTAGAGTTGGCGGTGATTTCCAGCATTATCACTGGGTGTTCTTTTTGGACAAGTGAATATCCAAGCTTGTTTACTTTTTCGAGAAGATCGCAACAGTGTGATCCGTTCGTTGCGCTTCGGGACCGGGATGTGGGTCCCATGAAGCACCGCTCGTGTACGGTACGATGAAATGCATATTTTTCACTAGACATCTGTTCCACACAAGTAAGCAGTCAATTTGACATGTCTTTCTGAGGAGATCACAATAATGCGATGCACCCGACTATTTTCAGGGATGAGGCTCGGGACCACGGGATGCCGTTCGGGCGTAAACTGTTGTTGGACGGATTTTCCGTCAGGTGTCCATTTGAGGCAAGTAAATAGTCTATCCCATGTGTTTTTCTGCGAGGATTATGATGGTGCGATCTGTTTGGATGTGATAAGTCTCTTTCAAGGTCTCATTTAATGTGGAAGCATGAGAGGTGCTCTGGTGGCGGTTCTTCTTGCTGTGTTCGGAAGCGAACCCTTGGAGTGTGATCGCGTTCACTCCTGTGTTAGTGGAGTTGATGTTTGAAGAGAGGTGGTTGGTCGTGCTGGGGCCGTGAAGGAAGCAGGTTGGCGAATTACGTTTTCACCCTTCGCGTGGACGTTGGGTGTCATGTGCATGGTGGATTTTGGGCTAGAGATGTGGTATACGCTGGGAGTATACAGGAATGATTGGAGGTACATGATGTAGTACGTGGCTGAGAACGTTTGGGCTTGGTTGGGAGATGAGCTGAGGCCACACGTCGTGTGGGCCCCATGTGTGTGTTGTGTTCTAATTTTTGTACCTTTGACCTCTCGTGACATAGAGGGTCCTCCTGTTCATGATGGTTTAGACTAGCAGGTTTGAGTGGTTTTCCATGGTTTTGTTCAGAAGTTGGGTGGTAGCACGATACCCACTCCGAGGCCTATTGGCCAGTGTTGTACCATTCAGTAGGGATGGCCAGAGAAGTTCCAGGTTTACCCTCCAGTAGAGACTGTGCAGTGGGTTGCTCATCGACTTCTTCGGTTTTACCCTTCAGTAGAGACTGGGCAGTGGGTTGCTCACTGACTTCTAGGGTTTCCCCTTCAACAGAGACTGGGTAGTGGGTCACCCGACACTCTTAGGGTTTGTCCTCCAGTAGATACTGGGTAGTGGGTCACCCGAAGACACTCTTAGGGTTTACCCTCCAGTAGAGACTGGGCAGTGAGTCACCTGATTACTCTTAAGGGTCTACCCTCCAGCAGGGGTGGGCAGTGGGTGTCCCGTCATCTTGTTCCAGGTCTACCCTCCAGCAGGGCTGGGTAGTGGGTTGCCTATCGACTTCTTCCAGGTCTACCCTCCAGCGGGGCTGGGCAGTGGCTCGCCTGATGATGTATTAGGGTTTACCCTCCAGCATGGCTAGGCAGTGGGTCACCCGATATGTTATTATGAATTACCCTCCAGCAGGGCTAGGCAGTAGGTCACCCGATATCTTATTATGAATTATCCTCTAGTAGGGTTGTCCAGTGGGTCACCTGATGTCTTATTATGAATTACTCTCCAGCAGGGCTAGGTAGTGGGTCACCCATTGGAATTTCAAACTGAGTCATTTCTACTAGGCTAGTCTGTGGCTTTACTTCCTGACTACTGGAGCGGGACCCTTGTTTGTATGGGTTAGTGATGTGACAAATTTGACTTTGTGCAAACCTATCGACTGTGGGACAGTGATGAGGTGTGGTTTGGCTTAAGATGGAACTCTTAAGTATGAGGGGAACTTTCCCCACCGAGACACACCCTTGTGACGCGACCTAAAATCGTTTGGGCGAGTCAGTGCCGCCCAAAGCAGATAGTGTCAAGGTGCGGTGATTTGAGCCCCTTGGCATGCAGTTCAGGGCAGACATGTAGGATGCTGGGCATCGATGATGGTTACTTCCGAGACTGATGGCGACTCACTTTCATGGGTTGAGCTATGGGACAAAGATCCCCTTAAGACCTTGTTCGAGTTTCTTGATAGAGCATATGTATACACCTTATTCCACTACCCACTTCTTGGGATTGGTTACTCTCCCTCCAGGGGAGGAGAAGATGCGTGGGGTATGCCACATGCTTTCTGTGTCTAACTTCTCATGGTTGGACGATTCAACTCTCCTGCTATAGGTAGCGAAGACTCGACGAGAATTTCATCTTCGCACCATTTCTAGCTCCATGTGGTAGGACAAGTCTACTTCCTACCTCCTGTTGGGTTGATTTGTACTCCTTACTGCACTCTCAGTTGTACTCCTTTACTTTTCCCTATTTTATCTACTGCTCAACTCTTCATTACCTCCTTTATTGCTCCCTCGATCCTTCGAGGCATCCTACTAAGTATATTTATACTCACCCCTGCTTGGACTTTGCATGCCCTTGGTGCGCCCTTGCAGATGATGGAAAGATTGGTCGTGACTTCAGAAGAGCTTACGAGTTCGGGAGCTTGGACCGCGTACGGTGGTCGTAGTTGGGTTCCATGTGTGGGACCCTCCCAACTGTTTTACTTTTGTTTACCTGTTTCCAGGTTGTGGCACTTTTCTGGTTGGGCGTGTGTTTTCCCCTTTTCTTTTTCAGCTACTTTCAACACTTGCTTTGTACTGTTTAGAGGTCGATGCACTTTGTGGTTGTTTATAGTAGTTGATACTTTACTTTCTCTTTTTACTCTGCACTATTGAATTGAGTGGGTTGTGTGTGTGTGTATAGGTACTTAGGAAAAAGCCTCCCCGAGTTGTTTAGCCTTCGGCACTTGTCGCTATCCCCTAGCCTATGGAGGCGGGCTTGGGGTAGATGCGGCTCGAGCCCAGGTAGGGTCGGGTCGTGACATTTTATTTATTATTCACTAGTGAAATTAGGTGGAGTTATTCATAACATATTCATTATTCGGGATATATCCTTTAATATGACATCAGCCTTAACTTGTTGGGTTGTATGAGTTACTTATCATTCATGAAACAACATCAATCATTCATAAAATCATAAAACCAATTATGTATACATCTTATATTATATTATCAATAATATACATTTCCCCAAACCATTTGAATCTCTAAGACATGAAACCACACTGAGATCGTATATTCTTTTAGAAATTAACTCTTATCTTAAACAACTCGTCTATAATGTCACACACAAGACTATATGTATCCCAATCTCAAAAATGAGATAAATATCAACAAAAAATTAATGGATTAATTTTTTTTAATCAAAAATGTATTCCAAGATTATCAATACTATCTGACTAATGTTTTCAATATCAGTCAGCCCTTTATTACGTCACCATTAAGAATATATCATTCCAATCCATACATCAATCATGTGTTTTTTAATATTTATCACTAAAAATATAGTCTTATCATAAAATTAATTTTCAAGTTTAATTAATATGGTTCATATTAACAATAATACCCTTAAATAAAAAATACTAAAAATCCTTAGTTGTCTCACATATTCCCCAAACCATTTAATATAACCCAAAATAACATCAACAAATATAATTCATTAATGAAGATAGGTAAGTTTACAATGAATTAATTTCAATTATGATATCTATCTCAAAACCATAGGTAAGGCTAAGAAAATTCATTTTCCATCATAATAGGAAATTAATATGATTCTCTTACATTTAATTATATTCTCTTATTCAATTTTAAAACATAGTGAATTTTATGTAGATACCATCTTCTACAAAAAAATAGGATTCATGTTTCAACTAAATATTAAAACCCAAATTGTTTATAAGAAAATTATAGTAAATGATCATATGAATATGAAAAGTAAGTCCTAATATATGTTCTGTAGTGACCCATTAATTTTATCCTTCGATACATTCAGTTCAATATAAATTTCTTTAAGTTAGGTTCTTTTATATTTATTAACCATTTCCCATAAATTAATTTAGAAATAAATCCTTCATAATGATTTGTAAAGAGAATTTTATTAAACAAAGTATATCCCAAGGGAGTTTATATATAAGTTTTTAGTCTTTGTTCCATTAACCGTGCATCATATTGATGATTGATTCAATTCCAAAAAAGGCTTTTTCATAGTGATCAAACCTTGGTTAATATGTTCCATGTCCGTATCCACTTTCCATTATGCTGGAAGGAATGTATTTCTAGAAAAACAACCTACTCTATACTTTATCAATATTTCCATATATGATCATATATATAGACTCATCTCTAGGGGTTTCACTAATGTATTCTATCCCAAATACCCAAATAAAAATGTTCATTGTTACCATAATATTAAATCAAATATTTATCTTAAAGGGTTATCAGTTCCTTTGAAATTATGATCTAAATTAACTTACTAAAATTTAAATTATCCTATATAATTATCCTAATCTATAATAATATATAAAAATATATTTGATACCAGTAGTGTTACCCTAGATCTACACTCTTGAATCTAGTTCTATAAACACATACATAACATATTAACTTTTATACCATCTACAAAATCCCATATATAATTCTCCACAATTAAAAATAAAGAAGAATTGTTTCATCTCTAATATCATAATGATATTATTAGTTTTATATATTTAGATAAATTGGATAAATAATAACTAAAGAAATCATATTTTCTTTTTATCAATTGGAAATTATTTTTATATCTTAAAAACATAATCCATAATGAGTCTTCAATATATCCCATAAATTCATTCACACCTTCCATTCTTCTCAAATATGTAATCTCTCCCAGTTTTATTCAAATCCTAGAGAATTGAATCACAATAAAGGGGATAGATCAGATTCCTAGTAAGTGAATAATGTTACTAAAACATTAAAAATATAAGCATTGTATGCATATTATGGTTGGAATAAATAATATTTTAAATTTTAAAATCTATTTAAATTGATAGAATTATATATCCATGAAGATAAATTAAATGTTGGATATCAATAATTTTTATCTTATTCTGAGAAAATTCATATTTTCAAACATAAAAAATATGATTTCATGGAATTTTGACAAGACACTATACTGATATAGGAATATTTATAGAAACAAACCCATCTTATTTTTCTCAAGAGTCCTGTCATTTCAATGAGAGACTATATAATTTCGATCCCAAACAAAAACGTCTTTAATACTAATGAATCCACCTTAATATAAAATAATAAATTCTAAACCATTCCTTATGAAACTTCTAGTGGAGTGAAAACATGTATCTTCATATAATGAAAAATATATAATGTTGGTAAATAATTATCTTATGTTCGAAATAAATAATCAAGAATAATTTCATTACATTTCTCCATGCTAATAAAATGGGTAACATGATTATAAATCATCAAGAGAAAGAAGGTGGATGATAAAACAATATATAGTCAACATCTCAATAATCATCTATATTGGAATAACAATATACTAGATACTAATACATTTCATCATTTCAATAAAAGGGATAACATGATCATAACACATCCATAAGAATATGGTGTATGGTTAAAAAATAAATTTTGAACATGGAATCACTATGTAATATATAAAACCCATAATGAAAATCATTCACTACAAAAAGGGATACAGTGAACATATCACCCATTACATAGTCAATATCAGGGGCCTATTTCCACAATATAATAATCCACCTCACTCATACCCACACCAAGTGTATCAAAATATTCTTATAGACCTATACTCAAAGGAATCCCTACCTACTCATGAATCAAATTAGACCGACCCATCATCCATGAGAAGGGAACTTCTATTACTCATATATTATAATTAATTATCATGAAATATTAGGTATAGTACCAGTAATCCATAATCATTAAAAACATCCATAACAATGAAATATTGGGAATATATATTGTAGAACACACACATTAAAATAGGTGAAAACAAGAGTAACAAATCCCTCATGGAGTTCCATTAGAAACCTAGTAAATTTCACTTAAAAAATATTTGGAATACAAATCACATAGGAGATTAATCACATTATTCATATGGGAATAAAATCATGAAATTAATCATTAGTTTGATAACATATTTCAAAACCCACACATTAAATCACCACTTCCCTAATTAAAATAATACCAATATTGTTTCCTATAGAAATAGCATTTCGACCCATCAAACTCATTAAATCAATATTTAAAGGTAAATGCATATTATAATACGATAAAAATAAAACAAGAAAACCTTTTTAAAAAACATTAAGAAGGAATAGAATATTTGATTTCCATATCCAACTCACAACACCAAAAAAGACATAAACTGGGCTATTGACAATAATTTTAACAAGGCGCTTTTAACATATCAGTGATATGATATATGTTCCTTAATGAATCAATGTACATTGATTATCACCAAAACATAAATAATAAACACATTAACAAAGTAAATAAACACAATGAAATAAATAAAACATTTATCAATACATTGAAATAATCATACAAGACACACCATTCTGAAATAATCAATAATACATAAATACATTTAAAGAATCAATAGAACATTTCTTAATACATTGAAAGAATCAATACATTTCTCAATACATTTCTCAATACATTACTCATTGAATGTATGTTTATTCTTTATATTATTACACAACACATTTCCAAGGAAAATCTAATGTGAATTCATTTAAAAGGAGATTTAAAGAATCATGGTACATTCATTAAAATAAGTTTTTACATGTTAAAACTAAATCCACCAAAATTTAAAACATGGTAAATTAATTTAATAATAATGAAAAAATTATAAAGGTGAAACCATCCATCTCGAATACAATTTTCATCAAAAGGTTCATTTATGACTCAATCCTAATAATAAATTCTTATCCAAAAGAGAAGTCACCCTAAATATCCACAAATGATCAAATCTTCCACAAGTTAGGATTAAAATAGGCTTGGATTTAGACAATGGGTAAATATATTATGAAATCCTTGGACTTCCAACACTTATACCAACACTTAATGAGATCACAAAAAACAATATTAATTCCTCTATGTGCCTAGTCCGACAAGAATCTAAATAGTCTGAGTTACCCGATTACATCCCCACCGCCTATCCAAACCAACAAGATAGATCTCAAAAAACAAGGACCATGCACAAATAGAGCACAAAAATCACCCAAAAGAAAGATCACCCAACACATCAAGATTGAGCTCTTACCAATAAGGTGAAAAGAATAGGATAAAAATTGAACAGAGTGATTGATAGATAGGTGTTATCCTATATGTTATAGGGTTGAGAGATCATTGGTTGGATAATTGATATAAGACTTTATTTTGGTGAGAGATAACATAGAACGATCCTTGGTTTGTAGGACTGGGTTGTGATGGGATATTTTGAAAAGGGTATTGAATTTCATATAATGAATAGGGTTAGATAGAGATTATGTTCTTGGAGAAAACCATGGGGTTTTGGGTCCTGACTTGAAATATAGGGGACCTTCATGGGACACCGATAAGCTGAGAGTGATGACACATGTTCACCCCCAATATGTGAAGGGCTAGAGATAGGCATAGAGTAAGAATATCACTGATGTGGGAGGATTTATCCAATTTTAGTTGAACACACACACACAAAAATACATGAAATAGTGTATAGGTAAAATAAAATAAAACCTCTATGGTGTAAAAAATTCAATTAGTAACCTCACATGAATACATAAGATTGAGAGAGATAAATGTGTATGAAAAGAAAAGGGTAAAATATATTCCTAACCATGAAAAAGGAAAGTAAGTCCCAATCTAGAAAAAACTAAAAGAGAAAGGAAGAGGAGTTCCCAACTCAAGAAAAAGATACAAAATAAAAAAATTGTACATGATCAAACCCTCTACACTAATCATTTCCCAATGATTAAATCTACTCATCACCCTCCCTATATCCATCTATACTTCTTACTACCAGCACCGGTAAGACAATTATATTCAAAATAAAACAATGTGTATTTAAATTTCAACTTTAAATCATTAAGATTTTGTAAAATAAATGATTTTAAAGTTTTTTGATTTACCTACTCACCACCAGTCATCACTGTAAACTCCCCAGGGATATATCTGGTTGTCTTCTGATATAAATAAAACAACACTTTATATAAAATGGACATCTATGCCCCCTATTTTTGAATTGTGTTTTTTATTCAATAAAACATTAACTGAGCATCTTGGGGTAGGGAGATACTTCCACCAAGAGTATATGCACTTACAATCCCTATTTTCCTTCCAAAAAACTCAGATGGTACTAGTCCCAAACTCATCCCGCACCCTCGACCAGGATTTCCTTCTAATGGACTTCACCAAATTAATCATCCTAGGAGACTGAATAGGACCTCGCAGTATTGGAATCCCTTAGTTCTTTAATTTTTACGTGTAAATAAAATATCAGTCATATAAGAAGAAATATATACTAAAATAGTGAAAAATGATAATAAGTTATTATAATGAAAAATGAATTCATACCCCAACATCTTTTCTAGAATCATTAACACAACTACCATCAAATTTATTATGAACATCCAACCACACTTCTTTTTGGGATGTTGGGTGGACTAATCTTGGTGACTACATTAAAAAAAGATAAATAAAAAATTTAATATATTAATATTTTAATATTGTCTAATAAATATTTAAACTAATTAAAATATTACCAGGGTCAATTGGAATCAAGAAAAAATTTCTATTCCCGTAGTGTGAGGAATGATTTTCTTAGCCTGACTCAATACATTATTCCTTTAAATATATTAAAATAAATAAAATGTATTTTAATAGTAATGTATGCAATGTCTTCTTATTTTTATATTCATGTATAAATTTAAAATGAGATTAATATTATAATATAAATTTAAATACCATGTTCTTATCCTCATTATTACTATCAATATACACTTTCCATTTCTCTCTGCGTACCCTATTGGGTATGTTATCATACATTTGTAGAGATCTCAACTAATAATAATTGAATTCATTCCATAATATCAATTTTAACTCATTCTATTTATTGCCCAAAATTTTAAATATCCGCTTTCATTCTATGATATCAGTAATGTTAAATTGGAAAAACATTCACACACAAGGATTGATTTTGAAAATATTAGCATTCCATAACATAATAACATTCAATTACACCATAATTTATTAAAATTACATTTATTTTTGAATAAAAACATAAATTTTTCATGATTAAGGCATTCCCTACAATCATCATATGTAATGGAATGGTTAATTGGATTTACCGCCAGCTGGCCAATAATATGGCAAAATAATCTTCTCACGTCATCCGTAGGGACCCTATAAGAATCAAATGGGACAACTACCTTTTGTCCAGTCAAACTCCATACATATTCACTATTCATATTTTTCACTGTAGTATCATTGTTTCAATATTTTAGGAAAAATAATTATTACCATAAAATGTGCAATAAATTTATTTATATTAAAAAATTTACCTATAACATTCACCCTCCAGTATCCCCGTGCAAAACTAGATGTGGAGCCCTACTCTTTCATTGTTGATGTTGTTGAACGGGAAGGCATCGACTGAGATACTAATGGGATGATGTAGGAGAATGTGAGAGACGGTGTAGGGTGGTAAGCCGATGGTGTATCCATTTCTATAGGGAGGAAGATAGACAGATCATCGTCTGTTAGAGTGGTCAATGGAACGTCGACTAAGAATTTACTGGCATCAGTATAACGTTTCCTCATTGGTATTCCTATCATTTAATCAAATAAAATTAAGTTTAGAAAATATATTTCAAAAAGTTCCTGAAAATAAATATAAATGATAATATATGCACAGTACTAAAATATATATATATATATATATATAACAATGATAATGAATGATTGCACAAATGACAAAAATGGTTGATAAATGAATGGATAACTGCACATAAAAACATTTTCTCCTTCAATCATATCAATTTACTTCCCCATCATTAATTCATATACTTCTTACACCCTTGAAAGACTAATATTTTCAATATCATGATGGACTAAAAAGTATTCTTCTTACTATTTATGGTATTCAAGGTCATTGGTCAAATCTTTAGCTTCAGCACCCATATCATACAAGTATCATTGTTTTATGTGAGAAACTACACTCAACAATTCATTAATGACATATTTCACATAATATACAATATCCACTTATGATGATAAAATATATAGATCAATTAATTCATGGTCACCAACATCTATCATGCGATAGAAGATCACATAAGCAAATTGTAAGAAATCTCTTCTAACACCCCTGATAATATGCACCCATTTGAATTTTAATAAAAAAATTAAAAATTTTCATAGTAGTTTATTTGATACTATTAGTCAAATTTCCATACTATTTAACTTTATCAAATGTATATATTCAAATATTCTATGTTTTCAAACCCTCTTCCCAATCCACTACATAGAATCTAAATCCATTCACGTTATAGGTGTCGATCATTATAGCTTGTTTTATAGGGCATCGAATAAGAAACATTAAATCTTATAACAACTCTACTTGAGTACCAGTATTCATGATCTTAAAAAACTAATATAAATTATTTTATTTAAAAAATATATGTATCCACGTAATATCTATACTGATTGCAATATTTATGAACTTACACGTCATGTAAACCATTCTAGATTCTCTTCATTAATAGCTTTTGTTATATCTTTCTCAGATCCTGATTGTATTCCCATTAGTCTCTTTTTTTGGATCCTAAAATCTTTAATAAATGGATCAGAAATTTCCCTATTAATCATCACATATCTATGTGCTTATAATTATTTTATTTCAGTTCATGTAAAATTTGAGCTCCTCCCAACTGATTAGCCAGTAACAGGAAATGTTTTTGATTTACCATGAATTTCAGATTGAGTTAATGTATCTTCAACCGGTCCAACTTGATTAAATCATGTGCAAATATTATCCATGTATTTAGAACAAATGTTAACACACTCCTATACCAAATATCCTTTAGAAATAGATCCTTCATGTTGATCTTTATTTTTCACATATGATTTCAGATGACCAAGATATCATTAAAATAAAATAAAAAAACATAAATATGTATTTAATGGATTTCCATGAATTTATTACTAAAAAGAAAAAATTATAAATAAAATACCTCTCAATTGGATACATCCATATACAATGTATGAGGGCTCCTAATTATCGTACTCAACAAAATGCATTGTTAAAATCATTATGATAGAAAAAATAACTGATGAAAGATCATCTCCATTGAACAAAGTGTCAATAAAATTTTCTCTTGAATGTTTTCAAGTTGAAATGGATGTCGATTTTTCTCACCTAGTTTTTTGAAAAATGTGAAGAATTAGAGTAATGTAGGAGTATCTCTTTCAGGTAATAATTCACACAATGATGATGAAAGTAACAACTGTAACAAAATCTATGAATCATGGATTTTCAATCCATGTAACCTACGGTGATTTAAGTAAACAAACATTGAGATGAAACATGAATACCCATTAGATACCTTCAAATCTTTTAAAATTTGATGGAATGTATATTAATCCCTATTTTTCATTGCGAAAATTTCAAGATCATACTTTCCATTCTCATTTGGCCAGAGATAACGCTTTATGTACATTTCTTATAAGTATTGCCGAGTATTGAGATGATCCTTCAACATTCCATGCTCATTAATAAATTTTAAGATCAATTTGAAAAAAAATTCATCTCAATATGCCTTATATAAATATTATGCTACAAAAAATTAAATTCCCATTACAAATATTTAATGAACATCCATTTTTCTTCAATTATTACATTTTGATTTCACTTGACCATGTACTTTGAACTTGTTTCCCACTATAATTCAAATGATGCACCTTCCAAAATTATATTTCAACATTTACATGTTTTTTCAATATTTTAGAACCAGTTAACAACTTTTTAGGTGTTATACAATCAATTAAACCATTGAATTTTGACTTTTTCAGCCAAAATCTATGAGATGCATCACAAAATATTTCATGACATAAGAAGATCCATTTACTACCATGAGGTAGTCATTAGAGATCAAATTAAAAGTTACAAATAGTATGTGCCAAACCCATGTATGTGTTCCCACCAACTAAATTCATAGGTCCAGGGAAGTCACTAATGGACCACATTAGAGAAACTTTCATTTTGGACAATATTTTAGAAGATGCATCATATCTCTCAACATCGTTGCTCCGTAATTCCTATAATTCTTAAATTAATGGTGGAAAGTATACATAAATATAATTTATAGCCATTTTTTCTAGGAATAATCATCAAAATGATAAAATATTTTTTTATACACATCCATGAAGGTAGATTGTAAGGGATCAAAACAATCGTCCAAATTCAATAATGGGTACTCAAAGTACCATATGGGTCGAATCCATTGGCATCCAATCCTAATAAAACATTCATAGGATAAAATGAGAAATATGGATGTAATGAATCAACTATCTTCCATGATTTTGATTGTCTTGTATTTCACATTATCCCATCATTGTTATTATCTATGTAATTCCACTTCATGTGTTTGGCTGTTTTCAATGACATGAATAATCTTTGAAATTGAGGCTTTAAAGGAAATTAATGAAATACCTTGGCATGTGTGTTCCTTTTATTCTTCATTATGGTAGTATGTTGATTCATACATCCAACACCAACCATATACATCCATCTAAAAGAATAATGTTTTTTTCAATCATGTATTCTTGAATCCTCCCCCTAATAAAGTATACAATCTTTGGGGAATGCATGTCTTTTTGTATAATTCAGACCAAGCTTGTTACCAACTTTTTTTATATCATAAAAATATACAGTGATCATTTCCTCAGAAAAATCATCATAAAACAATTACAATATCATGTACATCTCTTTATTTTAAATTCCACATAGAAATTTGATATTGTACAACTTCAATAGAAATGAATGTTTTGAATATTTCAAACATACACTATACAAATCCTGATTTTCATCATCAACTAAACAAATAAATGCATCTTTCTATTCATTTATGATTTATCTTACATTAGTCTCCATAGAATCAAGTGGAGGATCCAATGATATATTATAGTCTTGATCTGGTTGTCCTATATTCTCAAAAACCTCACTTGTCACATTACTATTTGAAGCACCCACAACCAGTTATTCTGATATGTTTTGATGTTGATATTAGTGTATTTCAATGTCGAATGCATCACTAAAAAGGTTTTTCATTTCATTTTCCATTTTCAACGAAGTTGGGATCTCATAATGTGGATTGACATTAGTGCTCAACCTTTTTGTAATGTTTAATTATCCATTTGAAATCCAAAAAAAATATTGATCAAGTAATTGCTTCAATATCAAGTGTTCAAAAACATCATCTCTCTTCAACTATATTCTAAATTTACATAACGAACATGGACATATTATTCTACCATCAACAGATCGATTGGAAATTGAAAAATATAAAAAATCTTCCAAACCCTTCGTATACTAAGGTGTGTTCCATGGTAATGTGATCCATATTTTATTCATATATATCACAATGTGCCAAAATATTATTAAAAAAAATTAAAACACATAACTATTACTAAATAAGAAATGATATTTATATATATTAGTTCAAAAAAATATCAATATGTAAAATAATTTTTTCCTATATAAATACTTATGGTAAATAATTAATCTTCAAGGTAAATATTATTCATTCAAAATGCTAAAGATTATTATATTTACATCACAGAAAGTTTATATTTAAAATACATTAAATTCCACATTAAATATATTATTGATATATAAGTGTGTGTTATTAAATTAAAGAATTAATGAATTGGGTATTCAGAAATTTTATTAATTTTATGAAAAAATATTTTTAATAACATACATTTTTTAAGAAATATAATTGATGTGGTGTATTGTTCTTATTATAGAAATTAATATCTCGTAATCCTTCATAATAAAGAATGTTGATGGATTTAAAAGAATATATCCCCTTTGTAAAAAATGAATAAAAATTGAATTGTTACATAGAAAAACATCCTAGAAAATTAATATTCGAATGATGTTACACAAGATGGGATCAAGAATAAATTTTCATGACTTCATGAGTTCAATCACCATTATTATAAGTAATTATATTTATGAAGGGATCAACCATGTACCATAAATTACTTGAGGTTAAATACTATTGAATATAAAATGAAAACATAGTTGAAAACATAAAATAACATTTTGAAAACATTTTTAATATTTACATAAAACACATACATACATGTCCCATTCAAGAGAAACTTGTGAAATTGTAAAGTGAAATATCAAACATATCACAGTTTATAGTTTAATATTTTAATCATCTACCACAATATCTTATAAATATAAATGTTGAGAATTGGTCCTAATCTAAGACATATTATCCATATGAGAATATCTAGTAATATAAGGATTATTCCCCTTTACCTTCAATACATCAAACTGCAAATGAGAGTGTTTAGTGTGAAATGACCAAACCTTTCTACTCTGAGGAGGTATCATATAAAAATGCTACATATAACCTAAGTCCCAACATTGGTGAAAGTAATGGATGATTCACGGTACTGTTGTTTGGTATGACCTACCCTCCCATATTAGAAACACACCAATGGCCTCCACCCTAAAGGCTCCATCGGTCTATTTACCTGACATGGATTTCAGTTAATATTAAATAATATGAAATGCGACGGGTATATGGTGCCACAAAATCCCTACCAATGGGTGGACACAAGAAAAAATATTAAAATTTTACACTAAAACCACGACACTATCACTATTACATATTTTCATCGATAATCATAAATATTACAAAAAACCCTATATATCCATAAACATTATCTATATAAAATACCTTTATCACCCATTTAATCATATTATTCAACAAATTATAAATATACCATTTACCAGAATCATTACATTCATTATTCCATGGAATTTTTCATTTTTTATTTCAAAACATTCAGTAAATAATTTCTTATTCCAATATATTCATCATTAAAATATTTAATTCCATAATAGTATCATTAATTTAATATTATCAATAATTCATTAGTTATTTTTGTTTCATCCATAATCAATTAAACATTAGCATCCTAAAAATTATCGATTACATAACACCACCAAATAACATTTACATTAATTACATCCACATTACATGCAACTTGGATTATATAGCACATAAACACAATGAATGATCTAACTAGTGCATAAACTTCCCCACAAAACTTTTCATTATCCCTCACATTAGCCACAAATCTTATTCGTTTCCACACGAAAACAATTTCTCACCACTACCATATCCTTATAGTACCCCAAATATCTTTACAACATCAATAGTTACTCTACATCCATCCCACCAACTATAAAAAATACAACATGGCTTCAAATAAATGTCAAATATGCCCCATAGAAACAAAATATAAATGGGATTCATAGTGCTACTTCAAATTTAAGAAATATTATTCAGAAATTATATATATTCAATAAAAAATTTCATGTTCAACACCAATTTAATTACTCAATATCCGACCACATATAAGTTCTTTCCATCTATTACTTATTAAACAACAATGTTGGGTGATTCTAGAAAGAAATTTTAATAAAACAATGTATATACCATCAAAAACTCATGTAATAGATAACTCTAAATAATGTTTAATATATAATTTGTTTCATGAAATTTGATAAAAAAACATCTGAGACACCCACTTCCCTTCATTTTACTTTTATAGTATTCATTATCTTTTATGTTAATTAAAACCATCATAAAAGAATCATGATAATGCTAGTATTGTTTATCAAAAACTGAGGTTAATTACTTGAATGCCTTACCTCAATGGAATCATTGACATCTACAACATGAGATGACATGGAAACCCTAATCAACCAACACTTTAAAAAAGATAATCAACCCCAATTCCTAAACAAAATTATTTTTATATAAATGAATAAAAATTAAGTCAAAACCCAAATAAACAATACTATTCCCACTTTAAAAAGATAATCAACCCGAAGTCCGAAACAAAAGTATTTTTATAAAAATGATAAAAATTAAGAAAAAAACCAAATCAAAACTACTATTTACATGATCAAAAACCAAATAAACACTACCCAATTACTCATAATAGTTGTAAATCACATCAAACCATGTAAAAATATCCGTGAAAAAAACTCAAATCAAGATGTAATTCCTAAAAACCCATGGTAAATTGAATTTCTATACAGTATAGATCTAGAACGAAACTCATTTTCACTTATGACTCAATATTTGATGGGATCTAAGGTGCTTGGTCAGGATTGGCAGAGAGGGGCATTGAGTGGCTAGGTCAGGACTAACAGTGAGGGAAAATAAGGGCAGGCTTGGGTGTGAGGGTTGGGATCGACGGTGAGGGGTGGTGAGGGCTAGGATTAGCGATGGGGGGTGGTGAGAATAAGGATCAGCAATGAAGGTTCGGGGGGGGGGGGGGGGTGGTGAAGAATTGGGGGTCGAGGGAGAAGTGTCAAGTTTGAAAAAAAATTAAAATATTGAGAAATTTTATTTAATAAACATCCACCAAATTATTTTAAAAAATAACAGATATGTAATAAACTACCTCTACTGTATGATTTGTGTGTATTGTTTTGGTAAAGGGAAAGACATCAGACTAGGATTATATTCTCATTATGATAGTTTCTCTCCAGGTGAGAGTGAAACATGCCTTGAGATTAGGGAACATTCCTATCGAAAAATTTTGGCAACATATTCCAAGGCCCCATGATCAGGCTCATATCTCTGTTAGGGCCGAGACTCACCAAGTGAGAGTGGAATATGACTTCATAATGGCTCATATTCATCTCAAAAAGGCATGTGGAAATCTTCAGATTCCTAGGATCTGGAATATATCCACTTTCTGTTTAGGTCTAACCAATAGAACATTCTTTGAAATTGGCACATATTCCTTTCAGTGATGCTGACCGGCATATTCCAGTGGTTCACAGAATCCAACCACATATTCCTACTTCCCATGATGAATGAATACACCAACATCATTCTAAGGAAATACAATATGAGGCTCATATCCCTTCACCCATTTCAACATTCCATTGGAATATTCTAGTGTGGAGTTAATATTTAGATAATACTCATGATCCTACTCCAACTGGGGCTCCCCAACTAATAATAGTACATGGCTCAGTGCAGGATCGTATTTTTACCAAGGAAGACCTGTGGATTATTCTAAAGGCTTAGGATTGGGATCATATTATCATCCTGACCAAGTCCCACCATGTGAGAATCTAACATGCCTCAGATAGACTTATATTCCTCTAAATAATGGAAATTATTATTGTTATTTTCTAGTAGCTTCTTAGTAGTGGGCTCATACTCCCACAGAATCAAACAATTATAAAAAATTTCAAGAAAGATTTATATTGAAAGATCATATCCCTATTGAAATAATGGGTTCCCTATACCCCAATATTAAGTTCTTTTGATTACCATATATTGTATACAATTAGCTATGCATGAAGTTATCTTACCATTATAGTGTATATTTTTCTCCATCCACTATTGAAATAGTAATGTCCAATGGTTAATTGTCATATCAAAAGGTTATAGAAGTTCCCAAACAACAGTGAGAACCTCTAGATACTATGAAATTAATTGTAAATATATTCTCTATGGTCAAGATTCATCTTACTGATTAGACACTGTAGATGTTTGGCCATCAGGTGATGGGGGCTCATAATCATTGAGACTTCGTCTCATGAAGTTCTCACTTGGTGATCTCCAGTACTGAGATCATGAGGACTGAACCGCCAATAGTAACTCCACATGTTTTGGGTGTCATTGGACATTCCTATCTACGATCATGCGTAATGGTCTGATGACATGAGATCATTAACAATGTATGTCAATTGATTTCATACTTTGATGCAAGATGATAACCATGAAAATGAATTCGTGGCGAGGTAGTTTGTATTGGGTGAGTCATTTGTAACAAGGCATTGGTTGAATGGTCAAGAAATTATTTTTCACTTCCAAATTATGGAAGTAATATATCTCAAGCCATGTTTATATGGATGACAGTACGTTTATAAGACCATGGCCATAGTAGTTGGGGGTATATCCAACCAGTTACATCAACAAAAAATAAATAAAGAAAAGGATGATGACACGAGAGTGCGTCCTTCTTTATAAGATATTACTGACAAAGAAATTATATTAGACAGTGCGTGTTTATAGGTTGGTTGTCATTGCTACGACAATCCTTATTTCTTCAGTGGTCATGATTGGTTGTTAGATCTCGCTCTTCGTTTGTGAATACTATTCACTGCAGTCGAAATAAGGGCCTAGACTGTCACACAAAATAAGCGTATTCAATAATCTACCCTATTCAGTTGAATAGAAGTTTTCGACATAGTGGGACCCACCACAGGGGTCCGGGATTTGTCCAAAGTCAAATGATCACCAACATAATAAATAAATTCATATAATTCATGTTTAGAATAATGAGTATTGAATTTATTGATTAAATATATTTATGAGCTTTAGTAAATACCTGAAAAATATTAATTGATGAATATTAAATTATTTAGGGTTCAATTAATATTTATGGGAGCGACGAGTTGAGTTAATGACTCAATTATTATCACGTAATATATTTTAATATATTACAAGTGGATTATAATAATATTAATGACGTAGATTAATAGTCATAAAATGTCATTGATAGTGCATTATGTTTCCACGGCCGACGAGGCTATACCAGCTATTTTAATTAAGCACAATAAATAGAAGGGGAGGAGCTTCGAGAAATTACTATTCTTGGTGCTTCTCTCTCTTCTCTTCTCTCCCATAATCTAGAGAGAGGCTCTGGATCCAAGGAGCTCATATGGAGCTCTTTCATGGGCATCGCTAGCGAAGAGATGCGGTGGTCGTTGGAGTGTCATAGGCGTCGTCGCAATTCCGCGCTAGCACCTAGATTACAACGAACGACGCCCCTGATAATTCCATTAAGCGTGTGAGGATGATCCATAGGAATTCAACTTTGGATTCTTCGAGCAGTGATCGCCAACGATGAAAAGAAATCATGTGTGGATTCATATTTAATCCAGGTATTTTTACAGTTTATTTTATGCTTAAAATACTTCACACATGGTCATCGACTAATACCGGGATGCTTTTCACCGACATCGACAAGTTTACGTCGATCATCGGTGGGAAAATAAAAAAATCCCACCTGTTTTGGGCTGCCGCAGCCTGTCTGATTCCAACAAGTGGTATCAGAGGGACAAATTTTGATTTTAAGTCAATTAAAAAATTAAATTTTCATTAAGCTCTAAAGAGGGTGTCAATATGGTCCCAATGTCGTAAACAGAATCTGAATCAGATGTTGGATGTCCAGTCTGCGGACATCCGATGTTATGAATTCAGATGGAAAACATTGAGGGTCACCGAAACGGTATTTTCCAGTGATTCTAATAATTGTTATTATTATAAAAATTATATAATAATAATAATGGTTTTATCTTAATATTAATTTCATTATTATAATTTTTATTATAATAATTTTTTAATATTATAATTATTTCCCAAACCTAGATAGTCTTTAGAAATTTTAAAGGGGAAAAGAGATAGGACTTTTTTTAAAAAGGATAGAGAAGAAAGACTTCAAAATGGATGTCTGGTTGGGGGCTGAGGGCCCCCTTATTCATGCACGATGGTCACAAGGCCGCCTCCTCCTTCCATGATCCATGCAGTTGAGTGTCGGCGCTGCACCCAGGCCTTTCGAGGCTCTGCTGTTGTCTTCCTCACAGAGATGTTTTGCTACTCTCTCATGAACCTGGTAATCTTTCCCACAACCACAGGCCCCACTCCCCGGAGCATCCTACCACCTCAGCTACTGGTAGTGCCTCCTGCTAGTCTCCCTCATGAGGATCTACGACCCACCTTCCCTAAAAACACCCCACTTTCCACCTCTCCCGCACTACACTTGGTGCCTCTGGCCATCTCCCCATGCACAGGCACTTCTACCTCCTCCCGAAGTATCATGTAGAGGCCCCAGTAGGGGCCTCCTTCTCCAGGTCGGTGTCAATAAGGACGGAATCACTGCCAGCCACCTTCCTCGCGGAGCCCTGCATGAATTACCCGTAGTAGCAGAACCCTCCGGTTCTTCTTCCCGCAGTGATGGCCGCCACTCCATGCCAGCAAGTCCCGTGCTTGGCATCCTAGAAGTCCACCTACACTACTGGAAATCATGGTTTTCCCAACATTTGTATACCGAAGGTTCTTTCTAACCATTGGTATAAGTGATATTTACCAATGGTTTGCATTAACCATTGGTAATTATCTATAAAAATTTATTTTTATTAACGGTTTGATGAAAATGTTGGGAAATATTGGAAGAAAATTTGTTTTCCAAACGGTTTGATGAAACCATTGGGAAAGATGGGGAAAAATCAGTTTTTCCCAATGGTTTAATGAAAACTTTGGGAAAACTCTATCTTTCCCAATGGTTTTTAATAACCGTTGGGAAAGATTTCCCCTAAATACAGACCACCCGAGCCCCCCACTCAGCCCAATTGCAGAAAGACCCTAATCAAGGTCCTCCTCAATTCTTCTCAGCCGCGAGAATCCTTCCATCCAAGATCAATCTTCAATCAAACAAAATATTATTTCACACTTCAAATTAGTAAGTGTTACCTTATTTTTAGCGTTATTCCCCTATTTTTTGGCGTTTGATGTTTTGATTTAGGATAAATTAGGGTTTCTGTATACGAAAACCTTGGATTTGTTTTCTGTTTTTTTTTCTATACTTCAAAAATTGTAAAAGGTTTGTTTAGTAGAGTGATATAGTACTTTTGGTGGAATTTATTTCAGTTGAAAATTGGATTTTGATTTGGATGAATTTATGTTTCAATTTGAGGTGGGGGAGGATGTGCAGATGGGGTGGGGGAGGATGTCGAGGGCTATCCAAGTGGGGTGGGGAGGGGCTGTCTAGGTAGGGTGGGGAGGGGGCTGGGTTGTCCAAATGAGGTGGGGGTAGGGTTTTTTGGGGTGGGGGAGGGTGTGGAGGTGGGTTGGGGGAGGGTTTCCAGGTAGGGTTGTCCAAGTGGGGTGGGGAGGGTGTGCAGGTGGGGTGGGGGAGGGGCTATCAAGGTAGGGTGGGGTAGTGGAGGGTGTCTAGGAAGGGTTGTCCAAGTAGGGTGGGGAGGGTGTGCAGCTGGGGTGGGGGAGGGGCTATCTAGGTAGGGTGGGGGAGGGGGATGGGTTGTCCAAATGGGGTGGGGTAGGGCTGTTTGGGGTGGGGGAGGGTGTGCAGGTGGGGTGGGGGAGGGTGTCCAGGTAGGGTTGTCCAAGTGGGGTGGGGAGGGTGTGCAGGTGGGGGGGGATGTCTTGGTAGGGTGTGGGAGGGGTCTAGGTTGTCCAAATGGGGTGAGGGTAGGGCTGTTTGGGGTGGGGGAGGGTGTGCAAGTGGGGTGGGGGAGGGTGTCCAGGTAGGGTTGTCCAAGTGGGGTGGGGAGGGTGTCTAGGTGGGGTGGGGGAGGGGCTGTCTAGGTAGGGTGGTGGGGATGGGTTGTCCAAGTGGGGTGACGGTAGGTCTATCCAGGGGGGTGGGGGGTGGCTGGGTTTTCCAAGTGAGTTGTGGGGGGTAGGGGTGTCCAGGTATGGTTGGGGGGGGGGGTTTCCAAGTGGGGTGGGGGTAGTGTTGTCCATGTGGGGTGGAGGGGTGCTGGGTTTTCCAAGTGGGGTGGGGGTAGGGCTGTCCAAGTGGGGTGGGTGGGGTGGGGGTAGGGCTGTCCAAGTGGGGTGGAAACCCTAAATTCAATGTTTTAATTGGAGATTTGGTTTGTTTTATTTGGGATTAGGTGTATGAGGCATTCACATTCCTATTATGGGTGGTTTTAATCAAAAGTTATAATGTTGGAACCATTTATGATGTTGTTGTCTCTATTTAATCTCATTTCCCCGAACTTAACATTAAATTCTATATCACATTTGGTTTCTGTTTTTTTAATTTCTAGTTAAGCTATTTTTTGTCGATGATTGTCTCATGTTAATTATTTTCAATGTTTTGTCATAGAAATTGGGCATTTAATGTGACTTTTCCAAATAGGGGTGCCTTGAAAATACTCCAAATATTTGTTAAAAATGATCAAAGGGATTTTACTATTTAAAATGGATTTCGAAAGATATTTCAGAAATGATTTAATATTGAGGAAAGTGTTTTATTAAAATGAGAATTTTTTAATAAGGCTTGTGTAATTTATTTTGTTGTAGTACACTTGTTATGTGACTATGTTTAGTATTTAGTAACACATGAGATAACTGGTGTGCAAGAATGTGTTGTGAAAGAGATTCCATGGTTGGTTCAAGATTATATTTACGTTTTGAGCATATTAATGAGTTGTTTTAAAGATATTTTGAGATATTTACCTATTTAATCATTCTGTTTGTACAGCGTATGCAACCTATACCCTCATTTAATCAATGAACTCAAGTCATTAATTCAAGACTTAATTCTCACTAGCATGTAAAAAATTGAATGATGTAAACCCATCCTCACATGATTTCTTACCTTAGATAGTGTCCAACATATGAAATACAAGCTTTTGAATTCATCAGTTAACCAGGATCATATATTCCATTTTCCCCAAGATGACTGTACTAATATAACTTTAGGGTCAATTAAATATGGTTCTCATTGTACGATGTATATTATGTGTCCTTATTGGCCAATAATCACTTTTATGAGGGTGGGGTGCTTTTCACTACCCATTCTGGCATGTGTAGACATCCATAAAAATGTTAGATAAGTCACAAGTTTAATTCAGTAATTTTGTTATCATTGACATACTTTATTATTAATCTCAAATTTAAAAATAAATTTTTTTTCTATAATTAATGAAATAAAATATTTTTACAAGCCATGAACAACCTATTAGTTTAGAAGCCTAAGATTTATTCACCCATGGGGTGCGCTTGACTTGGGGAAGTAATTGGGTAATGAAAGGTATGGCCATAGAGGTGCCAATAATGAGTTATTGAACATGAGTGAATGATTTGGGATGCCTATAACACATGATGGGACCTGAGGCATGTGCCTCTTATAGAACTAATAAAAATGAATATAAAAAAATTTTAATTTAATTTATGAATACTTGTTCTTTACATTATTTTAATAGTTCACTACATCGACTAGAAACTTCTTCCTTTATCGTCTACTTAAATGTATTTTCTATTACAATTCAATCCTATTGAATTGTTTTTGACAAAATTACTTATATAAATTCTTTTTACAGAATGGACAGAAGTTGGATGTAAGAAACCCATCAAATCTCAAGTTATTTTCAAAAACAATTTAGAGAGATTTATAGATTTTCCATTTCATAATGCTTCAGATAGTGGTCACATACACTGCCCATGTTCCAATTGTGTTGGTAGAACTTGGTTGAGCCGTGAAGAAGTCAGCTACCACATAACCAAAAATGGTTTTCAAGAAAACTACTTTGTGTGGTATCACAATAGGGAGAAAATGAAATCTCAAATTGGTGATGATCGAAATGAAAGGGATGGAATGGAGAATTTGTTAGATGATCGGTTTCCATTTATTCGTCATCATTAAAAAGAAAGGATTTCGACTCAAGAAGACTTCTATATGAGGACAGATGATGCTTCTAGTGAAAATGATGATATTGATAGGGTCAAAATATTTAATGATGCTGCCACGACTCCAGTATATTGCCAATACAATAAAATGAAAAAGCTAGAATTTTTAGTCTGATTGTTTCATGGGGAAACTATGTATGGGATTTCTAATACAAAAATCGATTACATTCTTAACCTCTTGAAGGATTTACTTCCAGATGATGCAGATATTCCCTCAAACCACTATATGGCATGGAATTTAGTTGAGGAACTTGGATTTTCAAGAAACAAAATTCATGATTTCCTGAAAGATTGCAGTTTATTCTGGGAGGAAACCGCTGAACGAAATGATTGTATAAAATGTGGCACATCTCTCTGGAAGTCAAAACTTGATGGAACACTATCCCGCGTTCCACAGAAAGTAATGTGGCTATTTCCTTTGATCCCCAGACTCGAGAATATTTTTATGTCTGATGACATATCAATAAAAATGAGATGGCATGATACTAAGAGAAAGAAGACTAATGATGAGTTGGTTCATCCTACAGATGTATTTGCATGGAAGAGATTTGATGCTCGACATCCTGATTTTGCAGCTGACATGCGTAATGTAAGGCTAGGTCTTTCATGCGATGGTTTTAATATGTTTGGGCAGATGCTTACTCTGCACCGCACATGGCCAGTTTTTATACACATTTATAATCTTCCCACATGGTTGTGTATGAAAAAACCTTTCACTTTCATGAGTATACTCATACCTGGTCCTTCTGATCCTGGCATTGATATTGATGTATACATGCAAACTTTAATAAAGGATTTGAAACTTCTTTGGGATGTGGGTGTGCGCACATATGATGCATTTTCGAAAGAATTATTTCATATTCATGTTGCACTTATGTGGATGATCAATGATTTTCCGGCTTATGAAATGATTTCTGGATGGAGCATGAAGGGAAAACTGTCATTCCCAGTTTGTATGAAGAATACATGTTCCAAAAGACTGAAACATCATTGTAGTTTCAGTTTTATGGGACATCGAAGATTCTTGCCAAATGATCATCCATATAGAATGAATCGTCGAAGATTTGATAATACCATAGAGATCGATGATCCACCTCAGCGTATTTTTGGAACTGATGTTCTTAATGAATTGAAAGATTTTAGTTTTTCGTTCGGTAAGGGTCAAATGAAATATGGAAAGAGAAAGAATTTTTCCACTGAAACCTAATACAATTAGACGAAGAGGAGTATATTTTTTGATTGTCCTTATTGGTCAACCAATTTTTTATGTCATTTCTTAGACGTAATGCATATTGAAAAGAATATATGTGAAATGTTGCTTTCGGTTCTTCTAAATGTCAAGGGGAAGACAAAAGATGATTTACTTTCTCAGCGTGACTTGGTGGATTGGGGTATCGGACCAGAATTGCATCCTGTGCGTATCAGTGAAAATAAATGGCAACTTCCATGTGCTTCTTATGTGATGAAACCTACGAAAGAAACAATTTCTGGAAGTATTAGAGACATTAGAGTTCCTGAAGGCTATTCAAGTAACATATCTAAACGGGTCAATAGAAGAGAGTTGAAGCTAAAATCTTTGAAGACTCGTGATTATCACATTCTAATGCATGAGTTGCTTCCAATATAAATCCATCATCTTTTTTCCAATAATGTAAGGGTGGATGTAATTCAGTTGTGCCATTTGTTTAGAGATCTTTGTGCTAAGAATTTTTCCAAGTCTTTCTTAAAAAAAATGATTACAGATGCCCCATTACTTTTGTGTGAGTTGGAGAAACTATTTACTCCATCATTTTTCACATCCATGCTGCATATGACTATCCATATTCCCATTGAAATACTTCTCAAAGGACCTGTTTCATTTCATTGGATGTATCCAACTGAAAGAAATATGTTCACATTAAATTCTTATGTTCGAAACAGAAATCATCCCGAAGGTTCTATCATGAACAATTACTTGGCTCAAGAATGTATGGATTTCTGCTCGATGTATTTGTCTGATCTTATTACAAGATTGAACAGACCAATGAGAAATGAAGAAGAATAGTATGAGAAAATTGAACCCAGTTTTCCATCACTTCCTCAAACAGGATGAATTCCTGGATCATATACATTGAAGACATTAATCCATGAAGAGTGGGAGATGGAACATCGCATAGTTTTGTTCAACTGTGATTTGTTTGATGACTATATCAGGTAACAATATTGATTATTTTTATCTTACATATATATCTGTTAAACTATTCATATTTTTTATCTACAGGGAACATAAAACAATGATAAATAGGAAGCATCGTTCTTTATCTTTGAGATGGAGAGAGACTTTTCATAGAAAAGATTTTTCTTCTTGGTTAAAATTGGAGGTAAAAATATTACTATTTAAAATAATTATATCAATAATTAATTAAGTTTAATAGTCATTTATATTGTAAGTATTGAGTTTATCTACTGACTCTGTCTCTAAGGAAATAAGAGCTTTGGATTTTGGTCCTAATACCATGGTTCGTGACGGTAAATCAATTGTTATCAATGGGTACAAATTTATTGTCACTAAACGAGTAAAGAACATGAGAACACAACATGATGGTGTTATGGTTACTGCCATAATAGATTGTTATGCCAGAGCATCAGATAGTAGACTGTGATTTAAAAATGTGGGTTATTATGGAGTTGTTGAGAAAATAATAATATTGGATTATTACTCTCGTGGACGAGTCACAATGATGAAATTTTATTTGTTTGATTTGTTGATGAGAATGGGAACATTTATTTATGATTGTGGATTTTGAGTAATTAATATAACTCTCACTCTTGCTACCGAAGAACCATATGTGTTGGCATCAATGGATAAACAAGTTTTTTATGTCAAAGACCAACTTCGACCTGAATTTGGTGTCATAGTTGAAGTAATTCCAAGACATATTTTTGATGATGCTGATGATGGAATTGACACTTTCCCTAGTGCCATTGGAACCAATCCATTTATTTCTTTTGATGACTCCAATAGATCAATTGTCAGATTTGATTGTGAACCTAAAGTTGTGGTTGAAAATATATAGAATCATTCTTCCATGTTCTCAATTCTTTTGGATTACCTAGTGTTGGGTTATTAAGGTTGGTAATATTCAAATTGATTTAGTATTGATCACAAATATGTTTTATCTGACTTGACCGTTATGTGAATTTTCAATGTTTATTGGTTGCAGTTTTATTTGAATTGAATTTTCTAATTTGGAATTGAACTGTATTCAAACCTAATCAAACAATATTTCTAACTTGGTGAGCATTACAACTTGTATGATTTATTAAATCCATTCAAGCTCTTCTAAAACAATTGATAGTTAATTACCACTAAATCCCCCTATTCCCTCATATATTTAGTTTTTTGGGTTACACATTAGTTTCCTTTTTCAAATTAATTACATATTTGTTTTCAAAAGCAGGAAATGCATCCAATTGAAGAGAGACAAAGGAAAAAATGATGGAGAACAATCGTCGAATGGTGGATTTGGGAATTCTATCATTAGTTCCTGTAGTGAGTACTATATTTCAAATATATATATTTAAAGAATATATAATGTCATGTGATTAATTTTTTTGTAAACATTTTTGTAGGATCCACCTATATGTCGACAGTTATTCAATGACGAGCCTTTTTACTGGTCCTAGTACTCAGGCCGGTGGTACGAGGAGGGTTTGTACCAGAGGTGGACGAGAAGCTGCGCGTACCCGACTAGACCCTGAACCTCCCACTGACTTGTCATCCTTCCCACATTCTGATCCCGGTGTGTCGTTAGGGACACACGGGATATTTAGGCCTCCCATGTTTTCACTACCTATTGCATCTTTTGGCCCATCATTTTCACATCCCATGATGATTCCCACTTCCCAGTCAGAATCTGGTCAGACAGTTGTCCCATGTTTTTTTTCTTCTACTTCTGTCTCTCCAAGCTTCTATATTCCATCGTATTCGACTCCTATTCCACCACAGGGTGTTCCATCAGTTTCTGTGGATCTAGCGGTGCTCAGCGATCAGATCGGCGCAGGTATATTTATAGAACCCTAACAAATTTTTATAGCAATATTTATTTTTATTATAAAATGTTTTGATAAAATATTTGTTTTTCTTTCAAGACAGATACATCTACTAATAGGAGGCATGGGCGGGGGCGTACATGCATGCATTCGGTGTGGAACCACAACACACAGGTTATGGTGGATTACAATGATGACAACAAAATGGTTGAGAAAACAGGGCAACAATGTTGGAGTTTTTTGGCGACGCTTTCCAAATACTCTGACATCATTCCTGTCATCCCGTTATCGTGGGGAAATTTTCCACATGAGGTCAAGGATAGAGCTTGGGCAGAGATATGGGTAAAAAAATATTTTCTATTTAATACCGTGAATTATTTTTTTATTTATATGAATTAATATTTTGATGACAGCTTCGATTTAATTTTCCCAATGGTGAGGGTGCACGACCGGAACGTCTAAAGGATTTAGGTGATATTTGGAGAGCCTACAAGCATGAGTTGTATATTGGATGGGTTGCTAGAGTTGGCACTGATTTAGTGGCGGTACCAGTGGTGGATGATTTTCTTATAGAGAAGTATCGTCAGATGATTACTCATTGGACGAGTACCCATTTTAAGGTATTAATTACATTTGAGGTATTTAAATAATAACATTCATTTTTTTCATTAATACTATCTGTTGTATTTTAGAATTTTATTTAGGAGTCATCTGGAAAAAATAAAAAGAACATTTATGCAAAAAAATACCTCCACACACGGGGAGGCACTACGATGCCTGATCATGAGAGAAAGCAGGTATGTCAATTGTTTATAAGTTTTCTTTACGACTTACACTTTCTATTGTTTTCTAAATTATTTAATAGTTTCCTAAAGTTTTCATATAACTTTAGTTTTCAATGTCATTGTAGAGGAAAATACGAAATATTGAAGGATGTGGGCCTTGAGCAAAACAGTTTTTCTCGAGTAGACAAAAAAAGGATGGAAGTTTCGTCAACGAAGCAACTCAGCAGCAGATTGTAAGTTTTAGTCTATTGATTTCATATTTTAATATCTATTTTGTAACTTAATAAAATCTTTATATTTGTAACAGTCTGCTTTAGAGGCCCTCGATGCCCAAGAACAAGATAATTTTGGTCCAATTGATCACTTATATCAGGTTTTCGGAGAGGAGCATCCTGGCAGAGTACATTGCCGACCTAGGATAGCCCCGAAGAGGTATTAGCCTTCCTCAGGTGCGATTTGTAGTGCCACTGAGCTGCAGCAAGTTAGGGAACATGCAGAAAAGGTTGAAAAAATGTCCACAGAGACGGTAGAACATTCTTCTAGGTCAAACAGTGCATTTATGAAATTTATTGAAGTTCTACGTCCGACACTTCCACCAGAGGCCATCCCAGCTTTTGATGAATATATGTCGTCAATACGTTCTATATATGGAGCACCAGATGGAAGTTCTAGTGGTGGTCAAGATGATGTCCAGCCTAACGATGATGATGGAGATGAGTCTGATGCGGAAGAGGAGGCAGAGGAGGAGGGTGAGGCGGAGGGCGAGGGCGAGGAGGAGGGCGAGGAGGGTGAGGAAAATGATGGGGATGAGGATGAGGGTGATGATGATGATGGTGGTGGTGGTGATGATGGTGATGTGGGACAAGTTGATCTGTTAAATTTTTGACTAATATTACTGAGATTTGATGTTTAATCTATTCTAGTTGTTGGTTTTATCCAGACCTATAGTATATTATTGCAGTTGGGTTATTTTTTTATATTGTCTGTTTTCATGGATTTTGATGTCTTTTTTGTGTTTGGGAACTCCCTGGATAGACCCCTCTTTCCTGGACCCTGGACAACCCCCCACCATCCTCCTTGGACCCCAGACATACCCTCGAACACCCCACAGAAAACCCCCCGCACAGCCCCCCACCCTCTTCCTTGGTCCCCGGACAGCCCCGGGACACCTCCCGGATAGCCTCCTGCACACCACCCAGACACCCCCTGGACAGCCCCCCCCACCCTCCTCCATGGACCCCAGAAAGCCCCCCGAACACCCCCCAAACAGACCCCCGCACAGCCCCCCCTGAACCTCCTCCTTGGTCTCCAGACAGCCCCCCTGACACCTCCAGGATAGCCTCCCGGACACCCCCCGGACAACCCCCCGGACAGCCCCCCACCCTCCTCCCTGGACCCCCAGACAACCCCCACCCTCCTTGATTTCACATGCATTTTGTTATTTCTCTGATCATGCAATGTTATTTAGGATTATTCCATTTTTGTATGTCTTGAATTATTTGAATGTCTTGGTAAGTTTATTAGCTCATTCTCATCAAATGCATGTGATGATATGCTTTAATTTGAATACAAATCCTTGTTGTACATTATCCATGTTATGTGAATTATTCCTTGTTTGATTTGGTTTACATATCAATTGTTAGGATAAAACATGGGTTACATGTTAAGGACTCATGGACATGCTCAGGGAATTTAGACTTGAAATTACAGGATGTATGCTTTGGTTTCTTGGTGAGGGCTACCAGGATGGTTTCTTTTAATCATGAGTGATATTGGTTCCTTGAAGATAAACCGAGGACATATGTTACATGTACGAGTCAACCCCACCACAATATGAGGCGCGGTGTGGCCGACACCATTCATAGTGTCCCTCTTTTGTTTAAAATGGACGTCATTTTAAGTGAAAACAACAACTGACATACAAAAAACTGACCAAACGCTTTTGAAATGTGTTGATGCTTGAGGAAAACAATCCATGGGTCATATGTGATGTGTATGAGTCAACCCCGCATCAATTCGAGGCGCGGTGTGGCTGGAACCACTCTTAAGTGTCTATCTTTTGTTTCAAAAGGATGTCATTTTAAATGAAAACATCAACTGACATATGGAAAACCAACCAAACACATTCGGATTGTGTTGATACTTTAGGAAAATGATCCATGGGTCATTTGAGACGTGTATGAATCAACCCCGTCTAAATCTGAGGCGCGGTGTGGCCAGTACCACTCTAACTCTGTCTCTTTTGTTTAAAATGGACAAGATTATAAGTGAAAAGAACAACTGACATACAGAAAACCAACCAAACGCCTTCATATTCGGTTTATAATTTATCACAACGATCCATGGGTCATATGTGACGTTTACGAGCCAACCTAGGCTCAATCCGAGTCACGGTGTGGCCGGGATCACTCTACGTGTCTCTCCATGGTTTAAAATGGACAACATTTTAAGTACATAAGAAAAACCGACCAAACGCATTCGGTTTCCATTGAAACATTAGAAGAACTATCCATGGGTCATATGAGATGTGTAAGAATCAACCGCACCTCAATCTGAGGCGCGGTGTGGCCGACACCACTCAAAGTTTCTCTCTTTTGTTTAAAATGGACTTCATTTTAAGTGAAAACAACAACTAGCATATACAAAACCACCCAAACGGATTCTGATTGTGTCGATACTTTAGAAAAAAGATCTATGGGTCATATGTGACATGTACGAGTCAACCCCTCCTCAATCCGAGGCGTGGTGTGGCTGACACCATTCATAGTGTCTCTCTTTTATTTAAAATGGACATCATTTTAAGTGAAAACAACAACTCACATATGAACAACTGACCAAACACATTAGAAATGTGTTAATGCTTTAGTAAAACGATACATGGGTCATATGTGACGTGTAAGAGTTAGCCTCACCTCAATCCGAGGCACGGTGTGGCCAGAACCACTCTTAAGTGTCTCTCTTTTTTTCAAAAGGATATCATTTTAAGTGAAAACATCAACTGACATATAGAAAACCGACCAAAAGCATTAATATTGTGTTGATACTTTAGGAAAATGATCCATGGGTCATTTGAGTCGTGTACGAGTCAACCCCGTCTAAATCTGAGGCGCGGTGTGGCCGGTACCACTCTAACTCTATCTCTTTGGTTCAAAATGGACATGATTATAAGTGAAAAGAACAACTGACATTTGGAAAACCAACCAAATTCCTTCGTATTCTATTGATAATTTATCACAACGATCCATGGGTCATATATGATGTGTATGAGCCAACCCAGGCTCAATCCGAGCCGCGGTGTGGCCGGGATCACTCTAAGTGTCTCTCTTTGGATTAAAATGGACAACATTTTAAGTACATATGAAAAACCAACCAAACGCATTTGGTTTCCGTTGAAACTTTAGGATAAAGATCGATGGGTCATATGTGATGTGTAAGAATCTACCGTACCTCAATCCGAGGCGCGGTGTGGCCAACACCACTCAAAGTGTCTCTCTTTTGTTTAAAATGGACTTCATTTTAAGTGAAAACAACAACTAGCATATGGAAAACTACCCAAACAGATTTTGATTGTGTCGATACATTAGAACAATGATACATGGATCATATGTGACGTGTATGAGTCAACCCCACCTCAATCCAAGGCATGGTGTGGCTAACACCTTTCATAGTGTCTCTCTTTTGTTTAAAATGGACATCATTTTAAGTGAAAACAACAACTGACATATGAACAATTGACCAAACACATTATAAATGTGTTTATTCTTTAGAAAAATGATCCATGGGTCATATGTGACGTGTACGAGTGAACCCTGCCTCAATCCGAGGCGCAGTGTGGCCGGCACCACTCTTAAGTGTCTCTCTTTTTTTTCAAAAGGATATCATTTTAAGTGAAAACATCAACTGACATACGGAAAACTGACCAAACGCATTCGGATTGTGTTGATACTTTAGTAAAATTATCCATGGGTCATTTGAGACGTGTACGAGTCAACCCCATCTAAATCCAAGGCGCGGTGTGGCCGGTACCACTCTAACTATGTCTCTTTCGTTCAAAATGGACAAGATTATGAGTGAAAAGAACAACTGACATACAGAAAACCAACCAAATGCCTTCGTATTATGTTGATAATTTATCAAAACGATCCATGGGTCATATGAGACATGTACGAGCCAACCCGAGGTCAATCCGAGTCTCGGTGTGGCCGGAATAACTCTAAGTGTCTCTCTTTTGTTTAAAATGGACAACATTTTATGCACATATGGAAAACCGACCAAACGCATTCGGTTTCCGTTGAAAATTTAGGAGAAATATCCATGGGTCATATGTGATGTGTAAGAGTTAACTGCGCCTCAATCCGAGGCGCGGTGAGGCCGAAACCACTCAAAGTGTCTCTCTTTTGTTTAAAATAGACTTCATTTTAAGTGAAAACAACCACTAGCATAGGGATAACCGACCAAACGGATTCTGATTGTGTAGATACTTTAGAAAAATGATCCATGGTTCATATGTGATGTAAAAAAGTCAACCCCACCTCAATCAGAGGTGCGGTGTGGCCGACACCATTCATAGTGTCTCTCTTTTGTTTAAAATGGACATCATTTTAAGTGAAAACAACAACTGGCATACGAAAAACTGACCAAACGCATTCGAAATGTGTTGATACTTTAGGAAAATGATCCATGGGTCATATGTGACATGTAAGAGTCAACCCCGCCTCAATCCGACGCGCGGTGTGGCCGTCACCACTCTTAAGTGTCGCTCTTTTGTTTCAAAAGGATATCATTTTAAGTGAAAACATCAATTGACATATGGAAAACTGACCAAACACATTCAGATTGTGTTGATAATTTAGAACAATGATCCATGGGTCATTTGAGACGTGTATGAGTTAACCCCATCTAAATCCGAGGTGCAGTGTGGCCGGTGCCACTCTAACCCTGTCTCTTTTGTTTAAAATGGATAGGATTATAAGTGAAAAGAACAACTGACATACGGAAAACAGACCAAACGCCATTATATTCTGTTGATAATTTATCACAACGATCCATGGGTCATATGTGATGTGTACGATCCAACCTGAGCTCAATCCGACTCACGGTGTGGCTGAGATCACTCTAAGTGTCTCTCTTTTGTTTAAAATGGACAACATTTTAAGTACATATGTAAAACTGACCAAACGCATTCGGTTTCCATTGAAACTTTAGGAGAACGATCCATGGGTCATATGTAATGTGTACAGTGAACTGAACCTCAATATAAGGTGTGGTGTGGCCGACACCACTCAAAGTGTCTCTCTTTTGTTTAAAATGAAATTCATTTTAAGTGAAAACAACAACTAGCATATGGAAAACCGACCAAATAGATTCTGATTGTGTCGATACTTTATAAAAACGATCCGTGGATCATATGTGATGTGTACGAGTCAACCTCACATCAATCCAAGGCTCAGTGTGGCTGAAACCACTCATAGTGTCTCTCTTTTGTTTAAAATTGACATCATTTTAAGTGAAAACAACAAATGACATATGATCAACTGACCAAACGCATTAAAAATGTGTTGATGCTTTAGGAAAATGATCCATGGTTCATATGTGACATGTAAGAGTCAACCCCACCTCAATCTGAGGCGCAGTGTGGCCATAACCACTCTTAAGTGTCTCTCTTTTGTTTCAAAAGGATATCATTTTAAGTGAAAACATCAACTGACATACGGAAAACTGACCAAATGCATTCGTATTGTGATGATACTTTAGGACAATGATCCATGGGTCATTTGAGACGTGTACGAGTCAACCCCATCAAAATTTGAGGCACGGTGTGGACGATACCACTCTAACTCTGTTTCTTTTGTTTAAAATCGGCAGGATTATAAGTGAAAACATATGGTATACGAAAAACCGATCAAATTATGAATTGAATTCCGGATTCGCATATAATTGTCATCTAAATTTTAAATTGAATTCTAAATGAATTATGTATGTTTATAATTACATTATGAATTCTGATTTAATTCTGGATGTGTATAGTTCCTGGATGCATTATATGTTAAATGTGTATGAATTTTTCTCTATATGTATGTGTTACTTGGTTATTGCAGGTATAATACTTGTATATGTATGTGTTAGTTTATTGAAGGTACAATAATTTGAAATGATTGAAAATGAGAGGGAATTCTGCTATGAAAATTGGACAAAAAATGAGAGGTTGTTGTGCAAATTACAGCCTGCTGTGCAATTTGCACAGCATAGGCTATGCCAACGGTTTGAAACCGTTGGCATATCCTCTCTGTATTATTTATACCAACGGTTCTATGAACCACTGGTAAAAATATTTTCCCAAAGGTTCTGAAACCGTTGGGAAAGAAGGCCCTCTACTTGGTTTTCCAAACGGTACAAGCCAAACTGTTGGAAAAAATATTAAAAACGGTTTGGCACAACTGTTGGGATAGGTTAATTTTTTCTAACCTATACCAACGGTTCACTGTAAACCATTGGGAAAACCTTTCCCAACCGGCTTACTTCCCTATGGTTTTCAGAACCATTGGTATATATTATACCAACGGTTCTGCAGCCTTTCTCAACGGTTCAGAACCATTGGGAAATCCTGCATTTCCAGTTGTGCTCGACCCCAGCCAGATGTGCAGGCTCCTCTGCATTGTTATCTCCCTACGTGTAGCAGCACTCCCTTCCAAAGCAAGATCCCCGAAACCCCGAGCTCGCTACCACTGTCCCACAACAGGTGCACGTCGGTGCCCGACACCCCTTGGGCCAACAACCTCCCTCCGAGTAGGGTGAATCCACGACCGCCACCTCCCGCCGTGGCTCGCACCAGGATGGATTGAGACAACAACCACCCACCTCGGGGATCACTTTCTGGTTTGGGATAACTTTCGGCACAATAAGAGTATACCTCAAAACATGTCTATTCAGGTTGGCCCATCACGGGACGAGCTTGAACGGTCCCGCCCGACCCAGAACACCTCTACACAGGGTCAGAATAGCCCAGACTGGGCCTGCGCAGTTCCGCCATGACCCGCACAGGCCCTGCCCTGAATTTCAGGGGCTCGAGTATTTTTATTTTAATAAAAAATAAATTCAAACAATTAATTTAATTTCACTTAATAATTAAATTAATAAGATATTAATTTTTGGTTGTTGCGCTGCAATTAATTAATTGGGAGAATAATTAAATCAATTAATTAATTTAATTTTTAGTTTTAAATTTAAATTAATTAATCGGGACCAAACGACGTAAATATTGAATTAAAATTCGAGTGAAATTTTATTGCAATAAAATAATTCCCTCATGTTTATTTTAATTCAAGTTAAATTTTTATTCTACATTTAATTAATATACGCGAGTTTAATGCGTATATGTTGGTCAGGAGCCTTCGACCTACCAATTCTTGTCTAGTGTTTTTTTATTTTATTTATTTATTTATTTAATTATTGCATGTCGGATTGTAATAATTATTTTAATTAAATAAAATAAGATATGTGTGTCATATCAAGTGTCATTATATGTATAAGGGCATGTACACCCATTCCTAAAGTTGTATTTTATACCCCGAGACCCCCTCGCATGTGTACGAGTACAATTGTATAATGACGAGATGATGTATGAAGCACTTCATACCATGTGATGGTGATACACCAGACATGATTTGGATGCATAGGATGAGCAGGTGTTATTGTTCAATTTCCAAGCCACGCGACTAAAGGTACTTACCCCTAGGGTTGCGGTTGGTCCATTATTCACTCAACGGATCAACCATTAGAACTGGATCATGATCAGGTGTTCATTTTATGTTTTCATGGTTTATTATTTTTGTGCATGTGTAATTTATTGCATGATCAAATAGTATAATAATAAACTCGCATACAAGATAAAATGAACAAGTGATGCGATGGAATTTCTATTTCTTGCACGGTCAGTTGTGAGTGTGATCACTTAGTACATGCTTATAAAAATAAACAATGATTTAATTCGTCATATTAAAAATAATAAAAGCCTCAAAATATATATTAATTCTTAACCACCTTCCGTCATTCATGTTTTGACAAAACTAGCTATTTGAGGTGCTGATCATTCCATAGATGAGGGTGCCTCTTACTATCAGGGAGTCCTTATAAGAATGATGTGTTGACATAACTAAAATTGTAGCAAACAAATAGCCATAGAGAGCTTGTTGAAATTTTAGAGGCAAGCATTGAGTAAATCAGGTTCTGGTTTTAAGAAGCTGGGACTTCACTCAACAGATGGAGGAGCTGTAAGTTAAAGCGGTCAGCAATCCAAAAGCCTACCTAGAACCCTCCATGTAGTGGCATAGCCATAACTAGTAGACTATGAGTGGTGGTTCGGTGATACTTTCCACTAGAATAGTCAAGCGATAGAGTATTCTGATTATAGCACAGAGGGTTCCTAGAATCTGATAAAATAGTGGGAGACATTAAATGATTGAAGTAATTAATCAAAAAATGTCTAAACTGGTAATTCAGATAAAAGGCACTATTCTGCTAAAATTCATTTTTGTAGAAAAAAATGGAAAGTTATAACACAAGATTAAAACTGTGATATTATAATTGAAAAAAGTAAATGTCCACACTAACACGAGTATCCTTGAATAGTACAGGTGTGTGCGCATAGTACTATGATATAAGAAACTCAAGGTGTCAGTCTCCCCAACTCTGTTAAACTACCTCATGAAGCAAGGGTGAAAATTTCTCAGTGGAGACTAATGTACAAAGTATATGATAGTTATATTATTTTTATTTCATCAACCTCTGGTGTCAGTTGCAGTCGCTACACCCAGACATAGATGATATAACATAAAGTCTCATCTCCAAGATGTTTTGAAGGGAAAAAAAGTAATGATATGAATAAGGAAAAGTTTACACTGACATGTGTAAACTGAAAGATTTATCATGATCTTTAAATATCATTTTCACCAAATTACTCATGTCTTGTTTTATGTTACAAAATGAACATGTATTGAGTAAATTATTCATTACCAATTTTGGTAAGATTCTCTTAGATAATAAGAATAAAAGAAAAATACGCTTTAATTCTTATAGAGGATAAATTGAAAGACAATGTGTAAAGTTCAAAGGAATTTAATTCCATTGACACATTCATGACGTCCATAAATTAATGAGGTATTGAAAGTGGTTATTTTCATGCATTATTATAAAATAATTCTATGGATGTTTAAAAGAAACAAACTGATTTAAAGAAGCAAGTTGCCGCTTCTACATCAGGCATATTCATCAATGTAATGTTTCCTTTTACAACTTGGGTATTTAATACTATATTATTTTTACATATGTGTATTTAAATACAATAACCAAGTAAGTATATAAACATTACTAGAAGTCAGGTGTATTCTCTAAGTGGTTGTGAAAGGGTGATACCTAGGCCAGTGGTTAGAAGTACACGACTTCTTTAATTTCCATGTGAAAAATTCGTGTTGAACTATTATTGAGTATAACCACAATAATTAATCTCATGTGCCCTTAGACGCAAGGATGCATTCTTTTAGGTTCTATAATGAATGTTGTTTTTGGTAAAATCAATCGCTAGTTCAGTAATACATGAATCATAGGAAATTAATGATGAATATAAATGTAATACTTATACCCAGTTGTGACAAGATAATTCTTTTTCAAGTTATACTAAATGTGGACATCACCAATAGACTATATTTGGTATTTTGGATCGGTATAGATAAATAATTTTGGTAGTATCGACATCTTTAGTTTGGACAAAGGAGCCTTTAGAAATAAAGGTATGTCATAAAGCATTTAGAAATAGTTAAACTAGTAAGCGTGAACTATACCAAGTATAATCTAGAGGTATATATACTTCATAAGATTCATTTAAGTAATTAAGGAATAACAAAGTGATGTATATTCATTGTCAAGATATATGAGTTGCTTCGGATTGGGATACCAAAGAATATCATGACCAACCATTCATCAATCATGATAATTTAGCGTGGAGAAATTTCTAAATGTACATTACCATATCGACATCACAACATTGATGTTAATGAAGAGGATTGATGATGAAGTCTTGCATATCAACATTGATCAAAAAAAATTAGCATGGAGTAATTCCTAAATGGAAATTTTATACATCAAATTATTGATGTAAGTAATGTCAATGTTGGAACTAGCAGATACATCGTTTATATTTCAGGAAATGATTTGCAAATAGAAGTGATATCCCACAACCATATGCCAACTATAATGACATATGAATATCATATTAGTCATAGTATGATGTAAAACTATTATGTCATAAGAACATGTGTTTGGATGCAAAGAGTTTGTTAGGACATAAACAAACTTGCATCCAGAAAAACACATTGTGCATTTAGTATAATAATCCAAAAAGTTTCTTAGGATATTATAAAAGTACCTATAATAGAAAAGATATAGTCAAGTTATAGAGTATATTTCTATAATTGGGTGCACATCTCTATTAGAGATAGTGGGTTCTATATCTACTAGTGTTTAATAAATGCACAAAATTCACAAATAGTTGGCATAAGAACTTGTTTCACAAGCGCTTGTGAAACTATGTATGTTCTAGAGACAAAAACTATGTAGCAAGGATAAAATCATGGTGTTTGTTTTTAAATTCACCGCGGTCAGTGATCTATTATTCAATATGAATAATATTTTTTTCATTTAAGTAGTATATGGAAATCACCTAAACTTGATAAGACCAACTAAAATTCAATTAATGGATTTCATGTATCCAAGTAAAGGGGCTTATTATTTTGAATACTACGGTGGGTATACAAGTGAGTTGATACATGGATGGTACTAGTGTATTACCAATAAGGCTCAATTGGTTTCACCAAGTTGTTATGCCTAAATCCGTTAGAATTTTACTTATCATAGATAATAACTTTGATCTATTTATTTAGCATTGGATGTCATGACCACCAATCATGGAAGGTGTCTATACAACACAACCTGAAAGGGATGGTCAAGTCACAGAATGCTAATAAAGGTTGCAAGTTACTAAAATCCAGTTTAGGATTAAATTATGCAATGTGATCATAGAATATACATTAAAAAAATGATTTCCATGTGTCTATGGAAGGTTACTAGGAGCACCAATGTTTTCCAAGAAAAAATATGTTCGTCAACATATGGAAAACAGACATTGGTCTCACAGTTATTTAAGACCAAAATGAAATTTATTCTTCTATTATTGACTTAAAGTAGAATCCTATGTTCTAGGGAACATGACGTACTAAGGTAGATCTATAGGTTGCTTGGTCCATGTCAATCATATGTATAGTGACATCATATTGAAAAATAAAGGTTGAAACAATTCAAGATATGAATTGTTGCCTATGTCACAGGGCATAATCTCCCCATGTTGACATGTCCGTGACATGGGAAGAGATAAACATGGTGAGTTAAAATACATACATCGTAACGATGGATCAATCACTCATTCTATAATATGTACAAGAACCAATGTTTCCATGGTATTTTATAGTAAGTAAATATTAGTTATATCCATGAGCACTTCAATAGATGTTGTCAGAACTATCTAATTGTACTTTGGTAAGTACAAAACATATGTACCTAGTAAGTGGATAAGAAAGGATACTTGTTTTGGGGGATACAAACTAGTATTACATAGATCAAGAGATCTATTATTGCAATTAAAGATGATGAGCGAGACCAGATCATATAATTTAGTGGTAGTCATACCAATAATGATAGAGTGCATTGTCACTTCTAAGGTAGCTAAGAAGAAGATATGAAATAATCTGTTCCCATTCATGGAATCACACCTAGTGAGAAAAGTATTATCATAATCTAAATTATGATATTCTTACTGGACGAGATGTCAAGATATGATAGTAGAAAAAATGAGATATACTCGGGATACCTTATCTTGAGTAGTTTTACTCAATGAGATGAGTTCGCTATAGAAGAATAGCCACGCGGAAGAACAGTGGCAGACCCAGTAGCTAAAGCCATTACTCTGCAGAAACATTATGTTCATCATGTGAGTGGATAACATGTTTGGTTAGAAAGTTTGCTCTAGTGCTAGTGGGAGTGTTGAAATAGTGGGTGACCTAGACCCAAATATTTAGTGCTTTTGATTACCATATATTGTATAAAGTTATCTATGCATGATGTCATCTTACCATTATAGTGTATATTGTTCTGCATCCACTATTGAAATGGTAATGTCCAAAGATTAATTGTCATATCGAAAGGTTATAGCAGTTCCCATGCTATAATGAGAACCTCTATATACGATGACATTAATCTTAAATATATGTTATATGGTTTAGATACATCTTATTGATTGGAAACAATAGATTTTTGGCTATCAGGTGATGGGGGCTCATAAGAATTGAGACTTCTTCTCATGAAGTTCACACTTGGTTATCTCCAGTAGTGAGATCATGAGGACTGGACCACCAATAAGAACTCTACATGTTTTTTGTGTCATTGGACGTTCTTATATGAAATAATGTGTAATGGTCTCCTGAATTGAGATATTTACCAATGTATGTCATTTGATTGCATACTTTTAATAAAGACGAAAACCATGGCAATGAAGTCGTGGAGAGGTAGTTTGTGTTGGGTGTGTTGTTGGTGGCATGGAATTGGTTGAATGGTCAAGAAAGGATTTGTTACTTCCAAGTTATGGAAGTAATATATCTCAGCCCATGTTGATATGGATGGAAGTACCTTTATAGGATAATGACCATGACAGTCAAGGGTAAATTCACGCAGTAACATCAACAAACAATAAAGAAAGAAAAGGATGATGACATGAGAGTGCGCCATGCTTTATGAGATATTACTGACAAAGAGATTATATTACATTGTGCGTGTTCATAGGTTGGTTATTGCTATTGTGACAATCCTTATTTCTTCAGGGGCCATGATGGGTTACTAGATCTTGCTCTTGGTCTATGAATAATATTCCCTGCTTTCGAAATAAGGGCCTAGAGGGTCACACACAATAAGCGTATTCAAGAATCTTCCCTATTTAGTTGAATAAAACATTTGGACATAATGGGCCCCACCACAGGGGTCCAAGATTTTTCCAAAGTAAAATGATCACCAATACAATAAATAAATTCATAGTTTTCATGTTTAGAATATTGAGTATTGAATTTATTTATTAAATGTATTTAGGAGTTTTTGTAAATACATGAAAAATATTAATTGACAAACATTAAATAATTCAATGTTCAAGTAATATTTATGGGAGCGATGGGTCGAGTTAATGACTCAATTATTATCATGTAATATATTTTAATATATTACAAGTGAATGATAATAATATTTATGACTTAGATTAGTAGTCATAAAATGTCGTTGATAGTGAATTAAGTATCCAAGTCCGACGAGGCTGTACTAGGTATTTTAATTAAGAACTATAAATGGAACGGGAGGGGCTTTTGGCTATTACTATTCAAGGAGCTCCTCTACCTTCCCTTATCTCCCCTAATATAGAGAGAGAGGATCTAGATCCATGGAGCTTGGATGGAGCTCTCTCTTGGGCATCGTTAGTGAAGCGATGAGGTGATCATTGGAGCATCGAAGGAGTCATCGCAATTCTGCGCTAGAAATCAGATTACGACGAAGGAAACTCCCATGGATTCCTTGAAACATGTATAGAAAATCTAGAGGAATTCGACTTCTGATTCTTCGAGCAGCAGTCTCCCACGAGGAGAAGACGTTGTGCACATCTTTAGATATAAACCATGTATTTCTACAGTGTATTTTGTGCTTAAAATCATTCACACGTGGTCCTCGGCTAATATAGGGCTGCTGTTCACCAATGTGGACAAGTTAACATCGATCATTGGTGGAAAAATATTATAATCCCACCTATTTGGGGCTTTTTCTAGATGTCTAGTTCTAACAATCCCTTTAAAATTCCAAAATTTTAGGTCAGAATATTCCATCCATGATGTAGATCAACTCTAATATTCCTAACATTCTCAATTGAAATGTATTTAAGGTCATTTGATACACATTCCCAACACCACAAGGGTTTGTGAACTATTCAACTGGAGAAGAATAATATCATTACCATGATAGATCTCATCATGGTAGTGTAGAGATGGATCATAGGGACTTGAATCATGACATCAACAATGGTCAAACCTCCCCATGGAGATACTCCCATGAACATGGAAAAATCCTCCTCATTCCTATAGAAATACGTATATAGAAGTTTTAACAACATAGAAAACTTTGTATCAAGAGATTCTCTAAACATCAGGATCAGTTGCTTATAGTTCCACATAAACATCAAGAAGTATTATGCTCCATCTAAAAGGCGTCCCTTGGGATAATATTCCCTGGTATAACCAAATGGTTGCATATAATATTTATGAATTCTAGGTTGAAATTAAAAAATGGAAAGGGTTGTCCAAAAAAACCCCCACTTAATATTTTTGTCTATCATCACTTCAGACACTGAGATCCTGTACGAGCTAGAAAATGTGTACATAAAATATCTGTGCCAAAATATTTGTGCTACTCATCATATATGTAATACTAGAAACATCTCTTATCCATGGTATGAGGGTCATATTCATACCATCATGATGTTTTTTTCATCTATAACTTTTCACTATCTCTATGGCCTGGGATCCAAATCTAGAAAAGCATAGTGAAAATTTTAATCACCATTTCCAATATTTCATAATAACCCTGTGGAAAATAATCATTTATGCTAAATCCTGTATCTGTATTTCAATATGAAAAAATTATGGATAATTACACTTTTCCAAACCCCTATAATAGATGAACCCTTTAGATACAACTTTCTGTAACATCATATACCTTAGTAAAATTAGAGGACTGGGTGACCCTCATGCCATTTGGTCACTACAACACAATCCCCCACTTCAACAATTTGTAGACATCCAAAAACTAAGGAAAGCATAGCCAACATATCCTAAAAATGGGCCCCTATTAATAAAATTAATACATTTTCAACATTGTAGCTGACTTTATGTTAAATTGGGAAACTTTATGTGATGAATGGTCCCCATCATTGGCTACCATTGTAGCCATCAGCTATATAAGAATAGTTTCTCTATATCAAACAAGCCATAATATCATTTGACATAGTTTTTTTTTCTAGGAATGGAACAAGGTCTACAGACAGGGGGTATATCTACCATTACCTCCACCTCTCATATCATCAATTCCGAACAGGGTTTAGTAAATACCAGCCGAAATTAATAACAAACACCGATATAGTAGGCTATGGGAATTTATATCTCAATTAACATCACTAGGTTCATAATCTTCTGAGAGGGTCCTAGGAAAATCTACGGTGATTCAAATTCAACCCCATCCCACTAGGCAATGGGCATTTATATTTCAATGTCATCCTGGGAGTCATTAAATCCCTGACTGGAGTCATTGAATCCTTAACAACAATATTAATCATTTACAATTGTGGCCTCGAATAACACCATCCCACAGGGCTAGGGGTATCTCCATCGTCTTCATCACTATAGTGAGAATTATTCATCTCTAGGATGGTCAGTAAAGGTCAATAGTCGTATCCCATTCACTCCTCCCACAAAAAAATCCAACCTCTATTATTCGGGTAATGGTTGAAAAACACATCCATAATCTCTATTAATGTAATAGTTCATAGACCATGGTGGTATGATCATATGGATAAGGAAATTAGATATCATTTGGTTCAAAAACCAAAATAGAAAAATATGGATAGGGGTTCGAATAAAGACCCTGATGGTGGGAGTGTAGAACCAGCCTACTATATCAAAAGTAAAGGTACAACCACCATTATCAGATATGCCTCTGTGAATTTTTCACCATAAATTAAATAAATATTGCATATCCATATTTTAATTCAAAGATCAACAATAAGGATAACCTACCTCAAGATATGGGTGATCTAGATGGACCAACTGAGGCTGCACTCACTTGGAAACAAATATGGTTTCAATACCTAGCACATCTGAATAATGAGTTCTTACATATATGGAGGAACACTAAAAAGAAAAATGGAAAGGTGTGGCATGAATCCCAATCACCACCCAAGAGATTTTGGGTTCCTTCCATGGAGTACATGCATCATGGTGTGAGAGTGAAATAAAAACTCTCAGACAAATCAATGAGGAGCTACATGGGGGAACCATTCCCACTAGGTATTTTCTTTAGGCTGAGGAGAATATTCTCCCTCACATAGTAAATTCTCCATTATGTGTGACATATGAGCATCATATTATCTTCAAATCATGGTGGTAAGTACACATAAATGGGTATGTAAATATTTATTTTGATTTAAATCTATTGAGGATATGGAATCCCCCACTTTGGGGTGATCACTAAGTTTTAGGATGAATTATGAATTAGTGGGAGATGAAGGTGGTGCCATATCATTGACCCACACCAACTCCTAAGAAATGGTAGATATCTCAAACCACAGTTCCCTAGATCTTAATAACATCATTGAGTACTTGGATACTTGAATAAAATCCATGGAATGGGAACGTGCTCCTATGTATCCTATAAATACGCCATATGGAATGGCTTAACCTATACAATCAACATCCATCTATCACAGGAAAAACATCTACAAATCTATCTTGAAAATTTCTGAGATGATTCCCAGACACCTCGAATACTAATAATGTTTCAAGGTGGGCTACATGAGTTCTTAGAAATGTAACAACATCTCAAATATTCCATTTATAAAACCCAATCCATGTCTCGAATCATTCCCTCGGTATAGGGGAAAATGATTGGAAAAAGAGAAGATGTAGTTATCACTCTCAAGCCACCAGCAATACCCATCCAAGCACCTTCAAAACTCAAAAACCACCCAGTACCTTTTATACAGTAGTGAAAATAAAAAAATCATCATCTCTTAAAAGTACAATAAAAGTTGGCTTTCTTGGGATTTGAGAAACTAATGAATAAATAATACTCCTTCAAAAATGAACAAGTGCCCTGTTATTTGTTGGCGACCCTAGAAAATAAACCTCTCAAGCTACCACATCCCAAAAAAGCTTAATGAGGTTAACCTCACCGAATGTCTTGACTACAAACCCTTCCATTGAAGTCTGGGTTTTAATATCCATAACTACTTGGTCATCAATTATGCCCTACAATATATGGTCTATTATAGATAAATGATGATATATAAAACGTTAGTGTTTGTGGAATGTGTAACCATTGTCCAATTAGAAGAAAATGGTGACTAGAAGAAAGTTCCAGCCATGTATGAGAGGATGTTTAACAACAAGATGAATCGAAAGACAGTTTATCCGGATCATGCCACCATGGGAGAAATTTTTTTCATACCCATAATAGCTCCACCCCTTTTATGAGTAAACATGCGATATGCCTCCCAAATGTGGGCCTAACCATTCAAAGTAAGAAAAATATAACTGGAAGAGTCATTTTATGCTTCAACTCAATATTTAACTCTTTCATGTTTCTTACCTATAACATCTAAAGAAAAGAAACTGTCCTATATAATGGAACACTAATTGGATGAATATTTAATATTTTATTTCTGTCAATATGATACTATTAGAATACACATTCATTGATGATGAGTATGCCTCAGAAAATTAGTCCCCCATACAAAGTTGTTAAATTTTAGGCCTCATGTATAGGAACTTAGGATACAAGGGATAACATGGATGTGGTCAGAACAAATGATTCTATCATGTTCCCTTGGAAAAAATATATATAGATGAGAATATTTTCCACGTGCTTTAGATGGATCAAAAGAGGTATGGACGAATCCTAAAACCCTCTAGTATTTTCCCATTACTAGTTATCTTTCATGAACACATAGTGGGGGTATGATTATCTGATCAACCTAGAATACTGGGATGTTCGTCTTGACTTATACCCCCAATATAAGATTCTCCCTAAAAATCTACACAAGCACCTAGTTAGTCGACCTCAAATTACTTAGTTCATGAACCATATGTCTAGGAGAAACCCCGCATTGTAAATCACTGACCTTTGGAGAAAAAGTATGAAATTCTAATTTAGTTTGATTTTTTCCAATCCAAGATCTCAATACTTAATTTTCTCCATCATTAGATAAAAATCATATAGGAACTCATCATATCACTTAAAATATCATTTGAATTTTAGGAAAAATTCACTATAGATGAGGGCTATCAAATGGAGACCAATTAAAAAGAATCCCATGTCACCATCTCATTCAGAGAGAATGACATGGAAGAGTTCATCCTTGGGAAAATCAAGCCCCTCTGTGTTTTGATTAGATTTGATGTTGTTGATATCTTAAGTTAACTAATTGAAAATGGTTTCGGGATCAATCTCATCATAATCCGGACCCTATGATTTGTGGGATATAGTGAAGGGGACCTAGATATCATAAGGCTAAGCATCGAAAGGTATGATTATCATGATGAGAGACCTCTTGGGAAGATCAGACTCAAAACTCAGTTTGGGGATCTCACATATGAAGTATATATTATGGTTATCGAGCAAGAAATCGATTACAATATTCTCCTCAGATGAACTTATCCCCATAGCCACATGATCATACCTTCAAAATTCTATCAATGTATTAAATACCCCATAAATGGATTTTGCCACATACTAGAAGGTGAAAGTTCCCCTATTGTGACCTACAAATCCACATAATGTAATTAACTTTTCTACTTGAGTGGAGGAAAACCCAATAATGGATGATAATATACTTGTTGTAGATCCCAATCGCTTGGGGACCACCCCTAAAAATCCATGGAGTATTCTCAATAGTGACTATGTTCTCCCCAGTAATCTAGTCAAGGATAGAGACTTCAACCTTGAAAACCAAGTCCCTAATGTTCCCATGTATATTTTAAAAGACAATCAGTTCCGAGATCTCTCTAAAATGACTCATGAAACAAGGGAGGATAATATCTCTCCGCATTTCCTCTCTCTCCCTGATTAAGATAGACATTCCCCCGGACTTCCAATATCTTCTCTAAATTTCTATAAATACTCATATGTGGAAGAAGATGAGGTTGACCTATGGAAAACCCCTCCCACATTAAAGGATTGTGTCTCCAACAACATTGATGAGATTATGTACGTAAACCTGTGAAAATAATAATACCCATGGACTACACTAATTAGTTTCTTCATTCCCCTCAAATACCAAGATATATATATATTGAATTTTCGAAGCAGTACTGATATGTGTTTTCTTATAACTATACAGAAATACTCATACTGAATCCATATGTGTGATATGCACCATCTTGGATTACCAGATGAGCAATGAGGATTTAAGAAGGAAGGTTAAAGGATGCACCCTTCTCAAGCCACCAATGTATCTATAGATTTTGACAATCCAAATAAATACATTTAATGACATGTGTTTTTAAAATAAAATATTAGGTTCAATAACCAGTGAAATACACAAAAACAAACCAAAATAAAACAATGATTATTTAAATATGATAAATTTAACGTTTACATTAAATTTTAATATATTATTAGTATAATATAATTTATGAAATATATATTTCATAAATATGTTAGCAAATGATTATTAATTATTCAATAAAATTTTTGTAATTCATTTTTGTTTTTCAAAATTTGTCTTAATTAAAAATGATTTGTATTTATTTATTATTATTAAATTTTAGAACATATATAAAATTAATTTTATTTCAGGTTATGGTAATTACTATTTAATTATATTTAATTCAATTAATTACATGTAAATCATATTCATACTAGATTTTATAATATGTTTTTTTGGATTCAAAATTATTTTTTTCGGAAAACTGGTCTAAAATGAATAATGTACAACCATTTTAATTAATTAAAAGATCCCCTAATGATAAATAAACTAACTAAAAAATTAATATTATATTTCTATATTTATTAATTGAATATAATAATATTAATATTAGTAGTTGTAGAGTTAAAGTAAACCCATATTTTATTTAAAAATGTAATTTTTGGAAAAATGTTTTCCGTAATACTTGTGGATTTTATATTAAATTAAATTCATATTGATAAAATGAATCCCGTATTTTTAGTCATAATAATTAATAGTATCTAATAATTTCAACTTAATAATATAATAATATGATTATTAACTATACTAAATACTAATAATCACGATAAAAGAAAAATAAGACAATTAATGGTAAAAATTAATTTGACAAAAAATGTGAGAATCAATGTAACTCTAATAGTATGAATATTTATATTCAATTTTCATTTAAATTATTAATATATTTATTTATTATTTATATTACTTTATAATTTTTTAATTAATCAACGTAAATAAATTATATTTTGATACGATAAAGCACAACTAGTATTGTTTGTTAACATTCAATATTTAGTTAAGAAATCTAATTTTAATGAATTAAGGTATTTTCGAAATAAATAATATTAAAATATAATAATATTATTAAAATTATTTTAATTAAAATAAATTATTATGTAATTTTTATCAATTCAAAAGTAATTTTTATTAAAGTTTAAAAACTGTTTTTGTCAAAACCTGCCATTTTTCAATAAACATCAGTTTTTATTTTAAAAGATAAAATTCACATATTTAGAAAATTATTTAGATAAAATAAATATATTTTTTTGATTCAGTTCATCTAAAATATCTAACAGTGGTTTTTTTATAATTTTCTAAGACAATCAATATTTTTGATAAAAATTAAATACCGTTTAAAAATAGAATGTGTTTATGACATCATAATGACCCAATAGTGATATAATAAAATAATATTTATGGGATATTCGAAAAATATATGTTTTAACATTAGAAAATGTGATTTTATATTTGTTTTATTAATTTTATGATTTTTTAGTGGACCCTTTTAGAATTATAAAATATTTTATCATATCAAAATGATTACATTGAGAGTGTGACTCACCTCCACATACGAAATCCTAATTTTTTTATATTTTAGGACCCTAGAGATATAAAATATTTTTTTCCACTCCCCTTGGGAAAAATCCATGAAAAAAACCATTGAAGGGTTTGTGGTTTTGATTAGTTTAATGTGTAGTGTCCAAAACCTAAATAATAATGAATTTCTTCTCCTTTCCTATATAAACCAACCCAATATCCCATTCCTCTTCACTAAAATCATTTGAAGCTCGAACAACCTCTTCCCTATACTCCCTAGAGTCCTCCAAAGGCACCAAAATCTCCCAATAAGCCTCTCCCAAACCTTTGGGATCCCACTTCCTAGTAAGGGATCGTCACTTCCCTCTCCTCCTTTCAAAGTCAAGCATCTTATTTGAATGTAGTTATTGTAATATCGAATGGTTATAATGTTATTATTTTATAATAATTCAATTAAATTCAATTTTATTTTATTTTAATGTTGGATTATTTATTTTCTCTCATTTTGAACCTTAACGATGTTTTTACTATGTTGAGATTTCGTAAGGGATCTTCCACCCTCCCCTTTTATCACACATTATTTTCATGTTATGTATTTGAATTTCATTTATTCCTATGTTTGGATATGTTATTAAATAACCTAATTACTTTAAAATTTATTTATAAATTTTTATATCCCCTTTCACTCTCATTTATACCACTTGTTAACCCTTATGTATACTTGTTACCATGCCAAACTTTCGTAAGGGATTTGTTCCTTTCTCATTTTGTCCAAGTTTATTTATCTTTTTATACACTTTTGTTTTCAATTCCAAATGTTGTGGTCTGATTTATCACCTCCTAAATTCTTCCCTAATTATTTTTTAATTATTACATACCACTTTATCTCCCATTCATCCCTCTCATGTACACCTGTTATCATGCCAAAATTTCGTAAGAGTTATTCCATTTCTCCTCTTTCTTTAGGTTTTTTTATTATGTTACACCTTTTATTTAGAAATTACATGTGATGTGAAATGTATCTATGTTACCCCCTTAATTTAAATTTCATTAAAATATGATTAGATATCCCTTTATCCCCCATAAACCATTTTTATGAATTTTTATGTCACGCTGTTATGCTGTTGAAATTACACTACGATTTTCCAAGACAAAATCATTATGTAGTGAATACCATACCCATTTCTCTTTCAAGGGTATTCACCTTTATGAAAATATACTTATTTAATGGTACAATAATGTATTTATTCCACATTATTTAATCATTTAATAGATTATTATGTCAAATTATTCCATGTTATATGATCCATGTGAAACACTTATGCATGAAATGAAATTATTAAGAAGGGTGAACTCTGATAGTGCTCAAATGCATTAGGTATAGAATATCATCATGATAGAGCACATTCAATGAGGTTTTACTCATTCTAATTAAAGTAAAATGAGGGTTTAATCTTTCTAATTCATGTTTAACGAGGATTTAATCATTACCCATGTGAAATGAGCCTTGGATCATGCTAATATCATGTTAAATGTGGTTGCCACATTTTAATGTTATGATAATCATGCTATACCATGCCTTTATGTTCATGTTTCTCTTGTGTTCCATTGATATTTATATTGTCTAACTGGTACTGTATTGTTCATGTTATTCCCTATTTACTCCTTTACTAGGATTTATAGCTCAACTATTTTTTATTTATGTCCTCAGGTTATCCTATTCAATTCTGGGTATGAAGTAATGTTGTGGTCATGTAAAAGAAGTTTTCAACAAAGATGACATATTTTATGTTTTATGTTGTAATTTTATGTTCCTAATTTCCAAATACACTAGACCTATCGAACCGAGGAGTTGTATTATGGGCATGTTTTTGTAATAAATCATGTATATGTGTGTAATAAAGATCAGGGTTTTTATAGTTTATATCAGAGGATAGTTTTAGTTTTTTTGGGATTCATATTAAAATACCCTAGTTAAAGCCTTAGGGATACGACTACGTATAATAAATACATACCTAAATTTTGGTGAGTATATATTAAGTGGTTTATTAAGTAAATAAACCCCTTTATGGATACAAACATGTAGAGGTGACTCTAGAACATATGTATGTACGGGTAAAACCCGAAAACACAGCTTTGAACTAGACTAGAAGGAGAACGGGTGCACGACAAAATGAATTGATGTAATATTGGTTCTGACACACCCAAGGGATATGATTTAGTAAATTCATAATCTTAGTATGAAACATTATTAATGGATAAAAAAATCTCATAAATAATATACGTTATGATGTAGATCATAGATATATTCGGTTGAAAATTAGAGATTCAGAAGGTAAGGGGGTAAATGTAATTTATAAGTTATCCCTATAATTTCATTTGATTTTTGCTTATGTTTTTAATAGTTTTAAATAATCATCCTTATTTGTTACCATTATTCTAAAAAATATATGGAAATAGTATGAACTGATATAGTGTTTAAATTATGAGGACACAATTTATTAAAGGGGGAAGAATGCAACGACCTGCGTTTTTAAAATAGAAAGTTATGTTTGATAGCCTATGAAATTCACAAAATTGATCCTAAAAAAACAATGATTGTTTAAATATCATAATTTTAAATTTCACATTATGTTTTAAGATATTATTAGTATTTTCTAAGGTATGAGATCTATATGTCATAAATATACCAATAAATGATTATAAATTATTCATTTAAATTTTGGTAATGCCTTTTTTTCAAAATATATTTTCATTATAAATTATTTATATTTATTTGTTATAATTATTTTTTAGAACATATACAAAATTAATTTTATTTCAAGTTATGATAATCATTATTTAATTATATTTAATCCAATTAATTATATATAAATTATATTTTACTGCATTTTATTATAAGTTTTTTTAGAATTAAAATGCATTTTTCTAAAAACTGGATTAAAATGCATAATATACAACCATTTTAATTAATTAAAATAGTCCATAATCATAAATGAACTAAATGAAATATTTTTATTATATATATATATATATATATATATATATATATTTATGAATTAAAAATAATTAAATTAATATTAGTAGTGGTAGAGTTATATAGAACTCATATTTTCATTAAAAATTTAACTTTCGAAGTACTGTTTTCCATAATACATGTGGGTTTTATATTAAATTAAATTCATGATGATAAAATGAATTCCATATTTTTAATACTAATAATTAATATTATCTAATAAATTCAACTTAATATTATAATAATATGATTTTTAACTATGGTAAATATTTATAATCCCGATAAAAGAAAAATATGATAATTAACGGTAAAAAATTAATTTGACGAAAAACTGAGAATCAAAGTAACCATAATAGTATGATTATTTATATTTCATTTTTATTTAAATAATTAATATATTTATTTACTATTGTTTTTACTTTATAATTTTTTTACAAATCATTTTAAAAAAAATATATTTTGATACGATAATGCACAAATAGTATTTTTGGCTAATATTCAAATTGATTTAAGAAATATATTTCTATTAAATTAATGGAAATTTGAAATAAATAATATTCTAATAAAACATTATTATTATATTATTTTATTAAATATAAATGATTATGTAATTTTAAGGAAATCAAAAGTAATTTTTATTAAGGTTCAAAACTGTTTTTGTCAAAAACTGTCCTTTTTCAATAAGCATCAGTTTTTATTTTGAATGTAAATATTGAAATATTTAAGAAATTATTTAGGCAAGATGAAAAATTATTTTTCTATTTAGTATGTTGAAATTATCTAACGGTGTATTTTTTATAATTTTCTGAGACAATCAAATTTTTGGGTAAAAATTAAATACCGTTTACATATATAATGTGTTTTATGCCATAATAATGACTTAATAGTTATGTAATGAAATAGTATAAAATTTTTATTCGGAATATATATATGTTTTAGCATTAAAATAATGTAATTTTAGATTTTTTTGATTAATTTTATGACTCCTCAGTTGACCCTTCAAGACTTATAAAATATTTTAACATTTTAATATCATTTTCTCGAGTGTGTGACTCACCTCCACATATGAAATCATAATATTTTATTATGTTATGCCCCTATACATATAAAATATTATTTTTCAATCCACTTTTGAGAAATCTATGTCCAAAAAACCAGGGTACGGTTGTTTGTTTTGATTAGTTTAATGTGTAGTGTCCAAAACCTAAATAATAAAGAATTCTCTCTTTTTTCCGATATAAACCCACTCAATATCCCATTAATCCTCAATAAAACCATTGAAACTCTAAAAAACCCTTACTTATACTCCCTAGAGTCCTCCAAAGGCACCAAATCTCCCAAAAAGCCTCTCCCATGCCTTTGGGATCACACTTCCAAGTAAGGGATCCTCACTTCCCCCCCCCTTCTTTCAAATTCAAGTATCTAATTTGAAATTAGTTCATGTAAGTCAGAAAGGTTATAATATTATAATATTATAATCCTTATATTACTGTTAATTTTATGTTATTTGAGTGGGGGATTATTTATCCTCTCTCATTTTGACCCTTACATAAGCCGTTACTAGGCTAAAATTTAGTATGGGATCTTCCACCCTCCTATTCTATCAAGAATTATTTTCATGTTATTTCCTTGAAATTATTTTATTCCTATGTTAGGATATGTTATTTAATATACTAAATACTGAATATTTGATTATTATATTATGAGATCCCCTTTCACTCTAATTTATCCCTCTTATGAACCCATATGTATACTCATTACCATGTCGAATTTTTGTATGTGATTTCTTCGTTTCTCATTTTGTCTAAGATTCATTATGTTGCTACACTTATTTATATTCAATTAAAAATGTTGGGGTATGATTTCTCACCTCCCCCATACTTCCCTAAATATGTTTAAATCATTATAGACCACTTTATCTCTCATTAATCCCTCCCATTTACACCTGTTACCATGCAGAAATTTCATAAGAGTTATTCCATTTCTCCACTTTCTTACTTTTTCTTTATTATGTTATGACTTTTATTTCAAAATTCCATGTGCTATGAAATGTATCTATATTATCCCCTTAATTTTCATTTCATGTACATATGTTGATATTATCTTGTCTCCCTCATCAACCATTTATATATATTTTTTATGACAGGTCGTTATGCTACCGAAATTTCCCCACGATTTTCTAAGCCAAAATCATTGTGTAGTGAATACCATACCCATTTCTCTATAAAATGTATCTTCCTTTATAAAAATATACTTATTGAATGGTTCATACATGTATTTATTACATATTTTTTAATCATGGAATTTCTTATGGTGTTGAATGATTCCATTTTATATGATCCATGTTGCACACTTATGCACGAAATGAAATAATTAAGAAGGGTGTGCCCTGATAGCGGTCCAATTCATTGAGGGTTTACTCATGATACATGTGAAATTAGATTTGTCTCATGAAAATAACATGTTAAATGTTGTTTCCACATTTTCATGTTATGATAACCAAGCTATATCATGCCTTTATGTTCATATTTACCTTGTGCTCCATTGATATACTTATTGCCTAACATGCACTATATTCTTCATGTTATTCCTTTTTTACTCCCATAATGGGATTTATAGATCAACATTTTATTATGAATGTCCTCGTGTTATCCCATGAAATTATAAGTACAAAAAGATTTTGTGGTCATGTATAACAATTTTTCAATAAATATGTCATATTTTATGTTTTAAGTTGTTATGTAATATTCTTAATTTCCCAATACACTTGACCTCTTGATCCTCTATGTTGCTTTTGTGAAAGTGTATGTAATAAATCATGTTCATGTGTGTAATAAAGATAAGGGTTGTCATAATAAAACTTTGTTTGATAACTGAAATACCAAATATGGATCCCCAAAAAACATCCCTGTTAAAAAAATGAATGGGCATATAAGGGCATTTATTGATTTCATAAACCTTAATCGGCACTTCCTAATGGTTGATTTTCTATTTCCGATCAAAGAACTCTTGATCAATGAAACTATATGCTTACCAGAAAATTCTATCATGAATGAGAATTTCAGGTATAATCAGAAAAATATGGCCCCTAAATATGAATAATCCACTTTCTATAGAGTTCTTTATGGGATACTCTTCTATTAGGTCATTCCCTTTAGGTTAATGAACACTATTACAACATATCTATGGGATATTCATCATATCTTCAAAACATTTTTGTGAAAAATATTAAAAAACTATATCAATAACCCGGTGTTCAAATCATAATAGTTATGTGATCACTTTATGATTATTCAAAAAGTATTGGAAAATTTTTATAGTAAAGTATAATGATTAATATGTTGGAATTCACCTTAAGGGTAACATCATGGATGTTCCTTGGCTTTTTGGTATTCCACTACAGCATAGAGTTTGACCTATAGAATACTAGTTCTTTTGTAGCAAGCTTAACCCCCATAAATATCAAATAATTAAAGGGTCTCTATAGGAACCCCTATTACATTTGGTGTTTTATTTCATACCTAGACATAAAATCTATCCCCTCCACTAGTGTAATGAATAAGGGAATCACTTATCCATGGGTTGATGATTTCCAAGAAGCCTTTTAATATCTCTTGATGTATTTACTTTACCCACTATTTCAGATGCCTCTGGTGGAAGGTAGGTAATGGATCATGTATATGGCCACCATAGAATGCTCACAAGGAACCCACCTCACATATAAAAATAATGTGGGGAGTGAGAATAATATCTACTGCCTTATCTAAACATTTCATGGTACGAAGAACAGATATAATGATTCTAGGAATAACTTCTATGCACTAATCTACATAGTGAAAAAATCCCAAGGCATTAGTAGAATCACCCCAATGTCCATAGGGTTTCTCTAATTTATATACTCTAGTGAATCATTGTACATCCTATGTTGAATGGGCATTTTTTTCGATGAGTGGTTATTCTGTAGCAATACGACATTCAGTTCATATCATAGAAATTGGTGAAAGGGAAATACCTAGATGATTTCCCCATAGCACATTCTATAACTGATAATACATTAGTGGACATTGATCTTCTAGATGTGGAGGTATTCAATTCCCACGACACACCACTTACATGGTAATTATATTTTGATGGAGCCTCCCAGAGTCATATCTAGAAAAGGATGAAAAAACCAAGACTCAATCAAGTTGGAATAGGAATGGTATTTTTCAATCCAAAAAAATAAATTTTTAACAAATAATTCTCACTCTTTGAAGTTTGGATGAATAACAAAGAAGAATTACAATCCCTCACCAAAGGGCTGGAATTATCCTTACAACAATAGATTACCTACCTGAATATCAAATAGGATTTAGAACCAATGATGAGGAATATCAAGGGAGACTATTCCATTAAAAAAGAATAATTTTCCCCTATCACTATATATGTAAGAGTACTTATGGAATAGTTCCCTTTTAATCCCTCATTGGATCATTTTCCCAGATCAGAGACGTCCAGTGCTAACCTATTGGCTAACACATCTACAGTCCTAGCTGACCTTGGTCAGGAGGAAGAAATATCCTATATCATAAACACAAAAAATGGTCTCATAATTCCAAATTAATAATATGGATTAAAGAAGTCAAGAAATGTTTTCACAATATGTAATGAACATACATCCACCCATAGATGGATGGAGACCATAACTGGTTATCTCCAAAGAGAAGTTATCCTGACAGATCAAGCCGCAAGGGAACATATTCTACTTTTTGTTCCAAATTTTACCATGTATAGTGGTTTAAATGAAAAAGGTACCACTATAAGATAGGATTTGATTAAATACTCCTCAGATTAAAATCATAATGATACATTCACACCATCGTTAAAGAAGTCCATGCAGGCTCTTATGTAGCTCATCTATCTGGGACTGGGCTATCCCACCTAATCTGGAAGCCAATATATTATAGGAACACCATGATACATGCATGTGTGGAATTCACCATGAAATTTCATGAGATCTAGATCCATGAAAACTTCATTCATAAACAACTAAAATTTCTACATACAACTAAATATTCTTATCCATTTTCCATTTGGGGAATGGATGTTGGGGGCCATATCCCCCAACAACGTTTATGTAGTTTAAGTACATCCTTACTTCCACTCACTTATTTTCCAAATTGTTAGAATAAATAAAACTCAGAGAAGTTGGAATATAGAATATCATCAAAATTTTAAATTCCCAATATTCACTATGTTCATAGTCTATCGCACAATAATTAGGGACAACATTACCAAATTCTATTTCATGGAGTTGAAGAAATTGTAACATTAGTACAATATTGAGTCCAATCACTGATCTCTTTATCATTCAGTGTAAAATAGATAGATAGAGACCTCTAATAAGACAATATCATATATACACCAAAATATGTAGAACTAGGATTAGAAGTACAATATGGAAATACTCATCCATTCTTTATTGGATTACTATACCACCACGTGTAATGCTACACAAGAAACACCATACTCATTAGTGTATGTGACTGTGGCAATGATACCCAAATATTTATAGATTCTATTCCTAATGTTTTATATTTTTTGATATCTAGAAGATTATGAGAAATAGAAAAAGTGGCTGGATAAATTGGAGTAGGTAGATGATAATTGGTTTCATACATTGCACAACCTTCAATTTCATTCGAATTAGATCGCATGATCATTTAATAAAAACAATTACCCTTGTTCATTCCTCTAAAGAGAACTAGAATTATCCCTCAGAACCCCAATGATTCCAGAGAAAAATCCTCTAAATATGGAATTATAATGGGTAGGACCTTACATCATACATCTGTTCGATCACAATGGAGGCTACTCATTACCCATAATGGATGAGGAGTGTGTCACGCCCCCACTATTGTGAGATTTCTCAAGAAATAATTTACATATAAATCATAAATCAATTATATTAAAAAATTTATTATGTTAAAATACAAATGATCATCATAGTTACATGATGCTAAAATTCATGGGATCATCTTGGTAGCCATATGTTAAACTACACAACATCTGAGGTTCTTGCAGCAAAACATTAAACTGCACAGTGACCCACGTCCTGACCACATGATGATAAACTGTAAGGATATTTCATGGAAGCAAGATATTAAACCACATGGAATCTATCATCCTTTTTTCATGACAACAAACTACATTTCAAATGTTCTTACCGCGTGACAAAAAACAACATGGATAAAAAAAATATTCTTTTTCCTTCACATCACGTGATCCTCATTCTTACCACATGACATTAATATGCATGACCAATGTCCTTACCATATAATATTAAACTTCATGTGTCTCAAGAACCATGTATGTATTGATTCTCATTTTCAATGAGATTTATAGGGATTACATGATCCAATACATTTGTCTAGCCACCTCATAATAATCAATTCTTACTTGATATCATTAATTTCCTCTTCACGGTGAAAGGAACCCCTTCCAATCCATTTTTATCACACTGAGCATAGGAATTTTAATAAGGGATTACCCACATAAACAAGGCATAATATCTTCCGATGAGTTAATCAATGTCCTAAATAAACGACCATAAGAGGAATACCATGAGTCCATTCCAAATGATGTTAAATGGAACGATTGTTGTCACTTTTCCGGACATGAAACTACACATAAATGTGTAAGTATCATGAGATGACCACTTTTGTTGGAATTGGTCCCCTAACACACCTTAATTCAAGGAATATGTGTCATGAGATTCCTACCATCACAAGATATATGGTGATGCTCGGAACTTCAATCATGTTTCTAGTCACAAGAAATAGAAAAATACCCCCTCTATGAAAAGGAAAAACTTGCATTGGATGGTCTACCATAGAGAAATAACAATGGATTTATTCATATCATTATAGGATATATAGTGACACCCAAATTTCTATCCCCAGGTCTAGAAAACATACCCCTTAAATGTTTTGAAGCAAATATCCTTTCCGCATGACGTAAAACTTCACATTTCCCCAATATCTACATGTGACTTGTTTCCTATCATCACATGATACATAGTGAGGCCTGGATCACCAGTATTGTGCCCTCCTAAAACAATCAGTGGAAAAAATTCCCACTTTTACATATTATGCAGACCTATGTATTGTTTTTCGCATTATGTAACTATGTGTTACAAGATTCCTTTCATGTTGGGATATGAAATGAATCCCAAATCACCAGTCCTAGCCCCATCTATAACAATCAACAGAAACAATGAACCCCAATATTCATAGCGTTCGAGTAATATAAGCTCTTTTCTTCAATGTACAAGATAGATCTACCCACCACTTTCTAGTGAACCTAATATATAATGTAAAATTTTTTATGTTGGTTCGAACATATATACCATGTCTTGTTAAACTATAAGGGAAGAATCTTTGACAAATGAAAATAAAACTCCAAAAAAAAATTTCCTTAAATCATGATGAAAATATACATATAAAAGGTCCTTATGGAAAGAAAATATACTTCATAGAATACATCCTTTTTTTATGATGATAAACTAAACCGAAGAAAAAACATCCCCACTATAAGGAATTAAACTCAAAAGATCATATTTTATTTTTAATCCTTGATCAAAGGATCATAAGATCATTTCGATAGTCATACAGTGTTTTGAGTGCCTCCATCATATTTTAAGAACCTTAATTCATCAATCATACTTCATGTAATGAGTACCTCAACTCACAGAAAAACCGTCCAAGGCACTTGTAATGGATACTGAACTTCATGTGACCCTTTTTTTGGCAATGAATGTAGGACTATTGCTCATGTATATGCACCTATATTCACCAACCAAATTCTTCACTGTATTATAATGTCTTTTCCATCCTTGAAATACCAGACATCATAGTGGTAGAACACAACACCTCAGTGTGATCTGAACAACATATGGTATGATTTTCTCATATCATTACTCATGAGTTTAGAACCTTGCTCTCTAATTTACAACATTTCAATCTCCCTCTCAGATGGATTTTGGGTTACTATTGAACCTGGTTATCCTAACTATGCTATTTTGTATCACAGGACATATTAGGTGCATGTGTGTCATGACCATAAAAAATCTATGATTTGGCCAAATATATACTACCTCAAAATTTACCCTATAATGGTCCAAATCACAATCCCATAAAATTCAATCAAATATTGAACAAAAGTCTTTAGGCTAAAAGCCCACAAAAAAATAGTTATGAGAAAAATTCTTGTCTTCACTTGGTAAGATATTCATCTTTAGAGTTTAGGAAAAAATTACGGATAAAATTAATAATTCATAAATCTAATAGTTCATACTTCGTAGCCCTAGTAAAATTAAAGCTACACTCGTTGGACCACCTAGGCAAGAAAAAGATAGAAAAATGACTTGTAACATCTCCTTGTAGTGAGAATATGTCCACTAGGTGGTGAAATAGTTTTTAGCTATCTCAAACCCTTATTCGATATTACACATTCCACATATCAGTCTTCAAGATTTGAGTGCCTCACATCACTATAATTTTTCTATGGCCCGTGGAAAATTGTACTAGGCTTCACAGGACCCTTCCATGACTAGGCATGTATGCTTATGGATCGTTCATATGTGAATATGGTAAGAAACTAAATGTATCACTCTGTAAAAATGGATTTATGTTCCTTCTGAGCCATAAAATCAATATGGAAGAAACCATCACTACAATGTGTGTAAGGTAATCCTCGATATGATTTTCCTAAATAGTCCTCCAACATCAGAAATTTGTACCATGAATTATAAATTTTATACCAAACTGTTCAAACTATTATGATATCATCTATGTTATTTCATTTAGTTGTATTCCCTTCCTCTATGTCTTAATTCGACAATCCATTCTAGGACAATTGATGGCCCAAACCACATGATTGGAAACCACAAGTGGTAAGAATCGAGATTTGAAATTTAGATTCTAATGTCTCTAGGGTTCCATAATCACTTTTTTATATATTTCCTCTAAATCCTTAATTCACAATTTGGATACCTGAGTCTTCCAAGATATTTCATGGTCCTCAAAAATGTGTTTATATCATATTTTAATGACCATGATAATGATGATAAAGGGCATTTACCCACCAACTAAAGTTAGCTCCACATTGAAAGAAAGTATCTTCAATCCGTATGAGCCCTGGAAACATAGTGGTGGAACCTAGAATCTAATGGTGTTATAGGTTATCCCTGGTATATCTACCACACTCAATTCTCATGGACTCCAAATTATCAATCATGACTTATATCACCCATTTTCTGATTATCAATGTGGGCCTCTTATCCCTTGTATTTTTTCCTCAACCGATATTATCATCATAAACCATCAATGAATCTTGGAAAATATTGATACACCATTTTCTGGTAATTCTACTGAAGCATAAAGGATTTGATCTACCAACCAAATGAATCTCGTCCATACAAGAAAAGAGATTAAATCCTCATGAGCCTTCAAAACACAACAGTAGAACCCATCATCGTAGCTTTTTTAGGTAATTTCTTGAATGTCGGCAACAAATCGATTGATCTTAAATTAGGTTTTATATAAAAGACCCTAAACAAAAGTAATTGATTTTATGTGATGAAATACCCTAAACAATACCAGTAGAAGGTGTGATATAAAAGACCACAAATTCAAGTGATAGAGGTTTTGAGCTCAAATACCCTAAAATACAAAGATATAATGTCCGAGATAACGGACCCTAAGATGCAGTAATTGAAGGTATGAGTTAAAATACCTTAAAATACAATGATTGTGACACCCCAAGATTTCATAGTACGTTATTTTTTCAAAGTAATTCAATAACATGCACTACACGCAACACCAAGTTCAAGCACACCATGACTTACCAAACTAGCCGTTCAAAAGCGGTTATGAATAATATTAACTTAATTTTGAATTTTATATAATCATTATAATTTTAGAATCCATATTATGAGTTTCTTAGACATAATATAAGAACAAGTTCAATTTTTTAGATAAAAGAAGTATTTATCAAAAAAATGCAATTTTACCGCCTTTTAATAGAGAACGCTTTATAAATTCAATATTTGAAACATTTATATATTCAATTTGAAAAAATCAGCTTATTATTTAGAATTGGGTCATAATAATTTAGTTTCAATAAATTTTTGGTGTTTTTCTGATAACTTTCATATTTAGGTGAATAGTAAAAAATACTATATTTTAACTGAAAACAAATTTTTTAATCAAAATAATATATAGTATTAAATTATACATTTTAATGGTTTGGGATTATAAATAGATTATATTTTTACCATTTAAGCCAAATATGGCCATTATAAGTAATTTCACTTTGAAATTGGATATAAACAAGTGTCAATCTTTTGATAGTTATTATTTTTTTAAAATACGTTTTTTAGTTTTGACAACGATAAATAATTTTAAATTAATTAATGAAACTTATATGTTTTGAAATTATTAAAATAGAACTCATTTTTGAATTCAGAATATCAGAATTCTCTTAGGGTGAATTTTTGGTATTTTTCTGAAAACTTTCAATTTTTGATGAATAGTGAAAAAGACTGTGTTATTGTTTAAAACCCACTTTTTATTTAAATAATTATATATTTTATTTAAATTTTTTTAAGTAAAAATATATAAATAATAACAATATTAGTTCAATGTAATTAATTGTAATATTTTTTATAATAATATTAGATGTATAAAAATTCATTGAACTTTTTACCATCTTTTACCCACCTTCTAGGAGCATTTGAAAATTTGTATAAAACATAATTTTACCGCTTCTGGGAGTTGAATTTCAAAATTCCAAGAGACACAGTTTACTTCAGTAAGTAAAATGTGGTTCAATAAGATGAAAATAGTTTTGGTGAATAGTAACTTTTGACTTTTATTTACCATAGTTAAAAGTAAATAAGGTAATTCAGGGTAAAAATGATATTATAATTACCGTAACACATGTCATAATTCTATTGGATAAGTTTTATTAGACCAAAAACAACCATAGGAAAAATTATGAAACTTTAGGTCCACTTGGATTAGATTAGGACATTTATTATTATTTAATTCAAAGAAGAGTTAAAAGTGTTAAATTCAAAGTTTAATAACTAAACCATTTTTAATATAGGGATTCACATAATATAAATTAGACTATAAATATTCATTAGAAAGATAAAAATATTTACTACATAATGATATTTTATTTATAATTTTTAGATATTAAATAATTTAATTTATTTATGACACAATGATGATGCAATAATTATCTTATTAATGAAATATTAAAATAATTTATGTTATAAATATCCAAATAAATGTAATTTGAGACTTATTATAAATTCCACTAATTTTATCAGTTAATATGACATGTTATGGTTGATTGGAAGTTTTTTTGAATTAATAATTCTATATAGAAAATAGTGTCAAAATTGACATAAAAGAGTTTTTAAAACAAATATTATATTATTAATTGATATTCTATTCCTAAAAATCTATGGTTCTACAAAAGATCTTAAATAATATTATATATGTCATTAATGAACCACTTGGGGTTCTCTTGTATTTTTATATTAAGTTTACCAATCATATAACATAAAAATACAAAGAGACATGGTAAATGTCAAACTATTAAACTAAGAGTTAAATATAAATGATAAGGTTAATATAGTGACCTAAACCTGTCTAAAACCTATTGGTTGAGATTTTATCGACCCATACCCACCTTATCGTCGAAATAAATCATTTTGGAGCCCTTATAATCCTAAAATTATTTTATTATAAAATAATATTTCAATCTTTTCCTAAGGTGACCCTCACCCCTCTTATGAAAGGGAACTTCCCCTTCTCTAGTATTCACACCTTCAAAGCCATTTTTCTCAGCCAGACCCCACCCAAATATCCTCCCAACTATCCTCTATTATTCTTTGAGGCATTCCATTAGTCAGAAAGCCATCCTATGGAGCCCTTTTGATCAAATCAAAAGGAAGAACCCGAAGAAGAGGTAAATATTTCATCACCTCTTTCAAGTTCTTTTCTTCTTCCACTTCTACTATCCTAGTTGTTTCCATTATAAAATAATAAATCCAATTTATTCTATATACTGTGATGTTATTATAAATATGTTACAACCATATTCATTATTCTATCCATCCTTTGAATGACATGTCGCCATACTTGCGTACGTACAGCTTACCGTCTCCACGTCGTGGTGTAGTTGTTATTCAATACATTATTATTTGGATGGATATAATAATGATGTACAATTGATGTATATAATAAATATATCATGATAATTATTCTTTATATATGATATACCATCCAATTATATACTATTTTAATATCAAAGGAATGATATTTTCACTCGGGCGTACGTACGGATTACCGTCTTCACGAACGTGATGAGATTCATTCCCCATCGTAACCATTCAAGACTAATTTTCATTTGATGACTAAAAATAATTTTTAAAGACTTGATATAATTATGTAGATTAATAAGAAAAATCCCATCCATAAAAAACATGACTCAAGTAACAAAGAATATAAATGAAAATGAATCAGTTAAAACCTGAAACGACGATAATACTAAAATACCATTGACAAAGAATTATTAGAAGATCATATATGATATCATAATTTTGTATATGGTTATTTTATAGTTTAATAACAATTATTTAACTATTATACATATGGTTAATGTATCCTCAACCAAGGAAAAGTAAAAGGTAAGGGTTAATTTCACAATCTCTTTATTATCTGAGGTTGTTTTTACGTAAGTATCTACTGGGACCTCTTTATCATCCACATCCGTGTTTTCATAGAAATGTGTTTCAAATTTTTTTTACTATTTACTAGACTATGTGATAAATTCATTTATACCCTTGTTTGAATTTTTATAAGATGTTTATAAAGGAATATTTCTGTCATTATCCAAACAAGGTACTTTATGACCTTTTCAAAAAAATTAAGGTAAGACTGTTTTTTTAAATTATACGGCAGGTGAGGCTATTTTACGCCATTATAAAATTGTCAAAGATTCCATTGAAATATTATAATAATATTTTCAAAATAAATTTTTTATTTATAATTATGTGACTCTTAAATGATTTCAAAATAGAAAGAGATATTTCTATCAAACAGTTTTGATTTCATCTATGTCAACATCATTTGATAAATTTTACACTTGTTTGATGTTGATTTATTATGATACAAATAATTCACATTGTATTTAAGGTTTTGTGATATGTTTGAATGTGAATTAGTTATTTTTATACCATTTATGGTCTATGGTTAATGTATTTACATCATGTATTCTAGTTTTAATATGAATGTTTATGTTATATTTCAACATTTTCTTAAGATGAATGTATTATACTAGTATGTTCTAGGTTGGGGACCGGTAAATGTAAGCCCTCCAGGTTGGGGTCTGGTTATAGCAGACCCTCCGGGTTGGAGTCCAGTTATAGAGGCTCTCCGGGTTGGATTCCGGTTAAATAGGCTCTCCGGGTTGGAGTCCGATTAGAGAGGCTCTCCGGGATGGGATCCGGTTATAGTTAGCCCCTAGGTCCTGGCACGATGCCTTGACACAGAAATTATTGTCTGGTACTATACATTCCCTCAATATGAAATTAGTTATTACATGTGATTATTCGACTAATAGAATATCCATTTGCATGTTTATTTGGTAATGTTTGATTTATTTTTGACATATTATGTTCAAGTTTAAGTTTAAAAGGATATTGTTTTATTTACACATATTTCATAAAACTTTTATAGATTCCGTTAAATTATTTACCCTTACTGAGCATCTGAGCTCACCTATTTCTTATGTTTTATTTTCCAAAGATCCCAAGAAGTGTTTTATATTTTAGATGCAAGGATATTCTAAGGGAACAATGGAATTATCAAAGGATTATTTTTTTGTATGTTAGAAATTGTAATGTAACGTTCATGTATGTAATCTATTTTCCAAGAATACTAAACTGATCGGTCTTTCGGGACATGATTCCTTGTAATCATGCCAATGTATTAAAATAATGCACCAACTCTGGGAATCTATGGTCGGGGCGTTTCAGTTGGTATCAGAGGAAGTTTAGAAATAACCTTGGAAACTAGATTTAGATAAAATATGATTTGAGCATATTATCCTAAGATAGAATTTGAGGATTAGTATAGAAGAACTTCCTAGAGTTTTGGTAATGTATATATTTTTTGAGTTTTCCTAGAAAATACATCCATGTCTAGATATAAGCTGGTAGAGGAGGCTCTGGAACAGATGTTCGTAGGGGTAAAACCTGAAAACACCGCTTTGAGCTAGACTCGAACAGGAACTGGTGTACGACAATGGGCCTTTCTGCACTCTTGGTTACGACACTCCTAGGGGATATGATTAGCAAAATTCTCATTTTCTTTACAAATCATTATGATGGATTTATAAAATATATACCTCCTCAAAGAAAATATTTTTATTATTACGGATTATAACCATAAACTGTTCAATTTACGTTAGGTATTTTAAAAGTATGGAATTATTCATTGTGATTCATAAACATACCTAGTGTATGCCATTGTATAGAAATGGAACCCAGTATAAGGAATGAGAACTCTAGAAATATGTATGATCCAATGAGTAAGAAGGATCATATCATTCATGGTATTAAGCCAACATTTATAAGGGAACTAGTCTCCCATGTATTCTCAACACATGAAGAAATAATATCATGTGTTAATAGATAAGTAAATAATTTTCCGAGTCCTAGGGGTTTTAAGGGAATCAAGAGAAGAAAAGGATGGTAGAGAGAATGATGGATAAAGGTAGATGGGAAAGAATGATTTTTCCCATATGTGATAAATGTGGAAAGAATAACCTTGGTAAATTCTTGAAGGGAATGTGAGTTTTTTATAAGTTTGGAGAAAAAGGAAACCAAGTACGTGATTGCATGGGTAAGAAAAATGTTTCAAATGTAAAATGCTTCATCTGTAAGTTGTTGGGACACTACGCGAATCAATGTCCTAGTCATTAGAGTATAAAAAAATGATGCTATTGGATAATAATCAATTTATGATACTGCCTTAGATGAAGAGGAATGACTAGTGTTATAATGTTGTTGTTATAGAATTATTTAATTTGAGTGTTGTATCCACAATATACTAGTTATATGAATTATGGAGATAAATAAGGATTGTACTGCAGTACTATTTTATTGAGGATTTGAGATTATTTGATTCTAAGAAAATTGACTTAATAGTAATCTCCAACTTTTGGAAAATACATGGTTGATGGAAAGGTAATCCTTAATATGGTCTTGATAATGAGGTAGTGATTTTGGAATAAGAGATGGTTGATTTGGATAAATTATATTGGATATTCTTGACTTCTTTAGAACTGATTAATAGTTTTTTTTTATTTCATCATTGTTGGAATATTAAAAAAATTTCGATATAAGGAATATATCCAGTATTCTATAAATAATAAGGGTGCATGAATTTAATAAAAAAAGGTTTTATGGTAATTCAGGGCATTACCATGTTTTAAAATAATACTTGATGAAGGTGTTAACATGTTATTCCATGAAAAAGGATCTTTATTATGTTTAACATGCTTATAAATTTTGGACTATGAGTTTGGATGGAAGTATTTTGGATAAGTCTAAATGCTGTAATGGATTAAGTTTGAAATTGGATACTATTATTAAGGTTATTTTTGGATTTTTATAAAAAGGACAACCCTGTGGTCAGGTGACAACCAGTCGCATCCGGAAAGGCTACGAGACTTGAACATGAAACCAAAGGGCGATAAGGGTGCATCACCTACCACTGGTCTACATGATGTCTTGGATGGTATAATGTAGTTTCTTTTTTAAAATGTATGATATGTGAATTATAATTTCATCATTATTTTTGGAACCCTATACGATTAGGATAAATAGAATATTTTTTTGAAATCTTCTGAAGTGGAGGATAAGTTTGTGGTAGGAATTAGTTGAAGGAAGAAACACTACTTGTCAAGTATATATATATATATATCCATATTCTCTTATTCTATGGATAAATTAATTCTTAAACTTTATGGAAGGGATTTTAAAACCAAAAATGTGTTATCCTAATTTCTTGTATTTTTTTGAACCGATGGTATTTTAAATCATCAGAGATTGATGGATTTGAGGCCCTCAATTTTACACTTGTTTGTGATTGAGGACCTCAATAATTCCCTATAAATATTTACGTTTCCCTCCTATTATGTGTCTATAATTTCCACCAATGTTCTCCTAATCGAGATCATAATTTGGTGGTGACCCTTTCATTTCCATTTTCCTCTTATTAAGACTAAATTTTATTAACCCAATTTATGATGTGGTTTCTCCCACAAAGGTATTTCCTATTTTCAACCTTTTATTTTCGAAGAACAATTTAAATTTTAGAGGTTAAAATTTATTGGAGGAGGGAAGAATGTAACACCACAATATTTCATAGTACATTATTTCTTCATGGTAATTTAATAACTTTCACTACATGCAACACCGAGTTCAAGCGCACCACGACTTACCAAATTAGCCGTTCAAAAGCGGTTATGAATATTATTAACTGAATTTTGAACTTTATATAATAATTATAATTTCAGAATCCATATTATTATTTTCTCATAAATAATTTAAGAATAAATTAATTTTTCAGATAAAAGAAGTATTTTTCAAAAAAACGCAATTTTACAACCTTTTAATGGAGAACCCTTTTTAAATCCAATATTTCAAACTTTTATATATTCAACTTGAAAAAATAAACATCTTCATTAGAATCAGGACATAAGAATTTAGTTTCAATAAATTTTTGGTGTTTTTTTGATAACTTTCATATTTGGGTGAATAGTGAAAATACAATATTTTAACTGAAAACAACTTTTTTAATAAAAATAATTTATATTGTTATATTATACATTTTAAAGGTTTGGATGTATAAATATATTATATTTTAACCATTTAATTCAATGCTGATCATTTTAAGTAATTTCACTTTGAAATTGGACATAAAGAATTGTCAATCTTTTGAAAGTTATTATTTCTTAAAAATACGCTTTTGGGTTTTGACAACGGGAATTAATTTTAAATTAATTAATGAAACTTATATGTTTTGAAATTGGTAAAATAGAATTAATATATGAATTTTGAATATCAAAATTATCTTAGGGTGAATTTTTGGTATTTTTCTGAAAACATTCAATTTTTGATGAATAGTGAAAACAATGCATTATTGTTTAAAACTCACTTTTTATTTAAATAATTCTTTATTTTATTTAAATTTATTTTAAGTAAAAATAGATACATAATAAAAATATTAGTTCAATTTAATTTATTGTAATTTTTTTTATAATAAAATTAGATGTATAAAATTTTATTGAACTTTTTTCCATCTTTTACCCACCTTCTAGGAGCATTTGAAAATTTGTATAAAACATAGTTTTACCACTTCTGTAAGTTGAATTTCAAAAATATGAGAGAAACGGTTAACCCTAGTAAGTAAAATTTGGTTCAATAAGAGGAAAATATTTTTTGGTGAATAGTAACTTTTGACATTTATTTACCATAGTTAAAAGTAAATAGGATAATTAAGGGTAAAAATGATATTATAATTACCTTAAAAAATGTCCTAATTCTATTGGATAAGTGTAATTAGACCAAAAACAACCTTAGGAATAAAATATGACCCTTTATATCCACTTGGATTAGGTTATGATATTTATTATTATTTAATCCAAAGAAGAGTTAAAAGTGTTGAATTAAAAGTTTAATAACTAAACCATTTTTAATATTTGGTTAAACATTAGATAAGTTCGACATTACATATTCATTAGAGAGAAAAAATTATTTCTTAAATAATTTTATTTTATTTATAATTTTTAGACATTAAATAATTTAATTTATTTATGACACAATGATGATTCAATAATTACCTTACTAATGAAATATTAAAATAATTGATATTATAAATATCCAAATAAATGTAATTTGAGACTTTTTATGAATTAAAATAATTTTATTGGTTAATATGACTTTTTAGGGTTGATTAAAGGAATTTTTTTTGAAGTAATAATGCTGTTATGAATTTAAAAAAAACCAAAATAGTAAATAGTGTCAAAATTGACATAAAAGAGTTTTTAAAAGAAATATTATATTATTAATTGATATTCTATTCCTAAATATCTAAGGATTGGGAAAAGGACATAAATAATATTATATATGTCATTAATGAACCATTTTTGGTTTTCTTGGAAGTTTATAGTAAGTTTATTAACTATATAATATAAAAATACAAAGAGGCATGGTAAATGTCATACTATTTAAATAAGAGTTAAATCTAAATGATAAGGTTAATATAGTGACCCAAACCTGCCGAAAACCTATTGGTTGAGATTTTTTCAAACCATCCCCACCATATTCTAGAAATAAATCATTTTGGAGCAATTAGAAACAGAAAATTATTTTATTATAAAACAATATTTCAATCTTTTCCATAGGTGCTCCCACCCCTCTTATAAAAGGGAACTTCCCATTCTCTCAAATTCACACCTTCAAAGCCATTTGGTTCGTCCAACCCCTTCCCAAATATACTTCAATCTATCCTACCTTAATCCTAGAGGCCTTTTTTTAGTCAGAAATCCAACCTAAGGATCCTTTTGGATCAAATCAAAAGGATGAACCCGAAGAAGAGGAAAATATTTCATCACCTCTATCTAGTTCTTTTCTTCTTCCACTTCTTATTTCATTATTGTGTCCATTATAAACTAATAAATCCAGTATCTTCTATATACTGTGATTCTATTATAAATATGGTAAAACCATATTCATTATTCTATCCATCCTTTGAATGACATGTCACCATACGTGCGTATGTACGGCTTACCGTCTCCACGTCATGGTGTAGTTGTTATTCAATACATTATTATTTGGATGGATATTATAATGATGTATAATTTATGTAAATAATAAATATAACCTTATAATTATTATGTATATATGATATAACAACCAATTATATATGATTTTAATATCAAAATAATGATATTGTCGCATGTGCGTACGTACGGATTACCGTCTCCATGAACGCGATGAGATTCATTCCCCATCGTAACCATTTAAGACTAATTTTATTTTATGATTAAAAATAATGGTTGAAGACATGATATCATTCTAGATATGAATAAGAAACATCCCATCCATAACAAAAATGAATCACGTAACAAATAATATAAAGTAAAATGAAACAATTAACACCCGAAACGACGATAATACTAAAATACCATTAACAATGAATTATTAGAAGATCATATATGATATCATAATTATGTATATGGTTATTGTATAATTTAATAACAATAATTTAACTATTACACATGATGTTAATGTACCCTCGACTAAGGAAAAGTACAAGGTAAGGGTTAATTTCACAATCTCTTTATTATCCAACATTGTTTTTACGTCAGTATCTACTGGGGCCTCTTTATCATCCACATCCGTGTTTTCTTAAAAATGTATTTCAAAACATTTTTACTACTTACTAGACTATGGGATAAAGTAATTTATAACCTTTTTTTGGCTTTTTATAAGATTTTTATAAAGGAATCTTTCTTTTGTTTTCCAAACAACCTTCTTTATGACCTTTTCTACAAAATTAAGGCAAGACTGTTTTTTTAACTTATATGGAGGGTGCGCCTATTTTCTGTCATTATAACATTGTTGAATCATACCGTAAAATCTTATAAGAATATTTTCAAAATAAATGTTTTCTTTATAATTATTTTAATCTTAAATTATTTCAAAATATAAATATAAATTTATCTCAAATAGTTTTGATTTCATCTATGTCAACATCCTTTGATAAATTTTACACTTGTTCGAAGTTGATTTATTATGATACAAAACATTCAAATTGTATTTATTTTTTAGTGATATGTTTGACTGTGGATGATTTATTTTTATACCATTCATGGTTTATGGTTAAAATATTGACATTTCATATGCTAGTTTTAATACGAATGTTTATGTTATATTTCAATATTTTCATAAGATGAATGTATTGGACTAGTATGTTCCGAGTTGGGGACAGGTAAAAGTAAGCCCTCTAGGTTGGGGTCCGGTTATAGAAGACCCTCTGGGGTGGAGTACGGTTACATAGGCTCTCCGAGTTAGAGTTCTGTTATAGAGGATCTCCGGGTAGGACTCTGGTTGTAGAGGCTCTCTGGGTTGGGGTCCGGTTATAGTTAGCACCTCTAGGCACGAGGCCTTGACACAGAAATTAAAGTCTGGTACTATACATTCCCTCATTATGAAATTATTTATTACATGTGATTATTCGACTGGTATAATATCCAAGTGCATGTTTACATGGTAATTTTTGATTTATTTTTATCATATTATGTTCAAGTTTATGTTTAAAAGGATATTGGTTTATTTACACATCTTTCCTCAAAATTATATAGCTTCAACTAAATTATTTACACCTACTGAGCATCTAAGCTCACCCCTTTTATATTTTTTATTTTCCCAGGATCCCAAGAAGTGTTTTATTTTTGAGATATAGAGTTAAGCTAAGGGAACAATGGAATTCTCAAAGGATTATTTTTTTTGTATGTTTGAAAGTGTAATGTAACATTCATGTATGTAATATATTTTACAATACTGATAAACTGATCGGTTATTCGGGAATTGATTCATTGTTATCATGGAAATGTATTAAAATAATGCACCGACTTTGGGAATCTAGGTTCGGGGCGTTACAATGATAGAAGGTCCAAGATAAAAGACTGTAAAATACAGCGATATAATCTCCAAACTAATTGAACGTAAAAAATAATAATTGAATGATTGATATTAAAGACTCAAAACTATAAAGATATAATTTCAAAGGTAAAAAAACAAAACTAAAAAAGTAGAAGGTCTGAACTAAAAGACCCTAATCTATGGGGATAGAAGGTCAGATCTAAAAGTCATTAAACTACATCCATTGATGGTCTGATCTAAATGTCCATAAACTATAATGATAGATAGTTCGAGTTAAAAGATCCAAACCCACATGAATAGAAGGTTCAAGCTAAATGTCCCTAAACTATAGTGATAAAATGTTTGAGATAAATGACCATAAACTACAGAAACATAAGGTCTCAGTTAAAAGACTCTAAACTAAAGCGATAGAATGTCCTAGTAAAAATAATGAAAAATAAATTGATTGAAGGCCCATGCTAGAAGACCCTAAAATGAAAAACGATAGTGATTTAGCCTTCTAGAATGAAAAATATTGTAATGCCTTCCATATGACATTATTCAAGATATTTTCTCTAGGCCTATCAGTTATGGTAAAAGAAATAGAATTCTCCACAGGTACATGAATTATACCTAGTTGTACTATTATAAAATTGGTAATCTCATGATATATTGAGAACAAATATCAATGAATAATCTCATGTTGGTGAAAAATCATGATCACTTCTCAAGAAGAATATGTTATAATTTTAACATTGGAATTGGGGCATTCAGGTTTACATGATATTATAAAAATCATGGGTATCATTGGTGATTCATATAAAATCAGATCAATTAGATATCATTAATGGATGAAAAATTGTATAGAAATATGAGAGGATCATAAAATCCAATTACTAATAATGGGTCATAGGAGGAATCTCCACATTTTTGAACCTATCCTAGAATCTCATTAAAATTGAAGTGCATTTCAGGGGTCTGACTAAATTAATATTTGATAGGCTGAGCTGGATAAATTGGAATGTATTGGGAAAGAATTGGGAATTTAACATTCAAGTGTCAGTTGTCCTAACTCTCCTATTACTTCCTTATAATGGAGTGTATCGACTAAAGTAGTCATCTTCTCATCTCAATTTTAAGTAGTTTATTATGAGGATGATGTTATGTCATGACCCCCCTTTAGCAAGATGAGGGAAGGGGTGGAAAGGGTCTCTGACGCCCTTCCTTCTTCAAGACGAAGACGAGATAATGACCACCGAGTCCTGCCTCCAGTAGGCCCTGGGGTGGTGACTACCACCTAGGGTGTAATATTTTCACAATATGGGAGGAATTACCAATTTTTTGTTAACTAGGATTGGGAGAAAGAAGGAGTTAACACTAAACACCACCAGGAACTCAAAGTGAAACAAACTACATGCATGCTTTAATCATAAAACTAAACAAAAATACAAAAACTCCAATGAAAAAAACCATACAGGAAGGGACAAAGCTAAACAGAATCAACATCCACCAACAAAAACTCCAACGTCCAGCCAAGTAAGGTCCCGCATGGCCTCTGAAGTCCTCCTAACAACCTGAAAGTAAATGTAGGGTGAGCATACAAAGTATACCCAGTAGGAAAAACCTAAAGCTCTCGTGCACAAGTGGGGAGACGTACTAAAGTCCTGTGAGAAGAAGACAACCAAACAATATCAAGGATTCTATCCATCCCACCTCACCAGCCACACTCACCAAATAACACAAGTAGTAAGGTAATAGTAAAGAAAAAAACATATTTGATTACCCCGCACCATCATTCCCCCACTAGCTAGCTGCTCCTCCCTAACGGAAAACGTCCTGACGCTACCACGCTCTTCCTGCCCACACACACCTGGGCCTCAGAACCATACATCCCTTCCTGCACACACCGGGGCCTCACAACCATCCATCTCTACCCGCACACACCTGGGCCTCACAACCATCAATCCCTGCCCGCACGCACCTGGGCCTCAAAACCATCCATCCCTTCCCACACACACCTGGGACTCATCCCAAATGCACCTGGGAGAACAACCATCCTGAAGAGTCTTGGGCTAACAACACACCAAACGGAACCTACCCGAAGAATCTTGGGTGCAAGGTCGCCTCCAGCCATCACAACCAAGGGATGAGGGAGCAGGAAGGAGAGTAACTAAGGGGAAACCCTTCCCCATGGAATGGGGTGTCTGACACTAAGTACCCAACATGGGTGGGGTGCGACTAAACACAAAACATATAGTTACATATATATATATATATATATATATCAATACACAGCCCAACCTATGGCTCCTCAACCAAATACAAGCAGGTACACAAGCACTATTTCCTTAGAAAACATGCACACAACAAACAGTTCCCATTTCCCTTGTTCAAGTTGTCATTCATAACGGTTCAATATGAGTTAATCCCTTCACTACTGGGCAACTAACAGGCACATTCATAGATGAAACAACAAAATCGACAGAAAGGAAAACATCAAGAAATTTAAGAACTTACACCCAGTTCTCTTGTGGAGTCACAAAAACTACGGATCAAGTGAGATCCCTCAATGTACTGGAAACCAAAACAACCCTGATACATAGCCCCATGTCCCCGAACTGCAGAAGACAAAGGTTACTCAACAACAGAGGATTCCACCCCAATTCGTGATATAAACAGAGTAACCACATAGCCTCAGAATCACAACCAGCCAAAGTATAACAGCAGGGGATCCCATTCCCACCCAAATCACCCCAGCAACCAAGCCCCCGTCCAAGAAAACTATAAGGTCACCTGCAATCGGCCCGCAAAAAAAGAACATCCAAACCAGACAACTACTACCAACACAAAGCCGGCCCAAGAAGGTATTTTTCATATTTAAAAGATTTAACACACTCCATGATTTCAATTCCACTGTGTTTTAACCGGGGTTATCACATAACATGGTTGATCCTGTTGCTTTCAATTTATTTAACCGAGTATACGTAATTTAACCAATTCCATGTTACGGTTATTCAACATCCAGGAGCATAGTGGTTCATTAGTGCGCAGAGAAAGGCCACCAACGGGCTTGATTTTCAGCGAGTAATTTACAACATATATCAACATGAAATATCACAGAAGAACAACGATCATCCCCTTTTTATTCTTTAAAGGTCCATTCATTATCTTTATTAAGTTGGTTTCCTCAAATTTCCGCAGAGACAGAAGCATGCCCACCCCACATGATACAAAGAAAGGAGAGACTAATGAGAAAAGCCCCTACATGATTGATCAAAGATCGGCGTTTAAGTCCTCTCTTGGAAACTGGAACAAGTGTAGCAGGAACTCCATGGAACGCGATCAAGAAAACTTCGTGGGGTGGGGTACAACTCGTCCGGAGGAAGGGTATCTTGAGCATGATAGAGAAAATATAAATGTAGGGAGAGGATAAGCCTTTAGGCTATAAGGGATGAGATACAGTGCCCCCAGACGGTTAAGATATGGAGAAAAACTAGGAATCATGGAATGAGCGGGATCGTGGGTTGACCACGCGGTTGGGCCACCCCACATGTCCAACTTAAAAGTCCCCACCCTTTGGGGCAGTTAAAATGGACTCACACCACACCAACATTTAATTAAAACCCATTAATTGTTTTAAAGGGGGTCAAAATGCGGCTTAAAAGCCAATTTGCTCAGAAAGAGGTGCCACTGGGAAAACCCATGGTCACCAGTAGGCTAGGTCTACCGGTAGGCCGAGCCACCAGTAAGCTGAGGCTACCGATAGGCCAAGCTACTGGTTGGCCAAAGCTACAGGTAGGCCGAGCCACCGGCAACCCGCGACTACCGATAGGCTGAGCTACCGGTAAGCCGAGCTACCGGTAGGTCGAGCTACCGGTAGGTCGTGGCTACCGGTAGGCCGAGCTACCGATATGCCGAGCTACCGGTAGACCTAGCTAGCAGTAGACCAAGCTACTGGTAGGCCGAGCTACCTGTAGGCCTGCTATCGGTTGACTGAGCTATCGGTTGACCGAGCTATCGGTAGACCGAGCTACCAGTAGGTCGAGATACCGATAGACCGAGCTACCGGTAGACCGAGGTACCATTAGGCCGAGCTACCGGTAGGCCTGCTACCTGTTGACTGAGCTACCGGTAGACAGAGCTACCTGTAGGCCGAGCTACCGGTAGTCCGAGCTACCGGTAGGCCAAGCTACCAGTAGTCCGAGCTACCGGTAGGCCGAGATATCGGTACGACAACGCTACCGTTAGAAGCCTTAAGCTTCACCGAGAATCTATGCTAGCTTCCTATACTACCCCGAACACCTAAACATCACATTTTCACCAAGTAATGGACCCCAAAACTCCGGGACATTACGTCATATACTTCTCAAACTATTCTCGTCCCCGAGAATATAAGAACAAACCAGAAAGGAGAAAAGTGGGGTCCGAGAGACCACCCTCTAAAGATACTTATCAGGGGAAAACCCCTGAGTTGTTCCAAAGCTGGAACAGAACCCCTCCTACATCCAGGAACACTCACCCAAGTGTCATCAACCACAACGTTCCCATGAGCACAAGGATCACACTACCCAACACATGAGTCAGGGAGTCCCTTCCTACACGTCAGGATATTATCTGCTTTGGGTGTCACTGAATCGCCTACACAGGTTTAATCGCATCCGAATTAATATGTCTTGATTAGCAGTCAGGTTTTACCATCATCACACATTCGGACACACACACACACACAGAGGGACATGGAACATATCATTTCATAGATAATAAAAACAAGAATTTCACATACATTAAAGCACCAGGTAAAACATCTCAACAAGGTCAGAACAAAAAAACAAGGAAGTCAAAACAGCTCTGGGAACTGGACGTGTAACTGGGCCTCCCGCTCCAAAGTGCTCTCTTCCAGGCCACCATGCCTCCACAACACACAAAACAAGGGGATGATTCACCCTTGAAGCACTTTTTCCTTATGATCCTCAATCTTGATCGGTCGTTCTATGAAGGTCACATCCTCTTCCACACCTAATTCTCCTCAATCGATGACGTGGGAGTCATCGTGTAGATATCGACGAAGTTGGGAGACGCGAAAGACATTGTGAACTTTCTCCAACTGAGGTGGCAATGCCAGCTGGTACACCACCTCACCAACTCGTCCCAACACCTCAAAAGGTCTGATGAACCTAGGGGAGAGCTTACTCCCCCTCCCAAACCTTCGGTACCCACGTCGGGGTGAAAACTTCAATAACGCATGATTCCCAACCTCAAACTCTAAGGGCCTCCTCCTATGATCGGCATACGACTTCTTCTGGTCATGGGCTACCTTCATCCTTTTGCACATGAGATGAACCCTCTCAGTGGTACCCTGCACCACTTCTGGCCCAAGAACAGTTGCTTCCCCAACCTCGGTCGAGCAAATGGGTGAACGACAGGGTCTTCCATACAAGGCCTCAAACGGTGTCATGCCGATAGTGGAGTGGAAGCTATTTTTATAAGAAAACTCCACTAGAGGAAAGTGTCGTACCCAAGATCCCCCAAAATCTAGAACACATGCCCGCAAAATGTCTTCCAACATCTGGATCGTTTGTTCTGTTTGCCCATCTGTCTGAGGGTGGAAAGCAGTGCTAAGGGGTATCTGGGTGCCAAAGGCATGCTGTAATCCCCTCTAGACTCATGAGGTAAACTGCATGTCTCGATCGGAGACAATAGATCTCAGAATCCTGTGAAACCGCACCACCTCATCAATGTACCTCTGGGCTAAGGTACTCACCGGGCTCGATTCCTTAATCGCCAAGAAGTGATCTGATTTTTTCAACCAATCCACCACTACACAGATGACATCATAGACTCCCTAAGCCCTGGGTAGCCTTGTGACGAATTCCATCGAGATGTCATCCCACTTCCACTCGGGAACATCCAACCGCTGTAACAAACCTCCAGGAAGACGGTGTTCATCCTTCACATGCTGACACAATAGTCGCTTAGCCACAAACTCTACCACCGCTCGATTTACCCCGGGAAACCAAAATTGTCCCCTCATGCCTTGGTAAATCTTTGAGACCCCAGGATGTAACGCTAGAGTCGATCCATGGAACTCACATAGAACTCCTATACGCATCATCTCCGGAACAAAAAGCCTTCCACGGAAAAAAAATCTGATGCTCACCATCCTCCGACCATCCCTCAGGATCATTTCCCTGATAAACATGATCCCGCATCACTTCCACCTTCGAGTCCCCCCACTGATACTCTTACACCTACACCACTAATAAGGGAACTACATTCATCTGAAATAGACAACCTCTTCCACCTTCCACCCTTGCATCCAAATGCAAGGCCTCTAACTCTTCCATCACTCTCCAAGTATCTTCAGATTCCCAAACTACTTCCTTCTGTTATTTCCTGCTCAGGGCATCATCCACAACATTACCCTTGCCCTCAGTATAAGAGATCTCGAAGTCGTAGTCTTGGAGGAACTCAACCCATCTCCACTGCCGCAAGTTCAGATCATGCTTGGAAAAGACATAACTCAAGATCTTGTGATCCGAGAAGACCACAAAGCACTCTCCGATGAGATAATGCCGCCACAACCTCAAAGCGAACACCATGGCCACAACTTGTAGATCGTGGGTGGCATAGTTACATTCATGAGGACGTAACTGTCTAGACCCATAAGAGATCACTCCTCGCTACTGCATCAGCACACATCCCAAACCAAGGCGAGAAGCATCACATAACACTTCAAACAACACCCCTTCCTTTGGTAGTCTGAGCACTAGAGAACTAACCAACTTCTCCTTTAGGTAGCCAAAAGCTGTCTCACACTGGTCGCTCCACACGAAGGCATGGTCCTTCCTAGTCAAAGCTGTCAACAGAGCTTCAAATCGAGAGAAGTCAGGCATAATCCTATGGTAATATCTTGCCAAACCCAGGAAGCTATGAACTTCTTCCACATTCTTGGGTTATTCCCAAGAAACAACTACCTCGACCTTCGACGAGTCCACCGCTATTCCCCTCTGAGACACTACATGTCCAATGAAATGTACCTCCTGCATTAAGAACATGCACTTAGATAGTTTCCCATAAATAGGTGGTGTATAAGGACTCCCAAATCTTCCCTAAGATATTCAACATGCTCCTCCTCTGAACTTGAGTAGATAAGGATGTCGTCAATGAACACCACAACGAACTGGTCCAGAAACTCTAGGAAGATAGAGTTCATGAGGTTCATGAACGTTGCTGGTGATTTTGTAACACCAAAGGGCATGACCACGAACTCAAAGTGACAATATCTGCACCTGAAAACCATATTCAGGATATCACCTTCCTTCACTCTCAATTGGTGGTATCCAGACCACAGATCGATATGAGAGAACCAACCTGATCCCCTCATCTAATCGAAAAGATCGTCTATCCTCGGGAGGGGGTAACGATTCATGATCGTCACCTTATTCAACCTCCAGTAGTCTATCCAGAGTCGTAGACTACCATCTGCCTTCTTTACGAACAAAACTAGAGCACCCAACGGCGGCACACTGGGTCGAACAAAGCCCTTCTCCATCACATCATCAATCTGAATTCGCAACTCCCGCAACTCAGAATGTTCCATTCTATAAGGATCCATCGAGATTGGGCGGGCTCCAGGATGTAAGTCTATCCCAAATTCAACGTCACATTGAGGGGTAGGGTCACAACCTCATCGGGAAAGACATCAGGAAACTCACTTACGACCTCTGGGACATCCATCATTCCTGCATCCTCTGACTCCGCTGACATCTCGTTTAGCATAGAAAGGAGTGGCTCCAGGTGTCGACTCCCCTCCTGATAACTCCACTCCCCAAAAAAAGCCACATGACGTCCATCCTCATCGGAGAATTCAATCCATCTCTGATAGCAGTCGATGATGTCATGTATAGAGAATAACCAGTCGATGCCCAGAATGGAATCGTACTACTGCATCTCCAAAGAAATAAGGTCTCTACTGGACTGATGCGGTCCCAACATCAGTCTACATCCCCGGAAAAAGTAAGATATGTTGTTCTGAATCCCAACTGGTGTTCTCAACAATAGGGGGATATAAAGTCTCTCCGCATCCAGACCCAGAGCAGGGGCTATCTCAGGAGTAACGAAGGAGTGCAAATATCCCAAATCAAACAAGGTAGAAATGAGAGTGCTGAACAAACTGATCATACCTCCAACGAACTCTGGTCCCGTTAGAGTTACTAACTTTGTGGCTTGCAACTGTCCACGTCCAGCTCCTCTGCCTCATTGTTGTAGACCACCTCCCCAACCACGCCCTGGTCGAGGTCCCTGAGGAGCACCCTGGTGTATGTCTCCTCCCGCAAAGTCGTCCCTCAGAAGGCTAGGGGCCTACTAATACTGCTGCTGAAAAGGCCTCACCGGCAACGGATGCTGCTGAGGCGGGTGCTGAAACTGCCCACCTCTACTAGTTGGGGCTCGAGTTGGACAATTTCTCTGGATGTGTCCAAAAATCTACAAGAGAAAGACTTCGGTCCTGGACCTGTGGAAAAGGGGCGAGGTCCAGAAGCTCGGAACTAGAACTGATGTGGCCTACTCCCCACTGGTCGAAACCTGGAAGGCCCTATCGCTGGAGACCTGCTGCTGACCGCCTTCCCCTTTGATGAACCCGGTTAGTTTCCTTCTCGCGGCGTGCCTCCCTTAGAGTGAATCCTCTCTACTATCTCAGCTTTCTTATGTACTGCAAGGTACGTCAGAAGAGTGAAGGGAGTGACTACGTACTGAAGAGAAGGACGGAGTGCCTCCTCTAACCGTCTCGCCTGAGACTCCTCATCCGGAAAGAGATCTGGGGAAAAGCACAAGAGATCATTGAACATGATCCCTAGTTCCCTAACTGACATGATTCCATGCTGAAGGGAGAAAAAATCTTGTCTCTTCTCAGCCTTTGAGGTGGAGGAGAGGAACTCCTCGTGAAATTCCTTCTCAAAACTGACCCATGAAACCTCTACCTCAGTCTTCTCTCCCAAGAAAAGCGTCCACTACTGATGCGCTGCTCCTCTCAGCTGACTTACATCCAATGGAACCCAGTACTCCCTCAGAGCACGGTTCAAAGAGAAGGTGATGGCTAGCTCCTCGATCCATCCCTCCATTATTGAGTCAGAAACAGTTCCCTCGTACTTCTCGAGGGTTTGTTGATGGAAGGAGCACAGAGTCCTCTGCCACAAGTCGTCCTCCTCATCTCAGTCAACCCTCTTCTGGTCAGCTTCCTCGATCCACTGGGCCTCAACCACCCGAGTCGCTTATGGATAACTTCTGGGTGCCATAGCTGCAAGGTAAACAAAGAATGCCTATGCCCGAGTAGCAAGAGAATTATTATCATCATTATTAAATTTTTCTCCCCAAGGTTCCCCATGTCAAATAAAAACACAATCAGTATGATGCGTGTAACTTCTCTAGGGTCTATACCCTACAATAAATGTAGTCTCACTTTGTCATTTGATAGGCTCAGAGTCCTTGCATCGGATCACGGGGGGCCCTAAAATCATGTGTCCTAGTCGGTCCTCCCTGGCCTATTTCACAAACTAAGATCACCTAACATTGTTACCCTACCATCCCATGAAATAATCACTGTTCCTAACTCCATACTCCATCCTATCCCTCAACCTCCCTCTGATACCATTCTGTCACAACCCGCCTTCGGTAAGATGAGGGAAGTGGTGGCAAGGGTCTCTGCCGCCCTTCCTTCTTCAAGCCGAAGACGAGATAATGACCCCCAAGTCCCGCCTCCAGTAGGCCTCGGGGTGGCGACTAGCACCAAGGGTGTAACATTTTCACAATATGGAAGGCATTACCCTTTTTTTGTTAACCAGGATTGGGAGAAATAAGGAGTCAACACCAAACGCCACTAGGAACTCAAAGTGAAACAAACTACATGCAAGTTTTAATAATAAAACTAAACAAAAATACAAGAACTCCAAAGTAAAAAAGCATACATGAAGGGAAAAATCTAAAAAGAATCAACAGCCACCAATAGAAACTCCAACATCCATCCTAGTAAGGTCCTACACGACCTCCAAAGTCCTCCTGACAACCTGAATGTAAACGTAGGGTGAGCATACAAAGTACACCCAGTAGAAAAAACCTAAAGCTCTCGTGCATAAGTGGAGAGACATACTAAAGTGTCGTGAGAAGCAGACAACCAAACACTATCAAGGAGTCTATCCATCCCACCTCACCGGCCACACTCACTAAATAACACAAGTAGTAAGGTAATAGTATAGTACAAAACATATTTGGGTACCCCGCAACACCATTCCCCCACTAGCTAGCTGCTCCTCTCTAACGGAAAACGTCCTGACGCTGCCTCACTCTTCTTGCCCACACACACCTGGGCCTCAGAACCATCCATCCCTTCCCACACACACCTGGGCCTCACAACCATCCATCCCTGTCCACACACACCTGGGCCTCACAACCATCCATCCCTGCCCGCACACACCTGGGCCTCACAACCATCCATCCCTGCCCACACACACATGGGCCTCATCCCAAAGACACCTTCGAAAACAACCTGCCCGAATAGTCTTGAGCTAACAACACACCAAACAAAACCTAACCGAAGAATATTGGGTGTAAGGTTGCCTCCAGCCATCACAACAGAGGGAAGAGGGAGCAAGAAGGAGAGTAACTTGGGGGAAACCCTTCCCTATGGAATGGGGTGTCTGACACTAAGTGCCCAGCATGGGTGGGGTGCAACTAAACACAAAACATACAGTTACATATATATATATATACCAACACACAGCCCAACCTATGGCTCCTCAACCAGATACATGAAGGTACACAAGAACTACTGCCTCCGAAAACACACACACACCAATCAGTTCCCAGTTCCCTTGTTCAAGTTGTCATTCATAACGGTTCAATATGAGTTAATCCCTTCACTACTGGGCAACTAATAGGCACATTCACAGATGAAACAAAAAAATCGACAGAAAGGAAAACATCAGGAATTTTAAGCATTCACACCCAGTTCTCTTGTAGATTCAAAATAACTAGGGATCAAGTGAGATCCCTCAAAGTACTGGAAACCAAAACAACCCCAATACACAGCCCCATGTCCCTGAACTCCAGAAGCCAAAGGTTCTTCAACAACAGAAGATTCCACCCCAATTCATTATATAAATAGAGTAACCACACAGCCTCAGATTCACAACCGGACAAAGTATAACAACAGGGGATCCCATGCCCACCCAAATCACCCCAGCAACCAAGCCCCCATCCAAGAAAACTATAAGGTCACCCACAATCGGACCGTGAAGTAAGAACAACCAAACCAAACTACCACCACCAACACAAAGCAGCCCCAAGCAGGTATTTTTTAGATTTAAAAGATTTAACACACTCCATGATTTCAATTCCACTATGTTTTAACTGTGGTTATCACATAACAGGGGTGATCCTGGTGCTTTCAATTTATTTAACTGAGTATACGTAATTTAACCAATTACATGTTACAGTTATTCAACATCTAGGAGCACAGTGGTTCATTAGTGCGTAGAGAAATGCCACCAATGGCCGTGATTTTCAGTGATTAATTCACAACATATATCAACATGAAAGATCACATCAGAACAACAATCACCCCCCTTTCATTCTTTAATGGTCCATTCATTATCTTTATTAAGTTGGTTTCGTCAAACTTCTGCAGAGACAGAAGCATGCCCACTCCACATGATACACATAAAGGAGAGATGAAGGAGAAAAGTCTCTACTTGATTGATCAAAGATCGACATTTAAGTCCTCACTCGGAAACTGGAACAAGAGTAGCAGGAACTCCACGGAACGCGATCAAGAAAACTTCATGGGGGTGGGGTACGACTCTTCCGGAGGAAGGGTATCTTGAGCGCGATAGAGAAAATAGAAACATAGGGAGAGGATAATCCTTTAGGATATAAGGGCTGAGATACAGCTCCCCCGGATGGTTAAGATATGGAGAAAAACTAGGAATCACGGAAGGAGCGGGATCGTCGGTTGACCATGCAGTTGGTCCACCCCACACGTCCAACCTAAAAGTCCCCGCCCTTTGGGGCAGTTAAAACAGACTCAAACCTCACCAACATTTTATTAAAACCCATTAATGGATTTAAAGGAGGTCAACACGTGGCTTAAAATCCAATTTGTGCAAAAAGAGGCGCCACTGGGAAAACTCGTGGTCACCAGTAGGGTAGGTCTACCGGTAGGATGAGCCACCGGTAAGCCGAGGATACCGGTAGGCCAAGATACCGGTTGTCCAAAGCTACTGGTAGGCTGACCACCGGTAAGCCGCGGCTACCGGTGGGCCGAGCTACCAGTAAGCCGAGCTACCGGTAGACCGAGCTATCGGTAGGCCGTGGCTACCGGTACGCCGATCTACCGGTACGTCGAGCTACCGGTAGGCCGAGCTATCGGTAGGCCTACTGCCGGGTGACCGAGATACCGGTAGACCGAGCTACCGGTAGGCCGAGCTACCAGTAGTCCAAGATACCAGTAGGCCGCGATACTGGTAGGGTAAGGCTACGGTTAGGAGCCTTAAGTATCACCGAGAAGCTGTGATAGCTTCCCAGACTACCCCGAACACCTAAACATCACATTTTCACCAAGTAATGGACCCCAAAACCACAGGGCATTACATGTTATTTAATGTTCGTACCTAAAGAAAGAAATGATTTCATCATATCTACATATTTTCACAGTCTAGGATTCCATCAATGATTTCAATCAAGATAAAAGATAGGGGATCTTCTCCAGTTCCTGCAAAGACTATTTCTTCTGTCCGATAAGGGCATCATTGTCTTCGAGATCGTACAACTACCTCTTTAGTGTCCAAATATTTTCATGTCAGGATAATTTGATTCATGGATACATAAAGTGTCTAGTGATCAAAACCATCCACCCATATGTTATTAAATATTATATTAATGTGTTACCCGTCTTTATGAAATATTTCTAAAGGGGTCTCAGTAACCAAGGTGTGAATATGCTGCTAGATCTGTGTACATCATATCTAAGACATTGTTACTGATAAGATAGACATTCCAAAAAGATGTATCATAGATTGTGTTTGAAATTAAATAGAATAGGAGGACTCATATACTATCCGCTCAATATAAGATTCATTGATACCTTATACCAGAGGGCTAATTTCCCCAACATAATAGGTCCCACTATAGGGATGGTTACCAAGGAATGAGAAAACATCCATGAATATTCTCCCAAATCATTAATGAACTCTACAATTTCCATGGAAAGAGGGGTTAGAGATGAAAATGGAATGCCTAAATTATTAAATAGTCAAATTAGTATACCACCAAGATAGGCCGCAACCCAAGCTTGGGAATAATCCTGAGTAAGACATCTTGGAGCATTATCTAGAAGATGAATGTTATTAGTGTTTGTGCATTCTTTTTCTAACATCCTCAAAAATAGGTGGATGATTATAGATTGTATTTCCCCACATATGTCATCAAAAGGAAGAGGAGATATCCTTTGGGTGTAGCAAAACTTATGAGAAAATTGATAAGGATTATATGGATTATAGACGATCAGCACATCCATTGTGGATAAATGAACCTTATCTTGAATTGAGATCTTGTATGACCTATCATCAAGATATCCACTATTATTGTCAAATATCATCCCAATCGGTGCCTTATAAGGGGTGAAATCCAAACTTTCAAAATAGATTAACACATATCTAACCTCTTTGGATCTTAATGACATTCCCTCAATCATAGATATGTTCACCAATATGGGATGATATAATGAATCAAAAATCCTTGTGGAATTGTAGTATTCGTACAAATAGAAACTATCGAAAATGCAACAAAATAAAAACTAGAAAGGACCACAGATCTGACAGGGAGTGTTTTCTTGTTGGATATGAGCCAAGAGTTTTTAAGACTTCTTAGGGTTGGTAATTCCATATTGAGGCTTCCTCACACTATTATACATGCTACCATTACCAATGTATTGACCCAAATCCATCTACACACATCCCCAGTTGCAAAAAATCCATCCATTAATATACATATTCGTAAAACCCTCTAGAATAAGGCTTATAGAGATCTCTCACTTTACTTTATATCCTTAGGAAGTATGATCCCAAACCTCCAAAAGGGCTTAATACAAGTTGGCACAACCCAAAATTTTTGCGAAGAGAAATGATGGGGGAGGACAACGATTAGCCTAACCCCGTTATGAAAAAAAGTAAAGGTCGATCTAGTCTTAGAAGAAAATAATTGAAATCATATTCAGTTCTTTCCTTCGCTTCACAATAAAAATGGTGTGCATGACCCCTTCCAATATTGGATTCTACAAAGGGTCATCACAAACATCTATGGAAGGTATTAACTCATTATAAATATCTCTAAGAAGGAGAATCCCACCCATATTGTATATATCCCATATATTGATTCCCACTTCACCAATTAAAAAATTGATTGAGTTGGTTCCATGGTGCTAATGGATGATCGACAATCAAATATGTTTGATCAGGTGATATACAATAAATTGGAAAATTTATACAACCTCATAAATATGGGTCTTGTATAAATGGTCATAAAACTATAAAAATCCTTGCCTATCCTATAATTTCCATTCACATTCATGAGAGAAATTCCCAACATAATAGAGATATCATTTAGACCTCCATCCATCAACCAATTTTTTTTATAGAGGAGATGAATATACTCTATTAGCTTTGAGGAATAGATTGATGGTAGAAATCATATCCATCTGGACCCAAAGAATAGTTTTCCAAAATATAATACAAACCCTAGGATTGAGCTACGACCAGTTGTACATCCTTGAAAATTATCATCTGCATACAGTTGGGAAAAGTTGATACCAAGTGAGGAGTAAAATTGAAGTCCAAAGAATAGATGAAAACATCATCTAACAAGTCGAACCGTTATGGGGGAATTCGATATGATAGATGATAATCCTAGATCTCAAACAAGTGGAACATCTTGAAAAACTCATTATCAGAATACAAACAATCTCAAGGGTCAGCATTGTGGTTTACAGATATCATATCCCTTTGATATACCACAGTGTAAGATCTTGGATGTGATCTAGATTCCATTTGGATAAATTTAATTTTCACATGTTAGAAAGATAAAATAAATTCTTGTTAAAATAATGGCATTAAATAGTAGCATCACGCGCTTCATAATAATCAGAAAAGGCATTTAAAAATCACATAAGGATTCACAAAACGCCTAAACCCTATAGATCCTATCGGTCCCATAAACCCAGAAGGAATTTCCTAATCGAGTGACCCCTCAAAGGACCGATGATCATGGGACCTGGACATGGTCACATGAGACGCATGATATCCAAAATATCATGTGATCAAGATAGTAGATCCTATGTAACCCTAAATAATTTCACATCCCCATCTAGATAGTTCAATCAATTATTGATGTTTAGTTCATGGTTGGTTCCTACGAGCACTGTAATGGCCCAGACCTCTCCGGCCCATTCCTTTGTCAAAAAGAAGGCCACAAAGTGTTCTGGAGGGTAAAATGGACTTTTCCTAGACTTTCTAGAATATTGAAACTACACACCGTGTAGTTTGAGTACACGCCGTGTACCCCCTCGCCGGGTATACCCCGTGTTGGAGCCGTGTCCTTGCCGTGTAAAATGAATGGGTACACGCCGTGTGTCCAATACTACACGTCATGTAGTCCTTCCCCGCGTACGCGTTACCAGTCAACAGATGTGTGCCACATTGGAGTCGTGTCCTTGCCATGTGCAATGAATAGGTACATGTCGTGTGTCCAAACTACATGCCGTGTAGTCCTTCCCTACGTATGTGTTACCCTCAAACCGTGTGTTGACCAGTCAACGGCCGCAAAGCCGTGTTGGAAGCCACGTGGAGACCGTGTGAAAAAACCAAGTACACGCCATGTACCATAAATCACACATCGTGTACTTTTTATTTTCTCGCCTATAAAAGGAGGGGTCCCCTCTTCCTTTTCAACTCACCCCTCTACTACCCTTTCCTCTGAGCAGAGTTCTCCCAAAACACTCGAAGGCTCTTTCTTCCATAACTTCTTCGTCCGAGCTCCGATTTACGATCCGTCAGCGGCCACAGGATCATAACGACGAGGCGGAACTTCCGAGCTTAGATCAGTTGTATTTTATTTGGACTTTACTTTCTGACTTCCACCCGAGGAGGTTTTTCCGGGATCCGACAGAAGTGACGGATGCCGACGAACATCTTCTATGGTTGATTCAGGGGAGCGTTGCGATCAGAATCTATTGACGTAGGGATTGTACCTTCGTCTCTACAATTTTTGCATCATATGGGGTGGGTATCCTTTTCTTCGTGATATACGGTTGGAACAATAAATAAAGATAATAACTGGTTAAAGATCGGGGATGGGGAAGTTGTTATGTTTATCTTTATATCATGTGATATTATGTTGTGAATTGAATATGCTTATTCCAACTGAAAATCATGGTCGTTGGGGGCCTTTGCTTGCACAATTAAATGTTTCCCTATCTTTATAGACCATTTTTGTGGATGGAAACTTCGTGTAATGTGGAAATTGGTTAATCACGTAAAGTTGGCTGTTTAAAATCTGCAGCCCTTGTGTGATCACCCCGGTTAAACAAAATCGAATAATGAACATGTGGGTTTTTGGCTTGGTTACTGGTGTGTGAAAGGGAGGGGTGGATCCTGGGTTGTTATGAATAGAACATGCATTAGGGATACATTAAATGTTGTTAAAGGGGAGATGATGTGGAACAAACTTTGTTTTCTGGGTTTTTGTGGATCGGGTGGGCAGCGGGGCTGTGATAAATGGTATTAAATGGATAATGATGTACGATGTAGTTTTGGTTATGGCAGTTGGAAGTAGGGCTGCAAGGATGGGTTTGAATGTGAACGGACTATGGGTTGTGATTAATAAATAAAAAGTTGAAGAGTTAATGAATGGTGGGTAATGGTAATGGAACGGTAATAATAATCAATGGGGCTGTTTGGCTAATAAGAAGGACTTGGTTGTGTTGCTTGTGTTTTTCCTAACTTGTTTTGTGGATGGCAGGGATATGTTTTACGAACGATCGATGTGGTTGGTTGTGGATTATTTCCCAGTAGATAAGGAACTAATAAAGATAATTCTGTTGAAACATGAAAACCTAAATGGGGTTGGGGTTGTTTGTTGTATGCATGCTTCATAGTAGCTGTGCCGAGACATGTGCTTAGTTTCTCTATTTAGAATCCATAGGTTGGGATGTGTGTTCGGTATACATATATATATCTGTATCTTTTTTGTTTTATCGCACCCCAACCATGTTGAGCACTTAGTGCCGAACACTCACATCTCATGGGAGAGGGTGTTTTCACTTAGTTACTAGCTCCTTCCTGCTCCTTCTCCCCTAGGCTGTGATGGCTTGAGGCGACCTTACACCTAAGACTCTTCGGGTAGGTTTTGATTGGGGTGGTTTTAGCCCAAGACTCTTCGGGAAGGTTTTACTATTTCCCAAGAATCTTCGGGATGAGGCCCAGGTGTGTGTGGGTGGGATACGTGGTTGTGAGGCCCAGGTGTGTGCGAGCAGGATACTTGGTTGTGAGGCCCAGGTGTGTGCGAGCGGGATGAGCGGTTGTGAGACCTAGGTGTGTGCAGGCAGGGAGAGTGTTGCAGTGTCAGGACATTCATCATTAAGAAGAGCAGCTAACTAAAGGGAAATGGTGCGGGGTACCAAATTCTATTGTTTCTTATATTCTACTCCCTGTTGTGATTATGTTTTTTGTGAGTGTGGCTGGTGAGGTTGGGTGGATAGAATTCCGTGATAGGTTCCTTCTGTTGTTCTCACGGTACATTAGGATGTCTCCCCACTTGTGCACGAGAGCTTTAAGTTTCCCTACTGAGTATACTTGTATGCTCACCCTACGTTTACTTTCAGGTTTCCAGGAGGACTGCCAGGGTCGTGCGGGACCCTACTAGTCGGACAGTTGGATTTGTTGCAGTTGATGTACTCTTGTTTCCTTTTGGTATTGTACTTTGAGCTTTCTTGTACTTGTACCTTGTTATAAAATTGTTTAAACATGCATGTGGGATTGGTTTGGGTTTATTTATAAACACTTGTTCTTTTCCTTTTTGGTGGGGGACTTGTCCTATTTTTCGATCCTAAATAATAAAAAGGGAAATGCCTCCCATATTTGTGAAAACTCATACCCTTGGTGCTAGTCGCCACCTCAGGGCCTACTGGAGGTGGGACTCAGGGGTCATTATATCCCTTTCACCATTTCCAGCTCAGGAGGGGAATCTTTGGTGGGAGGGGGTCACAACAGAATGGTATCAGAGGTGATGGTTGAGAGATAGGATGGAGTCTAGAGTTAGACATAGTGGGTATTTCCTGGGATGGTAGGGCGACAATGTTAGTTAATCTTGGTGCATGACATAGGCCAGTGAAGACCAGCTAGGAAACTGGATTTTAGGGCCCCCCGTGATCCGATGCAAGGACTCTAAGCCTACCGAACGACCAAGTTAGACTACATTGATTACAGGGTAGAGACCCTAGGGAATGTACATGCATCATCATGATTGTGTTTTACTTGATTTGGGTGTTCTAGGAAAGAAATTGAAATAAAATGATAAAATAAAACCTTTAGTTTTCCTTACTACTTGGGCTTAGGCGATCCTTGTTTACCGTACAGCTATGGCACCAGGACGTCGTCCCCGGGTGGCTCAGATGGCCGAGGCCCAGCAAATTCAGGCGGTCGATCAGTTGAGGATTGACCGAGAGGAGGAAGATAGCCAGTAGCAGAAGACTCTCTATTATTTTCAGTGGCAGACCCTCAAGAAGTACGAGGGTAGTACTTCTGATACGGAGACGGAGGGGTGGATTGAGGAGCTAGGGATCGATTTTACCTTGATTCGTGCTCCGAGGGAGTAATGGGTTCCCCTAGCAGTCAGTCAGCTAAGAGGTGCAGCGCGACAGTGGTGGACGCTCTACCTCGGAGAGAGGATAGAGGCAGAGGTTCCATGGGATGACTTTGAGAAGGAATTTCGAGAGTAATTCCTTTCTTCCATGATCAAGGCGGAGAAGCGGCAGGAGTTACTCTCCCTTCAGCAGGGGAGTATGTCAGTACGAGAGTTGGGGATCAAGTTCAAGGATATTCTGCGCTTTTCTCAGGATCTCTTTCCGTATGAGGAGTCTCGGGCGAGACGTTTGGAGGAGGCGCTTCGTCCTTCGCTCCAGTATGTTGTCACCCCCCTCACCCTTCCAACGTACTTGGAAGTACAGAAGAAGTTAGAGGTTTTAGAGAGGATGCACTTGCTGGGAGTTGCACCACAAGAGGGGATCCATCCGGGCTCGTCGAAGGAGAAGGCAGTCAACAACAGGTCTTTTGCAACGGGACCTTCCAGGTTCAAGCCAGTGGGGAGCAGGCCCCAGCAGTTCCAGTTCAGCTCTTTGGGTCCTCGTCCCTTTTTCACGAGCCCGGGACTGAAGTGTTTTTCTTGTGGAGGTTTCGGGCACGTTCAGAGTCGGTGCCCGACCCGAGCTCAGTACGGTGGAGGTGGGCAGGTTCAGCGCCCACCTCAGCAGCACCATTTTCCGGCGAGGCCTTTCCAGCAACAGCAGGACAATGATCCTCTGAGGGAAGACTTTGCAAGAGGAGCTCAACCTCAGGGTGCCCCTTAGGGACCTCGAACAGGGCGTGGTCGGAGAGGTGGACGACATCAGAGAGGCAGAGGAGCTGGGCATGGATAGTTACACACAGTAGAGTTGACAGCTCTAGCAGGACCAGAGGTGGTTCTAGGTACGATTTGTTTGTTCAAAACTCTTGTTTCTGCTTTGTTTGATTCAGGAGCTTCGCACTCCTTTGTTGCACCTGGTCTAGCCCATGCTTTGGGACTAGACATAGAGATAATTTTCGTACCACTGGTGCTGAGTACACCAGTTGGAGGCCAGACCAGTGTATCTTGTGTTTTCTAGGGATGTGGGCTGACGTTGGGACTATATCGATCTAGTGGGTACCTTCTTCTGTTACAGATGAAGCCATATGATTTCATTCTAGGCATTGACTGGTTGTTTTCTGTTAGTGCTGTTATCGACTGCTTTCGGAGAAGAGTCATGTTCTCTGACAAGGACGGGCAGCGTGTAACTTTTGTTGGTGAGAGGAGATATCAGGTGGGAAGTCAGCATCTGGAGCCTCTCATTTCTTTGTTAGGCGGGATATCAGTGGTTCCAGCTGATACAGATATGATGGATGTCCCAGAGGTTGTTGGGGAGTTCCTAAATGTTTTTCCTGAGGAGGTTGTGACTCTACCCCCTCGAAGTGGCATTGAGTTCGGGATAGACTTACAGCCTGATGCCCGTCCAATTTCGATGGCCCCTTATTGGATGGAACCTTGAAAGTTACGGGAGTTGTGGATTCAAATTGATGATCTGATGGAGAAGGGTTTTGTTCGACCCAACGTATCACCATGGGGTGCTCCAGTTTTGTTTGTGAAGAAGGTAGATGCTGGTCTCAGGCTATGCATAGACTACCGAAGGTTGAACCAGGTAACACTCAAGAACCGCTACCCCCTTACAAGGATAGATGATCTATTAGAGCAACTGAGGGGAGCAGGTTGGTTTTCCAAGATTGATATACGATCTGGATATCATCAGCTAAGGGTAAACGACAGTAACATCTTGAAGATGGCTTTCAGGTGCAGGTATGGGCACTTCAAGTTTGTATTAATTCCGTTTGGAGTTACAAATTCACCGGCTGTGTTCATGGGACTTAGGAACATTGTCTTCCAAGAGTTTCTAGACCGGTTCGTCATTGTTTTTATCGATGACATCCTCATCTACTCAAGATCAGAGGAGGAGCACGTTGAGCATCTCAGGGCAGTCTTGGAAGTCCTTCGACACCACCAGCTTTATGGGAAATTTTCGAAGTGTAAGTTCTTGACACAAGAAGTACAGTTTCTTGGGCATGTGTTGTCTCAGCATGGAGTGTCAGTGGACCCGTCGAAGTTGGAGGCAGTTTTTTCTTGGGCAGCACCCAAGAGCGTGTCAAAAGTTCATAGATTCTTGGGGTTAGCAGGTTACTATCGGAGGTTTGTTTCAGACTTCTCTCGAGTTGCTGCTCCATTGACAACTTTGACTAGGAAGAACCAGGTCTTCCTATAGAGAGAGTAATGCCAGAAGGATTTTTACTACCTGAAGGAGAAGTTGGTCAGTGCTCCCGTACTCAGGTTTCTAGAGGGAGGGTTGTTGTATGATGTGTTTTGTGATGCTTCTGGCCTTGGTATGGGGTGCGTGCTGATGCAGAAGAAGGGAGTGACCTGTTATGGGTCTAGGAATTTATGCCCTCATGAGCGTAACTATGCCACCCATGACCTAGAGCTTGCAGTAGTAGTGTTCGCACTAAAGTTATGGCGACATTACCTCTTTGGGGAGTGATTTGTGGTCTTCTAAGATCACAAGATCCTGCGTTATATCCTCTCCCAGCGTGACCTGAACCAGTGGAAGTGGAGATGGTTCGAGTTTCTCCAAGACTATGACTTTGAGATCTCTTACACTGAAGGTAAGGGAAACGTTGTGGCTGATGACCTGAGCAGGAAGTCGCATAAAGAACTAGTTTAGGAATCCAATGATGCTTGGAAGGCGATGGGAGAGTTGGATTCCTTGCACTAGGATTCCTGGGTAGAAGGTGTTAGAGGCTGTTTGTTTCAGATGACGGTGCAGTCCTCCTTGTTGCAGCAGGTGGAAGAGTCTCAGCGGGGGGACTCCGAGGCATAAGTGATGTGGGATCATGTCGATCAGGGGAACGCTCCAGAACAATGGTCAGAGGATAGTCGGCATCAGATGCTTTTCCATGGAAGGTTGTTTGTTCCGGAGTCAATGCATGAGGGAGTTATCCGTGAGTTCCATAGACCAGCCTTGGCGGTACATCCAGGAGTTTTAAAAATGTACCGAGGCCTGAGGGAATAGTTTTGGTGTCCCGGGGTGAAACGGGCAGTGGTGGAGTTTGTGGCTAAATTCCTAGTGTGTCAACAAGTGAGGGTTGAACACCGTTTTCCCAGTGGTTTGTTGCATCCTTTAGATGTCCCCGAGTGGAAGTGGGATGACATCTCAATGGACTTCATCATAGGAATACCCAGAGCTCAGGGTGGGTATGATGCTATCTGGGTAGTGGTGGATCGACTGACGAAATCATCTCACTTCTTAGCAATTAAGGAGTCGGGCCCGGTGAGTACCTTAGCACAGAGGTACGTAGATGAGGTTGTGTGGTTGCATGGAGTCCCAAAGACTATAGTCTCAGATCTGGATACTCGGTTTACCTCACGAGTTTGTAGGGGGTTACAATATGCTTTTGGCACCCAGCTACGACTTAGCACTTCTTTCCACCCCCAGACCAATGGGCAGTCAGAGCAGACTATCCAGACGTTGGAGGACATGCTGCGGACATGCGTTCTGGATTTCGGAGGATCATGGGTATGACACTTGCCTTTAGTAGAGTTTTCCTACAACAACAGCTTCCACTCTACTATTGTCATGGCACCATTTGAGGATTTGTATGGAAGGTCATGTCGTTCACCCATTTGCTGGGCATAGGTTGGTGAGACTGGTGCTCTTGGGCCATAGGTAGTGCAGAGCACCACGGAGAAAGTCCAGCTTGTACGTGAGAGGATGAAAGCAGCTTAGGACCGATAGAAGTCTTATGCTGATTGTCGGTGGATGCCCTTGGAGTTCGAGGTGCGAGATCATGTGTTCTTAAAGGTTTCCCCTCGACGGGGGTAGTGGAGGTTTGGGAAAGGGAGCAAGCTCTCACCTAGGTTTATTGGCCCTTTTGAGGTGCTGAGGCGAGTCGGCGAGGTGGCATATCAGCTGGCCCTGCCACCTCAGTTGGAGAAGGTTCATGACGTCTTCCACGTATCCCAGCTACGTCGATACTTACACAACTAATACCACGTTATCGACTGGGGAGAGTTAAATAGGGGAGACGACGCGACCTTCGAGGAACGAACAGTCAAAATCGAGGATCGTAAAGAGAAGGTGCTCCGTGGATGAACCATTCCGTTGGTTTGTGTGTTGTGGAGGCATGGCGGCCTCGAGGAGAGAACTTGGGAGCGGGAGACCCAGATGCACGCTTAGTACCCAGAGCTGTTTTGAATTTTGTTTTCCGTTGTTCTTCTGATATTTGTGTTGATGTTGTACTATGTACCTTTGATATATGGAAATCTAGGCTTGTCGGTTGTGAGACCTTTTGTTTCCTTGTTCTCTGGGAGTGTTTATCATGTTCGGATAAGTGGGAAAAAGGGAAAATCCTGATCCTTAATCGAGACGAATTAATGCGGATGTGATTGAACCCGTGCGGGAGAGTCAGTGCCGCCTAAAGTGGATAATATCTCGATATAGGAGAAGGAATTTCACCAAACCACATGTTCGGGCAGTGTGTTGGTTGTGTGGTTTTGGGGGTAGTGTGAGTTGAAAAATCTTAATGTATGAAACTGGGAAGACCCAATTCTTAATCGAGACGCATTAATGAGGATGCGATTAAACCTGTGCAGGCGAGTCAGTGCCTCCTAAAATAGATAATATCTTGAAAAAGGAGAAGGAATTCCTAATGCATATGATTAGGGTTGTTGGTTGGGTTCCTGTTATAATGAGAACCCTAAGAGGTATTTTGTTGGGTTCCTCTGGGTTGGTTTTTGAATTCTCAAGGACGAGAATGTTTTAAGAGGTATCTGATGTAATGTCCCGGACCACTCCGGCCCATTCCATTGTCAAAAAGAAGTCCACTAAGTGTTCTGGAGGGTAAAATAGAATTTTCCCACACTTTCCAGAATTTTGAAACTACACGATGTGTAGTTTGAGTACACGCCTTGTACCCCCTCACCGGGTATACCCCGTGTTCGAGCCATGTCCTTGCCGTGTGAAATGAATGGGTACACGTCGTGTGTCCAGTACTACACATTGTGTAGTCCCTCCCCGCGTACGCGTTACCAGTCAACGACCGTGTGCCATGTTGGAGCTGTGTACTTTCCGTGTTCAATGAATGGGTACACGCCGTGTGTCCAAACTACAGGTCGTGTAGTCCTTCCCCGCATATGCGTTTCCCTCAAACCGTGTGTTGACTAGTCAATGGCCACAGAGCCATGTTGGAAGCTGCGTGGAGACCGTGTGAAATAACCGAGTACACACCATGTACCATAAAGTACACGCCGTGTACTTTTTCTTTTCTCGCCTATAAAATGAGGGGTACCCTCCTCCTTTTCAACTCACCCCTCTCCTCCCCTTTCCTCTGAGCATAGTTCTCCCAAGAGACTCGAAGGATCTTTCTTCCATAACTTCTTCGTCCGAGCTCCGATTTATGATCCGTCAGTGGTCACGGGATCATAACGACGAGGTGGAACTTCCGATCTTGGATCCATTGTCTTTACTTCGGCCTTTCCTTTCCGACTTCCACCCGAGGAGGTTTTTACGGGACCCAACAGAAGTGACGGATGCCGACAGACGTCTTCTAAGGTTGATCCAGGGGGAGCGTTGCGATCGGAACCTGTTGAGGTAGGGATCTTACCTTCATCTCTCCAATTTGTGAATCATATAAGGTGGGTATCTTTTTTGTTTTCGTGATATACGGTTGAACCAATAGATAAAGATAATAACTAGTTAAAGAACGGGGTTGGGGAAGTTGTTATGTTTATCTTTATATCCTGTGATATTGTGTTGTGAATTGAATAGGCTTATGCCTACTGAAAATCACGGTCATTGGGGGCCTTTACTTATGCAATTAAATGTTTCCATATCTTTCTATACTGTTTTTGTGGATGGAAACTTTCTGTAATGTGGAAATTGGTTAATCACGTAAAGTTAGCTATTTAAAATCTGAAACCCTCGTGTGATCACCCCAGTTAAAAAAAATGGAATAATGAACATGTGGGCTTTTTTCTTGTTTACTGGTTTGTGAAAGGGAGGGGTGGATCCTGGGTTGTTACGAATAGAACAGGAAGAAGGGCTATGGTAAATGATGTTAAAGGGGTAATGATGTGTCACGAACTTTGTTTTGTGGGTTGTTGTGGATCGGATGGGCAGCGGGGCTGTGATAAATGGTATTAAAGGGATAATGATGTACAGTGCAGTTGTGGTTATGGCAGTTGGCAGCAGGGCTACAGGGATGGGTTTGAATGTGAATGGACTATGGGTTGTGATTAATAAATAAAAAGTGAAAGAGTTAATGAATGGTGGGTCATGGTAATGTAACGGGAATAATAATAAGTGGGGATGTTTGGCTAATAAGAAGGACTTGGTTGTGTTGCTTGTGTTTTTTCTAACTTGTTTTTTGGATGGTAGGGATATGTTTTATGAACGATCGACGTGGTTGGTTGTGGATAGTTTCCCAGTAGTTAAGGAACTAATAAAGCTAATTCTGTTGAAATATGAAAAACTAAATGGGGTTGGGGTTGTTTGTTGTATGCATGCTTCGTAGTAGCAGTGCCGAGGCATGTTATTAGTTTCTCTGTTTAGAAGCCATAAGTTGGGCTGTGTGTTTGGTATACATATATATATCTGTATCTTTTGTGTTTTATCGCACCCCACCCATGTTGAGAACTTAGTGCCGAACACTCCCATCTCATGGGAGAGGGTGTTTTACCTTAGTTACTAGCTCCTTCCTGGTCCTTCTACCCAAGGCTGTGATGGCTTGAGGCGACCTTACACCTAAGACTCTTCGGGTAGGTTTCGATTGGGGTGGTTTTAGCCCAAGACTCTTCGATAAGGTTCTACTGTTTCCCAAGAATCTTCTGGATGAGGCACATGTGTGTGCGGGTGGGATACGTGGTTGTGAGGCCGAGGTGTGTGCGGGCGGGATACGTGGTTGTGAGGCCCAGGTGTGTGCGGGCGGGATGAGCGGTTGTGAGGCCCAGGTGTGTGCGGGCGGGGAGACTGTGGAAGCCTCAGGATGTTCACCATTAGGCAGAGCAGCTAACTAAAGGTAAATAGTGCGGGGTACCCAATACTCTTATTTCTTATATACTACTATCTGTTGTGATTGTGTTTTTTGTGAGTGTGGCTAGTGAGGTTGGGTGGATAGAATTCCTTGCTAGGTTACTTCCGTTGTTCTCACGGGACATTAGGATGTCTCCCCACTTGTGCACGAGAGATTTAGGTTTCCCTACTGAGTATAATTAAATGCAAACCCAACGTTTACTTTCAGGTTTCCAGTAGGACTACCAGGGCCATGCGGGACCCTACTAGTCAGATAGTTGGAGTTGTTGCAGTTGTTGTACTCTTGTTTTCTTTTGGTATTGTACTTTGAGATTTCTTGTACTTGTACCTTGTTATAAAATTGTTTAAACATGCATGTGGGATTGGTTTGGGTTTATTTATATACGCTTTTTCTTTTCCTTTTTGGTGGTTGACTTGTCCTATTTCCTGATCCTAAATAATAAAAAGGGTAATGCCTCCCATATTTGTGAAAACTCATACCCTTGGTTCTAGTCACCACCCCGGGGCCTACTGGAGGCGGGACTTTGGGGTAATTATCTCCCTTTCACCATTGCCAGCTCAGGAGGGGCATCTTTGGTGGGAGGGGGTCGTGACAAGCACCTAGAAAATGGATTTCATGAAAAGAAACTCTTACAAAAATAGCCTCACTTTAAGGAATCCGGATAAGATCATGCAGTAAAGTCTTTCATTTAGGTTATGTGATATAAGTAGGGTGAGATATCTGGAGAAGTGTGTATTTTGTGAATGAATACCTCTCCATTCACTTATTTATAGTGCATCCGGCTGAATTCCAAATGTCACTCAATAGATTTAGTGTCTCCTAAGTCATCGATTGGAAATAGTCCCAAGGACTCATGAGGGAATTTAAATTCCTCATAACTGGTCCATTTTCACCACAAACGTCTCTCATGAGGGGTTAATTTATTAAATACCACAAAATTAGCATCAAATAAACCAAAAAGGACTAAATTCTTGAATATAGGTATTATTTTCACTAGAAATAAGAGGATTAAGAATGTGTTCAATGACTCTCCAATCATATCAATCCCCATGGGAAACGTGGTCGGATGTCCAGTATAAGGCCATGTAGACAGTCATGCATGGTTAATAACCCACATAACATCCCATAAAACCCATTTATCATGTAATTATTCTCTCATGAAGGTTACCTAGATAATTTATGTTCATGAAGTTGTTGTAAAGCATGTTTCCCAAGGACAGGAGGATTGTTAACTGGTGGAATCCTAAGAGACCCTCCCAGAATTTTTAAAAACTGTGAGGAAAATATCCAAAAGGGGGGATCTTCATGCCTTCATAGTACTCATGTGACACATAAGCATTGGGGGGGGGTTGATTATCCTCAAAAAAATTCAATACAATTCATGACACCCCTAGACTTTGTAAAAAACATAGGAAATAAATAAGGAGGAGGAGAGAGCTTCTTGTGGTTTTAAAAATCATGTGATGCACCCTAAGAGATTTGCAATACATGAAAGGAAAAATGGTGACATGTCGGTCCCATATCATGAAATATTGATGTTATATTGTCCTAATTTAGTGAAGAGCCTAATATATGTCTAGGAGACCTCATGCTCCACATTTTTCTCTATAAGGAAAAACAGATGCAATTATCCATGAAATCATTGAAAATGTATTTTTTTCATTTGAATTTTCTCCATGAGGTAGAGTGATTTTATTCAACAACACTCACACAACCTTATGAGATACCCAACCTCTGTAATATAAAAAAATGAAATAAGGAGGGAAAAGGATAGAGCCTCTTGTGATCATAAAACTCATGTGATGTTCTAAGGTTGTCTATAGAATGGTATCGCAACAACCATTGACAATCCCTCCTTATCTCACAAATGGTTATATAAAGTCCACCAAAGATCATGTGAAGGCCTTTTAGAAGGAATACTAATCTAATAAATACCCTCAGACATGTTGTCCTAAAAATATGAACATCCCATGGCAAGATTTCATGATCCAATAAGTCCTCATTAATTAAAAATAATCCAATAGAGGATCTATTGAAGGGTGGATCTCGCGGTCTCTAAAAATTATTTGATTCCCTGCAATGATCTCCATTAGGACCTTGTTAAGATGTGTGAAAACAAAGCCGTTCAACAACTCCATCCTAGATTTTTGTGACATGAACTGTGAAAAGAGACGATCAAAAGTGTTGGTGAGGCCTATCCCACCCCATCCTCAATGATTAGGTTGAATGTATTTCTTCTAGATTCACTAGTGCATCTAAGAACCATATTGGATTTCTTAGAGCGATAGAACTCACAACCAAAAACTATTCCCATCAGGTAAGTTTCATGGAACAACCAGAGTGATCATTTATCATGAATATGCACTACACATGATCACTATAGATCACATGAATGACTTCTCATAGGACACGATAATAATATCACACACATCTATTAGATAACTCGATATGTAAAAGAATATAATACTGAATAAATCTAAGAAACTCAAAATAAAAGGTTGGAATAATTATTAATTTATTATAGACTTATTAAAAAATTATATTTATCCTCATGGGATTTGCATGAAAGACCCATGAAAAACTACTACACCATGACAAATCACCCAGATCCCATGACCATCCTTTGGTTTACTATTTGGATCAAGAAAAGTCATTTGTAAATGTCAAATCATGTCACATGGAAACTCAATAGAATACCATCCTAGTCTCATAGATCCATATGTGATCACGATCATGGCCTTGTGGTGACCTTTATATGTGCCTCCCAACTCATATGGTGGCACTGGTACATTTCAGTTGAGTTTCAAAAAGCACATGGGAATGTCAACTGACTCTTGAAATGACCTATAAGAATTCATGTCAGATATTAGGAAGTCCATAATACATGTCATCTTGGATCATGTGTCACCCTACACACATGTCTCATTGACTCTCATGATTCCCTCCATGCATGTCAGCAAGCACGGGCGATGAAACTAGGAATTGTCAGGAGGATCATATGAAACCCTTTTGGCATGTCATCTAGGGTCATGTGATGGATTCTATAATCATCCATACATGTCTCAAGATATCCCATGATAATAATCATTTATCATGTGATGAACCTCAAACATTCCATCTATGAAATGTGACATCCCTCAGATAAGATAGCACAATCATGCAACTATCTTTGGACATGTCTGGTAGAAATCCTTCGACATGTCAAGAAGAAATCAAGGAATGTCAACCAGACATTCAAGATTCTTAGAAAGACAAATATAAATATTTTAATGTAATCCAGTGGCATGATAACTTTTTCCATCGCCAGTGTGTAATCCCTGACCAAAACAAAAACCCTAGTGTGTAAGCCCGAGTTTACTAAACTATGAATAATCTGATTCTATCCATATCCAAGATATGTAGGACACCTATCTGAGGCTCGAGCACTATATTAAGCATCTAAATAATTTTTCCAATACATATATCCTGTATCCCCAAGAATTGAAACTGATTATTTTCCATCCCTTATTTCCCACAATGAGCACAACTCGCATGGGAGTACGAAGAGCAATGATCATATCATTCATATGACTTGTCTCTATCAGGATAAGGGAACCTCATTTTTTAATACCAAATTATTGATATAATTTAATATGACCCACTTATAAGGGAAACATCCATGTGTAATCCCTAACCAATCAAACTATGAGGACTCTAATTATGTTATAAATAGGGTGTGTAGGACGCCTTCCTAATGCTCGATCACAAACTACAATAGGCTTCCACCTTAGTGTATGTAACTCCATCTCTCCAAAATTACAGCCATGGAGTCACAATAATTCCCATGGTCTAATCATTATATCTCATACATAAACGATCTGATAAATCAATAAAACTATGATAAATTTGATTCATTCTATAACCATGAAATATAGGATGAATTTCAAAGGCTATATATCCATATTAAACATCCCAAGACAAGTCCCAGTACATAAGCCCCACATCCATATGCAATTAGTATGATCACTTTTTATCCCATGTTTCTCACACCGATCATAGATCTCATTGTCTTCGTGACCAAAAATGAAGACATCATTGTCATCATGAATCTCAAACATCTATGCAAAATAAATTTTGTAATCCTTGATGAGTGGAATGATATAAATATCCCTCATATAAAGGAATCTACCTAATGTATGGTCCCAAGATAATGACTAAAATTTGATAAATCTGATTTATGAAATAACCAGGATACGTAATCCTCTCCATGATACTTGATCTCAAATAATTTTTCCTAAGTTCCCACAAATATTTCCTCTTTATATGAAATTAAACTATATAGGTATAAAAAACTACACGGGTTTTGATTCCTGTATAAAATAAGTTACATGGGATTAATCATATTAGAATAATCCACTCCTTAGAATATTAAATGTCTCCCTTGATGGAAGAAAATTCTGAATTTCCCTATTATATTTCTTCATTTTTTATATAGTTATTCATTTCTGGTTAATTAACAAAGAACCTCAGATACATACAGATGGATTCAATAAAAAGATTCACCTTTATATTAAATATAAACAAAATATCCTAAAATCATTATTTAGGTTAACCAGTCTTGTATCAGGATTAGGAAGAGATTCTCGAACATATATGAAATATATAATAGAGTCTCCGAGTATGCAAAAATTCCACCCAAAATTATGCAATGACCCTAACCTCCCATCCTCTCACCCAATGAGATTCCCAAAGTGTCATTGGGTATGAAATCCAAATTTAAACAATCCATTGGAATGTATGTTCGTAACTAGTAATGGACCAGGGAATCGTTGGGTTTTTTCGTTAAGAATGAAAACATTGAATTGATGTTGGTAATTTGGTCAAGAACTGATCCCATCACAATCAACCATTGGGAAAAACCCAATCCAACTCAATGAGAGTACCTAGTCGTCACTTCTCCTTGGAAATATGTATATATGATTTTTGGATATTTACATAGTGTTTCAATCTAATATAGGGTTATTGTCTCCCCATAATAACATCATATACCCATGTTACAAGTCTGCATCCTTTGGAATATAGGGAGGCATGCATGGGGTCATGTTTCACTCTTTCTAGGTCACTAGGGACTAGCCTTTGATCGGGGAGTAAATGTATTCAAATAATTGCAGGTAAATATTATTATTAAATTTATGATATATGTATTTACATTTTTCTTATTGGTGAATGTAGTTTGAGAATCGATAAATATGCTTTTATGGATTCACCTAGGATTTTTTATTTTTCTGAAAATTTTAATTTCATAAAAATTATACCCAACAAAATTATCATATTTATATTTGTGTTCATCAAGGTTATACTGGTTGTAAATACACTTATGGGTATGGATACTAATGTGATAGAGAATTTATTATATAGTACTGTGTTTTTTTTTCAATACACTCATCAAATAGGTCAAAGTAAATTAGTAATAATAATTACTTTATAAAAAATAGTTCCATGTGAGAGAATAATTTAAAAATAAAATTTTTGATAATGTTATGTCATGGAAATATTTTTAGGTGTTTCTACATGTATTGAAACAATATTCAATGGATTCAAATTTTATCATGAATTATTATATAGTGATGATAGTAAAAAATATAATAGATCAGGAAAATCATTAAATGAAATGTAAAAAACTCATGAATATCATGAATGAAATATGGATAAGATAATAATAAATCTTAAAGATAAATGTAATTTAGTTGATTGCATGGAAAATATTTTGAACATTAAATTTAATCATCTAGAAGTAAGACTAGATAATTTGGGAGTGGTTCATGTTGAATCATCATATACTACTGAGGTAGAAGTTAATGAGATATATATCTATTTAGTATTTTAATTATAAAATACATTAGTCTGTTATAAGTAATTCCATTAGAATATTTGTTGATATAACTATTCATGGATAAAATAATAAAAAGGTCACATTTTATTCAAAAAATATTAATAATGATAATATTTATTTCATGTATAGTGAAGGTTAAAAAGAACATTTTGGAGAAATAGGCTTGGTATAAAAGGTTGATAAACCTATTAATACCTCAAATGAACAAATAAACATGTGTTCAGTAGTGGGTTCCACAATAGTTGACTGAATGGATGGTTGTTTTGATAAAATTTATTTTGGATTTAAATTCATCCAAATATCAATTCGTAGGTCAAAATAAATATTCATTTTTTATTATTGTTGTTGTGAAAAATTTAACCACAATGCCACTAATTATTGAAATATAATGTCAAATTATGGTTGTAAAATATAAACTCTATCAATGTGGTTCAATTTTGACTTGTTTAAAAAATCACAGAAGATAAATTTTAGGAATAATTCCATCTCAAATGAATTTTTAAGCATTAAATATTTCAATAGAGACTGAAATAGGTTTTATCATTATGATGAAGGTTGTCAGTCAAAAGAAATGAATTTTTCCCCTTAACCTTTTTAAAAAAGTGGAAAACAAATGATGAAAATTAAAAATAAAATAAAATTGAAGTATGTTCACATTGGGGTTTGAACATACAAGAATTATTGAATAATGTACAACCACAAAATCCAAGGTAGATGCTAAACTAAAGTGGATAAAAATGCGTCTACTATGGTAGAAAAGGACACTACATGTACTATTTAAAACAAACCAATTGTGTTGTTGTTGAAGGAATTATGTTTTAAAAAATATGAGAACAAGTAATAAAAAGGAAAAAATAATTGATTTGGTAGGAGGAATATTTTAGAATAAAGAAGAATTATAATTTTATATGAAGGTATCAAATATGGGTGATTAGATAAATATATAGAACCAATTTGGATGGTGATATAATTACTGAAAAATTCCTTGCAATTTTATGATCTTGATTTCATCCTTGTTGTAAATGATAAAAATTATTAAGAGCCAAAAAATTCTAATGTTATACTATTTAATGTAAGGATGTATGTTCCATATAATTTGATAACTAAAGGAATCATGAATACCATGATACCCATGGATATTGTTGATTAAAATTAAAAGTAATAGACATGAGATGTTTTTTTAAAATTGATGATGATGTTAAAGGAATATCAATGATGAGATGTAACAATACAACACATTTTTTAGCTATTGTGAAAAGGATAAACTTACTTATTATGATATTTTTTTGTTTCTTTTTTTACATATGGAATTGAATATTATATGTTTTGTGGGAGAACATAAATATTGAGAAGGATATGAAAGTATTATAATAAAATAGTTACTTCCATAATGAAGTAATATATCCCAAATTTCTATAAGTTATTAATGGATACATATTAAAATTATGCATGAATTTCATCTAATATATATTATTGGATAATAAGTTTTGGATTTTACAAATTTAGGGGGATATGTGTTTGGGAATCTCCAAGATGTTTCTCATTTAAATCTAAAATACTGTTATGTTATTGAGAATAACCTTATTGAGGTATTCTGTTCATATATATCCATACATATAATGATATAAATTATTATCAACCTAGTGGGGGTTGGATAGTTCAGGTATATTAAAAGTGATATGATGTTGAAAAATATATTGTCTGGAGGAATGATTTTAAAAATTAATATTTCACTCATGTTTAATAAACTCAACATTACTCAATTTGAATTTGTGTTAATTAAATAATTACCAATAAGTTGTATCATATTCATAATTTATTGTTAATAATGAGATGAAGAATAATTTTTTTGAAATTTATTCATTTTTAATGATTGAAAAAAATGAATGTGGTGTATTTTAGAGTATAATGAATTGGGATAATGAATGTTTCACTTGTTTTAAAAAATTATGGATTTTATCATGTATTTAGAATGGCTGAGGATCCTACTGATTATGGAGCTTGAAAACCCCAAAACATTGTGGGAGAATTAAGGATTGAGAATATAGCATGGTACATTTCATTATTTATATATTATAATATGAATGTAATTGTGATGAGATATATATTGAGTGGTTATGTTTCAGATATAGTAATAGGGATATCCTAAACATTTATTGAGAAGAATCAAGATATTCTATTAAATGAGATAGTAAGATAAGAAGAATCTAATTAGATGAGGAGATGTACATATCATGAAATGGATACATATAATTATGTAATAAATGTTTAATATTATTGGTATCTTATAAATTCAATGATGTTTATGGGTTGAAATAAATTACTCATGAATATAATAAGATAGAAGATGAGTGTGTAGTTGTCTTAATCTAGTTCACCTCCACTATGATTAAACAAGGTACTAAATAAGTCAAGTGAGACTCCTCGCATGCTATATCCTTCGCAAATATAGTGAGAGATCATATGTAAAGTGGGGATTCAATTGCCTAATATGTATAGATATCCATAAATTACAATCAATGAAATATATGGAACTGACATCCCATTAATAAAATAAGAAAAAAGACCATGCTCCAGACTTCCATATATAGTAATATTGACATATGTTGTATAAAAAATTAAAAAAAAATTAAGTAAGTAAATCATATAGGTATATGAAACACCTTCAATTGAGAAATCATACAATGATAGCCCAAAAAATTTATAATTGGATGTAAAATACAAAAAAAACTAGTCTTGAGTGCATGTTTAATTCCAAACAGCAAACTCCTTCCATGTCTGAATGTTCACCATTGATAAAAGGTACCTTGTATATACCAAAAATATAAACCATAAAATCTTTTTAGGTAACAAATATATCATTAATGGTGTCAGAATAACTTAGCAGTCACCCACCTACAATATTTCTAATAATATCAATAAATACAGTGCATGATTGTAGTAATTTATTTGTAAAATAATGAAGAAGTTATAACCATGAATAAGTTATTCCGTTAATTTCTATGTTATCCACTTATGTTAAGAACATACCTACTTAGTTTAGTTTTATGGAGTCTATAAATCAATCACAAGAAGAATTTTATGGATTATGGAGTTGAATGTTACCATTCATATAATTTCTTAGCTTAAATAATCTCAACTAATATTGATCAATATAAAGAAAATGATATTATAATATACAACCTATCCGATATCATCCCTCTGAAATATTAGTATAATCTCAAATTAGTGTTATATCACTGGAAGGTTGCCTCATGGCTGTATGAATCAATAAACAATTGAACCTCCAAAACAACATCCAAAAAACAAAAAAGGGTGAAATCGTCCCTTTTATAAATTGTTTCACCCCATGGGAATCCTGAAGATGGTATATCTTTAATTTTTTAATGGGATAAGCATCACCAATCCATATTTAAAAACTCCTAGAAGAATATTGACTATGGATATTCTCTCACCATGAGCATCTGAACCCAGGAAAAAAAGTAGTGATCAATGAAAATGTTTCCCAAAATAACAGAAATTTCGAATTACTAATGTCTTGATCCCAATACTTCCTAAATAAATGAATAAAAATGAAGTTATGTCCTAACCTACCAATATCTCAACTCAAACCATATCAATTCAGTGTAGAATAGTATGAGAAACATATCAACATTGGCCTAGGTATGTATCAATGTCAACCCTCATATTTCAAAACCTTTTATGTTAGTTATACCAAATATAAAATATAACATACATTCACTATTCAAATAAGTTAGGGAAAAATATTTAAAGACTCAATAAATCACTATGTATGGACTACCATAATTTATCTCATTATAATAAAATATTAAGACAAAACTATCAAGTTTAATTCATTAAAAAGTTAAATTCACTCAACCCTTATATATGTCAATAAACCAGATTCCATGTCATCCCATAAACCCTCTATATTAATGACCTGATTCAACCACTCGAAAACACCAACACCAATCTATTCTCAACAATGGTTAAAGGAAACTAAGCAAGTCCATCACACCAAAATATTCATCAAACAACTCTTTATTTGGATCCTAGTACCTGGATCGTCACACAATATATTATATTTGAGACCATTGGTTTCCACAATGTCAAGTAACCCCACTAAAGGGGTCCATCATGGTCCTAAAAAAACCCACCATTCACATATGGTTCAAAAAAGATAGTTCTAATTAATTTTATGTCAATAAAACAAGGATGGTGATACCACATGTCACACCATTCAAGTAAACGTGTATAAATAATAGGGAGTGGTTAGGGACATGATACATCAATCTTTTGGAAGACCTCTATTTAAACGAATCATGATTAATTAACATTGATTGGTAGATGTAATAAAATCTTTAAAAAACCTTCAACATTTGGTCATAAATAGAGGAACATAATAAAATCAAAAGATAGAATTTTAAATTATTGAAGACGATTAAAATCCTCACAATATGTGACTCAAAGGTTGAAAAATCTCTTGAAACTAGTAAAAATGAGGGGAACCAACATGTGGGAAAAAAGAGAGGAGATTGATATATGGGATCTCCTATAGTTGTGTCTATGAATGATGAGAAGATGAACTAATTTTAATATAATTTTACATAATATTTAAATAAATAGGTGGAAAATGGGATCCCACTATAGGGTTATTGGGTGGCTGCTGGACCACCTGAATCTATGGTCACACATCTGACACATTAATTATTTTTACTATGCCACTAGGTATCTGTTTAAATCTATAATAAATACATATGATCCATTTCCATACCCATTTACCTAAATTGAGCACCTGATTCAATGAAAACTTTTTAAACACTCATAATTAGTAGTAATAAATGTGTTCTATTGGTAATTTAAATGAATTCATATCCTATATGAATTTTGGATGTTATAGAGTGTTATAATAAAATGTACTATTAATTACGTTAGAATTAATATCCTATATGAATTTTGGATGTTATAGAGTGTTATAATAAAATGTACTATTAATTATGTTAGAATTCATCATTGTTTTTTAGAATGATGAATTCATTATGTTGTAAAATTTTCACATGTATTTAGGTATGAGTTTTTATAGAGATAACAATGGTGTTTAATTTTTTTTTTATTAGATGAATAACATTATATAGATGATGATTTTTGAGAATGGATCTATGATGTTATTGAGGCCTTGGAAGCAATATTGAATAACACAAAATGAAACAATATACGTTGATTAAGATTTTTAAATTTATCAAGAAGTGTTTTATAAAATTCAAATTAAGTATAAATGTAATTTTAGTGTTTTGAGATGATTGTTTAGGGGATAGATGTTTTTAGAAGGTACTAATTCTTTTGGAGAATGATAGAGAAAGAAGGATATGATCAACATGGAAATATTGATAGAATCAATGAGAAGAAATATATGAGAAATCTATAAATCATGAATCTCATTTAAGAATAACAAAAAAAATTAAATTATATATAAGATTGATATGGATCCCATATAGCTGAAAAGTCCAATAGACAGGCGGGGAACTGCTCCCGAAAAATTATATATTAAAAGGTTTAAACATTACAAAACAACTCAAAAAATGGGAGCATTACATAACCTTGTGTGCACAACACAAATTATATCATTATGAACCAAACCAGTACAGTAACTGTGTAGAAAAAATGACCAGCTCGAACTGACCTCCATAATTGCTCTTTTGGAAAGAAAATCTGCAACCTGATTTTCCTCTCTATACACATGAGAAACATCAAGACATATCAACTCATAAATTCTAAGAGAATTTATCCAGGAAGATATAATCTTCAATGGAACATTCCTAGAACAGTCCTTAAGAATCTACACAGCAACATAAGAGTCGGATTCTATCCATAACTTCAGCCAACCATAACGAACTGAATACCTTATCACCTTTATCATTTCCCATAATTCAGCCTCAATCGCATGGTCATTCCCTATATAGTGGAAGAAAAAGCCTTTGAAAAAGCCCTGATGAGTCTTGAATAACCCACCACATCCAGTAGGACCTGGTGCACTAGAGGCCACCCCATCTATATTCACTTTCATCCAGTCATATATTAGTGGAATCCACCAAATATGTTTCATCATTCTGGGCCTCCTCTCCCTGCCACATACACCAAGAGTCCTCAATAGAATAAAGTCAGATATATAATTATTCATTGACCTAGTTTGATTCACTGAAGCAAGTTTAATGCTTCGATGAATCGCCAAAACACCCTCCTTAAACAAGGACCTAAAATTATTAAAAATAGTATTGTTTTGAGCTCTCCAAATTTGTGAAATCAAGGAAATAGTAGCAGCAGTGAGCAGGGATTTAACGTGCTCACTGCAATCGGCCTATAGAACCGATGTGAGCAGTGTGTCAATTGAACTAAAACGGAAATGTCACTGAAAGGTGTCTTGCAGATAACTCCATAACCGAGTAGTGAAAGAGAAGTGAATGAACAAGTGTGTGACAGATTCATCATCATTCAAGTAGAGATAACGTATTAGAGCAATGCTTTTTCCACTATGTTGAATGGCCGATTGGATTGACAGCTACTGCTTCTAGATTCTCCATATCATCAAATCATAAGTGGGGAGAATGAAGGGCCTTGTTACACCCTTCACCCATGCAGGTACTCCAGGTGTAGTGCCACACTATAGCTTGTAAGACTCTCGGCTGGAGAAGGATCCGTTGAACATAGGCTTCCAAATTAGAATATCATAGTCAACAAAGGCATATCTCGACATCTCTATACAAAGATTACTAGGTATGATTTCCCAAGCCTCAAAGTTCCCCTACATGTTAGAAATAGAGATGTTCCTCCAAGGTAATGGAATATTGATGTCTTCTTTAATTGGATAAGACGACCACCGAATATTACAGCAATTCAGGTGAGATTTAGCACATACCAACCATTTAGATTGTGTCATGATATGAGAATATGTGTTCCTAACTGATGTCCAAACAGAGGATCTCATGTAATCAAACTGATTATTTTGCAGCCTGTCAAAAAATCTGCTAGTAAGAAATTTCAAAGAAAAATTAGAACCAGATAAAAGCCTCCAAGTTAAATTCTGAGACAGTGCATCATTAAAAATTCTGACATCTTTGACTCCCATTCCCCCCATAGTCATAGGCCTTATAAAATCTTTCCAAGCCACGGTGAAAACTTTCCTCTAGTGAATCGAGCCAGGACAAATGAAGTTGTGTATCATTCCACTTAGTTCATTAATAAGAGAACATGGTCATTTATATAATTAAAAAGAGTAAAAAACATTGAAGTTATGACAGAGTTAACAAGAAATATCCTACCATCTTAAGACATGGTCTTCTCTTTCCAACTGTCCAACTGACTAGTAATTTTAAGAGCAATACCTTCCATGTATACTCGTTTCACCCTTCCCCAAAATAAAGGTAGACCAAGATAATTAAAAGGTAGTGCACCTCTCTTTACACCAATCCTGGAAGCAATCCTGTTTTTCTTCAAGATTCAAATTTCTTCCCCAAATACAAAAAATTATTTCTTCCAACTTATGACATGGCCTGCTACTTTCTCATAGTGATCAAAGACACTCTTGTTACAAGAGTTGTTTTTCCTATCAGCATTGGAGAATAAAATTATATCATCAGCATAAAACAAGTGAGAGGGGGTATAATAGTTCCTACCAGCTGTCATCCTTTGATACAAACCGGTGTTAAGAAGATCATGAAGACAGACACTCAAATAATCCACATCCATAGAGAACAAAAGCCCAGATAAAGGATCACCCTTCCTAACTCCTCTATAGAATTGAAAAATTCCATGGGTGATCCATTGACCAAAATAGATTGAATAGAACTTTTCAAAATGGAATATACCCTACCAATTAATTTCTCTGAAAAACCACGCATATTAAGATTTTTAAAAATGAAATCCCACCTTATGGTGTCATAGGCCTTCGATATATCAACCTTAAAGACCATATTTCAATCCTTGACCTAGCTTCTCATTATATTGACAAACTCTGAAGTAGTAAAGAGACAATTCAGAATATTCCTTCCAGGTACAAAACCAAACTGATTAGAGGAAATAAGACTCCTTGCAATCTCACCTAACTAGACTGCCATGATTTTGGTAATAAATTTTGTAATAGAGTTCCCAATAGAAACATACCTTTAATATTTAATATCCAAATCATTGTACTTCTTTGGAATCATGGCAATGGAGTTTGAGTTCATCTCAAATGGAATATAGGAGTGATAAAATAATTCCATTATACAATCAATCACTTCTTTATGTATAATATCTAAATAGAACATAAATTACTTGTTGGAGAAACCACCATGACCAGAAACACTATCCATATTTAAGGATAAGAGAGCATAATGGATTTCATTTTATGTAGGGATATCAGTGAGTTTTTTTTCTGAGAATCATCCAGACTTGGATCAATGCATCTGATAATTTTATTTGAGTTGTCCCCCCCCCTGAGATTCAAAATATAGCTTTTCAAAATAAAATGTCATAGCATTATCAATGTCATTCTCAGAAGTGAACATGGTGTCATCAATTTTTAAATCCTTGATACTCATCCTTACCTATTTCTCCATGTGAATGCAGTGAAAAAACCTTGAGTTTCTATCCCCCTCCTTAAATGACCTAACATTAAACTGATTTCGAGCAAGGTTTTCCTTAAGAGACACGAGATTATCAAGAATTGAGGAAGCTTTTATATCTTCTTGAGTTGGAACCTCATGATGTAAATCGCCTTGGTGATAGTCCGAAAGATGAGAATCGGCCTCTTTGATGTCATGCTCAAGGCTGGAAAAATATTTTTTGCTCCATTGACTGATTCTGGATTTCACAATTTTCAGTTTTCTAGTAAGAATATGCAAAGCACTACCTTGTAAAGCTATATGCCAAGCCTCCATTATAACTTCTTTTCACCATGGAACAACCAGCCATGCGTTGTTAAACATAAAGGGGAATGGAGATGATGTCAGATTGGTAAAACATAGATCAATTAATATAGGGTTGTGATCAGAATAAATTATGGGTAGATTCATGCCAGAAACTTCGATTATCTCACTTTTCACATCTATCTACACCAGACACCTGTCTAGTTTACTTTCCTACCTCCCATTTATGGTGTATATGTTCCAGGTAAAATCAAAACCTGAAATAGGAACTTCAGTCAAACTATATTGATCAATACAAGAGGACAAGTATTTGGATGATGCTCTACAAATGTTACTCCCAGTTTAACCTCTGGTCTCAAAATAGTGTTAAAGTCACCAAGTATGATCCATCTCATATCAATTTGTTCAGAAGTGGCTAATAAGTAACTCCATAAAGTCTTTCTTCTAATATACTGATTAAAAGCATACACAAAGGAGACACACAAAGGGTTGGACTGAAATCAGCAGGATAGGGATACTGACTGTTGATCATTTTGAAAAGATTAAACTATAACACTATTGTGCTTTAACACCCATAAAGATTCTATATTCTTATTAGGTTGATTGGTTACAATAAATTAATACCCCAAAGCATTCCAATTAAAATCCATCCACCTAGAAAACTTCATTCTAGGTTCAGCAATTCCATGTAGCATTAGTTTGTTGGTCCTGCTTCAGGGCTTTGACCATGGGAGAATTCCCAAGACCCTGGAAATTCCAAAAGATAACTTTCATTGAATGAAAGACTGCTACCTAGTACAGGGGATAACATAGCCAGTTGTTATGCATTTCTCTGAATCTGTCATATTATCCTCACATTTATCATTGGGGGAGCTTCCATCCTTTTTAGGTCCAGATTCATCATCAGATAGAGATGTGAACCTGTTGTCCGAGGTAATGGGCACTTTCAAGGTGGCAGGTAGCTTCCTCCTTGCAGCCTTAGATAAAGGAACTTGAGAGAAATCTCCAGCTAGATCACCACTTGCCTTCACTGACTTGGCTCTATCTAGGTGCAACTCATTCACATTTCGGAAATCTTGTTCTGCTTTTTCTGGATCCTGTATGATGGGAGCAGAAGACCCCTCATCCACGCTGAAAAACTCAGTGCGAACCTGATTTTCTGGATTCCCTTGTAGGACATCCTACACTGCACAATCATGAGTTTCTGAATCCTGATTACCAGAGTTATGTTTAATGACCAGTTCACTGATCTGCTCTTGCCTTCCATCATTTTCAGTATTCCCAATGGCCATCTTATCATGTCCAGCTTCATTATTCCCACCCATATCAGAGTTATCCTTATAGGGGTCCGCTGAAGGAGCATCCAAACCAATATGAGTAGTATGATCAACATTGACAATATCATCATTAGATTTCAAGGGGTATCCCTAGACATCCAGCTATCACTCCCTGCCTGATCCTTACTCACAAGTGTATCAGTCTTTGTGGTTCCATGATCATTTTTTTTCCTTCGACAATGTATAGCATCATGACCCCTAATGTTGCAGAAGGCGCGTACCCTATTCCTATTGCATTCAGAGAGAATGTACCCAAAGATATGGTAGATGAAGAAAAATTTAGGTTTCCTTTCATACCCAACCTCAAGTGTGATGCTATTATCCCAGGTGGTGAAGAAAACTTCTTCTACAAGAGTAGTGGGCATGTATACTTCCACCCGGATTCTAGCATGGTGTCCAAAACTGGGGTTATCTTTCTGCATATCAAGTCTAATAAGGTTCCTTATAGATTAAGCAATATCCCATTGTATTTGTGGATGCCAATATATCCAAATCGGTTTATGAATATGTATCCATACCTATGACAAGGTGTTCTTCATAGAACTAGGATCAAAATTTCGATCCCACTCATGAATCCGACGGAATCTAGGATTGAGAGGGACATAACCCAAGCTCCTTGCACACCTTTTCCATTCATTAGAGGGGAAAACAACATGATAGAACCACTTACCCATAGCCTTCATCTTCTAGTCACTGAATCCCCATATCTCTACAATCCTATTAGTAAGATCATGGAATTTCCAGGGCCTAACCCCTTTTGCAATAACCACTCGAGCAATGATTTAGAATTTACATAACTTAACCTGTTCCTTGACTGTAGCTTGATTCACAGAGACGTGCACAATTATACCTTTTCTTATGATCCTCCTTGAGTTCCCCGGATCACACTCCATGAAAGATAATCATCTAGATTTCTTGGATACATTAGCAATGCTTTTACCTTGATTGGGAACATCTTTTCCAACCAGTTTCTCTGATTTCGGCTTCGCACAAAGGCAGAAGAGTTCATGATGCCCTACCAGATCTTCATCATTCACCTCGATAGCATTTTTCTCCACAAAATTTCCATCAGAATCGCCCTGCTTGGGATTAGGGTTTCCGTCTCTCAATCCCTCATGAGTTTCCATCCTTCATCTATAGATCCCATATAATTCTAATGTATATTTCCAGTCATAATAAATTAAATTTTTATAAGCGGATGTATAACTAATCTACTACATTACATGATTAATTTTTAGCTCATTTTAGAGTATTAAAAAGTAGTTTAAGCTATGTAAGATTAATTAATATATTTCAGAAGGCATGTTTGGGAAAAACTGGAGAACTTGTATGCGATTTTGGATGTTTTATAATATTAACCAGATATTACCAAAGTTATTAATCCTAATAAAAAGTGTATTTTAATTAGTGAATTTTTTTAATATTTTTAAATTCACTATCATGAAATTTATTAGTATATTATTTAATTTAGAAATATATGATATTTAGATAACGATCTTTAATAGAGAATTAAAAAAATTCAAAAAGAGAATATTTGGATGTGATTAATGAAGACTGGATCATGGGGTATTGTCAACAAAAAAATAACTTGTTTTAAAGGGGATATTTTTTTACATATTTCTATTGATGTTTCTAAATTCAAATATGGAAACATTAACTAGATGACCATGATGATTTTTATAAATTGTTTTTGATTCCATGGTGAAAATAGTAAAAATTTAATATTGAATGAAATATTGAGAGAAATTAATGATTAAATTCTATTGAATAATTTAGTATAGTGAAGGTTTTAGATATTGAGGAGATGTTTTTCAGTAAAAAATACGGATGAATATGGTGTTTTTTCTAAATGTTTAGGTATCTAATATTTTAGTTATTTTGACAGGGTAAGGATATATAATTTTATATAGTGACATCCCCAAGATCATATAAGATCATATTCCACAAATAGGTTATAAAACCTCATTTTCATTGGATGAATTTTGTATAAAAAACATAAAAATATTTAGTAAACTATTAGAAAATGGTGTGGGGATAAAATTCATTACCTTTCCCTTGGTATAATATTGATATTGAATAAAAAAATGTTTTTTGGGATAAAAAACAATATACTAATAACTAGCTCAAACATTCTGAGTGGATATTTTAAACATATCATTTTATCTTGTCCATTAATTTTTTTAGTCATTCATGTTGTATAAATGAGTTTATTGATTAAAAAAACATCCAATAATATTATAATATACAGAGGATTAAATAAAAAATAATATACATAGAAATTTTATTCACAAAAAATCACCATCCTCTTAGTATGGATACACGAGGTTACTAGAAATATCATATACACCTTCATATCCCTTATATTTCCATTGAGGTGGGTTAAGGATTAGAGGATCCCAAGGATGTACATCGGTTAACTAAAAGGACCCTATAATTACATAGAAAAAATATTGTCATATATTTCATTGTAAGTCCTTCTATAGAATCTTTTTTAGTGTTTTCTTTCAGTGAGGTCCTTGTGGGTGGTCAACTAGATAGTCTTTATAGAACATCCTTTAACCAAAACAACCATATCTAGTTCAAAAAACATAATATTTACATTTTAAACATTCATACTGATGAATGCGACCTAATTTTTGTTATATATGACAAAAAACAAAAAACAAAAAATTTTCAATCACATACATTCCCATGGACCTTTTAGAATTATAGTTTTATAGAATTAGGTCAAATTATTATATAACAATACCCATGTACTTATGAGATGATTTTTCCAACAACACCAATTTTTTCTTATAACTCAATAATTCTTTATCATCCACCACATTTAAACCTTCTATAGAAAATATGTTTAATAACATTATTTATAACATGGAAAAAAGGAAACCTAAGAATATATGAGTTCAAACAGTCAATATGGGTAAACATAAGCATTAATAATTGAATGTCATCAGTGATCATAATTTGGTAATAATAGTATGATACATTAATTAAATTGAATGAGAAAAACATAATAAAATATATATGAATAAAAACTAGAATTATTAAGAAATTTAAATGGAATATAACATTTAAAAAACAATGAGTCATAATAATCAATAACCATGAACCATGTGATGTCAATATTTTTCAAAGGAAACATTAAAAACTCATAGAAATCATAGATAATACAAGTTTGTGTCTTAGAACATTATCTTTATCACATATTTTAACTTTTTTCAGAAATAACTAAATGGTATATTATTCAATAGGAAAAACCCCTCCTATTGAATCCATATTTGTTTCGATTAAATAAATTGAACATTACCATGTGATTTGGAGATCCATATCAGGATCACACGTTTTATAAGATATATCAACATATCCTATCATATAATCTATATTAATCTCACCCATTATCATCAATAATATCTAAGTACCTAATATGAATATTAAATTTGGAAACCATAGTGTTGATCATGAAATTTTAAAAAAACACTAATTCTATTATAGATTCATTTATCCATGGAAGAGAAACAATTTTCGTGATAATATCAATAAAACATTATCTTAAGATATCTAGATAAATATTATACAAGGTATAATAAGATAATATTCCAATTTAAATAGAGTAATCATTAATTAAATATGACATATATTTAAATGCATTAAAATAAAAATAATTTTTTTATGAAACAAGGGAAAACCTATTTTTTCTATCTTTAAAAACCAAAATATCATGAAATATTTTGGAAATGATTTTATTTGAATATAACCTTAGAAATAAGTAAAGTAATCTAAAAATAAATAAATAATAATAACTATAATAAAATCCATTTCTATTGTTAACATTAAAAATAAAAATATTATTCAAAATTTTTAAATAGAGTCAAAAGTAAACTATTCTGAAAATTTTAAACATTAATGATTTAAAAAAATAAATGAAGGTAAAATATCATTTAAAATAAATTAATGAAATCATTCATGTTTATAAAATAACTTTCTCTAAGTAAATAACATGGATGAATAGTTTTGATAAAAGTATTCCAAACCTATAAATATATGTATTTAAATAAAATTAATTTATTACCTTTTAAAACCAAAAACACTCAGGATAAGATATATCCACCATAAAAATGAATATAAGTGCATTAATCAAAAAATTCTCAACAAAGACAGTTTAAGATGACAAACCCTTCCTACTTTAGAAATGCAAGAATCATAATGGAATTTAATGAATTAGCATAATATAATTCTAAAAATCCCATTATTTCTATAATATATTATGTTTTAAAATGTTCGTTGGATAGTTTGACTTCCATATAAAATAAAACATGGTGAATAACATGAATTATGTCTCATATAATTGAATTTTAAGACCATGAAAACACTTTCAACTTTTATAATGTTCGAATCAATGTCTCAAGAAAGATATAACATCAAAAGATCTTTAAACTTCATTATAAATATGTAATAATCATTAAAAAATATCTCAATATGAATCTTATAGACCTTATAAATGGATTTATTTTCCAAATACAAGGCATGTCTCAATGAAACAATATTGAGACAAATAATCCTGACAATAAATGTATCATTTAACTGAGGATTAATCCATGAAGTAATTATGTGTAACAATTATAAAACTAAAATACATAATTTTAAATAAAACATAATATAATAAAATTTCATTTCGTTCATAATATTATATTAACAATGTCAATTAAGTAGAATTATAACCTAATATATGGAAAGTGAGTTAAGAAACCACTTAACTAAAGCCCAGACTTGTTATGCATGTCATATAACTATAGCATAATAAAATTATATGAGTTATTTACTTGTACAGTAACCATTTATAGGTTTATTAGTGTATAATTAATATATTTATTTTATTTATTTCAATGAAATATGAAATTATATAGTTTTTTAACTTCACATATGTTGTTTTGAGAGATTTCAGTTCATAATTTCTAATTAACACTTATAGGTTGACCATGGTCAATGGTTTTAGTGTAACATCCTATCAAGAGTAAAAATAAGTACATAAATTTCATCCTAAAACATTAAATAAAACTTTATAATCATCCTCTAAATTAGTATGTGAAATATAAATCACATCTCTTTATAGAGGGTGCTGTCCACACATACGAACGAATGATATTATCATTTTTCAGTGAAAATATTGTTCAAAAAATAAATTCTATATTACTATTCAAAAATGATAAATATTTAAATAATATCACATATATTATTTAATATCAGAATAATAACCAACCATGAATTCAGTGGTGTTAAATGAAATATATCAATTAGTGGATGCGATACTACACTTGTATGCACAGATGAAGTTGTTTCCCTATTGGTTATAAAAGGAGATGAATAATGTTATAACATTAAAATAATAGCATCTATGTACATGGTATATTATTAGGTTATTATGTTTTAAATTTTAGGATAAATTAAATGAGTTTTAATAATAAGTAAAATGAAAACTATTAGTTATGAAAAATACCACCTCTTTGAGAAAACATCTTTGGAACTCCCCTTAAAAACCATATGGATGGTATCTTAAGAATGCCAGAATCTCTAAAATTTATATATGGAATTAGAGAAGAGGTTTTTTCCATGTTTTTCTTAGTTACATGGCTCTAAGTGGTGTTTATATTGCAAGGTAGGTGGTTTACTTTTATAGTAAAGAAAATTATACACATGGAATTACAAAAAATATTCAAATATGATAAATTATTTTTCATGAGAAAGTTGAAAAATTGGGAAAAAGTTAAAAGATATGATTGTTTTAGGCTTAAATCCTATCATATAATACAATTTGTTCATTTTTATGTGACATTTTTTGTAACACCCCAAGCTTCTACGGTACTCTTCTCTTTGATTAATGTGATAGCATGTGTTGTACGCAACACCGAGTTCTAACACACCATAACCAATTAAACTAGCCGTTATTAATAGTAATACCTAATTTTTGAAATTATATATATTTTATATTTTAAAATGGACTTCATTTTTGGATTCGGAATATCAAATTTAGCCTAAGGTGAAATTTTGGTACTTTTCGGATAACTTTCATATTTTGATTAATAGTGAAAATTACTAAATTTTAATTAAAAACAACTTTTTTAATCAAAATAATTAATAGTGATAAATTATGAATTTTAGTAGTTTTAAAGTATATTTAGAATATATTTTTACCATTTAATATAATGTTGGTCATTGGACATAAATTTACAATTAAACCGAACATAAACAAGTGTCAATCTTTTGATAGTTATTATCTCTTAAAAACACGCTTTTTGTTTTGACAGCGGGAATTAATTTTAAATTAATTTCTGCCACTTCTGTGTTTTGAATTTAGGAAAATGGATTCCATATTTGGAATCAGGATGTTCAAATTGTGTAAATAGGTAACTTTTATTTTTAGACATTTTGAATAATTACTGCGGTAAATATTTTATTTACCATGGTTAAGGGTAAATCCGGTAAATAAGGGTTAAAAAATAATATTATAATAATACTCAATTACCCTAAAACGTGTCTTAACCATATTGGTTGATACATGGTCGACCATGGGCATCATTGGGTCTATTTTGGGACCCCATGGATCCACTTGTAAGTGATAATGACACTTTATTTTAATTAAGTAAAAATGAATACAAAAATGACACAAGCATATATATTTTAGAAAAACAATTTTTACATAGGGTTATATATGTTGGATTTTAGATTATAAATATTCCTTAGAAGGATAAAAAGATTTCCTACATAATGATATTTTATTTATAATTTTTATACATTAAATAATTTATTTTATTTATGACACAATGATGATGTAGTAATTACTATAATAGTGAAAAATTAAAATAATTGATATTATAAATACCCAAATAAATATAATATGAAACTTTTAATGAATTAAAATAATTTTATAGGATAATATGATATATTAGGATTGATTTAATTGACTTTGTTCGAAGTAATCAATCTGTTATGAATTTCACAAAAATCAACTATTGAATAGTGTCAAAATTGACATAAAAGAGTTCTTAAAACAAATATTATATTATTAATTGATATTAAATTCCTAAAAATCTAAGGTTCCTCCAAGAGACTTATATCATGATAGTTTCATCATTAATGGACCACTTTGGGGTCTCTTGGATGTATGTAGTAAGTTTATTAAACATATTATATAAAAATACAAAGAGACATTGTAAAAGTGAAACTAATTAACTTAGAGTTAATACTTAAAGATAAGGTTAATATAAGTACCCAAACCTGTCTAAATTCTATTGGTTGAGTTGTTTTAGACCCATCCCCACCTTAAAATTTAAATAATCAACTTTGTATCCATTAGAAATCGAGTATGAATTTATTATAAATTAATATTTCTAGCTTTTCCAAAGGTGCCCCTCACCCCTCTTATAAAAAGGCACTCCTCCTTCTCATTTCTTAACACCTTCAAAGCCTTTTGGTTCGGCCAAACTCTGCCCAAATACTCTCCCAACTTCCCTCAATACAACCTAGGGGCCTTAGTTTGATCATAAAGCCAACCTAAGGAGCCCTTTTGATCAAATCAAAAGGAAGAACCCGAAGAAGAGGTAATGATTTCACCACCCTTTTCTAAGTTCATTTCTTCTTCCACTTCTTCTTCCTTTGTTGTTACCATTCTAAAATAATAAATCCAGTATCATATATATACTGTGATGTTATTATAAATATGGTACAACCATATTCAGTATTCTATCCACCCTTTTAAAAACATGTCACCATACGTGCGTACGTACGGCTTACCGTCTCCACGTCGTGGTGTAATTGTTATTCAATATAATATTATTTGGATGGGTATAATAATGATATGTAACTCATGTAAATAATAAATATAACATATTAATGATTCTTTATATATGATATACCATCCATTTATATATTATTTTAATATCAAAAGAATGATATTGTCGCTCGTGCGTACGTACGGACTACCGTCTCCACGAACGCGATGAGATTCATTCTCCATCGTATCCATTCAAGTATAATTATCATTTGATGATTTAAAAAAATGTTTTTTAAGGACTTGATATAATTCTGGATATGAATAATATAAAACCTATCCTTTACAAACATGTCTTACGTAACAAAACATATAAAAGAAAACAAGTAAGTTAACACCTGAAACAACGATAATACTAAGATATTATTATCAAATCAATATTAAAAGATCATATATGATATCATATTAATGTATATGATTATTGTATAATTTAATAAAAATTATTTCACCATTATACAGGAGGTTAACCTACCCCAACCAAGGAAAAGTACAAGGTAAGGGGTTTTCATCTCACTCCTTATTCCCGTGAGATTCATGCCATATTGCCACCATTAACTTTTGTGTGGTGTATGTACTGCCCATAATTATATTCTTTGTGTAATACACTATAATTTATTTTTATTTACATATTCATTGTATGATACCTCTTTCATGGGTTGTATGTTTCATAAGTTACCAAATTGGTAAGGGTTATTTCACAATCTCTTCATTATCCGAGGTTGTTTATACGTAATAATCTACTGGGATCTCATTATCATCCACATCCATGTTTTTTCAAAATGTATTTCAAAACATTTTTACAATAATATGGGTTAAAGTCATTTATACCCTTGTTTTACTTTTTATAAAAGGAATCTTTCCATCGTTTTCAAAACAAGGTCCTTTTTAACCTTTTCGACAGAATTAAGGTAAGAATGTTTTTTTAACTTATACGGCAGGTGCAGTTATTTTCTGCCGTTATAAAATATTAAAAGCTTTCCTCACAAGATTATAAGAATATTTTCAAAAAAATGTTTTATTTTATATGTCTCTTAAATGATTCCAAAAATAGAAAGAGATATTTCTCTAAAAAGTGTTTTGATTTCATCTATGTCAACATCCTTTGATAGATTTTACGCTTATTTGAAGTTGATTTATTATGATACAAAACTTCTATATTGTATTGAAGGTTTTGTGATATGTTTGACTGTGGATGTGATATTTTTATACCATTCATAGTTTATGATGAAATTATTGACATTTCATATGCTAATTTTAATACGAATGTTTATGTTATGTTTAAACCTTTTTATATGGGAATGCATTGGACAAAATATGTGACGGGTGGAGCCCGCTATAGCTCCTCGATGCAGCGGTAGGTCTCATGAGACAAACTCGTGTCTTGGCACAAGGCCTTGACAAAATCTTATTTGTAGTCTTGGCACGTGGCCTTGACTATGTGGTTATGATAGTCTGGCATTATGCATTCCAACATTATGAAAGTGGTTATTGATTTTTGCATGTGATTATTCGATTAGTAGAATATCCATGTGAATAAGTAAATGGAATTATTTCATTTTATTTATGCCATACCATGTTGAAAGTTCATGTTTGAAAGGCTTTTGTTTTAGTTATACATTGCCTTAAATATTTATTCTTATTTATGAAAGTTTCTGCTATATTGTTATCCTTACTGGGAATTTGAGCTCACCCCTTTTCTATGTTTTATTTTTCCCTGGAAGTGAAGAAGTAAATTATGAATGACCTGCAGGGATATTATGTGGGGATATGAGTGTGGATTATGGAGACATTATGTTGTTGTAGTAGTTTTTCATTTTATGATGTAATGTAAAACTTATGAATATATCTAGTGTTTCCAAGGCTACTAAACCAATCGATCTTTCAAGATTTGATCTTTCTTGTGATCATGCCAATGTTATGTAATAATGCACCGACTTTGGGTAACTAGGGTCGGGGCGTTACAGTTGGTATCAGAGGAAGTTTAGTACAAACCTTGGAAGCTAGATTTAGATAAACTCTGATTAGGGCACGTAGACCTAAGATGAACTTTGGGGATTAGTATAGAAGAACTTCCTAGAATTTTGGTATTGTAGAGATTTTGTGAGTTTTCTGAGAAATACATCCCTGTCTGGATACGAGCAGGTAGAGGCGGCTCTGGCACAGATGTACCTAGGGGTAAAACCCGAAAACACCGCTTTGAGCTAGACTCGAACGGGAACTGGTGCACGACAACGGGCCTTGCTGCACTCTTGGTTACGACACTCCTGGGGGATATGCTTAGGATAACTCTCATTTTCTTTACAAATCATTATGAAGGGTTTATGAGTATATACTTCCTCAAAGAAAACATTTTTATGATTATGGATTATATCCATAAATAGTTCAATTTATGTTAAGTGTTTTATAAGTATGGGATTATGTATTTTGATTCATAAACTGATCTAGTTTATGCCATTGTTTAGAAATGGCGCCTAGTGGAAGAAATGGAAACTGTATCAATGCACGCACTCCATGTAGGGATTTCCCTCCTGCTCAAGATAATTATAGTGGGGCTGGTGATTCAACTGGTGCCGATCAGCTAATCACCATACTGGGACAACTTACTCAGGTTATGAATAATAACCTTACTCGTATGGAGCACCCTGATCCACAACGTGGAGGATCAATGTTAGATCGATTCATTAGGAAACAACCACCAACGTTCAATGGGAGTACAAATCCCTTAGTAGCTGAGCAATGGATAAATTCCCTAAAGAAAATATTTCAGGCTTTGGGGAGCAGTGAAAGGGAAAAAGTTATCATGGCAGTTTACTGCCTCACTGGAGATGCTGATCAATGGTGGTCATTGATTAAAAACATGAAGGAAGATGATGAAGTATCAAATATGGAATGGAGGGAGTTCAAAGATCTGTTTTTAGAAAAATACTTTCCTCGCGACCATCGAGCAGATATGGAAAGGCAATTTCTGAGTCTGAGACAAAAGGAGGATGAGAATGTCACAAAGTATGAGGCTAACTTTACAAGGTTAGCGAGGTATGCTGGAGATTATATTCGCAACCCAAGAAGTAAGATTGATCGTTTCTTTGATGGGTTAAAACCATTTCTCCGTCGAGCATTAGTCTCACAATCCTTTTCATCGTACGAAGACATTGTCTCATGTGCTATCAAGACCGAAAAGGAATTCTCTAAGTCTTATGACTTTAAAGCAAAGCAAGAGAAGAAGAGACCTGCTGATCAATCTGGGAATGGAAATAAGGGGAAGAAGGGAAAGGTTGAATATCCATCTTGTGGTAAATGCGGGAAGAAACATCCTGGTACTTGCTTGAAGGGAATGGGAGTCTGTTACAAGTGTGGTGAAAAAGGCCACCAAGCTCGTGATTGCAAGGGGAAGAAGGAAGCTACCAACATTCAGTGCTACAATTGCAGGGAGATGGGGCATTATGCAAATGCATGTCCTAAGTGTCAGGAGAACTTACCTCAGAAAAGGCCAAAGGATCAAGGCCAGGCTTATGCTATCACTACTGCAGAGGTAGAAGCTCCAAAAGACGTGGTGGCAGGTAATTTAATGGTTTCCTCAAGTTTAGCAAATGCATTATTTGACTCTGGATCGTCGCATTGTTTCATATCTTCCCAGTTTGCTAAGAAAATTAGATATTTCCAATTTGATTTAATAAGGGATTTTTCAGTTAAAACTCCTAAGGGAAGTATCATTTCAACAAAGTTTTGTGAATCAGTCCCCATTAGAGCACATAAATTTTCTTTATCTGCTGATCTCATCGTAATACCTATGATTGAGTTTGATATAATCCTCGGTATGGACTGGCTTTCAGACTATGATGCGAAGATTTATTGTAAGAAGAAAGAGGTTACGATTCTTGATGATAATGATAAGGAACACCTTATTTTTAGAGCAGAATCGTCACCACCTAATTCTTATTTAGATCCACCCCCAGTAGCTCAACTAAATTCAATTATTGGGGAGGAAGAGAATGAAATAACTGTCAGTGAGGAAAGGAATGTTCAAATTGAGGATGTACCTGTTGTGAAAGAATTTGTAGATGTATTTCCGGAAGATTTACCTGGACATCTTCCAGAACGAGAAGTTGAGTTTTCCATTGATTTGATTCCTGGATCAAGGCCTATATCAAAGACCCCTTATAGAATGGCCACTGTAGAATTAGTCAAACTAAAGAAACAACTAGAGGAATTGAGTAATAAGGGATTTATTCGCCCTAGTGTTTCTCCATGGGGAGCCCCTGTTCTTTTTGTTAAAAAGAAAGATGGATCTATGAGGTTATGTATCGACTACAGGGAGATCAATGCTATAACGATAAAGAAAAAGTATCCCCTACCTCGTATTGATGATTTATTTGACCAACTGCATGGAGCTCAATACTTTTCAAAGATTTACCTTCGATCTAGATACCATCAGTTGTGTGTGAAGAAGGAAGACATTCCGAAGACAGTATTTCGAACCAGGTACGAGCATTACGAGTTTACTGTAATGCCGTTTGGATTGACTAATGCACCCTCTGTATTCATGGATCTGATGAATAGAGTTTTCAAGGAGTATCTCGATGAATTTGTGGTGGTATTTATTGATGATATCTAGGTATACTCCAAAACCTACGAAGATCATGAAAATCACTTGCGCATTATCTTGAAGACTCTGAGGAGGCATGAATTACATGGTAAGTTTAGCAAGTGTGAATTCTGGCTTCAGGAGATTTCTTTTCTTGGCCATATTTTCTCTAAAGATGGAATCTATGTTGATCCTTCTAAGACTAATGCAATCCAAGAATGGCCAGTACCTACGAGTATAACTGAGGTACGCAGTTTTATTGGTTTGGCAAGTTATTATCGACGTTTCGTCCAGAATTTTGCCCGATTGGCTAACCCATTAACGAAGCTCACACGTAAAGGGGTTAAATTTGTTTGGACAAAAGAGTGTGAAGAATGTTTTGAAGAACTGAAGAAAATATTAGTCAATGATCCTATATTGACTCTACCATCGGGGAATGATGGGTTCGTTATTTATAGTGATGCATCAAAGAAAGGACTTGGTTGTGTCCTTATGCAGAATGATAGAGTTATTGCCTATGCATCACGAAAGTTGAAAATTCATGAACAAAACTATCCTACTCATGATCTTGAGTTAGCAGCTGTAATATTTTCTTTGAAGATATGGAGGCACTACCTCTATGGTGAAAAATGTGAGATTTATATTGATCACAAGGGTTTGAAGTATATTTTCTCACAAAAAGAACTCAACATGAGGCAAAGGAGATGGCTTTAATTACTCAAGGATTATGATTGTACGATACACTACCACCCGGGGAAGGCAAACAAGGTGGTAGATGCTTTGAGTAGAAAAGACCATGGAGTTTTGAACAATATGAGAATTGAAAGGGATCCAATTTTCATGGATCTAGTGAAGATGGACATGGGAATAACCAGGGAAGGTGAAACATCAATGATTTTTCAAATGGTTTCCAAACCATCTTTAATAGAAAGGATTAAGAGTTCTCAGACCGATGATGAAGAATTCCAAAAGAAGATTAAAGCTGTGAATGATGGGAGATTGAGAGACTTTGTGTATGAAGATGTAATTTTGAAATTCGGGAAGAGACTTTGTGTTCCCGATATACCTGATCTAAAAAGGGAATTGCTGGATGATGCTCATAGTTCCAATTTCTCTATACACCCTGGGAGCACCAAAATGTATAGAGATTTAAAGGATCATTTTTGGTGGGACAACATGAAGAGGGAGATTGCTGATTTTGTGTCAAGATATATGGTTTGTCAGCAAGTGAAAGCTGGAAGGCAACAGCCTGGAGGAGTCATGCAACCTCTTCCCATACCGGAGTGGAAATGAGACAATATTACGATGGACTTTGTCATGGGGCTACCAAAGACTCCTAGAAGGAACGATGAAATATGGGTTATTGTTGATCGTCTTACCAAGTCAGCACATTTTCTTGCTATAAGAGAAGATCTATCCCTGGAACGTCTAGCAAGACTATATATTAATGAAGTTGTGAGACTTCATGGAGTACCCTTATCAATTGTTTCTGATCGTGATCCCCATTTTACTTCAAGATTTTGGAAAAGTCTTCAGAAATCCCTGGATACTGAACTTCATTTGAGCACTTCTTACCACCCTCAGACAGACGGACAATCAGAACGGACTATTCAGACCTTAGAAGACATGTTGAGATCTTGCTCACTTGATTTTCAGGGTATGTGGGATCAATATTTACCACTGGTAGAATTTTCCTATAACAATAGCTTCCATTCGAGTATTCAGATGGCACCATATGAAGCGTTATACGGAAAGAGATGTCGTACACCAACCTGTTGGGATGACGTTGGTGAAAGAAAACTTGTAGGCCCAGAACTGGTGGAGGAAACGGTGGAAAAGGTGAAGGTAATCCAAAATCACATCAAAGTAGCTCAAAGTATGCAGAAGAGCTATGCCGATAATCGAAGGAAAGATTTGGAATTTCAAGTCGGTGATCATGTTTTCCTGAAGGTATCTCCGTGGAAGGGAGTCATACATTTTGGTAAGAAAGGTAAATTGAGTCCCAGGTACATCAAACCTTTCGAAATTCTAGAACGAATTGGGGTTGTAGCTTACCGATTGGCAATGCCGCCAAGTCTCTCCAAAGTTCACGATGTGTTCCACCTATCTCTGTTGAGGAAATAAATGCATGATCCAACGCATGTACTCACCTATGAGGAATTAGAACTGGAACCCGATCTTTCCTATTGTGAAGAGCCCATCAGGATTCTTGATACGAGAGAACAAGTACTGAGAAACCGGACGACGCGTCTGGTAAAAGTTTTGTGGAGAAACCATAAGATGGAAGAGGCAACGTGGGAACCCGAGGAACTTATGATGAAGAACCACCCGAGTCTTTTCATGCGGTAGTATTCTAGAAATTTCGAGGACGAAATTATTTTAAGGAGGGGAGAATGTAACACCCCAAGCTTCTATGGTACGCTTCTCTTTGATTAATGTGATAGCGTGTGTTGTACGCAACACCGAGTTCGAACACACCATAACCAATTAAACTAGCCGTTATGAATAGTAATACCTACTTTTTGAAATTATATATATTTTATATTTTAAAATGGACTTCATTTTTGGATTCGGAATATCAAATTTAGCCTAAGGTGAAATTTTGGTACTTTTCGGATAACTTTCATATTTTGATGAATAGTGAAAATTACTAAATTTTAATTAAAAACAACTTTTTTAATCAAAATAATTAATAGTGATAAATTATGAATTTTAGTAGTTTTAAAGTATATTTAGAATATATTTTTACCATTTAATATAATGTTGGTCATTGGACATAATTTTACAATTAAACCGAACATAAACAAGTGTCAATCTTTTGATAGTTATTATCTCTTAAAAACACGCTTTTTGTTTTGACAGCGGGAATTAATTTTAAATTAATTTCTTCCACTTCTGTGTTTTGAATTTAGGAAAATGGATTCCATATTTGGAATCAGTATGTTCAAATTGTGTAAATAGGTAACTTTTATTTTTAGACATTTTGAATAATTACTGCGGTAAATATTTTATTTACCATGGTTAAGGGTAAATCCGGTAAATAAGGGTTAACAAATAATATTATAATAATACTAAATTACCATAAAACGTGTCTTAACCCTATTGGTTGATACATGGTCGACCATGGGCATCTTTGGGTCGATTTTGGGACCCCATGGATCCACTTGTAAGTGATAATGACACTTTATTTTAATTAAGTTAAAATGAATACAAAAATGACACAAGCATATATCTTTTAGCAAAACAATTGTTACATAAGGTTATATATGTTGGATTTTAGATTATAAATATTCATTAGAAAGATAAAACGATTTTTTACATAATGATATTTTATTTATAATTTTTAGAAATTAAATAATTTATTTTATTTATGACACAATGATGATGCAGTAATTACTATAATAGTGAAAAATTAAAATAATTGATATTATAAATACCCAAATAAATATAATATGAAACTTTTAATGAATTAAAATAATTTTATAGGATAATATGATATATTAGGATTGATTAAATTGACTTTGTTCGAAGTAATCAATGAGTTTCACAAAAATCAACTATTGAATAGTGTCAAAATTGACATAAAAGAGTTCTTAAAACAAATATTATATTATTAATTGATATTAAATTCCTAAAAATCTAATGTTCGGCCAAGAGACTTATATCATGATAGGTTCATCATTAATGGACCACTTGGGGTCGCTGGGATATATGTAGTAAGTTTATTAACCATATTATATAAAAATACAAAGAGACATTGTAAAAGTGAAACTAATTAACATAGAGTTAATACTTAAAGATAAGGTTAATATAAGTACCCAAACCTGTCTAAATTCTATTGGTTGAGTTGTTTTCGACCCATCCCCACCTTAACATTTAAAAAATCAACTTTGGAGCCATTAGAAACCGAATATGAATTTATTATAAATTAATATTTCTAGCTTTTCCAAAGGTGCCCCTCACCCCTCTTATAAAAGGGCACTCCTCCTTCTCATTTATTCACACCTTCAAAGCCTTTTGGTTCGGCCAAACTCTACCCAAATACTCTCCCAACTTCCCTCACTACAACCTAGGGGCCTTAGTTTGATCATAAAGCCAACCTAAGGATCCCTTTTGATCAAATAAAAAGGAAGAACCCGAAGAAGAGGTAATGATTTCACCACCCTTTTCTAAGTTCATTTCTTCTTCCACTTCTTCTTCCTTTGTTGTTACCATTATAAAATAATAAATCCAGTATCATATATATACTGTGATGTTATTAGAAATATGGTGCAACCATATTCAGTATTCTATCCACCCTTTTAATAACATGTCACCATACGTGCGTACGTACGGCTTACCGTCTCCACGTCGTGGTGTAATTGTTATTCAATATAATATTATTTGGATGGGTATAATAATGATGTGTAACTCATGTAAATAATAAATATAACATATTAATGATTCTGTATATATGATATAACATCCATTTATATATTATTTTAATATCAAAATAATGATATTGTCGCTCGTGCGTACGTACGGACTACCGTCTCCACGAACGCGATGAGATTCATTCTCCATCGTATCCATTCAAGTATAATTATCATTTGATGATTTTAAAAAATGATGTTTAAGGACTTGATATCATTATGGATATGAATAATATAAAACCTATCCTTTACAAACATGTCTTACGTAACAAAACATATAAAAGAAAACAAGTAAGTTAACACCCGAAACAACGATAATACTAAGATATTATTATCAAATCAATATTAAAAGATCATATATGATATCATATTATTGTATATGATTATTTTATAATTTAATAACAATTATTTCACCATTATACAGGAGGTTAACCTACCCCAACCAAGGAACAGTACAAGGTAAGGGGTTTTCATCTCACTGCTTATTCCCGTGAGATTCATGCCATATTGCCACCATTACCTTTTGTGTGGTGTATGTACTGCCCATAATTATATTCTTTGTGTAATACACTCTAATTTATTTGTATTTACATATTCATTGTATGATACCTCTTTCATGGGTTGTATGTTTCATAAGTTACCAAATTGGTAAGGGTTATTTCACAATCTCTTCATTATCCGAGGTTGTTTATACGTAATAATCTACTGGGATCTCGTTATCATCCACATCCATGTTTTTTAAAAATGTATTTCAAAACATTTTTGCAATAATATGGGTTAAAGACATTTATACCCTTTTTTTACTTTTTATAAAAGGAATCTTTCCGTCGTTTTCAAAACAAGGTCCTTTTTATCCTTTTCGACAGAATTAAGGTAAGAATGTTTTTTTAACTTATACGGCAGGTGCGGTTATTTTCTGCCGTTATAAAATATTCAAAGCTTTCCTTACAAGCTTATAAGAATATTTTCAAGAAAATTTTTTATTTTATATGTCTCTTAAATGATTCCAAAAATAGAAAGAGATATTTCTCTAAAAAGTGTTTTGATTTCATCTATGTCAACATCCTTTGATAGATTTTACGCTTATTTGAAGTTGATTTATTATGATACAAAACTTCTATATTGTATTGAAGATTTTGTGATATGTTTGACTGTGGATGTGCTATTTTTATAACATTCATAGTTTATGATGAAATTATTGACATTTCTTATGCTAGTTTTAATACGAATGTTTATGTTATGTTTAAACCTTTTCATATGGGAATGCATTGGACTTAATATGTGACGGGTGGAGCCCGCTATAGCTCCTCGATGCATCGATAGGTCTCATGAGACAAACTAGTGTATTGGCACAAGGCCTTGACAAAATCTTATTTGTAGTCTTGGAACGAGGCCTTGACTATGTGGTTATGATAGTCTGGCATTATGCATTCCAACATTATGAAAGTGGTTATTGATTTTTGCATGTGATTATTCGATTAGTAGAATATCCATGTGAATAAGTAAATGGAATTATTTCATTTTATTTATGTCATACCATGTTGAAAGTTCATGTTTGAAAGGATTTTGTTTTAGTTATACATTGCCTTAAATGTTTATTCTTATTTATGAAAGTTTCCGCTATATTGTTATCCTTACTGGGCATTTGAGATCACCCCTTTTCTATGTTTTATTTTTCCCAGGAAGTGAAGAAGTAAATTATGAATGTCCTACAGGGATATTATGTTGGGATATGAGTGTGGATTATGGAGACATTATGTTGTTGTAGTAGTTTTTCATTTTATGATGTAATGTAAAACTTATGAATATATCTAGTGTTTCTAAGGCTACTAAACCAATCGGTCTTTCGAGATTTGATCTTTCTTGTGATCATGCCAATGTTATGTAATAATGCACCGACTCTGGGTAACTAGGGTCGGGGAATTAAATTTTTAATATTATATTTGGGTTTAATCTCTTTTTTAATCAATTTTGAACATTACCCACTATAAAAAAATTCAATACTAAATGGTTATAAGTTTACTTCAAGGTTCAAATGTTCCCTAAAAATGGAAAATGAGTGGCATTTTTTACTATATCCCTTCCCCATTCCCTATTTCAATAATTATATGATTTCTAAATCATTAAAAAATGTATTCTCTATCAGAAAATTTCCATTAAACTCATTTTAAAATCTATTCACTTATTCTATCTTTGAAAACATCAATACAATTATGGAATATAGATATAAACTCTTTTAAAATTAATTATACAATATTATTGACCATAAAATTTTTGAGACATAATAATTCATAAAATATGTATAAACATTCATATGGATTAACATTTTATTGATTTCTAATGAATTGTTAACAACACACAAAGTTCAACGTAAATCATTCCATAAATATCTATCCTTAAACCTCCTCAAAAAGTTCCTAAAAAATTTTCAAACCCAAATATTATAATGATTTGAACACATATTATTTTATGATCAACATTAAATTTATCTCTAAATAACATCTATCACCCATAAAGTCACATAACAAATATTTTTATTCCAAAATCATATAATCTCAACAATATGTTAATCATTTCTATAAATAACCAAAATCTACCTGAATCCAAAATAAAATCAAATATTAATGCAAAATATAATTCCTCCATTATCCCATAAAAATATCTATTATTGAAAAAAAATATTTCCATTTAAATTAATAATATAATGTTCCCAATTTGGCTGTCTTATTTAAATATAACATTAATTTTATTGTCAAATAATCATAATTAAATATCATGGTAATCAACATAATAAATCATAATTTCCCAAAAATTAACAACACTTTCTTCCTAATTAAATATAACTACCTCAATAGGAAATGAAATCTTAACTATAAAGGTTATCAATATATTTTAATTTCATTCCATAAAATAAAAGATAAATATATGGGTTACAAATAAAAAAAATATGATAACTCAATAATGTCTCCCAAAGCAATACCATCACATAAATCCTCAAAAGTGATGTTTATGAATTTAACGCATGATAAAACTTAATATTATAAACCCATGATAGTACCCATTACACATAAGTTAACATTGAATGGAAAAATCATAATATCTATTTTTATTTAAACCCAGCGTTCATAGAAACTATAATATCCTTGAACTAACACTTCTATATATAGTTTTAAAATCAAAATATTTGAACTTATAGCTTTGATACTGATAAATGAGACCAAATTTTTTTGAAATCAAACATACAAAATAGAACAGAAATTATTTGATCACTTACATACCTAACTAATTTTTATAAATAGTGTTTTAAGGAATTAGGAAAAACTCTTACCTAACATTACCCATGTCCTTAAGTGATTATTTATCTCATTGTACCAAACATTTCATATTAATCATTAATTCCTTGTCATTACCAATATTAACAATTTATCAAAATATCATACTCAAAAAATATATTTTTAACTTGAGGAAAAAGAAACATAATAAATGGTTATCAGAAATACTCTATAAGGGTAAACATAATTATTAATAGTCGAATTTCATCGATAATCACAATAGAGTGTATGATTATAATAATATAATCAGTGTACATTATCATAACATAGGATAACTTTTACCAATAAAGACATATATCATTAGACATATGAAATAGAATAAATTTTTATCAATGGAATGATTCATAAGAATCATTAATCATGACCCATCTGATTTCAATATTGATCAATGGAACAATTAAATACTTCTAGAAATTATATAACAAATTGTTTTTATCATGTAAAATTATGTTGATTAACCATGTTCACTAATTTTATAAATTACTAGTTCTTACTAAAATACTTAAGTGATCCCTCCCCTATTCACTCCCTTCTTCTTTCCTTTAAAGAATTTTATTATTACCAAATGCATTGGAGAACCATATCAGGCGCACTCATTGTTTAAAAAATATTGTGACCACCAATTGAGTATATTATATTGGTCTCACCCCACATCATCAATAATTTCTGACTACCATACTTGAGTATCACATTTAGGATCTTTTATTTTCATCATCAAAATTTTATATACAACTTTCATTCATTCATATATTGATTTACACATGGAAAAAAAATTATTTTTACAATAATCTCTTTTTAAAAAAATCATCATAATCCTTATAGAGAAACAATATCGGTTGTATCATAATAAAGCATACCTAAAGTAGGGAAGGAATCATTAAGGCATGTTGATATTGATTAGAATACCTATAAAAGAACATAAAAATATTTATTTAAAAACATGAGAAAATAGAGTTTTCCGTTGCTGCCATTAAAAACTAAAAATCCACAAAATATTGAGAAAGGAATTTTCTATTAAAAATACCCTAGAAATAGTTAATGGAAGCTCCAATTATATTAATATTTATAATGGTGAGAAATATTATTCATTTTTTAAATGATAAAAAATCATTTTCAACCTTTTATAAAGAGTGTCAAAAGTTACCAATTCCAAAAACATTATAAAATTTTCTTATTAATCCTTTTTAAAGTAGGGAAAATTTCCCTAAAAATAAATTTATAAAATCCATTATATTTACAAAATATTTTTAAAATAAATAACAAGGATTAAAAGTTTTGACAAAAGTCTTCAAATCCTGTAAAACAACAATTTTGAATAAATAAAATCTATAGCCTTTTAAAACAAAATCCCTTTTAAAGAAAAGCTTGAGAATAAATGTAATATCAAATGAGTATTATGTAAACTATGATATTATATGTAAATATTTGGTATATACACTGTATAAATTAATATTGGGGCATCAATCAAAAGATTTCTGAAAGAAATAATCTTAATAATAGAAACACTTATAACTTTGTTATTACATGAATCAAAAGGAAATTTTAAGACCGAACATAAGATGATTTTTTAAAACCCATAATTTCAATTAAATAATATCTGAATACAAGATCATATTATGTTAATTACAACATATAAAGTTAAATATGGTGCATAACATGAATTATGGATCAATGTATTGAAATCAGGACCAGGAAAACTATTAGAAATTTTACAAAATTGAATCAATATATCATGAAGAGATAACTTCAATGGAACTTCAAATATAATGATAATATAATAATTAATAATATATTATCTCAATAAATATCATGTAAAACTTTTAAATGGAAGTAGTGTAATAATATGAGACATGTCTCAATAAAATAATATAGAGATGAATAATACTTACAAAGATCATATTTTAGGTGTGAAAATTAATCCTAAAATAGAATATGTATAAAAATAATATAACCAAAAAATATGGAAATAAAAAATAATTAAATCAACAATAACTTCACACAAAATATTTGGATAACATTATCAATGAAGTATATTTATTACCCAGTGAATGCATATTGAGTTATTAAACCCCTTACCTTGAGTCCATAGCTCTTATATATATCATTTAAGTCATGAATAATAAACTTATGATAACTATTTAAATGTATAATATACCTTTATAGTGTCACTTATTTATCATTAGACCATTTATTTCGTTTATTTAATTTATATAAATGTTATATTGAATAAAATAAATGATTAACTACATGGTGGGTGTTTTGAGGATGTTCAGTTATCATTTGAAAAATTAATTTGGCAGGATTTTCATATTCAAATGATTCATCATTAAATAGTATATATAACAATAAAAATTACATCATTTTCATTTTTAAAATCTTAATATAATTTTATAATCATCCATGAAGGTCGTATTGGGAAACAAATTCACTTCGCTTAGTGGATGTGGTAGTCCACACATACCCAAGAATGAAGTTATCATTTTTAAGGGATGTAATGGTACGAATAATAGATTATATTTTGTATTTGTATATTTATAACTATTTTATTGATAATTTATATAATAATTAAATCCAACATAATAACTATCCATGAACACTGGTGATGAGAAATGAAATACATCGCTTCCTGGAGGATATAGTCCACATATATGCATGAATATTGTTTTTATTTCCCATATGTTGGATTAAATTGATGAATATGTTTAGTTGTAACTATTTGGCCCCACTGATAGTATAGACACCCCTCTTTGACATGGTCATTGAGTCCTGGCCTGCCCAGAGCCAATAGTTTTCTTGTAGACCTATGGTCCCCTACTTTGGGCCCACCCAAATGTCTGAGAAAGTCATATGAGTAATGATTGTCCCCACAAGACAACACATGTTCTTTATAGTGTGTTTTCCCCTAAATCACACACACCCTCAGAAACATCCCAGAATGTTATTCATCCTGATTACTTCTCCATGACAAGCATTATTAACTATGGAGTTCTAATCAGGTAGGCTCCCAAAAATAATGGTGATCTTTTTTGAAATGAGTTATATAATTTAGTAATTTAACACTGTATCATTATGGGTTGTAACATTCACCCCCCCTTGAGCACAATGTCATAATTGTGGACCCTATAACTCAACCCAGTCAGTACACCACACTTAATACCGGGTTCCTCCTCTCATAACAAATGTAACAACTCGGCCCCACTGTTAACACATACACCCACCTATACATGGTCATTTATTATAGCCTTCTAGGTTCCACCATTTTCTCTACTAACGCATGGTCCCCTACTTGGGTCCCACCCACATGCCTAAATGAGTCATCCAACTAATGATTATCCACACAAGCCAACACATGTTCTTTTTAGTGTTCTTTTCCCTCACTCACGCACACCCTAGGAAACTTCCCAAAAGCCCACCTATAAGGATCAGTAATCTAGACCATGAATGATTAACTTTTTTGTTCTAATCATTTAGGTTCCGGAAAATAATGGTTCAACTTTTTTACATGAGTTATATTATTTATTCATTTAAAACATTATCATTCTATGGTGGTACATTATTACATTAACATAATAACATATAAGTGTATGATATACACTAATTTTATTATATTTTAATGATAATTATAAAATTGAAGGAGGTATAAGAAAAATTAAAATTAAAATTTCAGGTTAAGAATAATAACTTATCTTTTAATAATCTCATTTGGATCTCTCATTAATGATACTTGGGATGGTATTTTAAAAAGACCATAACTAATATAATTTATATATATAATTTTGTATGATTTTTATGTTTTTTTAATATATGTGTCTCATATTGGTTTTATGATTATAAAATAGTTGGATTCCTTCTATAGGGAAGGAATGGAAACACTTGGAATTATGTAAAATATTAAAATATAATAAATTTTTTCCATGTAAAAGTGGAACCATGTTGAGAAAATTTGAACCACAGATAGGGTATTTAATAAATCCATTCAAAAAATATTATTTTCATGTATATATGTTTCATTTTAAAAAATTTCTTTAGGTTTAACCCCCTTCATCATAAAATTTTATCCATAGCATGGGTAAAATAAATTTCAATACTAAAAGGTTATAAATTTACATATACTTTGACATTTGGCTGAAAATGTTACTGTGAATAAATTTAGACCATATTCCATACTCCTTTGCCTTTTTCAAGATTTCTATGATTTTTAAATCATTTATTAATATATTATTTAACAAAAAATACAACTAATGTAATTTTATGAACTATTCACGTATTTTGACATTATGAAATCAAGATCGGTATATAGTTAAAATAAAAACTGTTTAACAATCAATTATACATTATTAATAATAATTATAATTTTATTTCACCATAATTCATCAGCAAAATATATCATTTTATATTTTTAAAATAATTTCCATTAATTTCTCTACTTCTTGCTCAATCAATGATTCAACGTTGTGTGAGAATTTATTTTTATTATACCATAAATAAAAAAGAAATTACAATCATAAAAAATGATAATTTTGTTCAAAATAATTTTTTTTTATTTGTTCAATATGTATATTTTCTCATATATATGTCATGAAAACTAATTTAATATTTTATTTTCAGCTTTCATCTCCATGTACAAGAACTAAAAAATAATTTCTCTATGATTATTGTTTTATAACTCCAAAATACATAAAAATATTTCTATATTCTAAATAAAACCAAATATTAATTTATAAAGACACTAAAAGATATTGTTTTTCTAAAATATTAACTTTAGGAAATAAAATATATCTTTTCTAGTGCTACGGAAGCACTACATCATCCCGTAAAATGATTTTCATATTTCTCAACAAAAAAATTATAAATTATATCTTTTAATTAATATTTTGTAATATTTATTTTATATTATAAAAAATGAGTCAATCCCTAACATTCGTTAATTTTTATATCATGATTATATTTTTTGATTTCATAAAATATATTGTATTTTAGAAAAGATGTATTTTTCTTACTATCATGGAACACCCATCATATAAGTTATATCAGGCTCTCCTAGTGTTATTTTTGTGCACCAATAATATATGTTTATTTTGTATCACCCGTTATAATCAATTATTTCTATATACAATTAATGAATAAAACCATTTCTAACTTTCAATTTTTCATATAACAATAATCATTTTTCGTTCATAGTATGATTCGACTAGGGAAACGAAATAGGATTTAGGAAAATATATTTGAAATGATCGTAATCCATCTAGAGAAATAATGATAATTGTATCACAAAAAATATAAACAGTTGAGTGTAAGTATCATAAAGGGTTTTTCACTTTGATCAATGTAAATGATTTAAAGAACCTTAAAAATATTCATAAGAAAAATAACATTTTCATTATGAAAATCACTTTTTAAAAAACAAAAAATTCCCAAAATATTTTAAAAATACTTTTTATTGAAAAATATATTTGAAACCTATAATGTAATATTTAATTAAAAAAATGATCATGAAGGTGGTATAATCATTTCTTGTTTTAAATGTGAAAATTAAACATTATTTTCAAACATTTTGTAAAAAGAGTCAAAAGTGACCCATTTAAAAAATGTTAAGAATTTACCATTTTAGAAACATATTAAAAAAATTTAAAGGCCAAGTGAAATATATTTATAATATCATTTTTTAATATAAAAAATTAAAACATTTTAGAAAACGTTGATATGGAATAGAATGATTCCTCCTCTATAAAAGGAAACAAGATTATTGTCACTTATAAGGGACTTTGTCGTTGATATTTAATAAATAAGGGAGTACATTAAATTTTAACATATACACTACACTAATAAATATCTATGAATCAAGGATAAGTGAATATCACAAGCCTATATGTTAATGAAAGAGAATTTGAGATGAATAACCCTTATAAAGATCATATCTTAGAATTAAGAATTAGTAAAACAATCGATTATGCGTAAAAAATTAAGTTTTATACATAACAATTTTAATTGATAATAAAACAATTTATATATAAATTCAAACATAATAAAATCAAAAAAAAATAAATGGAAAATATTCATAACCCAACAAAAAGAAATTGAGTTAAGAAACCCTTTACCACTTAGTGAAACTTATGTCAAATACATTAGGATAAAATAATTCTATTGGAAAATAAATTATCATTAATTATGTATGATTCATGATATAATATGTAAAATGGTTTGTATATACATCATATAAAATAAATTATGTACATAAAAAAATATGACTCAATGAAATGAAATTGAGATTAAATCCCTTGAATCGAGTTTGACTCATTACATATGTTCATTATGTTACTAAATAATAAATATATTTTATTTATTTAATATATTAAGAATAATTTTAGGGTTAATTTTTCATTCTATTTCATTTATTAGAGTGCTATAAATAATTACTTAATCATTTAAGTTCACGTTATATGTTTTGATGATATTTGGGTTATAAGTCCAAAATGACCTTAGTAGGTTGACTATAGTCAAAGAGTTAATTATTCCATCACAACTAGAATGATAATGATGAAATAATTATCATTTTTTAAATAAATTATACTTTTAAATAAAACCATTAAATACGATTATGAAAAACGAACAATGTTACAATCATTGATATGGTAGATAATATGTACGCATGAGTAACGTTTCTATTTTTTGATAATCATTATGAAAAGAATTTAAGTTTTATTTTTCCTATAAAATGATATTAATGTATTAATTATAATACTAATACTTTTTATATACTTATATATATCATCTATGATTTGTGTTGATCAAAAACAAATCATATCGATTTGAGGAAGTGGAAGTCCACATTTACGCATATACGACGTAGTTAGTATTCATTGAATGGAATAGTTGAAATACAATGATATATTATATTTTAAGAATTGAAAATATTCCACTAATAAAATAAATATACATTAAATATATCATTATAACAATACATGAGAGTTTGTTCTAGAAAATTAATTACATCAGTGCATGAGGCGGTTGTCAGTCGTATACATGGACAATGATTTTCTTTCCTCTTTAATAGTAGTTGGTGATTGATATAGGTTATAAAATTAAAAATTAATATACTAGTATATGGGAGAAACTAATTTTATTATATAATCATGTTTCGATTACATTTGAAGGATGTGGAAGAATGAATTAGACAAAGAATCCTTGGTTAAGAACAATACATCTTCTTCAATCAACCGCATTTTCATTACAACTAAGGAGCTCTAAAGTTGGTATTAATCACAAATTAAGGCCTAAAAAACGTGGCAAGGGATGTTATTAATGAATTTTTGTGTATCATGGATGAAAAAATTAGTTTTTTATTGGGAAAGATTGTGAAGAAGTGGTTTCCTTTTATAAGATAGGGGATAATCATTTGTTGAATTTCCGAAAATATTAAATTAATATTAATTAATTATGATGTAAGAAGGGATCCAAATTGATAATATTATAATATATGATTATTATGATTAAAAATAATCTCATAAAATAAATTATTGATATTTTTTAATTAAATTTTTACCCTTATGTTTTTGTTCTAACCCCAGTTAAATTTTTCCCACTTATTTGTTAATAAGGTTTTTTATTCCTTGAGGGTCATAATTTTTGTTATAAATTTCCAAACAGCCAATAAATTAATAGTTGTTTATATTTGAAACTATATCATAATAATCGTTTTGAATATATGATTTATAGGATTTTTATATCATCTAATAAAATATAATTACCCTAAAAAATCGATTTGGTTAATTTTAGAACTATTCATTTACTTTGAATTTTATAACATCAATACAAAAAATAAAATTTGAATATAATATTTTAATAAAAACCTAAAATAATATTTTCATCTATATAATTATTGGGTCACATTAATTATTATAAATTATCCTACTTTTAATATTTTCAATAAAATTAATTTTATTCATTCATTAATTGAATAATTACTATGTCAATGTCAGGTATGAATTTAGGGTAATTATAACTACAAAAAATTGAATTTAAATTAAAATGACGAATATAGATAAATTATATTTAAAAATAATATTCATAACTGAACATATCCTTTTTTAAACGAATGTTTAAAAAATTATAGTTATTAAAAATATTGTGTAACATTTTTTACTTTTAATAAAATAAAATATTATGATGGTTATGATCCCATAAATAAATGAAAAAGTTCGTAAAACCAAAAGCAGAATTAATATAAAAAAAATAAACACATAAAATATTATTTATGAAGGTTTTATGTCCATTTAATAGTCATTATCCTATTATTTTTTTACCATCAATTACGTGATTTACCGTTATTCTAGTAAAAAAATTAATACTTTTCTATTCATAATGTCCAAAAATTAAAGGGCACAATTTAATAAATATAAACCCACATATTAAAAATATGAAATACATTTTTAAAATTAATAACATATAATTTTATGAATTTATTTTAAAATTAAATCCTCAAAATTTATTGATTTTTTTTTAAAAAAATTGAAATTTTATGTTTAAAATGTTTTTGTATGAAATATCACTATTAAAATAATATCATAACCCATATTTTGATTAATTTATATTAAAATAAAGTAAATATTTTTTCAAAATAATCCAAAATAGTATTTAACTTTATAAATAATTTAATTTTACTTTATAAATACTTTATAAGAAGAAATAATTTTCTGTAAAAAATTGTATTTTCTCTCTATTCATATATAAATAAAACTTCTCAAGAATTTCTCAAAAACATTAGCCTAAGATAAAATTGATATGATGATCTAAAAAATTAAGTTAATTTTATCAACTAAATTTCCAAAAAAAATCAAAAAATATTTATAATAGTTTTTAACAAAAACTAATAAAAATAATTTTTGAGGAAAACATATTTTATACAAAAAAATTACAATAAAACAATTTAGTGTCTATTTCAGAAAAACTGTTCATTCAATTTATATTTAGAAAGAAATTTATATGTATTTAATAAATTTTATAATCATCTGCATTCCTTCTAATTTATCAACTATTTTATAATGGTCTTATTTAAATAATAATATTTCATTGTTCATTTAAGATAATTGTTGTGTATATTATGATATCAAACATTATATACTTTTAAAATCTTGAGATATTACATTCCCTCAACCCATTAATGAATTGAATCCTTTAAATTTGAACTCAGGATGAATAACCAGGGGTTTTTCTATTCAAAATACATTTGTTCAAGTCCCATATAATAAAAATATTTAATAAAATATCCTCTTGGAATGGGGAAAAGGGAAAATATTAACGTCATCTCAAATAACCCAAAACTAGGTTATTGAATATGATAGAATTTGTGGAAAGTGTAAAAAAATTAATATTTATAAAAGGATTGATAGTGACATGGATCATTCATCAAATGAAATTTATTTGTCCTAAGAATTACCATCACTACAAAACCATAAACTAGAGAGGTGAGAAAAATCCTATAGACTCATTGGAAATAAATGTAATAGGATATAATTTTTGTTTCAAGATACTTTTCCAAGTCTAGAGGAAATCAATTACCATATAAACTCATAATATAAGGAAATATATTTACTTGAAAATTATAATTTAATTATTTAGTAAACTTCCTCCCCAAACTCATCATTCACTCCAAAAAATGATTATTCATTATTAAAAAAAATAACTCTGAAACACTAAAATAAACTCTCAAAATATTATATACTTTAGAAAATGGATAAAAATTTATACCTCATATATTTATAAATTAATCAATACCATAGTGTTTAGAAAAATGTATGATAATTCCCAAAATGAATAAATCTCCATATGATTTAATACAACATTAATCTATAAATACTTAATCATAATACACAATATTCAACATTGATCATTTGATAAATAACTAAACAAAAAATTAATCAAAATATTATTGACTGTGATTTAAATCCAAATATCAAACGTATTTCACCACATTTTCTTCCATGATAAATTTAACATTTATCTCTAATTAAAATTTGTCATTCATAAATTTATATACCTAGAAAGTTATATTCCCTAATCATATAATCTCTAAATTTTGTTAATCATTTCTATGAAAAATATAAATCACAATAAATATGCAATAAAATTATATATTACTGTAATGGATAAACAAAACTTGACACCTCAAATAATACTTCTTGTTAAACCAAAGGGTTAAAAATACCTAAAAATCGAAACATCTCCTGAAATATCATTAGTCGCCTTAAAATTCATTCACATACAACCCCAAAAGAAGTTTATAATAATTTGAACATATGAAAAAAACCGAATCATATAATCCCATGATGGCATACATAACTATTTTTTAAGGTAATGGATTTTCCCAGAATGACCAAAGCACAAATATTATTAGAAAAAGTTTACAAGATTCTAAAATAAGGGATCATATTAAAATCGTTTCATGAAAAGAAATGAGATAAGATGGTAGGTATGAAAACCAAGAAATGTCTTGATCTACTTCCATGTTGGCCAGGCCATCTGTAACCATGTTTACTTCCCGATAAACATGTGTGATAATATAGTTAATATCGATACTTGAATAATTTAATTCAATCCATTGTGTGGTAGTCGGACATGCAAGATGTGTTATGCCATTCCAAATCACTTGAACGATGGTCATCAAGTCACCTTCATTCCAAAGGTTGTTCTAGTGAAAGATTTGGAAAAAGAAATTCCATGTATCAAACTCATCATCTTAGCTTAAAGGGTAGTGGTAATTCCACAATTACCCATGGATCATCTAAGAATCTGACCGAGGTGATTCCTGAAGACAACACCACACCCTACAGGACCTTGGTTTCACTTGGAGGTTTCATCAGTGTTGATTTTGATCCATCCTAGGAGAGCGGCTCTATAGAACACCTCCAGGGTGCGATGCGGTTGAACGAAATTTTCATTAATCTGTAGACGCTTCAGGATTCCGAAGTCATACATGGTGTTGTGGAATTGTCCCTTTTATAATAAAGGAGTGTCATATATGGAAATAAGGATCCTCATTCGACCTTCATTTATAATGGATGAGTAATTGTTATGAATAATAGAATTCTTATCATACCAGATCACAAGATGGAGTTCAGAAACTCTAGCAAGGAAATGGTTCTTGATTTGTTGAGAGCCTTCCAATTCTAAACATTTCTTTGGATGATTTTTGACAGAGTCAAGAATCAACCATCTGCAATTAAAAATGTCCTAGATATAGTTCCAAAGAGTATAAGCAGTAGCATAAGAAAGGAAGATGTGTTTAGCATATTCCTTATGTTGGTTACATATTTTACACATAGAGAAAATATGGATTCCAAGATATTGGAGGAAAATATTAGTGGGCACTCTGTTGTGAGAATAAATCCAGATGGGAGTAAATCTCAAGGTTCAATCCAAGGTTTGTGAAAATATTTTATCCAGTTGTAATCATTCTTATGATTACAAAAATAATGATTCTATAAATTTTTTGAGTTAAGCATACCATTGTGAGATGGTTCCCAAATTAATAAATCATTAGTGTAAGTGGAAGAGTGGTTTTTAATGACATTTAGAATAGTATCAGAGAGGTGGTCATGTTGAGAGTTTAAAATATCTCTGAAAGTGTTGAAGATATTTTTGGGTGTTTGATCTGAAGATGTCATAGAATTTAAAGGTGTACCAGTCCAGTTATCCAACCCGAATTTCATGGAAGAGTATATGGAGATCATCCATATGGAATTATTCATAATATTGGTGATGGAGTGTTTGATGGAAGACCAAATGAAAGAGATAATGTGTATCGAATTTCCCGCCTTATTTTTTTCAAGGAATTTATTTGTGATAAATGTTATAGTATCTGAGGTATTATGAAGAAGCTTCCAAGTGTGCTTATTCTGAAGGGCTTCATTAAATAATTTTAAATTTTTTATACCAATACCACCATTCTCAAGGGGCTTGAAATAGGTTGACCAGGGAATCGTCACAATTTTTCTTTCCAACGTACTACCAGTCCAGCTGAAATTCTTAATAGCGATGTTCATATTTTTAATAAGTCCAAGAACCCATTCCTCTACTATCGAGAAGAGTATGGAAGAAATGGGATCACCTTTTCTGACACCATTAGTGCATTTAACATATCCCTTGGGAGAGACATTGATAAAAAAGGAGTTAGATGCCGAGTTGAATGGATTTCTGATTGCTGTGATGAAAGAGGCACTGAAACCAAAACCTTACTCGACCCTGAAGATAAATCTCCATTATATAGTATCAAAGGTTTTTTTGAATTCATGATTAATAGCTATTTTTCCTCCTCTATTTTTTTGTTTATTTTATTTACACACTCATAGGTGAGACATATACATTCTTGAATAAATCTACCCTTTATAGAAACGAATTGGATCCAAGAAACAATTTTGTTCGTGGTAGTTGAAAGTCTGTTAGAAATGATTTTTATTATGATTTTATAAGGAGTATTAATAAGAGAAATATGTCTAAATAGGTGAATCTCATAGAAATTATCCACATTGGGTATTAAGGTGAGAAACTATGCATCGAGAGAATGATGAAGCACCCCATTAGAAAAATAGGAATTTACCATTTTACAAACATAGATATGAATTACATGCCAATAATGTTGAAAGAAACCATTATTAAAGCCATCCGGACCAGGAGAACTATCAGGATTCAGACTAAAGACAATGTCCTTGATTTCATTCTCCACCGAAGTGCTAAGGATGTAGGTGTTTTCCTAATTATTGATCACTAAAATAATGACCTTATGAAGGAGAGTTTTGTTAATATCAGGATAATTAAATATGGAATCATAGTAGGAGACTATGTGATGAGAAATGTCTTCTTCATTTTCATAAAGGTTTCCCCCATCCTTTATAAAGGTTAATAGCCTGCAGTCCCTCCTGATTCATTGAAGAGAGTTATAGAATTTGGTATTTTTCCACCATCAGTTAACCATTTAACTTCTAACGCTTGTTTTCTCATATTTTCTTTAAATGTAAGCAAGGATTTTAGTTTGACCATAGTGTTTAATTCTTCAGTTGGATCAGTAATGAGGTTAGAGGTGGTGTTATTGTTTTGAATATCCTTGAGTTCTTTCTCAAGGATCAGGATGTCATTGTTAACATTTTTTGATTTGAAGATGCACAATGATTTTAGAGTCTTTTTGAGATGTTTTAATTTGAGGTTACATGTAAAGGCTACATTGTAATGAGACATTGAGGACAAAAAGATTTAGATTATATGGGTTCACTTTCCATCAGAGAACCACACATTGTTAAATCTAAAAGGTAGCCTGGGTTTCATGCCTTTGGAGAAGACGTTGACCAGGATGGGGTGAAGATCAGAGGTAAGCATGTGAAAGATGGTGCAGGAGATAGTGTCCCAGTTACCAAAACCAGGGAAATTCGTGAAGGATCTATCCAATTTGGAAGAATCCACTTTGTTATAATGTCTTCTATATAATGTGTATTTCACACCTGTGAGGTTAATTTTAATGATATTGTTTGCTTCGATCGATGCTTTAAATTATATCATGGATATTGAATCATGATATGGTCCAATTTTCTAACTTCAGTAAAGAATTGAATTAAAATCACCAATAAGAATCAAGTGGGCATTAATGTTAGTGACTAGATATTATAGATCATTCCAAAGAGTTATTACTTATTGATATCTATTGTTAGCATAAAAAAAGAGCATAAAGAGTGTTTTACATCAATATTAAAAGTGAAAGTAATAATTTGGCCAGAGATATTGAGAACACCAATATTCTGAAAATAAGACTGCGAAAAAATCCATAACTAATCAGCATTTAGAGAATTATTTATATCACCAGTAAACACATAATTATGTTGACATAAATAAGATTATTTAGAGGAAAAAGTAATTTTAGGTTCAACAATAAAAAATAACATAGGACGATGGGTATTAACCATTATTCTTAAAACAATGAACATGTTAGAGTTTCTGAAACCCTGACAATTCCAAAAGAGTATCTTCATTTAAACATAAATTTGGAGTTAGAACACCCCTTTTTATTTTTTATGAAACCTTTGTTTCTAGTATACCTTCTAACCTCTTTGGTGTTAGTGGCATGTTCTTGTTCATTGATAGATGTGATAGGATTCTTTATTGTAGGTTTTCTTTTTGGATTATTCATAGTTGATTCTGTAGAAATATTAGTACACAACAACAAAGGATTGATAATTTTTTTAAAAATCAAGTTTCCAGACTTCATAGTAGTCACCGCCAATTAAAAGTAGAGAAATAGGTTTACATGGATCCTTTGAAGGAGTTTCACCCTGCTATTGAATAGTTTCCAGATCTGAAGGCTGACATTACATCTGCACTAAGGTGTCAATTTTTTCTGCATAATAAAATGGTCTATAACCGAGGGGTAATACCATGATTAACATATTTAGTTTTTGTTTTTGTCACAGTTTTTATATCCTTAGGTTCAGGGTCTAAAAACAGCTAATAGATTTCATGATAGTAGTGGGATAAGAAACTAGTTCATTCTCTATAGTTTTGGTTTCATTCTTCATTTCTAAAGTAGAATCATTGTTATCTATGGTATCAGTATTGTTCTTATCAAAAACATATTTCATATAAGGATGAGTTAATGAATCATTAATGGTTTGGTTGGGTTTCTATACCCCATAATCCTCCATTGGTTGAATATGATTAGTGCATCCTTTGAGATCTTATAATTTAGGATTTTGTACTAAGTGTGTACTCAATGGTTTTATAGTTTCCAATTCCATGGAAATAGTTGTAGTCAACTTATTATTAATAAAATGTGTGATGTCCTGAACATATTTCATGTTAGATAGTTAATTCCCAAGTTTTATAGCATAGCCTGATGAATCCAGTGTTTTAGAACCACTAACAGAAGTACTGTTAACATGGGGAAAAGATTCTGAGTGAATTTTTTAATGTTGATTTGATTATTAGATCCAAAAGTATCATTGTCAGTTAAGAGGGAGGTGTCTTGGTATTGTCCAGTACCCCAAGCTCGAGTGTGTACATCCATAGTTTTAGAAGAACTATCTGTAGGGAAATCACAAATGTGAGGGCATGTAGTGCATGTATTGCATGACATGCACTTCAAAAGTTTATCCCTCCAACCTAAGGAATGTTTAGAATTTTCTATGAGAATAGAACTTGAGATCTTATCAGATATAAATGTAGTAGGTTCATCTTTCATGGATAACATAATAGTGTCTAAGACCATAATTTCAATTTCATCTAAGAGGCCATGATCATTAATGGAGTTTTCATCTTCTTCATCAATATCAGCCCAGTTAGTACCCAAATTCTCCCCAATGTGTGCCAAACTATTTGATTTCTTCACCCAATTTTTAGATTTCTTTTTTGCGGGTTATGTTATATCCATCCAGGGGGATTTATCTTTCCTATTTCTCCTAATTTCTTTCCTATCATTTTCATTTTGTTGAATTACTTGTCTTCTAATCACCATAAAGTTATTGATTGGATGACCAATGATTATGGAATGGTCAAAAAGGGAGGTTCCCCTCATATTCAATTCTAATTTTGGTTTTTTAGTCATTAGCATTGAAATGAATTGTATTAGGTATCATTGATTCAGAGTTTATTTCCACCACAACTCTAGCCAAGAGTCCTAAGTCGGCATTTACGGTTTGGTGATCATTTTTGAGGGGAGATCCTATGTAGGAAAAAATATCATTCAGAATTTTTGGGTTCTAAAAGAACCAATTAAGTCCATGAAATATGATCTAGACTTATTCAATTATATTCATAAAAGTATGCTAGTTGAATGTAGAATCCCAGTTAGAATGTCTAAGAAAATCGGGTTTTAGATTAAGGTTTCCTGTCTTCTAAACCCTGTCTAGATCTTCTTGTATTTTCAACAGAATGTGTAAATTTCTTTTTCCTATTAGGATTAGTTTCCAATTTGAAGAATTATAGCAGTGTTTAGTATAGGTATGTAATTCGGATAAAGGCCAAGTTCATTTACCTTTAAGGTAGGAGATGAAGCCCATGAAAAAAAAATTCACATTTTCAGGCATTGTTGAAGAGCATCTAGGTCCTCTTCCACCAAGAAACGACTTTCATCAAGCCTATTGACTAGGGTATGTTTTGTCTTGATTTCTTTAGTAAGCTCTATACTCTACAGATCATCCAGAAAAGAGATCATCTGATATCTGATGGAGAAGGAAAGAATGTGAGAGATACCTTCAGGGGCATCGTAGTTATGTTTTTCCACGGTAGGATCATGAACATGGGGCACCTGCTTTGTTAGATGAGTTGTGAATTGGAGCGAGTGAAATATTCCTGTCTTTAGGAAATATTCCATGCCCATACGTGTTAAAGGAAGCTGGCGAGGAATCCCTAATCGCTCAAGGTTTTTAGAGAGAGATGGTCTCCCATCTATATAGAATCGAAACCCCAACCATAACCCATAATATAACCTCACATGAAAAAAATCATAATATCCAAATTCATCTAAACACAGCTCTATTACCATATGCAAATACCATGAACCCACAATCCCAGATCTGATGCTAATACACAATTTTTACATTTATGGATTTTATATTGAAAAATGTGACCCTATTTTTTCTATACAAACCTTAAAAATATAAAAATAAAATATTTTATCACATAAAAACCCAAGAACCTTTTAGGTTTATATTTTTAGACAATTGGGAAAAACTCTTACAAAATAAAATCTATTGGCATAAAGAGAGTATTTTTTCCTATACCCAGAAGTTCATATTTCATATAAAGTCTTCACCATCCCTAAAAAAATTTATCATATGAAACCTTTTAGAAATAAATAATTTAATATCAATCATCATTATATTTGAAAAAAATAAAGCATAATATGGGTGAGAAAAAATTCAAATTAACATTAAACAAAATCATTAAAAACTAAATTTCATCAGTGAGATTAAGATGGGAATAAATGATTCAGGACATAATCATAGTGCAAGAGGATAACTTAAGTGAATTTATAACCATAAATACCTAGATCATCAATCATTAGATATGTAATAAAGGTTTAGAAATGTAAATAGTACTTTTAATAAATAATAATGATTCATGTGATGTAAATCATTATCAAAGGAATCATTAAACCCCCTCAAAAAGAATAATGAAAACAAGTTGGTCTCTTGGATCATTATCTTCATAAACAATTTTAAAAACATGTTAGAAATAAATAGATCCCGATTAAATTAATGATAGTAAACCCTTGGTAACTCCCTTCTTATTTCATATAAATACATGAAACATCACCGAATTCCTTGGAGTGGAATTTGGGTGCACCCGTCGTATAAGCTATATCATGCTCACCCGGTGCTATCTAGGTACTCAAATCATATATGTTATATCGCTCTCAATTAAAAATATATTGTAACACCCATAATATAATCTATATTAGTCTCAAGAATTATTATCCAAAATTTCCATGTACCATTAATGAATAAAACAATTAAAATCATTCAATTTGTGACATTAAAATAATCATTGTTCATTAATTTCTTGATTCTCCGATGGAAAAGAAATAGGTTTCAAGAAAATAACATTTAAAAATCATAATCCTTCCTAAGAAAGAATGAGGATGTTATCATTGTAAATAATACCCATGGAACTGTAATTAAAATAATTGTTTTTAAACATTGATGAATGGAAATTCAATTAAAATCATTAAAAACATTCTTAAGGTGAAATATTTTTTCATTTGGAAAATAAATTTCAAAACTAGGAAAATAATTCTAAAATAAATTTCATTGAAAATAACCATATAATATTATAAATTAGGCTTCATGGAATATAATGTTCATGAATGTCGTAAAATCAATTAATTTTTATACATTAAAAATAAACATTGTTTTTATCTTTTTTGTAATAGGAGTAAAAGGTAAACCATTTGAAACTCTTTATTTAATTTCCTTTTTAAAACTATTTGAAATAATCAAAAATAACTAGTGAAATATATTAAGAAAATAATTTTTTTTATAAAATAAATATTATAATATATTTTAAAAAACATGGATCCCAATGAAAATTATTTATGATATAAAATGTGATACAAGATAAATATCACTTATAAGATACATTATGAATGTTTCTATAATAAATAATAGAGGAAATGAAAATTAAACAATTAAAGCACATTAATAACCAAAGAATAATAAAATATATATTTTTGAAAAACAATTACATCATATCATTCCCCCCAAGGAATCCTCAACATAACCATCCTTAAAAGAAAGGACATTGTCATATAAAGACGTTTCTACTTTAATAACCTTTGAAACATAATCCCCATGAACCAATAACATCATATGAAATGTTAAATATCATAAAAATAATTAAATTCTTGATTAAACATGTCAAATGGTCAGTATATACACCACATAATAAACATTAGTGCATATCATAAATGTATGTCATAATGAAAGAGAATTTGATACAAATAACCCGTATAATGATCATATCCTTGAATTGAGAGTTAATTAATTGAAAAATTATGTTTGAAAAATATATTCATACAAAAAAGACATGTGAATACATAATTAAACAATTGATAGATTTATTCACACATAATCATGTCATAAATAACTCAATGAAAAAGAGTAATAACCCAATAAAAAGTTGAGTTAAGAAACCTCTTACCACTTGTTAACATTAAATTTAAATACCATTGGATAAAATAAATCAATTAGAATATAAAATATCATGAATTATTCATTATTCATTATATAATATGTGCATGGGGAAGTATATACACCAAATAAACGAATCTTATCTGCATAATAAAAAATATATTCCTCAATGAATAGAAATTGAGATCAAATCTCTTACCTCAAGTCAGACTCATCACATACATTATTTATCTTCCAAAATAATAAACATATGTTAATCATTTAATTTCATGATATTTTTTTATTATTCATATTATTTCACATATTAACATGTCACAAACAATCACATTATCATTTAATTACAAGTTGAATGTGTTGACAATATTTTGTTCATATGACCAAGATGACATTGGTCGGTTGACTATGGTCAAAATTGTCATTATTAAATAATCCCTAGAATAAAATTCTTGAAATAATTATAATTTTTATACATAATTTATACTTATAAATCCATCCACAAAATATGTTTATGAAAAATGAACTAATTTATAATCATAAAGATGGTAGGTTGTACGTACAGATGAGAGAAATTTAAATTTTTTGATAGTCATTAATGAAAGTAGGACAGTATGATTTCACCATTCCATTATTATCATAATATCATAAATACAGAACTACTTCTTAATATTTAAAATATATCATCCATGTGGTGTGGTGATGAAAAATGAATTACATCGCTTCATGGAGATGGTAGTCTACACCCACGATGTTAACATATTTCAGAGAATGGAATGGTAAGAAAGTAAATTATATATTATGTTTTGAAAATTATAAATATTTCATTAATTCCATATATATATATATATATTAAATTTATCATTAATAACTCTTATGGGTGGTGATGAAAACAAATTACATCGGTCCACGAGGCGGTTTTCTATTGTATACATGAATGATGAATTCATTTCTCATTTGATAAAAGATGGAGATGGATATCAGTTATCACATTAAGAGTTTTTTTAAAAAAAATTGGGAGATAGATATTTTCTTATATCATCATGTTTTATGGAATTTATAATTATTTGAATAAGAAAAGAAACTAAATCCCTTTCTTAAGAACTGTACATACACTTTAGATAACCTCCTTGTATTTACACCTTATGTCCTATAAATTTGGCACTATACCAAAACTAGGGACCCTAAATTGTGGGTAAATATGGTAGTAATTCATTTTGTAGGATATTTCCAAAAAAATGGTTTTTAATTTGGAATAAATGAGAAGAAGTTGTACCCTTTTATGGGAGTGGTAAGTGGAAGTTTTTGAATATTTCAAAATATAAACTTATCGTAAAATAATTTTGACCTCCAAATGGATAAAAATTGATAGGAATATAATATAAGATTATTATGAGTCTAAAAAATATCATAAACTAAAATTTTGACAATTTTTAATATAATTTTTACCAATATATTTTTGTTTTCACCCTAGTTAACTCTTTTCACCCTTACTATGAAAACAAGGTTTTTTTGCACATTGAGAGCCATTATATTTTCTAATAATAATAAAATAACCCAAAAATAGACAATTTTTTATATTTCCAAATCTATCATAATTACATTTATAAATATCATATTTTAATGAATTTTATATCATTTTATAAAATATTATTTTCATAAAATATAAATAATGTCAATATTAGAACTATTCATTTTAACTGACATATATAATATCACGAAAATTATTGAAATCTAAAAAAATTAATATATCCCTAGAATGTTATATCATTATATATAATAAATGAATAAGATAATTAATGTGTCGGGATTGTGTAAACATTTAATTTAACTAATTATTATATAAATACGAAAAATAAATTACCATGATGAATATAAATAACTTTTTTTCAAAAAATTACTTGTAGAATAACCCATCCTCTAGTTATCTGCATTTTAAAAATATAATAATTACTAAAATCAAGAGTGTGATATTTTTTACTTATCATTACACATAATATTTTAATGGTTATAATCACATCCAAATGGTAGATAAATGTCATAAAACCAAAACATGGATGGTTATGGATGAAATAGACTCAAAAATAAACAATTCAAGTGTTAGGATCATTTTATAGTCCTTATCATCTAATTTTTAACCATTAATTACCTGATTTACACTTACCGAGGTAAAAAATATTACTAATAATAGTATTCATAATGTTCAAAAATAAAACGAATCAATTTAATAATTTTTTACCGAGTGATTTCAAATATGGAATCTGTTTTTTAAATTAAAACTAATTAAAAGGAACATGTTAATTTAAAATTAAATCAAAAAAATGTGACAGAAAAATGTATTTTTTAGAATATTGTCCTTTAAGTATAAAATATTTTCATAGTAAATCCAAGTATAAATTTAATATAGAAAACCATAAGTTGACTATTTTTAATCAAAAAGAATTAATGATATTTTAAAACTGATAAAAATATAATTTTATTTTTTAACTACTTCACATTGACATCATAAATTCTCTAAAAGATAATGTGGTTTTTAATTAAAATCAGTATTTTTCATGATTCATTGTACAATAAAATATTTCATAAATTTCGAAAAAAATCATACAAATATAATATTAACATGTTAGTTTCAAAAATTATGTTCATTTTATCATAAAATGTTTCTGAATGTTCCAAAAATTTATTCTAATATTTTCCAATGAGAAGATATAAAATTTATTTTTGAGGAATACATATTTTTGGTTTCTAAAATTACTTCTCAAATAATTGTGTATTTATTTCCTTAGAAAAAATAAATAAATTTTTTTTAGTAGCACATTTTTAATTATTTTATTATGTATTTAGTCTTATTTTTACCTTCTAATTTAGTGGTTATGTCAAATTGGTCTTATATAAGTTATAATATTTCTCTGTTCATTTAGGATTGGTGTTTCATGTCATGTATTCTATCAAACATATTCTTCATTTAAATTGTAGGTATATTACAATTAATATATATTTTATATAATATTTTTATCTTTTTAAAGTAATCTTGAAATTAATATAAATAATAAAGAGAGAGAGTGAGAGAAAAATATAGGAAAGAGTATATTTTTATTTCATTATGTATGTATACAAGTAATCGTTTAAATATTATATATATATATATTTGTTTATATTTATATATACATACACATATATATGTATATATGTATGTATATTTTAATATAGACTTATATATTTATATACTAATATATTTTTATATTTATATACACACTCACCCTTAATTTATATGTATATGTATATATATGCAGACATTTAATACTAAAAATATATTATAAATTATCAATTTATATTTTTTTAAATTAATACTATTATTAATATAAATTATATATATACATATATATTTACACTTTTATTAGAATATTTATGTATTTTTATAAATTAGTTTTTCTATATTAAAACTTTTTTCCATATATTCAATTATTTTATGAATTTTTATTTTCATGAATATATGTATATCCACTCACAAACACACATATATATACAAAAAATTACTAAAATTTGATTTATATTATATTAAATTTTTTTTAACCCTTTCTTACTGAAAAATGTTTCATTAAGAAAGGGTGGTTTTCAAAAGGGGAATATTTTTATCAATGAGAATATTTGAAAATATAAAATCAAATTGTTGAAGAAATTTTTTTACTTTCGATTCGGTATGTGATAAAATTCAATGTAGAAGGGTTTAAATTTCCCCTGAAACATTTTAAAAGTTTTTTATGGGTGTTTCCTTCAATGAAATGAAATAACAAAATGGATAATTTTATGCAATAATTCAAAAATTCAATGATTTGAGATATTTTACAGAAATAATTAATTTTGTATAAGAGAATTTTTATTTACTGGAAATGATAGGGTAAAAAAATATTCATTATCCAAAATATTTGTAATTCCAATTTATTTTTTCATATTGAATCACCACTGAAGTAACATATCTCTAAAAATGGTAAAAAATATTACTATATAACTTTTGATTTCTAAAAATTGAAAATTGTCGTGGTATGAAAAAATATGGAATTATCATTAAATATTTATTCCATTTAATTTTTTTTATTTTTTGCCTTATGTTTGTGTATGTATACGAAAAACTAATTTTAGAATAATATTTTTTAATAACTTTAAAAATCATTTTATTACATTTTAGTGTCAGTGTATATTGATTTACATATCACAATATCTAATTTTATAAGGGAATGGTTTTAGAATTCTTATTCAATTTTTGATATGTAATTCCTTCCACTTTTCATTTTTTTCCATAACATTAATTGGATCATCATACACATTCAATGAGGGGATCCATCGACACACACATAACACACACACATAGACACACATAAATATATATATTTCCATGACCCTTCCTACCTTTTCTGGTACACCTCCTAGGCCAGTTGTGATAAGGGAATTATACACCAAATCTCATCTCCAATACACCAAAATTCATTTACTAGAACCTAGGTTATGGAATTCATATAAATGGGAGAAATTGCAATCATTATACACATTTAAAGAATAATATACAAGAGAAAGACCCCCAAAATATTCTTTATAATTAATATGAATAAATAAAAATTCATGAATATAATGTCATAAAAAATGAAAGAACATAAAATAATACCAAAAAAGACTATGCAGTGGTCATGAATTCCAAACACTCCTAAATAAATCTACTAAGCTACAAAATTTTTTCTCAATCACCAACCAACTCGAATAGACCTAAAAAAAATTTATATGTATAAATAGTGAGAATACAATGTATACTAGGTTGGATTCTCAATGAAATATCTCATGAAAGGTGATAATTATTAATACTAAATCCAAGTGAATAAATAAATGAAACTAGTTCATCACAAAAAAGGGTATTGTTATATACCATACTCATATTAGCGTGCTCACTGAATTTTATAAGGAATAGATATATCATTAAAAAATATTAATATAGGTAAAGGTATATTTATTACAATTACCCCACTAGTTTGTCTCTCTCATTCCCAAATTCCAAACTTCCAAAGCTATTTTCCCTTTCATAACTCATCCTAACCTAGATCAAGAAATCATGTCAAAACCGACCTTCAAAAAATGAAGCTTTTTAAAAATTCATTGTCATCTTATCTTTTGATAATGTAGATTTCTCTAAGAATCCACAAACCATTTCTATTTAATTGTACATCAATAAATTATATCCCTTAAATGTATAAAAAAGGGAATTTTTTGTCACCATACATAGATACAAGTATGTGTTATAACCTCAAGCCACTATAGAAAATGTATAAATGTATAGAAAAACTGAAATCCATTATAGTTTTTATGGGTCCATAACCTATACCTTTATATATCACACTGTAGATATTCCCTAATGTTATGCATCATCCAAATAGAGATGTGGGGATAGGGAAAATATAGTCATCCATTCGATCATCAATATAGATTTTTAGGAACACATGCCCCAAAACATTTGGATGTCAGCTTCCATACAAATAGGGGTGTTAATGTTGATGAAATTAGAAAAACAACATGTGATGTGTGACAAAAAACCACACTAATGGAAATTTCCTATCAATATAATTATTTATATCTATCAACATAAAATACATATTGATGCCACCTCTACTTTTTAGATCCAAAATTTAAACAGAAGAATCATGATTCATAATTAACCAATTCATTTATAAATATTTAAATTACGAATCGTTCACATGACACCATTTGAAATTCTTAGTTTAATTTATTTGATTCAACACAATCCATAAGGACTTATAATTATTTTATAAATTTCTATATTACAATACCTTCTCAATGATCATTAATAAAACAATCACATTATTCTTATTTATTTTAAATTACCAATGATTGTACCCATCCCATATGTTCATTTATTAATGCATTTAATATTCAATAATTTTCATGAACTTCAGGACTCATCTAAAGATATAATATTAAAATATTTACTAATCATAACTAGATCTAAAAAACTTCATGAAGCCTATAAATGTAAAATATATTATCAGGAAAACCAACCATGTAAATATAAAGCATACCAACAATTGATTAGAAATCACAGCTCTTAATTTGTGGCAGATGCACACGTTTCATCCCTGACACCATTTTGCCTAATAAATTACATCCTTCCATAAATAGCATACTACCATTATAGATAAAGGAAACTAGAACATTTCTTTCAAAATACACCAACCATTATAGCTTCACAAAAAACACATCAAGGATCTACCATCCTATAGAATATATACATTGAAATAAATTATTTTCATCATATAAATTAAATGGGGTAAATAAGGCCACAGATACAAATTGAAAGACCCTTTATCAAACTATGATGGTATATCCTAAAACCAAACATTTACCATTATCAATAAATCATTTCATAACCATCCAGATTTAATAGATTTTTTTAATTTTGAAAATACTATAATAAAAAACATATTTAATAGCACTATGTAGTAATAAACATCCAAAACTATTGCTTATCATATTTATATTTTAATATATTTATTATATCATTTATTTATAAATAAATACTACCAAAAAAATTAAAAAAATATAAAATTGTAGTGTTGATCAACATTAAACTATCCAATAATTACTTTGAGGATATATGTAATAAACCAAACTCCAAAAACTCAGTGTTGATAACATAACAATCACCATAAAAACTCTACATAAAAATTATTATCATTAATATAAAATTACATGAAATTAAAAAAAATTCACATTTAGGATTCCTAATAGAGGGAAAAAATAATGGTGATTTCAGATTCTAGGTATGGTGTATTTTACATAGAAACCTATCATAGAATAAGAATAAAAAATAGTATGGAAGAGATAAATGATAAAGTTTATTCTATAATGAAACGAATCTAAGGGAATAAAATATTGATGATAATAAACAGAAACATATATAATGATTAATTAAGTTATACTTGTAGAATTAATTGTGTCAGGAAATATAAACATACCTCCAAGTCCTTGTGTGAAGATACCATTCATATTTAGGAAACACATTTACCATTAACCATTAAATCTTGTCTCATAAGACCTATCAATTCATTGATTGGATATTTATATCAGTATGCACCGATAAATAGTTATTTCTAATTCATTCATTATATAAATTAATATATAAACTATAAAATAGATAACCAACATTTCGTATTAGTCAAACAATATTCGTATTGAAATAATAGCTATATGGATTGTTAATACATCACCACATAATAAATGGAATAGATTTCTATGAAAGGATCCCAAAAACTAACATTTTATGGAGTAATGGTATAAATTTATGTCAATAATGTAACACCATAAGATTCTATGGTACACTTCTCTTTGAATAATACAATATCTGGCGTTGTACGCAACTTCGAGTTCTAACATAGCACAACCTACCAAACTAGTCGTTATGAATAGTAATACCCAATTTTTGAAGTTTTGAATATTTTATTTTTTAAAATGGAAATAATTTTTGGATTTTTAATATGAAAATTATCTTAGGATGAATTTTTGTTATTTTTCTGATAACTTTTATATTTTGATGAATATTGAAAAATACTAGTTTTTAATAATAAAAAAACATTTTTAATCCAAATAATTTATAGTGTTAAATTATAAATTTGAGTGTTTTGAAGTATAATTAGATTATATTTTTATCATTTAATATAATTTAGGTAATTTTATGTAATTTTACGTTTAAATAGTTTATAAACATATGTAAATCTTTTGACAGTTTTAACTTTTTAAAACCCCATTTTTTGGTTTTGAAAACAGGAATTAATTTTAAATTAATAACTGTCACTTCTATGTTTCGAATTTGGAAAAATGAATTTCATATTTTGATTCATAAGTTCCAAATTAATTAAATAGGTAACTTTTATTTTTAGACATTATGAATAATTACTTCGGTAAATATTTTATAAACCAAGGTTAAAGGGAAAATCCAGTAAATAAGGGGAAAATAATATTATAATAATATTAAATTACCCTAACACATGTCCTAACCCTATTGGATGATAAATTTCCGACCATCGGCATCCTTGGGTCTATTTGGGGACCCCATGAAGCCACTTGGGAGTGATAATGATATTTTATATTGAGTAATCCAAAGTAAAGATAAAAATAACAAAAGCATGTATCTTTTAAGAAAACAATTTTTATATGAGGTTATATAATTTATAAATTAGACTATAAATAGTCATTAGAAAGATAAAAAGATTTCCTAAATCATTATTTTTTTAAACATAAAATATATATATTTATATATGACACAATAATGATGTTGTATTTTCCTTATTAATGAAAGAATCAAATAAATGATATTATAAATATTAAAATAATTATAATTTAAAAGTTTTGATGCCATCCACGAATTTTATATATGAATATGACATTTTAATATGGATTAATTTTATTTTTTGTGAAGTAATAATGTTTTTATAACTTTCACAAAAACCAAATACTAAATAATGTCAAAATTGACATAAATAAGTTTTTTGAGAAATACTATATTATTAAATGATATAATAGTCCTAAAAAAATAGGGTTCTTCCAAAAGAGTTATATAATAATATATATGTCATTAATCTACAACTTGGTATTCTCTATGGATTTTATTGTAATTTCATTAACCATTTATCATAATAATACAAGATTACATGGTAAACATTAAACTATTTAACCAAGACATAAATCTAAAAGATAAGGTTAATATTATGTCCAAAACATGTCAAAAAACTAATATTTGATAGTTCTTAAACCCATACCCATTTTATCATCAAAATAAATTATTTTTGAGCCATTATAAATCGAATAGGATTGTATAATTAAATAATACTTCAAGATTTTCATAAAGTGACCCTAACCTCTCTTATAAACGGGTACATCCACTTATTTAAAAATCACACCTCCAAAACCATTTGGTTCAGCCAAACCCTACTCATATATCCTCCCAAAACCCCTTAAATCGACCTAGAGGCCTTACTTTTATCCTAATTCTAGCCTAAGCAGCCCTTTTGATCAACTTAAAAGGAAACACCTGAAGAAGATGTAATAATTTCATCACCACTTTCAATGTTCTTTTCATTTTCTAGTTCATCGTTATTTTTTTCCATACCAAGATAATAAATATAGTACCTTATACATACTGTGAAGTTATTATAAATATGGTATGACCATATTAATTATTCTATCCATCTTATGAATGACAATGTCACCATACGTGCATATGTACGGATTACCGTCTCCACGAATGCAATGAGATTCATTCCCCGTCATATCCATTCAGGAATAATTATTATTTTAGGATTAAAAATAATATTTAAGATCATAATATCATTATGTATATGAATCAAATACATCCTATCTATAAAAAAACATGGATTACGTAACAAATCATTTAAAGGGAAATGAATCAGTTAACACCCGAAAAAATGATACTACTGAAATATTTTTAATAAAGCCATATTAGTAGATCATATATGATATAATATTTATGAATGTGGAACTTTTTAATTTAATAAAAATTATTTAACTATTATGAAATAGTTTAGCATACCCTTGATCAAGGAAAAGTACAAGGTAAGTGTTAGTTTCACAATCACTTTTCTTATCCGAGGTTTTTTATACGTAAGTATCTACTGGGTCCTCTTTATCATCCACATCTATGTTTCATAATAATTTATTTCAATACATTTATACTATTTACTGGACTATCGGTTATATTCATTTTTAGATTTGTTTAACTTTTTATAAAATATTTTGAAATTTATCTTTTTGTTTCTATCCAAACAAGGTACTTTATGACCTTTTCAATAAATTAAGGTTTGCATGTTTTTTCAACTTATACAAAAATTGAGACTATTTTCTGTAGTTATAGAAACTTCTAAGCTTCCCTTTCAAGCTTATAAGAATATTTTCAAAATAATTTTTTTTTATTTTATAATTATTTAACTTTTAAATTATTTCAAAATAGAAAGAGATATTTCTCTCAAACTGCTTTGATTCCATCTATGTCAACATTCATTGATGGATTTTACACTTGTTTGTAGTTGATTTGTTATGATACAAATATCAATGTTGTATTGATGGTTTAATGATATGTTTGACTATGGATGTGTTATTTTTATACCATTCAAAGTTTATAGTTAAATTATTTATATTTTGTGTGTTAGTTTTAATATGAATGTTTATGTTATGTTTCACCCTTTTCATATGAGGAATGCATTGGACATAGTAAGTAATGAGTGGAGCCCGCTATAGATTTTTTAGGCATCGGTAGATCTCTTGAGACAAACTAGTGTCTTGGAACAAGACCTTGACAAAATCTTATTTTTAGTCTTTGCACGAGGCCTTGAAAATGTGGTTATGAAGTCTATAATTATGCATTCCATCATTATGAAGTTGGTTATGCATAATACATGTGATTATTCGACTAGTAGAATATCAATTGAATAAGAAAATAGAATTATTTTCTTTATCTTTGCCATATTATGCTCATGTTTAAGTTTAAAAGGCATGTACATTCCTTTAAATGTTTATGCATATTTGTGAAAGTTTCCGCTATATTGTTATCCTTACAGAGCACCAGAGGTCACCCCTTTCTTTATTTTATTTTTCCCAGGATTCGAATAAGTATATTATGACTGAACTCCATTGATATTCTAAGGGAGATTATTGTGTTAAAAGGAGTCCAAATTTTGTTTTTTATTTCATTATGTAATGTAAAACTTATGTATGTATCTAGTACTTTCATGGCTACTAAACTAATTGGTCATTCAGGACATGATTCCTTGTATCATTCCAATGTTATGTAATATTGCACTGACTCAAAGTAATTGGGGTTAGGGTGTTACGGTTGGTATCAGAGTATGTTTAGTACAGAAATTGGAAGCTAGATTTATAAAAACTCTGATTAGAGAACATTACCCTAAGATAGACTTTGAGGATTAGTATAGAAGAACATCCTAGAATTTTGGTAATGTAGAGATTTTATGTATTTTACAAGAAATACATCCCTATCTAAATACGAGTAGGTAGAGGGGGCTCTGGAAAAAATTTACCTAGGAGTGAAAACTCTGACATGGAGTTTTGGGCTTGACCCAGGGTATCATGGTACATGAAAATGGTCCTTGCTACACTCTTGGTTACGGCACTTTCGGGGGATATGCTTAGAATAATTCACATTTTCTTTAAATACCATTATGAAGGATTTATGAGTATATACCTCCTCAAAGAATAAATTTTTATGAATATGAATTATATACCTTAACTTTTCAAACTATGTTATGTGTTTTACATGTTTGGAACTATGTTTTGTGATTCATAAACTAATCTAGTGTATGCAATTGTTCAGAAATGACACCTAGTGGAAGGAATGGAAACTGTAACAACACACATAATCTATATAGGGTTTTATTTCCAACTCAAGATAATTATAGATGAGATGGTGATGAAACTGGTGCTGATCAGCTTATCACCATATTGGGACAACTCACTCAGGTTATGAATAATGACCTTACCCGTATAAAGCACCCTAATCAACAATGGTGATGATCAATGATAGACTGCTTCATGAGGAAATAACCACAAAAATTTAGTGAGACTAAAAATCCATTTTTAGTTGAGCAATGGATGAGTTTCCTAGAGAAAATATTTCATGATTTATGGAGTAGCGAATGGGAAAACTATGTCATGGAATTTTATCACCTCATGGGAGATGCAGATCAATGGTGGTCATTAATTCAAAACACAAAGGAGGATGAAGAAGTATAAAATATAGAATAGAGGAAGTTTAAAAAGTTTTTCCTAGAAAACTACTTTACTCGTGATCGTCGAGCAGATATAGAATGAAAATTTCTAAGTCTTAGGCAAAAGGATGATGAGAATGTCGCAAAGTACGAGGTTACCATTACAAGGTTAGTAAGGCATGCATCAGATTATATATGTAACCCAAGGAGTATTATTGATAGATTCATTGATGGGTTAAAACCATTTCTCTATGGAGAATTAGTCTTACAATCCTTCTCATCATAAGAAGATATTGTCAGAAGTGATATCAAGATAGAAAATAAATTCTCTATGTCTTACGAATTTAAAACAAAGAAAGAGAAGAAGAGATCTACTGAACACTCTAGAAATGGAAATAAGGGGAAGAATGGAAATGTTGAATATCCATCTTGTGGTAAATGTGAGAAGAAACACACGGGTACATGCCTAAAGGGAATGGAAGTCTATTACAAGTGTAGTGAAAATTTTCACCAATATTGTGATTGCAAGGTAAAGAAATATGTTTTCAATATTTAATGCTATACTTGTTGAGAAAAGGGGAATTATGCAGACGAATGTTCTAAGCACCAAGGAAACATACCATAGAAAAGGCCAAGGGAGGAAGGTCAAACTTATGTGATCACTACTACTGAGGTTGAAGCTCTGAAAAACATAGTGGAAGTTAATTTAATGGTTTCCCTAAGTTTATCCAATGCTTTATTTGATTTTGTATCATCACATTGTTTCATATCATCTTAGTTTGCAATGAAAATTAAATATTTCCTATTTAATTTACCAAGGTATTTTTTAGTCAGAACTCCTAAGGGAAGTATCATTGCAACAAAATTTTGTGAATCATTTCCCATTAGGGTATATAAATGTTCTTTATCTACCGATATCATCGTCACATCCCTGATTGAATTTTCTATAATCCTCGGTATGGATTTTCTTTCAGAATGTGATGCGAAAATATATTGTAAGAATATGGAGGTTTCAATTTTCAATGATGATAAGGAGTACCTTATCTTTAGAGAAGAAATGTCACCACCTAATTCTTATCAAGATCCACCACTAGTATCTCTACTAAATTAAATTATTGGGGAGTAAGAGAATGAAATAAATATGGGTGAGGAAAGAAATGTTCAAATATAGGATTTACCAATTGTGAAAGAATATGTTATTGTGTTTCTAGAGGATTAACAAGGACACCCTCCAGAATGAGAAATTTTGTTTTCCATTGATTTAATTCCTTGTTCAATGCCCATATCGAAGACCCTTTATAGAATGACCACTATGGAATTAGTGTAACTAATGAAACAATGAGAGGAATTGAGTAATAAGAAATTTATTCACCCTAGTGTTTCTCCATGGGGAGACCTTGTTCCATTTGTTAAGAAGAAATATAGATCTATGAGGTTGTGCATTGACTATAGAGAGATCAATGCTATAATAATAAAGCACAATTACCCCCCAAACTCGCATTGATTATTTATTCGACCAAATTCATAGAGATCAATATTTTTCAAGGATTGAACTTCGATCTGGTAATCATCAGTTGTGTGTGAAGAAGGAAGACATTCCGAAGACATCATTTTGGACCAGGTATGGGCATTACAGGTTAACAGTAATGCCTTTTGGACTAACTAATGCACCCTCTTTTTTCATGGATCTAATGAATATAGTTTTCATGCAATATCTTGATGAATTTGTAGTGGTATTTATTGATGATATCTTGGTATACTCCAAAATATACGAAGATCATGAAAATCCCATTTGCATTATTCTAATGACTCTTAGAAGAAATGAATTATATGGGAAGTTTAGAAAGCATGAATTCTGGCTTCAAGAGATTTATTTTTTTTGCCATATTGTATCTAAGGATGGAATCTCTGTTGAACCTTCTAATACAAGAGCAATACAAGAATGGCCAGCACTGTTGTGTATAACTGAGGAATTCAGTTTTATTGGTTTTTCAAGTTATTATCAGCATTTCACCTAGAATATTTCCCGATTAGAAAAACCATTAACCAACATCACATGTAAAGGGGTTAAATTTGTTTTGAAAAAAAGAGTGTGAAGAATGTTTTGAAGAACTGACGAGATGATTAGTCAATGCTCTTATCATGACTCTACCATCAAGGAATGATGGGTTTGTTATTTATAGTAATGTTTAAAAGAAGTAAATTGGATGTGTCCTTATGTATAATGATAGAGTTATTTCTTAAGCATCATGATAGCTAAAAATTCATGAACAAAATTATCCCACTCATGATATTGAGTTAGTAACAGTAATCTTTTCTGTGAAGATATGGAGACACTATCTCTATGGTGAATAATGTGAGATATATACCGATCAGAAGAGTTTGAAGTATATTTTCTCACAAAATGAACTCTACATGAGGCAATGGAAATAGCTCGAACTACTCAAGGATTACGAATGTACTATACCCTACCACTCGGGGAAGGAAAATACGGTGGTAGATGCTTTGATTAGAAAGGATCATGGAGTTTTTAACATGAAGACAGTTGAAATGGATCCTATGTTCATGGATCTAGTAAAGATGGATATAGGAATAATCATGTAAGGTGAAACATAAACACTTTTTCAAATGGTTTCTAAACGTTATTTACAAGAAAGGATTAAAATTTCTCAGACTAATGATGGGGATTTTCAAAATAAAATTAAAGCTGTGAACGATGGAAGATTGGTTGGATTCGTATATGAATATGGAATTTTGAAATTTCGGAAGAGACTTCGTATTCCTGATATACCTAATCTAAATAGGGTACTGTTGGATGATTCTCATATATCCAATTTCTTTATAAACCCTGGTAGCACTAATATGTATAGAGATATGAAGGAACATTTTTGGAGGGACAACATGAAGAGGGAGATTGCGTTTTATGTGTCATGATGTATGGTTTTTCAACAGGTGAAGGCTGGAAGACAACACCCTAGAGGAGTCATTCAACGTCTTCCCATACCTAAGTAGAAATTGGATGATATTATGATGGTCTTTTTCATGGGGGTACCAAATAATCCTAGTAAGAACGATGCAATTTGGGTCATTTTTGATCATCTTACCACGTCAACATATTTTCTTGATATAGGATAAGATTTACAACTTGAATGTTTAGAAAGAATATATATTAATGAATTTGTAACTCTTCATGGAGAAACCATATCGATTTTTTCTGATCGTGATCCCTATTTTACATAAAGATTCTGGAAAAGTCTTCAGAAGGAATGGGATACTGAACTTTGTTTTAGCACTGCCTACTACCCTCAAAATGATAGAAAATAAGAACGGACTATTCAAACCTTAGAAGACTTTTTGATATCATTCTCACTTGAATTTCACGGTATGTGGGATTAGTATTTTCCTCTGGTATAATTTTCCTATTACAATATCTTCCATTCATGTATTCAGATGGCGTCATATGAACCATTTTATGAAAAGAGAAGTCACACACAAACTTGTTGGAATGATGTTGGGGAATGAAAACTCATAGGCCCAGAACTTGTTGATGAAACAATGGAAAAGGTTAATATTATCCAAACTCACATAAAAGCATATCAAAGTAGGTAAAAGATCTATGCCGATAACCTATGGAAGGATTTTGAATTTCAAGTAGGTGATCATGTTTTCTTGAAGGTATCTCCATGTAAGGGTGTTATACATTTCTATATTTAACATAAATTGAGTCCTAGGTACATCGAACCTTTAAAAATTTTAGAATGAAATGGATTTTTAACTTATCGTTTGGAAATGTCTCCATGTCTCTCCAAAGTTCATGATGTGTTCCACGTATCACTATTGGGAAAATACATGCCTGACACAATGCATATACTAACCTATAGAGAAATAGAACTGGAACCCAACCTATATTATTACAAAAAGATTATCATAATTATTGATACCAGAGAACAAGTGTTGAGAAACTAGATGACTTGTCTGGTGAAAGTTCATGAAGAAACCATAAGATGGAATTGGCAACATGGGAACCCGATGAACATATGATGGAAAACCACCCAAATATTTTTGTACAGTAATATTCTAGAAATTTCAAGGACAAAATTATTTGAAAGATGTAAGAATTTAAGATCCCAATCTTCTATAGTACGCTTTTCTTTGATTAATACAATAGCTTGCATTGTACGCATCTTTGAGTTCAAACACACCATGAACAACCAAACTAGCTGTTATGAATAGTAATACTAACTTTGTGAAATTTTAGAAATTTGATTTTTTAAAATGGAATTCATTTTGGGATTTGGAATATCAAAATTATCTTAGGGTGAATTTTTAGTACTTTTCTGATAACATTCATATTTTGATGAATAGTGAAAAAGACTAAATTTTAATTAAAAAAATATTTTTAATCGATGTTATTTATAGTCTTAAATTATAAATTTGTGTTAATTTAAAGTTTCATTAGATTATATTTTTATAATTTAATATAATTTAGTTCACTGAAAATAATTTTACATTTATATTGTACATAAACATATGTCAATATTTTGATAGTTTTTTTAGAAACTGGTTTTTTTTTCGACAATGGGAATTAATTTTAAATTAATTTCTGCAACTTCTGAGTTTTGAATTTGGAAAAATGGATTTCATATTTTGAATCATAATTTACAATTTGTGTACATTGGTAAATTTTGTTTTTAGACATTATTAATAATTACTTCGGTAAATATTTTATATACCATGGTTAATGGCTAAATCTTGTAAATAAGGGTAACATATAATATTATAATAATATTAAATTACCCAAATTTTTTTCCTAAACCTATTTTCTGATACATTTTCGACCATTGGAATCCTTGGGTCGATCTTGGGACACCATGAATCCACTTTAAATTGATAATGGCATTTTATATTAAATAATCTAAAGTAAAGACAAAAATAACAAAAGCTTGTATCTTTTAGTAAAACGATTTTTATATGAGGATATATAATTGATCTATTAAACTATAAATACTTATTAGAAATCTAAAAATATTTCCTATATAATTATATTTCATTTATAATTTTTAGATTTAAAATAAATATATTTATATATGACACAATACTGATGCAGTATTTTATTTATTAATGAGAGAATCAAATAAATGATATTATAAATATTAAAATAAATATAAATTTAATGTTTTTATTCCATCCATGAATACATGGTAAAAGTTAAACTATTTAGATAAGAGTTAAATCTAAAATATAAGGTTAATATGACGACCTAAACCTATCTAAAATCTATTGGTTGAGAGTTTTTAGACCCATCACCACCTTATACTAGAAATAAATCATTTTAGAGGCATTATAAACCTAATATGATTGTATAATAAAATAGTATTCAAGCTTTTCGTAAAGTGACCCACACCTCACTTATAAAAGTGTACTTCCCATTCTCTAAAACTCACACCTCCAAAGCCATTTGGATCAGCTATACCCTACTAAAATATCTTCCCAACTACCCTCACATCTACCTAGAGGCCTTACTTTGATACGAAAGACAACCTAAAGATCCTATTTTATCAACTCAAAAGAAAACACTTGAAGAAGAGGTAATAATTTCACCACCTCTTTCGAGGTTATTTTCTTCTTACACTTCCTCTTTCTTTTTTTCCATACAAAGATAATAAATATAGTAACTTATATATACTATGATGTTATTATAAATATGGTGCAACCATATTCATTATTCTATCCATCATATGAATGACAAAGTCTCCATACGTCTGTACGTACCGATTACCGTCTCCACGAACGTGATGAGATTCATTCCCCATCATAACCATTCCAAAAACAATATTATTTTATGATTAAAAATAATGATTAAGAACTTAATATCATTCTGGATATGAGTCAAATACATCCTATCCATAACAAATAGGTCTTACATAACAAATCATATAAAGAAAAAAGAATTATGTAACACCCGAAACAATGATACAACTGAAATATTATTAACTAAACAAAATTAAAAGATCATATATGATATCATATTTATGAAGGTGGTTCTAGTATAATTTAATAATAATGATTTAACAATTATAGATTATGTTAATGTACCCTTTATCAAATAAATTTACAATTTGATAGTTAATTTCAAAATCTCTTTACTTATCTGAAGTGGTTTATACGTAAGTATCTACATGGATCTATTTAGCATCCACATCTGCATTTCTTAAAAATTTATTTCAAAATAATTTAACTATTTACTAGACTATGGTTTAAATTTATTTATACCATTGTTTTAATTTTTATAAAATGGTCTGAAAGGAATATTTTTATCACTTTCAAAACAATGTACTTTATGACCTTTTCTACAAATTAAGGTAAGAATGTTTTTTAACTTATACAGATGGTGCAGCTATTTTCTTCCGGTATAACACCTTCGAAGCTTCCCTTCCAATATTATAAGAAAATTTTCAAGATAAATGTTTTATTTTATAATTATATAACTTTTAAATTATTTAAAAATAGAAAGAGATATTTCTCTCAAAGAGTTTTGATTTCATCTATGTCAATATCCTTTGATGGATTTTTACACCTGTTTGAAGTTGATTTTTTATAATACAATCTTCCTTATTGTATTGAAGGTTTAGAGATATGTTTGATTGAGGATGTGTTATTTTTATACCATTCTTGGTTCATGGTTAATGTATTAAAATTTTGTATGAAACTTTTAATATGAATGTTTATGTTATATTTCAACCTTTTCAAATGAATAATTCATTGGTCTTAGTAAGTGAGGGGTGAAGCCTACTGTAGCTCCTCGATGCATCGGTAGGTCTCATGAGACAAACTAGTGTTTTGGAACAAGGCCTTGAAAAAATCTTATTTTTAGTCATGGAACGAGGCCTTGACTATGTGGTTATAATGTCTAGAATTATGCATTCCATCATTATGAAGTTTTAAATTAATATTACATTTGACTATTCAACTAGTATAATATCCATGTGAATAAGTAAATGGAATTATTTGATTCATCTTTTCCATATTTTACACATGTTTTTGTTTAAAAGGATTTTGTTTTAGTCTTATACATTGTCTTAATTTTTTATGCTTATTTATGAATGTTTCCACTATATGGTTATCCTTAATGAGCACTTGAGACCATCCCTTTATATGTTTTATTTTTGCCATGATGCAAAAGAAATATATTATGACTGACCTGCAGGGATATTATAAGGGAGATGATTGTGATAAAAGGATACAAAATGTTTTTTTATAACATGATGTAATATAAAACTTATATATGTATATAGTACATCCAAGTATAATAAGCTGATCGGTCTTTCGGGGCATGATTCCATGAATCATGCATGTGTTATGTAATAATGGACCAAATCTGGTTAACTAGGGTTGAGGCATTACAAATAATCTCCCCAATAAATAAATAAATAAATGTGGATATCTTGGAGAGTAGTTTATAATAAAATTATTAATTATAAGTTATTCTCAATGTAATAGTAATTACCCTTATCAAATAAATAATGACATGGTGGTGGAGAGGGAACTTTTAATGTGTTGGGTTGTTAATTGAATATGGAATTTTAAATAGTTTTTTTTAAGGGTATGAGACAAATGAAATTATAGGAAATACCTTCATTACTATTTATATGCAGTGTGTGAATTCTCAAAACAATATCCCTTGGGAGTTTCTAGTTATGAGTGAAATCTTAAGCTCACCCATTAGACACCGAGTAATGATTAAGACAATATCCAACCAAAAATTTTCATAGTGATTACACCTAGGTTAATATGTAATATAGACACATCCACTTTTTAATTTCTATTCATCATTTAAATTTCATATAAAAATCACACAAACCATTCTTTCCAAAATGAAGGTTTTTTTCAGTATTCTAATGACTTTATGTAATGTTTCGATTAAAATTTCTTGAAGGATATCATTTAAATTAGAAAATTAAATACCATGTAAAATGATAGAATCATGATATAAAATATTTAAGTTTTTGTAAGTATATCATACATTAGAAAAAAAATCTTTTTAATATAATCATGTCTCATTAAATTGAGATTTGATAAAAAGTACCCTTACCATTAATCTTACTTAGCTGAATGTGCTCTAACCTCATTGAGGTGTTGGGATTTCCCTTGTAAGATTCCTTAAAAAGTAATGTATTTGAATAATCTCTTATGACTATAATATTAAGTGGGTGAGATAGTATTTTATGGGAATGAATAAGGGTTTATTTTCAGGAAGAAATTGAATTTTTTGAGTGATATTGAAGGGGTAGTGAGAGTATGAATTTATGAGTGGTCAGTAAGACATTTTTGTAGGCATATCACCATAATATAAACAAGGCACATTTTTAATATATCATGTGGATCCCATAATGGTAAAAAAATTGAGTGTGGGTGTGTTGAGGTCTAAAATCTATCAACCACTAAATTAGGAATATTTTTAAAAAATGCTTCAATATTTTTAACCCTATATTTATTATTTTACAATTTTTTACTGTAGTGGATAGTTTTTACATAAGATCACTATTTATTCTACCAAAAAATAAAAATTCCCTTATAAAAAATCATGTACCAACTAATTATATATATGAAATAAATTTTATCAGATAAAATTTATATACATGAGGAAAATAACTTTTTTAATGAGCATAAGTAACTTGTAAAACACTATTTTTATAAAAACAGATATTTTTATGATAAAAATTTGTGTTTGGGGAAAAATTATTAATTTCGTTATTTTTATTATATAAATTAGAATATTTTAAATTTTATATGTCTTTTAATGAAATATAAAACCATATTTTAGTAAAATAATATTTAATTAGAAGAAGATACATAAAATATGTTTTATTTTAAAATTTTACATATATTTTTAAAATTTTAATCATGATTTTTTTAAAGTAAACATTGTATTTTAAAATTTTGTTTTTTTTAATATTAAAAAGTTATTTTACCACATAAATTTTGTTATACAATTATAGTTATTTTTTATAATTTCATCAAATTCATAATTTTGGTAAAAAATGTATTTTTCATTACTAACCTAAAAGTCAACTATTTTATAAAAATAATTAAAATTAACCCTATACTAATATTTAATTATTAAATAATAAAATAATGAAATTTGGATACACTAAAAATTAAAATAAATTTATAAACGAATGATTTTTAGATATCTCATTATGTTATAGTTTTAAGATATAGTGACATCTTGTTATAGTAGGGTCTCAATTATTACATTCTCGCTTATTAAATTAGTTATTCCCCATAATTGGATACATGTATTCTTATAAAATATTATGGGTAATCCTACTTAATCACTTATCCAATCACTCATTTTTTTCTCCCCTATTTTTTTGGATTTCTACAATGGTCTTTCATCAGTAGAGTATTCTGATTCCACAAACCTTTCTCTCTAGTGTTAAGAATTTGGGATGGATATTCTATATAAAATAAGTTTGTTTCAAAATATATTACCTTATATGTGAGTTTATTAGTTATGTCTTGTATATATTTACACTAAAAAGAATCATGGAAAAAATTATATACTTTTAAAATATTAGGTGGATATCCAATCAGTATTCTGTAACTGTAATTCTCTATACAATATAAAAATATGCAAACTCCACAGGGATTAAATTCTCCTTTTTTATCAAATATTACATCAATGTTATTTACTTAAACATTTATGAATATATGACCTCACACTTGAAATTAAAATTCATTCCTTCAATTATTAGTATAGAACTATTTTATCATCGATCTTCTTTTGTAAGATCTTGGAAGGTCCATACATTCAGGATCATCTCCTCCATAACTTCTTGTCGAAATAACTTAATTTCCCCAACATCATCCATGCAATATATAATATGAAATCTCTTCTAAAATAATACCTCTAACATTTCCTTCAATATTCTCGAATGAAAATTTTTATTGTATGATAATTATACTAGACTTAGATTCAAATATCATACTCCTTGGAAGTCATGATAACGTGATAATAACTTGTCTTATTTTATCTATATTTTTCATTTAGACTAACCATTAGTTTGGGGAAGAAATTAAATGCTTAAATTTACTTTATTTTCAACATAATTTTTAATATTCTTAGATAATTTCGATATGATATTGGGTTCTTGTTAAATTAAATTCATAGAGGTTTATTGGGACATATAACTATTTCATTTTTATAGATACAATCAACACACACAAGGGATTGGTTTCCCATACTACTAAGACATTTTCAGACTTGGAAAGGTGAATAACAATGAACTATATTTTATCGTCCTTTCATTGAGTTTTTAGAAGCCCTGTGAAAAATTTCATTTTAGTAGTATCCCACCATCATATTAGTATAGGAATATATTTTATCATTATTATTATTGTATTTTGTCTTTTAGTAATTAATAATTGGATTAAAAGTAATATAGACACAAAATATACATTTCCCCACATCATACCTTCCCAACATAAATGATCTCTTAAAAATCTCTACATCTTTGGGATACTCGGGTGTTAGATAAATTTAAGCTATGTATTTTATCTAGTATCTACATCTCTAGTTTTTTAATTGTAATATTTTCATTTATGGATAAACATACAAGTGGGGGTAAATTTTAGTTTAAAAAATATTTAAACCAGAAGAAATTAGAAACCTATTAATGTAAATTTATCAGACTCAAAAATAATCTGATTATCAGAGTAAATATCAGAATCCCAATGGATCTGACTAATATCAGAGTATGATTATAATAAAAAACATATACCAATAAAAAAACAATCTAAAATGTTGATCATGATTATGAACTTTTTATTATATACACATTATATTAGAAATCTGTAAAAAGATGAAATATAATAGGGTAAAATAGAATGATTGACATACAATATATATTCAAAATATTGACCTCTTTTAACCATATGAGTAAGGTAATAAAAATACTTGACACACTATATCCACATTTTAACAATTAATATAATTTTTATTTTTTCCTTTTCATAGAATCCCTTGATATAATGATTATAATATGTTTTGTCTTCTTATACCTAAAATCACTCAATACAATGATTTGTGTCTTTCTTCCTAGCCTCATAATTTCTTAATATGATGGACCAAATTCACTATCTTCCTATCCCTGAAATCCTTTATTTAGAACAATGATTGAATGTGATTATAAAAAAACAATTTCTAAACAAAAAAACCCATACAAAGATTACTTAGAACTACCAACTCCTTAAAGTGTTACAAAAACAAAGAAACAATATGTTCATGAAAAGAAAAATTTAGACATATTATGTTTTTAAGGAAATAATCTCCAAAAAATTTAGATGATATACTATTTATAAGTGAATATCTAATAGTAATATTTTTGAGTTTGTTTCAATGGCCTCAGACATCTAGATCTTGACAACTCACAATACTTTAGCATAACTAATTGTCAGATTCCATTTTTTACAACATTAATGTTTTAAAGGTTCTAATTATGATAAAAAAATCTATGTATTTGATTTCAAACATAGGTATGTTATATGGACTTCATTATCAATTATCAATATGAAATTACTTATGATATTTAGTTTAATATTTTCAGTTCTAGAATCTATCTGATGGTTATTACTTTTTTCAGTAAGATAGATAAGAAACAATTATAACTCAGCTCTGAAAAAAATAAGTTTGGTAATTGGATTCATGCTCAATATGATAATTTCAATGAATAATTATATTCTTATATTCATTGTACATTATATATTTATACATATGGTAAAAAATAATGTTTTCAATAAAATCATATTGAAGCAATTGGGATATAAAATGTTTGTGAACATATTTTTAGAAAGTGTGTGTAATTTAAAAAACTAAAGTAATGGTATTGAAAGAAGTGATACTTCTAACTCAATAATATCCGCCTTTTGTAAATAAAAAACAACCAAACTTGAATGAAAAATAACATTAAAAACATACAGACCTTTTTTATTTTAATAACATCGATATTGTTATTTAAAACATAACTCCCCATGATTTTGTAACCCTTTTGAATATGATGGAGAGAATTAGAAAAATTATCTTAAATTAATATATCTCCCTTTTAAAGAAAACTTTATCCTCCTTATAATATTATCTCCCATTAGTATAACAATCTATCATTTTGATAAAACCTTCTCCCATTTGATAAAACTTTTTACTGTTATAAATATTTCTCAACTTTTTTATTTTCAAAAAATATTATGAATGAATCCAAATATTCATGAAATTTTATAAAACTAATATATTAATAAATTATTAACTAACAAATAATCCATATATAAATGAGAGAAAATATAACCAATAAGAATTGGGAAAAATTATAGCATAATGGAAATTTTAGGAAATTAAAATTCATTAATTATCAGATCAAATTTCTCACACAAAAAAAATCAATTAGATCTCAAAAGATAGAAATGTTAATTAATTCATCATCAATTTTTTTAATAAATTCATCATCTTTATTAACATGAGATAATCTTTTTCAAACTTTGAAATCATTTATTCTTTCATCAATTCATTATTCTTCATCCTTTTGAATTCCTTAGATAACTCTTTTTTATCCCTTTATTATGATTTCATAACAATCAAAATATCTTAATATTCTCATCGAAAAATTCGTTCATAGAATCATTTCATTCAAAACATTCACATCCTCAGTCATTTCATTAGTAGTATATTGGAATTCTTCAAAAACATTACTCTATCTATAGTAACTGATGATAACCTTTCGATCGAATCAATTGATTATAAATTTTTTTTTACTTGAATGAAATTATAATCAAATAAATGAATATAAGAATAAAAAATTGTTAGACTATTTTACCATCCAATTGCATGATCATTTGTGAGTATGTGTTTTTTCATAAAAAAAATTCAATTCAGTGTCAATTCAAATAACTGATTGTGTAAAAAAAATTATTGACTCTAATCTAATCTTGAGACTACACTTAATTAGCGGAATCTTTTCTCAAAATTTATTAGAATATTAAATTGAAGCTTATGTCCTCCTCAAGTACAAATAGATGCAATTAAATCCATTAGGTGTAATAGTTTCCTCAGAATCTGATCTATTTGATGATGATTTGGGTAGTTTAATTCTGCTTTTATAAGTATCAAATTCTATTCATTACATTAAATCTTTCTTAGATACTTTTTTTAATAATAAATTTTTAGAATATCCACATCTTGATCAGATTGATCTTTGTGAGATACTTTAATATTTGATTGTCTTTATTATTCTTCTTTCTTTAATAATGATTCTTCTTCATTTTCAAATACTGATTTTTCCTCCTTAGTACTATAATATTTTTCAACCTTTGAAAACATCGATGATAAAATTGATGAATATGAGGATGATTTTGATGATTCATTTTCTCACATGGTTTCATCATCCTAAGCATCTTTTTTTAATTCATATTCCCATTATTATTCATCTTATACTTTATCTTCTTCCTCTTCTTCAGCTTATCCATATTCCTCTTCTTCTTTAAAAACTTCTTCTTCTTCAACTTCTGTATCAAATTTTTTATCAACTTCATTATTATGTTATTTTTATAACCGTCACTTGATTATCCAATATCATTTTCTTGCTGACTCTAGTTTCAGTTTTTTCTCTAAAACATTTGGGACAGATTCTTCAATAAAAAACATTTATTTTCCATTATGCACAATAGAAGTAATATTGTAAAGGATGAAAGAATTTTATGGAAAAATTAATCTACCTTGTAGGTTTACTTGATCAGTATGTGATGTTAGAAACATAGAATTCTCATAAACAATATATTCCCATTTCAGTAACAGTTCAAAAAATATCTACTTGTAATCACTTTATTTGTTTCTTTTTCTTCTATTCATCCTAGATCGGGTTAGTTTTATGAATCATTAAATATTTTTCTTCTATTTGTTCAATTCCCAACTCTAGATATCCTAGCTTCATATAGGCTTTATGTTTCATCAAATTCTCTAAAACATCATTCATCATATTATTTTATTTCATTTGTTTTACATGATAAATTTATCATCATTTATCTTCTCTTTCTTATCAACTTGATCCTCTTTCCTTAATGGGTGGGAATCAAAATCAACCCCATAAACATTTTATAAAACCTAATTGACATAACATCAGAACCTATCCTCATTTTTGACATCATAAATTCACTAAAAAATTTATTTTTTTCAAAAAACGTGGGATTTATTTCAAAATTAAGATTCTTCACACATTTCATTATCAATATACTAATGAAATTTGATTTCCTTATTATCATTAACTTGATCTAATATGTTTTGATGTTATCAATAGTAATGTATATAAAATTAACTAGATATACCTTATTCATGTTCACAAGGTAATCCAGAACAAACTCATCTGGATCCTTCAAAGTATCCCTATCACTATTTCTAGGGATCATATAAACATTCATCCAAAGAGTAATAACTCTGTTATCGGGATTCAGGTGAGATACATTCCATACATTCTCATAATGGTAAAATAGATAATCATCATCTCTGTTCCTCCTAATAGTTATATGAAAGATTGGTATCTTGGGTGGAGGTAAGTAAACTTCTCCATCTAATGTAAATCATACCAAATAAATGAAACTCTAATAATACAACATATACCTTTTACAAAACATTTTAATGGAAACCTAAACTTAAGATCCCCTATCCTAAACTAGACTAAAGAATAAAATTGAAAAACTACATATAAAAAGAAAAAATCAAAGTACTTATCAAGTTATCTACACATACTAACTCTCATCCATGAAAGAAAATAATATTCTTCTGTATATAGTCATAATTATAAAAACATGATATTTAAATCAAACATTACTTGCTATGAACCACTTAGTATAATCTTTGTAAGTTTCCATCGATATAGAAATCTGAAACAAGTGAACAGACATATTGAAATATTATCGGACTGAGGGATTTTAATAGTGTAGTAGCTTGGTTGAAAAATATATAAGAATCGAGGTAGGACACAAAGTGAAAAACCCTTTTATAGGTGTTCGGTTCGAAGATTCAACAACCATAATAAAACAGATGGTTTGGATTAAAAATCCTTTAAATTTGATAGTCGAGATTGATTTGGAGAACATTTTAAATGAATCTTTTCACTTTAGAGTTATTAAGTAATTTTATCAATGTAAGTTTAATTGTGATTAGAAAAAATATTTATTAAAAAATTTAAGAACAAATTGATGTTTAAAACTAAAGTTATAAAATAATAATTATAAACTGAATTAAGTAATACATTCAAAAACTAAAAAAATAAAATAGTACCTTTCTGATTGGAAAGTTTTATCAGTATGATAAAGTAGTTATTCTGGGTTTCTTCAATTAAATTATGATATTTTGATAAAAAAATTGTTATTATTATATTTTTTATATACTTATTATGATAGTTTTATTAATAAAACTAATTAAAATAGTATTATAAATGGTTGAGTCCAGAAAATTTATAAGCATTTTTTAATATGGAAAAATATTTTAAAATTATGATTTTGAAAATTTAATAAGAAGTCTGATTCTATAAAACACATTATGAAATTTTTTTAAACAATAACAATTTAAACAACAATAATTTTTAAGAAAAACTAATTTTTTTGAGAAATATAAAACATCTATACTCTACCTAAGAAAATTAGTATCTTAATGTAATTATATGAATCAAAAAGATGTGAAAATAAATTATCACTTAACATAGATCATTCTTAGATTTTGTTTAATATATTCAAATATTTAAAACTTAGAGTATTAGTAAAAATTTCACTAGGAAGTTATTGTGTTCCAATGAATTATAAAATTATATCTCCTTTGAGTGTGAGATCCTGAAAAAAAATGTTTTCTTATATCATTCAAAAAACATTCAAATTCAAAAACGCTTCATGGAAAATTGAATATTTCTAAATTCTTAGTCCCCTTAAAAAATTGAAAAATTCATTTTATTTCTTTTTGAGGGTGTTTTTTTAGACGTTCTTAAAATATTGCACATAAGGATACTAAAAAAATTTAATCTTGATGACTAGTTATTATGTAAAGTAAATATCCTATCATACCACTAAAATTTTTCTAGCCAACTAGTTTCCTAGCCACATCAAGATCTTAAGTATTTGAGGTGACAATAATAGAACTACTAATTTTAGTACTTTGTATCCATACATATTAAAATTATCTTTTATATACATATGTTGATATATAAAAGTTTCTCCGGGTTCTTATGAAATTTGAAAACTATGGAAATTTGATAACGCACCCATAATTCTCATTTAAAACTCATAATTCCTAATATCATCAATGGAATTTATTAAATATTATTGAGTTTAACAAAATATAATGTCATTAACATATTTTTTTACAATCACAATACATTTATTGACTTGTTTTATAAAAATATTATGTTCTTCATCTCCCATAAGAAAATTATTATGTAACAAATATCCAATTCACCTATCATACCATACACTAGGTACCTATATAAGCCCATATAATGATATGGAATGTTTATAAACATATTATGTATGTTTTAAATTTTACAAACTATGTGGTTGTTCAACATAAATATCCTCCGAAACATACCAATTTTGAAAATAACAATTCACATCGATTTAAAATAGTTTGAAATTAAAGAATACTGGAATGGATATAAGTTTTCAAATAGCTTCAAGTCTCACTATCGAAGAATACATTTATTTATAATCTGTTCACTCTTATTGATTATAACCTTTATTAATAAGTATAACATTATTTATTACAATTATTCCATTTTCATCATATTTGTTTTGAAAAACCCATTTTACTCAAATTATAGATGTTTCTATAGGTATTTAAAGTAAATTAAATAACTTGTTCCTTTAAAACCCATTGAGATCATCTTGTATTTCCTTAATCTAATCTGTACCATCTAAAGCCTCATCGGGATGATTTCACTAGGATGATTCCTATGAATCAACTTACTTCTTAGGTTTTCAAAGTCTATTTTTTCAATATATCATGAAAATATTCTTGAGAAAAACATAAAAAACTAATAATTGAGTTATTTTGTTATGTGAATAAATTTATAACAACGGATGAAAATAAATTTTAGAAATAATATCTAAGGATATTGGTTGACGGTGTTTGAAAACAAATTGATCAGTTTCATTAAAACTAACAAGTATTATTTATTCAAAAGAATAATAATTTTTTTAAAAGGATCATAAACCATAGAAGTAATGGAATAACCTGAAAATATTACTTCATATGATTTGGGTGAAAACATATGAAAATGATACTTAGTATTCATAATTAATACTTTTCAACCAAAACCATTGAAGTAAGAAACATTTAGTTTTCATCTTGTCTACAACTCATTATGAGTTTCATTAAGAAAATGTATAAATAAAACACAAATTATAGTATATAAGGATTTACTTACCACTTAAAAAAAACCAATTTGAATATTTGTATTCACTTATCATAGTTCAAGTAATTTCTTGAATAATTCTATTTCTTTCATACAACAACACCAATTTTCTAGGGTGTTCTTGGAGTTGAAATTTTTTCTTAAATACCATTTATACAAAACAATTTTTTCAAAATATAAATTTAAAATTTATCCACCATTATCTCTATGAATAGTTTTCAAGGATAATTCTTCCTCATTTTTTTCATTTTCTAAAAACATTTTATAATACCTAAAGGCTTCATATTTATTGTTAATAAAATAAAACCAAAATTATCTATTGATATCATAAACTACTAAATATACATATCACTTTTCACTAATACTTCTAGTTTGTGTAGGAAAAAATAGGTCCATGTTCAATAACTATAATGCATCAGAATATGAGACTGTGAAAATATATTTATATATTAAATTGTGTTTTTTACCTTATTGAAAAGAGTCACAATATTTTGAAGTATCAAACCTATGTTTTGATAGATATCTAAAAAAACTTTCTTAGTTAACTTAGATATGTTTCTAAAGATACGATATCCTACCTTATATACCACAACCAAGATTGATCTTTTAGTGTACAAAGTAAAGGTAAATATTTTCTCTTAATATCCTCTATGTTTGGTGTGTAATCATTCTCATTCCTATTAGAAGAAAAAATAAATTCATTCTCGGAACTATGAGCTAAAAAATTATCATTCTTAAAGTTTATAAGGAATCCTTCATCCAGAAATTGATTTATTATTATAAGGTTCTTATTTGGACCTATAACAAATGATACATTTTAAATAAGATTTTTCTGAAATAGAACAATGTTACCAATTCTGATAATCTCTCCTTGATAATTATATTCGAATGCTACTTTACCAAATTTCATATTCATTATATCCTTGAATAAACATTTATATTCAGTCATGTTCCTAGAACATCAACTATCCATTTGCCAAATTCTATTATTGTTGGTACTATCTTTGTTTTCCTAAAAATAAAAAATATTATTTTTTCAGAAGCAAAACCTTCTTGGGACCAATATTGTTAGAAAACATAATCTTAGGTAATAACATTTATTTTGATTTTGTTTTGTGAAATTATAAAATCTATAGAACAATAATCCTTATTAAAACCTAAATATTATATGATGCTTGAGGAAAAAAATTCTTCTACTTCCCACCACATCACAACTTAGGTAAAAAAAGTTTTTTTACAAATAAAGTAATTATTACTAAAAATTATGTTTTTTATTTATAAAACCCAATCCAGAACCATTATGATGAGATCTAATTTTTTTTGTATTTTATCTATATTTTCGTTACCAATGGAAAAATTTGATAAAAGTTTCTTCAAAAAATAAATTTTGGATTTTTTTTTTCATAATTATACTATTAACCTCGTTAGTATTTTTTATAGAACTATGTTTTCTTGTAAAATATGTTTCTAAAAAAACTACTATTTCAAAATATTTTTTAATATAATATTGTTTAGAAAATTTTTTATCAAGTTATTTAGTAATATATAATATTTCATTTTAAAAAAATATTATTGAATTTTATTTATCACGATTAGATTTTCCATTACCATGTTTTTCCCAAATCATATAATTTTCATTTTCAAGAATTTTAAAAAATCTGGAAACATTATCAATACTTGGAAGAGTATTATCTTCTTGTGAGGAAGATTATTAATGATAATATGTATAATATTTATCATCTAGATAATTGTAATTTTATGAAGATCAACTAGTACATACCTTCTCCACGAGGCATTGATTTATTGTGTGTACTTTTGAAAAAAATACCAATGTTCCACTTTCTAGAAATTTCATTGTCAGAAGAACATTTATAAGAATCACCACTCATAGAACATCATGTGTCAAAAACATTCAAAACATTCTTTCCATTAGATTTATAATAATTATTAGCATTTTTATATAAATTTCATTCCATTTTGTCCTTCCCTTCATCTTTGGACAATCATGTCAGATATGTACATCTTTCTTCTTTCATGACATTAGACCACTATCTCTTTCATATCATATGTGTCGTTATGACCTTTTCATATCAACATTATAAATATTTATTTCTAAAAATCATATTCATCCTTCTAGCTATATTATCCAACTCATTATCTAAATGTTCTTATATACTATTATCTGACTGAAAAATAACTATCTTTTTCATTGAATATCACAAAAAATTATCAATTAACTAAACTATAAGACCTTTAGTAGATGTTGTAGAAAAAGAAATACCTCCATTTTTATTTTTTTTATTTCTCAGCATCATTTTTATGTCTTCAATCAAACATCATTATAGTACCAATCAAATCATCAATTTTAATATTATTTAACTTTTTTGTCTGATCCAAAACTGTTCATTTTTATTCCCACTCATTGGTCATTATATCAATAATATTTTCATCTAAAATATCATTATCTCTTAATTTTTCTTCGAGAGACATTAATGTATTTTTAATAGTCATAAACCGTTGGTGGATCTTTGTAAATAGATTCTCTAGGAAGAAAATAAAATTCGTGGTATTCATCTTTAAGCATAGATCTTCTGGTTTCCATAATATTGGATGCACCAATTTTTTTAATTCCAATTGACTCCATATAAATTTTTCATCTTCATAATTTCATATATGATTGTAGATATTCCTTATTATAAAACATAGTAACATATTTCTATATTTTTAGTTCAAAATATAATAATTTTTTTGAACATTTTTAAAATTATAAACATTCTTATAAAAAATAAAATATTTTCCATTAATCATCAAGAAGTTATCTACTCCATTGTTGATCAAAAAAGTCATCATTCATTCTATCCAATATTCATTTCCATTCCCATAAAATATAGGTGGTTTAATTAGATTTAGATACCCAAGAGGTCAAAATTAATACCTTCTGTATTAAAATAATATAAATAATTTTCTTCAAATACATATTAGTGTCACAATATTTATAAATAGAAATATTATAACAAAACAATAACAACTTGAAATAAGTAAAGAAAGTAAAAAACATATACAGTATATAAGAAATAGAAACGTCATAGGATACCAATTGTAGGATCTAAATATTATGTTATATGGATATAATGACATGAATGGGAGAATTTTATTTTAAAAAATTATTAAACCAGAAAAAAAACATTATAAAGTAAATTTATCGGCGATAGACTTAGTTTGATTATTATATTAAAGATCAAGATCACAATGGATATGATTAATATTATAGTATTTATATCTTAATATGAGTAATTACAACAAAATAAAATATAAATAATGTTGAGTATGATGACTGAATTTCAATTATATGCAAATTTGAATAGAAAATTTTAAAAATAAGAAATATGATAACTTATAATTGTATTAATGAGTTACAAGCTATTTTTGAAATATTGAACTCCTTTCCTTTTAATAGTAAGGTATTCAATTACCTTGACTAATTTTATCCTCGTTTTTATACATATACTAATGTTTGTCTTTACTTAATAGAAAATCCCTTGATAAGATGATTAAAATAAGGTCTGTCTTCCTATCCCTATGATTCTTCTATAAAATGATCGGAATCAATATTACTTGCCTCAAAATCCCTCATTATATTGGATTAGATTCACTATCTTCCTCTCCCTAGAATCCATCAATCATAACAATGATCAGATGTGAATTTAAAAGAAAATATGTTGAATAGAAACATCCATGACAAGGATTATATAGCACAACCAATACTCTAATGTATTACAAAAACTATTAGATTATATGTTCACGAAGAGAAAACATTAGACAGATTGAGTTCAAAATTAAATCATCTAGAAACTATTCAAATTATCTACTACTTATAGGCGAAGTTCAATAGCCATATTTATGAGCTTGTTGTAGTGGCATCAGATAGTTGTCTCTTGATTGCTAACAATGATCTAGCATAACATAATTTTTGATGTCATTTTGGTTTGACACAATTATAGTTATAAAGGTATTCCTTAAGATAGAAATTTTTTTATGTATTCTAATTACAAACTTGGGTTATTATGATGGACTACCGTAAAAAATTTATATATGATAATACTTATGGGACTCAACCAGATTTTTTCGATACCAGAATCAGTCTAATGGCAAAAACTTTTGTCTTTACGATAAACAATACAAAAGTCTAACTCCTAATATGATAAAATGTAAGTGTGGATGTGTTATCAATATGATGATTGTAATGAATAATTATATGTTTATATTGGTAACACATCAGATATTTTTTCATGTATGTTTAAAATAATAATGTTCTCTACAAAAACATACGCAAGCACTTGGGACATAAAAAGTTAGTAGACATGTTTTAAGAAAGTGTGTCTGATTTCTAAAAATCTATGAATGGAAATATAATAATTAATACTTATAATTCAGCACAGTTCATGTATGGAAGGAACAAATAACATATTTCTAAACTTCAATAGTTAATATTTATATATGATTTCTATCAATTTAATAACATTTGATACTTTAATCCACCTTTTCAAATCTATATCATTATATTGGGAACTTTATATATTTTCCAATGAAGATGATATAAAAATTTGTTGTAAAAGGAATAATTCCTCTTCTTTTTCTAAAAATTACAATATCTAACATTACTAGATATCTGAGTATAGGATCTTTATTAACCCACATTATCATTATAACTCTATGGTTCCTCCTACTGAATATTTTATTTTCTTTATTTTCCTTCCTAGAGTGGAATTATATGAAATTATTGCCCATGGGAGGCATCAACAATATTTTATGCTTCATGCTGAGATCTTTTTGAGATAAAATATACTTCAAAATTTTTTGGAATGTATATATGTATTGTATTTCTCCACAGAGATAGTACCTCCATATCATTATGGAAAATATGCTTACTACTAAGTCACGTTCATGATTTGGACAGTTTTTAGGTATTTTAAATTACTTTTATGCATATGAAACCACTCTATCATTCAACATAAGTACATAGGTTATTCCTTTCAGCATTCATTCACTATATATTGAAAATAATTCCTTTTTAGATGAAAAATTAAATACTTTTATGTTAATACATCTTTTTTTTGATAATCAAAACCATCTTCTCATTCCCTAGACCATGTGAATGTATCCCCTTAATGTGTTATCTTGAATTATAGGTCTTCTGTTGAAAAATATTTTGGAAAAAACCGTAGATAGAAAGTTTATAATCCAAGGAAACAATATATTTGGATAATAAACATTCATGTATTCCATAATATGATTATTATTTCTATGGAAAACAAATATTCCATATTTAGAATAAATATATTAAATAATATAAAACTCAAGAATCCAAAACTCACACTTAATAAAGTTACAATATAATTCCTTTTCTCTGAGGGTCTTAATAATTATTCACAAATTTTTATCATGATCTTCATTTCTTTGGGATCATAACTATGTTATCTTCATTTAACCCCTCCATGAATTTATCATCATAATCCATGAATACTCTATTCATCATATATATAAAACTATAAGGTTAATTACTTAATATAAATTCCATTATTATAAATTCATATTTCCCATATCTCATTTAAAATTTCATCCTTGATATATCCTCTTTATTTATCATTAATAGATTTTTTCTTGTCCGAATATCGATCTTTGAAAAAAATTGATCCCATGTAATTTGATTAGATAAGTCATCAATTCATGGAAAATAATATTTTTTTCTTATATTAATAGTAGTGATCACTCTATAATAGACCCAAAATCTCAAAGACCCATACTTATTTCTCATGAATTAAATAGGTTCTCCCTATAGTGAAAAAATATGGGTGTATAAATCCTCTAACACACAACTCCTCGAGTTATTTCAATAACTCTAACCACTCTACTAGTTACACTGTATATGGAGTTTCTGATATGATTTTTGAATCAGAAATGAGTTTAATAGAAAATATAACTTCATTCTCATCTGGACCACTAGGTAATTCATCTTAAAATACATCATTTTGTTTTTGTTTCATGGGTACTTCCTTTATTCATTGTATTTCCTTACTTTCCATTGATAGTATTTTCTCTTCTGATTCTCCCTTAATTTCATTAAGGTGATATACTGAAGGTGGTTCTTGAAAAGAATAGGGAGGGAATTTTTCCCCCTAAAAATAAGTGATCATATGTCCCCTTCACAAACATTAATATCCATATTTTAGAATTAAATTCTATCATTATATTTTATGATCCAATCCATCCTAAGGATTTAGTATAAATTGACCAAAAATATAACAATAAAGTATTTCACCATCCAATATATATACATATTAATAGGTATTTATTGGTAAATTTTCATTTCAATAAGAATACCCTTAGGTTTCATAACTGACAACTCCTTTATCAGTTTATTAGGGGATGATTCAATGTTATTAGAAAACATGCATGATATAAAAAAGTGTGTGGATCCAAAATGGAAAAAAAGAATTATCTAATTTTTTTGGGATAAATGTACTAGAGATTAGGAAATTTGGTACATAATATTATTCTATAGTGGTTGAATACGATTTTCCATTATCACTTATCAACTTATAATGTAAATTCACTTAATGTTTGGGGAATTGGTTTCCATATTTTCCTATCTCCTTATAATTAAAGCATGAAACTTCATAAACTTTTTTCTTTCCATTTCATTCTCAATCGTGATGGTATTTCTATTCACACACAAATAAACTCACATTCCCTTAAATCATGTCACCAAGTTCCTATTTCCAAATTTATTACATATATAAAATTCCACTCGTCCTTTCACCTCATTTCACAGACTTTTCTTTTACTATTTATTAAAAGACCACTCCTTCTTTAGATTTCTTTTAAAATAAAATTTCTTGGATAATCCCTTATCCATATTAACTGAACATAATAATATCTCAAAATATGATAAAAAATATATAAGAGACTAATTAAATTTTAAGGAATCATTTTAGAACATTATGTCAACGATAAATATTTCCATCTTGTCTTCATACTTAGTTTACAACATATCCCATTATCCTCATAATTTTAAACTCATAATTAGTAGAATTTTTTAACTCTGTAGGTCAGTGATTAAGGTTTTTTCTTTCCTTATCAACCCTTTTTCTCGTGAGGAAAGTATAATTAATAAACTATAACCATAATTATTCTCCATTTCATATTATCTATCACTTTTTCTACTTATTTGTTCTAAATTTTTTACCATTATTTATCCACATCACCCATTAGATGATTTATCACCAGGATTACCATTTCCCTATCACTAATTCTTGAAGTAATAAATAACTTTTATATATAATTTATCCAATGGTTTTCTACCAATAGATTTTTTTAAACTAAATGGTGGATTTTATTGTCTTATTATGTGGTCCAAAATATTTTCATATTGTTTTTGTATGGGAAAATTACTCTCTATCAGTGAGGTTTACATTCATAACTAGGGTAAATTTCCCTGATATGGGTATGATCGAATCCCATCTAACTCCAACATCATTGACATACTCAAAATTTATATCCCTAAATTGAAATTGGGAGTTCATAAGGTTTTCATTCCTCCCTCTAGTCACTATCTCTACAAAATTGAATACTTTTAATTTGATAATGAAAATGATTTGTAAAGTAAAATTATTATTAGTTTTTCTTGAAAAATATCCATAAAATATTAACGTTTTTCAATAATATTTGTGATTTTTAAGAATATTTCACTAAATCTAGTCCCAAAGTTTTCTATTAAAATTCATCATATATCAACTATAACAACTAAGTATCCAAAAACATAGAGTTGGTAGTTATATTATATTATAGGTAGAAAATAAAAGACCTACTGAAGGATATAACATATTAGTAGACTTATAATACTAGATAAATAAATATTTTTCATAGTACACCTTTTAGAATAAAATATATCATCAAAATACCTTTAAAAAATATTATCTCTTCTAGAGGATCGTTGAAAATTATACATATCTCTCTTCAAGTATTCCTATGGAATTAGAGAATATGAGGGTTAGTTCAGATTCTCTTTAAGGTGTGTCATGACGTGAAATATATCATATAATATGCGTGGATAAATTGTATTATATAAATGAATTAAAATATTAATTCCACAATCATATAAAACTAAGGGAATAATATATTTATGAAAATACATAAAAATAGGGAATGGATTACATATATTATACCGAAAAAATGCATATTGTTAGACAAAATTCACAAAACATCAAATCCTCATACCAGGACACAACAGATAAAATGGAAAAGTATATTCTAATACCCAAAATATTTTTTCTCATGACGCCTATTGATGAATTGAGGGGATATCTCTAATGGCTCCACCTATCACTAATTAAGTCCAATTAATTCATCATATAAAAGAATTGAAAAGGTTTAATATACATAACCCACATTACTTATTAATCAATAAAAATACATATTTAAATAAAAAGTATATATATTTTAAATACATATCCAATCAATAAAAAGAATATTTTTTTATATATGTATCACTCATACTAACAATGTATGGAGTAATGGTATATGGTTATGTAAATAATTTCGACAATCAATAAATAGAATAATGTGTTTTTCTATGAGAATTTCCCATAATCAAAATAAAATATATGAGGTATTATCAATGTAATATGATGTATTCTTATAAAATAAATAATGATAAGAAGGTGGGGGTACTTTCAATGTTCTAGATTATCAATAGAGGACAGTTATTATGTTCTGTAGTTTGAAATGGTATGAGACAAAATCAATTGTATAAAAATACATCATTATGTATTCTAAGGAGAAAATAAATTATCTGCATAATATCAAAAAACAGTGTCTAGGTTGGTTTGTAGTTTTAGGACCACTCATCATGCAACGAGTGAAGATTGTGTTAATAGTCTGAAATCCTTGTTTAGGGTTATTAACCTAAGGGGAATCTATGTCAGATCCATATCAAATTTATAGTATTAATAAATGGATTCAATTTTTTCAAAAACCATACATGAACTTTTCATTCAAACATTGAGTATTTTAGGGCATTATGACTGCTTTTAGGTAACATTTTAATTAAAATCCCTGAAGCATAAAATTTAAAATATTACATTAAAGACATTGAATAATAAGATAATCAGGATTCAAAATAAAAAAGGTGTAGTAACTAAATAATAAAATATACTCCATGGGGTATAACATAACCATGTCTCAATAAATTTTAATTGTAGATAATTATCCCTTACAATTAATCATACATAGACATTGTTTTCTAACCGCTTTGTGGACTTTGGATTTCCATAAAAATATTCAATGGAATGGGTAGGGTTAATTAATATCTTATAATGATAGGATTGATACGGTGAGAGAGTATTATAGGGGAAGGAATATGGAAATATTTTTATAAGGATTCCAAATATTTTTTTTGTTATTGAATGGTTGGCGATAGTCCACTTTTGTATGCGGTGAGAATGACATTTTTGTAAATATTTCAACTTAATATAAAGAGGTCACATGAATAAAATTTTTTGTGGCTCCACCATGAAAAATATTTTTTTGAAGGATGATATATAGTCGATAATATTTAAAAAATAATTTTGAAATATGTTTTTAACATGTTTCAAGCTCTTTACCCATAGATTTATTACTTACACCATATTCGGTTTTAGTAGGGTAACTATTCTATACTAAAGTAATTCATTTGTATGGTTAGAAATATAATAGAAATTATTTAATTATTTATACCTACAAATTTTAAATATAAAATATTATTTTTCTAAGAAAATTTCAATATGTAAGAAAAATAAAATTTTATCATTAGAGCCCGTAACCCCTAAAAAGTCATTTTTAGGCAAAGTGACTTTTTAAGCTGAAAATGTGTGTATGGTAGAATTATTAATCTCTTTGATTTTAATGATTTAAATTTGTTTATTATAGAATTTATGTTTCAATAAAATCAATCTCCAAAATAATTTTACTAAAAACACATTTTATTAAAAAAAATCCGAAAAATCATTTTTTATTGGGAAATATTACTGATGCGCTTAAAATATTAATCATAGGTTTTCTAAATTAACAAAGTATTTTTGAAGTTATTATTTTTACAAATAATGAAAATATTTTAAAAAAATTAAATGTTTTATATAATTCTAGTTCTTTTTTATAATGTCACAAAATTCACAATTTTGGTAAAAAATTTTGGAGTTGGTGTCATAGGACCAACTGTTTGTACATTGATTTAAAGAATATTAAGAGTATTGAATATTAAGGAAACTATTAATACATTTTTTTGTTACAAATGACTCTATTTTAATAATGTCCTAGATTATTTCCCATATTTATTGGGTCATATTAATTCCATTCTGTAATGAGAACCTTGATGTGCTATGATGATATTTTCAAATAATTTTTTGTGGTTGGATAACATATTATGATGGGACACATTGTTCATATAATGTAATGTGCGAGTACTAATAATCATATGATGCTTATTCTCATGAATTTTTTACTTGGTAATCTCTAGGATATGATATTATGAGAACAGACCCTCCAAAAGGAATTACGAATGTTTTATTGTCATCATATATTTCCATCTATGAGCGTGTATAATGGTCCTTATATTTTAATATTATTATTATTACATGTTATAACTCAAGTACTTATATGTAATTCATAATCCTTGAAGTGAGATGTTTTATATGTTGGTTGTTTCATTAGTGATGTGTCATTAATGAATCTATTGAGGACGTATTGTTCACATCCATATTTATAGAAGCTAATATCTCATATTATTTAATATAATAGAATAATCACATTAAATTCCATTTCTAATGTGTAACAACTGGTTTACTTAGATAGTCAAAGAGAGAAATGTCGATCATATTGGTTGGTGACACAGTTATGCAACCTTCATGATTAGATATTGTAAAAATGTATTATATTACATAGTGAGTATTTTCATGTGGTTGCCAATGTTGTGAAATTACATTCTTTCTCTAGGGTTCCTTTGAATCATTAATACATAGTAATCTTGCACTTTAGGCAAGCCTAACTATTGTCATTGAGAATTAATCCTAGAGGTTCCAACACAATGGGTTTCTATTGATCGTGATTATATTCTATTGGAGATTAATTAATGGAAAAATATTATTCTCAAGTCCGAGGAATAATTTTATTCAATTTATATTAATCCCATATATTAAATAAATATTTAATCACATGCATGTGAATAAAATATTTATTTTATTTATTGAACATTTTAATAAATATTTATTCACTGTATTTTGAATAAAATATTTATTCTGTTGTTCAATGAATTATAGAGGAATTCAAACATAATAATAGTGAGTCTCATAAAAAATATAAATTAAAAAGTTCATTACATTATATTAGTTATTTTGGATGTTGGTGCACGCCACAAAATAGTAATAATATATTTATTATTATGTGTTATGGGGTTTATTAAAGGTAATAAATGTTATTTAATTGATGAAACGAAATTAAATAATATTTTAACTAAAATCCTAAATCTATAAATAAAAATATATTTCTACATTGTAGAGTATCCAAAAACTGATAATAGTGATTTTTTGCTCCAAATGAATTCTCTCTCAACACCTCCTTCTCTGTCCCCCTCTCAACAACAAAAAGTGAAAAATATATTTTATAAAGACAGATGAATGAATGATCAAGAACGAACAACGAAGACATTAAACTCACTGTGCTAGCACGTAGATATCGAATGGTTTTTCTTGGAGATCATAGTAGTATGTGTGGATCACTTATAAAGAGATTCAATCATTGGATCCTCATAGTGTAACTATGGTAATCTGAAAGTGTCTTTTTGACTGATCAATATTCAGAAATTAAGAAAGTTCTTAAGACCATGTATTTATTTCATTAAATATTAAATAAATTGAAAATATATTTGATGTGAATTATCATCTTCCTTTTTTTAGGGTAATAATTATTAAAATTAATTTTAATATATCTCCCACAATATCACACTTTCTTTGAACCCTGATCTAATAAGTGGTATCAGAGAAGTCGCATTTAAATTTATAATTATTTATTTTATTGTTAATCTATGAACAATTTTGGTTAGATTTTAATTTAATATTATTATATCTATAATCAAATTTTAATTAAAATTTCATTGAAATATTAATCATGTTTGTTTAGGGTTTCATTTTTTTAAAATGTTTTACAATAAATGAATAATGGCCAGGGATTCCATCGGGAAATTCTAAATCAGTGGCTGGTAAGACTGTGATACCCTACATGCGGTAAAAGAACACACCGTATACCGATTCACATTATATCTTTATGTGCTGAGAAATTAATTACATGTAGTCCTTTTATTTCACAACACATGTTTATTGGGATAACCTAGAGCATATAAAGCATATATAGGGTGTGTAGCTGGCATGTACACACCACGTAGTCTTGGAGAGTTAACATACTGAAGCCCCAGATGTGTCATTTGGATTCCAAATCTAAGGTATATGGTGTGTAGCTTCAAGTACATTATTTTTAGTCTCCCATTAATGGAAAAAATTAAAATTATATTAAATTTTCAAATTTCACCATTAAACACATATTTTTTGATTGGAACACCATTGAGTGTATGAAAATTTTATAATGGATTTAAATAATTTTAAATGCTCAATTAATTTATTCTAATTAATATCTCACTATTCGTTCACTCATTTATTTTCCATGAATTTCATTAATTATGGTTATATCCAAATGAGATCAGTTAATAATTATGATAAAAGGAAATTAATTAATTAATTAACTAATTAATTAATTAATTTTATCCTGTTAATATAAAATAATAAATGAATGAATAAAGAATTTAATGCTAGCTGCTAACTTTTTTGTATTAATTACATGTATGACAGTTCATGAGCTTGGCCGAGACCTCTATATGTGATGGATGTTTTACTTTAATTTATTTCACAATTTTTCAACTATTTAGTATTAAATTAAATGATGCCTATGATTCATCCCTCCCTCCATTATTTTGTGTGTCCTATGTCTCCAAGGATATTTATGTTACCCCCTTTTACCAATCCTTTGGTAACCCTCACTAGCATGTAGGTAAAAAATATTTGTAATTAATGGAGCATCCTAAGGAGAATGGAGGTAGTTCAAGATGAAACAATAATGATTCCAACCTAGGTGATACACATGTGGACATGTGGAATGTTGTAACTCGTTCCAAGACAAAATATTGGAGTTATTCCTCCTAGGTCAAATGTTAATTTAATGTCTTCTCTTTAAATAAATCGTTATATAAAGATTGCTATTGGGTTATTTAAATAATTATTAATTTTTATATATTTATTTATTTATTTTATTGATGAAAGTTCATGATCAAATAAATAAATGAATTAATGTTAAAATAAGAAAATTAAATGAATGAATTAGGTGTAAATTTTTTATCTTACTTTGTTAATTAATTAATTAACATCCACTTAATATTAATAAGACATGTGATGGATAAAACAAGATACAAAATTATGAAAAATAAATTAAAATCCCTCAATTAAATATTGATTTATACAAAGCCTACCATTACATGATTGGTAACGAAGACATATAGCTAAGTGTAGTACTTTTACCAAGTCTAGACACTTAATTTTTCATGGAGTTATCATGATAGTTTTTTTTGTGGACATAATCTAAATTATATTGAGTTTAATATCCAATGAATGTTCAATAAAAAATTGAAGGAAAGTGTCGAAGAAATCCAAATCAAGATTTCATGATAGGGGAATCCACTCAATGGATCACGGTGCTCGAAGTCCACAGTTGGAATGTCCACCTACCCAATTAATTTATTATGGTTTTTATGTCCGAATTCTAGGACCATAAGAAAATTAAATGGGATCAATTCCACTACAATGTTATTGAAACTATGAATTCTATGTTCAATGGTGAGGGATTTTGAGACCTCATAAAATCATCGGTGATTTAATAAATAAATAAATGAGAACAATTAATTTATTATATATCACTTATTTTGTAACACAGAAATATACTAAGAGTATTCTATTTTTAATTGAAGAATAAAACTAAATTTTCATCTTCCACATTATCCCTATGATTAATATCATAGAAAGGTAACATCTTAAGTTGTAGTAACTTCCAATAATGTTTTAGATTCATTCGGGTTGTGCCACACTGTGAATGGAAATCGTACATGCTAGAATACTTTGTTCCTGATCCACCTTATAAAGATGCAAGTGATAAATAGTTCCTTGTCTCTAAAAAAAATTGATCAATGCAGTAGACATTAAATATTTGATAATTTAACCTATCTCATGTGAACTAATAAAGTCTCAAAAAAACATGGATTTGTATATAATGATTGAGCACCCCAGTGGTCTTAACCACGAGATAGATCTACAGGAATGGTTTAATATTTCCAAGGGGGTATCACCAGTGTAGAAAATGTTTTAAATGTCACCATTTTTTACGTCGGTTAAATATAACTGACGTGAAAATATGTGATACGTGGTTTTTTACGTCGGTTATTTTATAACCCACGTAAAAAATACTAAGAGTAAATTTTTTACGTCATTTATTTTCATAACCGGGGTAATAAATGCCGCGCTTTCCTTTTTTACGTCAGTTATAAATTAACCGACGTAAAAAACCAAAGCACGGAATTTTTTACATCGGTTATCAAATAACCGACGTAAAAAAAAAGGCAGCATCTAAGGCCTTTTTAATGTCGGTTATTTGATAACCAATGTAACAACCCAACCCGCAGAATTTTTTACGCCGGTTATAATATAACCAACGTAAAAAACCAACACCCAGTATTTTTTACGTCGGTTATAAAATAACCGACAAAAAAAATGTGGTTTTTGATTTGTTTTTTACGTCGGTTATAGAATAACCGATGTAAAAAACCAACACGCGGCTTTTTTTACGTCAGTTATAAAATAACAGACGTAAAAAATGTGGTATCTGATGCATTTATAACATCAGTTATTATAATAACTGACGTTATAAATGTATTAAAAATAGTTTATAATGTCGGTTATTAAAAAACCCATTTTATAAAACATTTAAAATATTTAACACACCCCATGGATTTTCATTTATGATTTTTTGATCGACAGACCGACGACTCGTCTCTCTCACGCGGAAAAAAATAATCGACGCTTCGATCTTGTTTCATTAAACACGTTTTTCCATCATCTTTTATCATCTTTACTCTCCTTGGATCTATCATCTCCACTCACAACACTATGGTAAGCCTCCCAAGACTTTATTTCATTCGTTTTTTTCGGATAGTCTATATTTACATTTTGCGATTTTTTTGTTTAAACTAGGTATGATTCTTCGATTTCGAAACCTCTTACATCATTTTTCCATCATCATTGTACTTATTATCACCAGATCTATTAGATTGACTAGCAATATTCATGTAAGCCTCACCTACTTCTATTTCGTTTGTTTTTATTTCGTGGATGCCCGACATTAATCGTAATTTTTTTTGTCATTGGAAACTAATGATCTCATTCACCTATATTACTACAATTTATATTTAAACCATTGTGATACACACATTCCGTGTACTAGTGTGATTGATTTTATAAGTATATATGTTTTTTCATGGTGGAATGTTTGTTTTGGATCCTTGGTTGTTTCTATTTTGGGTATCACTTTTTGTTGTTCCATAATCTATTTATGTCTCTTATTTTCATGGACTATTATAAGTGTTCATATGTTATTAAAACATGATTCATTGAACAATAGAGTATTTTAGACTAGTAGGAGACACAGTTCATTGTTCTCATTTTGAATAATCGCATAATACCAAAACTAGTAGCATGAGGTTAAAATCCCTATATATGCCAAAACTAGTAGCTTGATGTTAAAATCCCACAGTTCTGGGGGGCTGTCTAGAGGGTTGAGGTTTTTCCAGGGGGTTAGGGGTTGTCCAGGGGATTGGGGGCTGTCCAAAGGGTTGGGGGATGTCCAGGGTGTCCATTGAGGTGGGGGGGGGGGGCAGTCCAGGGGTGTGTGTGTGTGGGGGGGGGGGGGGTCCAAGGGGGTGGGGGCCTATCCATAGGGTTTTTAGGTTTTCCGGGGGTGGGGGATATCCAGAGGGTTGGGGGTGTCCAAGGGGGTGTCCAAGGGGGTAGGGGTGGGGGTGGTGTCCAGGAGGGGTGGGGGTGCTGTCTAGAGGGGTGGGGTTGTCAAGGGGGTGGGGGCTGTCCAGAGGGGTGGGAGCTGTCCAAGGGGGTGGTGGTGTCCAGGGGGTGTCCAAGGGGGTGGGGGTGGTGTTCAAAGGGTTCGAGGGGCTGTCTAGAGGGTTGGGGGTGTCCAGGGTGTCTATGGAGGTGGGGGCAGTCCAGGGGTGTGGGGGGGGTCCAAGGGGGTGGGGTGTCTAAGGTAGTGGGGGGCTGTCCAAGGGGGTGGGGGCCTGTCTAGAGGGTTTAGGGGTTTCCGGGGGGGGGGGGGGGGCTGTCCAGAGGGTTGGGTGTGTCCAGGGGGTGTCTAATGGGGTATGAGGTGGGTGGTGGTGTCCAGGAGGGGTGGGGGTGTCCAGGAGGGGTGGGGGCTATCCAAGGGTGTGGTGGTGTCCAGGGGGTGTCCAATGGGGTGGAAGTGGTGTCAAGGGGGTGGGGGTATCCAAGGGGGATGGTGGTGTCCAGGGGTGTCCAAGGGGGTGGGGGGTTGTTCAGGGGGGTTGGGGGCTGGCCAGAGGGTTGGGGGCTGTCCAGGGTGTCCATGGAGGTGGGGTGGCAGTCCATGGGTGTGTGGGGGGTCCAACGGTGAGGTGGGTTGTCCAAGGGGGTGGGTGGGTGGGGTGGGGGTTGTTCAAGGGGTGGGGGCTATCCAGAGGGTTTGGGGGGTTGTTCGGGGGTGGGGACTGTCTAGAGGGTTGGGGATGTCCAGGGGGTGTCCAAGGGGGTAGGGAGAGTGGGTGGTGTCCAAGAGTGGTGGGGGTGCTGTCTAGACGGGTGGGGATATCCAGGGGTGGAGAGGCAGTCCAGAGGGGTGGGGGTTGTCCAAGGGGGTGGTGGTGTCTAGGGGGTGTCCAAGGGGGTGGGGTGGTGTTCAAAGGGTTCGGGGGGATGTCGAGAGGGTTGGGGTGTCCAGGGTGTCCATGGAGGTGGGGGGGGGGCAGTCCATGGGTGTTTCTGTGTGGAGGGGGGTCCAAGGGGGTGGGGGTGTATAAGGGGGTGGGGGCTGTCCAAGGGGGTGGGGGTATGTCTATTGGGTTTGGGGGTTTTCCGGGGGGACTGTTCAGAGGGTTGGGGTGTGTCCAGGGGGTGTCCAAGGGGGTAGGAGGTGGGTGGTGGTGTCCATGAGGGGTGGGGCTGTCCAAGGGTGTGGTGGTGTCCAGGGGGTGTCCAAGGGGGTGGCAGGTGGTGTCCAGGGTGTGGCGGGATGTCCAAGGGAGTGGTGGTGTCCAAGGGTGTCCAAGGGGGTGGGGGTGGTGTCTAGTGGTTGGGGGGCTGTCCAAGGGGGTTTTAGTGTCCAGGGGGTGTCCAAGGGGGTGGGGTATAAGTGTCAGTTGGGATTGACAACTACATCGTGGATTGTGAGATTATGACATGATGATTTTATTGTTTCATGGATATTAGTGTTGCAATATGATTCTATTTGGTTATATATATTTTGACTAGTAATTTACTATGAGAAAATTATGGGTTATGGGGGAGACCATGTCGTGGTTTTCAAATACGCGTAGTTATCTTTCCCCCATTGTGCCATGATGATTGGCTTTACATTGTGATTTTATCCATCCAAGTTTTTATTTTAAATTTGATTTGATTCTCAGGTTTACTCCATTTTCTCCAATTTTCAATCAACCATTGGAGGCCCCATGGTTTTCTTTGATTCCATGGAATTCAAAACTATTATATCTAACTATATTTTATTTTTAAAATCATATTCAAGCATATTTTTTTTAAATACGCATAGATTTGTTCTATATTTCAAAATTGTTTTACATTCAAATTATGATTTTTTTCATATAAACATATATTTGTCTTATCTTAAAAAGATGTATAATTTTGATATTTGTTATAGGTAATAATGAGTCGAAGTTGGATTATATAACATCAAATGAGCAATGAATATGAGGAAGGTGTTGATGCCTTTTTGTAAATTTCTTTATGAAATGTTACAAGTAGTGGATTTTTTTTTACATGCCAGAAATGATTGAATATGAAGAAGTTGGAAAAGTAGAGAGATAAAAGATCATCTGATTTTTCATGGTTTTAATCTGAGTTACAGCCCTTGGATTTGGCATGGTTAAACTGGACGGAATGTCACTGATGATGATGATTCGCAAGATGGTAACTCCGATGGAATTGAAGAAATGATTCGTGATATTGCAGCAGAACAAATTGAGATAGAACCGACAGTTGCGCGTCTATATGGTGATACTGAAAAACCATTATATCCTTGTTGTACAGATTTTAGGGTTCTTTTTGTTGTGTTTAGATTGATTAACCTGAATACGAAACATTTATGGAGTGACAAAAGTTTTATATAGCTGCTACAATTGATGAAAGACATTCTTCCAAAAGATAACGATCTTCCAGATTCACATTATAAGGCCAAGAAACTATTATTCCTGATGGGATTGGGATACAAGAAAATACATGAATGTCCAAATGACTATATTATATATAGAAAGGAATATGAATTTCTGTCAGAGTGTTCTAAATGTGGGACTTCACAGTATAAGGTGAAAGAAAAATCAAAGGCTGATGTAGAGATTACAAATATCCCTTCAATGGTATTTTGGTATCTTCCTATAATTCATCATTTCAAACGTTTATTTTCTAATTCACATGATGAAAAAAAGTTAATATGGCATTTTGATGAGCGGTTATGTGATGGAAATATACGTCATCTAGATGATTGTCCACAATGGAAGAAAATTGATGAGCAGTATTCTACATTTGGAAATGAAATTAGAAATCTCAGACTAAGGTTGCGCACAGATGGAATGAATCCATACCGAACCCTCAATAGTACACATAGTTCATGGCCTATTTTATTGATAATTTAAAACCTCTCTTCTGAAGTTTGTATGAAGCGCAAATATGTCATGTTGAGTATAATGATCTTTGGTACAAAGCAACCCGAAAATGATATTGATGTTTACTTGTCACCATTGATTGATGAATTGAAACTTTTATGGGTGGTTGGTATTAGGGTGTATGATTATTATAAAATGGAATATTTTTAACTGCATTCAGTGCTTTTGTTCACTATAAATGACTTCCCAGCATATGGAAATTTTTCTGGATACAATGTTAAAGGGAATAAAGAATGTCCAATTTGCGAACAATAGACGTCATATTGTCGATTGCATCATGGGAGGAAAATGGTGTACATGGGTCATTGGAAGTTTTTTCCTATAGATCACCCATATATAAGTCTAAAAAAGGCATTCAATGGCTCACAAGAATTTGATATTGCTCCAAAACCATTATCCCCCGATCTTTATTTTGAGAGGATAAAAAACATTGATGTGACATTGGGAAAGACACAGAAATCTGGAAATGATAGAAATATTTGGAAGAAAAGGTCAATATTTTTTGAGCTACCATATTGGAGATATCATGAAGTTAAACAAAATATTGATGTCATGCATGTGGAGAAGAATATATGTGATTGTTTGATTGTAAAATTGTTAGATATTAAAGGAAAGACAAAAGATGGGTTGAATGTAATATTAGACTTATAATAAATGGGAATACGTTTGAAGTTAGCTCCCACTCCTAAAGAAAGATAAAAATTTCTTCCCCCGGCTTGTCACACATTATCGAAGAGGGAGAAAATTATCTTTTTTCAGTGTCTTCATGATATCAAAGTGACTCAAGTTTATTCTTAAAATGTAAACAATTTTGTCTCATTGAAGGACTTGAAGTTGATAGGTATGAAATCTCATGATTGTCACGTCATGATGAAACAACTTCTACCAGTTGCATTGCGTGGGATATTTCCCATCCTTGTTAGAAAGACTATAATGAAGTTTTGTTATTTTTTTCAATTCAAATTGTAATAAGGAGATTGATGTGAATGCTTTGAAAATTTTGGAAAAGGATGCGATTTTTATACTTTTTCAATTGGAAATGTATTTTCCTCCAAAGTTTTTTGATATAATGGTGCATTTGATGATTCATCTGGTTCAAGAAATAATGCTTTGTGAACCTCTATATCTACATTGGATGTATCCTTTTGAATGGTATATAAAAATATTTGAGGGATTTGTTAAGAATCCATATCGACCTGAGGCCTCCATTATTGAAAAGTATATTTTTGAGGAGGTTTCATAGATTTGTACGAGCTACATGGCTGTGGTGCAGCACATAGGTTTTCCTCCATCTCGCCATGAACAAGTTAATACTGAGGGAAAGGGGATTCATGGCTTGAAATTCAAATCATTGTCAGCTAAACAAATGAAGAATTTAGAATCATACATCTTGAATAACATAGCTGATTCTCAACCATATATCACATTGAATATTAATGAGTTGAAACAATGTCATCCAAAGAAGAAAGAAATGTGGATTTTGAATGAGCACAACAAAATATTTTTTCATTTTTTAAAAAGTCCTTGTTTGGTAGATCAGATGTATCAAAGGAATTAAAATGGATAGTGGGTGGTCCATGTTTAAATGTGATAACATGCTCCAGTTATGACATTAATGGCTATACATTTCATACAAAATCTCAGTACAACAGAAGTGTAGTTCAGAATAGTGGTGTATTGGTGTTTGTAGAATCAATGCATTTTTCTAGTGCTAAGGACAAAAACCCAATTTCTGCATCAATTGCATATTATGGGGTGATTGAAGACACATGGGAGGTTGATTACATTAAAATTAAAGTTCCTATTTTTAACTGTAAATGGTTTATTGGTAACAATAGTGTCAGACACGAGGAATTTGGAATGACACTTGTTAATCTGAATATATTGGAAGACACAGCTGATTCTTTTATAATGGAAAAACATGAAAAACAAATTTTCTATGTAGTAGATCAATCAAATATGCAGTGGGCTGTTGTTTTACAAGGGAAAAAACAATATTTTTGTGAGGTTGAACTTGATGAAGATGCTGATTTATATGAGATACCTACTTCTATGGAAAGATTAACAGAACATAATATTGATCATGTTGAAGATATGGTTTGTTCCATAAGGAACGATCACGACAAAGGAATTTGGGAAAACAATCCATTTGTACATTCGTAAAATTACAGGTAACATTAGTTTATTTCTTGTTTAAATTTATTTTTTCATAAAATGTTAGCTATTGTAAGTTTTTTCTTTATTAAAACATGTATTAAAACAAAATAAGTATAAGTTTTTGTTTTTTTTAAGTTTGTTTATTTTACTTTATCATGTTTACCATTACATAAATTATATATCTATTATTTTTGTTCAGTGACAATTACTTTACCATGTTTACCAGGTTCACCAGGTTCACCAGGTTTACCATGTTTAGCATGTTTACCATCTTGACCATCATTGCCATTGTTTAAAATGCTTACTATATTAACAATGTTTACTATTACGTAACTTAGTACAATTTTCTATTTTTTTTATTAAAGTAGTATTAAAATATTTGAATTTGTATATTTGTGAACTAATGTTCTTTTTATTTGAAGGATAATGACAGATCAACCAGTTGATCAACCACATGATTCTAGAGATGAGAATATTGGTCATACCTATGGGGAGGAACATTCACATGCTCCTCTTGATGTTCCCCAATCCTCCTCATGTGCTCCTATTACAACAAAGAGTTCAAGAGTTGGTAAACGTAGGTGCACATGTTTACCAAAATTAGCACTTTATCGTACGCAGGATCAGAGGATACTCATTGAGTTTGATGAGGATGATATTTCTAGTGGTCAAAATGAAAATGATTTTAAGATTTTTGTATCAACTCAGGATAACAGAAAAATAATAATTTTGTATGATGATTGCAGAAGTGTGGATAAATCGATAATCTCTCAATTGTGGGAGAAGATTTTGTTAAGATATTTTTCTATTTTTTGAATATTCTTTAAATTTTTCTAGTATATATAATATGTTTAACCTCTTCTTTATTAGTTGACATTTGATATTTCTGATACTGGATGAGTAAGGAAGAAATGCTTATCGATGACTACCAGGAGATGCAGGTATTTCAAATCAACCCTATCATCTGATTTCATTTTTGGTTATAGGAGTCATGATAATCCATGTCGTATATATCCTTTTATAGATGAAGACACATGGAGATAGTTTTTTGAAAGTAGAAGAAAAGAGTCGTTTTTGGTAAGGTAAATGTAAACTTTTATAAGATTTCTTTTATAAATGATCTTATTAATGTTTTGTTAATGATTTTTATTCTTAATTTACAGAAAACAAGGAAATATAATCATGAGATCCAATCTAAATATGTATACCCTCATAGTTTATCTTGAGGAGGGTATGAAATTTTTGGAAGAACAAATTATGGCGGAAAATTTTCAAAAACTATGAGTTGAGTCTTGAAGCTCTAGAGAGGTGGACCCTCCATCCCCTCCATCTAGACATGAAAAATAGAAAATATCTAGGATGGGAAAAAATGGCAATATCTTTCGGAAGAATCAAGAATTGTAGCTGAGAGGATTGTAAGATATCTATTTTATTTATTTAATTGAACTATTTTCTTTATATAATTTCAATCATTACAGAAATGTTCAATTAATTAATACATGACTCTCTTGAGGAGCAGAGCTCACATGGGGAATTTACAACTGCGGGGAGGCAAGATATTTTATCTGTAGCATTGGGAAAGCTCGAACATCCTGGTCGTGTATGAGGATATTCGGCAGGTGTATCGGTAAAAAAAGTGTTTCCACATTCCTCAAACTTTAACATTGAGGGTGTTTATAAAAAAATAGAATCCTTGGAGGCTGAAGTTCATAATTTTAATACGAAGATGGAGGAAAAGATTCAAGCATTAATACAGTCTCTGTTTTTAGACATGCAAAGACAATTTCAGAATGCAGCTCCCACTCCTCCACCTCCCCCATGCAGACCCCATTATTTATCCTCCACCTCTGCCAGTAGCTCCCACCCCCCCACCTCAGCCTGCAGACCCCATTTTTTATCTTACTCCTCCGTCGCAGATTCATACTTATTGCGAGTTCTATTTTGATGATCCTCTACATCATATAGTTTCATGTGGGTTTGTATATTGTATAAGAGATACAATTTATCATCAGCAATTAGAGGAAGAGAATCAGAGGGTCACTGTACATGATATTATAGATAGATCAGATCGAGTACCATTACCTACAGACGAGGTGATGAAAGTTGGACATAGTATCAGCCATTTTTTAATTTGGTCATCTAGACTTCTTTGACTCATTACCATAGAGGTATGAATGTTATATATTTTATTTTATTTTTTTATTAAAGTTGTTTTATCATTTGAAAACTAATATATTTTTCTATTTATTTTTACAGGAATACTTAAAAGGTAATGAAATACTATATAGAAAACAAAAAAGACAAATGGCTATGACATCAGATACATATTCTAGTAGTCTTGATAGATTTTCAAGATATTCAATTTTTTTTTGCGGTTCATTATGAGTTTCCAATGGAAGATCATGTTTGTGGATGTGCAATAACTATGGGGATTATGAAAAGTGATATCATGGAGCTTGTTACTAGAGATAAGTTGGGCATCAACGTGGTGCAAATTTTTTCCATGTAAGTCTTAACACCTTTTCCCTGCATTATATTTATTAAAAATGTGTACTTATGTTTGTTTTGGATGAGGTATGTTTATAACATTAGTGAGAAGAATGAGCGCACCGATGTATATGGATTCATGGACCCACAATTGATTTCCCCTGAAGCATGTGCATTGGATGAGGAACAAAGAATGCTTTACATTGCTGAATGACTTGAACAGAATATAGTCACACAATGTTGGATGATGCCTTTTTGTGAGAGGTATGAAACACATCTCTCTCAAAGAGTTCATTATCTTTTAACAAAAAAAACCACTAAACTTAAATTTTCTTTTATCAGTGATCATTGGATGTTAGGGGTTTTTTCCCAAGGGAGAAAACGGATTATTGGATATTCTCTGTCCATGATTATGTACGGGAAAGTTTTAAGAAAATATTGGAAAACTAAGTTTCAATTTCTCAATAGTTTTATATATTATAATGAATTTTAAATTTACCCCATTCGTATTATTTTCTAACAGGATATGGTTCTACTTTTGGAAAAACACAAAGAAATGGAGTGTGAAGATCAAATATGTAAATGTGAACGTAAATATCCATTTATAATTTGTACTTTTTGATTTATTACATAAAAATAATATATTGAATTTACACTCATTAAAACATAATTTTCATGAACAACAAGGAATGATCGAATGCGGAAATTATATGTTAATATTTATTTATGAAATAATAACAACTGGGACAGTTGGGATCTTTGACCTGGTAAGATTTCCTTTTAAACATTGTTATAATATTTCAATTTAATATATTCATTATACACGTTAACTTCTATACTTTTAATTCGTATCTATTTTATGACCCTCAACCATATACTGCTCAAGACATCAAACACTTACAAGTGGAATGGTCAAATTATTTTAAAGGTTTGATTGAATTTTAGTTGTTTGTAGTGTAAAATGTAATTTTTAATATTGTCATTGTAATTTTGTATTTGGTAGTCGTTTAGGTTGGCTTCAGTTTTTTTTGAAGTTGACAGTGTAAGTTTTGAATGTTATATATGTGAATGTTTAATTTTTCTCTACTTCTTGTTTTGGTCTACTTGTGATGGGTTTTCTGGTATGGATTCTGGTCTGGGGGGAGGGGTTCCAAGGGTGTGGGGGTGTTCAGTGGGGTGGGGGGTCCAGGGGTGTGGGAGGGCTGTCTGGGGGGGGGGGGAAGTCATGGGTGTCCACGAGAGTGGGGGGTAGTCCAGGGGTGGGAGTGTTTCCATGAGGGTGGAAGGGCTGTCCAGGGGAGTGGGAGGCTGTCCAGGGTGTGTCCATGGGTGTGGGGGTGTCCTGTGGGGTTAGGGGGTTTCTAGGGGTGTGGGAGGGTTGTCCAGTGGGTTGGGGAAGGGGGGATGTCTAGTGGGGTGGGGGGGGGGGTCCAGGGTGTCTATGGGGATGGGGGGTGGGTAGTCCAGGGGGTGGGAGAGGAGGCGCCGCCATCCCTCGGAGGGATGAATGCCACTGGAAGGTACTCATCACTCCTACATGTGACATTTTGAGAGCTCAATATTCGCATGTGGGAGTGATGTGTACATTCCAGCAGCGTGCCTCCCCGAGGTGGTGTCCAGGAGGGGGTCCAAGAGGGTGGGGGTGTCCAGGGGGTGTCCAGAAGGGTGGGGGCAGTCCTGGGGGTGGGGGAAGTCCATGGGTGTGGGGAGATAATCAGGAGGGTGGGGCCAGTCCTGGGGGTGGGGGTAGTCCAGGGGTGTGGGGGGGGGGGGGGGGGGTCCAGGAGGGTGGGGGTCATCCAGGTGTGTGGGGGGCTATCCAGAGGGTGGTGGGCAATTACAGGGGTGGGGGTGTCCCGGGGGTGGGGGGTTGTCCAGGGGTGTTGGTGGCTGTCCAGGGAGGTGGGGGTATTCCAGGGGTGTGGGGGTGTCCAAGGGTGTGGTGGGGGCTGTCCAGTGGGGTGAGGGGGTTCTGGCCTATTTTTGGTAACTTTTTGGTCTTTTTCAGGGGTGTAGGAGGGTTGTCCAGGGGTGTGGGAGTGTTTTCCAGGGGGTGGGGGTATACAGGAGGGTGGGGGGATGTCCAGGGGTGGTGGTGATGTCCAGGGGTGTGGGGGTGTCCAGGGTTGTGGTGGGAGCAGTCCAGTGGGATGAGGGGGTTCTGGTCTGTTTTTGGTAACTTTTTGGTCTGTTTCAGGGGTGTGGGAGGGCTGTCCAGGGGTGTGGGAGTGCTATCCAGGGGGTGGGGGTATACATGAGGTTGGGGGTTGTCCAGGGGTGTGGGGGATATCCAAAGGGTGGTTCGGATGGCCAGGGGTGGGGGGGGGGGTTGTCCAGGGGGTCGGGAGGCAGTCCAGGGGTGTGGGTGGGTGTCCAGGGGTGTGGTGGTGGGGGTTGTCCAGTGGGGTGAGGGGGGATGTCCAGGGGGTGGTGGGGCAGTCCAGGAGGGTGGGGTGGGGGGTTGTCCTGGGGTGTTGGGGGATTTCCAAGGGCGGGGGCAGTCCAGGGGTGTGGGGGTGTCCAGGGGTGTGGGGGCTATACAAGGGGTGGTGGGGATGTCCATGGTGGGGGTGTCCATATGGGTGGGGTTGTCTAGGGGTGTTCGGGACTGTCCAGGGAGTGGGGGCAGTCTAGGGGTGTGGGGTGTCCAAGTGTGTGGTGGGGGTTGTCCAGTGGTGTGAGGGGGTTCCGGTCTATTTTTGGTAACTTTTTGGTATGTTTTAGGGTTGTGGGAGGGTTGTCCAGTGGTGTGGGAGTGTTGTCCAGGGGTCGGAGTATACAAGAGGGTGGGGGTTTTCCAGGGGTGTGGGGGGATGTCCAGGGGTTGGTGGGGATGTCCAGGGGTGTTTGGGGCTGTCCAGGGGGTCAAAGGGCAGTCCAGGGGTGTGGTGGGGGCTGTCTAGTGAGGTGAGGGGGCTGTTCAGGGGGTAGTGGGGGGATGTCCAGTGGGGTAAGTTTTAAATTTTATCAATGTAAATTCTTAATTTTTCTTTGGTTCTTTTTTTGGTCTACTTCTGTTTTCTAGTACGAATTCTTCTTTTGGTTTATGGTTTTTTCTGGGGGAGAGCAGAGGACTACATTGTATTTAAAAAAATAATTGGTTTTCCACGTCAGTTATTTTATAACCGGCGTGATAAAGGAATGGGGAAGGGTTTATCACGTCGATTATTTGAATAACTGATGTGATAAACACATGTGGAATGTTTTTTCAGGTCGGTTATTTAATAACCGAGGGGATTAAAGGCCTTGGAAATTGTTTACCACATCAGTTATATAATAACCGACGTGATAAAACATTTCACAGGGGTTTATCACGTCGGTTATTTAATAACCGACGTGATAAACACCCCCCCAACACTAGTTTATCACATCGGTTATTATATAAATGACGTGATAAACCATTTCCTAGGGGTTTATCATGGCGTTTATTTAATAACTGACATGATAAACATCCCCCACACTATTTTATAACATCGTTTATATAATAACCAACGTGATAACCCCTCCCCCTGGTTTATCACGTCGGTTATTACATAATTGATGTCATAAACACCCCCCGCACTGGTTTATCATGTTGGTTATATAATAACCAACGTGATAAACCCTCCCCCCTGGTTTTTTCACATCAGTTATTTAATAACCAACGTGATAAACACCGCGATGTTATGTTTTTTACATCGTTTTTTAAATAACCGACGTAAAAAACAATATTTATAATGTTGTCCGTATTAAAGTTGGCTAAAAACCAACATAAAAAATGAAAAATTACCAATGTAAAAAATGTTTTTTTCACTAGTGTATTTCAAATAATTCTTAGAGAGGGTTTCCCAGTTAGGCCTCACATAGTCATGATCAGTTGCTACTTTAAGTTCTTAGTGGTTCTAGGGTTTAAAATCTCTAATGAACTCGGCACCAACCTCTTTCTAGAATTAATCCATCATAGTTTCTGCAGTTCTATTGTGAATTTTAATATGAACATTATTGATAAGCCTCTACCAGATCTTTTTACTCTTCTTCAACAAGTAGATAAGCATTTTAATTGTAAAAACCCATCTATCCCCATGGTGAAAAAATAAAAAGAGAATGTGAATATCATTAATCCCAAAGCCCCATTGCCCACTTCTATGAAGAGGAAGGTCAATGGGTATGCAATGGAATAGGATTTTGTTTGTTTTGTATGTGGAAAGAAGGACCACTAGAAGAAAAAATGCACATATCCAAAAAAGCAAGTTGAAGAATCATGTGCACTTGATATTGAGTGATTTTTTTTTTCAAATTTGGTATTAGGTATAACATTTGGTTCTCACATATGTATGGAATTATAGGAAACAAGTATATTAAAAAAGATTAACTAAGGATAGATAGATCTTCAAGCAGCGAATAGAGATAAACTTTTTGTTGTAGCTATCGTGGATACCCACCTCACATTGAAAACTGGAATGATCATGATTCTAAAGGGTTGTTAATATATGCCATTAGCTACCAAAAAACATTATTTTTTATCTATACTTGATACAGATGGATTTTGATTCAAATTTGGGAATACATTTCGTTTCATTTATAAATAGATCATTCATTATGGTAAGTCTCATTTAAATAATGTTCTTTATGTGTTGGATTATAAGAACCAAATAATTAAAATTGATAATTAAGTCACTTCACATGACTCATTGAACACTCAACTTTTGTATTACCATCTATGTTGAGTAAATAAAAAGTCCTTGACTATATTATATAGAGATGTATATTTAGATTCTTTTGAACTAAAGCCACTCGGTGTATGTCACACATGTTTACAAGGAAAAATTACAAGAGCCCAATTTTGTGGGAAAGGATAAAGTGCTGGAAATATTTTTGAATTAGTTCATACCGATGTCTTTGGACTATTTGTTATTAAATAAAGTGGTGGATACTCATTCTTCATTACATTTTTGGATGATTTTATTAGATATGGATATGTCTTATTAATTAAGAATAAGTCATATTATGATGAAAAAAAATCAGGGAATACAGAAATGAAGTTGATAACCATCTTTTTAAGAAGATTAAGAATATTCACTCAGACTATGGTGGCCAATAACTTAATCAAGACTTCATTTCTTTTCTATGGGAGTTCAATATTTTAACTCAACATACTCCTCCATATATGCCTCAGTGTAATGGCTTAAGTGAAATTAGGAAACACTCCTTTTTGGATATATTGATATCAATGATGAGTCAGGTAATTCTTCTAATATCCTTTTGGGAATATTCATTTCAAACATCTCCATACGCACTAAACCAAGTTCCAAATGAAGATACAACCAGTATTACATTTCAATTATGGGATAAAAATAAACTCGTGTTGTCTAAAATACATGTGTGGGGTTGTGAATCATTTGTTAACACCTCTTTAGGTAATAAGATTTCACCATGAGGCACAAAGTGTATATTTATAGGATATACCAATAAAATAAAGGGATGATACCTATAAAATCCTTCAGAAAAAATAGTTATGGTCAATATACATCCCACATTTCTTGAGAAGGATCTTATCACTAAAAGAGAGTGTGGGAGAAAAATAGTCTTCGATGAAGTCGAGCCTCAGGATAAACAAGAGTTTGCATAGAAAAAAATTCCACAAATCCCTTTGGATGAAGAAATTGTTTCAATGATTTAATTACTGTGTGGGAGAATTATAGAGGTTAGAGATCCAAAACATTACGTTTTTATAGTCACTAAATATGGTGAATCATTGTTAGATTATAATAATAATACTATATCCTACAATAAATCACTAAGGGTAACAGATGTTTCTATGTTCCAAGAAGCCATGAATTCTGAAATATATTCCATGTACTAAACCCATGTATGGATTTTTGTAGACCCTGCATTATATGTTAAGAATGTTGGTTGCAAATGGGTATTCAAGATGAAACATGACATGGAAGGAAAATTCAGTTACTATAAGGTGTAACTATTTACAAAATTGTTTAAATAGCATCAAGGAATTGACTATGATGAAACGTTTTCTCCAGTTTCAATGATGACACTCATTTGAATCCTACATTCCAATGCTACATTCCAGTATTATGAGATTTTGAAAATGGATTTCAAAATATCCTTACATAATGGTAAACATCTACAATATTTATATATGACACAACCTGAAGGTTTTGTTACTACGAAGGATGAAAAAAGGTATGAAAATTGAAAATACCAATTTATCAATTAAACCAAGCATCAAGGTCAGGGAAAGTTAATTTTCTTGAGGCCATAATAGAATTTGGTTTCATAAAGAATAAATGTGATATGTGTTTCTATAAAATTATTTGTGGGAATTTAACCATTTTCATTATAGTATATGTTGAGGACATATTACTAGTCGGAAATGAATTATGAGTCTCAAAATCTATTAATGTGTGGTTTAATAAATACTTCTCTATGAAGGACTTGGAAGAGTCATCATATATTCTTAGGATCAAGATCCATTAGGTAAGAACAAACTGGTTTCTCAGCCTAATTCAAAGTAAATACATTTACAAGATACTTAAGAGATTTATTATGGAACAATCCATGAGGGGATTGTTTCAAGAGTCACATGGCAATCATCATTCTAAGAAAATGTGTCCTAAAACACATGAGGAAAGAAACATAATGAAAATGATTCCATATGCATTAGTGATCAGGTCTGTCATATATTCAATTCTATTTAATAGGCTAGATCTATCCTACACATTATATATGGTAAGAAGATATCAAGATGATCCATGTGACCTCCAATGGATGGTAGTCAAGACTACCCTTTAATATTTCAGGCATACTGATGATATGTTCTTATTTTATGGAGGAGATGAGGAAATATTATCATAATATATGCAGATTATAGATTCCAAACTAATTTAAATGACATGAAGTCACAAAGGGGTTACAAATTCACTTTAAATGAAGTTGATGTAAGATGGAAGAGCTCAAATAAGTTATGGTTGAAGATTCTACAACATATTTCGAGTATATTGTGGCTTCTAAAGAATCTAAAAAATTAATATGGATGTAAGACACCATCTAAAAGATTAATTTGGTACCAAGAGGTACAGATCTTATCACACTTGATTGTGATAATTCTATAGTGGTGGATCGCAAAAAATATCCAAGGTCTCATCATCGAAATAAATACATAAATCAAATGTATCATCTCATGAGAGATTTTTCTTAGAGAAATGAAGTTGCACTTACCAGTATTTCCATGGAAGACAACGTGGTGGACTAATCGAATAAATTTTTAACTTAGAAAAAACTTGAATATCATTTGAGTTATATAAGACAAAATGTCATAGGTCATTTTCTCTATTCCAAGTGGGAGTTTTTTGGATTTGGTATCCCAGGACCATCTATTTTTACATTGATTACATGAATATTGGATCTATTGAATATTAATAAAATGATTATTTCATATTGTCTGTTATTCTGCAAGACTCAAATATAATAATTCCCTAGAGTATATGTCACATTTATATTGTCATCTCAATTCACATATATAATGTCAACCTTGATTTCATATAAGAATATTCTCAAATAATGTTCTATAGTTGGATAACATACTATGATGGGACATATATTACATAAACACTCAGGTTTTTGTACATGTAATAATATGTTGTGTCTTCTCATGATGTTTACACATAGTAATCTGAAAGATGGTGATTATGAGAATACACCCACCAGTAAGAATTATCCATGTTTTGGTTTCAATAGATATTCATATCTACGAGTGTGTGTGAGGGTTCTTATACTTTACAATTATTATTAATGAATGATACAACTTGCGTACTTATATGTTTTTCATAAAACTTGACAATAATAGTTCTAGGAGAAGTTTGATATGTTGGGTGCATCATAACTTTCAAGTCATTAATGAATGAGTCGACGAATTATTTTCTCTTCCATCATTATGGAAACTAATATCTCTGGCAGTTTATTGTAATAGAATTGTGGTATTAAATTTCATGGCCATGGTGTAACGACGTGTTTATATCAGATAGTCAAAGAAATCCATATAGAGAATATAAGTTGGTGACATGGTTTTGAAACATGCTTGATGAAATATTTTGGCAAAGGGTATATATTACACAGTGAGAGTTCACATGTGGTTGTCAACGTTTTGACATTATGTTCTTTCTCTTGGGTGTTTTAACCCATTTATAGACTGTAATCTTGGACTTTATGAAAGCCTGCTAAATGCCAATGTGACATAATCATAGAGGGTCACACCCTATGTTTTTGTGTTGATCATGAATAATTTATATTTGTGATTAATTAATGTAATAAATATTAGTATTAATTTCGAGAAATAAATTTACTCAAGTAATATTGATCACATAAATTCAATAAATATTTATTCATCGGCATGTGAATAAAATATTTATTTTTTATTGAATATTTTAAAAACTATTTATTTTAAAAATTATGAATAAAATATATATTCTATTGTTCAATAAGTGATATAGGTTTTTGAATGGACCATGATCGAGTCTAGTGAATAATATTAATTAATAATACCAATAAATAATATTTGTTATTACACAAGTTGGTGCATTCCGGAAAATATTAATAATATAAATAATATTATGTGGAATGGGGTTTATTAAAGATAATAAATGTAATTTAATCTCTACTATGTAATTAAATTATATTTTAACTAAAATCCTAACTCTATAAATAGACGGATATATATATTGTGTATATTATCAAAAAATTGAGAATAGAGAATTTTGGTTCAAAATGAATTTTCTCTCAACTCCTCCTCTATCACCCTCTCAATAATGAGAAGTTGAAAATAGATTTCTTCACCACCTAATAATGAGCGATCAAGAATGAAAAATGAAATACATTTCACATGAAATGATAGCACCCGGAGATCGTGTAGTATTTCTCAAAGATTATATAAGCACGTGTGGATCACCTCTAGAGGGATTCTATCATTGGATCCTCACAGTGAAAAAAAGGTAATCTGAAATATTATTTTTGATAAACAACATTCACCAACAAAGAAAGTTACAAAGACTAGGTATTTATTTCTCCAAGTATAAATTAAATTACTTAAAAATTTTAAATCCAAGATCCACGCTCGTAATTTCATGCAATGATTATTAAAAGAAATTTTAATATAACCCCCACCTTTGTGCAATTTTCCATTTCCAGAAACTTAAAAACTATGTTTTTAACTATTATACTCAAAGTCAACTATTTCAAAAATATGATAAACCTTATTTTAAGATAATAATGAAATTATGAAATTTTAAATGATGATAATTTTGTTTAATTATTTATAAAATAAATCATTAAAAAAACATAATGGGTGAATTCTATTTATAGTGTGAATTATGTTATTTTTATATGTTATAGTGTTTGTCTATTATAATAGGGTCCATGTATTATACGAAACCTATAATTTTTGGGGATTCAAGTTGATAAAAAATAAGATATATTATTATTCATCCTTATAATTTCATCCTTCATTCATTACTCTTTTCCAAATTCATTCCATAATAAAAAATACCATTATATATAATTATAATTAAACATTATCTAGAAAATATCAATAACAAGTAATATTACATTTTGTGATAAATCCCCCATTTCATTTATTTAATTATCATATTATTTACTAATTACTGTCATCTATATGTCATAATTTCTTACACTTTATCACCATAATTTCAATATTTTTATCTTATTACAATTAAATCCATAAATTTACCTAGTATAAGAAAAATCTTTTTTAAAACACACTTCTGAAAAATAAAAGAGAATTTAGAAATCCTAAAACTCATAAGAATATTTGTGACACATTGTGATGAAAATAAGGGGAAATCTATATAGAGAGAGAGGGAGAGGGATGAAGATAATAATAGGTCTAGAAATCATAGAAAGGGATTGATGGTGTTTTATGGTCTTAATGGGCTCAAATTATGAAGCCTTGATCTACCAGACTAAAGCAAAAAAAATAAGGTTCAATGTGTGGGGATATTAGGTTTTAAAAAATCATATTGGATTTCTCTTAAATATTTTTATCTTAATCCATCAAATTATCCCTTTTTAATGATGTTAAATCTATTTTTTGTTTCTATTTTTCTCACACACCCCATTTAAATATCCCCTAAATCACACCACCCAAAAAAACATCTTCATTCTTCAAAATAGATATTAAATATTCTATTTCATGTCTTTATTCCTTAGTTTTTATATTTAAATCCAAATTTTTCCAACAAAATATATATCATAGTCCAATTGTAAAGAAAATATGAATTTCCAGAACAAAACAAGAAACCTTACATGATAAGGGGTTCCCTGCATAAGGGTTTTTTCAAATGACCTTTATGTATTGATAGAGATTACACTTACATTAGATAAAATTTATTAACCTTATATGAGATCAGAAGCCTTTTCCATAATAAAGATAAATACTAACCTAATAAAAAGACCCATGTACGAAAATCCTCAAGAAAACTCCATCATGTCAAGACCCTTACATGTGTTTGTAAATCTCATAACAACCTTGACACAATTTGGGTTATCAAAACCAAGAACATGATTACCCTTACATGAGATCAGAATGACCCTTAAAATAATCAAGGATTTACCTCTAATCAATTGATAACAACCAAGACTAAACATACACAATGAATAAAAAGTGAATTGTGCACGGGTATAGTATTTTTCCATTATGAAGGAAGTGAGAGGTCCTACATAAAGCTAAATAAAATTTTAAAAGAATAATTTTCCAAATAAATAAATTGGTAAATAATAAAGAACAATCTCTAAAAACCCTTAAGGAATATGAAAAATATAAATAATGGGTTTAGGAAAAACAATTCCCCTACATCAAATACCTCTAAAATTATTATCTTCCTTCAGAATCATAACAAATCCTGGAATGAAAAGAAAATGGGTCTAAATAATACTCCCATGATATATCACTCAATGATCTCACTAGAATAGAAAACCACCGAAACAACCTGAGTAAAAAATAAAAAAAACATACTTCATCATCAACCATCTCATAAATCAAGTATAATTAAAATAAAGAACTTAAACAAAGATCAAACCTCAAGTAACTTAGGATATTAATCTTTTATCAGTGAATTCATAACCCCAGTACACTCATCCATGAAATTATGCCTCAACACTACTTAATCCAATGGAATAACATGCCAATGAAATAAATTCTTCTTATAGTACAAGATCTCTATAGAACAATTCAAGGGGGTTATTTCATCATCAGCATCCATCTTACCATATTTGATGTTATTTTAATCATCATGAAGATACCATCCTACCTGCGACACATGAATGATGGAATGTATATAATATCATTTATTGGGGTAATGTTAACTGATAATAAATAGCTCCACTACACACTAAATCCTAGAAATTTCTAACAAACCTGGCATAATACATACTGTCATAACTGAACTTTCACTTCCCATGATTATGATATGCCTTCAAGACCACATGATATCCAACATTGAATTCTAGAGGTCATTGTAACACCCGAGACTTTTATGAGAAATATTTTGTTTTTATGTTATATAAATCATCAAAGGAATCTTTCACTACACACAACAATAGCTCGGCTTGCTTTACACGCAATCGCGACCTTCCTCGATAGCTTGCGTTGTATGCAATACCGAGTTTCACTAAACAACGATACGCTATTAAAATAATATTAAAAATAGTCGTTATGAATAGTAATACCCACTTTTTTAAATTTTTATTTTTCAAAACGGACTTCATTTTTGGATTCGGAATATCGAAATTATCCTAGGGTGAAATTTTGGTATTTTTTTGAAAACTTTCAATTTTTGATAAATAGTGAAAACACTGGGTTACTATTTAAAAACTGACTTCTTATTTAATTAATTATTTATTTTATTTAAATTTATTTTATATAAAAATTGATACATAACACCTATATAAGTTCAATGTAATTCATTGGAGTAATTTTATAATAATTTTTGATATATAAAAATTTTATTGAACTTTTCACCGTCTTTTACCCCCCTCCTAGGAGAATATCCAAATTTACATAAAACATAATTTTACCGCTTCTATGAGTGGAATTTCGCAAATCCAAGGGACACAGTTAATATCAAGGTCTAAAATTTGGTTCAATGAGATGAAAATAATTTTTGGTGAATAGTAACTTTTTACTTTTTTATCACGGTTAAAAGTAAATAGAGTAATTAAGGGTAAAAATGATATTATTATTACCCTAACACATGTCCTAATTCTATTTGATAAGTGTAATTAGACAAAAAACAACCTTAGGAATAAAATATGACCATTTAGGCCCACTTGGATTAGATTAGGACATTTATTATTAATTTATTTAAAGAATGGTTAAAATAGTTAAAATCAATGTTTAATAAATAAATCATTTTTAACATAGGGTTATACATAATATAAATTCGACTATAAATATTCATTAGAAAGAAAAAAATTCCTAAATAATTTTATTTTATTTATAATTTTTAGACATTAAATAATTTAATTTATTTATGACACAATGATGATTCAGTAATTATCTTATTAATGAAATTTTGACATAATTGATGTTATAAATCCCCAAATAAATGTAATTTGAGACGTTTTATGAATTAAACTAATTTTATAGGTTAATATGACATGTTAGTATTTATTTAATTATCTTTTTTCTAACTAATCAGTCTGTTATGATTTTCACAAAAATCAATTACCAAATAGTGTCAAAATTGACATAAAATAGATTTTAAAACAAATATTATATTATTAATTGTTATTTTATTCCTAAAAATCTATGGTTCGGCCACATGACTTAAATAAGGTTATATATATTAATAATAAACAACTTGGGGTTCTTTTGGCTTGTTATAGTAAGTTTATTAACCTTATTGTGTAAGAAAACAAAAAGACACCGTAAAAGTAAGATTATTTAACTTAAAGTTAAATCTAAATGATAAGGTTAAAATAGAACCCTAAACTTGTCTAAATTCTATTGTATGAGAGGAATTCGACCCATCCCCACCTTATCTTCAAAATAAATAAATTTGGATCTATTAAAAACTGAATATGACTTTATAATAAAATAATATTTTTAGTTTTTTCAAAGGTTCCCCTCTCCTCTTTATAAAAGGGCACCTTATCCCTCTCTTCCTCACACCACTTTGAGCCTTCATTCTTGGCCAAAACCTGCCAAATTCTCTTTTCCATTTCCCTAGAAACATCTTAGAGGTCCTGGTCTTCTTCAAAGACCAATTTTAGTGCCCTAAAAGGAGGCCTCAAAGAGGCGCGTCAAAGAAGTAGTAATGTCCGTTATCGATTCATTCAACTTTATTTCTTCTTCCACTTCTTCTTTAGTTGTTTCAATATGAAGTAATAACATAAGTATCACTCATATACTTATATGTTATTATAAGTACTAAACAACCCTATTTCACCATCTATCCATCCTACGGAAAACGAAATCACCGCGCGTGCGTACGTATGGAATACCGTCTCCACGTCGTGGTGTAATCTATTTTCCACCACCACCTTACTTGGATGGGTATAATGGTGTAAAGAATAACTATATATGATTATTTTAATGTTATATTGATTCTGAAATATTATACATACACTCCGATACAATTCCATGATCATGGGAACGATATCATCGCTCGTGCGTACGTACGGAATACCCTCTCCACGATGTGATGTGACTCGTTCAACATGATCTTCATTGTATAATGATTATATAAATGAATTGAATTAATATGATATATATTACACTAATACCATTCTGGAAATGAGGTATCTATAACCTAAAAATAAGAATAAGAATTTATTCGACAAAACACGCATAAGAACAAAAATTAATAAACACCCGAATAACAAGCAGTAATGAAATATTACTAATAAGAAGCTAAGAATATAAACATATATGATATCATAAAAATAAGTATGATTATGGAATAAGTAAATAAAATTATTTGAATCATTATACAGGAGGTTCAGACACTTACGAAGCAAATCTGACTTAAGGTAAGGGAAAATCTCGCAATCTCAATTTATATCCGAGATTGTTTATATTTCAGAATTTACTGGGGAATATTTATCATCCACATCCATGTTTCTTCAATATGTAATATTATTTCTACCCTCCTAAAATTGTTTAAATGCAATTTTACCCTTCGGTCAGTTTTTAGTAAAAGATATGAAAGGAATCTTTTGTTATTTTTCGTACGAGGTACTTTTTGACTTTTCCGGCCAATGTACGAGAAGAATGTTTTTTTAACTTATACGGCATGAATTAATTTTTAGAACATTATTTCCATGAAGATTCCTTTACAAGTTTTCAAGTTTATTTTTAATCAACTTCTTTTAGTTCAAAAGTTTATGACATGTTAAGAAAGGAAAACATTTTTGAAGTAGAAAGGATATTTTCCTCAAGAATGGAGTTCAAGTGTTTTATCAAAATTATTTTCCATATAAGATAATATAGGGTTCTGTTTCTATCCCTATTTTTACATTGTTTCGATTATGTAATGATGGAATTATTTTTATTATTTCCTTTTATCTTATATGGATTATGTTATGATGGCATGATGATTAAGAATCCCATTTTTATTACATGGGTTATGATATGATGTATGATTTATGATTTTTGGAACACATAATAATGGTATAATTATGAGATGGGTGGGACCTATATCTCCCTCCAATGCATTGGGTACAGATTTATATCTCATGAGATAGACATGGATGGAACGGCAGGTTAATCTTGTTCAGTGAAACAGGACTGAAACGAGGAGTGAACTCGGTTCATAAATGGAATTTGTCCGCTAAGATAGTATTGGCAATGAGTCTTGACTACTAAGAAATGATTCTATATGATTATGTGTTTATGCCACAAAGTTTCATGTTTTATGTTATGATTATTGGGATTACATTTCACTACTATGATTTATCCCACGATCATGAAATTATGATCTCTTTTGCAGGTTAAGATTTCCAACATATTATGTTCTTATGAATATGATGTGATTGATATTTCTTTTGTTTACCTTTACTGAGAATTTGAGGTCACCCTTTTGTTTGTTTTTTCCCCAGGTCAGGAAGAAGGTTATTAATTAAGATATTCCAAAAGGGACTCTAGATATGAATAAATAAATGGGAGACAACGCAGATGATTTATGAACCAGTTGTTTATGTTTCCCAGTTTCTAAAGACACTATACCTATACGGTCCTTTCATGGTTTTGTTATATGTTGTAAAAATTATGCTTCAATTTTGAATTAATAACCATGTATGTAAAGTATGGGACATTATAGTTGGTATCAGAGGAAATTTATAGTCAACCTTTGGAAACTAGGATGTGAAAGTCTTAGTAAGAAACCTAAGGATATGTCTAAGCATATAACACAATCTTAGTGTTTTAGAAATGGCCATTAACAACCTATAATAAGACCTTAAGTGTGAAATTTTATTCTTGATTATGTTTTTTTCCTATTATAATAAGTGTTACTCACACTATTTTTCATGGTTTTAGTCAATGGTTGGAACCCGAAGGAACCGTGTTAATGAGGAATGCGACGGGCAATGTAATGATTGTCCCCCTGAGCAACCAAACGTTATGGGAGCTGGAATGAAAAATCTTTTATCCATTCTCACACAACTTTCTCAAGCTATGAATCATGCAGGACTACCAAACGTGAAAAGGAAGGAGCAACATTCTGTTAAATCCTTCATGAGGCAGCGTCCACCTTCATTTAGCGGGTCTCCTAATCCATTAGTGGCTGAACAATGGATCAGTACCACTGAAATGATATTTTCAGTTCTTCAATATTCTGAACATGATAAAGTCATCTTAGCAGTTTATCGTTTGGAAGGTGAAGCTGCTCAATGGTGGAGTCTTATCAAGAATACGAGGCAGAGGGATAAAATTGTGTCCATGGAATGGGATGAGTTCAAGAACTTATTTATCAATAAGTACTTCCCTCATATTCTCCAAACAAAGATGGGGAAGGAGTTTCTTGAACTGAAGCAAAAGGATGATGAATCTGTTGGTACCTATGAAGAAAATTTTACAAGACTTGCAAGGTACGCTTCTAGGATTATTATCCAAACTGAGAGTAAGATCGATCGATTCTTTAGTGGCTTAAAACCAAGTCTTAGAAGGATGTTAGCCATAATGGACTTCAAAAGTTATGAGGAAATCGTTCGATGTGCCCTCAAGGTTGAGATGGAGATTGGAGTAACCCATCAGTCACATGGGTTTGATAAGAAGATGAAAATGGAATTCAAAGGAAAATCTAAAGAGCACACTGAAAAGAAGATGAGTTTTCCCTTATGCTCAAAGTGTGGAAAGAAACATGGAGGAAATTGTCTTAAGGGGACAAGAAAATGTTATAAGTGTGGAAAAGAGGGTCATCAAGCAATTGAATGTCGAAATAATGGGAAGAAGATGTCTAATGATGCAAACAAAAGAAGGGATACACAGAATGAACCTACTGCACTTCAATGTTTCAAGTGCAAGGATATGGGGCATTATGCCAATCAATGCCCAAATCCAAGGGTCGATGATGATGATCGACGTCAACAAACTCTTAAGGCCAAAGAAAAAGGAAAGTCACATGCAATTACTATCGACGATGTGGAGTACGACAATGAAGTGGTGAGAGGTACACTTACCATCCACTCTAAAGTAGAAAATGTTTTATTTGATTCTGGATCCACCCACTCTTTTATTTATGAATAATTTTATAAGGGTATCGTCGTATTACCTCAACAATTAGATGTTGAGTTAGCTGTGACAACTCCTAATGGCACAACAGTCGCATCAAAAGTTTATAATTCTTCTCTGATTGAAGTTTCTGGTAAAGTGCTTCTTGTAAATCTTGTGATCCTTCCTATTGTGGAATTTTATGTGATTATTGGCATGGATTGGCTTTCTTTATATGGAGCTCATATCAATTTCCAAAGAAGGGAAGTCGCATTTCATATTCCAGATCAATCTATGATCGTCTATCGATGCAAGGATGAACATAACCTTCCAGTGGAAATTTCTTCCATCTTATGGGTCCTGATTCAACTAAATGAAGGTTATTTATCTCGAATGGTTGGTGAGAAAATCACGATTAATAATATTCCCATTGTACGAGAGTTTGATGATGTCTTTCCGGAGGAATTTCCGGGTCTTCCACCAAATCGTGAAGTTGAGTTTTCAATAGAAATCGTACCTGGTGCTTTGCCTATTTCAAATACACCTTATAGAATGGCCCCAATTGAGTTGCAGGAATTGAAGAAGCAACTCCAAGAGAATCTTGATAAAGGATTCATACACCCTAGTGTGTCACCTTGGGGAGCACCTGTTTTGTTTGTTATGAAGAAAGATGGATCAATGAGACTCTGCATTGATTATCGAGAACTTAACAAGATCACTATTAAGAACAAATATCCCCTCCCGTATATTGATGACATATTTGACCAACTACGTGGAGCTCAATACTTTTCCATGATTGATCTCCGTTCAGGGTATCATCAATTAAGGGTTAAAAGGGAGGATATACCAAATACGGCTTTCCGTACAAGGTATGGACACTATGAATTTATAATGATGCCATTTGGTCTTACTAATTATCCTACTATCTTCATGGATCTGATGAATAGAGTCTTTAGAGACTATCTTGATCAATTTGTGGTAGTCTTTATAGATGATATTCTTGTGTATTCAAAGAGCAAGGAAGAACATGAAGATCACTTGAGAATTATATTGAAGACCCTGAGAAAGGAGAAGCTTTATGCCAAATTTACCAAGTGTGAATTTTGGCTTCAAAAATTTGCATTTTTGGGTCACATAATCTCAAAAGAGGGGATATCTGTGAATCCATCAAAAACAGATGTTATCGAAAGATGGTCGAGACCAACAACAGTAACCGAGATCTGATGTTTTCTTGGTTTTTCTGGTTATTATCGATGTTTTGTGAAAGATTTTTCAAGGCTATCTAACCCACTCACCAGGTTGAATCGGAAAGGAGTTATGTTTGTTTGGACAGAGGAATGTGATGAGAATTTCAAAGAGCTAAAAAGAAGGCTAGCCAGTGCACCTGTGCTCACACTACCTTGCAGTGGAGAAAGGTTTGTGATCTACAATGATGCATCTAAGAAGTGAATGTGGTGTGTTCTCATGCAAAATGATATGGTGATAGCTTATGCCTCACGACAGTTGAAAATCCATGAGCAAACTTACCCAACTCATGATTTGGAGTTAGCTGTGGTAATATTTGCATTAAATATTTGGAGGCATTATCTTTATGGAGAAAGGTGTGATATTTATACTGATCATAAAAGTTTAAAGTATATTTTCACACAAAATGAGCTGAATATGCGCCAAAGAAGATGGTTGGAGCTGATTAAGTATTACGACTGCTCAATTCATTACCACCCTGGGAGAGCAAACAAGGTGACAGATGCATTAAGTCGACAAGACCATTCTAGATTATCTATGATGAAGATCAAAAAAGGTCAAATATTTATGGATTTACAATGGATAGATCTTGGAATTATAATGGAAGTGGAAAAATCGTATCTTTCTCAAATGAATGTTCAACTATCTATACATGTGAAGATTAAAGAGGCACATAATGAAGATGTAGAGTTACAAAAGAAGGTAAGAAATGTTCCTGAATTTAACCTTGATTGTGATGGGATAATAAAGTTCAAGAATCGGGTCTGTGTTACTCCCATCCTAGAATTAAAGAAGGAGCTGCTGGATGAGGCTCATAGTTCTTCATTATCTATTCATCATGGAAGCATGAAGATGTATAGGGACCTGAAAGAGTACTTCTGGTGGGATGGCCTGATAAGAGATGTTGTTGAATATGTCTCTCGATGCTTGGTTTGTCAGCAAGTTAAATCTGAGAGACAAAAGCCTAAGGGGATGTTACAACCATTACCCATACCAGAATGGAAATGGGAAAAAATCACTACGGACTTTGTCACCGGACTTCCTAAAACATCCAAAGGCAATAATTCTATATGGATCATAGTTGATCATCTTACAAAGTCAGCACACTTCATTTCTATTAGAGAGGATTTCTCTCTAGATCAGATTTCCAGGATATATGTGAAGGAAGTGGTAAGATTGCATGGAGTACCACTTTCCATTATATCTGATCAGGATCCAAGATTTACCTCGAAGTTCTGGTGAAGTCTTCAGCATACTCTGGATATAGAGTTGAGTTTCAGCACTGCTTATCATCCTCAGACAGACGGTCAATCTGAGATGACAATTCAAACTCTAGAAGATATGTTGAGAGCTTGCTCTATTGATTTCAAAGGTGGTTGGGATCAACACCTACCTCTGGTGTAATTTTCTTATAATAATAGCTTTCACTCTAGTATTCAGATGGCTCCTTATGAAGCTCTCTGTGGAAATAAATGTAGGACTCCAACTTGATGGGATGAAGTTGGGGAAAGATATCTATTAGGACCTGATCTTGTTGATGAGATAGCAGAAAAGGTCAGATCTATTCAACAACACATTAGAGCTGCACAGAGTCGACAAAAAAGTTATGCCGATAATTGAAGAAAAGTCCTAGAGTTTGAAGTGGGTGATAAAGTGTTCTTACGAATATCTCCTTGGAAGGGGGTAATGAGATTTGGAAAGAAGGGAAAGTTGAGCCCTAGATATATCGGTCCTTTCAAAATACTGGATCGTGTTGGGAAGTTATCCTACCGATTGGCGCTTCCACTGAATCTCTCTCAAGTTCACAATGTGTTCCATGTATCTCTCCTATGAAAGTACATACCTGATCCTTCACATGTACTCAGCTCAAAAGTTGTACCGCTGGAGCAAGATCTTTCTTATGAAGAACAGCCGATAGAGGTTCTCGATCATAGTGAAAAAGTCCTATGGAACAAGACCACTCGCTTGGTGATAGTTTTATAGAGGAACAACCAAATAGAAGAAGCTACATGGGAGCTTGTGGATATGATGAGAGAGAAGTATCGTCATCTGTTTGTTACAATGTGACGAATATCGAGGGCGAAATTCATTTTAAGGGGGGTAGAATGTAACACCTGAGACTTTTATGATAAATATTTTTTTTATATGTTATATAAATCATCAAAGTAATCTTTCACTACACACAACACCAGCTTGGCTTTCTTTACACGCAATCACAACCTTCCTCGATAGCTTGCAATGTACGCAATACCGAGTTTCACTAAACAACGATATGCTATTAAAATATTATTAAAACTAGCCGTTATGAATAGTAATACCCACTTTTTGAAATTTTATTTTTTAAAAAGGACTTCATTTTTGGATTCGGAATATCGAAATTAGCCTAGGGTGAAATTTTGGTATTTTTCTGAAAACTTTCAATTTTGGATGAATAGTGAAAACACTAGGTTACTATTTAAAAACTGGTTTTTATTTAAATATTTATTTATTTTATTTAAATTTATTTTAGGTCAAAATTGATAAATACCACCTATATAAGTTCAATGTATTTTATTGGAGTCATTTTATAATAATTTTAGATATATAAAAATTTTATTGAACTTTTCACCGTCTTTTACCCACCTCCCAGGAGAATTTGAAAATTTACATAAAAATTAATTTTACCACTTCTATGAGTGGAATTTTGAAAATCCAAGAGACACGGTTAATATCAAGGACTAAAATTTGGTTCAATGAGATGAAAATAATTTTTGGTGACTAGTAACTTTTTACTTTTTTTTAACACTGTTAAAAGTAAATAGGGTAATTAAGGGTAAAAATGATATTATTATTACCTTAACACATGTCATAATTCTATTAGATACGTGTAATTCGACCAAAAACAACCTTAGGAATAAAATATGACCATTTAGGCCCACTTGGATTAGATTAATACATTTATTATTAATTTATTTAAAGAAGGGTTAGAATAGTAAAAATCAATGTTTAATAATTAATCATTTTTAATATAGGGTTATACATAAGATAAATTCGACTATAAATATTCATTAGAAAGATAAAAATATTTTCTAAATAATTTTATTTTATTTATATTTTTTAGACATTAAATAATTTAATTTTTTTATGACACAATGATGATGCAGTAATTATCTTATTAATGAAATATTGACATAATTGATGTTATAAATCCCCAAATAAATGTAATTTGAGACTTTTTATGAATTCCACTAATTTTATAGGTTAATAAGACATGTTATTATTGATTTAAATAACTTTTTTCGAACTAATAATTCTGTTATTAGTTTCACAAAAATCAATTACCAAATAGTTTCAAAATTGACATAAAATAGTTTTTAAAACAAATATTATATTATTAATTGTTATGTTATTCATAAAAATATATGGTTCGGCCAAATGACTTATATAAGGTGATATATATTAATAATAAACAACTTGGGGTTAGTTTGTCTTGTTATAGTATGTTTATTAACCTTATAGTGTAAGAAAACAAAAAGACACGGTAAAAGTAAAATTATTTAACTTAAAGTTAAATCTAAAGGATAAGGTTAAAATAGAACACTAAACTTGTCTAAATTCTATTGGATGAGATTATTTCTACACATCCCCACCTTATATTTGAAATAAATCAATTTGGAGCTATTAAAAACCGAATATGACTTTATAATAAAATAATATTTTTAGTTTTTCCAAAGGTGCCTCTCTCCTCTCTTATAAAAGGGCACCTTGTCCCTCTCTTCCTCACACCACTTTGAGCCATCCCGCTCGTCCAAACCCTATAAAATCATCTTTTCCATTTCCATAGAAACATCCTAGAGGTCCTGGTCTTCTTCAAAGACCAATTTTATTGCCCTAAAAGGAGGTCTCAAAGAGGTGATTCAAAGAAGAGGTAATGTCTGTTACCGATTATTTCATCTTTATTTCTTCTTCCACTTATTCTTTAGTTGTTTCAATATGAAGTAATAACATCAGTATCACTCATATACTTATATGTTATTATAAGTATGAAACAACCCTATTTCACCATCTATCCATCCTATGGAAAATGAAATCACCGCGCGTGCGTACGTACAGAATACCGTCTCCACGCTATGGTGTAATCTATTTTCCACCACCACCGTACTTGGATGGGTATAATGGTGTAAATAATAACTATATATGATTATTGTAAATTTATATTGATTATGAAATAGTATACATACACTCCAATACAATTCCATGATCATGGGAACGATATCATCGCTCGTGCGTACGTACGGAATACCGTCTCCACGATGTAATCTGACTCGTTCTACATGATCTTCATTGCATAATGATTATATAAATGAATTTAATGAATATGATATATATTAAACTAATACCATTCTGTAAATGAGGTATCTATAACCTAAAAATAAGAATAACAATTTATTCGACAAAACACGCATAAGAACAAAAAGTAATAAACACCCGAATAACAAGTAGTAATGAAATATTACTAATACGAAGCTAAGAATATAACTATATATTATATCATAAAAATAATTATGATTCTGGAATAAGTCAATAACATTATTTAAATCATTATACAGGATGTTCGGACACTTACGAAGAAAATTGGACCTAAGTTAAGGGAAAATCTCGCAATCTCAATTTTTATCTGATATTGTTTATATTTCAGAATTTACTGGGGAATATTTATCATACACATCCATATTTCATCAATATGTATTATTATTTATATCCTCCTACAATTGTTTAAATCAAATTTTACCCTTCAGTCAGTTTTTAGTAAAAGATATGAAAGGAATCTTTTGTCGTTTTTCGTACGAGGTACTTTTTGACTTTTCCGGCCAAAGTACGAGAAGAATATTTTTTTAACTTATACGGAATGAATGGATTTTTAGAACATTATTTCCATGAAGCTTCCTTTACAAGATTTCAAGTTTATTTTTAATCAACTTCTTTTAGTTCAAAATTATATGACATGTTAAGAAAGGAAAATGTTTTTGAAGTAGAAAGGATATTTTCCTCAAGAATGGAGTTCAAGTGTTTTACCAAAATTATTTTCCATATAAGATAATATAGGGTTCTGTTTATATCCCTATCTTTACATTTTTGTGATTATGTTATGATGTAATTATTTTTATGATGTCCTTTTATCATATACGGATTGTGTTATGATGGCATGATGATTAAAAGTTCCATTTTTATTACATGGGCTATGCTATGATATATGATTTATGATATGTGGCACACATAATAATGGTATCATTATGAGATGTGTGGGACCTATACCTCCCACCAATGCATTGGGTAAAGATTTATATCTCATGAGATAGACATGGACGGAACGGCAGGTTAATCTGGTTCAGTGAAACAGGACTAAAACGAGGAGTGAACTCGGTTCAGAAATGGACTTTGTCCGCTAAGATAGTCTTGGCAATGAGTCTTGACTACTAAGAAATTATTCTCTATGATTGTGTGTGTATTCCACAAAGTTTCATGTTTTAAGTTATGATTATTGGGATTACATTTCACTACTATGATTTATCCCATGATTATGAAATTATGATCTCTTTTAGAGGTTATGATTTCCAAAATATTATGTTCTTATGAATACGATGTGATTGATATTTATTTTCTTTACCTTTACTGAGCATTTGAGCTCACCCTTTTGTATGATTTCTTTCCCCAGGTCAGGAAGAAGGTTATTAAGTAGGATATTCCAAAAGGGACTCTAGATATGATGAAATAAATGAGAGACAACGTAGATCATTTATGAACCAGTTTTTTATGTTTCCCAGTTTCTAAATACACTATACCTATACGGTCCTTTCATGGTTTTGTTATATGTTGTAATAATTATGATTCAATTTTGAAGTAATAACCATGTATATAAATTATGGGTCTTTATACACACCTTCTCTAATCATCATTGGTTTTATGGTGACCTTACGCAACTTTCATTTTCATGGAGGTCACTTTCACAGTATATGTAATTCTTGGCACCAATTCCAATCCAATAATGGCAATCTCCCCGCCCATGGTTTAACACAAAATAGATAAACAAGTTTATCTATACAATCATTTGAATAAATCTATACCATTAGTTGAATTATAGATGGTGTTTTGATTGAACACCATAAAGGGCCAGTGCCTCACCAACAAACATCCAAAATGTATAATACACATGTACAACATGTCCTTTAGTCTGTGGATAGTCTTTTTTATTTGATTATACACTTAATATATAAAGAGGATCTAAAGTACAACTAAGATCCAAATCCATGTTGGAGTCCGCTCTAAACCCTAGTGGTGAAAGTGGGAAAATGGATAAAGATGGTTTTCTTGATACTCCATTAATCCTCACCACATACTCTTGACTATGCCATCGAAAAATATCAACTGAGCTCTAATCATTAATTGCAAATAATTGATATGACTTCATTAATAATTCAATGATCACCCATAGAGCATTAAAGTCTACCTAATCTTAGGGATACTCAGTGAAGAAGTCCATCTAGATGTCCTCCCACTTTCACACTAGAATATCAAGGGGATAAATAAAGAGACCAAGAACATAGTGATCATATTTCATCCTCTAGGAAAGAAAATACTAAGAGATAAACTCTATAATGTATCTCTTCATGATAGTCCCCTAAAAAGGACCTCACAATGTGAGAAACATTTTTGCAACACCAACACATGATGAAATTGGTGAAATGTGGAACTCCTAGAGAACCACAAAACATATCATTGAATGAATGAATATCCACCAAGGAAACAAAAATTCATGCTAACAATCCTTAAACCATACCTCTAGAGAATCACTATGAACATCTCAATCTCTCCAAACATCTAAATCAAAATCCCCCAGCATGGACTCCTCTATAAGATGCACCAAATATGACTACGACATCCTCTGATAAGGATGCACTATAATATAAAATAATCCCATATCAATTTGAATTATATAATTTCAATCTATCACCATTCAAAATCTCAAACCCATTCATGAGACCACAACATGACTTCCTAATCAAGAAAATCAGCCACAAAAATTCATTTTACCAGTGAATTTAAAATTTTAAACTCATAACCTTACTGTAATTTTATCCAAGGTCACTTCATCAAATTAATATCATCTTAGGAGAAGAAATACCTTATGCTATTTTAATTTTTGAAGGCATCAAATTTTCACTGATGAGGTAATTCGAGATAGATTTAGAATAACTATAACTAGAGTAGTCTCGTGATCATGCGTGGAATAGTTACATTCATAAATCTATAAATTTCAACATCCATAAGAGATAACCTCTATATAATGTATCAAAACATAACCAAATTCAAGCTGTGAAGCATTCTAATGAAGATAAAATACAATTACCTCTTCTATAAAATGAAGAAAGAAATTACCAACCATATTATCCCTCAATTACTAGAATGTAGACTAGATCAAGTAAGTCCATAAAAAATTAAGGTCCTTTATAGTCTTTTTTCATAATATTCTCAATCTAAGAGAATTAAGGTATGAACCACTTATAATAACTTATGATTCCACATAAAATCATACTTTCCATAATATTCTTCTGGGTTCCCCAAGAAACAACTACCTCAATATTTGAAGGATCAATGGTCAGTCAACTCTAGCGAATAAAATTCAACAAGGAACAAACGTCACATGCCTAGAATTAACACATTGTACACCTACAAAATAGATAATTATTCCAAAGGACTCTAAAAAGAGTCTAATTTTTTTTTTATGATCCTAAATAGACATTTAGTATACAAGTATTTTATTAATAAAAACCACCATGAACTAGTCAAAAAACTCATAGATCAGAGAATCCATCAGTTCTATGATCATGGATACAGATTTTGTATAATATCAAACATCATGGAGGTATGTATTTGTTTAAATTTTGTTTCCAGTCTCTTATATTTAGATAATTAAAGGTTTCCTAGGTTTATAATGGGACTCAATGGTGTTTCAGTGGTTTAGGATATGAAAGGAAGGAGATCCAACAGAAACTGTGCCTGGAACAAGGTTAAGAAAACCATACAGCCTTCCCAGGAAAATTGTGCAGCCTTGGACAGTGGCATATTACATGGTTGGAGCACGGATTGTAAAATCATGTCACCAACCTAGGTAAAATTTTGACCCCAATTTCCTTTTACTGTGGCTCATGAATGTTTTTTACATGGTTTTGGAAACTGTGCAGGTAAACCATCTGGCCTAGTAATGTTGGGAAAATTTACAAAATTTCCACCTTCAGATTTTATTTACATCTCCGTATTCTCTTAAATTTCACCTACTTTAACCCTTGGGATGAAGCCTAGAAAATCAAAGATCTAAGAGATGATTCACCTTCAATACTATGCCGTTTGGAGAACATTTGGTTGTAAATCGATGCTCCAGGTACGTCTAATCCCTCTCTTGCCTTTGTTTCTATTTTAGGGTTTGTATCTTTCTCTTTTCTTCATCTGAAGCTCTGAAACCCCCTTTTTCTAGTGAGATATCGGTTATAGATTCAAAAGGTGGTTGAATCCAGAACTAAGGTTAATATTAAAGGTTTTAAAATCAATATATTCAAGGTATGTTGTCTATATGTTATATCCAATTTTTTCTTTGTAGATTTGTTGTTTTTTGTCTTTCTTCTAGTCACCTCTTGTTTTCCTTTTGATTCCTTTAGTGAGGTTTGGTAAAATAGGTGTCTAAATGAAGAATATAAATCCTCATAGTCCCCATGGGTTGAATCAATGATTATTTAACCTATTTAGGTCCACATATTGGGTGAGACAATATTCCCATACCAAGTAATAAGTTACGTAAGTGCAAGGTCATTGTTTGATAATGTAGTGCCCTTATTGAGTATGGGGATTTGTTTAATGGAAATGGAAATGTAATATTGTTAAAATTTATATATTTGGTAATTGAATAAAGTGTTTTTTTCATAGAAACGAAATGGGTAAATTGGTTAATATGATTATGACATGTGGATTATGAATTATATTAGAAATACCTAAGAGAGTTGGTGAATTTGAAATGTTGAATATGTTCATTGGTAAATATATGTGAAATGAAAATTTGTTAAATTATAATTAATAAGGTAATGCATTAATATTTAAAGTTGGATGATAAAAGGGATTTATTGAATGAGCTTAATGAGATAGGCATGATAATAGGAAATCGGCTAAAATGACTAAGTAATGTAAATGGAAATTGTGTTAATGGGTTATAGAATAACAGTAATTATCATGTTGATTTTAATAGACCATGATTGTTACATATATTGGTTGTTTTTTTTGATATAGTTTATGTGTGGGAATGGATGAATAACCATGTTTACATAGCTAGAGGTGTGGGACAAAGGATCGAGGCTCCTACCATGGGTTGGGTTAGACTGATTCTATGACTCTACCCACAATGTACGGGTTAGGGAAGGGGATGGAGCACTATTACCCTAATATTGAATTCCACCAAAACCAAGGATTCTAGGTGTGTATATTGTGATTTTGTGGTGTTTTATCTCTATTGAGATTGGGACATGAATTATTCACCTATATATAATGATAAATGTCTTTATCCATGTGTGAATTATTTGAATGCCACACCCTGTGGATTACATGTTAATGATGAAATATGTAATGAATAATATTTACAAAATAAATTTGGCTCTATGGTTATTAATAGTTAGATTAATAATGTTAAAAAGTGTCCCCACATTGTATTTTATTTTTATTTCAATTATTTCATGCATGCATGCACTATCTGTTAGACTTGATATTTTTTGTAGACACCTTTAGTGGTGGCGTACAGAGTTTTACTCACACCCTGATCAGGAGGGAATTTGGTACCCATACAAATTTCATGCTTAGAGGTTAAGAAAGGGGAAATGGCCATTTTCTTGGGAGTTGATTCATGATTAAGAGGTACATAGATGGGGTTCTGAAAATGGAGTTAGGACCATTTTGGAGAATTCAATTTTTTTAATTATTTTGGGATTTGTTTTACATGAAACTATAGTGTGAAATGATATGTTTACTATTGGTTGGGGTTTGAACCCATTTTGGGTGGTGGTTATTTATGCATGTCCATTGGTTGTTCTATGTTTTTTCTACTATTATATTAATTTTTTTTTGATTTGGATTAATTTGGTAAAGTGGGTATAGTCTCCCCATGATACTTTTTAACCCTCATTGCTAGTCAAAAACCTCTGGTGTATGGGTAGGAGGGAATGAAGTCATTTGGTGACCCAACTCAAGGAATTTTTTTTAGTATCTCATGATTTGGGGATACTAAAAAGTTGTATCAAAGTAGTTGTTTTTTTTACTTTCTATTTTCGGATTGTAAACAGGATGTTAGAAAGGTGTTAGTCTTTGGTAACAAGCTTGTTCTTGAGATTAAATATCCCTTGTATGAGGTAAAACCCAAGTCACCATGGGTGAGAATGGTTGTTCTTAATGCGTGTAGTTACATTTTATGATATTTCACCATTGGTTGATGCACTTGTTGTTGGATTTGACTATTTTAATGATATTTTTCTCATATCTAGAATGGAATGTGGTTGTGAATTCATTCATAATTCTAGGTACCTAAATATACAAGTGACATGCATCATGGTAGGCACACACACACGGGATGGGTCTGTGGGACATAAAGGGTAAGATGCATTTGATTTTATTGTGATTGATGAAAAGGGTGCCAACTAAAGTGAAAAAAACTGGTTAAAAGGGATGTAAACTGTTAAATAATAATTAAATAATTGTTCTTGATAGGGGGAGTTAAGTGAATTAAATAGTTGTTCAAGTATGTTGTGATATGGGAATAGTTTTGAAATAGTTTATAAGGTAATGATTGTAACTGTGGGATTTTGTCACCCGACTTTAATCTTGGTCCCCAATAGGGATGGTCGAGGTTAGTGTTTCGGGTAAGATAAAGACATTTGAATAGTTTATGCCAAATGGTTTGTTTATATATTATGTTGAACCTTCCTTTATGATTTAAGGAAGATTCTGGTTTTTTTTCTAAATTTCATGTTTGGAATTGTAGAGAAATTTCACAATGTAGAAGTGTACTGGTTGGGAGATAAGATAACATTGCCTAGAATTCTCCCCTAGTAGTGGTTCAAGAAGATTCAGTGGTTCAAGAAGATTGGGAAGAGAAGTTATATGAGGAAATAACTTGTTTATGAAGATGATTGAACAAGACCCACGGTGGGTTTCACCAAGTATGTTTGAGATGACTAGAGAGATCTAGCTGCAACACCCTCAGATTTTTATTATATAGGGTGGGCCAGAGGTAGCTGAGTTCTGGATAGAGTCTATCTGGGAGATTATTTGTCACATGGAGAGTCCTTCTGATAAGAGAATCATTTAAGTGACCTATATATTATAGAGCTAGGTAATGTGTTTGTGGGACATTATGGTTCTGACAGAGTGGTGTGAAGGAATGGTGTGGAAGGATATTCAGCAATATTTTTGGAACAATACTTCCCAGAAACCTTATTGTAGGAAAAGGCTTTTGTGTTTAGGATTTTGACTCGGGGGGTTGCATTAGTGTTGGATTATGCTACTAATTTCACAAACATGAACTATTTTATTCCGATATTCTCTAGAGATGAGTTTACTATGGTTAAATGCTTCCATTATGGGATTAGGCTTGGGATTAGGTCATAGGTGAATATCTTATGTTTGAAGTGGTTTATAGAGCTAGTTTACTAGGATCTTATATTAGAAGGGAACCAAAAGGGAGATTCAGGTTGTGGAATTGTGGTGCCAGCTAGGAGGATAGGTTGTACGGCTTTTGGGGGTAGGAATCATCCTTTTAGGAAATTCCAACAGGGCAAAGGTGTGAAGAGTATTCAGAATAGTGGTCTAGTTGCTCAGGGTTGTGATAAGGTATTATGTTACTAGTGTGTAAGGACGAGGAACATGCATCATCAATGTCCACAACCATCAGTTGAGTGCGGATCATGTTTTAGGTTGGGTCATAAACCCTGGTTCTATAAGAAACCTTGGCATTCAGGCATAGATTGAGTTTAGAGGTAGATTCTAGGTGTGGGAAAGGGATATTTCACCTCATATCTGGTTGGTAGTTAGATCTCCACTTGTCATACTTGTATGTGTGGTGGATGCGGAACTCTAGGGAGAGATTGTTTGTACCATCATGGTAGTGCATAGGGTACTCAGGATCGAACCAATGTTATACGGGTAGTTTATCTTCATGCAATTTAGTATGAACTTAAAGGTGTAAAGGAAGTATCATCTACTATTCCAGGTATAATTATCATAGCTTCCATTCTCACTATTGCTTTATTTAACACATATTCTACACATTCTTTTATATTTGTACAGTTTTTAGTTTTATTGGGCCTAACTATGGAATGTGTGTTTTCGGTTATGTCAATTGATACTTTGTGGGTGTGTGAGTTGAGGATGTCATGAATTGTAAGGGATGTTCTTTTTAGGGTTTTGGATATTATTTCCTATGAAATATTTTTGTCCTTGAGATGTCATAATTTGACATGATTACTGGTATGGATTGTTTGGTGCTATATTGAGACCATATTGACTATTACCGATTTCGGTAATTTTCACATATCCTGATGGATACACGTATTTCCTTTGTGGTGAGTGTGACATTTGAGCAAGCCATGTCGGGCCAATTTTCTAACAGTTGGGAAAACTCACTACCCATGTGTCTTGCCTTTTTCTAGATAAAGGAAAAAGGGAGAAGCCAGTTTTCCATCCAAGGTGGATCAATTCTAGGATGTGTTTCTTGAGGACATCTCAAGTCTACCACCTGATAGAGAAGTTGAGTTTATGATAGAGTTTATTCCTAGGGTATAACCGATTTCCATTTCTCCATATCAAATGGCACCAATATAACTCATGAAACATATGGTTTGTATGGGAGATTTGGAGTGAAAGGGGGTCATTCGTCTTAGTACATCGCCTAGGGGATCTCTTTTTTTTCAGGAAGATATATGGATCGTTGAGGTTATTTGGTGACTATAGAAAGTTGAATTAGATTATGATTAAGAACCATATCTGCTTCCTATAATTGATGAGCAGTTTGACCAGATTGGGGGTACATCACTATTCTCTAAGATTGATTTGAGATCAGGATACCATAAGTAAAGGGTGAGACCTTCTGGCGTACCATGAATTACTTTCCAAAGTGGTTATAGGTTTTATGAGTTTGTGGTGATGTCATTCGTGTTGACTAATGCACCAAATGTGTTCATGGATTTACTGTACCAGATATTTCACTCATACCTTGATAAGTTCTTGGTTATATTTATTGATGATATCTTGGTTTACTAAATAACTCTTGACGATCATGAAAAATATCTTGGTATCGCCCTGAGTACATGAAGAGATCATATACATTTATTCCAAGCTATCAAAATGTCAGTTATGGATTGATAGAGTGAATTTATTAGGAGACATCATCTCTGAGGTTGGTGTGTCAGTGAATCCAGATAGAGTGCACGTTTTTTGTCTTGTGAGTATCCAAATATTTTTTTTTGTTAAGAGTTTCATGGGTTTGGATGGTTATTACTGAAGGTTCATTAGGTATTTATACCATTTAGAAATTCCACTCTTAGGATTAACCATCAAGGGAGCTACGTTTGAGTGGTCAGAGGCATGAAATAATTCTTTTCAATAGTTAATGAAGGAGCTGACTACTATACTGATTCTGATCTTTCCCCAACCAGATTAGAGGTACACCTTGTTATGATTTTTGTATAGTGTCAGGAATGGATAATTGTTGGTGAAATATAATTAGGTTGTCACATATGGGTCAAGAGAGTTGAGGTCTCATGATAGAAAATACCCTACTCATGATCTTGAACTAGATACAGTGGTTTATTCCTTAATGTGTTGGAGGAATTACTAGTACGTAGATTGGTTCATAGTGTTTACCGATCTTAAAAGTCTTAAGTACATCTTTAATCAGTGGGATTTGAATCTTCATTAGGAAATTTGGGTCAAGTACCCTTAGTCCTTTGACATCGAATAAGTTTACACAACAGGAAAAGGAATATCATTTGTGGATGATCTGACTTAAAGACTTAGAATCTAGTGGTTCATGAATCCAAATATGAGTGTATAATGATGTATTTTTTTGAGGATATATACCTATAGGTGCAGTATGGGCACAAGAATATGACTCTCACATCCGTAGTAGTTGAGTCTACATGTTTGAGTTGGGTCAAGGAAATTCAACATGGGGATCTAGAGTGTTAGGCAATGAAGGAAAGTCTTAAAGGTGGGGAGTGACCTTTTAGTTGGGATATTGGTGATGATGTGATTATCATTATTTATGTTTGCATGGTCTTATCGGTTTCTATGAGAGAATAGTTGATGCCCAAGTTCCATGCATCAAATTGGGAAATGCATCCTAGTTTGACCAAGATGTATCATGATCTTCATAGGTTGTATTGGTGGATGGGAATAAAGAAATAGGTCATGAATTTTATGAAATTATGCCTTACCTATCAATAGGGTAAGGTGAACATCAGACCATAAGTAGTTTGTTACAACATTATCCCATTATTTAATATAAATGGGGTGATGTAAGAATAGATTTTTTACTGGTTCTTTCAAGGACTCCATTTATGAGTGAAGAAATTTGGGTAGTTAGGGATCGATTTACTAATGTGTCCCATTTCATGATGATATAGGAGATATACAAAATTGATCATTTGGGTGAGTTATATATTAGAGATATATTGAAATTTTATGGTGTTCCTATAACTATAGTTTTAGATTATAATTCGTGATTCATGTCAAATTTCTGGAAGGGGTTATAGAAGGCGCTCTGTACCAAGGTATTTTTTTGTATAGCTTATCACCGACAAATGGATGAGATTTAAAATAGAACAATTCAAGTGTTTCTGGACATGTTGATATATTGTGTCATGGATTTAAGTGTTTCATGGGAAAAAACATTTATCTCTTATTTTTTTCCTACAAAAATAGTTTTTAGGATACGATTTCGATGGAACATTTTTAGGCACTCTATTGGAGACAGTGAAGCTATACATTTTGTTGTTTAGAAGCTAGGGATTATGAGATGTTAGGACCAAGTCTCATGCATAAGACATCAGAAAAGGTTCGATTGATTCACAAGATTATGGAAATGGATCAAAGGACGAAGAATTCACATGCAGATCAGCATCATAGTACTCATTAATTTATAGTGGGTGATAGCATGTTTCTTCAGGTTACATAAAGGATGGGTCTCTTTAGAATTTGGAAATTGGGGAAGTTCGCACCCATGAATGTGGGACCGTCTGAAATAGTGGAGAGGATCGGACCAGTGGCTAATTGATGGGCCCTTCCATAGAATTATAGTGGAATACATGATGTTTTTCAGGTCTCATAACTTTTTATGTATCAACCTTATCTATCTCATGTGATAAATGTTGAATATGTAGACCATTAGGCTGATGTGTCCTTTGAGGAGTATCCATTCTGTATTGTGGACCATATTGAAAAAGTCATTAGGGGTAAGGTTGAGCCCTTGTGTGTATTTAGGGGTAGCATGGGAAATTTTAGGAATAAACCTGGGAGTGACTGTCAGATGTGTGGGATCAGTGGGATAATCTCTTATTGTCCGAAACACATTAATTCTTAGAAGAACATCTCGACGAAGAGTCGTCATAAGGTGAATAAGATATAAGTTCCAAGACATCATGAAGGTATGTATTTGTTGAAATTTTGATTTCAATATCTTTTTTTGGGTTTAGGAAATGTTCCTTGGGTGTATGAGGGGACTCCAGGGTGTTCTCAAGGTTCATGATATGAAAGGAAGGAAAACTAGGACAAACATTTCAAGGTGCACAGTATGTGCATGGTTAAGTAAACCATGCGGCCTTCATTGGAAACATGTGCAAACTTGGATAGTTTATTGACTCGCAGTTGGAGCATGATTTTTCAAACCATGTGTCATACCCAGGTAAACCTATAACCCAACTTTTTTAGATAGTGGCTCATGAGAAGTTTGGAAAACTATGCGTGAAATACATGATACCCAGTAAATTTGGGAAATATTAAAAAAATTCAACCTTGGATTTTTTTGTTCTAACTCTTTATTCTCCTCCATTTCTGCTCCTGAACCCCTATGAACAAACCCTAGTGACCCAAGGTTCCAGGAGGGGATTATCTTTCAATCCTAATGAATTTGGGGCACCGTCAATTGTAGATCAAAGCTCTGGGTAAGAATAATCCCTCTGTTGCTTCTCTTTTGGGTTTAGGGTTTTCATATTTCTCATATCTTCATCAAATGATCTGGAAAACCATTTTTAAGTGAGATATATATTGAGGCTTCAAAGGGTGGTTGAAGTATGATCTATGGCTATGATTAAGAGTTAAAATGTCAATGTATTCTAGGTTGGTGGTCTACAAGATATATTCCATAGTTTCGTTGTAGATTGGTGCATATATGGATTTGGTCTTGGTAACCACTAGTTGTTATTTTGATTCCTTAAATTATGTTTGGTAAAATGGGTTTCTAAAATATGAATAGAAACCCCCTTGGTCACCATGGGATTCATCAGGGATGATTTTTTCCTATTTACGGCCCTCATGGGGTGCACCGTTATTCTCGGACCTAGGAATTAGTTATGTAAGTGCCAGGTATATTTTTGATAATGTAGAGCCCTTTTTGAGTATGTCTATGTGTTTAATGGAAGTGAAAATGGAATATTGGTAATTTTTCAACATTTGGAAATGGAATAAAGGGTTGTTGGAATGGCACAGAAATGGATTAAATTGGTTAAATGGGATTGGTACATGTGGCTAATGAATTATATTATAAATTCCTAAGATATTTGGTGCATGTGAAATTGTGAATATGTTCATTAGTAAAGGTATATTAAATGAAAATGTATAAAATAATATTTCATAAGGGAATTCATGAATACGTGAAATGGGATAATAAAAGGGTGTTTTTGAATGTGATTAGTGAGGTAGGAATTAGAATTGGAATTGGTCTAATTGTACTATACAATATGAATAGAAATTGTGTTATTGGGTTATGGAATAATATAAATTATGATGTTGATTATTATGGAAAATGATTTTTATATGTATTGGTTGTGTTGGTAGTGATATTTTTTTGTGTGGTGAAAGGACAAATAATAATGAGCACATGGATTGAGGTGTGGTACAATTGTCGGATACTCTCACTCTACCCACAATGCATAGGTTAGGTAAAGATATGGATCACTATTCCACAAACAGTTGCATTCCATTTGGACTGAGGCTTTGAGGTGAGGATATTGTGTTCTAGTAGTGCATTATCCCTAGTGAGATAGGGACATGACTTATTGCATTGTTAAAAATTATAAATGTCATTAAACCTTTGTGAATGATTAGAATGCCTAACCCATGGATTGCATATTGATGATGAACTAATTAATAAAGAAGATTCACATATGAATTTGGAACTATGGTTATTAATAGGTAAGTACATATTGTAAATTAGTGGCCCCACAAAATTTTCTTTAATTTTTTTTCAATTTATACCATGCATGAATGAAATATCTATTAGATTACATATTTTTTAGACACTATTAGTGGTGGCCTACTGATTTTTACTCACACCCTGTTATGGCCACCATTAAGTACCTGATAGGATTTCATCCTTGGAGGTCAAAAAAGCGGAAAGGGCCATATGCTTGGGAGTTGATTTATTCTAGAGAGGTACACAAATGAGGTTCCAGACTTGGAGTCAAGACCATTTTGGGGGTTCTGGTCTTTCTCTTAATTTTGGGTTTGGTTTCACTTGGAACTGTAGTATGACATTATATGTATACTGTTGGTTGTTTTTTGCACTTAGTTTGGGAGGTGGTTATTTAGGCATGTTCATTTGTTACTATATGTTTTTTCTTATATTATATTTATTTTCTTCTATGGATTACACTAGTAGAGAGTGTATAGTCTCACCATGTGAATTTTAGACCATAACTACTAGTAAAAAATCACTAGTGCATGGGGAGGTGCACCTGATGTCATGTGACGACCCAACTCGGGGCACTTGTTTAGTGGATCCCAGTTCGAAGACGTCATAGATTTCATCATATAAAATAGAATAATTATGAACTCATAATCGCCATAAATAAATCTAAGATAAATATTTGTAATATCTTATACATCACTCACAAATGATGATATCTAGACCATAAATAGATTTTTGAGAACCAACATGCACCCTTAAATTGATCCAAAATATCACCAATACATGGGAGAAGTTTGTGGTTATTCATTGAAAACATTTCATGTAAATATAGTAGATACATATAACAGAACACCATCCATATTTTCAATGAAAATTGGAGCCTCCCCAAGAAACGTGCTAGGAGGAATAAACCTACGCTATAGAATATCATCGGCTTAAACCTATAACACCCCCAACTCAGAAGGTGCTATTCTATACATAAACATAGATATAAGGAGAAAATATTGACACATTTTACCCCACATTCGATCTCATGTTTAGTGGGAGGTTTTTGAACTTATTCTTGAATGGCATCATTGTATTCCTAAAAATCCCATGGAAACACCATTTTCTAATTCTTTACCAAACTAAATAATTTCCCAGTTGTCAAAGAGGATAAGGAATCAACATTACTCTGACCCATATGAGTTTTTTCCCTTAAAATAATATGTTCTTACCCTCATAATCTTCATCAAACATAACATGTATCTGGAATTAATCTATAATATCCTACATTGAATATAGCCAATCCTTGATAAGGGTAGTGTTCTGTGTTTGAATCTATAAATATGAACAATATCCCCAATAGAAATACTAACATATAATTAATTAAAAATATCTTCAAAAATTATACATTATAGCTCAATATACAACTCACATAGTTAAGGACAATGTGACTATAATTCCCTCCACATCACATTCCAATGCATGGACTATTGTGGGTGACACAATGGAGTATCAAGATACTAAATCAAAAAATTCATATCCCAAAGTAGAATATAAATATATAATACCTCGTATGATATTTGTCTCACCTAGAACGAACTTCTCTATAGTATGATTATACTCAAGGCCTACTCAATAACTTCCCTAACCAAGATGGAGACCAAATCATTGTCCACAATTCGTTTCTTATCCATAAAGTTAAATGGAATTTTAGGGTAATCCTATGCCTACCCCATCCTCTCTCTCTATTGATAAAATGTTATAGAAACCTACTATTCTTACTAAATTGGAAGATATCATTTCACTAGATGATCCTGAAGAGTACCATCATATCTATGTTGAATGATGGGGAAGATCATACACTCTCACTTAACATTTCCATGATCCCAATAAGAATAAAAAATAATTCCTAATCCTATAGAAGGGTTACATGAACTTTCAACTCCTTTGAAATGAGATTAAGATAGATAGAACAGACTCCTAACAATATGAAACATCGTTTGACCTAATAATTGGGAAATTTTGGCCATAGATCTAGTCTATATAGAATCTTGAAAACTCCCCACAAAGATGATCTTGTACAATCTAGTTAAATGTTAATGAAAACATCCACTAACATCACCTCATGGTATATCTTTAGAGTAAACTAGTTGACATAGAATTGGATCTCTAGATGAAAATCCCCCTCTAAATTCCCCCACCCTACTCACCACATCTTGAAAAATGTTTTATGAATAATATAGTAGGTTCTTATATCAAATATAGAAATCCTATATAATGGAACTCTCCCAATAAATACTAATAATCTATTATCAAAAAGCATCATTTACATTCAAAGAAACAATATTAGTCTATAATTTAACTCAAATCTTCCCCCATGAAATAAAATACTCTTCATGATCCCTGAGTAATAATATCCAACACTGTCGAGATACCCCACACTAATTTTTCACTACCAATCAAAAACACTAATCCATATAAGAACAAATAAAATAGAATTAAATCACAACCTCATCACACCAAGTCATTGTCTCCTAATATGAAATAGGTTTTTAAAACATCTAAATATCATAGTGTTTGAAAACTTAAGAGTATCATCCTCCATGTGTTATCATAATCGATATTATCACTAGGGAGGTATATAGGAACATTCTACTAACCATAATCATTATCAGCCTGATGGGAAAATTGACGTGGAGCTTTTCCTTAAAATGAAAAAAATTATTGACTCATACCATAGAATATATAATATTTTAGGTCAATTGATTAATTAAATTTATCTTAATTCCCATTTTCTACCCAATTGATGTTCATGTACAAAAAACATGATGCCTTATTATTACCTAGGTCTCTACCCCGAGTGAAGCATCACTTCACATATAATGTTCAATAAAATTTATGGCCATGTTTTATAACATAGGGGCCCTAATTACTCATGTCTTATCTGATATCCCTTTTTTACATCATATAATAAGTGACTATAATGTTTTCCCTAACAAACCCATGTAAACCTCACTGGTGAATATCTCTAAATTTCACCTTATCATTCAACCATCACCTTTGATACCACTCTATCATGACCCCCACCTCCACTGATAATCCTCTTATGATAAAAGTGATGAAAGTGGTAGACCTTTGAAGCCCTACTCTAATATGAAATAGGTTGGTGTCTATCACCAAGGGTATAAATGCATTCAAATAAGATACATTACCCTCCTTATAAATATTTAATGTATAAAAGACCATGTAAAATCCTCCAATTAACTCCATATTATAAAAAATGACCAATTTTAATACATGAATATAATTTCATATAAAACATGAAAATTTAATATTATAAAAAAATAATCCTAGTATGTTACCAAGAACTCTAGAAACACTTAATCGAAACCTCAGAGCTAGTAACACCTATAACAATCACTAAAAGGCTCACGTGGAAGTGAAAATTGCTTTTATATATTTTGGGAAGCATAATATATATACTCATTATGATTATTTATAGAACCTTATAATGAAAATTTTAAACAATCATTCTGTAAAATAATTAATAAATAGATAAAACTACCTCATTACATAATTGGGTAATCCTCTATCATATAATCACCATGTCTCATTCATGAAGTTATTTATAGAATAATCATATCTATATAAAACATATAAATACATACAAAGGTATTATGCTTACACTTCCCTACTAGTTAGTTTCTCTAATGAATTAATGCTGCACATCCTGCATTATTATCCCTTCTATAATTCATCCTATTCCATATCTGGAAGTCATGTAAAAACCATCATACACCATGTGTATCTTATCATAACCTTGTCATCATATTATTCCAAAACCATGTATATGTATGTAAGACACTATAGATCATGTATCATGTAGTATTCCTAGAGACACTACATCCCATGCATATAAACCTATGTAAAATCGTAGTCATCATAATAAGATATAATTATCTATTAAGGCATCAAGCTATTATAACCCACACATAATTGTATAGAAAATCCCAGATCCATCACAGCCTAAGTGAGTTTATACACTATACATTTAGTCATAATAAATCAGATATACCAACACATGATACTTCAACCAAAGGGAGATTTGGGGATAGGGATAATTAATCTGTCAATTCCTTTAGAAATAAAGATGTTAGGGGAATAATCCCTCTAAATATATTTTTTTTGGATTTACTATTGACTCAAGTGGATATGCATATGAAATCATCGAAAAATTTGATATATGAGGCATATTGTGACCCAAAAATTTTACACATAATATTATATATATTTTAACTATGTAATCCATTAATTAGAACCCAAATATCATGATGGATAGTTCATTTTAAATACTAGTTTTATAATACATCAAATTGAGAATAAAAATAAAACTTTTATTTTATTCTCCATAATGGGAAACCTAATCCACACAAGCTCTTATAGTATAATGGATGAACTGGGGAATACATAGAAAAAAGTGGTGAGAAAAAATCTCAGTAAGGGAAGAAATATTATAAGGAAATATAACATGTGATTCAAAGGTATTGAGTGATCTAAGATAGGTAGAGGAACATGTGTAATCACATGGAATCATAACATAACGATTATGGAATCATAAGAATGTGGAATAATAGGAAATATTCTAGAAACATATAACATGACCTAAACATGAGTCAAGGATAACTACATACAAAATATCACATGGTGGAATAAGTACCATAATTATTTTGTTTAACTGCCTAATTCTAAACATGTCATCTCATTTTAGTAAAAACATTACCCAAAGAATTAGAGCATTATATGGGTGCACCCATCATATAAGATATATCAGCCTCACCCAACACTATCTGGGAACACCCATCATAACATTGCGGTGATTTCTGTGTTCCTCAAAAGGAAATAAATCTAATGGAATAACATATGCATTTCCCAGGGAAATAAAATGGGTTTAATAATCTTATTTCACCTTATTATTAAAATCCTTTTTATAAAGAAGAAATTTGAGAGTATTGATAAGGTATGTATTACCACCATAACATTAAGGGACAATAAGCTAAGAATATATGTGAGAGGAATATATACATAATATATAATCGATATATAAAATTGAATCATTTAATTTTTCATAAAAATTTTCAAAATATTACATGGAATACTTCTTAAGAAAAAAACGATTTTCACTTTAAAATCACTTGTTAACAATCTAAAACATTACAAAATAATATAGAAAACAAGGTCATTGAAAAAATATATAATAAATTTGAATAAATCCTCAAATCTTTGAGTGTTCAATATTGTGTTTAATTTTATACATTCCATATATGTTAAATGAAACATTCCTTTCACACTATTTTAAAATGGTTTAAAAAGTACCTCATATAGAAAATGAAAACAAAATTCCTTTCACTGAATTTTGAAAAAATAAAAACATATATAGAATTTTATTTCATATAAATTTTTTATAATGTTAAAAAAATTCTTAAAAAAATTCTAAAATACTTATATTGAATTAAAATTATTTTCAATCGAAGAGAGAAATGTAGACATCATTTCTTAAAAAATATCAATAGATATAAGTACCAAATAAATTAAAATGGTGTTATTACTTGAAAATTTCATGAATAATCATTGGATAATAAAATTTTAGGATTTTATCATAAAATGATCAAATAATTTATTATAACATAAATTTAGCCATAAACAATCTGGATTGAAATGATAATGAAACATAAATCCTTACCGCTTTGGCAGCATTTGAATCATAACTTCCCATGAATAGAATATATTAATTGTAAAATTAAATATCATGAAGTATGATGGATTAATGATATAGTATTTAATTTTTTTTAATATATGAATAATTTAAAAGAAATTGTGTTGGTAAAAGATCGTGTGTCTCAAATAATGATGTTTTGAGATGAAACCCTTACCTCATGTCAAGACTTGATCCTCTATTTCTTTAAACTCATCTATAATAAAATTATATTATTTGTGTTTTTATTAAGATCCATTTATAGTTTTAGTACCTTATACCTCAAACATTTAGTTATTTTTTTTAAAATATATATTTAATTACTTAATCAGTTATGCACACTACAAGTGTTTTATAGGATGCTCAATTCATAATTTAAAAAAGGCATTGGTGTTCTAAATGTGATCAAAGGATTCATTATTCCATTATCCCAATAATAATAATAATGAAATAATAATCAATATTTTAGATAAATTATAATTCTAAAAATAACCATTAAATATCTTTATGTAAAATTAATGATGTTACAATTGTTGATAGGGAAGGTCTTATGTAAGCAAATACAATGTTACCATTTTTCAAGGATCATGATTTAATGAATAGAGCTGTTTTTTTATTTTCAAAATTATCCTAATTTCATAAATATAATATTTTTTCACTAAATATACATACATATACCATCCATGCGATGTAGTAATAAACACTAAATCATAGCGCTTCATGAGGCAGTAGCGCACTGTACACACAAACAACATTATCAATTTCAATGGATCATAATGTAAGATATTATATGATATATTACTTATTCATAAAGAATAGTATATAACCAATATCATATATAATCATTAAATAAATCATCATAGACATCCATTAGATATGGTTATGAATAATAAATTTCATCGGTTCATAAGGATATAGTCCGCAATGCACACGAATGATGGTTTCATTTATTATTTGATAGAAGAAAAGATAGATTAAGTTTTTGTGCCACAACCCAACCCATTGGGGTCTGCCTAGAAAATGATCATATGAGTGTGACTACTTCTATCCCGCATTTAATAATCCTGGGTCTAGATATTTGCATTGAGTAGGAATAACACACACATGGGGGGCTAGACATAAGGTACCTATACCAACATAGAAATTTCCAAGTCTATAGAGTATTGAAATATAAAATAAATATGATACCAAATGAATGGAATAATATAAATACCATAATTATATTATAAAAATGATATTAGAAAGCATAATGGTCCAAAAAAATCCCACCAAAAACTATAATGAAGTCCAACAAACTAGAAAGAGGAAAAATAGTCAAATATGAATCTTGGTATGAACCACAGTCTATCTAGCCCAAATCTAATATCATTATACACTTGTTCCAATAAGAACTCCATCAAATGGCCATTAATCATCACGAGAAATGACATTTGTGGGAAGATCTCGTACAGGGGTCAGTGTAACAATACCCCATATCACACCCCAAAATCACTAAGCATAAAGTGTCAATTATAATTTGTTCACCACAATATATTTCAATAATAGTACGATGAATAAAATAAAACATAAATATATACTAATATTAAACTTTAAGTATCATGGTAAGGTCACAACAACATTTCCTACATAATATTATACTCGAGAGTCTGTAACTACAATAGCTTGGGCAACCCACTATGTGAGTATGATAGTACTAATGGCATCCATTTGATATGTTATGCTCATTAGGAATCACCAGGAAGAATTATATTCTATAATTATAGATATATTGATACATATATGGTGATCTCAACCAATACCATGGGTATACCAATAACCCAAACAGGGTTATCCTTCTAAGTAGTTGATCAATGGCCATGTACAGCTGGTCATGCTAATTCTAAGAACCATGCCAAGGGAAATATATGATATAGGGTCCCAAATAAGAATTTGGTATGGATTCATAAATCTCTCTCTAAAACTAATACCTTATATAGTATCTAAATTATATGATCCAGATGTAATTTCATACAAAACCCTCATGGGTATGGATCAGAGGAACACATCCTTAAGGAATCTAGTCCACACAGAGGGGAGAAAGGTATCCAAGTCATCTTCAAAGAAGTACATAAAATATACTATCAATATATAGAATTTCTCTTCAATACCATTACTATAAATGTATCATGACCCATGACCATGTCAATCCGGTGTACACATGGTCCTTCTCATGTACTGGGCCTTATCTATGTACCAGGCTTTGTCTGAGTACATAGCTCAACCCATGTACTCTGCCATGTCGTGTACCTATCTGTGTGAGGTTCATTATTGTGAGTGTCACTCTTTATACTCTGAGATACATACCAACATCTATGTAAATTACATTCTTCATGTAACAAATTTCACATAGTGTGTTATATTTAATTTGGAACCATTGTGTCATAGCTAGGGCCCCACACACTATGTTTGTTCTTCAGTTACACGTCATGTAGTGCGTAAATTTATAGAATCTCATAGTTCTTCATGAGGTATCATGATTCAATGACTATCACCGCCAAATATTCCTAGGAATAACATATCAAGGGTTTGACCTACCTCACAATCATCAGTGGCTATATTTAATCTTCAAATTTCTCAGACATCACTGCTTAATGTCATGCCATCATCGTAAGGAAAAAAACCCACACATAAATGACTCTACTCCAATCAGGATTCACCACCACCACCATTGTAGCTCGATCTCAATGTCAACTAGAACCCAGATATACTGTATTGACTAATTTCACCAAGAAATGGATTTTCAATCACATATTACCTAGTATTTTTCAAACCATAGGTGAAAATAAATGTGGGCGATGAATTCTTGAAGTATTGGGGGAGAAATGAAAAAAAACCTGAGTATTTGACCACATTAAATTTTATATTTGTCCATGATTCATTTATAATAGAACAAAAACTAAATATATATAGATTAAACACCAATATAAATCCCCATATCCATTGAAAAAATAATGAATACCCATAATACAATTGATTTGTTAACTGATTTTTTAGTGGATTGATTCAAGTTCATTATAGGATTAAACAATAGGGATAAATATTTGTAAACAAAATCCACCCTCAATATTGGATTTATCATTGAGGAAGAATGGTTTTGGTTTGTTTTCTATTAGATTCACATGTATTGTTGAAACACCTATTACCAGAGCTCGATCCGTTGATGATCGCCCATAGGAGGTCCTCCACCAATTCATCTATACAATTTCACGGTTATGAGGCCAACCTTGATCTTTTTGTATATTTGAGCGTATATTGACATTTTTTATGTTTGTATGTAATCCTAAATAAAAATTAATTAATTTATTTATTTTTTATATACACATGTGATTAATTTCTCAAAAACTTATAACATCTGTAATTCCTTGACCCTAGTTACCCAATGTCAGAGGATTATTACATTACATTGGAATGATCACAAGGGATCGTGTCCTAAAAGAATGATCAGTTTAGTATCCTTGGAAGTATTGTATATATAAATATATTTTACATTACATTATGAAATGGAATAACAAAAACAAAATGGTGTCCCATTTGAACACACTCATATCTATTATCTGGTCCCTTTAGGTCAATCATAATATACATCTTCACCTCTTAGAAAAAAGAAAACATAAGAAATGGGTGAGCACAAATGCTCAGTAAGGAAAACAATATAGGATAAACTGTCATAAATAAGCATAAACACCTAAGGCAATGTATAAGACTAAAACAGAAGCCTTTTAAACATAAAATTTAGCACAATATTGAATGGATAGATAAAATAATTCCATTTACTTATTCACATGGATATTCTTCTAGTAAAATAATCACATGTAATATCCATATCTAATTTCATAATGATGGAATACATAATATCAGACATCATAACCACATATTCAAGGCCTCGTTACAAGACTACAAATAAGATTTTGTCAAGGCCTTATGTCAAGACACTAGTTTGTCTCATGAGACCTATTGATGCATCGAGGAGTTATAGTAGGCTCCACCCATAACATACTAAGTCCAATTCATTCCTCATATGAAAAGGGTGAAACATAATATAAACATTCATATTAAAACTAGCATACAAAATTTTAATACTTTAACCATAAACCATGAATGGTATAAAAATAAAAAAATCCATAGTCAATCATATCTCAAAACCTTCAATACAATATGGATGATTTTATAATAATAAATCAACTTCCAACAAGTATAAAATTAATCAAAGGATGTTGAAATAGATTAAATCAAAATAATATGATATAAATATCTTTTTCTATTTTGAAATCATTTAAAAGTCACGTAATTATAAAAGAAAAAAATTATTTTAAAATATTTTTATAATATTTTAATGGAATATTTGAATGTGTTATAATGGCGGAATATAGTCTCACCCGCCGTATAAGTTAAAAAAACATTCTTTCCTTAATTTGTGGAAAAGGTCATAAAGTACCTTATTTGGAAAAAGACGAAAAGAATCCTTTCAAACCATTTTATAAAATTTCAAACAATGGTATAATGGACCTTAGCCCATAGTCTAGTAAATAGTAAAAATGTTTTGAAATACTTTTTAAAGAAACACGGATGTGGATGATAAAGATGTCCCAGTAGATACTTACATATAATCATCCTCGGATAATAAAGAGATAGTGAAATTAACCATTACCTTGTACTTTTCCTTGGTAGAGGGTATGTTAACCTTAGGTATAATAGTTAAATCATTGTTATTAAATTATCCAAGAACCATATACATAAAAATTAAATCATATATGATCTTCTAGTGTAGCTTTTTTAATAATATTTCAGTAGTATCACTGTTTCAGGTGTTAGCTGGTTTGTTTTCCTTTAGATTTTTTCTAACATAAGTCGTGTTTTTTATGGATATGATGTATTTTATTTATATATAGAATGATATTATGTTCTTAAAAGTTATTTTTAATCATAAAATTAAAATTATTCTTTAATGTTTACGATGGTGAATGAATCTCATCACGTTTGTGGAGACGGTAATCCATACGTACGCATGAGCGACAATATCATTATATTGATGGTGAAATATTATGTAATAGGATGTTAAATCATATATAAAGAATCATTAAAATTTTATATTTATTATTTAAAAAAATTATACTCATTATTATACCCATCTAAATAACGAAGTGTTGAATAACAAACAACACCATGACGTAGAGACGATAAGCAGTACACATGCATGTATGTAGACTTTATCATTCATAGAACGGAGATAATAATTAATATGGTTGTACCATATTTATAATAACATCACATTATGTAGAGGTAATTAGATTTATTATTTTGGTATAGAAACAAAAAAGAAAGAGGAAGTGGAAGAAGAAAAGAACATTGAAAGAGGTGATGAAATTATTACCTCTTCTTCGGGTGCTTCCTTTTGATTTGATCAAAATGGATCCTTAGGATGGATTCTGATCAAATTAAGGCATATAAGTTGAAGGGGGTAGTAGGGAGGATATTTGAGAAATATTTGGATGAGCCAAATAGATTTGGAGTTGTGATTTTCTGAAAATGGGATGTACCCTTTTATAAGAGAGGTGAGGGACACTTCAGGAAAAGCATGAAATATTATTTTGTTATAAAACCATTTTTGATTTATAATGGAACAAAATGGATTTATTTCGAGGCTAAGGTGGGCATGGGTCGAAATACTCTCAAAAAATAGGTTTTAGAAAATTCTATGTCACTATATTAAACTTATCTTTTATATTTAACTCTTAGTTAAATAGTTGAACTTTTACAATGTCTTCTTGTATTTTTATATTACATGGTTTATAAAAATACTATAAAATTCCAAGAAAACCCAAAGTGGTTCATTAATAAAATATATAAAATTATATAAGTCCTTTTCCATACATTTGATTTTTAGAAATATTAAATCATTTAATAATATAGTATTGTTTTTAAAAAAACTCATTTATGTCAATTTTGATACTATTTAGTATTTGGTTTTTGTGAAAGTCAAAAAAACATTATGACAACCCTGCTTTTATTAAAAAAGTAAACATGATTTATAACATAAACCATTCACTTGATACAACATAGATGATAGAGAGGTGTAGTGTCTTTGGGGATTAGGATCATTACATAACAACTTAAAACATGATGTACAACATGTTTATTGAAAACTTCTTTTACATGACCACTACATTCCCTCGTACTTAGCATTGCATGGGATAACCTGAGGACATGCATAAGAAAAGGGGTGAGCTATAAAGCCCAGTAAAGGGAATAAACATGGAATAAATTAAGAGAACAATACATGTTAGAAAATATGCATATCAATAGTGCACAAGATTAACATGAACATAAAGGCATGATAAAGCATGATAATCATAACATGGAAATGTGGCAACAACACTTAACATGGAATTAGCATGAGCCAAGGCTCATTGCACATGGAGAATGAGTAAATACTCATTTCAAATGAAGCATGAGTAAACCCTCGTTTCACTTGAATTAGCATGAGTCAACACTCATTGCACATGACGTATCATGATACTATACTTTACCCAATGCATTGGAGCTCTATAAGGGTGCACCCTTCTTAAACATTTCATTTCATGAATAAGTGTGCCACATAGATCATAAAACATGGATTCATAAAACATAATCATTTATTCCATGATAAAGTAATGTGTAATTCATACATGAAACTTTATAATCAATGAGTAAATGTGTATAAACGTGAATACCCTTGGTGGATAAATGGGCATGGTATTCACTACACAATGGCATTGGCTTAGAAAATCTGTGCGATTTCGGCAGCGTAATGACGTGACATAATAATTCATAAAAAAGGTTGATGAGAGAGAAAGGGGTTCCTTATCATATATACATGTAATGTACATTAAGGAGGTCATATATATTAATTTTCCAACAATGGTAATGGAATTTAGATTCATGATACAAAAGTATTGCTTGAATGTAAATGAGGAGAGAGAAGTTCATTTCGGAATTTTGGCATAGTAAAGGGTGCACATGGGAGGAATTTAATGAGAGATAAAGGGGTCTCCCATCATTAAAACATAAAGAGGGAAGTATGAGGGAGGTGAGAAACTATACCCCAACATTCATAATTGAAATTAAATGGGCAAAACAACTTCAAGAAAAATGGACAAAAATGAGAAAGGAAGAAAAAAACCCTTACTTGGAAATGTGCTTCTAAAGTCTTTAGAGAGGCTTGAGAGAGGCTTATTGGAAGATTTGGGAACCTTGGGAGGATTCTAGAGAGATTAGGGCAGAGGTTGGACGAAATCCAAAGGCTTTTATTGAGGAGGAAGTGGGAGCTTGGGTGGGTTTATCTAGGAAATGTGAGGGAATTCTTTATTATTTAGGTTTGGGACCCCTTATATTAAATTAATCCAAACCACAAACCATCCAATGGTTTTTGCCAATGGTTTTTGAAAAATGGAAGAGGAAAACAATATTTTATAAGGAAAAAGTCCGAACTTCTTAAAATAATAGGGTTTCTTATGTGGAGGTGAGTCACACTCCCATGGAAAACAATTTAAAAAGACAAGGTGTTTAAAAAGTCTTGAAGGGTCCATTAATTATTTGAAAAGTAAGTCAAAAAAACCCAAAATCATATTATTTTAATGTTAAAACATATATTGGCCGATCATAAAGCTTATATTATTTTATTACATCACTATTGGGTCATTGTGATGTCATAAAACACAGTATATATTTAAACAGTATTTAATTTTTACCCAAAAAAATGATTATCTCGGAAAATAATGAAAAATTCACCGTTAGATAATTTCGACATCTTGATTCCAGAAATAACATTTATTTTATCTAAATAATTATCTAAATAAGTTAATTTTCACTTTTAAAATAATAACCGACATTTATCGAAAATTCACGGGTTTTGACAAAAATGGCTTTCAAACCATAATAAAAATTACAATTGCATTCATAAAATTATATGATCATTTATATATAATAAAATTAATTTAATAATAATAATAATAATATTTTATTAAAATATTATTTAATTCAAAAATACCTTAATTTAATAAAATAGAATTCTTAATTAAATAATAACTCAAAATATTATTTTCACTTTAAAAACTATTTACAATGTATCAATAATGACAAAAAAGTATATTCATTATTATATAAAAAAAATAATTTACATGAACATAGTACTCGCGATTTGTTACATAACCCCTTAAAACAGCCGCATAAGACCTAAGGGTAAGGTGTGCAATGGTGACAGACTCTTGGGGTGGCTCGGATAACATCGTTTGAGTGGCAATTTCTATCAACTTCCACTTTTCCCGTAGACGATCACATTAGAGATTGACATGATGAAGCTCAGCTTGGGCTTGGTCAAGAGAAAAGCCCAAAGATGCCACCTCTTTTCTGAGCTCCGACAAATGGGCTTCGTATAGAGCAATTCTACTGGATGAGGCCATCGCTTCCTTTGTCTGAGTAAATTAGGTTTGTTAAAGCCCTATATTTATACTAATCATGTGATCACTGTTCAACGGCTATAAAAGAAATAGTCACAATTATTAACATAAACCCAAAAAAGTTGACATTTCATATAAACATTTTACATAAAGAGACATTTAATTATATCAATAGGGATTTCCATTAATGAAACTTTGGGTCATTATAATATTCCCCCCTTAAGAAATTTCTCCCTCGAAATTTCCTTTTCCAACACTAAAACAGATGTGGGTAACTCAGCTTCATCATTTACTCTAATTCCCAAGTCTCTTATTCAAACTTGTGGTTTCACCACAACACCTTGACGAGGGGCATTGTCTTATTTCATATAACTTTTTCTCTATGATCTAAGATCTTTACTGGTTGCTCCTCATAAGAAAGATCATCTTCTAACTGTACCACCTCAGAAGATAGTACATGTGAAGGGTCCGGTATGTACTTCTTAAGAGGGATACATGAAAGACATCATGTACTTTCGCCCTGGTAGGTGGAAGTGTTAGTCAATAGGCCACATCCCCGACACGATCAAGAATATCGAAGCGGTCGATGTACCTTGGACTTAACTTCCCTTTATTTCAAAACCTCGTGACCTTCTTCCACGGATATATTCATAGAAAACCCATGTCTCCAACTTTAAACCCAAGGTCTCATCGAGGATTATCTGCATAACTCTTCTCTTGACTCTGGGCTACCTTGATATGTTGTTGAATGGTTTTCACCTTCTCCACCATTTCCTCGACCATTCCTAGTCCAAGCAACTTACGTTCACCGACCTCATCCTAACATGTTGGCGTTCTACACCTTTTCCCATATAGGGCTTCATATCATGCCATTTGGATGCTTGACTGGAAACTGTTATTATAAGAGAACTCAAACAGAGGAAGATGTTGATCCCATCCTCCTTTAAAGTCCATCGATCATGCTCTCAACATGTCCTAAAGTGTTTGGATAGTCCGCTTGGATTGGCCATCTGTTTGAGGATGATAGGCCGTACTGAATTTCAGTTCAGTATTCAGATCATGTTGAAGACTCTTCCAAAACTTAGAGGTGAATCTTAGATCTCGGTCAGACATAATAGATACGGGTACTCCATACAGCCTTACCACTTCCCTGATATATATCTGTTCCAGTTGATCCAATGAGAAATCCTCCCAAATAGAAATGAAGTGTGTAGTCTTTGTAAGATGATCCAAAAAAACCCAGATTTCATTGTTGCCTTTGGATGTCCTCAGAAGTCTGGTGACAAAGTCCATGGTGATGTTCTCCCATTTCCATTATGGTATGGGAAATGGTTGCATCATCCCCTTAGACATCTGCCTCTCTGCCTTCACTTACTGGCACACCAGGGAATTTGATGTATATTTAGAGATCTCCTTCTTCATATTATCCCACCAAAGGTTTTCTCAGATATCTTGATACATCTTTGTGCTCCCTGGGTGAATAGAGAAATTTGAACTATGTGCATCATTCAAAAGTTCCTTCTTCAGCTCCGGACTTGATGGAACACATAGTATTTTCCCAAATCGCACAATTCCTTCTTCATTAACATTAAACATCAAGGATTTCCCTTTTTTAATAGCTTCCACTTTTTCCTGAATTCACGCATCATCCTTTTGAGCATCCTTTAACCTTTCCAAAAGAGACGGTTGAGCAATCATTTGTCAAAGGATTGATGATGTTCCCTTCTTTATGATTCCCATTTCCATCTTCATCAAGTCTAAGAAGATTGGATCCTTCTCAATTCTCATCATTGATAGAATTGTTGGGTCCTTTCTACTTAGGGAATCTTCCACCTTGTTCGCTTTCCCAGGGTGGTAATGTATTGAATAGTCATAATCCTTGAGGAGCTCTATCTATCTTCTCTGGCGCATATTATGCTCTTTGTGTGTGAATATATATTTAAGACTCTTGTGGTCAGTATATATCTCACATTTCTCCCCATAGAGGTAATGCCGCCAAATTTTCAAGTCAAAGATCACCGCCACCAACTCCAGATCATGCATTGGATAGTTTTGATCATGGATTTTCAACTGCCTTAAGGAATATGATATCACTTTATCATTCTGCATCAGCACACATCCTAAGAACTTCTTCAAAGCATCACTGAATACCACAAAAATTTCCCCACTTGTGGGTATAGTGAGCACGGGCGCAGTGATAATCCCCCTTTTCAAATCCTTGAAGCTTTATTCGCATTCATCACTCTAAGCAAACATTACTCCCTTTCGAGTTATCTTGGTAAGAGGGTTGGAAAATCGTAAGAAATTTCTCACAAATCGTCGATAATATCCAGCTAACCCCAAGAATATATGGAAATCCGTTACTGATGTTGGCCTCGGCCATCCCTCAATTGCATCTATTTTGGAGGTATCCACAGATATCTCATTGCTTGTGATGATATGGCCCAAGAATGAGACTTCCTTCAACCAGAACTCACACTTGTTTTACTTTTAATAGATCCTCTCCTTGTTCAAATTCTCCAGTACAGTTCTTAAATTCTTCTCATGATCCTCCTTGGTTTTATAGTTAATTAGAATATCATATATAAAGACTACCAAAAATTTGTCTAGGTAATCTCTAAATACTCTATTAATCAAGTCCATGAAGATTTCTGGAGCATTGGTGAGTCAGAAAGGCATTACTGTGAATTCATAGTGCCCGTATCTTGTACGAAAAGCAGTCTTGGGGACATCTTCCTTCTTCACCCTTACTTAATAATATCTCGACTGCAAATCTAATTTGGAGAAGTATTGTGCTCCACGTAGATGATCAAACAAGTCATCAATCCGTGGAAGAGGATACTTGTTCTTTATCGTGATTTTGTTAAGCTCACAATAATCGATGCAAATCCACATTGACCCATCCTTCTTATTGACGAAGAGGATTGGTGTACCCCATGCTGAAGCACTTGGGATTATAAACCCTTTATCCATATTCTCCTGCAGTTGTTTCTTCAGCTCTTCAAGTTCCACGATAGCCATTATATATGGAGTCTTGGATATTGGTAGCACCCCTGGTATAAGTTCAATTGAGAATTCAACATCTCTTCTAGGAGAAAGACTAGCAAGTTCCTCAGGAAACACTTCATCGAATTCCCTCACAATAGGCATTTCTTCAAGGATTGTTTCTTCCTTGGACTCAATCATCTTAGCCAGATACAGGTGCTCATAGGTCAGTAATATACATGCTTGAGATGATGGAGCTAAAGGAGATTCATCTTCCTCCTTACACTTGTAAAGAATCAGGGGTCGATTCTTTATATGGAGTGTGATTTTCCTCTCTCGACAATTTATGTTGGCTTTATATAAGGAAATCCAATCCATACCAAGAATTACATCAAATTCCACTAGAGGGAGTATGACGAGGTTCGCTGGGAATTTAAATCTAGACATTATGACAGGGGAGGAGTTATATTCTTGGGATGCAATGATTACCCCATTTTCCTTACTCACCGACATCTTCACTTCCATGGTTTGTGGTGGTGCTGGGATTGTTCTACTAAACATTCGAGATATAAAACAATGTGTAGAACCTGAATCAAAAAGTACATTCGCTATTCTTGAATGAATAACTAGCATACCTGTCACCAATTCGTTGTCGGGGTTCACTTTGGAAGAAGTGATGGCAAAGGCTCTTCCCTGCTGCCTTTGAGGTTGTTGGTTGCCTCCGAAAACCCTTGGATTAGGGCACTGATTTGCAAGATTCCCCGATTCATTGAATTTGTAGCAATGAACATCGTGTTGAGGTTCGAACGGAGCGTTCCTCTCCTCTGTCGCAGCCGCGGGTCTTTCTTGCTGACAGTTAACATCTAGGTGCCCTTATCTTCCACACCTAAAGAATTTCCTTGTCCCCATGAGGTCATTTACAGGGTTCTTCTTTCCATACTTTTGGAAAGTGGGGTGCTGGATCTTCTTAGCACCTTTGGATTTATCCATCAGACCGCTATCATTGAAGTCCACCTTACGCTTCTTGTCCCCATGATACCCATGTGATTCCCCAATCTCAATTTCAACCTTGAGGTCACATCGGACAATTTCCTCATAGCTATTGAAGTCAAGGATCACTAACGCTTTCCGTAGGCTAGGATTCATCCCACCAAAGAAGTGGTCAACCTTGTATTCAGGGGTAACGACAAATCTAGAAGCGTAACTTGCAATCCTTGTAAAGTTTGCCTTGTACGCTCCAACAGATTCTTCTTCTTTTTTCATAAGGGAATAGAAGTCCCTTTCCATCTTAAGCCAGAGGGTGCACAGAAAATATTTATCGAAAAACATCTTCCAGAAATCCTTCCATTCCAACACCTCGATCTCCTCCTCAGGCTTCGTATTTTTGATCAACGTCCACCATTGATCAGCTTCACCCTCCATACGATAATCATCCAGGAGAGCCTTCTCTTGTTCAGAACATTGAAGGATGGATAAGATCTTTTCAATGGATTTGATCCATTGTTCAGTGATTGTGGGATCGAATGATCCACTAAAAGTATGAGGCATTTGTCTCATGAAGCTCTTGATAGCGACTTGTTATTTCTTAGGGGGGTTTGGACGTTCCTATTGACCCATGTTTCTATTCAAATCTTGAGTTATCTGAGAGAGAAGCATGACAAAGTTCATGATTCCCGCTCCCATTGGATTGGGAATCTCATTAGTACAGTCATCACACTAATCTTCACACCGGTTGTTAGCCCAAGTCCTCCTATTACCAGCCATTGGCTGGAATAAAAGGAAAGTTAGGGGGTAACACATAAAGGGTAATCCAAAGACAAAAGTTGATGACTTAAAAATAAACTTTTATTTCATTAACTCATGAGTCTATAGGCTTTAACCTAGGCCTTTCATGATCTACTTTCTAACATATATTCTTAGGGGAATTTTTTTTAATTCATTTAATAAGGGTTCATAATAAGCTTGTTAATTTATCAAAACATATCCCCTGGGAGTGTCGTAACCAAGAGTGCAGCAAGGCCCATTGTCGTGCACCAGTTCCCGTTCGAGTCTAGCTCAAAGGAGTGTTTTCGGTTTTTACCCCTAGGATACATCAGTGCCAGAGCTGCCTCTACCTGCTCGTATCTAGACAGGGATGTATTTTTTTGATTAACCACTTACTCAGTATTTACCAAAACTTAGGGAAGTTTTTATTATACTTAGTCTTTTCTATAAGTCTTTACTAGGTTTTTCTAATCCTAATCCCAAAAATAACTAAACCTATCCTCAGATACCAACTATGACAACCCTGCTTTTATTACAAACATGAACATGATTTATTACATAAACCATTCACTTGATACAACATGGATGATTGAGAGTTCTAGTGTATTTGGGGCTTAGGGTCATATCATAACTAATTAAAACATGAAGTACAACATTTTTATTGACAACTTCCTTTACATGACCACTACATTCTCTCGTACTTAGCATTGCATGGGATAACCTGAGGACATGCATAAGAAAAGGGGTGAGCTATAAAGCCCAGTAAGGGAATAAACATGGAATACATGAGGAGTAAAATACATGTTAGACAATAGGCATATCAATATAGCACAAGAGAAACATGAACATAAAGGCATGACAAAGCATGATAATCATAACATGGAAATGTGGCAATGACACTTTACATGGAATTAGCATGAGCCAAGGCTCATTGCACATGGAGCATGAGTAAATACTCATTTCAAATGAAGCACGAGTAAAACCTAGTTTCAATTTAATTGGAATGATTCAAAACTCATTGCACATGACGTATCATGATACTATACTTTACCCAATGCATTGGAGTGCTATAAGGGTGCTCCCTTCTTAAAAATTTCATTTCATGAATAAGTGTGCCACATGGATCATAAAACATGGATTCATAAAACATAATCATTTATTCCATGATAAAAGAATTTGGAATACATACATGAAACTTTATAATCAGTAAGTAAATGTGCATAAAGGTGAATACCCTTGATGGAGAAATGGGCATTGTATTCACTACACAATGGCATTGGCTTAGAAAATCGGTGTGATTTCGGCAGCATAACAGCGTGACATAAGAATTCATAAAAAAGGTTGATGAGAGAGAAAGGGGTTCCTTATCATATCTACATGTAATGGAAAGTAAGTAGGTCATATTGATACATATAAAAACTTTTTTAATGGAATTTATATTCATGATACAAAATTATTTCTTGAATGTAAATGAGGAGAGAGAAGTTCCTTTCGGAATTTCGGCATAGTAACGGGTGCAAATGGGAGGCATTTAATGAGAGATAAAGGGGTCTCCCATCATTCAAACATAAAGAGGGCAGTATGAGGGATGTGAAAAACCATACCCTAACATTCATAATTGAAATTATAATGGCAAAACAACTTCATGGAAAATATACAAAAATGAGAAAGGAAGAAAAAACCCCTTACTTGGAAGTGTGCTTCCAAAGGATTGAGAGAGGCCTCCTGGGAGCTTGGGGCACCTTGGGAGGATTCTAGAGAGATTAGGGCAGAGGTTGGACGCACTCCAAAGGCTTTGAGTGAGGAGGAAGTGGGATCTTGGGTGGGTTTATATAGGAAAGGTGAGGTAATTCCTTATTATTTAGGTTTGGGACCCCTTATATTAAATTAATCCCAACCGCAAGCCATCCCATGGTTTTTTCGCATGGTTTTTAGAAAAGGGAAGAGGAAAACAATATTTTATAAGGTAAAAGTCCGAACTTCATAAAATAATAGGGTTGCTTATGTGGAGGTGAGTCACACTCCCATGGAAAACAATTTAAAAAGACAAGGTGTTTAATAAGTCTTGAAAAGTCCATTAATTCTTTGAAATGTAAGTGAAACAAACCCAAAATCATGTTATTTTAATGTTAAAACTTATATTGTCCAAACCTAAAGCTTATAGTATTTTATTTCATCACTATTGGGTCATTGTGATGTCATAAAACACATTATATATTTAAACAGTATTAAATTTTTACACAAAAAAAATGATTATCTCAGAAAATTATGAAAAAATCACCGTTGGATAATTTCGACATCCTGATTCTAGAAATAATATTTATTTTATCTAAATAATTTTCTAAATATGTTAATTTTTACTTTTAAAATAAAAACCGAGATTTATCAAAAATTCACGGGTTTTGACAAAAATGGCTTTCAAACCTGAATAAAAATTACAATTGCATTCATAAAATTATATGATCATTTATATATGATAAAATTAATTTAATAATAATATTAATATTTTATTAAAATATTATTTAATTAAAAAATCCCTTAAATTAATAAAATATAATTCTTAATTAAATAATAACAAAAACACTATTTCCACTTTAAAAACTATTTACAATGTATCAATAATGACAAGAAAGTATATTCATTATTATATACAAAAAAATAATTTACATGAACATAGTACTAGCTATTTTTTACATAACCCCTTAAAATAGCCGCATAAGACCTAAGGGTATGGTGTGCGATGGTGACAGACTCGTGGGGTGGCTCAGATAACATCGCCAGAGTGGTAATTTCTATTAACTTCCACTTTTCCCATAGACGGTCACCTTCGAACTTGAAATGTTGAAGATCAGCATGGGGTTGGTCAAGAGAGAAGCCCAAAGACGCCACCACTTTTCTGAGCTCCGACAAATGGCCTTAATATGGATTAATTCTACTGGATGAGGCAATCTCTTCCTTTGTCTGAGTAAATTAGGTTTGTTAAAGCCCTATATTTATACTAATCATGTGATCACTATTCAACGTCTATAAAAGAAATGGTCACAATTCTTAACATAAAACCAAAGAATTTGACATTTTATATAAATATTTTAGATAAAGAGATATTTAATTAGATCAAGAGGGATTTTTATTAATGAATCTTTGGGTCATTAGAAACATAATTACTTCAAACAAAATACGTTAAATCAATACTATCATGTAATATTGACCTATAAAATTCATTTGAATAATCATAAGTGTAACATCCCAATATTTCATAATAAGTTATTTTCTTTAAAGTAATTCAATATCTTGTGCTACACGCAACATCGAGTTCGAACACAACACAGCTTACCAAACTAGTCGTTCAAAAGCGGTTATGAATAATATTAACTTAATTTTGAATTTTAAATACTCCATATAATTTTAGAATCTATATTATGTGTTTCTAAGACATAATATAAGAACAAATTCATTTTTTCAGATAAAAGAAGTATTTTTCAAAAAAAATGTAATTTTACAACTTTTTAATGGAAAAACCTTTTTTAAACAAATATTTGAAACTTTTATATATTCAATTTAATGAAATTAAATTATTCTTTATAATAGGGACATAAAAATTTATTTTGGATAATTTTTTGATACTTTTCTAATAACTTTTATATTTTGATGAATACTGAAAATTACTAAATTTTAATTGAAAACAACTCTTTTAATCAAAATAATTTGTATTGTTAAATCATGTATTTGAATGGTTTGGAAGTATAATTAGATTATATTTTTGTAATTTAATATGTATAGATGATTATATGTAATTTCACATTTAAATTTGAGATAAACACATGTGAATCTTTTGATAGATTTTACTTTTTAGAAACTCACTTTTCATTTTTGACAATGGGAATTAATTTTAAATTAATTAATGAAACTTTTATGTTTTGAATTTGATAAAATAGAATTCATTTTTGAATTTTAAATACCAAAATTAGCTTAGGGTACATTTTTGGAATTTTTTTGAAAACATTCAATTTTTGATTAATAGTGAAAAAATGCTTTATAGTTTAAAAACAAATTTTTATTTGAATAATTATTTATTTTATTTAAATTTATTTTAAGTCAAAATAGTTGTATAATACCTATATATGTTCAATTTACTTAATTAGAAGAATGTTATGATAAAATTAGATGTATAAAGTTATATTGAACTTTTAACCGTCTTTTACCCACAACCTAGGAGCATTTTCAAATTCGCATAAAACTTAATTTTACAACTTCTGTGAGTGGAATTTCAAAAATCAAAGAGACATGGTTGATATCAGTAATAAAAATTTGGTTCAATAAGATGAAAATATTTTTTTTGCGAATAGTAACTTTTTACTTTTATTTACCACGGTTAAAAGTAAATAGGGTAATTAAGGGTAAAATGATATCATAATTACCCCAAAACATGTCCTAATTCTATTGTATAAATGTAATTAGACCAAAAAAACCTTATTAATAAATTATCATCCTTTAGGTCCACTTGTATTATATTAGGACATTTATTATTATTTTATTTAAGAAAGAGTTAAAATAGTTAAAATCAATGTTTAATAAATAACCATTTTAAATATAGAGTTATACATAAGATAAATTAGACTATAAGTATTCATTATAAATATAAAACTCTTTACTACATAATTATATTTTATTTATAATTTTTAGACATTATATAATATAATTAATTTATTACACAATTATGACACAATAATTACCTTAATAATGAAATATTAAGATAATTGATATTATAAATATCCAAATAAATGTAATTTGAGACTTTTAATAAATTACAATAATTTTATAGGACAGTATGACATGTTAGTGTTGATTAAATATATTTATTTCTAAGTAATAAATTTTTTAGTACTTTAAAAAAAATCAATTAGTAAATAATGTCAAAATTGACATAAATGAGTTTTTAAAATAAATACAATATTATTGGTTGATATAATAATCCTAAAAATCTATGGTTCATCCATAAGACTTATATAATTATAGGTGTATCATTAATTAACAAATTGTGGTTATCTTGGAAGTTTATAGTAAGTTTATTAACCATATAATATAAAAATACAAAGAGACATGGTAAATGTAAAACTATTTAACTAAGAGTTAAATCTAAAAGATAAGTTAATGTAGTGACCCAAGCCTGTCAAAAACCTATCTTTTGAGAGGTTTTTGACCCATAACCACCTTAGAATTTAAATAATTCATTTTTTAGCCATTATAAACCGAAAAGGATTTTATCATAAAATAATATTCCAATCATTTCCTAAGGTGCCCCTCATCCCTCTTATAAAAGGGCACTTCCCCTTCTCTCTAATTCACACCTTCAATTACATTTGTCTCAGCCAAAACAAGACCAAATATTCTCCAAAATTTCCTCCCATAAACCTATAGTACTTCCTTTAGTTAGAAAGATAACCTATGGAGCCCTTTTGATCAAATCAAAATAAAGAACCCGTAAAAGAGGTAAATATTTCATCACCGCTTTCAAGTTCATTTCTTCTTACACTTTTTATTTCTTTGTTGTTTCCATTCTAAAGTAATAAATCCAGTATCTTCAATATAATTTTATGTTATTATAAAAATTTTACAACCATATTCATTATTCTATCCATCCTATAAATGAAAAAGTCACCATACGTGCGTACGTATGGATTACCATCTCCGCGTCGTGGTGAAGTTTGTTATTCAAACACTTCATCATTTGGATTGGCATAATAATAAGTATAAATTCTTTAAATAATAAATATAACATGATAATGATTCTGTATATATGATATATCATCCAATTATATACCATTTTAATATTAAAAAAAGATATTGTCGCTCGTGCGTACGTACCTATTACCGTCTCCATGTACGCGATGAGATTCATTACCCATCGTAATCATTAAAGAATAATTTTAATTTTATGATTACAAATAATTTTTATGAACATAATATCATTCTGTATATGAATCAAATTTATCCTATCCATAACAAACATGGCTTGCGCAACCAAGCATATAAAGGAAAACGAATCAATTAACACCCAAAATGATGATACTACTAAAATATTATTAACAAAGCAATATTATAGGATCTTATATGATATAATATTTATGTACATAGTTCTTGTATAATTTAATAAAAATTATTTAACTATTACACAGGAGGTTAACGTACGCTCAACCAAGAAAAAGTAAAAAGGAAAGGGGTTTTCATCTCACTTTTATCCCTGTGAGTTTCATGCTATATTTTCTACTGCTACCTTTTGTTTGGTGTATGTACTACCCATGATTGTATTGTTTGTGTAATATAATTTAATTTATAGGTGTTTACATAATCATTGGATGATCCTTCTTTCAGGGGTTGTATGTTTCGTAAGTTACCAAATCGATAAAGTAATTTCAATTTTCAATTTCCACTCATTCGGTTTTATGAAAACTTTATTGATTACTTTACCCCAAGATTATGTGTGAAATTTCTATTTATTTACTTATGTAGTAATTTCCACTCCCCTTTTAATGGATATAATTTTAATACACAAAATAACTCCATTGATAAATTCTCAAGTCATCGATATAATCTTGATAATAGTAATTTTAACTCAATTTCTATTCATTGAGTTAAACATCCAAGTCATTGGTGTTGTTTTTACAAGAATATGTGTGAATGTCCTATGCTATATTTACACTGAATATCCAATGATATTGAGTGTATTTATATTTTTCACACATAATTATTTCATTGATTTATCCTTAACCTAAGGATACGATCTTTATAAAGGAATTCATCCCATCTTACATTCCATTGAGACTTCTTTGTTGTTATGTGCCAATCCACTATTATTTGGTGTATATATTGTACTTTGACATAGAATATCATGAATCCCTTTATTCTCATGATATTATAATTTTTTTATTACATCAATTATTTTTATTAAAGTGTCTCTCATTTGGTTAGGATCTCTAACTAAAATATCATTTTTAATGTTTTAAAAATTTATTCTTCTTAATCATTCTCCATAATGTCCATGTTTTAAAAATGGTTTTACTGTTTTATTTATATGGACATTATTGTTTTAAAATTAAAATTCATTTTAAAATATTCAATGTGGTATGGAACACTTTGATTCAAAAATCTATTTTAGATAGCTTCTTGATAAATAGTGAGACTTTTAAATGTTTTAAAGAAAAAGGGGGATATTTCTCTCAAATAGTTTTGATGATTAACTTCATCTATCTAAATATCCTTCATTATTATTGATTGAGGTTTATTTAATATAGTAAAATCTTTTATATTGTTTTGAATGAGTAATGTTTGACTATGGATGTGTTACTTTTATATCATTCATGGTTTATGGATAAAGTATTGACATTTTATATGCTAGTTTTAATATGAATGTTTATGTTATGTTTAAACTTTTTCATATGAAGAATGAATTGGACTTAGTATGTGACGGGTGGAGCCTGTTATAGCTCCTCAATGCATCGGTAGGTATCATAATAAAAACTAGTGTATTGGCACAAGGCCTTGACAACATATTATTTGTAGTATTGGCATAAGGCCTTGGCTATGTGGTTATGAAGTCTAGCATTATGCATTCCTTAATTATGAAAGTAGCTTTTGATATAGCATGTTATTATTTGACTAGTAGAATATCCATGTGAATAAGTAAATGGAATTATTTGATTTTATCTTTTCTATATTATGCTGATGTTTTAGTTTAAAAGGCTTTTCTTTTAGTCTTATAAATTTCCTTAAATTTTTATCATTATTTATGAATGTTTCTGTTATATTGTTATCCTTTCTAATCATATGTGCTCTCCCATTTCTATGTTTTATTTTTACCAGGATGTGATGATGTATATTATGGTTGACCTGCAGGGATAGGCTAAGGATACAAGTGGGTTTAAAAATGGGACATATTGTTGTTGATTATTTTATTTCATAATGTAAGTTAAAACTTATGAATGTATCTATTAGTTCCAAGGATACTAAACTGATCAGTCTTTCGAGACATGATTCCTTGTATCATTCCCATGTTATTAAATAATGCACTAACTCTGGGTAATAGGGATCGGGGTGTTATAGTTGGTATCAGAGGAATTTTAGTACAAACCTTGCAATCTATATTTTGAAAAACTCTGATTAGAAAACACTACCCTATGATAGAATTTGAGGTTTAGTATAGAATAACATCTAAAAATTTTGGTAATGTAAATATTATGTGGGTTTTCTAAACAATACATCCTTGTCTTAATATGATCAGGTAGAGGTGGCTCTAGCACAGATGTACCTAGGAGGGAAAACTCTTACAAGGAGTTTCGGGCTTGACCCAGGGTATCTTGGTACATGACAACAGGCCTTACTGCCCTCTTAGTTTCGACACTCCTGGGGAATATTCTTAGGATAATTCACATTTTCTTTACAAACTAATTTGAAGTATTTTAATATAATATGAGAATAAATAACTGTCGTTAATCCTATGGTGTTTTAGATTGAAAATAAGGTGTTATGATATTCTCTAAATGATTTTATGACACACATTTTGGTTTCTTGTGTTAGTCAATGGATGGATTCCATGGAAGTCATAGTAACATTGAACATGATGTACAAGGTTGGCACGATGGATGAAATGAGAAAAGGAATGGAATGTTGATAGGTGTAATAGATATCGTGTTCATTCGCAATCTGTTTTCTAAAAATATGATAAAAAACATATATATTAACCAACTCTTGGACTCAACAAAGAATAGAAATTCGGTAGATGATAAGAGCTCCAACAGTGGAGACCATAGAGAAAAGAAAGATCAATTTCCATCATGCAGGAAATGTGGAAGGAGACACCTAGGGAAGTGACTCAATGGAACAAAGAAATGATTTAAGTGTGGGAAAGCACATAAAGTAAATAATTTCCAAGAAAAAATGAAGAGTATTATGGAAGAAAATAAAAATGATCCCAAGAATACATTTACAGTCATTTGCCGTAAATGTAGGGGACCTGGTAATTACCCAAGTCAATTCCTTATTCTATAGGATAACCCCTTGTTCAAGGAAGAACCTATCTGGAAATAAATGGATGGTGAAATGTTTACAAGTATTTGTGCTTTTTGTTGATGGGATTACTTTGGAAGACTTTTCTCTTATGTGTAACCCTGCAGTTTATTATATGAAAATGATATTTTAGGAATAATTGTGTTTTTTATTGTTGATATAGTTATAAATAACCATTTGGGTTTATATGATCCTTGAATTTGAGGCGATTACATGTTATTAAATTTTGGGATGAAAATGTGACGTATGAGATAACATTTGTGGTGAAATTATGTTATAGTTATTTTTAGTAATTTATCTCATTTTGGGAATGTTATAAAATATAGTTTTTGAAAAAGGAAAACACACAGACCGTGTGATAACCCATCGTATCAGACAAAGTTGCAGGAATCGAACCCACAACCATAGTGCGATTATGATTTATCACCTACCACTGGACTACGTGAACTCCCTAGTTAGTGTGACTAATTCTTTTAAGTTAAATGATTTTATTGATCAATAATAAGTTGATTTTGGATCTTATGTCTTATCAAATGATATCCTTTGTATAAGAAAATGATATGGGGATTAAGTATATATGTTATTTTGTAAGACGTTCAATCTGTTGGGAATACTATATGCCTAAGTGAAATAGAATACTATGGGATTTCATTTGAGGTGTAATGGTGGATTTTTATCTATGTTTTTATTGTGGATTTATAGAAATTTAGGTTATTTATGGAAATGATTAACCTATCTTAGATAATATGTGGTTAGGTTAACTGTATTTAAGTATGTGACTTTAAAAGTAGTCGATGTTATTTGGAAATACAATTTAACATGGAAGACTATGTAATCAAATTCTTCAACATTTTGGGATTCAATTTTAGTATGGATTACATTGATGGATTTTAAGGACAATTGTTTATTGAATGGTATTTATTGAACTTTTGGTAATGTTGGTTTAATTTTAGAATTTAAGATACGTATTTTGTAACACCCCAGGTAAATAATGAATATAGAATTCTCATATTTATCCATATTTGTGAATAAAATATTAATATGACTTTAAAGGGGACGCTATGCTCGATGGCGTACCCACCACGCAACAACGAGTTTCTTGGGAATCTTACGTTGCACTCTAATAATAAAATAATATTAATTCAAATGGTAGTTAACATGTAGCCGTTGTATTGGCGGGAATGGATAGAAATAACTAAAATATGATTATATATGTTTTTTAAATGTTTTTACATTTTTCCAATAAAAGCTAAAAGGCTTAAAATACGGAAAGAATTCAATTTTAGGCGTATATTCCCTAGTTTTCACTAAAGGTTCACTTATCGCCTTTTAATGGAGAACTGTCATTAAATATAGTTTTTTTCACTCTTAAACATTCTTTTGGACCAAATAAAACTCTTATTAAGAATCGGGACATCAAATTTTACTTTGTGTACTTTTTTGGTATTTTTCCGATAAAGTTCATTTTTTTAATGAATAGTGTAAAATGTTGTATTTTAATTCAAAACCTCTTTTTAATCTAATTTATTTATATGATTAGATTATATTTTGAATTGGTTTTAAAGTGAAATTAGAAAATATTTTTACCATTAAATCCAATAGTGGTCGTTGGAATTAATTTCACTTTGAAATCAGACTTAAACTAGTGTCAATCTTTTGATACTTATTGTTTTATAAAAACACGCTATTTTCTCTGACAGTGGGAATTAATTATTAAATTAAGTAATGTGACTAATATGTTCTGAATTTTGTAAAACAGACTTCATTTTTGAATTCAGAATATCAAATATAGCTTAGGGTGAATTTTTGGGATTTTTCTGAAAAACTTCAATTTTTGATGAATAGTGAAACCACTAAGTGGTACTTATAAAAGCTGATTTTTCGTTTAAATGAAATTTTACCACTTATGTGTTTTGAATTTCAAAAATCCGACATAAATGGTTGTCCTTAATAAGTAAAATGTGGTTTAATGGGATAAAAATAATTTTTTGGTGAATAGTAACTTATTAAGTTTTTAATCGCGATTAGTGGTAATTAGTGTAGTTTAAGGTATAAATAATGCTTTAATAATATGAAATGACCTAGAAACATGTCCCAACCTTATTGGTTGTGTCATGGCCGACCAAGACAAGCCATGGGTCAACTTGGGGACCCCATGGATACATTTTGGTTGGGAAATGACATAAATAACATTTTATTTAATGTAAAAGTAAAATTGACACAAACATGATATGTTTTACTAAAACAATTTTTAAGTAGGGTTATACAAGTTATCTTTTTGATTATAAATATTAATTGGAAAGATAAAAAGATTTCCTACATAATAGTATTTTTTTTATAATTTTTAGACATTAAATAAATTAAATTATTTATGACATAATAATGATGCAGCGATGATATCATTATTTGACGATTTAAATAAAATGGAAAGATAATGTAAAATCTATGAACTACACATGTAAAAAACTTATTGGATGAGTGTATTTCGAAGCCTTATCACCTTATCCACGAATTATATCAATGTGAGACCTTTTAAAACCGAAACACATTTTCAAATAAAGTAATATTTCTTTACTTTCCAAAAGTACCCCTCCTCTCCTCTTATAAAAGGCCCCCACCTCTACCTCATTTAACACACTCCTCAAGCCTTTGGCTCGGCCAAAACCTGCCCATTTACTCTCTCCACATCCCTCTCCTCATCCTAGAGGACTCCCTTTGGGCAGAATCCTTTCAAAGGAAGCCTTTAGGCTTAAATCAAAAGGAGTTACACTTTTAAAGGTAATTCATTCTCTCATGTTCATTTGTTTTATTTTGCTTCTCCAACCCCCTAAACTCTTTTTATTTACTTCTTTTGTAACAACACCAGTATCTTAAATATACTAGGATGTTGTTATAAGATTTATTCGAGCTACACTCTCACACAACTACATCAAATGGTTAAAGAACATACGGTTTCCGTGGATGGTGAAATTCTGCCTCCCGAAACGATGATTGTTCAATACTCATTTAACACCTTCAAAGGTGGCCATTATGATGTCACTATTTTTATACATTATATATAATATGTTTATGTTTTATTTATGATTCTGTATTTTTCATTTTTGTCTTACCTTTATGGCTTCCATTATGGGTATACGCGATATCTTCATTTAAGGAAGTGCGGACTACCGCCCCCTCAAAGTGATTTGATTCGTTAAATACCATATGTGGGATGTATAAAGGATGGAAATATGATATTATATATGATATTATACTGTAATTATAATATACCTTTATATAATTATTATTCCATTCTATAAAATACGAAATAGAAATGAAAGTAGCGTTCATGCTTACGTACGGCTTACCGTCTCCATGAACGGTGCATTTCATTTTTTACCTCTAAATGATTATGTAATGTTATAAATGCATGAATGTACTGGATATATATGACATATATGATATTTACATAATGAATACAATTCTGGATATAATAAACATTTGGCCACACGAACAACATGTAATTGTAAGAAGTCCACTTTCGACTTAAGAACCAAATATCGGCAAAACAAATATTATTAACTTAAATGATTACATAATGTTTATGACATGGTAATAAGTGGTATAAAAGTACTAATGAACTTGAAAAAGGTTCTTAAGGAATTAGAAATTAACTCAAGTTTATTATTCAGGAGATTAAAGAACGATCGAGTCAAGTCGGACCCGAGGTAAGGGATCCTACAACTCTCTTTCTTTTTAAGTACACTATTTTATGTCATTTCTTTTAAGCTCATCTTTCTTATGATTGGGATCTTTTTTATATTACTCCTACTGTAATTTTTATGTTCATTTTATGAGAGACCCTATTCTTTCTCATCAATCCATTTTGGATGTTTTGAGTGGTGCCGTTAGGCTGCCGAACTTTCGTAAGAGATCTAACCTCTCTCTTTCTTTTTAAGTACTCTCCTTTATGTCACTTCTTTTAAACTCCACCTTGCAATGTTCGGGGATTTTATTTTATATTCCACTTTCTGTAAATTCTATTGTAATATGATGGGATACTCTATTTGATCTCATCAATCAATATTCGGATGTTTTATGTGGCGCCGTTAGGCTGCTGAGTTTTCGTAAGAGATTTTTCATCTCACTTTTATTCCCGTGAGATTTATGCTACATTTGCCACAAATTCCATTGAGTGGTGTATGTACTGCCCATTATTCTACTCTTTGTGTAATATACTTTCTTTTATGAGTATTTACATCAATGACCTATTGTCTTTCTTCATGGGGTGTATGTTTTGAAAGATACCCAAGTCGGTAAGGGAACCTTTCACCCTCCTTTTTTTAAAAGACTTATTTTATTGGGTCTTTTAATTTACATATTTTTATGTTGGGATATGTTCTCATACATCCTTATTGAAGTAAATTTTATGTCCAAGTGATGAGATACACTTTTTATCTCTCATCAACTCATTTTGATGTGATGCCGTTAGGCTGTCAAGGGAACTTTTTAACCCAATTTCGATTTCTTTGGGTTCAACTTGTAGTCATTGAATATGTCATCCATTGAATATGTGTGAATGACCTTTTATTGTTTTACACTTAATATCCACTTATATTGGGTGTATATATATATTTGTCATACATATTTTTGAGATTTATTTGTCCTTAATTTAAGGATACCTTCTTTATAAGAGATTTCATCACATATGACATTTCTATTGAGGGTTCATTGTTGTTATGCACCAATTCACTCTTATATGGTGTATATACTGTCCTTTGGAGTATTATATCATGAATCCTTTTATTCTCATGATATTATAAAGTTCTGACTAAATGTTATTCCTCGATTATTGTATTCAAGTGTCTCTAATTTTGGTAAAACCCCTTTAACCAAAATATCGTTTTAAATGTTTTAATTATTTGTTCTTATTAATATCCATGTTTTCAAAATGGTTTTAAGGATTTATTTATATGGATATTCATGGTTTAAAATGTTAAAATCTTCAAGGTGGTATGGGACACTTTGATTCAAAAATCGCTTTATTAAATGTTTTAAATGGTTTTGGAAATGGTTTCTTTTTGAATGGATTCATTATTTCAATATCATAAAATGTTATATTGTGATTGAAATGTGGAAATGTTATGTTTCCTTTATTCATGTTTTATGTGATACGATTATGTTATGGTTCTTGGGCATTGTAATGAAGAACGGGTGGTTCCGTGATAAACTAAGGGCGGGTGAGCCCGATATAGCTCTCCAATGCATTGGGTAACGCGAAGGAGTGAAACGTTAAGGTTTCTCCGAAGAGATTTAGGGAATATACTGTGATGGGTATTCCAAACGTAACCAAGAGGGTTACTCCCTACGTAAGAATGTTATGAATTCCTCAAGTTACCTTTATGTCTTATGTTTTCTATGATTTATTCATGATTTGATATGCCTATGTTTTATGGGTAAAGTATGATTTCATTCTTATGTATATATGAACTCATGTTTCCTTTCCATATTTTTATAACCCTTACTGAGCATTTTATGCTCATCCCAAGTTTTTTTGAAATGTTTTTCACAGGTCAAGGGAAAGGTACATGATGTGATGTTAGTGTCAAGGATGTGTCAAGAAAGAATCCGTGTTATATTTTAAATATGTTCCCATTGATGGGAAGAATGAATACTGTCTTTTATGTAACCACTTTGTTTAAATGTGGAATGTAATGCAAGTTTCATGATCTAATTCTCTAAAACTCTAAACCTGAAAAGATCCTCAATGTGTAATCTTGTAATAACTCAAGATTAAGTAAGGTTTAAGGCTGGGGCCTTATAGTTGGTATCAAAGGTCGGTTTAGATAACTTTAGAGGTTAGGGTATTCTTTAAGCATAAGTGACATTACCATAATGGTTAGGATTTCAGAAAGAGTCCTAGTTTTAGATAAAGTGAATGAGTAAGTATATCTTAGTGTTTATATTACTCATTAGTTCATGATGGTTTTGTTGATATACTCACACTGACATTTCTGTTTTTAGTGAATGGCTGGATCTCGCAGGCACCAAAGTGACAATTGGATTGAAGGAAACTGTGGTGGATCTATGATTAAGATACTAGGTAAAATGGAGGATTCAATGAGGAAACTCATGGTTGTTCTAAACCAACTATCAAGGAGTCATGATCAACCACTTCAACCTTGGTGAGTGTTCTAGTGCATCATGTACGAGATGGCCAACTCGATGTGGAAATTCAGGTAATAATTATTAAGGTAACCATTAGGGTTTATATGATCCTTACTTTTGAGGTAATTATGGGTTATTATATGTTCTGATGGAAAATGAAAGGCATGAGATAAACTTGAGGTTAAAATATGTTATGATCATCTTTGAAGATTTTATCTCATTTTGGGGAATGTTTTAAGAATTATATAGTTTTGAAGAAAGGACAACACGCAGACCATGTGACAACCCGTCGCGTCGGACAAAGCTGCGGGAATCGAACCCACAACCAAAGTGCGACTGGTATTTATGGCCTACCACTGGACTACGTGAAGTCCCTGGTTAGTTTGACTGATTCTTTTTAGTTATATGATTTTATGAATTAAGAGTAAGTTGATTTTGGAGGATATGTGATTACGATAATTACTTTTCAATGTGAGGCTTTAGGAGCGACTAATGTTGTTTGGAGATAAATGTTACGATTTAACTTGGAAGACTATGTGACTAAATCCTTCAAATATTTGGGTTTCAATCTTATATTGGTTTACTTTGAAGAATTTTATGGACAAATTGTTTATCGGATGGTCCTCGTTGAAATTTGGGTTTTTTTGGACAAATTTTGGAGATTAAGAATAGATTTTCTTTTTATAAGGGGTTATCCTTTTCTGGATTATCTGATCTTGTACTAACCTTTTTGGTTTTGGTTTTGGTTAAAGCCTAAATACATGGGATTTATATAGTTCTCTTTTGGGTATTAGGTGATTCTCTAGAAGTTTATTATAGTACTCTTGATGCGAACAAGTCTCCCTAAATACTCGTCTTTTGGAAAAAATATGAGTTTGACTAAGGAATCTAGTAAAAGTTGAAAGTCAACATGATAAGTGATTATGCTTCCTTATGAATAAATTCCTCAATAAAAAGTAACTTAAAACAAAAATGTTGTCTATTAACTTTTCCTACTGGGGAATCGAATACCGTTTAACCCAACACAAGTTTGTGATTTTCTCATGGTTAACTTTCTCCTAAACATGTTTTCTATCACTCTCCATGAGAACATGAACCTATGTTTTCTCCTCCATGTCCATATTTTCATACATGGAATCCTAGTATGGGTTAACTCGGGTGACCTTTGTACTTATCTTTCTTTATTTTTTTTTTCCGACTTTTGTTCCGATGTGGGACTTTCAAGGATGTTTCCAAGTGCAATTTTAAAATTGCGAGGACGCAATTCCCAAAAGGGGGGAAGGATGTAACACCCCAGGTAAATAATGAATATGGAATTTTCATATTTATCCATATTTGTGAATAAAATATTAATATGACTTTAAAGGGGACGCTATGCTCGATGGCGTACCCACCACGCAACAACGAGTTTCTTGGGAATCTTACGTTGCACTCTAATAATAAAATAATATTAATTCAAATGGTAGTTAACATGTAGCCGTTGTATTGGCGGGAATGGATAGAAATAACTAAAATATGATTATAAATGTTTTTTAATTTTTTTTACATTTATCCAATAAAAGCTAAAAGGCTTAAAATACAGAAAGAATTCAATTTTAGGCGTATATGCCCTAGTTTTCACTAAAGGTTCACTTATCGCCTTTTAATGGAGAACTGTCATTAAATATAGTTTTTTTAACTCTTAAATATTATTTTGGACCAAATAAAACTCTTATTAAGAATCGGGACATCAAATTTTACTTTGTGTAATTTTTTGGTATTTTTCCGATAAAGTTCATTTTTTTAATGAATAGTGTAAAATGTTGTATTTTAATTCAAAACCTCTTTTTAATATAATTTATTTATATGATTAGATTATATTTTGAATTGGTTTTAAAGTGAAATTAGAAAATATTTTTACCATTAAATCCAATAGTGGTCGTTAGAATTAATTTCACTTTGAAATCAGACTTAAACTAGTGTCAATCTTTTGATACTTATTGTTTTATAAAAACACGCTATTTGCTCTGACAGCGGGAATTAATTATTAAATTAATTAATGTGACTAATATGTTCTGAATTTTGTAAAACAGACTTCATTTTTGAATTCAGAATATCAAATATAGCTTAGGGTGAATTTTAGGGATTTTTCTGAAAAACTTCAATTTTTTATGAATAGTGAAACCACTAAGTGGTACTTATAAACGCTGATTTTTCGTTTAAATGAAATTTTACCACTTATGTGTTTTGAATTTCAAAAATCCGACATACATGGTTTTCCTTAATAAGTAAAATGTGGTTCAATGGGATAAAAATAATTTTTTGGTGAATAGTAACTTATTAAGTTTTTAATCGCGATTAGTGGTAATTAGTGTAGTTTAATGTATAAATAATGCTTTAATAATATGAAATGACCTAGACACATGTCCCAACCTTATTGGTTGTGTCATGGCCGAACAAGACAAGCCATGGGTCAACTTGGGGACCCCATGGAGACATTTTGGTTGGGAAATGACATAAATAACATTTTATTTAATGTAAAAGTAAAATTGACACAAACATGATATGTTTTACTAAAACAATTTTTAAGTGGGGTTATACAAGTCATATTTTTGATTATAAATATTCATTGGAAAGCTAAAAAGATTTCCTACATAAGAGTATTTTTTTTATAATTTTTAGACATTAAATAAATTAAATTATTTATGACATAATAATGATGCAGCGATGATATCATTATTTGACGATTTAAATAAAATGGAAAGATAATGTAAAATCTATAAACTACACATGTACAAAACTTATTGGATGAGTGTATTTAGAAGCCTTATCACCTTATCCACTAATTATATCAATGTGAGACCTTTTAAAACCGAAATTTTTTTTCAAATAAAGTAATATTTCTTTACTTTCCAAAAGTACCCCTCCTCTCCTCTTATAAAAGGCCCCCACCTCTACCTCATTTAACACACTCCTCAAGCCTTTGGCTCGGCCAACCCCTGACCATTTACTCTCTCCAAATCCCTCTCCTCATCCTAGAAGACTCCCTTTGGGCATAAGCCTTTCAAAGGAAGCCTTTAGGCTTAAATCAAAAGGAGTTACACTTTTAAAGGTAATTCATTCTCTCATGTTCATTTGTTTTATTTTGCTTCTCCAACCCCCTAAACTCTTTTTATTTACTTCTTTTGTAACAAAACCAGTATCTTCAATATACTAGGATGTTGTTATAAGATTTATTCTAGATACACTCTCACAAAACTACATCAAATGGTTAATGAACATACGGTTTCCGTGGATGGTGAAATTCTGCCTCCCGAAACGATGATTGTTCAATACTCATTTAACACCTTCAAAGGTGGACATTATGATGTCACTATTTTTATATATGATATATAATATGTTTATGTTTTATTTATGATTCTGTATTTTTCATTTTTGTCTTACCTTTATGGCTTCCATTATGGGTATACGCGATATCTTCATTTAAGGAAGTGCGGACTACCGCCCCCTCAAAGTGATTTGATTCGTTAAATACCATATGTGGGATGTATAAAGGATGGAAAGATGATATTATATATGATATTATACTGTAATTATAATATACCTTTATATAATTATTATTCCATTCTATAAAATACGAAATAGAAATGAAAGTAGCGTTCATGCGTACGTACGACTTACCGTCTCCATGAACGGTGCATTTCATTTTTTACCTCTAAATGATTATGTAATGTTATAAATGCATGAATGTACTGGATATATATGAAATATATGATATCTACATAATGAATACAATTCTGGATATAATAAACATTTGGCCACACGAACAACATGTAATTGTAAGAAGTCCACTTTCGACTTAAGAACCAAATATCGGCAAAACAAATATTATTAACTTAAATGATTACACAATGTTTATGACATGGTAATAAGTGGTATAAAAGTACTAATGAACTTTAAAAAGGTTCTTAAGGAATTATAAATTAACTCAAGTTTATTATTCAGGAGATTAAAGAACGATCGAGTCAAGTCGGACCCGAGGTAAGGGATCCTACAACTCTCTTTCTTTTTAAGTACACTCTTTTATGTCATTTCTTTTAAGCTCATCTTTCTTATGATTGGGATGTTCTTTTATATTACTCCTACTGTAATTTTTATGTTCATGTGATTAGAGACCCTATTCTCTCTCATCAATCCATTTTGGAAGTTTTGAGTGGCGCCGTTAGGCTGCCGAACTTTCGTAAGAGATCTAACCTCTCTCTTTCTTTTTAAGTACTCTCCTTTATGTCACTTCTTTTAAACTCTACCTTGCAATGTTGGGGGATTTTATTTTATATTAAAATTGCTGTAAATTCTATTGTAATATGATGGGATACTCTATTTGATCTCATCAATCCATATTCGGAAGTTTTATGTGGCGCCGTTAGGCTGCTGAGTTTTCGTAAGGGATTTTTCATCTCACTTTTATTCCCGTGAGATTTATGCTACATTTGCCACAAATTCCATTGAGTGGTGTATGTACTGCCCATTATTCTACTCTTTATGTAATATAATTTCGTTTATGAGTATTTACATCAATGACCTATTGTCTTTCTTCATGGGGTGTATGTTTTGAATGATACCCAAGTCGGTAAGGGAACCTTTCACCCTCCTTTTTTTTAAAAGACTTCTTTTATTGGGTCTTTTAATTTACATATTTTTATGTTGGGATATGTTATCATACATCCTTATTGAAGTAAGTTTTATGTCCAAGTGATGAGATACACTTTTTATCTCTCATCAACTCATTTTGATGTGATGCCGTTAGGCTGTCAAGGGAACTTTTTAACCCAATTTCGATTTCTTTGGGTTCAACTTGTAGTCATTGAATATGTCATCCATTGAATATGTGTGAATGACCTTTTATTGTTTTACACTTAATATCCACTTATATTGGGTGTATATATATATTTGTCACACATATTTTTGAGATTTATTTGTCCTTAATTTAAGGATACCTTCTTTATAAGGGATTTCATCACATTTGACATTTCTATTGAGGGTTCATTGTTGTTATGCACCAATTCACTCTTATATGGTGTATATACTGTACTTTGGAGTATTATATCATGAATCCTTTTATTCTCATGATATTATAAAGTTCTGACTAAATGTTATTCCTCGATTATTGTATTCAAGTGTCTCTAATTTTGGTAAAACCCCTTTAACCAAAATATCATTTTAAATGTTTTAATTATTTGTTCTTATTAATATCCATGTTTTCAAAATGGTTTTAAGGATTTATTTATATGGATATTAATGGTTTAAAATTTTAAAAGCTTCAAGGTGGTATGGGACACTTTGATTCAAAAATCTCTTTATTAAATGTTTTAAATGGTTTTGGAAATGGTTTCTTTTTGAATGGATTTATTATTTCGATATCCTAAAATGTTATATTGTGATTGAAATGTGGAAATGTTATGTTTCCTTTATTCATGTTTTATGTGATACGATTATGTTATGGTTCTTGGGCATTGTTATGAATAACGGGTGGTTCCGTGATAAACTAAGGGCGGGTGAGCCCGATATAGCTCTCCAATGCATTGGGTAACGTGAAGGAGTGAAACGTTAAGGTTTCTCCGAAGAGATTTAGGGAATATACTGTGATGGGTATTCCAAACGTAACCAAGAGGGTTACTCCATACGTAAGAATGTTATGAATGCCTCAAGTTACCTTTATGTCTTATGTTTTCTATGATTTATTCATGATTTGATATGCCTATGTTTTATGGGTAAAGTATGATTTCATTCTTATGTATATATGAACTCATGTTTCCTTTCCATATTTTTATAAACCTTACTGAGCTTTTTATGCTCTTCCCAAGTTTTTTTGAAATGTTTTTCACAGGTCAAGGGAAAGGTACATGATGTGATGTTAGTGTCAAGGATGTGTCAAGAAAGAATCCGTGTTATATTTTAAATATGTTCCCGTTGATGGGAAGAATGAATACTGTCTTTTATGTAACCACTTTGTTTAAATGTGGAATGTAATGCAAGTTTCATGATCTAATTCTCTAAAACTCTAAACCTGAAAAGATCCTCAATGTGTAATCTTGTAATAACTCAAGATTAAGTAAGGTTTAAGGCTGGGGCCTTATATATTTATTTCTCTAAAGGATTATCCTTTTTGGGGATCATCTGATCTTGTACTAACCGTTTTTTTTGTTAATCTCTTAATAGAAGGTAAATATATATATATATATATATATATATATTATCCTTTGTAGATTATATTATGTGATTCCCTAGAAGTTTATTCTAGCGCTTCAGGTGTGACCAAGTCATCTTGAATACTCATCGTTTGAAAAAAAACGATGAGTTAGTGGTAGAAATTTATTAAAGGATGAAACTATACTTAAAAAGTAAGTATATCGCTTTATGTTCATTTTCAATCTCATAAATAAATTCCTCAACTTTATGATATGGAACTGAAAACAAAAAAAAAGTTATCCATTTACTTTTTCTACTAGGAAACTAATGAACGTTTATCTCATCACAAGTTTGTGGTTTTCTTATTGTTAAATTTCCCCTAATCATGTTTTCTATCACTCTCCACCAGAACATGACACTTATTTTATCTTCCATATCCATTTTTTCTTACATGGAATCCTAGTGTAGTTTATTTCGAGTGACCTTTGTACTTCTCTTTCTTTCTTTTAAAGAGAAAGTTTCATTGACTCTTTTTTTTGATGTGGGACTTACTATGAAGTTCCCAAGCCCAATCTTAAAATTTAAAGAACACAATTTCAAAAAGAGGTGAAGAATGTAACACCCCATGATGTCATAGTAAGTTTTTTTCATTAAAGTAATTAAATAGCTTGCGCTACATGCAACACCAAGTTTAAGTGCACCACGACTTACCAAACAAGTCGTTCAAAAGCGGTTATGAATAGTATTAACTACATTTTGAATTTTATATACTCCATATAATTTTAAAATCTATATTATGTGTTTCATAGACATAATATAAGAAAAAAAATCATTTCTTTCAGATAAAAGAAGTATTTTTCAAAAAAAAAATGCAATTTTACCACCTTTTAATAGAAAACCCTTTTCTAAAACCAATATTTGACACTTTTATATATTCAATTTAAGGAACTTAAATTATTATTTATAATAGGGACATAAAAATTTACTTTGGATAAATTTTTGGTAGTTTTCTAATTAATTTTATATTTTGATGAATACTGAAAAATACTAAATTTTAATTGAAAACAACTTTTTTAATCCAAATAATTTATAGTGTAAAATTATGTATTTTAATGGTTTGTAAGTATAATTAGATTAAATTTTTATCATTTAAAACAACGTAGGAGATTATAAGTAATTTCAAATTTACATTTGACATAAACACATGTCAATCTTTTGGTAGTTTTTACTTTTTAAAAACCCTCTTTTCAGTTTTGAAAACAAAAATTACTTTTAAATTAGTTAATGCAACTTATATGTTTATAATTTAATAAAATAGAATTAATATTTGAATTTGTAATACCAATATTATCTTATGGTGAATTTTTGGTATTTTTCTGAAAACATTGAACTTTTGATGAATAGTTAAAAACACTGTGTTATAGTTTAAAACTAACTTTTTATTTAAATAATTATTTATTTTATATAAATTTATTTTAAATTAAAATATATTTATAATACCTAAAAAATCAATGTAATTCATTGGGGTCATTTTGTAATAAAATTAGATGTATAAAATTTTATTTAACTTTTTACTGTCTTTTGCCCATCTCTTATGAGCATTTGCAAAATCGCATAAAACATACCGCTTCTGTGAGTGGAGTTTCAAAAATCCGAGATACGTGGTCGATGTCAGTAAGAAAAATTTGGTTCAATAATATGAAAATAATTTTTGGAAAATAGTAACATTTTACTTTTATTTACCACTGTTAAAAGAAAATAGGGTAATTAAGGGTAAAAATGATATCATAATTACCCCAAAACATGTACTAATTCTATTGGATAAGTTTAATTAGACAAAAAATCTTATAAATAAAATATTATCCTTTAGTTCCACTTGAATTATATTAGGACATTCATTATTATTTTATTTAAAGAAGAGTTAAAAGAGTTAAAATCAAAGTCTAATAACTAAAAAAATTAAATATAGGGTTATACATAAGATAAATTCGACAATAAATATAAATTAGAAATATAAAAATATTTCATACATAATGATATTTTATTTATTATTTGTAGACATTAAATAATTTAAATAATTAATGACACAATGATGACTCAGTAATTACCTTAATAATTAAATATTAAAATAATTGATATTATAAATATCAAAATAAATGTAATTTGAGACTTTTAATAAATTAAACTAATTTTCTAGGTTACTATGACATGTTAGGGTTGATTAAATGTATTTAGTTTGAAGTAATAAAGTTTTTTGGAATTTAAAACAATCAATTATTAAATAATGTCAAAATTTACATAATTGAGTTTTTAAAACAAATACAATATTATTGGTTGATATAATAATCCTATAAATCTAAGGCTCGTAAAAAAGACTTATATAATGATGGTTTTATAATTAATGAACCACTTGGGGTTATTTTGGAAGTTTATAGTTTGTTTATTAACCATATAATATAAAAATACAAAGAGACATGGTAAATGTCAAACTATTTAACTGAGAGTTAAATCTAAAAAATAAGGTTAGTATGGTGACCCAAACCTGTCTAAAACCTATTGGTTGAGATGTTTTCCACCCAAAACCAACTTAGAATTTAAATAATTCATTCTGGAGCCACTATAAACTAGAAATGATTTTATTATAAAATAATATTACAATATTTTCCTAAGGTGCCCCTCACCCCTCTTATAAAAGGGAACTTCCCATTCTCTCATATTCACACCTTAAAAGCCATTTGTATTGGCCAAACCCTGACAAAATATCCTCCCAAATATACTCCCTTAATCTTAGAGGCCTTCCTTTAGTCATAAAGACAACATAAAGAGCCCTTCTGATCAAATCAAAAGAAAGAACCCAAAGAAGAGGTAAATATTTCATCACTGCTTTAATGTTCTTTTCTTCTTCCACATCCCATTTATTTGTTGTTTCCATTATAAAATAATAACTCCCATATCTTCTATATAATATGATGTTATTATAAAAATTGTACAACCATATTCATTATTCTATCCATCCTATAAATGACAAAGTCACTATACGTGTGTACGTGCGGATTACCATCTCCACGTCGTGGTGAAGTTTGTTATTCAAACACTTCATCATTTGGATGGCTATAGTAATGAGTATAAAATATGTAAATAATAAATATAACATGATACTTATTCTATATATATTATATACCATCCAATTATATACGATTTTAATTTCAAAATAACGATATTGTCGCTCGTGCGTACGTACGGATTACCGTCTCCACAAACGCGATGATATTCAATCCCAATCGTGATCATTAAAGAATAATTTTCATTCCATGATTAAAAATAATGTTTATGAACATAATATAATTCTGTATATGAATCAAATACATCGTATCCATAACAAACATGGCTTACGTAACCAAGCTTATAAAAGAAAACTAATCAGTTAATACCTGAAACGATGATACTTTAAAAATATTACTAACAAAGCAATATTAGAGGATCATATATGATATCATATTTATTTATATAGTTATTTTATAATTTAATAACAATTATTTAACTATTATACTTGATTTTAACGTACCCTCGACCATGGAAAAGTACAAGGTAAGGGGTTTTCATCTCACTTTTATTCTCGTGAGTTTCATTCTATATTTGTCACTGGTACCTTTTGTATAGTGTATGTACTACCCATGATTGTATTTTTTGTGTAATATACTTTAATTCATTTGTATTTATATCATAATTGGATTACTCTTCTTTCATGGGGTGTATGTTTTGTATGTTACCAAATCGATAAGGGAATTTTAAATTTTAATTTCCACTCATTCGGTTTTACACAAACTTCATTGATAACTTTACCACATGATTATGTGTGAAATCGCTATTTATTTACTTATGTAGTAATTTACACTCCCCTTTGCATGGATATACTTTTGATACATAGAATCACTCCATTTATAAGTTCTCAAGTTTTTGATATAAACATGATAACAGTAATTTTAACTCAATTTCTATTCATCGAGTTAAACATCCATGTCATTGGTGTTGTTTTTACAAAAATATGTGTGAATGTCCTCTAATTGATTTAAACTGAATATACAATTATATTTAATGTATTTATATTTGTCACACATAATTATTTAATTGATTTATCTTTAACCTAAGGATACAGTCTTTATAAAAAGTTCATCCCATCTTACATTCCATTAAGACTTCTTTGTTGTTATGTGCCAATCCACTTTTATTTGGTGTATATACTGTACTTTGACATAGTATATCATGAATCCCTTTATTCTCATGATATTATAATTTTTTTATTAACTCAATTATTTCTATTCAAGCGTGTCTCATTCGGTTAGGATCTCTAAATAAAATATCATTTTAAATGTTTTAAAAATTTATTCTTCTAAATCATTCTCATTAATGTCCATGTTTTAAAAATGGTTTTAAGGTTTTATTTATATGGACATTAATGTTTAAAAATTAAAATTCCTTTTCAATGTTTCAAAGTGGTATTGGACACTTTGATTCAAAAATCTATTTTAAACAGCTTCTTGATAAATAGTTAGACTTTTAAATGTTTTGAAGAAAAAGGGGGATATTTCTCTCAAATAGTTTTGATGATTAACTTCACATATTTAAATATCCTTCATTATTCTCGATTGAGGTTGATTTATTATAATACAATCTTCTATATTGTATTGAATGAGTTATGTTTGACTGTGGATGTGTTATTCTTATACCATTCTTGGTTTATGGATAAAGTATTGAAATTTCGTATGCTAGTTTTAATACGAATGTTTATATAATGTTTAACCTTTTTCATATGCGAAATGCATTAAACTTAGTAAGTGACGGGTGGAGCCCGCTATAGCTCCTTGATGCATCAGTAGGTCTCATGAGAAAAACTAGTGTCTTGGAACAAGGTCTTGACAAAATATTATTTTTAGTCTTGGCACAAGGCCTTGACTATGTGGTTATGAAGTCTGGCATTATGCATTCCATCATTATGAAAGTAGCTTTTGATATTTCATGTGATTATTTGACTAGTAGAATATCCATGTGAATAAGTAAATGGAATTATTTGATTTTATATTTTCCATATTATGCTGAAGTTTAAGTTTAAAAGGATTTTGTTTTAGTATTTTAAATTTCCTTAAATGTTTATGCGTAATTATGAATGTTTCTGCTATATTATTATCCTTACTGAGCATCTGAGCTCACCGCTTTCTGTGTTTTATTTTTTCCAAGATGTGAAGAAGTATTTTATGGTTGACCTAAAGGGATATGATAAGGATATAAGTGTGTTTAAAAATGGGACATAATGTTGTTGATGATTTTATTTCATGATGTAATGTTAAACTTTTGAATGTATCCAGTACTTCCAAGGAAACTAAATTGATCGGCCTTTCAGGACATGATTCCTTCTATCATGCCAATGTTATGTAACAATGCACTGAATCTTGGTAACTGGGGTCGGGGCATTACACAATGCCCAAGAAAAATAGCATATTCATAATACATAACACAAGTATAAACGAAAGATAAAATTTCCACATTCTAATGACAATATATCAAATCAAGATATTGATATAAACAATGCTTTATCAAATCATTTTAAAAACCATTTAAAATATTTAATAAAGTGATTTTTGAATGAAAGTGTCCCATACGATTTTGAAGCATTTAAACGAATTATCAATTGAAAGAATTAATTTCAATATGAATAAATCCTAAAAACCATTTTTAAAATATGGAAATTAATGACAAATATTTAGAAGAATAAATTGTTTAAATATTTAAAAAAGTATTTTAGTTAATGAGTTTTTAACAAAATGAGAGATGCTTGATTACAAATAATTGAAGAATAATATTTAATCAGAACATTATAATATCATGAGGATAAAGGGATTCATGATATAATATTCCAAAGGACATTATATACACCACATAAGATTTAATTGGTGAATAACAACAACAAAGTCTCAATAGAATATAAATTGAGACAAAATCCCTTATAAAAACTATATCCTTAGATTAAGGATAATTCAATTACATAATAATGTGTGTAAAATAAGAAAACACTCCATATAAGTGGATATTATGTGTGAAAAAATAATAGGTTATTCACACATATTCATATCATTACATAATCAAGAAGTTGAAGTTTAACCCAAAGAATTGAAATTGGGTGAAGAAGTTCCCTTAGAGAAACATGACAGCTTAACGACGTCACATTAAAATTATGAAAATGAATTGATGGGAGATAAAAGGGTATATTATCACATGGACATAAAATTTACAGTAATAAATATATATAAGAACATATCCCATCATAATAAGATCTACATTAAAAGACATAAAAAAAGAAGTCTTTTAAAAAGAAGAGGGTGAAAGGTTCCCTTAACGATTTGGTAACTTACAAAACATACACCCCATGTAAGATGGATCATACAATGAAGATGAAAATACCCATAAATTTAATTATATTACACAATTAATGCAATAATTGGCAGTACATAATTCACAAAAAAGGAAATAGGGGCAATATCACACGAATCTCACGGGAATAATAAGTGAGATGAAAACCCTTTACCACATTGTAATCAATCGAGTTGTATGACCAAAAGTTAATAACCACCAGATGAATCACATAATACCATGAATATAAAAAGATTTATGATAATATATATCAAATTTCAGTACCCAATACACCACATGCAATAAATAAGTGGCGAGCAACAGAAAACTCATGGAATTGAAGGTGAGATAAGAAATCCCTTACTTCATGTCCGAATTGAATTGTTTGTTCCTTGTTCTTCCTGAATAATAAACATATGTTAATTTCTACTTAATTAGGAACATTTTTCAAGTTTATTATTAATTTTATGTAAATTATTACATTTCTATAACAATTAGTTAATTATTGGAGTTCATATTGGACATTTTTTTCGATGTTTGGAACTTGAGTAAAAATAGAACTTGATATAATTAAAAGTTGTTCATGTGGTCAAAAGTCCATTATCTCCAGAATGATATTCATAATTTAGATATAATATATATCATATATATACAGTATATTTAGTTAATTATAATATTACATAACATTTGGAGATAATAAATGAAATGCATCATTTATGGAGACGATAAGCCGTATGTACGCATGAACGCTACTTTCATATCTATTTCATATTTAATGAAGTGAAAACATAATGATACATAGGTATATTATAATTCCAGTATAATATCATATGATATATATGTTACATGATTTCATTAACATCATCCTTTATAAATTCCATGAATTTCATGAATGAATCATATCACCTTGAGGGGGCGGTAGTCCGTACTTTCTCAAATGAAATTATTGTGTTTACGCATATTGGAAACCATAAAGGTATGTTTTTAAAATAAAAATCACAGAAGAATAGAGAAAACAGAAAAATATATATATCATATAAAAATACAGTTCCATTATAATGGCCTCAATAAGAGGTGGTAGGAGATAATTGAACAATCATCATTTCGTGAGGTGTTAGTTTTCCATCCACAGAAACAGTATGTTCTTTACCCATTAGATGGAGGTTTGTGTAAGTGTAGTTCGAATAATTCTCATAAAAACAACCTAGTATATTGAGGATACTGGTGTTGTTATAAAATAAAATAATAAAGAAATTTTAGGGTGTTGGAGAAGTAAAATAATACAAAAGAACTTAAGAGAAGACGTGACCTCTAAATCGGATAACTCTCTATGGTTTGAAAAAAAAAAGATTTCTTGAAGTGCCTTCTGCCTAAAGTAAGGCATCTAAGAGTAGGATAGTATTGTGGGGAGCATATTTAGGAAGATTTTGGACGAGGCATGGGGCTCGAGAGGTGTAAGGAATGGGTTATAGGTAGTGTCCTTTTATAAGGGGGAGGAGGGGCTCTTTAAGAATGTTTGAAAAAATTATTTTATTATAAACTGATATTTGGTTTAAAAAGGTCCAAAAATAATTAAAACCAAAGATAAGATGACTAATGATCTAGATAAAATCATCCAATAATAATTGAATAGGTTTTAGATATTTTTTAGTATTTATAATCATATTTATTTAAATCATTCATTAATGAGGTAAACACTACATCAGTATTGTGTCATAAATAATATTATTTATTTAATGTCTAAAAATTATAAGAAAAACTACCATGATGTAGGAAATATTTTTATCCTTCAAATTAATATTTATAGTTTAAGAGATAACTTATATAACCCCATGTAAAAATTTATTTACTAAAAAGATATTTGTTTATGTCATTTTTATATTTACTTTAAAATAATTAATATAATGTGTCATTATCACTCTTAAGTGGATCCAAGGGGTCCCAAAATCGACCCAAAGATGCACGTGGTTGTAAATTTATTAAACAATAGAATTATGAAACATTTTAGGTTAATTTTATATTAATATAATAATATTTGTTCACCCTTATTTACATGATTTACCCTTTAACCATGGTAAACAAAATATTTACTGAAGTAAATATTCATAATGTCTAAAAATAAATGTTACCTATTTACACAATTTGGACCTCCTGATTCCAAATATGGAATCCATTTTTTTAAATTCAAAACACATAATTGGCAGAAATTAAATTAAAATTAAATTTCGTTGTCAAAACAAAAAGCGAGTTTTTAAGAAATAATAACTATCAAAAGATTGACACTTGTTTCTGTCCAATTTCAAACTGAAATTACATCCAAAGACCAAAATTGGATTAAATTGTAAAAATATATTATAATTATACATTTAAACCAATTAAAAAGAAAATATAACTATATAAATAAATTATATTAAAAGGTAGTTTTGAATTAAAATACAGTATTTTTCATTATTCATTAAAAATGAACTTTATCAGAAAAATACCAAAAATTTACCCAAAGTAAATTTTGATATCCCAATTCTAGAGAAGAATTTTATTTTTTCAAATATTATATATAAAAGTGAAAAGAACTAGATTTAAAGACGGTTCACAATTAAAATATGGTAAATCGACCTTTTAAAGAATATTAGAGTATTTGTGCTTAAAATGGATTCATTCACATTTCAAGCCTCTAACATTTATTGGATAAATGTAAAAACATTTAAAAACTTTTATAATAATATAGTATTTGTTTTTATTCATTACCATTAATAAAATGGTTAGGCATTAACTACCATTTAAAATAATAATATATTATTATTTTTCAGTATGACTCAAAATTGTGTGCACACATAAGACTTCAAAGAAACCCATTGTTGCGTGTCAAGTATGCTCTTGAATATAAAATGCCATTTAAAATTAATATTTAATTAAAAAATATTAATAAATATAAAAATATTATATTCTTTATTTTCCTGGGATGTTACATCCTTTCCCCCTTTTGAAAATTGAGTCCTCAAAATTTTAAAATTAGGCTTAGAAACTTCATTAAAATTCCCATATCAAAAAAAGAGTAAACCAAAATATCACTTTAAAAGTAAGAAACATATATAAAATGGTCACCTAAGAAAACCCATACTATGATTCCTTGAAAACATGGATATGGAAGAGAAACTAAGTGTCATGTTCTGATGTAGAGTGATAGAAAACATGATTAGGAAAAAGTTAACAACCCAAAAAACACAAATTTTTTATGGGTTAAACGTTTATTGGTTTACCAGTAAGAAAAGTAAATGTAAAATGTTTTTGTTTTATTTTCCTTTTAATAATGTTGAGGAATTTATTTATTAGCCTCACTAAGAATAGAAGGACACATACTTACTTGTCATGTAGACTTTTATCATTTACTAAGTTTATACTACAAACTCTTATTTTCTCAAAACGATGAGTATCCAAGTTGACTTGGACACATCAAAAGCGATAAAACCAACTTCTAGGGAATAAAATGATCCGTAAAATATGAACCATATATTTCCACTATCATTATACATTATCCAAAACCAAAATTGGTTAGTACGAGTTCAGATAATCACTAAAATGATAATCCTTTATAAAAATAAATACTACTCTTAATCTCCAAAATCCAAAAAAGGTACCCAAAGTTCAAGAAAGACCATTCAATATAAAATTTTCCTTAAAATTATACAAATTAATCAAAACTAATATTGAAACCCAAAACTCATATGGATTTAAATCACATAGTCTTCCATAGTAAATCATAATATTTATCTCCAAAAACATCAACTACTCTTAAAGTCTAATACTGAAGTGCAATTAACCTAATCACATATTCTCTATGATAGGATAATAATTTTCATAGATAACAAAAAACTAACTTATTCATGATTTTTAAAATAATCTAACTAAAAATAATATTTCATACTAATCAGGGACTTCGAGTAGTCCAGTGGTAGGTGATAAATCTCAATCGCACATTGGTTGGGGGTTCGATTCCCGCAGCTTTTTCCGACGCGATGGGTTGTCATGTGGTCAATGTGTTGTCCTTTTTCAAAAACTATATAATTTTATAACATTCCAAAAAATATATATAAATTCATCAAAAATAACCATATCATATTTTAACCACAAAGGTTATCTAATAACTTTCACTATGCATCCCAAAATGTATTAACCTATAATTTCCCCAAATTCAAGGATCATATAAATCCAAATGGTTCTTTATAACTATATCGAGAAAAGAAAATATAATTATTCCTTGAATAAAATTTTCATATATCAAACTTTAGGGTTACACATACTATAAAAAGTCTTCTAATGTAATCCCATCATCAAAAGAGCCTTAATACCTTTAAGAATTTTATCATCATAAAATCTACCATAAATCTTGAATCCCATATATGTCAACTTCTTACTCATTAAATGTTATTAATGATCCATTAACAATTAATTACCAACTTATTCTAAAATAATTTTTTCCTACATACAAAATCATGAGTCATATCCTAAGATTCAACAATATCAAAACAAATGTTGAGAAATAATCCATACCTTTCATTGGTCATTTTCAATTTCTTTATCTTAAATCGGAATGGAATTCAGTATTAGTAAACATATATTTGTATGATCCTGGTGATCCCATTCCCGAAACTTCTTCGTAGGACATATTTTTGTATAATGACCATGCACACCACATTTAAAACATTCAATTGGTCCCTCGGAAAGAACTTCTTTCCCTTTACTAGAGTCAATTGGATGCTTCCTTTTTCTATGGTAGGTTATTACTTTATAACCTTCACTTACACATATGTAGTATCTTCTCGTCGCTTTGAAACATTTTCCTATGTGTTTATTTCCACATTCTTGAAACATAGGTTTTTTATTATACCTACCTTTATGATTATTACCTGAATTTATGTTGGTATTTATTTCTCGCATATACGATGCCTTATAAAAATCACCAAGGTTCTTGTGGTCACTCATGACTCCAGATAGTTGTTTGATAATAACCACTAGAGTTCTCATTGCAAATCCCATTTCATTCAGTTGCTCATTCATAAAACCATCATAGTTTTCTTAACATCCACTATTACATTGGTGCCTACTGGATCTATCCATTTACTAAAACAAAAAATGTAAGTGTGAGTATATCAGTAAAATCATACTACAATATCTTATGAGGAGGGAAAATACTAAGATATAATTATTCATGTTGTATTAAACTCAATCACTATATTTAAAATAAATATGACTCTTTATAAAATTCTAACCATTATGGTATTTTCACATATGCTTAAAGAACACCCTAACCTCAAAAGTTATTTAAATCGACCTCGGATACCAACTATAAGAACCCAGCCTTAAACATCATATAATCTATAATTCTATCAAGAATTCACTTTGAGGGTATTTTCAGGTTTAGAGTTTTACAAAATTAGGCCATAACTATTACATAATAACTTGATTATTACATGTATACACTACTACTCAGTATCCATTTTTCATAAAATAAAAACTCTTAAAAAAAGAGCCATGTCCAGTTCCATGTCTTAGACAACATGACTTTCCCTTGATCTCATCCTTAACCCTATTCATATTTAAGTCCTATGAAAAACATTTTGAAACATGGGATGATCATAAAAAGCCAAGTGTTATAAAACAAAGAATGAAAACATTAGTTCATAAATACATACAAAACATAATCTCTTTAACAAACCTCATGAAATCATAAGATTTATGAATAACACGTAGAAATCATAAATCAAAAAGGTAACTTGTGGAATACATAAAATACTTACATTTTAGCTATCACAAATACATAGGGAGTCACTTTTAAATCCTCATCACCGTATATTCCCTAAATCTATTAGTATATACATTCATGTTTACCTCCATCATGTTACCCAATGTATTGGAGAGCTATCTCGGGCTCACCCGCATGAGGTTTATCACGAAACCACCAGTATATGTAAACAATGCCAAATAACCAAAGAATATTCATAACACATAACACAAGTATAAAGTAAAGATAAAATTTCAAAATTACAATCACAATATATCAAATCAAGATATTGAAATAAAAAATTCTTTATCAAATCATTTTCAAAACCATTTATAAAAATTAATAAAGAGATTTTTGAATCAAAGTGTCCCATACCACTTTGATTCCATTAAATGAATTATAATTTGAAAGCATTTATTTCCATATAAATAAATTATAAAAACCATTTTAAAAACATGAACATTAATGATAAATATTTATAAGAATAAATCTTTTAAAATTTTGAAACGATATTTTACTTAATGAGTTTTTAACAAAATGAGAGACGCTTGAATACAAATAATTGAGGAATAACATTTAATCAGAACATTATAATAGCATGAGAATAAATGTATTCATGATATAATATGCCAAAGGACCGTATATACACCACATAAGTGTGAATTGGTGCATAACAACAATGAAGTCTCAATGGAATGTAAATTGAGACGATATCCCTTAAAAAATGTATCTTTAGATTAAAGACAATTCAATTACATAATAATGTGTGAAAAATAAGAATACACCCAATATAAGTGGATATTAAGTTTGAAACAATTATAGTTTATTCACACATATTCATATCATGACATAATCAAGAAGTATAAGTTAAACCCAAAGAATTGAAATTAGATGAAGAAGTTCCCTTACCAAAACTTGATAGCCTAAGGGTGTCATTTTAAAATTTAGAAAATGAATTGATGAGAGATAAAAGGGTATCTCATCACATGAAAATAAAATTTACTACAATAAGGATATATAATAACATATTCCAACATAAGAACATGTAAATTAAAAGACATAACAAAAAGAAGTCTTCTAAAAAGAGGAGGGTGAAAGGTTCCCTTACCGATTTGGTAACTTATGAAACATTAACCCATGAAAGACGGATCATACAATGAAGATTTAAATACCCATAAATTTAATTATATTACAAAAATAATTAAATCATTTTCAGTATATAAACCACACAAAAGGAAATTATGGCAATATAGGATGAATCTCACAAGAATAAAAAGTGAGATGAAAACCCCCTACCACGTTGTAATCAGTCGAGTCGTATGACCAAAATTTAATAACCACCAAATGAATCATAGAATACAATTAATTTAAAGAGAATCATGATAATATATATTAGATGGAAGTACCTAATACTCCACATACAAAAAATAAGTGGTGAACAATGGAAATATCACAGAATTGAAAGTGAGATAAGAAATCCCTTACCTCATGTCTGACTTGACTCATTTGTTCCTTGTTCTTCCTAAATAATTAACTTATGTTAATTTATATTTAATTAATAAACTTTTACAATTTTATTATTACTTTTATATCACTTATTACCTTTCTATTATAATTAGTTAATTATTTGAGTTCATATTTGACATTTTGTCGATGTTCAGATCTTGAGTCAAAAATGAACTTGTTATAATTACTAGTTATTCATGTGGTCAAAACTCCATTATCTATGGAATGATATTAATTATTTATATATCATATATAAAATATATATCCAGTATATGTATGTATTTATAGTATTATATAACATTTGGAGATAAAAATGAAATGCACCCTTCATGGATACGGTAAGTCGTACGTACGCATGAACGCTACTTTCATTTTTATTTCATATTTAATGGAATGAAAACTTAATGATAGAAAGGTATATTATAATTCCAGTATAATATCATATGATATATATGTTACTTAATTTCATTAAATCCATTATTTATATGTTCCATGTATGTAATGAACGAATCATATCACCTTGAGGGGGCGGTAGTCCGCACTTCCTCAAATGAAATTATCGTGTTTACCCATATTCGAAAGCATAAAGGTATGATTGTAAAATTAAAATCACAGAAGAATAGAGAATACATAAACATAATATATATTATATATAAATAAAGTTCCATCATAATGGACACCATAAGAGGTTCTAGGAGATAATTGAACAATCATCATTTCGTGAGGCGTTAGTTTCCCATATATAGAAACAGCATGTTCTTTACACATTAGATGGAGGTGTGTGTAAGTTTAGTTCGAATACCTCATATAAAAAGAACCTAGTATATTTATGATACTGTTTTTTATAAAATAAAGGAATAAAAAGAATTTAGGGGGTTGTAGAAGTAAAATAAAACAAAAGAACATAAGAGAAGATGTTACCTTTAAATCGGGTAACTCCCTATGGATTAAACCAAAAGGGATTCTTAAAGTGCCTTATTCCTAAGTTAATGATTCTAGGAGGAGTAGAGGGATGTGGGGAGATTATTTAGGCCAAGGTTGGATGACCCAAGTTGCTTTAGAGGTGTAAATAATGGGTTATAATTGGTTTCATTTTATAAGAGGGAGGAGGTGCTCTTTAGGAATGTTTGAAATAATTATTTTATAATAAACCTTTCTTAGGTTTCAAAAGGTCCAGAAATAATTAAATTTGAAAATAAGATGACTCATGTTCAAAATAAAATCAGTCAATAATAATTGTATAGTTTTTAGATATTTTTTTGGTATTTATAATCTTATTTACTTAAATCATTCATTAATGAGGTAAACATTGCATCATTATTGTGTCATAAATAACAATATTTATTTGTTGTATAAAAATTATAAAAACTCCCATGATGCAGTAAAGTTTTTTATCATTCTAATTAATATTGATATTTGAAGAGATAACTTATATAACCCCATGTCAAAATTGATTTACTAAAAGATATTTGTTTATGACATATTTTTCTTTACTTTTAAATAATTAATATAAAGTATCATTATCACTCTTAATTGTTTTCATGGGGTCCCAAAATCGACTCAAAGATGCCCATGGTCAGAAATGTATTAAACAATATGATTGAGACACTTTTTAGGGTAATTTTATATTATTATAATAATATTTTTGTACCATTATTTACCAGATTTACCCTTTAACCATGGTAAATAAAATATTAACTAAAGTAAATATTCATAATGTCTAAAAATAAAATTTACCTATTTACACAATTTGGACCTCCTGATTCTTAATATGGAATACATATTTTTAAATTCAAAACAAATAAGTGGAATATAATAATTTAAAATTAATTCCCACTATCAAAACAAAAAATGTGTTTTTAATAAATAATAACTATCAAAAGATTGACACTTGTTTATGTCCAATTTCAAAGTGAAATTACTTTCGATGACCAAAATTAGATTAAATGGAAAAAATATATTCTAATTCCACTTTAAAACCATTTAAAAATATAATATAACTATATAAATAAATTATATTAAAAGGTTGTTTTGAATTAAAATACTATATTTTTCACTATTCATTAAAAATGAACTTTATCAGAAAAATACCGAAAATTTACCCAAAGTAAATTTTAATGTCCCGATTCTAAAGAAAATTTTTATTTTGAAAAAATAGAACATATATAAGATACCAAAAATATATTTAATTAGGGTTCTCCATTAAAATATGGTAAATTGACCTTTTAAAGAATATTAGAGTATATGTGCTTAAAATCGTATTCATTCACATTTTAAGCCACTAACATTTATTGGATAAATATAAAAACATTTTACAAACATGTATAATCATATAGTAGTTAGTTATATTCATTTCCGCTAATAAAATGGCTAGGAATTAACTATCATTTAAAATAATAATATATTATTATTTTTCTATATGACTCAACCTTGCGTGCGACATAAGACTTCGGAGAAACCCATTGTTGTGTGTCAAGTACGCCCTTGAATATAACATCCCCTTGGAAATTAATATTTAATTGAAAAATATTATTAAATATGAAAATTTCATATTCTTTTTTTCCTTAGGATTTTACAGTTTTGGCCGAGCCAAATGGATTTGGAGGTTTGATTTTAAGATTAGGGGAAGTACACTTTTATAAGAGTGGTGAGGGTCACTTAAGGAAAAGATTAAAATATTATTTTATTATAAAATATTTTTTGGTTTATAATGGCACCAAATAGATTTATTTATAGGTTAAGGTGGGGATCGGTCGAAATCCTTTCAACCAATTGGTTTTATACAAGTTTAGGTCTCCATATTAACCTTATCTTTTAGATTTAAGTCTTTGTTAAATAGTTTAATGTTTACAATGTCTTCTTGTATTTTTATATTTCTTGATTAATAAACATACTATAAAATGATAAAAGAATCCAAATTGGGTCATTAATGACATATATTACATTATATAAGACCTTTGGCCAAACCATGTATTTTTTATGAATTTTAAATCATTTAATAAAAAAGTATGTTTTTAAACTTATTTTTTTCAATTTTTACACTATTTAGTATTTGGTTTTTCTAACAGTAAAAAAACTTTATTACTTTGAAAAAAAATACATAAAATAAATACTAAAATGTCATACTAACTTATAAAATTCTTTTAATCCATCAGAAGTCTAAATTTACATTTATTTTTATATTTATAATATTTATTATTTTAATCATGCATTAATTAGGTAATTACTGCATTATCATTGTGTCATAAATAAATTTAATTATTAAATGTCTAAAAATTATAAATAAAATACCATGATGACATAGATATTTTTATCTTTGTAATGAATATTTATAGTGGAAATTATCTTATGTATTACCCCTTATTAAATATGTTTTAGTTACTATAATTTCAATCTAACACTTTTAACTCTTCCTTAAATTAAATAATAATAAATGTCCTAATCTAATCCAAGTGGATGAAAAAGAATCATATCATATTTCTAATTTTTCATTAGGTAAAAATAGAGTTATCCAATATAATTAAAAGATGCGATAGGGTAATTATAATATCATTTTTACATTTAATTTCCCTATTTACTTTTAACCGTGGTAAATAAAATTCAAAAGTTACTTTTCACAATAAAATTATTTTCATCTTATAGAACCACATTTTACATTATTATTTCAACCATGCCTCTCGTATTTTTGAAATTCAATTCACATAAGTTTTGAACATACGATTTATTCAAATTTGCAAATGTGCCTATAAAGTGGGTAAAAGACGGTAAAAATATCAGTATCATTTTATGTATCTAATCTTATAATAAAATGTCATCAATAAATTGCTTTGGACTAATATAAGAATTATGTATCTATTTTGAATTTAAAATAAATTTAAATTAAGAATAATTATTTAAATAAAAATTCGGTTTTAAACAATAACAGAGTGTTTTTCACTATTCATCAAACATTTAATATTTTTAAAAAATTACCAAAAAATCACCCCTAAGTTAATTTTTATATTATGAATAAAAAAATAATTCTTTTTTACCAAAATCAATTTTTAGTAGTGTCTAATATTAATTTTATTATTTTTCACAAAAGAACATAAAAAGTAGTTCTTTTTAAAAAATATTTTTTCTAAATATATATCTATTTTAAGAAAACATATTCATTTAATTATAAATATTTTTTATTAATGTGAAAACATAATAAATAAAAATAAAAATTTATTTGTTACTATTCATATCACAATATTTAATTGATAAATAAATATATCTTTTAAATAATTATAATACTAATGTGCTGTTTGGAAGGAACTCAATCTAGCATATAGCGCAAGCCAAGTCGATGTTGCATTTCATTTAATCTATTGTCTTACTTTAAAGATATAACTTACTGTGAAATATTAGGGTGTTCCAACCTCAACCAAAATTATGGCACCCCTATAGTAAAACCCACACCATGAACTCAAGAAAACATGGATTTATGATCTGAGGCTCAAAATATGTGTTATTAAAGAATTTCAGTAAAACATATCACATGTGATATTAATTTATGTTTAATTATCCAAAAATCAATTCTATGGTCATAGGACATTGGAATATCACATTATCTGAGTGCTAAGATTCAAAAATATTACAAAATATATTTCAAATACATACATTAAAAAACATGAGGCATTATATTCTCACCACCTAATGTATTTTCATCTCAAAAATAAAAAAGGAATACTCAAAAAGGTTTTGGTATTGAACTCACAGCTTTATCTCATGTACTCAGGCGCTCTCTTGATGATTTGTGTATTTCCAGAACACATGAACCAAATTAATATATTTCCCATGCAGGGTATTTTCCTTAAATCTACAATCTCCACAAAGTACTAGACAAATATATCTTCATCCTCGATTCCCATCTCTTCCATGTTGATTTCATGTGACAGATAGTTCAAATACCTCCTCTAATGTGATACATGAAAGACATAATGTAGCCATTTTAATTGTGGTGGTTAATCGAATTGGTACGCAACCCCAATAACTCTACGTAGTATCAATAAAGGTCTAATGAATCTTGGAGACATATTTCCACCCCATACAAATCTCTATAATCCATGTCAAGGTGAGAACATCAGGAACACAAGGACACCTTCCTTGAACTCCAAAGGCCCCCATAACTTGTCTATATAGGACATATGGTAACTATGTGATGTCCTCATCCACTTCTAGATGATCTCCAACTTCTCTGTCATATCTAACACCAATTCAAGGCCCACGGGTGGTGACTCACCTAGATTAAACCAAAAAATTGGTGACCAAAAAGTTCATCTATACAAATCTGAAAATAGTTCCATACCAAAGGTGTAATGTTAGTTTGTATTGTATGAAATCTCCACCAAGGGTAGGTGATAATACAAACCACAGCTAATGTCCAACAAGAAATTTTATAACATATACTCTAGAACCAAAATGGTCTTCTTGGTATGGTCATCACTCTCGGTGTGAAATTTCATGCTAAAATTCAATTGAGTCCCAATTTCCTCCAACAATCCTATTTATAATTTTGATGTGAATCGAGAATCCTAGTCTAAAATGGTCATTGAGGGAACTCCTTGGTTCGGAAATATCCCATTCGCATAAAATCATCTGATTTTCTCTATATAAATATTCTCTCAAATATCTATGAAGTGAGATGATATGTTGAGTCAACCTATAATCACCTAGATGGAATCGTTTCATCAAGAACTATGGGTTAATTCCATCTCTAAGTCTATAGATATCTCATCCCTCTTCCATTGTGGTACGCCAAGGGGTTGAGATAACCCTATTGGAATTCAGTGCTTAGCCTTAACCTACTAACAAGTGAGTCATCAAGAGATAAACTCTACTACACCCTTCATCAGTATTGGCCACCAAAACTAACATTTAAGGCATTGTTGTGTCTTTTTCAAGCCAGAATGTGCCACCAAAGGTGATGAATGAAACTCTCTCATCACCAACTCCCATAAAATCACTGTTACCATTATAAAACCTTTAAAAAGGAAAACTTTCTCCTCACATTCAGGAAATCAATCAGGACCATGCTCAAAGGATATATGACATCATACTATCTTACTTTTAGTATTTATGTATTGATCTTCCCAAACACTCTATAAAATTTTTGGGGTGACAACCACCAACTAACGATATGAAGCACAATCTCGGTCCACAGTGAAAATTTGCAATGTGACTAACTATGTAGAATCCTTTTCCATAAACTGAGAACAATACCTCTTGTTGAGAGCTATTTCCACGACATTCCACATCCAAAGAGTATAAGAAATCTCAATTTCATGGTCCTGGAGAGACTATAGCCATCAACTCTTTCTCAATTTATGGTTCTTGTGAGAGAAGATGTACTTGAGGCTCTTATGGTTAGAGTGAATGATAAATTGTTCAATACTAAATTAGTGTCACCATGGATTCAAAGAAAAATATTCCATTTCCACTAAATATCATGGGTTACATAGTTCTACATGGTTAGTCATAACTATCAATGCCCATAAGAAATTATATCCTACCACTACATCATCGTACAACCTAGTATATTCCCCAAAGAATCATAGAACACTATATAATCGAAACCCTCCTCTGGAAATATCAAGATGGGGGAAATCCTCGACCCGTCCATCAACTATTGAAAGAATACTAGAACTTTTCTATCTATAAAAAATGAATCCCCGACTGAGTTTAAAAAAGTCAATGGTTCCAAAATATTAGAGAATTTGATAACGACTATTTTGTAGTATCCTTCCAACCCTAAAAAGATACACACCACCATCAAAATCATTGGTGGATCCCATGATAACACATCCTTGAACTTTTATAGGTCCATTAATAAACTATAAGATGGGATAACATGTCCCAAAAAGAGGAACTAAAAAATCTAAACAAGACACTTAGAAAGATTCCCATAAATAAAGTTCTCTATGATTGTCTCTTGAACCATTATGAAGTGTCTCACATGCTCCTCCTAGAAAGATGATAACACTATGATATCACAGTAGTGATTGATCCTTGGTTTTGGATAATTATTCATCATGATCACCTAGTTCAGGCATCAGTAATTCACACATAACCTCAAGATCTCATCTTTCTTCTTGGCGAACAACACTAGGGATTCCCATGGGGAATAGTATGGTCTCACAAAGACCTTCCTCCTAAAATCAAACAACTGCAACCTCATCATGAGAAGATCTATGAGATCCACTTTACAAACTATCAAAGATATTGGGGTCTTCCATGGGATTATGTTAATGAATAAGTTTATCTTTAGGTACGGATGTAAGCCTAGAACATCCTCAAGAAAGACATCCTTATACTCAACCGACATAGAAGGAAACTAATAGCCCCTAGAATCCACTACTCCAAGATTAATTATAGAAAATTGGTGAGTAATCAGATGTAACCTATTAGGTATGATTCAATCCTACTCTAACTAGGACTCCTCCTCTCTAATAAAGTAAACCCTAATCCCATAAATGTGGTAACACTACAAATTCCACCTAAAATAATCGATGTTTTCATAAAGAGTGTATCAAATGTCCTTTCCTAAAATGAATTTTTAAGGCATCATCACTGACCTAAAGAGATCCCATGAAAAACTATCTCCTCATATCATCAGATCCCGCTATCAGAAAAAGTTCATGTTCACTAATTCATCTCTAGTAGGAGTCTTCAAGCGTAAGGGTTGAGCAAAGGGATAAACTGAAACCTCCAGGTATCAAACAATGGATATACCAAGAGTGAAGATTGTCTCTATATAAAAAAAATTTAGCTATGGTATAATATACATAGGTCGTACCACTAATAATTCCTAGATCCTTTGGATTATATGCTTCCACAACCAGCACATGTCCCCACACCATCGACTAGCTCTTTAAGCCTAGTTGGGACCACCCGAGGGTTGTGGGGGGATATGTCAAACTATCTAACTCCTTTTCATAGCTCTCCCTACTCCGCAACCACATACAATATACTAAATAACACCATTCTATTACCTCTTCATATAACTAGGTGACACATCCACTATCTCACTATTAGACATATGATAAGTCAAATAATACCACATGTGAGGTTCTGATCCATCACAAGAGTATAAATGCATATCTCTAGGCTAACTACACCCACCACAAGAGACCCGAATAGTAGAACCTTAGTCATAAGACCAAATAATAACATTTCTTGCATGTCCAGAACCCAACATATATCATCATCTTCCTACTACTAAAGTATAATCCCTTGTATGCCGACTACTAGAACCCATTGTTGTTTTATTCCGATCCTAAAATATTACTATCACCAAGGAACACTCTTTTACCCCCACCCTATGTAAGAATATATATATTTATACCATTGTCTTGGATGTGAAACCAAATACCTCTCTCAGAGGACTGTTCAAAAAATAATGGACCTTAAACCATATCCATAGAATTTCATGAGAGGTAGGTAAACCTCAATTAATACACAACCATAGTCATACTACACTATTGTCACTCAAAATTATTTATTTAGGAAGGGCAAGGAAAGGAAAACAAGCAGTACGAAACCAAAGGGAAAAGGAGGAGGAGAACAAAATCATGGGGGTCTGAAATAGTGTAAGCCAAGGGCGTCCCCTCTCACAAGATCCTCTCCCTCGGCCTTGAGAGTGCTCCTACCGTCGAGGCCCAAAAAGACCGAATTGTTGGACGCAATAGAGGCAAGGTGGTCGGCCACTTTGTTACCCTCGCGCCAAGTGTGAGCCACTTTGGCATTGCTTGTCAGGAGGCCTTTGCATTTTCTGATAGTTTAGGAGATAGACCAGGGGGTATTACCATTACCTTGCAGAGCGTTGAAGAGGGCCATGCAATCTGTCTCTGCTTCACTGATGAGAATATTATGATGGCAACATAGCATGAGCCCGGAAAGCATGGCTAAGGCCTCCGCCTGGAGAGAGTGACCGCGCCCATATTGGGCTGTGAACAGCAGGATGACAGAGCCCCTGTAGTCACGGGCCACTCCGCCACCCCACATGATGCCTTGGCGAAAGGATCCATCCGTATTCAGCTTTATACCCGTGGAAGGAGGCATCCAGCGTACCCAGTGACCTGCACCAGCTCTGAGAGAAGCAGCGGCAGCCGTTGCGTTCGGTTGAAAGGGGCAGAGCGAAGGAGAAAGCTGCAGCTGGCTGTTCGACCTGAGGAAATCAATGAGCAGACTCCGAGTTCTGATGATGATGGATCTCCCAGACGGCCAAACACCTTCATGCCTGGCCATATTCCGTGCTTGCCAGATGCACCAAAGACCAGCAGTAAAGATAGCAGCCCGAGCCTTCCTCTCCGTGCTCTGTTCCGGTGCTCCCTGGAACCACTGATCCAAGAAGTTAGCTTCAGAAAAAACCTGCCCATTATAAGCAGTGAGACCGCCAAAACAACTCCACACCACATGTGCCCATGCCCCTTCGAAGAAAAGATGGAAAGTGCTCTCCTCCTTAGCATGGAAGCACAAACATCTGGACACCATAGGGATGCCGAGCCTTTTGATATTATCGTCAGTTGGAACTGCACGGTTCCGGATGCGCCAGGAGAGAAAACTATACTTGGATTGAATTTTTCTGCACCACATGGTCTCATGCCATGGGTCGGGACTGTCATGAGAGTGCAAGGTTTTCCGAAACTCTTTGGTGGAAAAAATTCCTGAAGCTGAAGGAGTGAAAACACACTGGTCAGGCTCCATATTTAACTCAATACTCTCATAGGTTGCCTGCTGATCTTGGTTCAACACTGCCCTGATAAAAGAGGGAAACCTGCTTTCCTCCTTAAAAGAAATCTGAGGGGCCGGACAGCCAGGAAAACTAAGCCTTGAGCCAGCCCAATTATGGTGCCAAAACAGGATATCCCCTTTACCAATGACCCAGCGTGATAGGGGAAGGAGGGAGGGAAGGAAAGCGGCAATCATGGACCAGAGGGGAGAGGTGAAACGGGACCCAAGAGCAGGAGCATCACTGCAGCGAGGGCTCATTACCCTACCCCACAAGGACCTACCCTCAAGGGCCTCCCAAGCCAGTTTAGCATGCATGCACTGAATGGTGTCAAAGAGGTTTTTGAAATCAATACCTCCATTCCGGATAGGTTGGGCCATTCTCCTCCAAGAGACCCAGTGACGTTTCCCTTCAGAGAGGGCATCCCAGAGAAAACCAGCAAGGATCCTGTCAATGGACGTAATGACTCCCTTAGGAACTTTGATGGATGCCATCGCGTGAACAGGAATAGAAGACAGCACGCTATTGATGAGGATGATCCGGCCGCCGAAGGAGAGAAATCTGTTCTTCCAATTGAGTATTCTGCCTGTGATTTTCTGCACGATGTGATCAAAGTCATGGATGTGGAGTCTTTGAGGGGAGATTGGTGCACCAAGGTAGTCAACAGGAAAGTTTCCCCTTTGCATGTTCAGACTGTTCTCTAAGGTGGTCACACGCCTTGCCTCGCACTTATTGGATATAAAAAGGTTACTCTTAGAATGGTTGATGAGTTGGCCGCTCCAGTGGAAATATTCCTCCAGCACTTTAATGAAACTTCGGACTGATCTTAAGCTTCCATTCAAGAAGACCAAGGTGTCATCAGCAAACATGAGGTGAGTCATGCTGGAGGAGAGTGTACGAATACGATATGGGAGAATCTGCCCTTGGTTCCTGCTCCTGTTAAGTAGACGGCTAAGCACATCCTGGGCAATAATGAAGATGGTAGGGGATAGGGGGTCCCCCTGCCTGAGACTACGGGTGGCTTTGAAAAACCCATGAGTCTTCCCCATGAAGGAGACAACCAGCCATGAAGAGCTGAAGCATCTAAAGATAATGTCGGTGGCCCGGGAAGAAAAGCCCATACCTGTGAGCACTTTGTTTATGAAGCTCCATTCAATTCTGTCATAGGCCTTACTCATGTCCAATTTGATGGCCATATTTGAACCATGAGATTTGATGTTAATGTCCGAGATCAGCTCCTGGGCCAAAGCAATAGCTCCTTGTATAGACCAGCCTTTCACAAAGCCATGCTGCTCCAAGGAGATCCAGAGGGGAAGAAAGCGAGACAGCCTTTTGTTGATGATGCAGGAGAGGATTTTATAGGGGAAGTTGCACATGCTGATAGGCCTATAATGATTCAGAGAATATCGGTCTTTGATCTTAGGAATAAGCACCAACGTTGTTGCACTGGCCACACGAGGGAGAATGCCACCCCGAAAGAAATCTTGGATGGCTAGGACAACATCATGCTGAACAACTGACCAGGATTCCCTGTAGAAAGACCCCGGAAAGCCATCCGGCCCCGGAGCGCTCTCTGGATTAAGGCTCATCATGGCCTCATGGATCTCCTTCTCGTTCGGGATTGCTTCAAAGGACTCATTGTTCTGGCTGGAGACTTGAGAGGGTATCACATCAAGGAAGGGGGCCTTGCCACTTGGGTAACCCTCAGGCATACCAGGGTTAATGCCTGCAAGCAAAGCCTTAAAATGGGAGAAGGCCAACCCACCAACCACATCCCTATCATCAGTGTAAGAGCCATCCTCCAGTATCAGATTGGGTTTGAGATGACGCCGCTTTTCCTTAATACAAGCATGAAAATAGGCAGTGTTTTTGTCCCCCTCTCGAAGCCATTGAACCCTGGATTGCTCACGGGCAAGGCGCTCTTGTGTTAGGAGAGCTTCCACCAAACTGTCTTTCTTCCTAGCAAGGTCTTCAAACACCTGGTCATTCCAGCCATTTTCAAGACTAGCTTCAAGTTGTTCAACCTCTTTCAAGAGCACATCTGTATCCTTGTCATTTGGGGGCACCTGTTGAAAACAGACTAATATGTCTTTCCTTAGGCGTCTCAGTTTGTTGTGGAGCCCGATCCATAGGTGACCAAATTCCGGAGGCCCCCACGAGCTTTTGACCACTTGATTATAGCCTTCCATGCGAGTCCAAAGGTGAGAAAATTTGAAAGAGTTATTGGTCTTCTGTCTTGAGGACAGGGAGAGTAGCAGGGGGAGTGATCAGAAACACTGCGGGTAAGATGAGTTACCTGAGCATTGGGCTAGGCGGAGATGCCATGAATATTAGCCAAGCACCTATCAAGGCGGCTCCAAGATCCGCGTCCTCCTCTTTGATTGTTACACCAAGTGAAGCGGTCCCCGGAATAACCCATGTCGGAGAGACCCTTACCGCCCATGAATTGTACAAACTCTAAGCTCGCCTTCCGAGGGAAGGGACCTCGCCCCCTCTTCTCATCCGGATCAGCAATGACATTAAAATCGCCGCCAACAAACCAAGGAGAGTTGCCTGGGTAAAAATAATGGAGCCCCTACCATAAAGAGCACCTTTTGTGGGGATCACAACTCCCATAAATGAAAGATGCAAAAAAGGAGTCATTTCCAATTGTCACTTTGGTTGTGATGGATTGGTCATCAGCAGCAAGCTTGGCCACTGAGATATCCTTTTGCCAGAAAATCCAGATGTGGTTATTAGTTGGGTCTGCATGCATAAAGCCCTGCATCCTGATTTTGCGGGCAAACTCCCCAATTTTGGAATGATCTTGCTTTTGCTCCAAGATCACGACAATAGAGGCCCTATATTTCTTCGATTCCATAACAATGTAGTCAGTTTTTACCCGTGCCCCTAGGCCACGGGAATTCCAGATGAAGATGCACGTCATTGAAATAGGGGGCGCCTGGCTTTGGCCCCAGGCGAACGTAGCTCACGCGGAGGATTAGAGGGGGAAGCAGAAAGACCTCTGCGTTGAGATCTCGTGCGCACACCAGAAGGAGGTGGCAGGTGGAGAAGCCCCTGCGGAGAAGAGAAAGCCAGCTGATTGAGGGCAGGAACCTCGCCTCTGCAGAGCTTTCCATGAGGGGAAGTATCCTGAGCAGCTGGAGAGAGAGCACCTGTGACCCTCTTCTCCTCCCAAGTAGGAGGACCGATGGTCAGAAGCATGGCACCCTTAGAAGCCTGGGAAAGGAGCGAAAGTGACTGCTCCTCAGTCGGCAAGAGGGAGGAGCAACTGGGTGCTCGAGAGGAAGCACTTCGGAAAAACAGACCGCCCATAAGGTTCTCTCGGATCCAGATGGCTTTGAAAAACGGTTCCATGGGAGGCTGGGATGACGCCAAGCCTGGAGGAGCATGCTGCATAGATGAAACCAGAGGAAGGCAGGATTGGGTAAACTCATTGAGGTGAGGCCCCGCCGACGATGATCTGCGGCAAACAACCCGCGGAGCAGCTAGGACAAGGTCAGGAACAGCATTGTGAGTGGACTCCAGGGAGACCACTGGTTGGGGGACACAAGGGGGGACAAGAGGATCAGACCTCCTAGCAATACTCAGCTGGCGCTGAGGTTTAGGATCACTGGCTGGGGGGCGCCGATTCCTACACCGGCCTTCAGAATGGCCTTGAAGCCGACAGAAGGGGCAGTACCTCGGAAACACTGGATAAAGGATGTCCTGCTTCCAAACCAACAAGTCGGGCACCCGCAGGCAGAGGCTTTCCGGAGGAGGGAGGGAGAGGTCCAAATCCACGCAGATGCGTGCGACCGAGGACTCCTCGCACCTTGCTGTGCGATCATCGGCACAAAGGAAACCCCCAAGAGAATCACCAATGGCTTTAAGGAAAGCCTGATTTTGAAAAGGGAGCGGGAGACCCGGTAAGCTGAGCCACACCGCCGCACGGGGACCCTCTTTCCCTGAGTGAATCTCCATCGACCAGCGCACCAGGTTGAAACGCAAGCGCCCAGCCACCCGCGGAGCTTTGCACCAAGCCTGCACGAAGTCTGCTTCCGAGGACAGAGCCACACAGAAGGAATTGCGGTGGATTTGCGAGATCTGGGCAGGCGAGGAAAGACCCCACGAATCCACAAGGCCCCGAAAGATCGACAGAGAGGGCATCGCGCCGCCAAATCTAGCCACGAGAGTCCACTGCAGGCAACCCACCGCCTCCTCAAAAGCTGCCACAGGAACATCCAGGGTGATACGGGGAACAACCCGGGACAGAGAGGGAGAAATCCGTCCGAGTTCTGGAAAGAAGGGGGACGAGAAGGCCGGGGAAGGGCCACAGAGGGCAGCCTTGAAGGAACAAGGCGGATTCCCAGCCTGAGGGGCATGGAAAGGGGGAGGAGAGACAGGCGGGGAGGCCTCCCAGCGGGGCTGACCAGGGTCAAAAACCGCCGGAGGTGGGCAACACAGAGGAGGGGGAACGGGTGTCGGCGCGCAACCAGACGAAAAAATTTGAATCTTAGGAGGCGCGTGAGGCGCGTTCTGAGGGGGGGGGGGGGAAGCCATCAAGAATACCCTATCACCCCCTACACTATTGTAGATATAACATTTACTAGATGTTCACCACTCACATCATAGATAGTGAGTACCCCTCCCTGTAGATATGATCAAACTCTATTAATGAAATGGTTTCCTTATCACACTAAAGAACCACTAGGCTCCACAAATTCACTACAGAACCATGATGAAGGCTCAATGTCAGGACCATCATCTAGTATGCAAGTGTCCATAAGAGACAAAAGACTCACAAAACTGCCACAATCCAATCCTCATATTCCCATGTGTTGGGATCTCCCGTGATCCTAATCGGTCCCTAACACTAAAACTCATAAAGCATTATCAACCTAAACACCATATCCATTGATATTTTGGGCACCATCTTCTTCTCAATTGGTGGAGGAATGACTGGTATACCACCCAGAAGCATTTCATCCTAAATGGGTCCCTATTTCCCAGCCTCTTCACTGAGGGGATCTTCCTCTTGATCATGCAACTAAATCCTAGAAAGAAATAATTTTAGGGTAATCTTGAAATAGAAAAGATGTACCACGGTCAATGAGTATATCAAGGTTGATGACTCAAGAAGGACATGGATACACAACCCATTCCAATATTATTAATGTAATAATTTTTCCCATACAACCAATTTCTAGATATACCGCGTCTATAGAAAGGTGATAAGGGCCTAGTATATGGATATGGTTTTCATCACACTAACATAGGAGTCCTTGACTTGGAATCCGATCTCGATAAGCATAATTAGGTTTCCATAAAACCCAAACCAATTTCATAGCTATAAAAAATTCTGAACTACAATCCCAAGATGGAACACTAATCTAATACCACTCAGTCATGACCTGACCCATAGAGGCCCACCTGGATGGCGATTAGCTGAGAGTGGATACCACACGAAAGCCTCAAATAGGGAAGGGACTAGATAATAGCCCTGAGTATGAATAACACTCACCTAGGAGGCCTTACCATTGGGTACCTATATGAACAAAAACATCTCCAAGACCATTAAAATGATTAAATATAAAATAAAACCAATACTGAATGGATACATACATATAAATCCCACAATCAAAGTAAGATAATGGTTCCTAAAATAATAAAGGTCCAAATACCTTCCCCTAAAAAACATTAATGAAGTCAAACCTTCTAGAAAGATGGGATAATAGTAAAATTTGACTCTTGTTATGAACTACAGTCTGTCTATACCAAATTTAATGTTAGTATTTTCTTTGTATCATGAGAACCCCATAAAATGGATAGTAATCTACATCAAACATGACACATTAAATAGGATCCCTTGTAGGTGTGATTATTAAAATACCCTATAGGACACCTCAAAATCTATAAGAATAAATAATCAATAGTATTCATCCCATAAATAATATATATATCCCAAAATGAAACATATAATAAAATGTACAAACATACTCATAGTCGACCCTAAGTTTCAAGGTAAGTTCACAACTGCATTACTAGCCAAAGATTCTACTTGGGAATTCATGACCATACCCAATAAAAATATCTCACTATTTGACAATGATAGCACTCATTCAATCCATCCAATATGTCCTTCTCATTCGGTCTTCCCTTGAGGAAGGGAATGATGGAAGTATAAAAATATTGATACTTATATGGATATCACACCCACATCAATGGGGTATACCAATAACTCAATCTTTAGTAACCCACTATGTATGTGGTCAAAGATCATTTAAAATATTTTTGATGATTCCAAGGACCCCACTAAGGTAAAATGTTGATAGGGGATCCCTTCTCTGCCTCTGGGAGTGATTCTTACAAATATAAAAAAAATAATCACTTAGATATGATCACAATACTATAATTATTATATAATACCATAAAATACCGCACAGGGATAAATCTAAGGAACACACAATTAAGAAAACTAACCCACGCTGTGGAAAATAAGGTATTCAAGTCATATTTGAAGAATTACACGTTGTGTACTATAAGTTCACAGTTTGTCTCTTCATCATGAGGTGTACCTATGTCCCATAGACCTTTCCCATATTTTTCCCATGTACACCTTTTCTTCAATGTGTATGTGGTCATGTCCATGTACCAAGACAGTTTTGAGTATATAGCTCTACCCATGCACTCTATCTATCTCATGTACATGTTGGTATTGTTTTCTTGTCCATGTATATGATTGAGTATACTCTAAGATGCACATTGAGCTACCAGGTAAGGGTCACAAGGCATGAGAAAGGTGTCACATGATGTTTTATATTTTTATTTCAGGTGGAACCCAAGAACTATAGCTCGGGCCCCACACACAGCCTATTTTCTTCTATTTCACATCATGTAGTACAAAAATTTCAATATTCACATGGTTCTTAATGTTTTCTCCAAATTCTATCACTACCACCACCAAACATGCCTAAAATATTTGGATCTGATGTTTACCTAGCTTATCCATCATCAATAGCTAGATTCCAGCTTCTAGTTCAATAGAAATTTATTTCCTAAAACCACACCTTCATCTTATGCAAGAAACGAGTACATGACCCTCAAAAATCAAATCCTAATTCATTTTCAACACCTTCATTGAATGATATTATCATAAAATAAATCCTAAATCTCTGGAATTAGTTTGTTGCGCCACAAAATAGTTTCAAAATAACATATTACTCGGTATTCGTTGAACCACCAACAAAAATGATTGACATCATTAAAAGCATGAATAATGTGGGAATGTACGAAAAAATATAAACATGAGGAACAGACCTTAGGTAATTTTTGTGTTAGAATAAATTCATTTTCATTATAATGGAAATAAATAGATAAAAATTAAAATATTGGAGAAATACCCAAATCCCTAGAGAAAATAATCTTATACTCGCAATATGTTGGATCAACAAACTAATTTGTTAGTTGAATGATTTGTGATCTTCATATAATAATAAATCAAGGATAAATACCCATAATAAAATGTCTTAACTAAATATTATGTTTATATTTGATGAATAATAGATTTGGAACTTTTTATTGATGATATCCATAGGTTTTTTTGGCACATTGATCGTTAAATCTCGATTTGTCGAAGTTTTTCCATGGAAACTCCTCCAATAGATCCTCTCTCAAATTACAAGGTTATTAAGCCAACCTTGGAATTTTTTTATAGAAAAGTTTTTATATAATTTAATTGTTTTCTATTTTATAATAAATAAACATTATTTATTTTAATTAATTATTTATTATTTATTCCTGTGATGAATTTTTCACAAACTCCAGATAAAGAAAAAAATTATTTCAGAAAAATGGTAAAACCTACTCACTGAACTCAATGAACAAAGTAGATTTCATATCCAATACACTAATTGGGATTTATTACACTCAATTTGGAATTCTGATCATGTTTTATAGTAATATATATAACATTTTTCAAATATCAATTCTGGGATCATAGGACCTCGAAATATCTCCCTCTCTCAGTGCTTAGCTTCGAAAATATTGCTATATATATTTCTATTATTTACACGGAAAAAATAGGGAAATTAAATTATTTCATTAATATAATAACATAAAATTATATTGGATATTATGATGTTATTATATCATCATAATTGAGAAACAATTTAAGGAGGTAGAAGAATAAATAAAATAAAAAAAACTCGATTAAGAAAAATACTTTTTATTTAGACCGCCTCTCTAAGATTGTACCCAAATCCTCCCTGTATTGGATTTATAATAAATATAAGGAATATAGGATGTGGTAAAGAAGATAAGGAAGGTATTTGGATAATTATTGGATGAATCAAATTGTTTTTTATGTTTTTAAATGACAGGGGAGGGGGTACCCTTTTGTATGGGTGGATTAGTGGAATTCTTGTAAATACCCAAAAATATTCAATAATGGGAATTCAATCTCAATAATAGTACGTAAAAAAATAATAAATAATGGGTATAAGGATATATAATACATATAATAACCTCTAAAACAAAAAGAACATGTTTTAGGAATTTTTACTTCTTTACCTCTAAAGTTACTCTCTCTTAATTTTTTTTTACTATTGTAACTATTTTTTTCCTATTTCTATAATCAATTATGGAAAAAATAATAATTTGACCTTATTATATAATATTTATTCTATTTATTCAATATATGGAATCCATTTTGTCGATTTCAATAAATATATGTTTTATAATTTTATATAAAATAAAACTCATAGACACGTCGAAAAAAAGGTTTTTCAAGAAATGCATTTTTCAAGCATATGATGATCTTATACATTAAATTTGATAAGTAATAATAATTAAAAAATAATAATTTATATTTATAGATATATAATCTATAATTTTTATTGAAATTATTTCATATTATGGTTTATATTAATTATTTTAAATGGAGAAAAATTGTGTACATTAAAACAATTTTCAAAATAAATGTTGTTTAAAACATAAAAATAAAATTATATTAAAATCTAGTATAAAGTTTATTTAAATTTAAATTAATGGATTAAATATAACTAAATAATAATTATGTTAATTTTAAATCAATTTAAATGAAAAAATTTTCTTTGAAATAACTAATTTGTTTTAAATAAATGATTGATTGACTAAAAATCTATATTTTAACTATTCATTAAAAACTAAATATTTTATAAAAAAAGTCCTAAAATTTTACCCTCACATAATTTTTAAATTATGATTCCAAAAAATAAAATTTTAAAAATAATATCCAAAAATGTTTCAACGTGCAATTATATTATTTTCTCATAAAAGCAATAAAAATTATATTTATAGGTAACATATTTTTTATGATAAAATATTATTATTAAATATGGTTGATTATTTATTAGTAATTTATCAAACAAATATATTTAATAGAAAATTTAAATATATTTCATAAATTATTTAATGATATTCATATCCACCAAATTAATGTATTTTTTATAATGGTAATATATTTTTCAGTTCGGTTAAGATAGTTGTTGTGTGTTGTATACACTATTAAACATTATATTCTTATTTTAAAATCCTAGGGTGTAAAATTTTAACCCATTAAATAAATTTCATCAACTCAATTTTAAATTTTGATCTATAATCAAATGTTTTACATTTTTGAATTCCTATCTGAAAAACCCACAACGTAAAAAGGGTTACAAAGCATATTTATAAAAATAGTGAAAGGGAAATACAAAGGTCATCTAAAATATCACCTGACTAGGTTTCCATGTAGGATAACATTGGTGGGAATTGAAAATATGGAAATATAAAAAAATGAAAAATAATTATGGAGAGATATAGAGATCTTTGATCATAAGAAATTAAATAATCCAGAGAAAGTCAACAACCATGAAACAATAAATCAGTGATGGGTTAAAAGATAATTAATTAATCATATGTGAAGGTACTATAATAAACAAATATATTTGTAGATCATTTTCCTACAGTTTTTTTTTATTATTTTAATATTATTATATTGAAAACCATAAAATATACTAACTTTATCACTTTTTATTTCATAAACACGTTTTTATCCTTTGGTTGTGATTTGATCACATTCCTCATTACCTCTTACTATAAGGAATGAATTTCCCATATAAAACACTAACGCGTATGGAACTAAGTTTAAAATTTAATAGATCTTAATATCCTTATAAGAGTAACCATATATTTAAAAAATCTTTACTACAAACAAAATGGGTATAAAAATTATGATTATACCCTAAATGAATATGAATATATTAATCTCAAAAATTCAAAAAAAAATGTTTAACATTAATCAGTCATTAAATAGGTATCTATATTTCCAAAAAACCACAATAACATCAACGGTACATAGGATATTAACCTCAATTGTTATCTAATACCATTCATCTAACATTTCTAAAAAACATGATATCACATTTCCCAAAAAATCATTTGCATCAAACCAAAAGGTTATATATATATATATACCAACTCAATGAAACATTTCAAAAAAACATTAATCTACTAAAAATCCTAAAAAAATAAAAAACAGTGATCTTATAATATGTTTCCCAAAATCAAAATAATAATTATCCATAAAATCATTTATATAAATTTGATTTTAATATTAAAAATAAATCATTTAGTCTAACGGTTGGTGTTATACCCTTATCTCCATTCTGTTGTGAGGTTAAGCCTCATGGAATTTTTAGATAGGATGAGTTGTCATCTGCATGTGGGTTTTCCTTTTTAGGAAAATTATTAACATAATTCTAATAATGTTCCCAATAATACAATGAATATCCTCAAAATACATTAATCAAAAAAATCAGTTTTTAACCACAATAATATTCTATATAGATTATTTTTTCCATAAAATAAAATGAACATAATTTACCATAATTACCTTAATATCAATCACATATCAAATATTATATTTTCCTCATTGATATTTTATAAAAAAATTCCACCTTACAATAAATAACTTTTTCTTGTACATTGGTACCATTCAATATATTCTTACAAATCCTTCAATAAAATGTATTTTAGAGATATCCGTTGATGTTTCATGATTCTAAAAACCATTATACCATTAAAAAATTACTTCAACTTCTTGTATCTCAAATTCACTCACCTAAACAAATAAATCATTCTAATTGAATGATTATTGGAATACAGAACCTTTGGAATTAATCCATAGATTATTGGAATTTATTTTTTTAATGACCAAGTTCCACAAATCTATGACATTGAACTATTAGTGGTTTCATAGGATGAACATTATGTCCATGTGTCTCTCTAACAAGGTTATTCATTTTCCTTTTGCAATTAGCTGCTTTGTGCCCTCTCTTCCCACATATAAAGGAACTTACAATTCCTTTATGTCGTTTTTACGTGAGTTTTTCCAAAAAAAAATCATGGAGGAAAATAATTACATTTTTTCAATTCCAAACAAGTAAATTCATTACATTTATCATTAAATTGGTTGGGGCATACTTTATCTAATTTCCCAACATTGACTCAAAGAATAAAAAATGATAAAAATACATTAACTAATAATCATAAAAAAGTAAAACATAAAAACCTATGAGGATTGACATATAAATTATTAGTATATCCTAACTAATGAGTATCCATGTGTATATATAGGTTATCCATTGTAGCTTCTAAAGTCAGATTTTTGAACATGATTATTTTTTATGTACTTAATAATGGTTGGTAATGTATTTTGGAATTTACAATCCATCCAACATTAAGATATTTTATTTAAGAAAGGGGAAAAATCCCAGAAAAGTCACGGTGGGCGAAAATAGTGAAGTCTGAGAGCATCATCCATTAAAATACTTACACATTTGTGGGGAAGGGACCCGGTGGTGGTAAAAATGGTGCATGAATTTACCAGATAGATACGAAAGGCTAGGAAGTCTACAACCTTATTACCCTTTCTCCACATGTGGGAAATAACCATGTGACTGGAAATCAGGTTTCTACATTTGAGAACAATATAGATGACAGACCAAGGGATTGTGATAGCCTTTGTGAGAGACCCTTGGAGATTGGAGAAGTCTGTATCGACTCCTACAAGAAAAATATGGTGAGAAAGACACATATACAAACCCTTATTCATGGCCAACGCTTCAGAATGGAGAGATTCACCCAAGACAAAAGATGCACTAAAGGAAAAGATGACTGAATCGTCCCGATTGTAGACAACCCCTCCCCCTATCATCATGTCATTGATGAAAGACCCATCGATATTCATTTTGAGTCCAGACACTAGAGGAAACCATTCCACCCATTTTCCTTGAGAAGTTGATCTAAGAGAGATGTTGGGAGAGGATTTACCTTGCAAGAGCTGACGAAGAGAAAGAGAAGATTCCTAGCATTTAAACAGAGGACCTAATTCATCGGCTAAAGAGCGAGCCCAAACAAGAATAGATAGATTCAAGTTATTCTTTCCCTCGTACCACCACTTGTTGCGAGCATTCCAAAGAATCCAACAACCTGGGGCCATGACCATCATCCATGCCCTACTCTCCTGTGATTTTTCCTGTGCATTTTGAAACCATCAAAGCAGAAAATTACTACCATTGAACTCTTAAACATGTATTCCACAGAAAATGCTATGTCTATTCCACACAGTCGTCACCCATTCCCCTGTGAAGAATAGATGGTTTATGGTCTCCTCACTATGACAGTAGCAACAGCTCCATTGAGAGGCCAGCGTGACACGTCACCATCATATGAGATCGTTAGTCAGCAAGGCATGATTATGGATGTGCCAAAGTTGAAAGGAGATATTAACCAAAATTTCCTTACACCACAGGGATGCTCCCCACCCCTCAATCTCAGAAACCCCATAAGTAAACTACCGATATACTTTCATTGAGAATATCCGGGAGGGGGTGAAAACTAGTTTATGAAGTTCTAAAATATGTGTGATGTTGTTGAAAGTAGCCTACTCCTGGAGATGAAGGGTCGCATGGATAAAAGAAGAATAAGTGCTGGAATGAGAAAAAGAGATGTCTGAAACAGGGAAACCCGGAGACACAAGAATCATTCCCATCCAGTTCGTGTTCCAGTACCCTATCGATCCACATCCAACAATCCAACGAGAGTGCTGTTGAAGGGCAGGTAAGTGAATCTGAATTGAGTTCCATAGTCTGGAGCTCTTACCCTCTGAACCGACCGCACCCTTTTCATATTTGCTATGAATAAACCTTTCCCATAACAAATTCCCTTCTGTGAAATCCCATACTAATATTTCTTGGAGACTCCCCATGGTATCATTGACACTTTTCATGCAAATTCCTCTACATTCAAAATCGTAAGCTAGTCTATGCCAGGAAGCCCAATGGAATTTCCCTTCCCTATGCACTTCCTAAATGAAGCCATTAAGGATTTTTTTTATATGCTCTATAGGATAGATTTTGGGACAATGAGGGCAGACAAGACATGCATGGGGATGGAGGAGAGGAAGATTTTAACCAAGGTTATCTGCCCGCCAAAGGAAAGGAAGTAATTTTTCCAGTTGAGAATGCAGCTAGAGATTTTATCAATAACCTCATCATTGTGATGAATCTGAATTCCACCTATAGAGATTGGGGTATGCAAATCTTCCAAGGAGAAGGATCTTTTTTGTATTCTCAGACTATCAGTAATTCTCTTTCCCCATGTAGCCAGATAAGAAATAGGGAGATAAACACTACTCTTCAACCGGTTAATGGATTGGCCGCTCCATTTATAATATATTTCAAGAACCCGATCAAGCTCCTAGATTTATCTAATATTACCATTCAGGAAAAGAAGCATATTATCTACAAAGAAAAGGTGGGAGGGTCCTTTGATGTTAGGTTTGCAATGGAATGAACTCATGTGGCCCTCATCAATGGTTTTGTTGAGATATCTACTAAGCATATCTTGAACAAAAATTAAGTCACTTGGGGAAAGAGGGTCCCCTAGTCTTACACATAAGACTGATTTTAAGAATCCATTGCTTCTCCCCATGAATGTGATGGAAAACTAGAGGGATAAAATGCATCTGAATAAGAGATCAATAGATAGTTCAGAGAACCCCATGCATCGTATAACTCTAATGAAGAAACTACACTCAATCCTATCATATACTTTGTCCATATATAGCTTAATAGAAATGTTAGAGCCATGAACTTTCTTATTGATATCATTTATCATTTCATGAGCAATGTTTATGGAAACTTGGGTAGATCTCCCAAAAATTAAACCATGTTACTCCTCATAAATCTACTTTTGAAGATGTTAGGATAGTCTCTTGTTGAGGACCATTTCAAGTACTTTGTAAGTAAAATTACACATACTGGTCAGCTGGTACTGTTTAAGGGAAGAGGGATTAGAGAATTTTGGGAAGAGTAAAAGGGTGGTTGCACAATAGACCCTAGGTAGACTCCTCCCACGGAGAAAGTATTGTATGATCCCCACGGGTTATTTCTTAATGATATGCCGAGAATTAATGTAGAAAGAACCAGGAAATCTTTCCGGGCCCGGGGCACTGCTAGCATTGAGGGAGGATACAGCCTCCCAAACCTCCCCCTCATCCGGTGTGAATTTAAAGAGGTAGTTAGTATCAGGGGTAACACAAAGGTGAATTCTATCAAAGATGTCAGAATGGACTGAGGGGTAATTGTCCTTCATGTTAGGGTTAACATCCGCAAGTAAGGAGCGAAAAAATGAAGCGGCCATACCTCCCACAATATGTGGGTCATTGGTGAAGGATCCATCCTCAATCAAGATGTTTGGAGCCATATAACTTTTCCTTTCATGAATGAATGTATGGAAAAAGGCAGTATTTTGGTCTCCCTCCTTAATCCAGGTAACTCTATCTTGATCCCAAACTACACATTCCTACTCAAGGAGAATTTCATCTAGATGGGTCTTCATGCTGATCAGGTTACTAAACATGTCATCATCCCATCTATATTCAAGCTCTCTTTCTGCCTATTCAACATCTGCCTTCAGGACGTCAATGACTGGGAAATGAGAGGGTTTGCTGGATTCCCATATAAGAAGATAACCTTTCATCCTTAGGATTTTGTTATGAAACCCAACCCAAGACCCTTCGCTCATATGTTTTCCCCATGAGGTACTCATTATTTCATGATAATTAGGGTCATATATCCACCATCCGGAGTAGAAAAAATGGGTGTTTATGCTTGTGTTACCATCCAGACTAATAAACAGTGGGGAATGATCTGAAATTTCCCGAACCAAGTGCTCAACTTTCGCTTTTGGGAAGGAAGTAATGGATTGACTATTTTTCAAGCAATGATCTAAACGACACCACCTATGGTGATTCCCCCTTGGATTGTTACACCAAGTGAATTTATCCCCCGTAAAGCCCATGTCCCAAATTCCATTGCAGGCTGCAAAACTCGCAAAATCTTGCTGGTCTTTCCTTGAATAGACTGCTCCCCCATTCTTTTTTGAAGGGTCCATAATGACATTAAAATCACCTCCCACAAACCAGGCCAAATCACCCATGCCCAGAGTGTCCAGCTCCTGCCAGAGGGATTCCCACTCCCTCAGACTATCAAACCATGTTTATAGAAATGCCTATTTTCATACACCATGTGATGGTTGAGTCCAACTCAATTCACCCTTTTCATTGTTATTACCCCTTAGTACAACTATTCTAGATACACAACCACATTTAGTATCTAGACAAGGATTTATTTAATCAGAAAGCACATGATCTATCCTTCACCAATACTCTAGTATATTTTCATAAATATAGATTTCTATTTATACTTATCTCTACGTTTCTCACTAAATTTTTCTCATCCTAGTTTTGATAGGATAAATAAAACATTTTTCTAACTCCAACTATAGATACCTAAGACTTATACAAACATTATTGCATAATTTTTAAACTAAACATCTATTAATTACAACCTAAAGAACATGAGGATTAGATTATTGGGAAGACGAAATTCAAAATAAATAAAAATGAGACTAAGAATACAAATTTTTTTATTCTGTATAATGTGCTCCTAGATATTTTTGGGCTCCTAAAATACATGTGATAAACAGGGGAATACATAGAAAAAATGGAAGAGTTAAAAATCATGGTAAGGGGATAAACATGATAAAAAAGAATAAAATTTCAGTCATAACTATGACATGATATCATAAAATAGAAGAAAAATGAGTGATAACATGGGAGAATAACATATATATATAATGGTATCATTAGAACATGTCATCATAGGAAATAGTGTAGAAACATATAACATGACATAAACATGAGTCAAGGACAACTATGTAAAAAATATAAAATCATAGAAAAAGCCTCATAATGGATTAGGTTTATAGTATAATTTCATACATGTTGTCTCATCAGACAGAAAACATTAACCAATCCATTGGAATTATATCTATGTGCCCCATTGTATAAGCTATATTGGGATAACCATCACTATCTGGGTGCACCCATCATAAAATTTAAAATATTTATGTGTTTTAGCAAATTTAAATAAATCATAAGGAATAACATAATAAATTTTCATTGAAATAAAATGGTTTTTATAATACTATATCACATCAAAATAAAAAAAATCATGGCGAAAGAATTTGATAGATAAACATAATGCGTATATTACACCATCAATATAAGGTGGAATATGATAGGTATAATTCTTATAAGTGAGTATATATTATTTATAAACAATCAATAATATCAAAGTTTTTCATCGTTGATGAATATGTTTTTAAAATATTACTTGGAATTATTTTTTAGAAAAATGACCTTTTCACTTTGAAATAAATTATTCCAAATCTAAAACATTTCGAAATTTTATGGGAAAAAATTCATTTAAAATAACCATAAAACCTCTAAATTAAGACTCAAATATTTTATTGGTAATGCCAGAAGGTAATTTCATGCATGTAATATATGTTGAAAGAAGCATTCCATTCACACTATTATCAAATGGTTAATAAACTCCCTCATAGAAAATGAAATGAATATTACTTTCAATTTGTTATTTAAAAAGAAAAACATGGATCAAATTTAATTTAATAAATATTTAGTGGAATTTTAAAAAAAATATCGAATATATATTTGTATATATTGATATGGAGGAAAATAGATTTTTGAATAAAGATAGAACTAAAGTCCATTTTTCTTAAAACAAAATCCACCATTTTATATACCAAAGAGAGTGAACTTTTAATATTACATGAAAATTTCATGTATAAGAAAATTTGAATAAAATTAAATGGTCTTATTACACAATTATCAAAGAATTTCCTAAAATTTAAATTCAATAATATATCATCCTGATTAAAATGATATTGAAATACAAACATGTATGGATTTGGTAACTTTTGAATCATAACATCCCATAAATCAAGTAGATGAATTGTAATATATAATTTTAACTAAATATGAAGGATTGATAATGAAATATTTAATGGGGGAATTTTATAGATAATTTGAAAAAATAGGTGCATAAAATAACATGTGTCTCAAACAAATATGTTTTATGAGAAAACCCTTACCTCAAGTCCAGAATTTTTTGTATATGTATTTTATCTCCTGTATAATAAACATATATCAATTATTATTTTTGTTGAGGAAAATTAGTAGGATTAATACCTTATACTAAAACTTTTTTACTTCAATTATTTTAATATAGTTTGAAATTACATAATCTGTTATGCCAATGTCAGGTGTTTTGAGGCCGCTCATTTCATAATGTCAAAATAGGATCGGTGTGTTTACACTTTTCAAAGTAGTCATTGTTCAATCATATAAATATTAATAATAAATAGATAATTATATCATTTATAGATAAATTATACTTTTAAAAATCACAATTAATTATGGTTATGAAAAATGAATTACACTAGAATCATGGACATGGTAGGCCATACGTACGCACATGTAACATTACCATTTTTCGACGATCATGATTAAAGGAATTAAAGTGTTATTTTATTTTATATTAATGATAACAATTAAATATATATCATATTAATTATTTAAATTGTATTACATATACCATCCATGTAATTCAGTAACAAATGAATCACGTCACTTCGTGAGGCGGTAGTTCGTCATACACATGAATGACATTATCAAATTCAATGGATTGTAAGGTAACAAGGTATATGATATATAATTTTGTATGATTTTTTAATATGTATTTAATATAAAATATAAAAATTAAATCCATCATCATAAAAATTTGGGTGAGGTGATGATGGAAAAAATAATTACATCTGTTTACAAGGCGGTAGTCTTTCTTACACGTGAACGATGGTTTCATTTCCCCTTTGATAGAAGTGTAATTGGATTTAGGTAATTTAATTAATATAGTAGTGTATTATTACATTGTATATAATTATTTTATTATATAATCATGATTTATAAATAATTGAAAGAGATGGAAGAATAAATAAAACAATGATTCTTGGTTCAAAATGATACATCTTCTTCAGACCACCTCTTTGGGATTATACCTAAAGCCTCCCTTGATTTTCTCTATAATAAAACCAAGGAATATAGAATGTATTAATTTAGTAAGGAATTTATTTGGTTGGGTATTTTTTAAATGATTTTTTTTATGTGTAGAAAGAAGATGATATGTGGTTCCCTTTTATAAGGGAGGAGGAGGGCTTTTATGTAAATACCAAAAACTATTCAATAATGGGAAGTCACTCTTAAAAAGAGTTCTTGAAAAATTGAATAAATAAATTATTTTAATATATATTATTTTGATAAATACCACTAACACTAAAAATAATCTTTTTTAAAAAAAAATTGTCCTCTTTAACTTAAAGTTACTCACTTTTACAATTTTAATTTTGTAAGCACGGTAACTTTTTTATTTTTCATACTATTCATTTTGAAAAAAATATGTTGAACTTATTAAATAATATAAATTATTATTATTTCATCTATGGAATAAATTTTATAAAATTCAATTGACATAAGTATCATAAATCAATTTAAATTAAAACTCGCATATTTGATGGAAAAACGTTTTTCCATGAAATGCATTTTTCAACCCTAATATGATCCTATAATAACTCTATGAAATGTAACAATAATTAAATTAATTTAAATTAAAATTTAAAAATATATAATATATAAATTTATTTTAAATCATTCCTTCTTTGGGGTTAATTTAATTAGTCAAAATGGAGAAACAACATGTATATTAAAACACTTTTCAGAAAAATGTGTTTTAAAGAAAAAAAAGTAAACATATAATAAAATATATTATAAATATGATTTAAATTTAATTAATTGAATAAAATATAACTAAAAATACTTATTTTGGTTTTAAATAAAATTAAAATAACAATGTAACTTTGAAATTATTATTGTTTCTAAAATATATGATAGTTTTACCAAAAACGATATTTTTTACTATTAAATGAAAAATAATAATTTCAAAAAAATGCCTAAATGTCACCCTAAGTTAATATTTTTATTTTTATTTCAAAAAATATTCTCAATTTCTGAAATTAAATTTCTAAAAGATCAAAGATTATTTATAATATTTTCTTGTAAAATAAATAAAAAATATTTTTTCAATGAAATGTATTCTTTTTTAGAATAAAATGTTTTTATTAATGTTAAGTATTTATTTATTAATAATTTATGAATAAATTTTTAATAACTAAATTTATATAAATTTCATAAATTATTTCAGACTATTCATACCCATAAATTTAATATTTAATTCATGAAGATAATATTTTTTTTATCTTTTAATATTGGTGTTTAATTTATTATAAACTATTGAACATTATGTTATTAATTTAAAATATTAGGGTTTTGAGATACACACTGATGATAATGAAAAATACCTATCTTTATACTCATTTTTATACCTCATCCCATATGAAACTCTGATGTCAATATTTTGGTCTTGATCTCAAATGATAATAAATACAAGGATATTCAACATTAACCAATTAGTTTATTAATTTATAAATTTCACATTATTCAATAAACCAAATTTTAATTTTGTGTTTGTTTATTCATTTTAATGTAAAAAAGTCATTATACCTTATAGATTTTACATCAATTTCTATATTAGATTCCCTTTTCATAGAGAAATAATCTAGTGATACAATGGTTATTATTTATTCAACATTTCCAATTTCAACACTAATCCCATTATTTCATTTTCCGTTTTCTAACATTTAGGTACTCTTTGATACATAAATATCTACGATAATAAAATATACATTTTCATTCATAGATAAAAGCTTTGTCATGTAGTAGGGAACCATAATAAAAAATATCTTTTAGAATATCCATTAAAATAAATCACGAATCAATAACCAATGATCAAGACCGCCTCCTAAATCCTTCAAACCACAATAGTTTCATCCTTGACAACATCAATCCCAATAAATATCATCCATCCATCTCTAGAATCCAACTGTTATAGCATAGGGAAACTAGTCTATTTCTCTCCAAATGCACTAAACGTTTTTGGTTCAAAACAGTGAATATCAAGACTCTAGCATCCTAGATAATAGATATATATATAAAGGAAATATTTTCAGCACAAAAATTAAATAGAAAACTAAGTCCATTGATCCTAATAACATGTTCCATTTAAAAAAAGGATAGTATCTTTTATTATAATTAATTTATCTTTATAAAACAACAAAGAATTTTCCATTTTGAATTAACATATTCATTTATAGGAGAAATTATAGCAAGGCTAATCGTATTTAACAACATTAATTAGTGAAAAAATTATAAATAGTGACCAAAATCACAGGATTATAATCATTTTGATTTAATTTCAAGATCATATCAATTATTTATAGATAAATCACTTCACACAATTTAAAAATTCATGGTATTGTTAAGTAGTTTTATAATTTCTACTAATTACTTATAGTAAATTTCTAATATTTTAATTGATTCCCGATAATGGTTACCCAAATATATTATTATTATCCCTTAGTATGTGATATTTAGGTTGTTTCCCATTAAATAATTCATAAAATAAATAAAAAAGAGAATAATAAATAATTATAATTCAGCACTACCTATAAAATATAAAGAAATAATAAAAACTATAACATGTGATAAATACACCATTCCATTTATTTAGTTTCTAAATAAGTAAATAATAATTTTCAAATTTATGTGATAATTATTTGATATTTCATAACTTAATTTCAAGATATGTATCTTCATGTAATTAATAAAATAGAGTTACCCAGAGGAATCAAAATCATGATTAATCCAATACTGAACAAATTAAAAGATAATTATTTAATTCCTTACCTCACAAGAATATTAATGATCCACTACAAAAAAATAGGAGAGAGATAAAAGATGAGTATAGGTATGAAAATCATAAGAATTGCTTGATTGAATTTTAGGGGCCAACAAAACTAAAATAGATATGGCTTAAACATCTAAACACAAGGGAAATAAGTAAGCTCTGATGTGGTAGAACTCTATGGTTTTTTTTTGAAAAAATAGATATTGTTTATATCAAATATTTCCAATTTGATCAGTCAAACCATCATTTTTATTAAATATTAAATCAATTTTTTATTTTTTTTCTCATTCATGACCCATTTTCATATCCCATAAATCTCAAAATCCCAAAATATAACTTCATTATTTTTGTCCATTATTAAATACATAGCATATGGTTTTACTCCACATAATATTTACATCAAAATCATCATTTTATCATAAAATAAACATTTTTTGTCAATCAAAAGGGAAATTTTAATTCCCAATACCAAAACAACACCCTTTATGAAATATGGGATGATATTCATAATGTTATTATAAAATGTACATTACATGAGGATAGATATTACCCTTATGTTAGAATGGATGTCTTTGATATATGTACGATTAAAATCCTTACACTAATGTGATATCGAGACTACCCTAACATGAATACCCTCATGTAAAGATCCTCACACAATGTCCCTAACATGAAGACACGTATATGAGTATGAAAATCTCATAATGACCCTGATTTGAGATAGGTTATCCTAACATATATTGGTAATACATGTGTGTGACATCATAAAGGCCCTTGTATGAATTTGGGATCTAGATTCACGCAATGTATCTAAACAGATATTACCATTAATTGATGAATAAAAGGGGTCATTTCAAGGGTAAATGTGTTTTATTTTTCATAGGGAGGGGGTGTTCCTGTGTAAGTCCAAATACAATTTTTAAATATTAAATATTAAATTTAAGAAACTTTTTAATAATAAATAATAAAGTATAAACACACATAGTCTAGAGGAAAAATACCATTTAAGGGTTTAGTAAAAACAGGGCCTATACATATATAATCTCCCACATTTAATAATTAAATATTTTATCTCTAAAAATTTATTAAAAAAATCATACATTACATATGTTTTTTTATTGAAAATTTACTTAGTATTAAAACCAAAATGTATATAATTTATTGAAACATTAAACTTGTCCTTATATAAGATAAACAAAAGGTAACATATATATATATATAATTTCTCATCTATCAAATTTCTCAAAATTGTATCTATATTATGTCATTATGATAAAATGAATTTCATGAACTCAAAAAATGATAAAATCAATAAATTGTATAGTAAGTTTTTTCATATATTAGTTCATATAGATATTAAATAATAATACGTTGTTATATTAGAACACACAACTCGTTTACTCTTAATTTTTCTATAAAAAATAATCTTAGAATTATATGGGATGATAATAACCATAATAAATTCTATTATACATTAAATTATATCCTCTTAATAAAATTTCATCATTAAAACATTTCATAGAATTATGATACAATGTTATATATCATAATTTAATATACAATAACAATTAATTAATTAATTCTACTTCATTTCAACACGTTTTTATAACAATAATTTCTAACTCCATTGTAAAATGTGAATTATATTTATTTTATCATCTGACCAATAAATAACACAACCTATGTCTGGCTTTATATTCTATCATATTTTTAATCCAACACATTATTGTATCCTTGTAATAAATCTATATTGTCAATGTAAAATAAAATAAAATCATTCATCCTTTTTAAGTATTAAAATATTTTTTTAATCTATATTTAATTATCAATACTGAGATTACTTTTATATCTATACATTTTTCATATTTAAAAAGTGTTACTATGTTTATTGGTGTATATGAAATACATTAAAGAATAAATTTCATAGAAAAATTTTCCCCCTATATCCATCAAAAGAATGAGCTAAATCCTATATAGACCTTGGGAACTATCCCATTGGGCACTAATAGTTTCCCTAAAAAGATTTTTGGACCAATATAGTAGCCAACCTACATTCCACTATGGTCACTCATACATAAAAGATAATATCATTGAATTGTAAAACAAATTCAAAATTGTGTTTTGACCTTAGTTACATTCACCTAAAAATACTTCCCAAATTTTTACCAATAATAAAACTAATCAAATAAATATTTTCACACCAATGGTTTACTATGATAACATGGGTATTATAAAATATTAATCTAAATAACTATTTTTAAGGGTTTTATACTATACAATTAGAGTATAATATACGCATTATGGACCCTCCAACAAAACACGTATAGTTTTATTGTACTTATAATTAGTTATTAGATCCTATATTATTATTAATAGTTAGGAACCTATAACAAAAATTTATATTCCAATGGGATAACCATGATGGTAGTGGAGACCAGCCATTGGTAACTATGGACAAGAGGAGTGTTTTGATGGATGAATTGAAATCATTGTTGAATCTTTATGTTGCCTTAGATTTTGGAAATTTATCATTGTGATAATGGTTTGGATAGATTTTTTATTTATCGGTATTTTGTGTTATGGTATGAGTAGTTTTGGATTTGAGAAATAGTGATGTAAAGGGTTATGGTGAGGTATTAAAATGTTTTTTTCAAAAGGAGGGTGTTGGTTATAGTGGTTAAACATTATGAAAAAGTTAAGGGGATACCACCAATTTTAGTAGTGATTATCATAACAAGTATCAAGGAATAAATTATTTTCTATTGGATACAAGGTAAAGTACGAAGTTATGACCATGTGTGTCATACTTGAGTGTAATCTCAATCATATGTCAATGTTCAATCAAGGCTAACATTCTAGGGGGTTCAGATTATCGGGCATGGTAGGCTAGGTTAGTGTAGGGTACACCCAATCACACCTCACATGATATTTTGGTGAATATATTTTTGGTTCCCATACCTCTTATCTCTACCAACTATCTTGTTTCACCCTTTATATATAATTTATTTTCTATAATGATATAATAACATAGTTTATTTTTAATGCAATTAGATATCTATTTTATTGTCTTTTCTATTTTGATCATCATTATGAAGATTTTGAATATTTTTGGGATAATTAAATGGTAATTTTAATTAATTTTATTTTTTGGAACACCTAATTTTCTGATGAATTGGCTTGAGAAAATCATTTCATTAATTTTTTGTACATTTAATCATGTGGAAAGAAATGGTGTCTATCATTGGGCCATTCAGAACTTATATGACTTCATTTTCTCTATAAGAATATTTTTAATTTTAAGGTGAAAGGGTTAATATTATGGATCATTATTGTGGTTATTATATATAAAGATCTAATATTTGGGCTTGTATTCATTAGTATGACCATACAAAATCAATTATAATGGTACTTGAATATAATATAACTGTTGGATGTGTACTTTATGTCCAATGGTATATGGAACATTAGGCCTAAGATAATTACATTTATTTAAGATCATATCGATATTTTGAAAATAATTTAAAGAATATCCCACACTATGTATTATAATTATAATACCTATAATAGTATCTACAAAATGATGATAGTTCAATTTAATAAAAGATGTTATATAGTTTTTTTCCAAATATTATAGACATTTTGGTTCTAAATATTAAATATTATACACTTAAATATACATAATAACTCCTTAATCTTTTGTAAAATTTGAATTAATGTAATTATAGACCATATTATATTTCAAAAATATTAATAAAATAAGAGAATAGAATTTATCATTTTATTTTTTTAGGATCATGTTTAAGAGTGTAAAAAGATTTAAAAAAATTACATACTTTCTTTTATTCACATTTTAGAACAAAGTCATCATGTTGTTCCATGTAATGTTTTCCAATTAAATATATATTTAAAAATTTATTATTAACACCCATTTGATGAGAAATAAAATAATAAATTTAAATTAATGAAAATATTATTTGTATTAAACAAATTTAACATATAGGACCATAAGTACCAAAATAATTTTTTCCCTATTTTTTTACAAAACTAATGTCAACTATTTATTCTATAAAAGCATTGATGTTACCTTTATAATAAAAAATAATTTAAAATATTCTTTTTCTCCTAATAATTTTTTATTATTTTGGAAATTCATTAATTTTAAAACTATTATTTTCCATTGATATATCCCAACCCTGGAGCCACTAAATATTTCCTCGAGCTAGTAGGTAACATTTACTCAAGGACACCTCCTTATACGCTAGAGGCTTCCAACTAGTTGTGAGTGTTTATGGTGTGTCTGTGGGGAGACTATGACCTCGTATTAGAGTGTAATGCCACTGTATAACATCAACAGTCAAAAGTGGATGTAGTAAATCAACAATATATAATATAAACATCCAAGATCTAAATAAATAAACAATGGAAGAAGTAATCTCATATACAAGATTATTTTTCATTTCATGTCTCTAAAAAAAGTAAAATGGGTATAAAATATTCTAGTACAATAAATGTAGCAAAATATCCAAAATACCAAACAAATAAGAACCCCAATTTGCATCACTATACTATCTCATTCTTATTCTCCCCTTCTCATATGAAACCTGAAATCAAGCATCATGTAGTGGGTACTTGTCTAGTCTCTATAAAATCCATGAATTCTACCTGGGTACCCAATGGTGGCCCAAACTGGGAGTGATATGAAACTCATTAGGCCACTACCAACGGTGTTTATAAAAAACCTAGTGTATATATGACAACTTAAGTAGTGTGTATTATATAATTGGAAAAACAGTAGTACACGTGAAAATCCCAATGAAAATTAATGACTATAAAGTGATACTATGATGTCTGTCAACAACCTTAAAGCTCCAAAAAAAATAAGGGCAGCTATATAGAATAAATAAACAATTGTTTTTGTCCATATTAACCACTATAATCCGATACCAATATCAGTACTATCTACAAAGAATTCCAAACTATCTACATCGATCTTTCCATGTAATCAAGTGAATAACATCAACCATATCCATAACGTATAGTCTAGTGTATAATACCATCACATACATGTTCTATAATCCTGAGTGCAACACATTTACAATGGTAATTTCATGTAATCAAATGCGTCAGACTATGAAGGTCCATATACAAGGTATAGAAGTCGAAGGAATCTATGTTGTGACCCAGGATAGTCATGATGGAATCTTGATAAATAATTGTTTGGAGTCCAAGGATCATGTAAATAGACCATTCCTAAAGTGATTCCTAAAGTGATTCCAAGTAATATGGATCCAAGGTGTTGAAAGTCCCTTGGTATTCTATGGAATCAGGATTGAAGGACTAAATATGTCCATAAAATCCACTACTATATTTAATATCTATGTGAGAATTGTCCATGGAATATATAGGAATCAGGATCCTAGGATCTCATCAAAGGTATCAAATTCCATTTCAATTCATCATCTCATTTCAATAATTAATTTATTATAATTAAAATTTAATGAGTTCTTCCAACACATTTTCACTGTTTCTATAAAATATATTTAATCATTCAACAAAATTAAACATCATGTATCACATGGAAATGTGGAAAAACCTTCTGATATCAATTCAATGGAATTTATTCCATTAATAAAATCTCCAAAATTATTGGAGAGATAACACTCACCCATTTGGGTGGTATAAAATAGGACCTATGTAAAGAAATAACCCCATAAGTGGCCTAGGCTAGGTATAACAACCTCTAAAAATTTCAATGTTGCTAGTGGGGAACCTAAAGAGGTTATGATTCATTGAATTAATACATTCAACTACATTAAGGGGCACAACCTTGAAGTCTGAAATGTGTAACAACTAAAATTTGTAATAGAAAACATCAATCCCCAATGAAAAGGTATAAACCACCAAATGTTTGTTTTTAGTAGAGAACTCATCCAATATCGACATCAAATTTGGTACAAATCAGAATAAAAATAATGAATGGATTAAAATATTTTGAACACTACATATTATCTTAATCCTAAATAATGTGGTAGATATTATTTCAAATGAATAATGGAATAAATTGATTGAATAAATTAACAGCATGGATCCAATAAGGTGAACAATGTTTCAATCTGAGTCCATATTGAGAAACAAGGGCTAATCCAAATAGATAGCATCAAAAAGAGCTCTAAAATGTGACATGGTTGTCCACTAGAGAAAAAATAGAAAAATAAATTAGTTTATAAGATATTTTAATGGAAGTAATGTCATTTTCCCAATTTAAATTAGGTCGCATGGTTTGGCTACATAGTTTTCCAAACTGTGTTCCAACTGAGTGCCATTATTTGCCTCAAGGGAAACCTCGCACAATCCACATGAATGGTTTGGAAAATCATGGTAAAATAGTTCTACATGCCTCTCCTAAAATATGTAGATATCACGAAAGGGAATTAACCTCTATTTTTTTAATTTTCTCATATTTTACGGCTCTTCATATAGGCATGGACCACCTTGCACAGTTTCATCAAACCATGTAACTTGGGTTACAGAGCCTCTACTAACCATGTGGCCCATGAATCTTCTACAAAAACCCAAGATTTAGGATTTGAAAAAATCCACAAAAACACTAAAACCCCTTTAATCTTAAAACAACCTCACAAAAAGTTAAAATCAAGGAGTAAGACTGAAAAAAATAAATGTATTCTACAAGAAAACTCGATATATTACAATCACCCCCCTTAAATCAAGTTGTACCAAAATTTCCCTTAGAAGGGTGGTCATGAATTATCTAACAATAAATATAGCCATTGATCACATATTTTGGCCTCCAAACATCAATTATTATTTAATAAATGATCATGCTTCTATAGTACCCATATTAGAAGAACATTCCATTCATGGAGAACCAGTGTGCTCCTATCAATGATACAAATATGAATCTCCTAAAAGGATGTATAAACCTATAAATCCATCTCATTAGGCTATAGTGTTTGATATTGGACTAAGATATAATGGTAAAGGTGAGATACATGGAAAATGTTGTGAATCTATTATTACATCTGTAGTAACTGCAAAAAATATTCTACCAGACCAAATCTCTCCCGAATATCGAATGCCTAACATATCATAGTGAAAGAATACCCTTTATCCTAACCTTCTTATGTCTCTACCTCTGTGAGATACATGGAAATACATAATACTCAACCATAAACTCTATTGTTCACTTAAAGAGATCGATGTAATATTTCAATCGAGACTACAGTATTTATCTTCTTTCAGATCAACGGAACCTACTCCAATGTCTCATGAATGAGATGAGGTCCAAGAAAAATAGCCTCACCTTCCTCTAACTAGAATAGAAGAGATTAGCATAGCCTACCCTAGAAGTCTTCATAATGTGTAATATGTATCATTTCTTAATAATAATGTCTCTTGGATAACTCTACTAGGGGGACATACCTCTCCCAAGAGACCACAAAATCGTGGAATCAAGATCGTATCATGTCCTCAAGTACCAGTATAGTGCGTTATAACTATCCATCAGTTTGAGGGTGGTCTGTTATACTTAGAAGTACCTTTTTACCAAATATTATCTAAAAAATAAACCATATACAATACATAAACTTTTTGTCCCTATCCAATACAAATTTCTATGGAACCCCATGAAGACACAACATATCATGAATGAAAAGTCTCCCAAGATCATCTACTGAGAAGGTCTTCCTAATAATCATTAAATGGGAAACCATTATGAGCATATCCACAACCACCCATACAACATCACTATCTCATGGAAACCTCATAAACCAAGTCAAAAAATATATAAAAACACCATCCCATTTCCACTAAGTAATGGGTAACTACTGTAAAATCCCAACATGTCACTTGTGTTCTTTCTTCACATGAAAAAAAGCGGAATAACTCAAGACCAAAAAATATACATAACGTTTCATCCCTATCCTCAAATATTGGTGACATAAATCATAATACATCTTGGTAATGGTGGGATTAATTACCCAAACTAGGGCATGAAAATCTCATATTACCTAATCATGTATGTTTTTTAAAACCCAAACATTATCATTTAAATGTAGAATTTCGTCCTCGCCTATGGTTCAACTAGGAGTTGGGTCCTCACATGCCACACTCTCTCATAGGACTAAGCCTTCAAAATATGACTACTATATCATACTTACTCTATCAATAAGTGGGGATGTAATTACCAAGGATAAAAAAAATATTTCCATGGCCATGATACACCTCTAAGTGAATCTCTGAGAAAAATTCCATAAGCATCCACTCATTACTAGCCTCTTGATCTTTCTGTAATCGATCCCTCATGGTCAGTTCCTTAGCCACTGCATTACCATTTCCAAACATATAATCAAGATCTATGTAAATATACTTAGGTACTCAACCCACCTTATCTACCTCATAATCATGTAATGATGTGTAAAACTATACTTGAGGCTTTTGTGGTCTCTGTACACCACAAAATCTCTCCCAGTAAATTATGTCTCCAACAGCGCAAAGCATGAAAAGTTATTGCTAAGTTGAGATCATGTGTCGGGTAACTTCCCTCATGTAGCTCCAACTTGCTAGACCCATACACCATGAATCACTCTTCCAACATAAAAACTAATCCTAGCTCAATAACATATGCATTATAATACACAGTGTTGCTCATACTCTAATCTGTAAGAATTAGGGCCAGTACTAAAGTCATTCCACCTTTCTGATACTGAAAGGCTATCTCACAGGTATCTATCCATAAAAAATCACACCTTTCTTATTTAATCCCATAAAATATTATTATAGGGACAATTAGCCCAGTATGAAACACATATAATATTTTTTATCCCTAAGAAACAGTGTATCTCAAAGTAATTTTTATGTTGTTCCCAGAAAACTACAAATCTCAGCTTCTCAAGGTCAGCTGATACTCTTTTATCTAAGATAATATAACCCAAAAAGTAAATATTATCCATCTAGAAGTTTCACTTTATGATATTAAAATATAACTAATTCTATCTCAGTGTAGAAAAAATTATATCAAGATGTTTGGAATCGTTGTGTTGATTGTGAGAATAAAACACAATATCATCCATGAAAACCACCACAAATGAATCCATATTTGGATGTAAAACTCGAATCATCATCTTCATGAAAACATTTTTTGTGTTCGTGATACTGGAAAACATAACCAGATACTCGTATAGAGCATAACCTATAGGAAAATTTGTACTAGTTATGTCTATAGGTTGAACAAGCTCTTTATTATATCCCAACTTCAAATGAATTTTTTATAACACCCGATCTACTCGATGATGATCAACAAGTTCATATATCCATAGAAATGGAAACTAGATCTTAACTATCAAATGGTTAAATTTTTGATTATATGAGCATAGACAAATCATAACATCTACCTTTTTCACAAAAGGATTGGTGAACCCCATGGAGAATTACGGGTTCATATAAACCCATTTCCCTCTAAGTCCAATTATAGCCTATTGAGCTACTATAACTCTATATTTGTCATCCTATATCAAGGAATTAATACCGGTGCAGCTCCCAGAATGATATCAATATAGAACTCCACCTATTTCCCCTGAGGTAAACCAGAAAATTCATCTGAGAAACAATTCATTAAATGATCAAACATTAGAAGAAAACCCGCCTTCATGATCCCTAATCATCATGATATAAACTAGAAATATGGGTTTTAATCCCACCCAACCCATGATGCTTTAGTCCAGTATTACCTGACTAGACATCCCATTCACCCTTATTAATAAACACTGCACCCTTTTGTGATGTAAAGGTCACCCTATGGCTCTAGAAATAGATAAGGTAATGATAATAAACTATCTAGTCCATTAAAAGTATGAAGTAAAACCATTTAATATCAAGTAAAAAACATCACATATGAATTTAAACCCACCAATATCAAGGAGGAACTCCCTACAACTGTGTACACACTCTGATCTGAATCCAAATGGAGTGTCGAGTGTCATAACCCCTTAAAAACTGAAAAAAAAGCCCCGGGATCTCAAAAATTGGTACTGATATGAAATAACGTGAAGCACCTATATCAAAAATATTTGATACAATCATAAAGGCTAGTATTATCATACATCTCAGCATAGATATTTTAACACTCTGCTCCTCAAGGGTGGGTTTTAAATAATATATATTACCTAGACTATAGCCCTATAAATATCCTCACCTACCTCAGAGTAGGGAAACTATATTTTATAGGTACAGCGGTTTCTTGGATACCACATACAGGAAAACCCCCTCAACCTAAACAACTGTTATTACTCCAACTCCCAACCCATCACAGAGAAATGAATCCCACTACTGAACCTGGAGTTGGAGTCGGCCCACTTCCACTAACTTATAGATGTAAGGTCCTATAAAAAATGTGTGTGGACCATACTACTACAATCCTAGCACTCAAATGGTTCTCAATCACACTGATTCATCATATTCCCACATATTTCAAATTGATGACAGTAAATAGATCTACCATCCCAAATATCCTGGTTGGCACTCCACTCATGAGAAACCTCAAAAAAATGATTCATGCCACTGGAATTCAAACTATTAGTTTGAGATACTACACTACCCTACACTATTATCATGCTTCCATTAGCTTCCACTCATTAATAATCACCTGATTCACTATATCAGTAATATTTTTCCACCAAAACACCTTAACATGTGATCGAACAACATGCTTGAGACCATATTCATAGAATATTTCCCTTTATGGCTCATCGGTAAGATAAATCGTCACAAAACTCTGAATCACATTAAATCATAGAGAGTATTAAATAAACATCAATGTACCATTCTCCAGATTCATTAAATCACTATCTCTATCTTCCCCGAGAGTCTTCGGAAAAAATTAATCATAAATCCTCGATTGGAAATCCCTTCAAACCATATCTTAGAGAATATTATCCAGGTTTAAAACATCGCACCAGTGTATAGCTACTCCCCAAATAAAATATGTCACAAACTCCGCCATCCTCCCAATAGGTGTCTCCAGATGATCAAAGATATAAAAGATATTCTCTATTAATATCTTTGGAGCCTTTTGACATCCATCCCCTGAAATTTTGTCAGATGCTGCTTCTTAGACACCCTCCTCATCTTTTCCATGGATGATGTTTGTTGCGGTTCTCCCTGAAGAGTCTATCTAAAACATATAAAAATCTAAAAAAACATTCCTCATCACCCATATCTATTACTACAACTCATGAAATAGCTGGAACTAAATGAAGACCGTTTGGTAGCTCATGTCCTACCACTTCCAAATCATGGTCATCACCACCCTCAATTGTATGATTAGAGGTAATCTTGGTGGAATTCCTATACAATGAGAAAGACTCCTCATAAAATTTGGATAAGAATATGTAAAAAAATATAAAAGTGTAGGATAGGTCCAATCCTTCTTCTAAATAAATCATACCCCATTTCTACTAAAAAATATTAGACTTTGTAAAAGAAATAGTAGTATAGAGAACCAAATACTATACCTATTATCCACTCAAAATCCAGGTCAAGGTCAAGTTCTTTTATTTCACCAATTTCATTTCATTTAACATCATAATTATTTTCAATTATATTTGAATTGTTGAACCAAATGGGTCACCACTTTCGATCCATATGGGAAAATATACCTCATGAACTAAACTATGGTATCCACTTAATCCATACAATAACATGTTCTAGTTCATGCAACCAATGTACCAGGACTCGTGATTCTATAGTTGAACTCTTAGGGTTTATTTTATAGACTGAGTTAGAAAACACTATTTAGGTAATGACATGCTTTCTATGTATAAACTATGATTCCCAAACCTCTCCAAAAAGGAAATAAGAAAACATTCATATCAAATAAGGTACATATCATAAAGACATGAAGCCAAGCAATTCATCCTATATGGAATGGAATAATTCATTGAATGTGAATCCAAACAGGTGCCTAAAATATTTCAAATATTAATACTCTCATGTCATCAAGAAATGGTAAAACAGTTCCTCAATTGTATCAATGATAACTAAACAATTTAATTCCATCACCCAATGGTGGAATCAATTAAAGCATAAAATGAAAATACATAGATTATATATTTTCATCCATGGAAATTTTGGTTTTCTCTTCACATTGGATAGATACTCCTAAGAAATTATCATTAAAAAAATTACAAATCATACCTAATCTCCAATATATTTTCACACAATAATAAACAATAAAAGAAAAACCCTCTGATACTACTTTGTAACATCCTAAAATAAGAGCCATTAAATGATTCCCCAAATAGTGGGTTACATGTCCTAAAGCATTCCTCCCCTTATCCTATTGTCTAATAACATGAATCAAGGTACAAGGGTGTGTTTTTATAGATACTATTTCCTCATTTAATAGTGTAATGTAGTGGTATAATATCAATAGTTAGTACTAGATTGAGTAAATCAACCAAACATAAGATAAACATCCGAGACAAGAATAAAAATATAATTACATAAGTAATCTCATAAACAAGACACTGTGTCATGTCATGTCTCTATGAAGAATTAAAATGCTATTCAAGTATCCAATATAATCCATGTATAAAAATAACCAAAATACCAAAAAAACCTTCCCAACTGCCATCATGATCCATCCTTTGTCCTATTCACCCCTTATCCTAAGAAATAAGAATTTAATGCTTTATATAGTGGGAGCTTGTGTTGGTCTGTACCTTTATCCAAGAAGTCTATATAGGTACCCAACGTTCACCTAAGAAGTGTTTCAGATAACACTCAGTAGTCCACCACCAATGATGATTATAAAAATCTAGTCTATATAAGTAAAGAGAAATGAGTGGGTAGTATATAACAGGTATAATAGTAATACAAGTGAAAATCCTTGCAATCATTAAAAATTATAAAGTGGTATTACCACTCCCTTCAACAACAGTTAAGATCCCATAAACAAGGGATGTTATAAATAGTAAATAAATAAGTGTGGTGGTGTCTATCCTAACTATTGTAAGCTGATACCCATGCCTAGGATATTTGTAAAACATTAAAAAATATCCAAAATATTTTTCCCATGTAATTAGTTGTATAATATCAACCATGGACATATTGTATAATCCATTTTATGATACCACCATAGCCACGCTATATAATCAAGGGTGTACCAAATCAAAAAAATTGGTGTCATGTAAACAAAAGTGTCAGACCATGAAGGGATAACTCCATGGTATTTATGACCGTGGAATACATTTTGACTACTTGGAGCATCTCGATGAAAACACAGTAATGACTTGATTGGAGTACAGGGAGTTTTTCAACATACCATGTCTAACACAAGTCCAAGACAGCATGATCCAAGGGATAGAAAGGTCCTTTTAATTTTCTAGAATCAACATTCATGGAGTAAACATGTCTAAGTCATCTACTAACGCAATCTATATCCAAGGGAGAAACATGCATGGAATCTAATGAAATCCTGATCTTAGTATCTCTTCAAATGAATCCACTACCATTTCGATTAATCATCACATTTTAATCATTAATCCTAAATCATTTAAATTACATGAGTTATTAAAACACATGTTCATAATTTATATAAAATCTATTTAAACATTCAACCAATTTAAACGTAATATATCACATGGAAAAAGAAGTGAAACCTTATCCAGACAGTTCATATAAATTTATTCAATTAAAAAAAGCACCCAAAATTCACGGTTAGCTAACACTCACCTAGTGGGGTTGTATAAAATAGTTCATAGGAAAAGACACATCCCATAGTGGTCTATGATGGGGATAACATCTTTAAATAGTCTCAAAGGTACATGTGGGAACCCTAAAAGGGTTGTGATTCATTCAATAAGTATATTTTACTGATTTAAGGGGCACCTCCATGAAGTCCATCATGTGGTACAATAACCACTAATAATATAAACCTAATAACACCAAGGTAAAGTTATAGAGAACCAAAATTAGGTATGTATTAGATAACTTATCCAATATAGACCTCTGATTCATCCCAATTTGAAAGAAAAATATAGAACATATGAAAATTATGAAAATAAGGTATATTATCTTGCACCAACATAACTCAGCTGATATGAATTAAAATTAATAATTGAACAATATCACTAAAGAAAATCCCTACTTGGATCAAATGAAAAGAACAATGTTGAAATCTGAGTCTATATTGATAAATGGGTGCCAAGGATTGAAGATGGATTCAAATAGGATCTCTCAAAAATGAAAGGGTATTCTATTGTGAAATGGAGGAAAAGTAAATTGGGTTATGAGTTATTTTTATGAAAAAAAATTATTTCCACCATTTATATTGTGATATAGGGTTTGGCCACATGGTTGGCCAAGACTTGTGCCAATTGTGAACCCTTGTCTGCCTCAAGGGAAACCTCAAGTAGTTTATGCACATGGTTTGGGAAACCATTGGAAAACCAAGTTTCACTCCTGTTCAAGACACTATATATGGAATGCATGGGTATGCACCCCTAGTTGCATGGTTTCCTCAAATCGTGCACCTCTTCATAAATGCATGAACCAACTCGCATGGTTTCATCAAACTATACATATTGGGTCACATGGTTTCTACTATCCATTTGACCCAACCACATTCTTCAAAAACCCAGCATCTAGAATTTTAACAATCCCTAGACACCACCCAAAACTCATGTGATCTCAAATTTCACTTAGAAAAGATTAAAACTATGTAGTTAAATAGGAAAAAATATATTTTTACCCCATAATAAAACATGAGATATTAAACCCATAATAAAATACAATTTATTGTTAACATTATTTTCATAATGTTACATATAATGAATTTATTACATCTTTATATGACTCGGGGTCATCTTATAAAGTTAATAATATGTTAAATTTAGTTATAATTTTATTAATTTTTTATCAATTAATAAAAAATACATTGATTCAACATATCTTAACTATGTTTTTAAATATATTTTTGTTTTATGAGTTCTTATTAGTTTATGTTTAACTCAAGAATCATCTTCATTCTCAACAATTTTATTTGAAATATATTTTTTCTCGATTTAGCTAATTAAGAAATAAATTCATCTACATTATATGTTCAACATTTATTCTAAAAAACACTATGTATTTGGATTCAAAAATAACATTAATATAAATGTCCATAATAATATATGATTTATTGTTATCATAAATAATAATAAAATCATCTGTATTTATTAAAGGCCCAATTTTACTTCATCTAGGATCAAGAAATTTGAAATAAGATAAATAATTGCTCACTTATAAATATCTAATATTATATTTTAAAATAATTTAGATATTATAAAAGAAATATTATTTTTCCAATATATAATTGTATCATTGTAATTATATAATACTAAAATATCTTCTCCTCATAAAATAGATGGTGATATGCATTTTCTAATAATTATATGCACTATTTCAAAAAAAAATACATTTTTTCATTTATTTAATCCAATCGAGTGAGGTTTGAATAGGGTAGTAAATTCTTCTATTATACTTTATTACTTTTAAAAATCATTAAATTTGTTCTTAAATTATACAAAACTTGTATTGGAGAATGTTAAATTAATATCCTATTTTTATTTATTTTATACATCTATAATATATTACTTATATTAATAAAAAAATTAAAATTGTGTTATTAGAATATAAAAATTTATAAACCCATTATAGTCATAAAAAATGTAAAAAAATATATCTACAATAATTATTTAATAAATAATTTAATTTTTATATATCTAGATAAACTAATTCAAATCTTTTGGTTTCTTGTATAGTTATTTCATTGAGTTTTTTAATGTTTTTTATGTTGGTTTGGAAATTTTTGTAATGAAGGATAAAATGAATTTTAGAATTATCTGAATCAATAGTTTTTCACCATTGAAAATAAAAATAAATTATAATTTTAAAGATTTTTTTAATTTCAATTATGTATTTGATTTTAAAAAATTCTGTAAATTTTTAAAATCAATTATTTATTCATTTTTGTAATTCATTTTAGGATATTTTAATACCTAAATAATATTATTTATTTTAGAGAGGGATGTATGAAAATAGTAAAAAGATGTGGTTTATGAAGCACACACTAGCTATATGTGATGATATATGACCCACTAAGATAATTTTTGTGTAATTTTTAATCGTATTTTCAATGGTTTGATTTAAAAGAAAATTAATGTAATTATTTTAGTGTTATGATTAGAATAATCAATGAAATATGAAGATTTTTCAAATATAAATACAGTTCTTAGGCTCTAATTTTATTCTCACAGAAATTTATTCTCCCCACTTCCATCATTTAGATATATCTTTAAAGTACCTAATTGTACAATAAATCAAAGGTGGTAGATTAAGAATAATGAGTGAAGAAAAAGGAACTTTGATTAAGTAATTACAAAACAACATGGAATCAAGGTAGGTGACTAGATATTTTCATACATTATTAATATATGTTTGTTATTAATAATTTATTTACTCTATATTAGGTGGATAATTATTGAAACTCAAATAAATTTTAGCTTTTTAATTTAAAAGCTAAATATATGAAGAGTAACTATTGTGGTTCTTAAAAATGAAATATAACATATCTATGGTAATATAAGGGGTGAAATTTTGTTGTGTCCAAATATTTGTAATATAATTATATAATTCAAAAAGTAAAACAAATGAGGGATAATTTTGATTATGTTTTTACATATATATTTAATTATGTTGATTTTTATAATATAAATGGAAGTATTCTATTATTAAATTGATAAATGATAATATAGATATGTTTTTTAAGATAAATTTGATGATAAAATTTAGATATGATTATTCTATGAAATTTTCATAAACCCTATGTTAGTGGATTTTATATTAGTTTAATGAAAATATTTTATTTTTTATTATTTCATGTTAACTCTCAAATTTTTAAAATTTAGAATATCGATAGTTCACCTATCTAGAAGAAATTGAGATTGATTTTCCATTGAATAGTGAGACAATATCATGCATAGGGTTAACTCCTAGTATAATAGAGGTCATTCCCCTTATTTTTAGTGATATAAATTTATCCGAGAGCCTTATCATGGGTTATTGATATTCATAATGGATATTTTCAATTTATCATGTGGTAGTCTAACAGTTGAATAAGTAACATGCCAAATTGAACGTTATATCATTTCCTCTATATATAACTCAAAGGTATGATGTAGTACACAAGAGGAGTTCCAAAAACCATGTTGATTATACAATAATATATAAAAATATAATGATGAACCTATAAATTGATGTGATGTATTAATACAGAGGTATGAATGTATATAAGTGGGATTGGATTGATTGTTTCAGTTAAAAATTATTTCTAACTTTTATAAATCTAGTGATGATATTTTAAAACATAATAATTGGGTGATGCCTAATATATAAGGAGTGTTTTTGTTGATATTTGATATATATGACTCATATTGAGGATATTTTTGGTGATATAGCATTAAAATTTTAATGATAGTATAATTTCTCCCATAAGATTTTATTTTAATGGTGGGGGTGGTTGATGATAGAGGGTATGGTGGGAGTATGAATATGTTTTAACAAAAATATTTTTTATGAAATAATGGAAAATATGTGTCTATATAAATGAAAACATATAATTTGATGATTAAATAGATTGGGATGGTCTTAAATGGTTTGAAACTCATTATGTTAATGATCACACAGGTAGTAAAGGTATGAATCCATTAAATAACCATCGATGTTACCATATATAAATGACTATATAGGTTCTAATGGTGAATAGTTTGAAAGTATATTATTATTACCTTATTTTCATTCAAATGTGTAGATATTACTATAAGTAATAAATTATTACATTGATCTTACCTAAAAAATACCCGTTGAGTGATGATATGTTGGGTAATTACATGAACCATCCTTTATCCCAAGACACGATGATGTAGGTTGTTTAAGGATGAGGTTTATGTAATAATGTGTATGATTTGGAAATTTTTATATGTTCCTATTATAGTTGATAGATGTGGTATGTGTCATCCGGACATATTGTAAAGAATAAATTTTCCAATGAGAATTGGTGGAAATTTTGATTTGTTTTTTTATTGAGCTATACTATATATATATATATATAATGGGAATTCGAGAGTCTTCTAATCATGAGTTATAGTTTAGAATTGGTATTTTTTTCCAATAATTAGGATTACAAACTATTTTCCCCACATTTTCTCCTTTATTCATTGATGTATTAGTATGATTTATTCACATATGAAATGAGAGTTCATTGGAAGAACCTACTGAGATACAATGGAAAATTAACGTTCTTCTAGGGTCTTTAATTTTTTTATTTTTACCTTAAGGTATAGCGATGTTATTATATTTTGTTATTATTTATATATTTGATGTGGGGATTTTTTCTCTATGCATGAAATTCCATAAACTCATTAACAAATTATACTTTTATTAATTATTTTTCTGTTATATAGTTTGGGGATAAGATGTTTTAGTTAAATGGGAACTTCATTAAATTCATACGCTCATACTATCAATAAAAATAGTCAATAAATGGATCTTCAATGGTGGGATTATTGTATCACTTTTTTGCGTCACATTAGTCCTAGGATGGGTTATTTTTGGAAAAAGTAATGATAAACCTATATAATAGAGATTATTCTTAGGATGATGTTTGGAAGAGAAACTAGTGTGGATTTGATTGATTTTTTTTGGTAAAATTATTCCATAACCTAGTATGTTATGTAGTCAAAAGAAATTCCTTGTGACCCTAGAGAGGTGTTATGATTCATTAATAACCATGTTTCCAAAAAATATTAAAAAAGGATCAAATATAATGTAAATGGATACACATGAGAAAACCATCTCAATCCAACCCAATAAGGCACAAACACAGGTATAATCATAAGAAAAAAGATACAAAAAAATAAAGTTAAATGGGTTTAGAAATAAGATATCTAATTAAAACAAGGTACTTAACATAATTCATGAAAGAATATAAATTAATTGTTCATAAGAAATATGAATCATGGGGTCAAGATAAATGGGATATATGATTACATAGAGTGATCCTAGGTTTTCTAAACACAAGGAGAGTACAACAACCTTATAATCTATCTCAAAATTCCACATTATCTCACTCAATTTTCCCCCAGACCATGCATCCTACAAATTAGGATTACATGGTTCCATTGTTTACATTCATATCATTGGTTCATTAAGAACACCAAGATAAAACTCCCTATCATGTTAACAATGTAGGTAAGGTATTGACCCACCAATGTCACCTATACAACCATGGTATTCCATGTGAAACTCCATCCCAAACACATAAATCCATAATAAGTTATGAACACATAATATAATATAAATCCATTTCGATAACCAAATATTTCCCTAGTAATCAAACCCCATAATCATGGTAATAATTATTTAAAACCCCCTACACAGACCCCTTTTACTGTTCAAATCCACCTTGAGTCATTTAATCAATCACAACACATGTAATTATTCAATTTTTTTTAAATGAAACTTTATAAAAATAAATTGCTAACATAAGACATGAATCTTATGAAACCTATATAATTCATCAATAATGACCCATTTGAAATGAAATTTGATAATAAAAATCAAATGAAAAAAATCAAAATAAATCCATGTAACAGAACCCTAATATATAGACACCTATGTAAATTTGATCTAGATTTATATCCCTTTATGAAAACAACAATATTTTAGAAGGGGTTCTCCTCACACACCTCAATCCAAAGCACCAAGGATCCAAGAGTAATCCCCAAAATGGAATGTGAGAAATTCATAAGGATTGGGGAAGAAATTTCACATGAAATAGGATTGAAATGATTAGAGAACATTTAAAACATCTAATTTTACTTTCTTAAAAAACCCATATTTTTAATGACATAGAAAAAATAAATATTTTTCCACAAAATTAGGAAAACTCTGAACCAACCATGCTATATCGATTATCTACCTATAACTCAGCTCACATAGTTCTATAAATCTTATTAGGGTAGGAAAAAATAGGTTTAATCCATTCCAAACACTTTATCATCCAAATATCCCTCTCACATAGCTAGAAACAGGGTGAGGAAAATCATGAGACAACTTTGTACTAGGTATTATCCTTCAAAAAATCTGTTTTTTAATCTCAAAAAATTAGAAACTCCATCAATAAATAAATTAAAAAAAATTAATATATCAAATATTATTTACCACTAACTTGGAGGTGTCACAAACTTCCCCACCATGTTTTTTTATTTCCATAGAATGTCCTCTTGAAATCTTGTAAAAAGATCATGTGAGGTCACTACACCCTTAGCAGGACTTCCCACTCTGATGTACCATAAATATCACCATTAAAATTCTAAATACCTCATTTCAATGAGATTAATTTACCAAAAAGCGCCATGTTATGATAATAGAAGATATGAATAGGATTTTCAAAAATGGTGGTATTATGATCCACTGTAAAATCATCCCACCCTATCATAATATATGGGAGTTGAAGATATCATTTCAATTTATATTCACGAAATATTTCATGGTTTGAGGTCAACCATGGTGAAAACTCTAATTAATATGCTAACATCCCAAGATGTTTAACAATCTAAAATGGATAAACATAACATGATGCTACATTCCCCGCACTTTTTCATATGATGGTGTCCAATTCTATTAGATACCCAAAAAAACATTTGATAACCAGCCTCAAATTCCAAGATATTATATCATCAATTGGAATATGACTACTGCTGAATCTAATATATTGTTATTATTTTCTGAATCAGCCTCACTTTCTTCATTGTCTTCTGAATGAGAATATATCCTAATAAAGAATGCTCACCCACCTCATCCCAACACAACAGGGACTGGAAGGGCTTACCATATAATGTATTAAATGGAAAATGTTTGAGTGATTCCTGATAACTAATGTTGGTAGAAAAATCATCCAATGATAAATTCATATTCTATAAACCCTTTTTGTTAATCACACATTCCCAGAGCATATCTTCAAGAGTATGGATTGGTCGATCTGATTAACCATCCATCTATGGGTGATATATTTTGTTAAACCTCGTCTTGGACCCCATTTCTTCATGGAGTCCCATAAAAGATGGAAAAGATAATTGATAATCAGGGTCAAAATCTATCATTGATGAAACCCTTTGAATACTAACAACTTACTAGACATACATGTTCGAGATCTCCTCTTCCATTGGTGATTATCTAAAGGAAAAAATTGTGTTGATTTTGTAAAATGGTCAACATCCACCCATATGGAATATTCCATACTATTTGTATGACATTGTATGATCCCAAAATATTTACATTTTTCATCCCACATACAAAATGGAATTGAAATAGGGTTAAACAATCTATATTTTCTCTGATCTTCACTATTCATCCTCTAGTAGGTAAAAAAATAGGAAAAAAATGAAAAAATGATCACCTCATCTTAAGACTTGAATGCCTCATCCTAAATGTATAAATATCTTGGTTACTAAAGGGTACACAAGAAATATTGACTAATTCTCCCCATGAAATGCATTTTACCTCATGGTAAAAGAAACCATCATCCACTTCTTGAAGAGGAGAAAACCATTAGGAGACCGAGACCAATCACCCAAGGTATCTCCACCCTTTAAAACATTATTAATCCACTATAAATTTTGGGTCATAAAACTATTAACTCTGGTCCATATTGAAATGAGAGGGTGTGACCTTCATAATGGTAAAAAATACCCACTCAATATCATCCCCCACCTACAAACTCCTTTTAGTAAGCAAACACATCAAACACCACTCATCTACTAATTCTAAAATATCCTAGGCCCAAAATTTTCCACTCAATGTGTTATAGTCCATATTACAAATTTTTTGGGTATTGGATATACTAAAATAGATGGTCAAAAGGTAGACTACCCAACATATTTTCTATATATTTAACTCCCTCTATGTAAATATCTACATCTGGCTCTGATGATTAGATTATACTATAAAAAATACTATAAATAGGTAATAAAACCAAGAATTTAATGTATTCATCATAGTTTCCCTCTCAAGGTTATTGGTGGAATAGTTTATTGAATTTAGTAATAGCTTTTGTGAGATATAAGCCACCACAATATCATCTTCCAATATCCCACACCCAAACAGCATGCATGAGGTATGAAAAAAAATACGTAAATATTCTCAGGGTTATAAAGAATAAAAACTGTATCAGATGCCAAATGGGTATTCAAATCATCAAAATTACTCCATCACATTTCATTCCACTCAAACATAACATGATTACAAGTCAATGTTGATAGGGGTAGAGTCTCATGGAGAAGACCCATTAAATACATCTGTAATAACTTTCCATGCCCGAATTTTTCTTGATCTCAAACACATTCTTAGGTCCTTCCAAATATATATCTACTTGAATATTCTAAAGATCCACTAAAACCACTTTCATAGAAATTTCATATCCCAATAAAATAACCTATTTGAATCAAAGCTGGTATTTCGATATATTTTTAGATAGATGATGATGTATCAAGATTATCCAAACAACCCAAAGGTGGCATGTACGGTCCTCCATTATTTTCAAAACCACCAAAATATCATAAAACAAAGAAAACATGAAGGATTACAAATGTCATGAAAGATTTAGTTCTTTAAGGCCATAAATACTGTAAGTTAATTTGAAAGTCCAAACATAAGAACCAAATACTAAAAAAAATTATACCATCTTCAAAAGACAATAATAGGAACACGCTCCTCTTAGACCCTCAAACAGTGGTACCTTAATATCACATCATTCTTAAAAATCCAATTATCTCCTAGGAGATGATAAAATATATCATAAATTCTATGAAACAAATAGTTATTCTTTATAGTCACCATATTAAGAATATGGTAATATATGTAATGTTCGAAACTCATGTCTACCTTATTTGTGAATTAAACTAGAAAACCTAATTCTGAAACACTATGATGAATTAATCAATTTATATTAAGGTACCACACCTGATCATTCAACTCCTTGAACTTTATTTTATCCATATGGTAATATGGTAATGAAATGGGGCATGTTCTAGTGACAAAATAGATAGTGAAATCATCCTCTTATATGGATGGAAATCCAAAACAATCATTAGGAAACTAAATAAGGTTCCAAAATAAGAACACTAAAAGAAATCCAAATCAATTATTCCCTATAGTATCATAGAAACCCCAATAAATCTAACAAGAGATCTATCCATCTCAAAAACAATGTGTCTTTCTCTCCCTGACCTCAGGTCCCACTCACCCTGAAAGACATGAGTTCCAGCTTCAGGAGATAGAAACAAGACATTACAATGATGAAAATCAATATAATATTTAAAGCTAATCAACCAATACATAATAATTATGATATTGAAAATTTCAAGGTACAAAATGAGGAAATCCCACACGACTTCTGTGATAATGATTAAAAAACAACACTCTAAGAACATAAAACCAAGATTCTTTTTCATTCCCACATCCCCAAATCATAATGAAACATTATTAAGATAAATTAATGGGAATTACCTATATAAAATAAAACATATATCATGGATAGAGAAATAAACATCATAATTCTCATAGTGTTCATCCCATATTCTAAGTCCTCTAGTGAACTATCTTTTATATAAAGATATCTTGGCTTAGGGTCCCCGTGATAATTTTTCATCAGGTAAGAATCCAATTTAAATGGAAGGTGATATCTTTCATTATTGTATGTTTATGATTTCACCTGTGGATCCTTAGGGAATAAAGAACCAACCCACTCCCCTATGGGGATGTATTTCATAATCATTTAAGATGACTCAGATTCCCATACTAGGGACATGTCCTCTGAGCCATAGGAAATCTAGGTATGTAATGTTCGTACATCCCACACTAATAATAGACCACTGAATTACACACTGAAGAAAATAATAGCTATAAACATTATGATTTTTCATCACTCCATCCACTAACCCGATGTGGTTCATCTCACTTCCCCTTATATCTAGATGAAGATATATGGATACCTCCCACTTAAGGAAAACTATGGAGAACATTCTTCCATAACATGTCTTTCTCTTCAATAGCTTCTTTATAAACAATCATAGTGTATGTTGTTAAGAAAAGAAAAAAAAACATGGACCACTTCTTATCCATTTATCCCATTTCAAAATGTCGATCATTAAGGTAATCATTCAAAAGGATATTAGGAGACAGATGAACTAGCTTGGAAAACCTAGAAGTATACTCTAATACTAAATGGTTTCCTTTCCTTATCATTATAAACTCACAATACCTCTCTACCCTTAATATATCTAGATAATACTATTGATTAAAATCAATTTTAAAGGTTTTCCATGTGAGATCCTGATAACGCCTCATAAGGACTATAGATTCCCATCATTTCCAACATGTTATTTCTAACATATAAGTGATGAAGCTAACCTTAAAGGTATCAATGTTAGCAAAAAACTAAAATATACACTTGATATATTTTATAAACTCATCAATAATTATTTTTTCCCTTGTTACTATAGAAGGATAAAAGATTTTACTTATTGAACACCTAAGTATAATCTACCTTTCAGTAAAATTCATGGTTCCCTTTCCTTTACCTATATTAAAAAAAACAATGTTTGTACACTTCTAATTGAATATACAGGGATTGATAAACAATTCCTAGTTTTATTCCACCATGAATATATGTAAATACTTTATATATGAAAACCAATAAATCTAGTTTGAAGCTCATTTTCAAAACAATGTTCAATTTTTTTTCAATCACACTTAATAAAAATCCCTTTTGAAATTTATTTACAGTTTATCAAAACAAACCATTTTTTAAAACATAATTAAATAAATGAAGATAGAAAGTAAATGAATCCATATGAATAAACATTCTCAAAATACCCCAACATGGAATAAACATGACCATAATCGTAAGAGACATCATACCACAAAATAAATGTCAATCAAATTAGACATGAGATATCTCAATCGAAAAAGAAAATAACATAATTCAGAATTCATATAAATAAACTTTTAACAAGCTATATGAATCGTGGTCTCTAAAAAATGGTCTCTAGCATGTAATATAATGACAGTAGTTTAACTAGACACTCTGAGAGTATGAAATGTTAAGAAGCTCTATTGGACATCCTTGGAATCTCACTTAGTCTTCCCAATAATCTCACTATATTATCCACTAAATCCTATGTAATTTACATTTTGATTCCTCAATAACAGGGTTAACATTCATTCTATTGGATCACTCAGACCACATAGATGACATTCCTTAGCTGGTTAACAACCTAGGTCATGGCTTCACCAGCCTATGTCACCTGCACACCCAATGCCTCCCATGTGTTATTCAATTCCAATCATGTAAATACATAATAAATACAAATAACATAATACATTTGAGATACATTTCTTATACCAAAAAATCACATAATGGTAAAACAAAATAAATATGGTCAATACAATTTCAAAACCCCTTTAAAACCATATTAAGAGCATAAATACTCCTTGAGTATTTTCATAAAAAAACTCAATAAATTATTCACAACCATTTTTAAATGATAAAATAACAAAAATAAAATAAAATAATAAGACATGAATTAAATAAAACATGGATAATTCATCAATAATAAGCTTTTCCATAAGAAATTTGTTAAAAAAACTAGATTAATAAAACAAGAATCAAATGAAATACATTGAAATTTTCATTTTTCTTCACTTATAAAATGAGATCACTTCCAGCTTTTCAATATTAGACATTACATTTAAATTTTCTATGAAACCCTAGACAATATTCCTATAAAATAAACCACTAAAATACAAAAATAATCAATTCTTTGTAAGTTATCGTAGTCCCTTTTGTTACAAGGATACATTCAAGGGAATATTTAAGGTCCCAAAGTCAGCATTACTTAATCCTTATGATTTTTTTCATAGTCATTCCCTTACTAAGATACTATAAAATTAGTAATATAATGTAATAATAATCAATAGAATACTAAAGTTTAATTATATAATTTTTAAAACCTTTATTTTTTCATTCCCATCCAGTTAGAAACAAAATAATTGTAATCAAGAGTTTCTAAGAACTACCGCCTCCACAAAGTGACGTCTTTTGTTTTTCACCATTAGATATATTTTATATTAATAAAGATATAAATAAAGAATAAATGTGAAATATATAATATAATTATGATTACAATGATTTAAAATATAATCAACCTTCATTCCCTCGAACTATTTGGTAAATTAAATTGTTAACTATGCGCATGAAAGACTACCACCTTCACAATGTATCATTTGTTGTTTTTCATTTTGATTTTTATTCTTATCCAAACAACATAAAATGTTATTAAAAACATAAATAATATAAATAATATTTTCATTATTATATTATAATGTTATTATACACTTCATTTACCATGCTCACCAGTGAATTTATAGTGTGTTCATGTTTAGTTCAGTTTAACCACTAACATGAAAGACTCTATAAAACTCTTTCATAAAAAACTTTATGAAATTAAATATTAATATTATTATTTTTAAGTAAATAATGATTTTTATAGTTATTTTATGTTTGAATTATGTATTTAACTTATCATATTCAGTCTCTAAAATTACCAAAATAAGCTGACACCAATTCAGTTTTCACACAAAATGACATACATAAGATATATATATATATATATATATAAATCATATGATAATAAATTACTCTTAGAAAATTAAATATAGGTGGATAAAGTTTCTAATAAGGTATCTAATAAGATTAATTTTATTAGTCATGATGTTAGGTTCATACGCAGAGTGAATCGGTAGCATGGTATAGGTTTCTTGTATAAAATTTTATTTCATTGATATTAATATCTTATAATACACTATGTATTATTTGGAATTGTGTATCTACTTTCCCATTCAATAATCATGATAATATCATTGTTCAGTATATTTAATATTTCATTTTAAATCATATCCTTCAATGTGTATCTGATTTGAAAATTTCTAACGTTGTAATGTGTTCTTTATCTCAAACATCAATTCCAGGAAACATGTTCAAGTTATACAACATGTTCCCTTCTATATGGTGCACATAGTATCCCAATTTAGTTTTATACCATGATTGTATTATATTTAATTATATTAAATTAACTATTCCATGTTACTTGCCACAAGGATAATTGTATCAAAAGTCAAAAAAGATGTATGGGTTTATGCTGACTCGGTTTCTTTCCATTAAGATCAAGATTTCATATTAAACTCTATTGTTGAATGTTTTAATTCTTATACCTAATTATATTATAATTTCATTACTTATAGTTTTCTTCTTAATTACATTTCTTTACATCGTTATTTAAAAAATTTGATGAAATTGAGATTAATTTTTATTCTCTCCAAGAAAGATAATTTTATCCCATATCTAATTATTCTCTTCTCAATAATGTTGTTCTTAATATTCAGAAACAATATTAAGTGTTACATCATGTTTCCATCATATTTTCCATATCATATATTCAAAATGAATTTTTCTATACATTTATATGATTTGGGTTCCCAAGAAAGTTTTTTTAAGTATTGAATACATTTTTTCTTTCATTAACAAATGTTTTATCTTCTACTCTACATTTCTTATACAAACATTTAAAAAATTATTAATTCTCAATTGTTGAATAATATTTTTTTTAAAATGGACGTTTAATTTTTTTTTCACATTATCCTTTTGAAAATATCTTATCAATATGATCCTTAACTTCATATTTTATGAGTATACTATAAATTTTTTTTAAAAAAATTATTTAGTATTTCTCTTAGTACATGATCATTATTTTTGTACTACCTCGATTCCAAGTTTTAGAATGGTTTTAAAAATGATTTTTACTCTTGGTTGTTTTAAAAAATATATATTATAATATTTTCCAAATGAAAAAAAATTATTTAAAAGGGTATATTTATTTTGACAGATATTTAATGGATTTTGTTTTAAGAAATGATTTTTCATGTATTTGAATATGTTCTCAAAGAATGTTTATAAAAGAATATTTATCTTTTAATTTTTTTTTAATTTTTTTTAAATAAGTATTTTTAGTATTTTTCTCAAGATTATTTATTTTATTTTAAAGAATCTATTTTTTTAGGATTTTTAAGCCCTTTAAAAAATGGGTCTCCCTCACTTATATTAAATGATATTTATCTAAATATATTAAAATATTATTTTCATATATAAAAAAATAATTGATTATTCTCTTATTAAACTTGGGATAATTTTAAGAAACATTCAAAATTCATTCTTCGGATGTCTTTTAAAATGTACTACGAAATTATTTCCATGAAACTCTTCTCTTTACCATGGGATAATTAAGTGATGTTTGGTATATGAATTTTTTCTTGTTATAATGGCATGTGTATGTCTTTTGATTATTTTATAATGGTTGGGAACCAATATTACCAATTTATGCATTGATAATGATTATATATCATGAACTTAGAAGGGTACATGGGAGTAATTATCTTAATATAAAGGGTAAATAATAGGATTTATCCCAAGACCAAGGGTACATGAGACGATTTATCCTAAGCCAAAGGATATGTTGGGGTATTTATGAATAACATCCCTTATATTTATATAATAATAAATTTTCTTATCATTTAATATTTATTAATAAAATATTTACTTTACATTAAGGAAAAACCTTTTTATATACCTTACTTAACACTCAACAATGGGTTTCTCTGGAATCTTACGTTGCACACAACATTGAGTTATACTAAAAAATAATACAATAATATTATTATTATTTTAAATGGAATTTAATACAAAGTTGTTGTATAGGTGGGAATTAATAGAACTAAATAAAATATGATTAAAAACGTTTTTTAAATTTTTTTTAAATTTATAAAATAAACTTTAAAGGCTTTAAATGAGAATGAATTCAATTTTAAGCATAAAATACTCTAATATTTTTAAAAGGGCGTTTTCCACCTTTTGATGGAGAACCCTTTTTAAATATATTTTTTTCTATTTTATATGTTCTATTTGACAAAATAATATTCTTCTTTGAAATAGGAACATCAAAATTTACTCTGGTTGAAATTTTTTTTTTTTAATAAAATTTATATTTTAATCAATAGTGAAGACACCGCATTTTAATTCAAAACTGTATTTTCATCTAATTTATATATATTGATAGTTTGTAATTTATTATTGGTTTTAATGTTTAATTATATTTTTTTTAATTTAATCAAATTTTAATCATTGGAAATAATTTCACATTGAAATATGATATAAACACATGTCAATCTTTTGATATTTTTACTTTTCAAAAACCTGTTTTCTCGTTTAGACGAAAGAAATTCATATTAAATTAATTTCTACCAATTATGTGTTTTGAATTTGGAAAAAATGAATCCATATTTTGTATCATAAGGTATAAATAAGATAAATAGGTCCCTTTTATTTTTGGACAATATGAATAGTAACTTCAATAAATATTTTTATTTTCCATGCTTAAAGGGTAAATCAAGTAAATAATAGTACAAAATAGTATAATAATAATAGAAAACTACTCTAACACATGTCTTAATCCTATTTGATGATATATTTCTAACAATTATCATACATGGGACTATTTTAGGACTTGATAGAGCCACATGGTAGTGATAATGACATGTTAAAATAATTAATTTAAAGTGAAAAAATATAACATAAACATTTATCTTTCTACTAATATGATTTTAATGTGAGGTTATAGAACAGATATGTTTAACTGTAAATATTAATTATAAATTTAATAATAATTCCTATATCACGCTATTTTATTTATAATTTTAATACATTAAATAAATAGATTTATTTATGACAAAATGTTGATGGAGTGATTATATTATTAATGGGAGATTCAAATAAATGATATTATAAATATTAAAATAAATTTATTTTGAACATTTTTATTCCATATGAAAATTTTATGGATGATTATGATATTTTATCTTTGATTTAATTTAGTTTTTTTGAATGAATCGAGTTTTTAAGGCTTTAAAAAAAATAAATTACTAAATAGTGTCAATATTGACAAAAAATAGTTTTTAAAAAAATAAAAAAATATTAAATGATATTATAGACAAAAAAATATTAAATTAGGTAACTTGACATATATAATATTAAAATTTTCATTAATTATCCACTTGAGGTTCTCTTAGAATTTTATAGTAACCATATTGACCACATATTGTAAAAATACAAGAAGACATGGTAAGAGTTAATTTATTTAACTCTGGGTTAAATATAAAAGATATGGTTACATTTCTTACCTAAACTTGTCTAAATCCTATTGGTTGAGAATATTTCCATTCATCCTTATATTATCCTTGAAATATATCACTTTTTAACTATTATAATTCAAAAATAGTTTTATAATAAAATTATATTCCAAGACCTTCATATTGTGCCCCTCCTTTATCTTATAAAAGTTCTCCACCTCTATGTACTTACTTACACCTCGCAATCCCATTAACTAGCCCAACTTCTGCTCAAATAGTCTCCCAACATCGCTCAATTTCTCCTAGAATCCTTACCTTCAGAATAAGTCAACTGAAGGAAACCTTTTGGATCAAATCAAAAGGAGTTACCTGATTTTGAGTTAATGTCTTCTCTCAAGCTCCTTTCATTTATTTTCATTCTCCAAACCCCTAACCTATCATTATTCATTTATTTTATAAGAAAAAATTATCCTAAATATACTAGGATTTTTTTATGATAATTTTTCTACCAACACTTACCCAAACCTCCATCCAATATATATATAACATATTGTTTTTGTGTACGGTGACCTAAAAGCTCGTGAAATGATGATTGTTCAATTTTGTCTTACCACATCTCATGGTGGCCATTATGATGGAACTATATTTATATATGTTATATGTTATATTTTTTTCCCTTTATGATTTTGTAATTTTTATTTATAATATACCTTTATGTTTTCTCTGTTTTGTTAATGTGATAATGTTTTTTGAGGAAGTGTGGACTATCGCCCCCTCAAAGCGATGTGACTCGTTCCTGTTGTACATAGAATGTATAAAGGATGGTTTTATTAAACCTATGATACATACATGATATTAATATAATTAGGGAATTATAATATACATTTATATCATTTTATAATTGTTCTTTAAAAATGATAAATAAGTGAAACCGGTGTTCATGCGTACGTACGGCAAACCATCTCCACGAACGGTGCAATTCATTTATTATCTCCAAAAATTATGTATATTATAAATAAATATATAAGGGATATATATGATATTAAAATCATTAGTAATATTGTAGATATGATTTAATTTTTACTACATGGAAAATTTACATCAAAACAAGATTATTTTCGACTCAAATACCGAATATCGAAAAAACGTCCGATATGAACTTAAATAATTATATAATTTTTATATCATGGAAATAAGTGATATGGAAGGAATAATAAATTTGAAAAGTGTTCTCAAGAATTTAAAAATTATCCTTGGTTTATTATTCTGGATCATAATAATTGTATGTGATTATTTGGACTCAAGGTAAAGGAAATCATAACTCAATCTCCATTCATTAAGATAAATATCTATGTCATTGGTTATGTTATACTATGAATATGTGTGAATGAACCATGATTGTTTTATAATAAATATCCACTTATATTGGGTGTATTTATATTTTTCCCACATAATTATTTCATTTATTTATCCTTAATCTAATGGTATGATCTTTGCATGGGACTTCATCTCAATCTCCTTTCATTTAGGCATACTTTGAAAATATAGACTACCTTATTTAATACAGTGTATAATAACACCCTTTGATGATAAATTTCATTCAAATATAATCTTTTTTCTACGAAACCTTTTACTAAATGAAAAAAATGAATGATTTTAATGTATGTGGTGGGAACGACTCATATGTCGTTATAACTGTGATTTTTTATTTTGATTCCTCTATAACCCTTAATGTTTTAATATGAAAAGAAATACCTTATTCCCTTTTTTGGTATTTTGGTATTGAAAATGGTTTTAAAAGTGGATTTTCTATTTCAGTATCTTGAAATTATTTCTTGTGATTACAAATGAAATTATATGAGTGAAATGTTGATAATTTCAATATTTTATGTGTTATGATTATATAATGGTACTTGGATATTTAACTAGTGGTTACATGATAAAACAAAGATGGGTGGTTACATGATAAACCAGTTATGGGTTGTTCTGTGAAAAACTATGGATAGATTGTTATGTTATAACCTACAATGCGTTGGGTATGCAAGTTGACTGTATGGTTATTCAATTTGTAAGTATGATTTGTGGAAGTCGACTGAATGGTTATTCCATTCAAGTATGATTATATCCTATGATACCTTTTATATGATATATGTTTTTATCAATGGGTTTGTGGTAATCATATGATTACCAAAAGGGTAAGTAATGAGCTAATATTCAGTTAAGAGTGTTTACTACTTCATAATGGTGAAATGTATTACTTTATAATAAAGTATTCATGGTTTTCATGTTTTCCAGAGACTAACATTTTTTCTTTTTTGTATATATATTACTGGGATTTTTAGGATCATCCCATGTTTTGAAATGTTTTTTGACATAAATTAATTAGGAATAGATTCAAGGGTTGGATTGAGGAAAAGATATGTTATTAAAACATGAAACGATGTCATGTTTCTCTTCAAATAGTTTTTTGTTTTATGAAAAAAAATAGATACTATGTAAAAGCATAAACTTGTAAAATTTATGTTGATAAATATGAGTTATGACCTAATTTTATAAATCTATAAACCAAAAAAAGATCTTTTATGTAAATTAAATTCAAATTATTGACTAATCTCAAGATTAAGTAATGTTTAAGGTTGAGTCCTTATATGATCTCTAGAAAATGGGTACACGAGATGATTTATCCAATTCCATAGGGTATAAAAGATGATTATCTCAATCTCAGGGGTATATGGGAGGATTATCCTAAGACTAAGAAGGTATATGGTAGATTATCCCAATCCTACTTTGTGATGAATATCTTAGTGAGTTACATTAATTTATATACATACATTTATGTCACATATTTTTGTCATATGCCTACGATCATACCTCAGGGATCATTTTTATGATCTCATTATTATTTAATCTTTCAATTGTATATTTGTTTCATTGAGATTATATTCTCTTCTATAATTAATTAGTGACAACTCATATTATTTCTTGTTCATTAAAAAATATTTCTCCGATGATGAGGTTTTAACAGGATTTGGGGCTTAATAACATATTGATGTAATTTCCCTCTTATTTAGAATTTAATATCACCCCATCATATGTTTTTATTACCCTAGTTTTGAATATGATAATAACTTATGATAAGTCGAGAAATGAGTATACTATTGTTTGATTATGCAATACTGTTCAATACGTTTTTATGTTGTTTGACCCTTAATAACACCAAACCATCTGTTCATGGTATTATAAGATGATTTAAAAGTCAATATATATATATTGATAATTATTTAAAATTAATTTTGTTTATCATAGTTTTTATCAAATATAGGGTTTAAAGTATGTATTTATAACGTTTGAATATAGGAGTGTAGGTCTGGGTTGTCTCAACTGGTATTAGTGCAGGGTTCAATAATTTTTTAGGATTAGTTTAGTTATTTGGGGGGATTAAGATTAGATAAAATAATTGAAAAACATATGGATAAGTATAAGTGATGTTTATATGAATAGGATAACATCATTATGTTTTGATAAATAATTGATTATCTAGTTCTTCTAGAAATTTCACCCCTATCGGGATACTGGAAACTCGATGCGGTCATGGCACAAAATCAACATGGTGTAATCAACCAGAACATATTGGTTGATTATCAAATCATTTTTTGCCCTAGTACATGAATATTGGGCTTAATATTAAACATATTTCTAGTCACTCTTTTGGGATATGTTTTGGTTAATGAAATTTTCTATACAATCCATTATGAACGGTTTGAGTATATTTATTTTAGAAAACCAAATAGTGAATGACTATGGATAACTTAGATTAAAATGTAGAGATTCATGGATTAAGTTATATAAAAATTGAAATATTTTTTTATTGATAAATTGTGGGAAAAAATTTTGATCTTAGATTTAAATGAATTTTGGGAGTTAAATATTGTAAAAATGTTCAGGATTATTTTGGGATAGTTCATTTTTTTGGTTAGGATAATAAGTAAAATAGAACCTAATATAAATCAGTGGTCATTAAACTAAATGTATCAAGGGAATAAATGAAAGTTTCATTAGAGAAAATATATTAATATTGATTTTTCATATTCACATAGTCATTTACTCAGATTTTATACAAAACATTGGATTTTAATATTTGGTTGAAGTCAAATAATGGATATGAAACTAAGAAACAAATATATCTACAAACAACTATTTCTTATAACTAAATAATGTGGTAGTGTTAAATGGTTTATAATCTTAATATATTCTTGTTTTAATTGAAAATGTGAGTTTACTAGACTTACCTATGGTAATGAGGCTGATATCCTTATAGAAATTAAATTTTGATACAGTTAAATATTTTTGTTAGTATAATATTTATCAGTGATTTTTCATACATTCTAAAATTTTTTTACAATTATATTGAACATATGAGGATTGTTCATCAATGGTTTTTCATTAAATTAATATAATAATAAATTAAATGGTCACAATAACATTGAACTGTTATTTTCTAAAATGGTATTATTTTTTTTATAATTGTTGAAGAACACATGAATAATGGATTGATAACTCATAGGATTAATTTACAGTTGATGTTAACAAAATTGTGTGTTTTTTTGAATAAAAATTAATTTTAATTATATTTGTAACCTTTGGATTTATAATTGACTCATGCTATTTTTTGGTGAATTCAATGAAATTTTGGGATGATGATAGTGTGTAATCTGATATCCTAATGATTGAAACTATTTAGGTATTAGAGATAGAGTTAATTTTTGTAATAATATATTATTTGATTGTGGTCTAATTTTGTGGATATTAAAATGGTTTTTCGAATGCTATTTAATTGTTAATATATGAATAAGGACTATACATACTTCAGTATATGATTATATGAATGGTTAATGTTGTTAGAGGACTGATAATTAAATTCATATGGCCTAATAGAGTATGGTTGATTTCATATTAGACGATATATTCAAAATGATATATATGTTAAGAATACTCTCACCTACTATCATGAATGAGTAATGATTAAAAGTTCAAGGAAATAATTTTTTTAATGGGGTATAATATAGTAACTTGATATTTAAGATATTATTAAAATAATATTAAGTTTGATAACTTTTTTAATAGGTAATACCCAATATAAACGATCCATGAAATATTGAATATGCATTACTTACAAAACTATAATAAAAAATATAATATAGTAAATAATTAAAAATTATTACCTTTACTAGGTAAAAAATTAATAAGATATAAGGATAAAAGTGTTATTTTTAATAAAATAAAGTTTTATTTATATTTTTTATTTTAATTTAAAAGATAAATTTAATAATTGTGATTATACAAAATGAAAATTATTTTGGGAATTCTACATATCTATTTTTCCAATGTGAATTGCTTATATTTTTTCAAAATATTGTATTTATAGTTAAATAGTAAAAAATAATGATTTTTTGAATACCAATATACTTAGAAAATTTCATATAGAATGAATGATTTAAATTCCTAATTGCATGATTTTCATAGTTAACAGTTACGTAGAATTTCTACTCCTAATGCATTGTAGCGGATGATCACAGTCATCTCTCAAGGGGAAAGGGGTGGGAGTATCATTATCCTTGGACATATTTATTTAATTTTTATTAGTTTTAGATGAAATACAGATGTTTTTTTTGTTTTTGGATTAAATGGAAATAGTAAAAGGAAATGAAAATTCAAATAAAATGGTTTCTAGAGATGAAAACATGACAATGGATGAATTCATGTGAGATTGATCATCATTTACCTTTGTTCTAGATCATATAATTCAATGAATATGTTTAATATCATTCACCATTTCACATTAAACTATTTACATTGATATGAAATTTTCAATCTTATCAAGATATCCTCAAGAAAACTTGTAATTCCATGTATTCTTTTGGGTGAATGGGTGAGCATCATTCTTCAATTGAGTGAACAAACTCACTCACACTATTGGTAGCAATAACATGCCATTATTCCAATCTAACCACACAAATCCACTCATATGAAGTGTCACCCAAATGTATGGGGACTTTTAAGTGATATAGTTGGAATATTTTGATGGTTTTAATGGATTATGGAGTGGAAATCACATCCTCCATATTCCACTTCCACTATCCCACTAGAATTAGAGAGGAGATAGTTCGAGAATTAAACACACAAATTCATGATTGTCAATTTGATTCCCCTTTGGACCATATTAAATGGGTAATATCTCTATGATCATTGAGATTAGAGTCACTAGGACATCATTGAGGCGATAAACACAATTAAATGGAGTGGGAAAAGAATAACATAGTTTTATTTCCTAATGAACCGAATGAAAATCAGATCAAGAAAATAAATTAAATTAAAACAAAAAACTAATCGGTGAAGGTTGAATATAATCATAAGAGGATTTAAATTTAAAATTGAAGAAGGAAAGATATATTTATATAGTAAGTGTCATATCAACATCCTTATTCCTTACAATCAGTTTCAAGGAAAACTTATCTAATGGATGTCGTGTATACAACTCTGATGATTCAAATTTATTTTGTCAGGAGAATCTCAGTTCCATGAATGCATTCATGTTTTTTCCAGTGCATCATAGAGGTATATGCATGTGTTGGAAGCTAGGCCAGGATTTTGGATGGAGATTAACTTTAGTGATGAGCTAGCGTATGAAGTTTCTTAAAACAAACAAAAAATGATATTATTGTCTTCTTTTTCGGTTTAAGATAGGGGAAAGGGGGTTCTCATCAGGATTCTAATGAGAGAGCTCATGATATAGAGTTCCATATTCTATGATGATCATAGGTGGGGAAAAGTGGTGATCCCAGGATCGAACACAGCTCATGGGTATTTTCAAAGCTCGGGTGACTATGGATCTTTAAATGATGGTAGTCTCATGCCTGGACCGGTGGTTTTTTCACCTCATATCTAGTGGAAAAAGTTATATTTGGCGTCATAGTGGATCAGAATGGATGCACAATGGACTAAAATTGATAGGTGGATGTTCTGATGGAGAGAGAGAGAGCCGGATTTTCATAGAGGTGTGGTAGATCTGAACTATCTTGGTGGTGTATTAAATTATAGGTTCATTGAGGGTGGTAACTCCCGTTGGATCAATTTCTACTAGTGATTCCAAATATAAAGAGTATTAGTCAATGAATCAAGGGTGGTTTAATTCATGGAAGGATTAAGTAGTATTACTTCACAGTGGTAAGGAGTTAAGATCTAGTAATTTTCAATTTTGATTTTTTTTTAGGTTCAAATTTGGGATTTTCATGTGGTCGTTGGTGTCATGTGATATAGTTAATGACTTTTAGCATAGAATGGAGTCTTTTCAGGATGGGATTCATGGTATGTAGTTGGTACTCACAGTTAGTTGGATGGTCTTGGGTATGGTTTGTGGTAGGAAGAGGCAGTAAGAATTCAACATGCGATCATCGACGCACGATCAGTCTACGGACTATGTGAGGATATTGCAATTTTTTTTGTCCTATAAAACAATTATTTCATTTTCTGGGTAGTTATTCTACGTAAATAAATTATACTAATTCAAATAAAAATTAATTCAATATTTTAACATTTCATAAATGAAAGAAACAAATTTAGTTTCAAAAACAATTTTAATTATATATTTTCATTTAAATTCAAAAAACATCAAAAATCAAAAATTAATCCATTAAAAAATATATTCTAGATTAAAGTAATGTCAATGTAAATTGAATTTTCAATTATTTTTCTTCTCATTTTTATCTCTATGACTGAATATAGAAATAAAATCCTGCAATAAATCCATTTATGATTTGTTTTTCAAATTCTCAAAAGTCACAAAAAATGTTATTTTACACAGAATTGGAATTAAAATTAGGGGTATTTTAAATGAATAACATATGTTAATAATATAATTTTCATCTCACATCACTCCCACACACATTAAATATTTTACTCATGAGCAGTTTATCATTTAATTCAAATTTATTTGAAAAGAAAAGAAAGAAATGATTTTATTTCCTAATTCTAAAATAACAAACCAGAGAAGAAACAAAATACATGATAATCCATTGGTCAACTTATCAAACTTTGAATGTTAACCAATTCACTTCCCTATTTCAATTCATTAAATGGTTTAGGTTAAGAGTGGATCAATTTTGATTTATGTTGAAGAAAAAAATTAATAAAAAGAACCTACTTCCATCCCTCTTACTTATGTTTCTTAATCTACTGCTTGATTTCCCACTTAATTTATACATCTTAAATTAATGTTGTACAATTTAATTTCCCCTATTTTTTATGGCTTCAATATACATCTCACCTAAATGTACTCAATTTTTGGAAAGACACATTTGAATTAATTTTTCCCAGCCATAATTATATCCAAAGAATTGTGCGTTATACTTTTTTAAATGTCTTTATTTAATTACAGAAACACACCCAATTCCCCTTGTCAGATAAATCCATTGCAGTTTCAAATTTCCCATTTTTATTTCAGTTTTAAAGGAGTTATCTCATTTCTATTCATGTTATCTCTTTATGGAGTTCAATATTATAGAGGTCAAGTTTACATTAGATCATGTTAAAAAAATTATAGTCTCTTAATGTTACAAAATTGATTCCACTAAGTTTTATTCACCCACTCTCCATCCCATAATTATAAAATTAAACTTACATAAAATGAATAAATCACTCAATGTTCACTTAATGTCTCTTATTCTATTATCACATGAATTTCCTAGCTCTAATATGGAAATTTTAAACTAGGAAAGGTATCCCTGATGGATATGAAATGGGAGAAAAATCAAAAACAAAAAATGTACAAAGGTATGTAAAAAAAATTTATATTTATATTCATTTATTTAAAACTCATATAAAATAGTAAACGTATATTTAAAATTACTCATTAGAAAAAATTTACTGAAAAGCAATTAAATAACTAATTTAAACTAGATTATGTATCATCCCCGCACTTATTCACCAGTTTCCATTAAAATTATAGTAGATTACATCAAAAAATGTTATGATTAAAATCGAGAAATATATTGATATAACCTAGTTATTGTTGGAACGTTGGTTCAAGGTAGGCACTCCCCTAGGTGATATGTGGATAGTGGAGATAGAATCCTATACATTGTGAACATATATAAAAATGTAGACAATAGAATAAAATATTATAAAAAATTTATTTAAAATTATTGTAAGGAAAATAAAGTGGAAAGTGTAAGGAAATGAGTCTTGGGATTACCCCCACAAGAGGTGTTGTAGTTAGACTATCCACAACTGGAAAATCTATTTACCATCCCCAATCTACAGGGGCATAAGGTTCATGTGATGTAAACCACCAGATCCTTCTTCTTCTGTTGCTCAGTTTCACTTCTTCCTAGAGGTCCCCTGGGATAGAGTGATTCATCTCTAGTGTGTCAAACCACATGGTAAAGAAAAATATACTAAATATAAGGTTTTAAAGATCATGTATGGGGCCTCCTTGGGTTTCACCAATTCAAATGTAGATTTCTCTTCATCATGTTTTGTCGTGCCTCCCTGCAGTTGATGTTGAAGTTGATTTTGAGAAGGATCTATCCATTTAGTGAGGGTCTATAGTAATTATTATGAATATACAAGATTCAAACACTAAAATACATAATGAATCCCAGCATTCATGACACTAAGATATAAAAACTTTGAATCAAATTTTTCTTCCTTCGAGGAATGATCTAATAGTTTTAAGTCATAGTAATCAAAAAATGTGGTCATCTTCACATTGAACCGAAAGAGAATTTAGATATTGTTTATCCCCCCTCAAATGGGTCAGTTGGCTTCTCTTTTTTCTTCTAGAGTGCCTCAGGTTCCTTCAAAAATACCTCAAAATTTGGTGGGGGTACATGATCCTTCATTAATTATACCTCTATGATGTACTATATAAGAGTTTTCTATTTGGTTCTATGATCCACTGGTACTTCCCTTTCATTATAATATATATAAAAGTTCAACAAGGTGTTTTATAATTCATTAATTATCTCATCAAAGTGTTTGATTTTAATGATCATATCTGTTTAGTTGAGTAAATAAATGATCTCTTCTATTTTTCTTGAAACGAAGTGATGATTTTTTTTAAATGATTTTAATGTACAAAAATAATTACATAATTTGAAAGAAGAGTTAAAACTCAACCTTCCTCAATACCAACAAAAAAAATTATCACCCAATTTGTTCAAGTTGTGGTCAAATAAAATTTATATACCTAATGCAATCTAGTACCTGACTAGGGTAATCTCTCAATGAAAAAGGGGTGGGAGTCTCCCTATCATTTAACTTATAGTTATTTTTTAATTTTACTAATTTTGAAATCATAAGAGATGCTTGTTTGATTTTTGATTGAATGGAAGTAAGAAATATATATTAAAATACCAATAGAATGGTTAAAAGAAATGAAAATGGACCTAAGGATGAATTAAGGTGAGATATATCATCAATTACATTTGTTCTAAATTATCTAATTCAATTAATAGGTTCAATAACATTCACCTATTCACCATTAAATTTTTCCTTTGGTATAAAATAACTAATCTTATCAATAGATCCTTAAGAAGATTTTTCATTCTATGTATTCTAGTGGATGAATGGGGGATCATCATTTATTAATCATGTAAATAAACTCACTCACACACATTGTTGGAATAATATACCATGATTCCAATGGAACCACATAGATACACTGGTATAAATTGTGGTAGAAATGGGGGGTGACTCTAAAGTGTTATACTTAGAAGATTGTGATAATGTTAATAGATTTAATAGTGGAAATATCCCCTTCCACACGCTTCTTACACTATAACATGAAAATTATAGGGGATATAGTTAGATAATTAAACACTCAGACACAAGATTTATCCTGTGATTCCCCTTTGGACCACTCAAAATGGGTTATCACTCCGTGATCAGGGAGATTTGGGTCATTGTAATATCATAGGGGTGAGAAACACAAAGAAATGGAGGGGTAAAAGAACAAACTAGTTCGATTTCATAAAGAACATAATTAACATTAGATTAAAAGGAAAAACAATTACAGTATAATTGAAACCTATTTGGTAATGGCTGGATCTATTTTTCAGAGGATGGATATTTGAAATTGAAGAGGGTGAGATATATTTATAGAGTAGATAAATAATAGCAGCCTTCTTCTTTATAGTCAGTGTTGTGTTGAGATTATATGATGGTTCCCATGTGTTTAGATCTAATTATTGAGTTTGATTATGTTATCAGTTTCTCAGTTCCGCATATGCATTAAAAATTTTCAAGAGATTCACAGAGGTTGATTAATGTACAAAAATATAGGCCTTATCTTTAGATAGAGTTTAACTTTAATACTTTTCCCAGTCATGGAGTTTGTGAAAATAGAAGAAGTAATTTTTAATAAAGTATATAAAGATATTAATTATATATATTTATATAAACATATTATATATACATTATATATATAATAATAATAACAATATTATATATATATATTAAATTATTGTTTTTATGTTTTTATTTGTGTTTTTGTTTTAAAATTTTTTATATTTAAGATGGGGGATTCTTATATGGATTTTCCAAGGGGTCTTAGGGAAGCGTTTTACATCTTCTTGGGAGAACAAAGGTGAGGTGATGTGAAGATCCCATTTTCAAATGTGGATTAGGTAGATTTTCACAGTCGGGGTGACTTTGGATCTTCAAACATTCATGCCCTCATGCTTGTATTAATGTTCGTTCACATCAGTTCTAGTGGATATAGTGATCTTTTCATTCATGGTGGCTCAAAATGGTTCCATAGTAGTGTAAAATAAACAGACATTAGCTATGATTGAAGAGAGAGCTTCATCTTTACACAACGATGTGGTGTATCTAAGTTGGTATGATGGTGCTTGAACTTACTAGTGTTTTGATGGAGGAAACTCACATTGGATCAATTTCTACCATTCCTTTTGTTGGTAAAGACCACAAGAAATGAACATACAAACAACATAAAATAGAACTCACAACATAAATATATTTCTCTCCCTTTGAACAAGCCTGAAAAGTTAAAGTGGATGTATAGTGAAAAAAAATATGTATGTAAAAATAAATATTTACATGAGAAATTTTTTAAATGGAAAACCCAAAAGAGAAAACCCCCAAGACCTAGTCCTAAGAGGGATACACTAATAATCAAGAGTAAAAACTAAGGAATCCAATATATGAGTGGGGTATTAAAAATAATACTCATATAAAATAGTGGATCAAAGAAGGAAGTGGATGCAATGTGAAGGAAGCTTGAAATGAAGAACATAACCAGATAAAGAAACCAAAATAGATTTTACTAGGTAAAGAAGGTGTTCACTATCAAAATTAATGGTGCTAATGAAAAGGAAACAGGATTGGATCAAAGGCCCTGGTAGATGAAAGTTGATTTTTTATATATAGATTCACTAGTTAAAAATCATAAAAACACTCGGTATAACCCTAACTTCAGTGCTCCAATGATTAATTAGAGAGATACACACCTAGGAAAAAAATTGTTTCTCACCCCAATATATAAAAATGTATACCTAAATGAGTCCAATAACTTATACAACTCTTCACATGTATTCTTTTCCTTTTTTTATTTTTCATGTGAATTACCCCATGTGAAGGAGGATGAAAAAACTCCCCCTCTGAATCAAGTGGGGATAACTATAAACCTTGCAATCAACCGGTAAGTCTCAAATTCACCTCTCGATAAACTCTTCGACATTATTTCAGACCCATTATCATTAGTTTGGATCTTATGTTTCTTTAACTATCAAAAAAACGACATTGTGGACCCAATGATACCAAAAAAAAATATGATTTGACCTTCCTCGAATCGATATCTCATACCATATCTGAATATGTAAATACAAAAACATAGTTTATTCATTTCCAAAACATAATATCAGATCATAATTACCACAAAGATAATGAAATATATACTTCACTACTCTAAACTAATCTCTACCTATATTGGGGATAAAATTACTAACTACACTAATTGTATGAGCTATATTTTTTTATTACACACCATAGAATACATCAAACAACCAATGAAAGATGAATAATGTATATGTTACATATACTATGCCTCTTAATTAGTAGTAGGTGACTGACTGGTACTGAGCTTAAAATGTAATGAAAGATGAGTACTAACTAAATTTTCTCTATCCATAGAAAACTATAATGAACCTTCTCATTATATCCCTCCTTAGATAACCATAATTTATTTCCCTTTCTATCACGGGAGATTGATATTCCAATAATATGTTTTTCTAGAACCATGTCTTTTATTGTAAAATACTAAAAATTATCCTGTTTTAATCTATCAATTCTTGAAGCATCATGTCCAACAATGGGCATGTCATCAATATAATGAAGAAATATAATACAATCATCATCATTAAATCTCTAAATAAAAACATAGTGATTAGAATATGTATTCCTAAAACATTGATGAGTAATGATAGATTCAAACTTATTATACCCCATCCCAAGAGGTTTCTTTAAACCATAAAAAATATTTTCAACCTATAGAAGTGATTCTTATTACCTATTAAAAAAACCCTATATATGTTCTATATGAATTCACTCCTCTAAATCTTAAATAAGGAAATCTATCTTCAAATATATTTGTTCAATATAAAGATCAAAACTAGAATCCAAAACAAGAAAAAACTGAATCAATAAAATTTTGACAACTTGTGAAAAAATATCATCCAAATCAATGCCTTTCTTATAAATAAATATTTTAACAACTAACCATTACTTGTATCATAGTTCATAACTAAGTTCTTTATTTTTAATCCGAGGAATACATCAATTTTGAAAATCTCTCTTACCTGTAAGTAATTTCACTAGTTCAAAAGTATGGTTTTCATGAAATGATAGCATCACATCATCCATTATCACAACCCATTTTTTCCTTCTATTCACATTTCATCACCTCGTCAAAATATTTTAGTTATCCCCTTTTAGCGATAAGAACATACTCATCAGGTGAATACCATAACAAAATAATACGAATCTAATATGACCACTGGAGTGTAACTGTGGGTTCATTAATATCACATGGAACTGTATCATTAGAAAAAAAAAAGGTGCATCAAAAACATAAACTCCAACCAAATCACCCTGAACATCATTCTACACATCAACAATATCATCAGAATCAACAATTTTAGGTAAATGTAAATAATAAAATGGATCAAGACTAACAAATCCATTTGATGTTAGAGAAGAATATTTTTCTCCCTTTTCAATATCTATAATAGTTTGATCATCCATAAATACTTCATCATGGCTCCAAACAAGTTTTTTAATGTAGGATCATTGAACATGTACCAAAACTCATTATTTCCATAGCCCATAAAAATAAAATTTCTTGACATTCCATCCACTTTAGAAATCACATATTTTTTCACATGAACAAAAGTCTTGCAATCAAAAACATGTAAATGATCATACCTGATCTATTTTCCATACCAAAAAAGTCAGAATTTTCTATCTACAAAGAAACTGTTGGAGAAGAGTAGATAATATAAGAAGAAGTAAATAAAGTCTCACCCCAAAAATGATTAAGAAACTTTTATTTTGAAATAAAACAATGAACACTTTCGAAAAAAATAGTAACTTTAATCCTCTCAACTACACCATTTATCTAAGGTGTGCTAGGAGGCACATTATACTATCAAAAACCTTCCTTCATGTAATACTGATCAAACAGACCATAATAATCACCCCTTGTTTCCGTGGTAATACATTTCAATTTTTTAGCAGATTACCTCTCACCAGAAACCTAAAATTGATTAAAACATTAAGAACATGACTTTTGGATTTACGAACATAAACCCAAATCTTACCTGATTATTCATCAATAAATTTCACAAAATAAATACCACTACAAAAGGTCATTGATATTGAAGGACCACAAGCAACATAATGTACTAATTCAAGTACTTAAGACTTCCTTTGTAAAAAGAGACTGTTAAAACTCACTCTTATCTGTTTTATAGCAATATAGTGATCACATGTGTCAAATTTGACACTATTCAAATCTGGAAGAAGATATTTATTTTCCAAAAAACAAAGATCTTTCTCAATAATTTAGTTGAGCCTACTTTTCCATAACATTGAAGACACATTGTACTCAACAACACAAGAAGTATCAAAATATATATAATATCTATTCAAGTAAAAACCTAACTGCTTCTTCCATTGGGACATGAAAAAATAAAACTTGGAAAGCATCCATTGGACATAAAAATAATATAAAACATTCATCATCAAGAAATCTGGTAGAAATAAAATTCAAGAGAACCTCAGGTTCATATAGAACATTCCTCAAAATCATCTTAGTTCCTATACTGGTGTCCAAACAAATATTCCCAATACCTACAACATCAGTACAAACATCATTATCGATCATTAAAATCACAAAATTACCTAGTATATAAGATATAAAGACATAATTCCTCAATGCCATGTGAAAACAAGAACCACTATCAACAATACAGCAAGAATCATTAGAAGTAATATTAATGGAGTCACAAATAATAACAAGATCATCCCATATAGTAGCTTCAAAATGATCTTCTCCACCACCATTTTTTCTTCTAATTTTATTTCATTCTATTTTCTATTTTAAACTAATAGAATAATTTCTTAACATGTAGTTTTTTACCACAATGATGAAATTCAAACTCTATCATCTTTGATCTATATTTTCTTTTTCTTTTTATGTTACCACAACTGCTCTATCCCCGATTCGTTTCTTGAATTCTCCCCCTTTTCTATGTGACCAAAATCTCTAAAGAAGATATCTCTTGAGTACATATCATAACCTATTCATTGAAAACATCATATATAACAAAATTGAATGTCACAACACCATTATGAATAAAAATGGTGTAGTAGCTCGTAAATTCTTCCATGAGTCAAGTAATGTATTAAGAAACCAAAAATATAAAACCTCGTCATCAAAATAAATACCCATACTATACAGTTGATTAAAAATTACCTAATATTCATTAAAATATTCTTCAATAGATGTACATTTCTATACCTCAAATTCATCATTTGATTGAGGAGAACAATTAATTATTTCCTATCTTGGAAGCATATGTAGTCTTAAGATTCTCCGAAAAATTTCTCGCATCAGAGATAATGAAAATATGGTTCATCACTTTATATTCAACCCACTATTGAATGAAAACACAAACTATCTCATTCTCAAACTCTCATTCTTCATTAGATGTTCTTTTTGTCTTTAGAGTCTAAAACACAGAAATTTCCATTAACTTGACAAAAATCATATCCATTATTTTTAACAACCACATACAAAAGTTGGTAACATTCAAGGAAATAATCTAATTGTAATTGGATTCCAAAATATATTTAATCAAAAAAACCCTTTGTTACCAGATTATTGGAATGATGTTATGCGATGAACGCGTAAACAACAGCAAAGAAAACATGCATTGGAAATGTATTTATTTCCCTTTGAACAAGCCTAAAAATTTAATTAGATTCATAGTGACCCAAAAATATATGTAAAAATTAATTTGGACACCGTAAATTTTTAAAATAAAAAAATATAAAGTGAAAAACTGTGGGACCCATTTTAGAAAGATGGTTCCACTAATAATCAAGGCTAGATTGTAGATACTCTCTAAGATAAGTGGGATCTAGAAAACAATACTCTGATAAAATAGTGGATCAAAGGAAGAAACAGTTTCAGTCTGAAAGTAGCTTGAAATGAATAAGGCAACATTAAAAAGTAAAAATATATATCTGACTGGGTAAAAAAAATTTATACAAATAAAAGGTGCAGATAAAAAAGGTACCAGGATCATATCAAAGACCATGATAGATAAAACATGATCAGCCCAGAAAGATTTTTCGATTTCAGATATGGAAACCACTGGGTATAACCCTAACTAAATTGCACTAAAGATTGGGAGGAGAACCACACACCTAGGATAAAAAATATCAACACCCTATAAGCCCTAAAAGTGTCCATCTAAAATAATCTCATAATCCCACTACTCTTCACAACTATTTCTATTTATTTTCTTTTTTGTTTTCTCATGTAATGTCCCCCGCGTGAAACACGACGTCAAAATCTTCCAGATCTGACGAGTGTCAGTGGATGAATTGGTGGGGGTATATTTTTTGGTTGGATGATTGAGGCTTTCTTCATAGTGGCATAGAGGATGATATCAAGTTATTTTCTGTTTTAATTCTATATGTTCGATTTTGCTATTTACAGGTGGCCGCATGTTTTGTGCAGATAATAGGATGAAGGTTCCATTGGTAGAGGATAAAGGTGAATATGGAGAAATTTTACAATAAGGTTATGGTATGTGATAAGGTTCATGACTATGATCAGATCATACATATGTCTTGGGAGGGGATATATGGTAGGTAATTTTTTTCTCACTTTCAAGTGACTGATCGTGAGTAGACTTGTGGCAGGGTGTCCCAAGGTTATGTGATTCATGGTGGGCATTATTTTTTTCATTCATATATAGTGACAATTCAATGTGTGTTCAGCTTCACATGGTTAGCTTGCTGACTGTCCAAGGACTCAACAGTATTTCTATTCAGTAAAAAATAATAATTTCATTATTAATGAAGTATTTTTCTAGAATCAATATTAATAATTCTAAAAATAATTATTTCTATATTTAATAATTTCTCAAATTAAAAAATAATAATTTTCATTTCTAAAACAACATTAATTATTGATATTCATCTAAATTCAAAATACATTATAACACCAAAATTAATTCCTTAATTAATTGACTCAAGATTCAAATAATGTCAAAATCAATTATAGTTTCAATTTTTTCCCTTATCACTTTTAACTCAAAGAATAAATAAATTAATCAAATATATTAATAAATACATTTAATATTGATCTTCCAAATTCTAAAATTTCATAAAAACTATTGTTTTTTCTAGTTGCAGAATTAAAATACGGGGTATTTTCGATTAATAATAGATAAAAATATTTGAATTTTCAGCTCACATAAAATTTATTGAAACATTTTTCATTAAAAATATATATTTATAAATTAAAATAAATAAAATATATTGAATTTAGAAACCCTATGTTTAGTGTTTGGAAAATAAAGTAATATTTTATTTAAAAAAATTATTCCCTTATATTGAAAAATATTTCTTAAGACCAGAATAAATTAAATCTAAAAAAATATTTTACATTTTAGATGATCATTTTTACATTATTTAATAATTTCAATTACATTTTAGTGTGTAAAAATATGATTACTAGGATTAAAGTTCATCACTACGATAATGTTAAAAATATTATTTTCAAATAATTATTTTTTTAACATTATGTAATTTTTATCTAATAAAAAAAAACTAATAAATTCAAAAAATGTATCTAATATAATTTTTTTACCTCTATATAAATACAATAACACCAATTCAGTTGGTACTCAACAATAAACAAAATAAAGAACACTTAATGGTAAAAACAACATTTTACTACAAAATTCTTTTCGAATATACAAAATAATTTAATTTAAAAGATACTTTTATATTGTTTTAGAATTTAAATATATTACATGTATCCTAAATTTATGTTTAGATCATTAAAATTTAGTTATAATTATTCCCTTATAGTTTTAATAAAATATGAACTACAAGTGTTGTTGGGGTCTTACCTGAGTGGTAAAGGATCATCGTAATCCTACATCAGAATGGGATTTCGGACCACTGGACCTTCAGTCCATCAAGGGGGTAGAGACGAAATTATTATTTATTGGGGTCACACAGGTATGATTCATGAAGGGACTTAAGTACATCCAATGGTGGGCCTAAAGGCCATGTAATGGGCTTCATTCCCACTGAGCCTTCATGCCAAAAATATATATTGTAATAAAATCATCTAGATGGGTGGGATATCCCATGGGGGTTATAACCTGCCCTTTAGGGATATGTGTGTGTGGTGTGTGTGTGTGTTAATTTTTAAATGCAATTGTTCCCCCAAATAAATAATATAATTTGAACTACTAGGTTAAATTCATGTAACCAATGTGAAAACCAATATGGTAAAATGTAAAAAATAAAGTGGAAAACATCATAAAATTTTTAAATAAATTATTAAAATGTTTTTTTGGAGGTTTTATCAATATTATATCAATATGAACTCAAATATTTGCCACATTTTGAACCATTCTCCCCTGAATACTAGAATTCAATTATTGAAATATTATAGGTGTTCAAAAAATTTTCTCTTTCTTAATTTATAAAAGGGATCAGCTAAACCCTCTTAAAGTAACACATAACCTTATAATTTTTCATGAAACCTAACCCAATTTTACTCTCCTTGAATTCATTTTCATGAACTAAATCCACTCGTCACCATAATTTATATTAATACCTTCATTTCCAAGGAATCATTGAAGAGAATTTCCATGGTCACAATGTGAATATTAGTAAATCCTTATCTTTTTATTCATTATATTTCTCTTCCAAAAATACCATAATAATTATAATATAATGACCTTAGTATCTTTATTAGACTAAAATGATATTTTAATAATTTATAAATTGCTACATCTTTGTAATGACCCTATGTAATGCCCCGACCCTAGTTACCTAGAGTCGGTGAATTATTTTAATACATTAGCACGATTACAAGGAATCAAGTCCCGAAAGACCGATCAGTTTAGACATCTTGGAAAATATATTACATACATGAACATTAAATTAAACATTAGAAAATAAAACAAAACATCAATGATCCTTTGAGAAATCCATTAATCCCCTAATGTAACACTACTTATCAATCATAATACACTTCTTGGAATCCTGGTAAAATAAAACATAGAAAGGGGTGAGCTCAGATGCTTAGTAAGGATAACAATATAGTGGAACCTTTCATAAATAAGCATAAACATTTAAGGAAATTTATAAGACTAAAACAAAAAATTTTTTAACATGAAATTCATCATAATATGGAAAATATAAAATCAAATAATTCCATTTACGTATTCACATCGATATTCTACTAGTCGAATAATCACATGCAATATCAATAGCCACTTTCATAATTATGAAAGGCATAATGCCAGACATCATAACCACATAGTCCAGGCCTTGTTCCAGGACTACAAATAAGATTTTGTCAAGGCCTTGTGCTAAGACACTAGTTTGTCTCATGAGACCAACTGATGCATCGAGGAGCTATAGCGGGCTCCACCCATCACTTTATAAGTCCAATGCATTCCTCATATAAAAAGGTTTAAACATAACATAAACATTCGTATTAAAACTATCATACGAAATTTAAATACTTTATCCATAATCCATGGTTGGTATAAAAATAACACATCCACAGTCAAACATATCACAAAACATTCAATACAATTTGGAATATTTTTGTCATAGTAAATCAACCTCGATCAAGAATAATATCCTGTAAAGAATGTTGACATAGCTAAAAAAGATCAGTAAAACACTTTGAGAGAAATATCCATGTTTCATGAAATCATTTTAAAAGTCACAAAATTTATAAAGGAAGTCATTAAAAAGATATTTTTGAATCAAAGTGTCCCATACCACTTTGAAACTTTTGAAAGGAATTAACATTTTAAAATATTCATATGCATATAAATAAATAGTCAAAATCCTTTTGAAAACATGGACATTAATGAGAACTGTTTAGAAGAATAAATATTTAAAACAATTAAAATGATGTATTAGTTAAAGAGTCCCTTAAAAAGAATCCTATTGAATACTCTTTTATGAAACATGGACATGGATAGTAAATTTGACCCAGTTAAAGCTTATACATAAACAATCTTGGATAATAATGAAATTGAGGAATTAACCCTTACCTTCCTCATTCCTTTGGTCGAGGGTACGTTTAACCTCCTGTATAATTACCAAATTTTGTTATTAAATGAAAAGACCTGGAAATTTAAAGGAAAATTTTTTCTTAAATACTTTGGAATTTTATGAGTCTGTTGTTTCTGACGGCACTTGATTCTAAGGCCCTGTGTGGCCGGAATCAATTTCTGAAGTTTTGTTCGGGTACGTTCAGTAAACTTACGTGTGGGTTTTTCTATCTTTTGAACCAGTGCTCGGAATTGAAAATTGAGGACACCAATGAACTCACAGTGTCAGTATTTTCCTAAGGGGACCTTTACCGCAGTTGCGTTTTATGCGGGTTGAAAGTTACATTTTGATGAATTCATACCAAATTAATAAAATTGTAGGTACACAATTTTATTATTTAGTAGTGGTTATTTCCCCATAAGAGGTATTAGAGGTGGGGGAACACACCCATATAACCTCCCATGATAGGATTTAGTGTGGTGGGGCCCACACGATCCCTAATCATTTCATCTTCCCTTAACTCCCTTAAACCCCCTTATTTAATTAACTCCTCCCCTCATTATGGTGGATCATCTCCACGTCCCAAACATTGATAAAGCCAACCCATTTAATTAATAACCTTATTAATTAATTGGCACCTATCATTTGAATTAATTTTATTTTCATGGAAATTCTTTAAAATTTGAGAAGTCAATTATAATATTTTCCTTAGCAAATATTTTGGGGGGAACCTTTGGAGAATTAGAGGAGCTTCATTCTTCCACAAAGAACATCATCATCTCTCCGCGAAGAATGCTCCACAACTTCTCCTACCTTCTTCTTCCTCCAAATCAAGGGAGAAGACACCGCTTGTGAGAATCGTCGCCTACGTCAACGACTCTACCTCCAATGTTGACGGAATGACATCATTCTCCGTGAAGCCATCTTCCGCAACACCCGACTACCGCGATGTTCATCTTCCGCATCTTGTCGACGTGTGACGTCAATTACGACGTAGGGGATTTGCTTCAATTTTAGTTGAACAAATTTGTTCTCCGTTCTTTGTTGAAACCATGTTTTATCTTCGGACATATGATACCGCCTAACGCAGAGGGTGAGGGCCGAACGAACACGGCCCAACGACCCTCTGTTGATCCTCGTTTTATTTCGATGGAGGTTGTGACAGAAGAGGTGGCAGCGATCGGAGGAAGCAGTGGTCATATGCCATCTGCGTGGAGAGGAATTGTGGCCGGTATCCATGGTCCGCTCAGCTGAAGAAGAACCGGACAGCCGTAGTCGTCCGGGCTGGTGGAACCGCGGCGCCCCAAGGCACTACGCTGTGGAGGTTTGTGGCCCGCACTCCGTGGGCCGCTTCAGTGGGTGAACCGGCCGGCTCGTCAGACGGCCGAGTTGGAGGAGGTTGTGGTTCCACCTAGCGCTACATGCAGTGGACAGCAGCATGCCCATGCATGCTACTCGCGCTGGAGAATCCGTCCGGCTTCGGTCGGCCGGGCAGGAGTGCAGCGCCGCATGGCGCCACCAGTTCGGGAAGTCGCCCCCCCCCCCCCTATAACGACCAAAAGTTTTTAAATGGAAATTTCTATTCTTATAATTATGTTATATCATGAAAAAAACAACATAATTAACTATTATGTGATAATTGACCTTTAAACATAAGTTTTTCACTTTTGTGTTTGGAATTTTGAAAATATGCATGCACGGTTGTGTTCAAGATGTTTCATGGAGTCTAATAAAACAAGAATAATTTTTGGTGAATAGTAACCTACCCTTGTGAATAGTAACATACCATTATGAATAGTGATATACCCTAATTAATAGTGATGTTACCTATTATAGTATAAAAATAATATTCTAGTGAAAGTATGATGTACCTATATTTTAGCATAAGTAAATGAATGTTTTAAAACTGTTTTTTGTAATAAACCATGATTTTAATTAAATATTAAATTAATAATATTTATAAAATTATTTTTGAAAAATGGACTTCATTTTGGGATTCTAAATGTCGAAAAATGGTTGGGGTAAATTTTTGGGATTTTTCTAATATACTTGAATTTTTGGTGAATAGTAAAATACATTAATTTACCGAATAAATACATTATAATTAAAACCCACTATTCCTGACATCACAAGTGATGTAAGAACCCAAATCTAGAACTCACATGCCTTATTTACTATTCTTGGTCATGGATTACTCACTATTCCTTATCTTAGGGGAAATTAATAAACTAATGAATTTTATATTAAGGAAACCCCTCTCCCCTCCAATATAAAAGCCACCCTTCACACCCTCATTCCCTAAAACCTCTCAAGCTCCAAGACTTCTCTAAACTCTGCCCAAACATCCTTTCTAGCCCCTCTCCCACTTCCAAGAGCTTCTGGTCTCATCAAAAGAACAATCCTAGCTTCTTTAAGGAGAATCTCAAGATGGGGATTTAAGAGGTAATTTCTCTCCCTCTTCTCCTTTAATTTCCTTTCAAGTTCAAGTTCATTTCTTGATCTTTCCCCACCTATATTCATCCAAATGGTATTGTAACTCTATTATTATAAATATACTATAAATTTATGATTCTAATGGGATATTATATCATCCAACCCCCTTTCCCTCTTCCTTTTATTTTATTAAAGAGAACATTGTTCGTGAGGTGTTAATTTATCACTTTCAAGAATGACATGCTTTCTTCTTCCATTTCTACCTTCATATCTGGTCATGAAACTATTTCTATGGTTGAACCAGAATATTATATATGTATTCTATCCTATTTAATGTTATGGAACTAACTTATGGCCATATTTCTAAGTGATAAATTAAAACAAGTTCGTTGTGATCGAAAAACCGCCCAAATTTACCCAAGTAATCATCATTTAATTCTTATCTAATGATTCATCCACATGGATATAATATGATTCATTATAATATAATTAAAAATCCTGTAATATCATTAATAACATGTAATATCATTTCTGGATGTTTACCCATGTTCTACCCAAACATCAATTTAAGAATACAACTGAACCACTCAAGAAAACCATGAAAGCAAACATTCTTGAACAATGTTTTTAAACACTATAACTCATACAAAGGCCCATAAAATAACTTAATTGAACCATAATTAACCATATTCATGTAAAAAGGTTCTTTAATTTTCAATTAATTAAATTAATGTGGCTATACATGAGATTAAAGATAAGGAAGCGTTCGAATACAAAGTAAGGGGAAATTCTCAAACCAAAATTTCGTCCTTTGGGTTCTACCTCTTTCACTCCATTTTTGATATGGTCACTCCTTAAATATAATTTGTTAAACATTTTATTTCCTTTTCTGTGATATTCATGTTTTCTAATGTAGTTTATGTCAATATAATTTTTTTCCAAAAGAACTCTTCTTTTAAGAACTCAACTTTTACCTCTCATTCACGATTGATGGTTCTTGTATCAAGTATATTGTTCCATATTTCTTTTGGGAACCCAGACCTTACGAATGTATTCTTATGAGATGAAACCCATTCCTTTCCATGAGTTTTTTATGTTCATTTTTGATATGTTTTGTATGTGGAAGTCATGATAATTATAATATTATGATGTGACGGGTGCGCCTGGAATTACATAGCGCAATATGAATGTTTGAATGTGACGGGTGCGCCCGAAATTATATAGCGCTCCAATGCATTGGGTAAACTGATGAATCTCATAAGAAAATTTGGAATGATTTGTTAAAAAGATGCTATCTTGGTTCACAAGTATGTGTGTTAGTTAACCACTAAGACATGATGTTTTATTTTTATGCATTTCCATATTTCAAGTCTTTTATTAATGCTCCTCTCAGGTTCATGATCTTTTTCCTATGTCATGATTATGCTCACCCCATGCTATATTGTTCTTATCTATCCTCTTACTGGGCTTCTATCTCACCCCTTTTTATGTACATCCTCAGGTGTCAACATGTACTAAGGAGAGGACAAGTTCCAATAAGAAGCTAGAGAATAAAAAATTAAATAAATGTTTATGCTTGATGTTGTATTTGTTATGTATGGTCCTAGTTCTCCCAAGACACTATACCTTTGGATCCTATATGTGTAATACTATTATTATTTTTATCTTTGAAATAATTTAATAGTAATTTAAGAAAGGGATGGGTCGCTATAGTTGGTATCAGAGGAAAGGTTTAGGTAATTTGGGAATTATGATTATTGAACCCTAGATAAAAACTATAGCATGAGACTAAGTACAAATATGCACACAAGAATATTTACATAGGGATCCCATATGTTATGGTTTTGGTATAAATTATTTAACTTAATATGTTATTCATTAATTTTTTACTTATGTTTTCTTCTAACCTTTTATATTTTAGAATATGGTGGGAACCAGGAGAAATCTTGCCAACAACTCGTGTGAGGGCCAATGCAATGACTGCCCGAACGACATCCCCGATGATTTGGGAGGTGGAGTTCAAAACAACATGGTGATGCTTACCCAATTATCTCAGGTTATGAACAATAACCATAATAATGGGGAACATCCTCTTTCACCAAAGAGGGAGAAACTGGATATCGAATGTTTTATGCGGCAACAACCACCTACGTTTAGTGGATCTTCTGGTCCACTAGTTGCGGAACAGTGGGTAAACTCCATGGAGAATATCTTTTCTGTGCTTCACTGTTCTAAGACGGAGAATGTGGCTCTATCCATTTATCTTCAAGATGTAGAAGTCGATCAATGGTGGGCTTTGATTAAGAACACCAAGCCAAGGGAGGAAATTGAAGATATGGAATGGGAAGACTTTAAGATAATGTTTCTTAATAAGTATTTCCCATGAAATATTCGCATGAAGATGGAGAGAGAATTCATAGAGCTCAAGCAAAAAAGAAGTAGAATCTATCACAACCTATGAAGTGAATTTCACAAGGCTTTCAAGGTACGCTTTAGGTTATGTTATCAACAATGATAGAAAAATTGATAGATTCTTTAGTAGATTAAAACCACACCTTCGAAAGGCTCTTGCAATCAGATACTTTGGGAGTTATGAATAAGTTGTTCGATGTTCCCTCAAAGTGGAGATTGAGTTTGGAGAATGGTCCCATGTCTATGGTGATAATAAAGGAAAGATGGAGTTTCAAGCCGGTGGATCTAATGATAAGGGTGGGAAGAAAACTCAATGACCCACATGCCAAAAATATGGAATGATGCACCCTGGGAACTGCCTCAAAGGGATGGGAAAATGCGTCAAGTGTGGGAAAGAAGGACACCATGCTCAAGAGTGTTTAAAAGAAATGAAAAGGAAGGATAATGTATCCAATGAAAGGAGAGAACCACTGATGGTTCAATACTACAAATGTAGGGAGCTAGGGAACTATGCAAACCAGTTCACTAAACCTCGAGTTCTCGAGGGTAATCAGCAATAGCAGCCACCAAATCCAAAGGAACAAGGGAAGGCTTATGCAATCACTACTACGGAGGTGGATCATGATAATGAAGTCCTACAAGGTACACTTACTATTCACTCAAGAATGGAAAAAGTCTTATTTTATTCTGTTTCTACACATTCCTTTATATCTTGAAAGTTTTCTAGAACTATAGAATCGAAGCCCCAAAACCTTGAAGTAGAGATATCTGTAAAAACACCAAGTGGTGAAATCATTTCAACCCAAGTGTTTGACTCCTCTTTTGTTCTTGTATGTGGTAAGATTCTTGTGGTGAATCTCGTAATACTTACCTTGGTGGAATTCGACACTATAATGAGAATGGATTGGATCTCGTTATATAGAGAACATATCAACTGTCGAGAAAAGGAAATATCTTTTCATATTCTGAATCATCCCATGCTTCTGTAAAAATTCAAGGAAGATCATGAATATCCATTGATAAATCCTTCAATGGTGTGGGTGTTGATTCCCTATGAAGAAGCATACCTCGCCCAAATGGTTGAGTTGATGGAAAGTTCCAACATTGAGTAAATGCCCATCGTGAGGGACTATGACGATGTATTTCCTAAAGAGTTACACAGAATTCCCCCAGATCGTGAGGTATAGTTCTCAATTGAACTCATACCCGGAGCGACTCCTATCTCTAAGTGTCCCTATAGGATGGTTCTTATCGAACTGGAGGAGTTAAAGAAGCATATTCAAGAGCATCTAGACAAAGGGTTCATACACCCTAGTGCATCACCTTGGGGTGCGCCAGTGCTCTTTATGAAGAAGAAGTATGGAAAAATGCAGTTGTGTATCAATTATTGAGAACTCAACAAGATCACCATAAAGAACAAGTATCCTCTTCCAAGGATTAAAAACTTGTTCGATCAATTAAGAGGTGCTCAATACTTCTCAAAGGTGGATCTTCATTCTAGATATCATCAGGTAAAAGTAAAGAAGGAAGATATTCAGAGCACTGCCTTTATGGTGAGAAGTGTGACATATACACTGACCACAAGAGCCTAAAGTATATATTCACGTAAAAGGAGCTCAACATGTGTCAAAGGAGATGGTTAGAGCTAATCAAGGATTGTGATTGATCTATTCACTATCATCCTTGAAAGGCGAACAAGGTAGTTGATGCTCTAAACTGAATAGAACCTGCTACTCTATTCATGTTGCAGATTGAGAAAGACCTTATCTTCTTAGATATGCAAAGGATAGATTTGGAAATTATAAGGGTAGGGGATACATCCTACATGTCCCAAATGATTGTGCAACCATCCTTCCAGGAGAAGATTAAGGAAGCACAAAGGGATGATGTGAGGATACGAAATAGGGTGAATGCCGTAAAGGAAGGGAAGCTTCAAGAGTTCCATATCGATGATGATGGTGTGATTCGGTTTGGAGTGCATCTTTGTGTGCCTTCATCACCTGGGATAAAGAAGGAGAAATTGGATAATGCACATAGATCGACTTTGTCTATCCATCCTGGGAGTACCAAGATGTACTGTGATCTCCAAGAACACTTCTGGTAGGATAACATGAAGAAGGATATAGCAGAATATATATCAAGGTGCTTGGTATGTTAGCAAGTTAAAGCTAAGTGACAAAAGTCCAAAGGTATGATGCAGCCATTTCCTATACCCATGTGTAAATGGGAAAATGTTTCTATAGACTTTTTCATGGGTCTCCCAAAGACTTCAAAGGGAAATAATGTGATATTGGTTTTGGTTGACCTAATCACCAAGACTGCCCATTTTATCACTATTTGGGAAGATCTCTCGCTTGAACAACTTGAAAAGATATATGTGAAGGAATTGGTGAGACTGCACGGTGTTCCACTCTCGATTGTCTCTGACCGTGATCCAAGGTTCAAATCTAAATTCTTGAGGATTATTCAACATGCTTTGAGTACTAAATTAAATTTCAGCATGGCCTATCACCCCCAAACTGATGGCCAGTCTGAAAGAACTATTCAGATGCTTGAAGATATGCTAAGAGCCTACTCTCTTGAATTCAAAGGTGGTTGGGATCAGCATCTCCCATTAGTTGAGTTCTCATACAACAATAGCTTCCACTTGAGTATTCAGATGGCTCCATCTATATGGAAAGTGATGTATAACTCCAACCTGCTGGGATGAAGTTGGAGAAAGAAATCTACTTGGACTCGATCTTGTTCAAGAGATGATAGAGAAGGTTGAAGTCATCCAGAAACACATCAAACCTGGTCAAAGTTGGCAAAAGAACTATGCTGACAACCATCGAAGGGACTTGGAGTTCGATGTTGGAGATAAAGACTTCCTTCGAATATCTCCATGGAAGAGATTCATGTGATTCGGAAAGAAAAGGAAGCTAAGACCAAGGTATATTGGCCCCTTTGAGATCCTTGACCGCATAGGAGTCGTGGCCTATCATCTTGTACTTCCACCGAATATGGCTTAAGTTCATGATGTGTTTCATGTATCACTACTGAGTAAGTACATACCAGACCCCTCACATGTACTAAACTCAGTGGTGGTGTAGCTGGAAGATGATCTCTCCAATGAAGAGCAGCCAGTAAAGATCCTGGATCATAGAGATAAGGTTCTATGCAAAAAGACAACTCATCTTGTCAAAGTGTTTTGGAGGAACCATAAGTTTTAGGAAGAATCATGGGAACTAGAAGAGGCAATGAAGGAGAAACACCCTCACCTGTTTGTGTAAAGTGAAATTTTGGGGGAGAAATTTCTTAAGGGGGGAAGAATGTAAAGACTAAAAGTTTTTCAATGTAAATTTCCTTTCTTATAATTATCTTATAACATTAAAACAAAACATAATGAACTACTAAGTGATAAGTGACCTTTAAACATAAGTTCGTCACTTCTGTGTTTGGAATTTTGAAAATCTGAAAAACATAGTTGTGTTAAAGATGCTTCTTGGAGTCTAATAAAACAAAAATAATTTTTTGTGAATAGTAACCTACACTTGTGAATAGTAACATACCCTTATGAATAGTGATATAACCTAATTAATAGTAACCTTACCTATGATAGTATAAAAATAATATTCAACTGAAATTATGATGTACCTGTATTTTAGAATAAGTAAATGAATGTTTTAAAACTGTTTTTTTTTATAATAAACTGTGATTTTAATTAAATATTAAATTAATAATATTTATAAAATTATTTTTGAAAAATTTATTTCAGTTTGGGATTATAAACATCGAAAAATGGTTGGGGTAAATTTTTGGAATTTTTCTAATATACTTGAATTTTTTGTGAATAGTAAAATACATTAATTTACCGAATAAATACATTATAATTAAAACCCACTATTCCTAACATCACAAGTGATGTAAGCACCCAAATCTCAAACTCACATGCCTTATTTACTATTCTTGGTCTTGTATTACTCACTATTCCTTGTCTTAGGGGAAATTAATAAACTAATGAATTTTATATTAAGGAAACCCCTCTCCCCTCCACTATAAAAGCCACCCTTCACACCATCATTCCCTAACACCTCTCAAGATCCATTACTTCTATAAAATATACCCAAAAATCCTCCCTAGCACCCCTCCTACGTCTAAGAGCTTTTGGTCTCATCAAAAGACCAATCCTATCTTCCTTAAGGAGAATCTCAAGAGGAGGATTTAAGAGGTAATTTCTCTCCCTCTTCTCCTTTAATTTCCTTTCAAGTTCAAGTTCATTTCTTGATCTATCCCCACCTATATTCATCCAAATGGTATTTTAACTCCAGTATTATAAATATAATATAATTTTATGATTATAATGGGATATTATATCATCCAACCCCCTTTCCCTCTTCCTTTTATTTTATTAAAGAGAACGTTGTTCGTGAGGTGTTAATTTATCACTTTCAAGAACGACATGATTTCTTCTTCCATTTATACCTTAAGATATGGTCATGAAACCATTTTTATGGTTGAAACATGAAATTTTATATGTATTATCCGCTATTTAAAGTTCTGTAACAAACTTATGGCCATATTTCTAAGTGATAAATTCAAACAAGTTCGTTGTGATCGAAAAACCGCCCAAATTAACCCAAGTAATCACCATTTAATTCTTATCTAATGATTCATCCACATGGATATAATATGATTCATTATAATATAATTAAAACTCCTGTAATATAATTAATAACATGTAATATCATTTCAGGAAGTTTACCCATGTTCTACCCAAACATCAATTTAAGAATAAAAGTGAACCACTCAAGAAAACCATGAAAACAAACATTCCCGAACAATGTTTTTAAACACCTTAACTCATACAAAGGCCCATAAAATAACTTAAAGGAACCATAATTAACCATATTCATGTACAAAAGGTTCTTTAATTTTCAATTAATTAATTTAATGTGGTTATACAGGATATTAAAGAGAAGAAAGCATTCAAATACAAGGTAAGGGGAAATTCTCAAACCCAACTTTCACCCTTCGGGTTCTACCTCTTTCACTCCATTTTTGATATAGTCACTCCTTAAATATCATTATTTCATCATTTTATTTCCTTTTCATGGATATACATGTTTTCTAATGAATTTTATGTCAATAAAAATGTTTTCCAAAATAACTCTTCTTTTAAGAACTCAACTTTTACCGCTCATTCATGGTTGATGGTTCTTGTATCAAGTATGTTGTTCCCTCTTTCATTTGGGAATCATAATCTTATGAATGTATTCTTATGAGATGAAACACATTCCTTTACATGGGTTGGTTTTGTTCATTTTTGATGTGTGTTGTATGTGGCAGTCATGAAAATGATAATTTTATGATGTGACGGGTGCGCCCATAATCATATAGCGCAATATGAATGTTTGAATATGACGGGTGCGCCCGGAGTTATACAGCGCTCCAATGCATTAGGTAAAGTGATGAATCTAATGAGTAAATTTGAAATTATGTGTGAACAAGATGATATCTTGGTTCAAAAGTATTTGTGGTAGATAACCACTAAGACATGATGTTTTATTTTTATGCATTTCCACATTTCAAGTATTTTATTAATACTCCTCTCATGTTCATGATCTTTTGCCTATGTCATGATTATGCTCACCCCATGCTATATTGTTATTATCTATCCTATTACTGGGATTCTATCTCACCCCTTTTGATGTATATCCTCAGGTGGATACATGTACTAAGGAGAGGAAAAGTGCCAATAAGAAGCTAGAGAAGAAGAAATTAAATAAATGTTTATGCTTGATGTTGTATTTGTTATGTGTGGTCCTATTTCGCCCAAGACACTAAACCTTTGGATCCTCTATGTGTAATACTATTATGTTGTTTATCTTTGAAATAATATAATATTAATGTAATAAAAGGATGGGTCCCTATACCCCCGCTCCGCGTCGCGCGGCCGGTTGGCCGAGCTGCGGCCAACAGCTGGTCGGGCCGAGCCAGCCGGGCTGGGCCGCGCCACGCCACGGGCCGAGCCGCGCCACACTGGGTCGGACAGTGCCCCACAAGGCAGGGTCGCGCCCTTGCATGGGTCGGGCCACCTTCCACGGGCTGGGCCATGCCCCACTAGTTCGGGCCACTCTATATCAGTTCGGGCCGACCCCTTAGCCGGGTCGGACCCGCCGAGCCAGAATGGGCCAACCCGCCAGCCCATCGGGCTTGATGGGCTGGGCCTGTTTTGCTTAAATGCGAATAAATTCATGACCGCACGTCTGATCGACATGTCATCTGTAGCACTAGGATCCTCGTGATGAGGTGGTCCTTTTGTGATACTCTTAGTGAGTTTTGGATGACTTTTTAAAATGGTTGGGTTAGTTCGGACTCGAAACCAACCTGGCCCTCGGAGCAGAAACTCTTATAACTTAATAATCGGACGTTCGATTGACGTTCCATCAACTATGTTGGTTTCCTTTTGATGAGATGGTTCTTTTTTCATACTCCACTTGAGTTTCGGGCATTTTTAGAGTATGGTCAGGTTGGTTTGAGCCTAAAAACCAACTGGGCCCCTTGAACAGATAAGCCAATAACTCTCAGAGCGGACGTCCGTTAGACGAACCATCTTTGGCGTTGGTAATTTCATTGAGAATTGGTCCCTTTGAGTATACCTCATGACAGTTTGGGGTACAGTTGAGATATAGTCGGGTTGGTTCATACATGAAACCAATCTGGCCCCCATGACAAAAAGGCTAATAACTCACAGATCGGGTGTCTGATTGACGTGTCATCTATTGTGTTGAGACCCCTATGATGTGGTGGTCCTTTGAGATACTTATTCATCGGGATTCATGAAAGTTGGAGTATAGACCAGTATCGGATCCTCCCGAAGACGATCATACAGAGTAGGGAGACCTACTAGCTGGCTGAGACCTGATGACTACTTGTCTGATTCGTTTCAGAGTGACTTGACTAGCCCAGTAGGGAGCACTACTAGGTGAGGTAGAAGACCCATGGCGGAGGAGTGGTACTTTTTGAGGTGGAAGACCTGCAGTACTCAACATAAGGAGTACCTCTGTAGGCTATTAGGGGGAGTGCTACTATGTGAGGCGGCAGACCCATGGCAGGAAGCGCTACTGTGTGAGGCGACAGACCTGAGGTACTCGACAGGAGGAGTACCTCAGTAGTCTAAGGTTAGTGAGTAGCACCTCGGAGTCACGACATGACTATTGTGCTCGATAGAGGAGGAGTTCTCCAGCAACCATGGTTTCGACATCATGAATAAAATCCTGGTTTGCGCTGAGTCAATGACCTTTGTGTTTGCCTCATGATTGAGATGTATTACTTGATAACTTTGGTATATGTATGGGCATATACCTAAGTAATGTTTATCCATTGAAATCAAACTTTTTGGTTTATACTTGTTTGATTTTGTGAGACCTTGAGGGTCTCGGGGTCCCTACTGAGTATCTTTATACTCACCCCTGCACGGGCAATGCATGCACCTCGTTGTGTTGGATGCAGACGACGGACAGCGCTAACTGAGGCTGAGTGTATGAGGATTGGATAGTACCTGGAGGTGTACCTCATGACGAGATGGTACCCGGTGGAGTCTGACGGATGTAGAGTGATGAGGATACCATCTGTACCTACCCTTCTAGTAGGAACCCGAAGGACGGTCTAGGAGTTACTTTCACCATTCAGCTATTTTTTTTTCAGTTGTACTTTCTTCAGTTGTAGTTGTACCTTTTTGTTGGGCTTGTATTTCCGGCCCCTTTGTATTTTCAGCACACTTTTATACTAATTTAATTATTGTTTGCTTCCTCTTGTACTCTGGTTGTGTGTGTTACGTTTTATAAAGGAAACTCCTTCCCATATTTGGGAAATTATGCCTTTGGAGCTAGTCGTCAGCCCCTAGCCTATGGACGGTGGGCTTGGGGTAGTCACGATATGGGCCCCAGGGGACGGGTCATGAAAAATTGGTATCAGAGGAGTCGGTTCTACCATAGAACTTAGTAATCTGATATTTCCTTTCTGTGAAGCAATAGTGTTATGGGTACTAAGTGTGGTATTCAGTTCAGGGAGTCCAGTATTGGTGCGGCGGCCAATGTATCCATACACCAGGACCCTGACTTATGATTTCCGACTCAATGCACAAAAACACTGATTGCGTGTGTGTCTTCAAAAAGTTTCCTTTAAGTCAGCTCAACCAGTTCAGCTCACCAGGTATAGTCTTTTGACCATGTCACATCTATTTAGGATGCCTCCACATAGACAGTTAGTTGGAGTTTCGAGAGAGTACCTGATGACGGCCCACCGAGCGATGAGGCTCCGGTGCAGGGCCCTCTTTCTATGTTGGCACCTTCAGGTGGTGTACCAGCAGCACCACCACTCACTGCACATCAGATACCACCATCCAGACTGGCGGACGGTGCACACCAATTGATCGCGTTTCATGAGTTCCAGCGGCAGAGGCCTCCGAGGTTTCGAGGCGAGACAGATTTCCAGGTAGTAGAGGACTAGATAGAGGTGATTTCTAGAGTTTTCCTCTGAGTTGAGACACCAGTAAAGAAGATGGTGATATTATCTACTAGAATTTTTTCGTGCGTGACCATGAGGTTGGTCCGCTTAGTGATGAGGCGTCGGTATATGGACAGATGCCTGAGATAGTACCTTCAGGTAGTGTGATAGCTATATCACTACCGGTTGATCAGTAGTTACGACCGGCAGTACCGGTAGAGGACACTTGTAGGCTTAATGCCTTAAATTTGTTTCAGCATCAGATACCCCTCAGGTTCCGAGGTGAGCCTGACTCACAGGAGAATGAGGACTGGCTTGAGGAGGTGGCTGAGAGTTCTCTAGAACTTATACAACTTCGTTAGGACGACATGTCAGTAGCCGAGTATTCATCGAGGCATACCGATCGTTCCAGGTACCTGATGAATACGATATGATCAGTTCTTTGGGGATCATACTACCGAATGAGGTGTGTTTAAAGGATATCTACGCCATCACTTTTCCTCTATGTATTCCTACTTATGATAGGGTGCTAGAGAGAACCTTTGTGGTTGAATGTTCTTTGGCTGAACGGATACATCTAATGAATGTTAGCAGTGGGAAAGCAAGGAACTGTTGCCAGTCTCAGAGACTTGGGAATGTAAAATGTTTTAAGAAGAGGAATTGTTAAGAAAAGATGAATCTCTAGAGCATAAGATGTGGAAGAGAGTAGCTGCATGCGGTCATTGAGTGTGACCCAAGGGCTCTAGGAATGATTCGAGGTACGGTCTTTGTCTATTACTAGCTGTCATATCAATAGACATAGGTACCAATCATTCCTTCCCACCATGGATCTTGTCCCAGACCATGAGTTTCTGGTTAAACCGTTGACTTGACCCTCACATCTGGAGATACCTTTGGGAGGAGACTCGATAATCACACTTACACTGACGGTGTGATCTGACCCTTGAGGCAAGAGTTTCAGTTGGAACCTCTTGGTGGCAGCGTCGAGGCCTTACGACGTTAGTTTGGGTATGGACTGGGTAACCACATTTCATACACAGATTGACTATATTAGGAAAAAAGGTTGTGTTTTACCTACAATGTTGGGATGGGTTTTCCATGGTCGGCGAAAAGGAAACCCCAGGCAGTACAGGATGGAATCATGCATAAGTGGGTGCAGTTGATCACTCATGAGTCGTCCAGACATAGATTTGTGTCATACCTCTCTATAGTTGTTGCACCACTTTCAGCATTGATGAAGAAGGGGAAACCCTCCGTGTAGTCAGAGAGATTCCAGCAGAGCTTTCAGGAGCTGAGGCAGAGGTTGACCAGTGAGCCCATCTTGAGGATACCAGAGAAGGTGCAGATCATCCAGGAGTGGATGAAGACTGCACAGAGCAGACAGAAGTACTATGTTGATAAGAGACGGAGACTACTAGTGTTTGAGGATGGCGACCACATTTTTCTATGGGTCTCAGCTCGATGAGGTCTATGGAGATTTGGCCTAGGCAGCAAGTTATCTCCATGATTCTTCGGACCTTTCCAAGTCCTCAGTATAGTAGGCGAGGTGGCTTACCGACTGGCCCTTCCACCACAGTTGCACCAGGTGCATGATGTCTTCCACGTATCTCAGATGAGGAGATACATGCACAACTCGTTCAACATCATCGACCATGAGGAGCTGGACATCGATGACGGGGTGACATTTACGGAGGTCCCGATGTAGATCTAGGATAGACAAGAGAGGGTCCTACGTGGATGGTCGATTCCTCTGGTACGTATTCGTTGGTAGCATGGGAACCTCCAAGAGAGCACTTGGGAGTGGGAGGCTCAGATGCGAGCTCAGTACCCCCATTTGTTTCCCTAGTGTGTGTTGTAGCTTTACGGGGATGTAATTCTTTGAGGTGGGAGTAATGTAAAGACCTAGAAATTTCAAGTAAAATTTTTTCTTAAAAACTTTGTAATTTTATGAGTTTGTAGTTTATGACGGCACTTGATTCCGAGACCCGGTATGCCCGGAATCAATTTCTGAAGTTTTTTTCGGGTATGTTCAGTAAACGTACGTGCGGGTTTTTCTATTTTTTGAACCGGTGATCGGAATTGAAAACCAAGGACACTGATGAACTCGAAATGCCGGTATTCTCTTTAGGGGACCTTTACCGTAGTTTTGTTTTATGCGGGTTGAAAGTTATATTTTGAGGCATTCATACTAAATTAATAAAATTGTTGGTACACAATTTTATTATTTAGTGGAAGTTATTTCCTCCCAATAGGAGTTATAGGTGGAGGCCCACAACCACATAACCTCCCATTAGAGTATATAGTGTGGTGGGGCCCATGCGAGCCCTAATCCTTTCATCTTCCCTTAACTCCCTTAAACCCCCTTATTTAATTAACTCCTCCCCTCATTATGGTGGAGCCTCTCCACCTCCCAAACATTGATGATGCCAACCCATTTAATTAATAACATTATTAATTAATTGGAACCTCTCATTTGAATTAATTTGATTTGCATGGCAATTATTTAAAATTTGAGATGTCTATTATAATATTTGCCTTAGCATGTATTTTGGGGGGAACCTTTGGAAAATTAGAGGAGCTTCATTCTTCCATGAAGAACATCATCATCTCTCTGCGAAGAATGCTCCACGACTTCTCCTACCTTATTCTTCCTCCACGTCAAGGGAGAAGACACCACTCGCGAGAAGCCTCGCCTACGTCAACGACCCTTTCTCCAACGTTGACGGAACGACACCATTCTCCACGAAACCATCTTCCGCGACGCCCGACTACCTCAACGCTCATCTTCCGCGCCTTGTCTACGTACGGTGTCAATTATGAGGTAGGGGATTTGCGTCAATTTTAGTTGAATAAAATTGTTCTCTGTTCTTCGTTGAAACCATGTTTTATCTTCGGGCATATGATACTGCCTAACGCGGAGGGCACGGGCCGAAAGAACACGGCTCGACGACCCTCTGTTGATCCTCATTTTATTTCGGTGGAGGTGGTGATGGAAGAGGTGGCAGCGACCGGAGGAAGCGGCGGCCGTATGCCTACCGCGTGGAGAGGAACTGCGGCCAGCTCAGTCGAAGAAGAACCGGTCAACTGTAGTCGGTCGGGCCGGTGGAACTGCGGCCCCCCAAGGCGCTGCACTGTGGAGGTCTGCGGCCCGCACTCTGCCGGCCGCTTCGGCGAGTGCATCGTCCGGCTCGTCGGTCGGCCGGGTTGGAGGAGGTCGCGGCGCCACCTGGTGTCGCGTGCGGTGGATAGAGGCCCGCCCAAGTGGGCCCTTCGCACTGGAGAAGCTGTTCAGGAAAGAGGGCAGCGCCGCCGGTTCTGGAGGTCGCCCCCCCCCCCCCTGCTCAACATCGTTGGCCAGTTGGCCGAGCCGTGGCCAACAGCTGGCCAGGCTGGGCCGCGCCCTTGCGCAGGTCGGGCTACCTGCCATGGGCTGGGTCGTGCCCCACTGGGCCGGGCAGTGCTATATTGGCTCAGGCTGACCCCTTAGCCGGGTCGGACCCAGCAAGCTAAAACGGGCCGACCCGCCAGCCCACCGGGCTTGACGGGCCGGGCCCGTTTCTCTTTAATGCGAATAACTTCACGACCGCCCGTCTGATCAACGCGCCGTCTGCGACACTAGGATCCTCGCGACGAGGCGGTCCTTTTTCGATACTCTTAGTGAATTTTGGATGACTTTGGAAAATGGTCGAGTTGGTTCGAACTCGAAACCAACCGGGCCCTCGGAGCGGAAACGCTTATAACTAAAGGATCAAACGTCTGATTGACGTGTCGTCAACTATGTTGGTTTCCTTTTGATGAGACAGTTCTTTTGGCATACTCCACTTGAGGTTCGAACATTGTTTTAGTACGGTCAGGTTGGTTTGAGCCTAAAAACCAACTGAGCCCCTGGAACGGATAAGCCAATAACTCTCAGACTGGATGTCTGTTTGACGAACCATCGATGGTGTTGGTAAGTTAGTTGAGAATCAGTCCCATTGAGTATACCCCATTGGAGTTCGGGGAACAGTTGAGATATGGTAGGGTTGGTTCGTACACGAAACCAACCTGGCCCTCGGGACAAAAAGGCTAATAACTCACAGACCGGGCGTCTGATTGACGCGTCGTCTGTTGCATTGAAACCCCTATGATGTGGCGGTCCTTTGAGATACTTCTTCATGGGACATTGTGACACTTGGAGTATCAAACAGTAGATCATGGAGCAGATCCTCTCGGAGACGAGCATATGGAGTACGGAGACCTACTTGATGGCTGAGACCTGATTACTGCTTGTCTGATTCGTTTCGGAGTGACTTGACTAGCCTAGTGGGGAGCACTACTGTGTGAGGTAGCATACCCATGGAGGAGGAGCGCTACTTTGTGAGGTGGCAGACCTGTGGTACTCGATAGAAGGAGTTCCTCTGTAGGTTATCAGGGGGAGGGCTACTATGTGAGGTGGCAGACCCATGGCGGGGAGCGCTACTGTGTGAGGCGGCAGACCCGTGGTACTCGACAAGAGGAGTACCTCAACAGTATAAGGTTAGTGAGTAGCACCTCGGAGTCACGACATGACTACTATGCTCGAAAAAGGAGGAGTTATCCAATAGCCTTGGTTTCGACATCATGAATAAAATCCTGGTTTGAGCTGAGTCATTGACCTTTGTGTTTTCCTCGTGATTGAGATGTGTTACTTGATAACTTTGGTATATGTATGGGAATATACCTAAGTAATTGTTATCCATTGAAATCATACTTTTTGGTTTATAATTTTTGGATTTTGTGAGACCTTGAGGGTCTCGGGGTCCCTACTAAGTATCATTATACTCACCCCTACACGGGCAATGCCCGCACCTCGTTGTGTTGGATGCAGACGACGGACAGCGCTGACTGAGGCTAAGTGTACGAGGACTGGATAGTACCCAGAGGTGGACCTCACGAAGAGACGGTACTTCGTGGAGTCTGAAGGACGTAGAGTACTGAGGAGAACATCTATACCTACCCTTCAGGTAGCAACCCAGAGGACAGTCCAGGAGCTGCTTTCACCATTCAGTTGTTTGTCTTTTTCAGTTGTACTTTCTTCAGTTGTAGTTGTAATTTTTTGTTGGGCTTGTATTTCCGGCCCCTTTGTATTTTCAGAACACTTGTTATACTACTTTACTTAGTGTTTTCTTCCGCTTGTATGCTGGTTGTGTGTGTAATGTTTTATAAAGGCAATGCCTTCCCAGATTTGGGAAATTACACCTTTGGTGCTAGTCGCCAGCCCCTGGCCTATGGAAGGCGGGATTGGGGTAGTCACGATACGGGCCCCGGGGGACGGGTCGTGAAATTAAATTATACCAGAACCATATTAAATTTTATTATATCATATAAGATTCATTTATTACTTTATACTACCCATTTAATAATTATTTCTATGTTAAATTAACATTTTTGGTAATAATCACTTTCTTTATCATACGTGTTTTAACTTGTTATTCTTGATCGTATCATTTAGATCATGATTTAAATAATTCCATAATATAAAACTTGATTTATATATCATATATATTTAGAATATAAATATTTATAATAGATAGATATATGAAATGGAAGGCACCATTTATGGAGACAGTAGGTTATACGTACGCCTAAACATTGTTTCCGTTTTCATATCGTTTTGAACGGAAGTAAGTGAATAAGATATATGTAAGTACATACATATATATATATATATATCCAGTAGAATTATGATTTCATATATTACATAATTATTAATAATATAAATTTTTATAATCAGCATTGAATGGTAAACGTGGGAATGAATCTCATCGCATCGTAGAGAGGGTAATCTGTACGTACGCACGAGCGACAATATCATTATATTGATGGAAAAATCATATGTAATTGGATGGTGTATCATATATAAATAATAATTAAGATTTTATATTTATTATGTATATCAGTTATACTAATTATTATATCCACCCAAATAATGAATTATTTGAATAAAAAACTACACCATGACGTGGAAACGGTAAGTCGTATGTACGCACATATGGTGACTTTGTCATTTGTAGGATGGATAGAATAATGAATATGGTTATACCATATTTATAATAACATCACAGTATGTATAAGGTACTGGATTTATTATTTTGGTATGGAAACAACAAAGAAAGAGGAAGTGGAATAAGAAAAGAACTTGAAAGAGGGTGGTGAAGTTATTACCTCTACTTCGAGTTCTTCCTTTTGATTTGATCAAAAGGGATCATTAGGTTGGATTTATGACCAAAGGAAGGCATCTAGGATGAAGGGAGAAAATTTTAGAGGATATTTGGGCAGGGGTTGGGCGAGCCAAAAGGCTTTGGAGGTGTGAAATTAAGAGAAAGGGAAGTTTCCTTTTATAAGAGAGGTGAGGGTGACCTTAGGAAAAGCATGAAACATTATTTTATAATAAAATCATTTTCGGGTTCTAATGGATCCAAAAAGATGTATTTAGAGGCTATGGTGGGTATGGGTCGAAAATCTCTCCACTAGTGGGTCGAAAACCATGACTCATTGTAATTTTATATTATATGGTTAATAATATTACTATAACAAACCAAAAAAACCCCATGTGATTAATTATTAATATATATAACCTTATCTAATACATTTGGCTAAAACTTATATTTTTAGGAATATTATATCAACCAATAATATACTATTTGTTTTAAAAATTATTTTATGTTAATTTTGAAATTATTTGGTATTTGGTTTTTGTGAACTTCATCACAACTTGATTACTTCGAAAAAGATACATTGAATCAACCCTAACATGTAATATTCACCTATAAAATTCGTGGATGTTATAAAAACTTTTAAATAAAATTTATTTTAATATTTATAATACCTTTTATTTGATTCTTTCATTAATAAGGTAATTACTGCATCATCATTGTGTCAAAAATAAATTAAATTATTTAATATCTAAAATTTATAAATAAAATATCATTATGTAGGAATTTTTTTATCTTTCCAATTAATATTTATAGTCGAATTTATCTTATTTATAACTTTATATTAAAAATTGTTTAGTTATTAAATATTGAATTTTACTCTTTTAACTCTTCTTTAAATAAAATAATAATAAATGTCCTAATCTAATCCATGTGAACCAAAGGGGTCATATTTTATTCCAAAGGTTGTTTTTGGTCGAATTATACTTATCCAAAAGAATTAGGACATGTATTAGGGTAATTATAATATCATTTTTACCCTTAATTACCCTATTTACTTTTAACCGTGGTAAATAAAAGTCCAAAGTTACTATTCACTAAAAATTATTTTCATCATATTGAACCCCATTTTACTTACTGATGTCGATCGTGTCTCTTGAATTTTTAAATTCAACTCACAGAAGCGGTAAAATTACATTTTATGCAAATTTCCTAACGTGCCTAGAAGGTGGGTAAAAGAGGTTAAAAGGTTCAATAGAATTTTGTACATCTAATTTTGTTATAAAATGACTCCAATTAATTAAATTGATATTATATAGGTATTATATATCTATTTTGACTTAAAATAAATTTAAATAAAATAATTAATTAATTAATTAAAAAGTCAATTTTAAATAATAACGTTGTGTGTTTCACTATTATTCAAAAATTGAATATTTTCAGAAAAATACCAAAAATTCAACCTAAGGTAATTTTGATATTAAAAATTCAAAAATTAATTATATTTTATCAAATTCAAAACATAGAAGTTTATTTTATTAATTTAAAATTAATTCCCATTGTCAAAACCAAAAAGTGGGTTTTTAAAAAGTAAAAACTATCAAAAGATTGACATGTGTTTATGTCAAATTTAATTGTACAATTACTTATAATGACCTAAATTATATTAAATGAGAAAAATATAATCTAATTATAATTAAAACCCAAACAAATTCATAATTTAACACTATAAATTATTTCAATTAAAAAAGTTGTTTTCAATTAAAACATTGTATTTTTCAGTATTCATCAAAATATACAAGTCAACAGAAAAGTACCAAAAATTTATCCAAACTAAATTTTTATGTCCCACTTATAAATAATAATTTAATTTCATTAAATTTCATATATAAAAGTGTCAAATATTGGTTTTAAAAAAGGGTTCTCCATTAAAAGGCGGTAAAATTGTATTTTTTGAAAAATACTTATTTTATCCAAAAAAATGAATTTGTTATTATATTATGTCTAAGAAACACATAATATAGATGTTAATATTATATACAGTATATAAGATTCAAAATGTAGTTAATACTATTCAAAACCGCTTTTTGAACGGTTAGTTTAGTATGTTGTGGTGCGCTCGAACTCAACATTGCATGTAGCGTAGGCTATTGAATTACATTAATGAGATAACGTACTATGAAATCTTGGGGTGTTACATTATCCCCTCATTAAATTAATTTTTTCCTCATAATTTGAAATTTTTATTTAAAAATAAATGGTTAGAAATATAAAAATACCTTTGTGGATAACACACATCAAAAATTTGGTTAACAAAATTTAGTCTTAATAATTTTTTTTAAAAGGGTAGTGTTCTAGTCAATGACCAAGAAAAAAAATTTATTGATAAAAATAAATGGTTAAACAAGTCTGAAATAAGGAATTTTGTTCTCATCCCTAACATAAATCGGGAGTAACTCAAGAGGAAGATCATCCCTCTATATCATATCATGTGCAACCCCCATATTAGCAAGACCATCACAGATCCTGTTTTCTTCACGATACGTATGAGTGAAAATGAAGTTGATGTCTGAAAGAGAGTTTAGGTAGTCCATCGAGCGCGCAGTGAGAATCCAAGAAAGATGAATGGTACTATTCCAGATGGCCTGGACAATAGTATTAGAGTCACTTTCAATCTAGATATTATTCCAGTTGCGAATCTTGACGAATGAGATAGCCTGGATAATGCTCATTATCTCAGCTTCCAAAGAGGAAGCAAAACTGCAAGATCCATAGAAGAATCCAAGAGTCTTGTCGAGGTGATTTATGAAGATGGCTCCACAACCTGCTGGTCCAGGGTTTCCTTTAGAGGCACCATCCACATTGATTTTAATCCAACCTGGGAGAGGGGGTTGCCAAAAAACATCAAAAGTAGATCTAGGTCGAGGGTAATTCCCCTCAACCCCAATACGCCTAAGAATCCCAAGGTTGTGAACTGAGTTGTTACAAAGATCTTTTTGAATCGAAGCCGACTCCCGAATCGCGATGAGAATTTTCATTTCATCCTTTAACTAATTCCTACCACAAACTCATCTTTCACTCCAAAAGATAATAGAATTCAAAAATATTCTATTTATCATAATTGCATAGGGTTAAAAAATGAATTTATATTCATTTTTCAGACTACATAAAAAAAATACATTTTGAAAACTAGGACACCACGTAAGTCGGTGGTAGGTGATGCACCCTTTTCTCCCTTCGGTTGCGGGTTCAAGTCTCACGGCCTTGCCGGATGCGATGGGTTGTCGCCCGACCTCTGGGTTGTCCTTTTTATGACAATCCAAAAATAATCCCAAGAAATGTTTTAACCTTAAAAATAGTATCAAATGTCAAACTTAATCGATTACAACCTTTAGAATTATCCAAAATACTTCTGTCTAAACTCACAGTCCAAAATTTATAAGGAAGGTAATCACAATGAAGATCCTTTTTTCCATGTAATAACATGTGAATACCATCATCATGTATTCTATTAAAACACGGTAACACCTTGAATTGTCATATAACCGTATTGATTACATTCATACTCCCTTATTCCTTATAGAATACTGGATATACTCCTTATATCCAAAAAATTTGTAAGCTCCAACAATGATAAAATATACAAACCATAATCAGTTCAAGGTAGTCAAGAATATCCAATATAATTTATCCAAATTAATCATATCTTATTAAAAAATCACTAACTCTGTTTCAGAATCATATTATGTTTTATCGTTCTCTCAACCATATATTTTCCAAAAATTTAACCTGTCATTGAGTCATTTTTCTTGGTTCCACACAATCTCATGTCCTTAATGAAATAGTACTATAGTACAATCCTTATATACTCTATAATTCTTATAACATGTACATCATTAATACAATACTCAAATGAAACAATATATTAATAACAACATAAGAACTCTTAATCATTCCTATTCATCTTCGGTAGTATCATAACTTGATTATTATCCAATAGCAGCATTTGGGGTATACTCTGATGATTTGGACATTGATTCACATAGTGTCCCAAATCCTTGAAGATGAAGAATTGTACATTTGAAACCTTTTTCTTACCCTTGAAATCATGTTCTTGGTGTCCTTTTTCTCCACATTTATAAAAAACTCTCATTCCCTTCAAGCATTTACCATGGTGATTCTTTCCATAGTTATCACATATGGTAAAATCCTTCTTTCCCCTCTTCCCTTTATCCACCTTTCTCTCTTCCATACTTTTCTTATCTTGCTTCCCTTCAAAGCCATATGACTCAGAGAATTATTTACTTATCTTATTAGCACGTGATACTATTTCTTCATATGTTGAGAATAGGTGGGATACTATTTACAATTTAAATGTTGGCTTAATACCATGAAAGATATGATCCTTCTTAATCTTTCGATCATGCATATTGCTAGAATTATCATTCCTTCTACTAGGCGCCATTTATAAACAGTGGCATACAATAGGTTAGTTTATGAATCAAAATGCATAATTACAAACTTGTAAAATACATAACGTAAATTGAAAAGATTATGCATATAATTTATAATCATAAAATGTTTTCCTTGAGGAATTATTTACTCTTAAATCCTTTCTAATGTCATGTAATGAAAATGTGAATTATCTTAAGCATATCCCCTGGGAGTGTTGTAACAAAGAGGGAAGCAAGGCCCGTTTTTGTGAACCAGTTCCCGTTTGAGTCTAGCTCAAAGTAGTGTCTTCAAGTTTTAACCCTAGGTATATCTGTACCAGAGCCACCTCTACCTACTCGTATCCAGACAGGGATGTATTTCCTAGAAAAATCACAAAATCACTACGTTACCAAAATTCTAGGAAGTTCTTATATAGTAATCCTCAAATTCTATCTTAGGGTAATCTTATCTAATCAGAGTTTATCTAAATCTATTTCCAAGGTTGTTTCTAAACTTCCTCTAATACCAACTATAACACCCTAACCCCAGTTACCCAGAGTTGTTGCATTATTTAAATACATTGGCATGATTACAAGGAATCATGTCCTGAAAGACCGATCAGTTTTGCAGTCTTGTAAAATAGATTACATACATGAATGTTACATTACAAATTATAAAATACAACACAACATCAATGATCCTTTGATAACTCCATTAGTCCCCTAGATTAACTCTAATTATCAATCATAATACACTTCTTCGAATCCTGGGAAAATAAAAATAGAAAGGGGTGAGCTTAGATGCTCAGTAAGGATAACAATATAGCCAAAATTTTCATAAATAAGCATAAAAATTTAAGGAAATGTATAAGACTAAAAAATCCTTTTAAAATTAAACTTCATCATAATATAGAAAAGATAAAATCAAATAATTCCATTTACTTATTTACATGGATATTCTACTAGTAGAATAATCACATGCAATATCAATAGCCACTTTTATAATGATGGAATGCATAATGCCATACTTCATAACCACATAGTTCAGGCCTTGTGCCAAGACTACAAATAATATTTTGTCAAGGTCATGTCCCAAAACACTATTTTATCTCATGAGACCTACCAATGCATCAAGAAGCTATAGCGGGATGCACCCATCACTTTCTAAGTCCAATGCATTCCTCATATGAAAAGGATCAAACATAACATAAACATTCATATTAAAACTATTATACGAAATGTCAATGCATTAGACATAAACCGTGAATGGTATAAAAATAACACATCCATAGGAAAACATATCACAAAACTTTCAATACAATATGAAAGATTTTTATAATAATAAATCAACCTCAATCAAGAATAATATCCCATAATTAATGTTGACATAGTTAAAAATGATCAGTAAAACACATTGAGAGAAATATCCCTTTTTAATGAAATAATTTTAAATGTGACCCAATTTATAAAACAAGTCATTAAAAATATATTTTTGATTAAAAGTGTCCCATATTAATTTGAAACTATTGAAGGGAATTAACATTTTAAAACATTCATGTCCATATAAATAAATCCATAAAATTATTTTAAAAACATGGAATTTATTGAGAAAGGTTTAGAATAATAAATCTTTAAAACATTTAAAATGATGTTTTAGTTAAATTTTCCCTTAAAAATAATCCTTTTGTAAATTATTTTATCAAACATGGACATGAATAATAAATATGTCCCAGTAAAAACTTACACATAAACAATCTTGGATAATAACGAGATTGAGGAATAAACCCTTACCTTGCACTTCCCTTTGGTCGAGGGTACGTTGGACCTCCTATATAATGACCATAATATGTTATTAAATTATAACAGAACCATATTCATATTTATTATATCATACATGACTCATTTATGACTTTATACTACCCATTTAATAATTATTTCCTTGATAAATTATTATTTTGGGTAATAATCGCTTTCTTTATCGTATGTGTTTTAACTTGTTATTCTTGATCTTACCATTTAGATAATTGATTTAAATAATTCAAGAATATAAAAATATATTTATATATCATTAATATCTGGAATACATATATTTATAATTGATAGATGTATGAAATGAAAGGCACTGTTTATGGAGATGGTAGGTCGTACGTATACATAAACGTTGTTTCCATTTTCATATCATTTTGAATGGAAGTAAGTGAAGAAGATATATGTAAGTAAATATATATATATATATATATATCTAGTTGAATTATTATTTCATATATTAAATACTTATTAATAATATATATTTTTATAATCATCATTGATTGGTGAACGTGGGAATGAATCTCATCGCGTCATGGAGACGGTAATTCGTACGTACGTTCGAGAAAAAATATCATTATATTTTTGGAAAAATCATATATAATTGGATGTTATATCATATATACATAGTCATTATAATTTTATATTTATTATTTAAATCAGTTATACTAATTATTATATCCATCCAAATAATGAATTGTTTTAATAACAAACTACACCACGACGTGGAAACGGTAAGTTGTACGTATGCACATATGGTGACTTTTTCATTTATAGGATGGATAGAATAATGAATATGATTTTACCATATTTATAATTAACATTACAGTATGTAAAAGGTACTGGAATTATTATTTTGGTATGGAAACAACAAATAAAGAGGAAGTGGAAGAAGAAAAGAACTTGAAATAGGGTGGTGAAATTATTACCTCTACTTCGGGTTATTCCTTTTGATTTGATCAAAAGGGATCCATATGATAGATTTATGACCAAAGGAAGGAATCTAGGATGAAAAGAGGAATGTTTAGAGGATATTTGGGTAGGGTTTTTCTGAGACAAAAGGCTTTGGAGGTGTGAAACTAAGAGAAGGGGAAGTGCCATTTTATAAGAGAGGTGAGGGTCACTTTAGGAAAAGCTTGAACTTTTATTTTATAATAAAATAATTTTCGGGTTTTAATGGATCCAAAAAATATTATTTAGAGGCTAAGGTGGGGATGGGTCTGAAACCTCTCATCCAATAGGTTTTAGATAGGTTCAGGTCTTCATATTAACCTTAACTTTTAGATTTAACTCTTAGTTAAATAGTTTGGCATTTACCATGTCTCTTTGTATTTTTATATTATATGGTTAATAATCTTAGTATAACAAGAAAAAAGAACCCCATGTGGTTAATTATTAATATATATAACCTTATCTAAGTCATTTGGACGAACCTTATATTTTTAGAGATATTATATCAACCAATAATATAGTATTTGTTTTAAAAATTAATTTATGTCAATTTGGACATTATTTTGTGTTTGGTTTTTGTGAAAGTCATAAAAACTTTATTACTTCACAAAAGATACATTGAATCAACCCTAACATGTCATATTCACCTAGAAAATTCTTGGATGTCATAAAAACCTTTAAATTATATTTATTTTAATATTTATAATACCTTTTATTTGATTCTTTCATTAATAAGGTAATTACTGCATCATCATTGTGTCATAAATAAATTAAATTATTTAATGTCTAAAAATTATAAATAAAATACCATTATGTAGGAATTTTTTTATATTTATAATTAATATTTTGGTCAAATTTATCTTAGGTATAACCTTATATTAAAAATGTTTTAGTTATTAAATATTGAATTTAACTCTTTTAACTCTTCTTTAAATAGAATAATAATAAATGTCCTAATCTTATCCAAGTTGACCAAACGGGGTCATATTTTTTTCTCAAGGTTGTTTTTGGTCTAATTATACTTATCTAATAGAATTAGGACTTGTTTTGGGTAATTATAATATCATTTTACCCTTAATTACCCTATTTACTTTTAACCGTGGTAAATAAAAGACCAAAGTTACAATTCACCACAAATTATTTTCATCTTATTGAACCAAATTTTACTTACTAATTTCAACCATGTCTCTTGTATTTTTTAAATTCAACTAACATAAATGGTAAAATTTATTTTTATGCAAATTTTCTAACGTGCTTAGAAGGTGGGTAAAAGAGGTTAAAAAGTTCAATAGAATTTTATACATCTAATTTTATTATAAAATGAATCCAATTAATTAAATTGAACTCATATAGGTATTATATATCTATTTTTATTTAAAATAAATTTAAATAAAATAAATAATGATTTAAATACAAATTCAGTTTTAAATAATAACATAGTGTTTTTCACTTTTCATCAAAAAATTGAAGGTTTTCATAAAAATACCAAAAAATTCACCCTAATCTAATTTTGATATTACAAATTAAAAAATTAAGTCTATTTTACCAAATTTAAAACATAGAAGTTTAATTTATTAATTTAATTTTTATTCCCGTTGTCAAAACCAGAAAGCAGGTTTTTAAAAAATAAAAATTATCAAAAGATTGACAAGTGTTTATGTCAAATTTAAATGTGAAATTACTTATAATGACCTAAATTGTATTAAATGATAAAAATATAATCTAATTATATTTCAAAACTATTCAAATGGATAATTTAACACTATAAATTATTTCGAATAAATAAGTTGTTTTCAATTAAAACATAGTATTTTTCAATATTCATCAAAATGTGAAAGTTATCAGAAAAGTTCCAAAAAATTATCAAAACTAAATGTTTGTGTCCCGCTTCTAAAAAAGAATTTAATTTCATTAAATTTAATTTATAAATGTTTCAAATATTGTTTTTAAAAAAGATTTCTCCATTAAAATTCGATAAAATTGCATTTTTTGAAAAATAATTATTTTATCCAAAAAAATAAATTTGTTCTTATATTATGTCTAAGAAACACATAATATGGATGTTAAAATTTTATAGAGTATATAAGATTCAAAATGAAGTTAATACTATTCATAACCACTTTTTTAATGGTTAGTTTAGTAAGTTTTGGTGCGCTCGAACTTGGTGTTGCTTGTAGCGCGAGCTATTGAATTACTTTAATGAGATAACGTACTTTGAAATCTTGGGGTGTTACACCCTAAATTTTTTAAATAAAATTCTATGTAAACTTTAATTAGAATTTATAATTATATATTATGGATATAGAAAACACATGCACTTATTTGGTTTCATTATACCGCATCCAATTTAGAATATTGTTAAGCATCAGTACTATTGATAAAATAGTCTTTGAATAATGACCTTATGATTAGTATAAATATAGGGTTTTGATAAATCCAATTGATACTGAAAAAGGAATTGTTTCCCTCAACCATTAGGATTATAACATGTGAAGCTAATTTATCTGAATTTCTGAGGGAGATAGAATCACATGGATTTTCCCTTTAACAAGACCAAGAAAATATTCAACAACATAAGCATAGGTGAAATCATTTTCTAGAGAAGTTAAAGCTCATCAAGATCACATCCCAAAAATGTATATCGGAATAGCCCATGAAAGTCTCATTGTCTTGCACCTTACCCTTAGGTCTTTTTCAAGTATAATAAAGTGATATGTATCAATACCATCATAATTTGAAAATTTAAAATAAATTTTAAATATAATAATGGTTATATTTAACTCATATTATGTGATTTTGATTTTGATATGTTTAAACACAATGTATATTGGATAATATGTAATTTCAATTAATAATTTTCTGTTTGTGAATTAATTGATTTTTGAAATAAATGGTGTTTTTATAAAATTTTATTCTTATATAATATTTATAGAGGAAAATGTAATTTTCATAAGTACTAAAAACCTATTATTGTCAAAAAAACCCATCATTTCTCAATAAATTTTGATTTTATTTCAAAAGAAAAAAATTATATATTTAGAAAATTATTTTGATAAAAAAATTTATTTTGATAAAAAATTTATTTTTTTAATTAGAAAATCAATTTTATCTGATGGTAAATATTTCATAATTTTTTAAGACAAACGGATTATCGGGTATAAATTAAATACGATATAAATATATGATGTGTATTATGACATCATAATGACCCAAAAATGACGTAATAACATCTATAAAGTTTATCTAGGGCCAAATCTATTTTAATCCTTTAAAATAATGTAATTTATGTTTATTTTATTAATATTTTTAAGCCTTTTTGAATGATCCAAAACCTAAAATATATTTTACGGTTTTAATATCATTTTTGTTAAGAACATAACTCACTTCCAAATGATCAAGGGAAATATTTTAATAATTTCATAAATTTTACTTATAAAATAATCCAAACTATTCTCCTTAGTAGAAACCAAGGGAAAACCATGGTAAGGTTTTTTGTTTTGGTTAATTTATTATATAGAGTCCAAAACCTATGCTTGGGAATAATAAATAACTCCCCTCTATTTCACTATATAAAACCACCAAATCTATAACTTCTCTTCACTAAAAAAACATTTTATATCATCTCATTCATATCTATAGTCCACCCAAGGTGCCTCAATCTCTCAAGAGTCCCTTTTCAAGATTTTGGAATCACAGTCTCATTGTATGGGATCTCCTACCCTCCTTTTTTTTATCAAGCACCACTTTTATCTGATGTATCTTAAATTTTATTTTATTTTTCATACAGGGATATATTCTTACATATTTTCCTTACTATAAATTTGATGTATAAATTATGATATACCTATTTTACACCATTAATTCCTCTGGTGGACATTTATGTACACCCGTTAACATAAAAAAATTAGTAAGGGATCATCTCTTTCTACACTTTATTAAAGTATCTTCACCATCTCATGCCTTTTACCTATATTTCTTAATTTTGGGAAATGTTCTCCCATATCCCCCTCACTAGACCTATGATTATGAAATGGTTAGAGACATATTACACTCTCATTAATCCCTCCAATTAACATTTTTATTCCCCTATTGTGTTCCCGACATTTTGTCATGATTTTCCAAGCCAAAAAAATTATGTAGTGATTACCGATACCCATTTCCTATCAAATATGTTCACCTTTATAAACTTATAAATCTATGATTAGGGAATTAAATTTATTTATTCCACACTCCTTGATTGTGGAATAAATGTTTTTGATAAATTAATTCATGTATTATGATCTATGTGGCACACTTATGCATGTGAATGAAATTAAAGTGATGAGTGTGCTAGGAATTATATAGTGCTATAATAAATACGGTATTTTTTTTAGTATCAGGAGAAATCATGATGGTATTAGGAAGTGAGCCTAATATATCATAATAATTTTTACATCAGGATTTCTTAGCAGTTATACTTGACTAATTTTGATGATTTCATGTTTTAAGTTGTTTCCACATTTCACGTGTTTCTTTTATGTTATCATACTATATCATGACTCATTATTATTGTTTATGATTATCTCAACATTTATGTATCACTGATATGATTATTTTCTAAAATCTTATACCATTATCTTGTTATGATTTTCATTTTCATTTATTGGGATTTATATATCATCTCTTTATTATGTATTCCCCAATGTTATACCTTGTCGTTTTAAGAATGATGGATTATTATGATCATGCTAATGAAGTTTTCAATAATGGTGATGTATTATCTGGTCAAATTTTTCATGTAATGTACCTAATTACCATAGACACTAGACATATAAATATTTTGGGTTGTATAATGTGTAATATTACTTATTAAATCATGAAATAAATTTTAAAAAACATAATGGTTATCATGATTTTTATTAGAGGAATGTTTAGTAATTTTTTTGGATTAGATCTAGAAAACTCTTTTGAAAGCCTAAGGGGTAAGAAAAAACATAAGAATAAATCCCTAAATATTGGTAAAGTTTATAGTAAGGGGTTTAAAAAATACACCCATTTATTGAAACTATAAGACGATATGGCTATGTCACAGATATATCTAGGGGTAAAATCCAAAAACTCTGCATTATGCTAGACTCGACCGGGAACTAGTACATGACAACTGTCCTTACTACACAACTAGTTTGATACTCCTTGGGAATATGCATTGGAAAATTCAAAAACTAATTAATAAAAATTGTTTTGGGAAAAAATTCCCATATTTTTCTTTGTTAGAAAATAGATCATTGATAACATTGATTGAAGCCTAGAAATATATTATTTAAGTAATAAATGTTTTTTTATTAGTTATCCCTTTTATTGGATTCCCATTTATGTGTTTAATAGTCTAAAAATGATCAAACCTAATATTATTTTGGATGAATTAAATGTTTATAACTAGAATAAAAAATTGAAAGCTATATATATTGACCATGGTTCTATGTATTCTATTATATCAAGAACGTTTTGAATAACGATTCAAACACCGCCACAAATAATGAAAGTAGAGTTTTTAGTAAAAATATAAAATGATGAAATTATTTTATTATGGTTATATAACTCCTCCCCTACAAAAATTTGGGGGATAGACTTCATATTTAACCTTACGATGCTCCCTTTAGTGAAATTTGATGAAATATTGGGCAAGTATTAGATTTCATTATATAGATCCAACTTAAATTACTATAATAAGGAAACCACTCTCAATGTCATGAATTGTGCTCCGATTTTGTATAATAGAATGGATGATTATGAGTCTTATTTAGAACCAACATCTCAATCATGAATGATATTTACCTATGAGAAATAGTATCTAGCTCAAATTATTTAGTCTATGGAAAATGATATCCTTGAATACTTTCCCGTTGTGAGGAAATATACTGATGTTTTTCTTGGAGAATTTCTGTGTCTTCCTCCTAACTGAGGGAATGAATTTCCAATCGAGATTATACCTAGGGAATTTTCCTTATCCAAGAAACAATATAGAAGGGCTATTTTAAAACATTAGGATCTTATGAAACAACTACTTGAGAATCTGGATAGATGGTTCATACACCCAAGTGCTTCCCTATCGGGTGCACTAGTCCTCTTAGTCATGAAAAAGTATGGGTTAATTAACCTTTTCATTGATTTTCATGAGATAAAAAAGATCATTGTAAATAATAATTATCTACTTCCATGGATTGATGACTTGTTCGATCATGTATTTGGATCCCAATAATTCTCTAAGGTAGATCTCTGATCATGGTATTACCATGTTAGGGTGAAGGAGGATATCCCCAATAATGATTTTTTTATAAGGTATGGGACTATGATTTCATATTAATTACATTATAACTCATAAATTATTAATAAAATCTTCAAGGAATTGATAAATGTTATCTTTAGATAATACCTCGACAATTTTTTGTTAGTCTTTATAGATTATATTCTAATATACGTCAAAAGAAAATGGGAGAATGAGGAGTATTTGAGCACTATTCTAAAAAACGTATAAAAGGGTAATATTTATGAAAATTAAAACAAATGAAAATTCTAGTTGAATAATTTCTCATTCATGGGTAATATTATCATAATAATTGGAATATCTATGGACCCCAAGATAATAGGATCAACTGAAGGATGTTGAAGGCTAGAATTTGTGACAGAAATCCACAACATTCAAAGATTAGTTAGGTATTATCGTCAATTTTTGAGAAATGTATCATCATTTACAAACCCTCTAACCATGGTTACACTGAAGAGAGTCAAGTTTGTTGTGAAAAATGAATGTAAAGAGAGATTCATGTATTTTAAAAAGAGTCTTATCACTACACAAGTAATTATTCTACCAAAAAGTGGGGAACTTTTTTTGGAGTACAATGATGCTTTAAATAAGTGATTGGGTTGTGTGTTAATACAGAATGAAAAAATAATATCCTATGCATCAAGGAAATTAAAATATCATGGACATAACTACCCAATGCATTATCTAGAGTAAGATTCGGTGATCTTTATGTTGAAAATGTGGTGGAATTGTCTCTTTGGGGGAAGTGTGAAATATATACGGATTACAAGAACCTCAAGTATGTATTCACCAAAATGAGATAATTATACACTAGTGAATTTGGTTAGATCTGACTAAGGATTATGAATACTCAATCCACCACCATCCTAGGAATGAAAATAAAGTTGTAGACTCTCAAAGTATAATTTATCGTTCAATTTCATCAATGAAGAAAATTGAGAAGGATATTATCTTCTTATACATAAAAAGTATGGACATGAGAATCATAAAGGAAGGAAAATCATCAATATATTCGCAAAAAGTTTCCCAAAAATACCTTCTGGAGAAGATAAAGGATGCTAGAAGAGATTATGTGGGAATTTATAAGAAAGTGTAAGCTATAAGAAAATGGTAATCCTCAATGTTCAATGTTAATGAAGGAGTTGTAATATTTGGGTCACAACTATGTTTTCCATAAAATCCTGAGTTATAGAAGGAGTTTTTGGATGATTCAAATAGATCAACCTTCCATATCCATCTAGGAAACCCAAAGGTGTATCTATATATCATATAGAATGATTAGTGGGATAATATGAAAAATTATATCTTGTAATATAAATGAATATGTCTTGTATGTCGTCAAGTGAAGGAGAAAAGAAAAAAAAATACATGAGTACTATAAAACCATTACCCATACCTATATGGAAATGGGAGAAATCAATATGGAATTTGTCACTAGTCTTCTAAAGACATCAAGTGGAGATAATTCTATATGGTTTGTGGTGGGTCATCTTACAGAGATTGTTCACTTCATTGAAATTATATAGGACTTCTTACTAGATAAATGTGCATGGATATACATTAGAGAAGTGACAAGGCTTCATGGAACACCACTATAGATTTTATATGATCGAGATCAATGATTTACCTCTATGTTCTGGAAGAGTATTCAACATGATCTAAATACTGATTTAAACTTTATCATGACTTAGCACCCTCAAATTGATGTCCAATCTGAGTAGACTATCCAGACACTCGAGGAAATGTTTGGATCATGCTCAATTGAATTCAAACGAGGATGGGATCAACATATTCATATGGTCTAGTTCTAATACAACAATTATTTCCAATCAAGCATCCAAATTCACCCCTATGAAGAAATTTATGGGAATAGGTTAAGAACACTTGTATGTTGGGATAAATCATTAGAAAGAAAACTGATAGGTCCTAAAATGGTTGAGGAAATGATACAAAAGGTCAAGACCATTTAGCAACACATAAAGGCTACTTTGAGTTGAAAGAATAGCTATGATAACAAAAATCTAAGAGACATAGAGTTTGAGGTTGTAAATACAGTATTCCTTTACATATATCCACAGATGAAATATATGAGAGTTGGGAATAATGAAAAGCTAAGTCCAACATACATCAGTCCCTTTGAGATCCTTGATCGCAATGGAGTGGTGGCCTATCGATTATCACGCTCACCAAACCTATCTAATGTACATGATCTATTCCATGTATCCCTCTTAATAATTTAAATAGAAGAACCCTAACATTTAGTCAATCTAGAGGTGGTACCATTGGAGAATGATATCTCATATGAGGAGAAGCTAGTGTAGATCATAGATTGTAGAGATAAAATTATAAAAAATAAAAAATAAACCTTGTAAAAGTTCAATAGAGAAACCATAAATTTTAATAAGTGATGATAGAATTGAAGGAAGTGATGAAATAGAATTACCCACATCTGTTTTAGTCTATGAAATGAAAATCTTGAAGGAGAAATTTTGGAATGGGGAGAGACTGTAATGATATGAACTTTTATAAAAAAATTACACTTTAAATTTAATTAAAATGTATAATTATATGTTATGGATATATAAAAACCTTTCACATATTTTTTTATTCTATCATATCTGATTTTAAGGACTGCTTAGAATCATTCCCATTGATAATATAGTCATTAAATATTGATCATATAATTTTTACAAATATAGGTTTTTGATATATCCAATTGACACGTAAAATAAAGTGATGGAATCAACCTATAGGATCATACCATATGAATCCCAATTCTCAGAGAATTAGAGGGAGACATAATCACTATAATTTTCTCATGAAAATCCCCAAGATAAGATCTAAAAACTTAAGAACGAACCAAACCATCTACGAGAGAAGTTTGAGCTCATTAAGATTAGAACCAAAAACATGTATTCCAAACCACACCATGATAGTCTCACCATCATAAAACTTACCATTATGAATTTTGATGGTGTAATAAAGGGATATTTATCAAGACCATAATAATATAATATGTATATTATATTTTCAATATAATAACAATTATATTTACATCTTATTAAATAATTTTGATTTTGATATGTTTAAACAAAAAGTGTATTGGATAATATAAAATTTCATTTAAGACTTTAATTTTATTAATTAATGGATTTTTGAAATAAAAAATAATTTATAAAATTTTGTTGTTAAATTATTATTATTAAATATTAACAATAATATAATTTTTATAAAAGAGAATATAATTTTTATAAGTACTCGAAATCTATTGCTGTCAAAAACCCCATTATTTTTTAATAAATTTAAATTATATTTTACTTGTAAAAGTTCATATATATTGAAAATTATTTCAATATGATTAATATTATTTTTTTAATCATCATTTAGGAACTACCCTTTGGTGAATTTCTCATGATGTTTTAATACAGTCAAATTTTTGGGTAAAAATTATATAATGTATAAATATATGAAGTGTATTATGATAACAGAATGACCCAAATATGATATAATAAATACTATAAAGTGTGTCCAAGAACAGATTTAAGTTTACCCTTTAAAATAATGAATTTTTAATATTATTATATTAGTTTTATAAATCCTTTTGAATCCTCTAAAACTTATTATATATTTTATGGTTTTAAGATACTTTTTTAAGAACATGTCTCACTTTCACATTACTAAGGTCTATATTTAATTTTCTTTTACATTTATCTTATAAAATAATGAAAATCATCCCTCTTTTTCAGAAACCGTTGGAAAAAAACATCAGAATGTTTTTGGTTTTGGTTATTTTATTGTATACAGTCCAAAACCAAAGTTTGACAAATATTAAAGAATTCCCCTATTTTTTCCTATATAAACCCACCCTTGATCTCTATTATATTCACTAAAAATCCATGTATCATGTCCATATCCTCTACAGGGCCTCTCAAGGGACCCCTAAACTCTTAAATATATCCTCCCAAGATTTTTTAATCACAATTGCAAGGTAAGGGATCTCCCACTATTCTCTTTTTTTATCAATCACCAATTTTATGTTATGTCTCTTAATTTACATTTTTTCAAGTAAGGATATATTCTTAATAATTCCTATTAATTACCATTTTATGTCTATATTATATGATACCCTTTCACTCTCTTTAATTAATTCAATGAACCTTTTTGTACACATATTACCATAATGAATTTTAGTAAGGGATCCTCTCATTCTCCTCTTTATTTGATCATTTTTATTATCTTATGCCTTTAATATACATTTCCTAATGTTTTTATATGTTATAAAATATCTACCTTTTATTAAATATGATTAATAAATGATTATGTACCACCTTTACTCTCATTAGTTCCTCCCATGACCATTTATATTCCCTCGTTATACTGCTAAAGATTAACCATGATTTTTCTGCCAAAACAATTTTGTAGTGAATACCCATACATTTTTTCTATCAATTGTACTCGCCTTTATTAGATTATAATTATTTTATCAGGGGATAAAATTTAATTATTCCACACAGCTTATTTATGTAAAAATATGTGATGATAAGTAATTCCATATTTTATTATCTATATGGCACACTTATGCATGTGAATGAAATTAAAGTAATGGGTGCAGCAGGAATAATATATCACTCTAATGAATTTGGTAATGTTTTAGTCTCATTTGATGATATTAAACGGATTATTGAGTGAACCAAATATATCATGAGACTTTCCATTATTATTTCTTTGTATTTAGCCCAGACCAATGGTCATGATTCCATTTTTTAAGTTTCTTCCACATTATGCATGTTACCTCTATGTTATCATGAAATATCATGCCTCATTTTTCATGATAATGATTCTCACCCCGTTTATGTGTAATTGATATGATTATTTTCTAAAATTATATACCTTAATTATGTAATAATTTTCTTATTCGCATACTGGGACTTATAACTCACCCCTTTCTTATATATATCCCTAAGTTATCCCATTCATATTTAAGTATGATGGAAAAAATATGAGCATGATAAAGAAGTTTCAATAATGGAAAGGCATTATATATTTTAATTTTTCATGTAATGAACCTAATTCCCAAATACCTCCCTTTATTGGATCTTGTCCATGGTTGTCCCTAGCATTGGTTCCAAGGCATGGAGTTAACTAAGATGAGGGCGACATGAAATCAGGAGTGGATCAACGAGACTTTGACCCTAGAATAAAGGATCACAAAAATCATTCAAGGATTCAAGAACAATTTATTAAAATATTGGAAACAACAGGTGTCCATGGAATGTTATATGATTATGAGGATGAATCTCCAAAAAACCAACATATAGTCAAGTTTTGTGTAATGGCAAAAATGTCATTGTGGTGGATGATGTTTTTCAACTAGTTACCCTGAGGAAAGAAAGATGTAGGAAAGATTTCTCATATTTGAAGACCAATATGGTTACCTAGTCTAATGGTCCTTTAGATTAGGATTTTTCTCATATGTTAATTGTGATTTTTCTTATTGTTACTATTATTTTTGATATTTTTATTTGATTTCGATCGGTATGAGGGTATGGTTCTTGTATGATCCCGTCCATCCTCCCTTTATCTATTCAATTATTTATTTAGAAAATGGTCATGACCTAACTTTTTCTGTTATTTATTAAAACTTGAAATAAATTTTAATAAACATTATGTTTTTCATAATATTCCATCAAATCCACATAAAAAACAAAAGAACATTGATCCTTCATTTGTGGACACAACCACCTCCACGAAGAGACGTCTATCATTTTTCACCACTACTTCTCTATTGAGGTTATTATGATGGAATTAAATAATATAAGTGAAATATATAATTTAATTACGATTATATAGTGACAAATTATAATATACTTTTATTTAATTTCATTATTATTGAAATGAAAATGGTGATCATGTGTTGTGAGAACTGTTGTCAACAGAATGTAATGTTTTTTTCCACTCTATTTTTATTATCATCAAAACTACTTAAAATTTGATCCAACGGGTAAAACATATATCTTTATTATTTTTTATAATGATATTATACTCTTCCTTAACTATACCCACACATCAATTTTTAATATGTTATTGTTTGGGTCGGATTAACTATTTACATGAAAAATGCTATAAAATCTATCATGCATGAATATGAGAATATAAATACTAATATTATTAAAAGATATTAATAAAATAATAATTTTTATGATTATTAATAGTTTATATTATTTATTTAAATTACCACCTTAATCACTAATGTTACCAAAATTAGCAGACACTGATCCAATTTTCATGAAAAATAAAAAACCTAAGTAAAAAATATATAATAAATAAATTTAATATGAAAATAAATAGTAATTATAAATTTGATCTAAATTAATATGGTTCCTAAATATTTATCTCAATAAATTAAGTTTATTTTTTATGAGGTTAGGTGCATGCACATATCAAATAAGCACCATGGTAAGGGTTTTTTATCTCAAAATTTAAACCCTAGAGACATATTTATTATTATAAACCATGTTGTCATTATAATGGTGTATCTACTACCCCAATAATATTTTTTTATCATGATTCTATTATTATTCATTTTATTTAATGTTCCATTTTAAATATTATCCTTCGTGATCATTTTGATTCGAAAATTTCTAATGTCACAAGGGGTTATCTATCTCTAATTTCAATTCCTTGAGACATTTTCATGTTATGTACCATGTTTTATTTATTATGTTTCACTTAATTCACCAATGTAATTTGGTATCACTATTACCATATATTTATTTATATTCAATGTTTTATTCCATGTTCTTTCTTTCATGGTGTTTTTTCTGAAAAGTCACAAAAGTTGTAAGGGTATTTTCTAACTCGGTTTCCATCCATTTAGATACAAGATTTGTTATTGAACTCTATTTTTAAAAGTTTATTTTATTATGCCTAATGATATTATAATTTAATTCTTCATTATTTTCTAAGTCATTACATTTATGGAATTATTTCTCCATAAATATTCATTATGTTGAGAATAATTTTAAACCTCTCAGAGAAATATCTTTTTCTTCCATGTATATATTTTTACTTAATGAAATGTTCTTATATATATTTAGAAACAATATTTGGTGATACATAAAGTTAACATCGTATTTAAATTTTCCCAATTTAAAAATAAATTTTTATTATACCTCTCTATGATTTGTGTTTCTAATAAATTTATTTTGAAATAAAATATATTTTAACTTTCATGATTATATGTTTTGTCTACAAATAAAAATTTCATGTATACCCCTTTTTAATTCATTTCTAGGATCAATAATTGAATAAATTTTTAAAAAAATCTAGTTTTTTCAAATATTTCACTTTTCTAATTATAAAATTACTTTTTAATATAACCCCTGACTTATAATTTTATGAGCATGGTAAAAACAATTACTAAAAAATTACAGTTACTCTCATTGCCTAAGAATTGTTCCTTGAAAATCATTCATTCTATGTTTTATTTTTTCATTAAAATGAGTTTAAATATAGATGATTTTGAAAATAAAAGGAATCAATCTTGAATTTTATAAAATTACAAAAATTTATTTCAAAAGGAAATATTTATTTTAAAAGGAATTTTAAATTCTTATATTTTAAGGAAACATTTTTAAAGTATTTTTACATCTTCTCAATTAATTGTTCTAAAATAATATTTCTAGTGTAAAATTTATTTTTTAAAACCCCGCTTTTTTTAAATGGTTATTTTAAAAAAAATTCTCAAGATCGATTATTTCATTTTAAAGAAACCATTTTAAGGAGTTTTAAATCCTTTAAAAAAATAGGGTATCCCCTTATTTTCAAATTGATTAATCTAAAGATCTTAAAAAGTTATATTAATCTGTAAAAAAACTTAATTATTATTATGTTCCACTAGGGATACTTTTAATCTACCATAAGACATAATTATATCTAAGTATTATGAAATTATGTTGGACAATATTTTCATAATACCCTTCTCTTTTTCATGGATTAATTAAATTGAGTTCAATGTATGAATGTTTTTATATTCTAATGGATCATGTTTGTTTTGGTTAGTATTATCTGATGATTGGGGTCTTATATTTCCCTTAAATTCATGGATAAATTTTATATCTAATGAACTCAAAAATTTATATTTGAAAATTTAACCCATGCCAAAGTGTACATGGGGGGATTTAGCCCAAGCCCAAGGGTACATGAGAGAACTTTTCCCAAGAAAAAGGGTGCACATGAGGAATTATACTAGTAAAAAAGGTATATTAGAGGATTTTCCCAAATAAATGGTATGAGAAAAAATTATCCAATGACCAAGGGTACATGGTATTATTATCCAATGCCCAAGAAGTTGCACTAGTGATTAGCCCAACCCTAACATGTGAGGAATGTCTAGGTTAGTATCCATTATTTCTAAGATTTTATTTATTACATTTATTTATATCATATTCTTATAATCATTATTCATAGGTAATGTTTAAATTCTCATGGTTTATCACTCATTTTCCATTGAATATTCTTTTTCTTTTATATTTTGGGCTTTTATATCAAGATTTATGGAAAAATATATTGCCATATATTCTATTAATAAGATATGTATTCCATGATTATGATTTCTCATGATCTAACACTTGATGACCTATTGATGAGTCTTTCCCCTTACTGATATTTTCATTTTACCCCTTTCTTACATTTCGTTTCCCTGGGTTATGAATATAATTAAAACTTATGAGTAGTCTTGATGGGAGACTAGTTTAGTTTCAATATGGATAATTATTCAATAAGTTTCTTATACTGTTGATCCTAAAAGAAACTAAGTCATCCATTAATGGGATAATAAGACAATTTATGAGATATTGTGTTTTTAATAGGTTAATTTTGTGAAATAAAGATAGGTTTATCTTAATTCATATCAAATCCAATGATAAAATAATTTGTTTACAGCACCCGACAAGGGAGTGTAGAGGATTAGGTATAACATGAAAAAAATTATCTCATCACTATTATTTTCCTCTTTATATCCACATGCATATTAAAATGAAAACCTTACATCTTAGTAAATTATTATTTTTATTAATTCCACACAAAACACACCTATAAAAGGACCCCTTCACAATAACTCCCAAAACACTCAAACCAGTTGTTTATATCCTGTATGTATACCCATTTACCCTCACCTAAAACCTTCATATATGTTTGAAATCTTAAGGTTTCTCATAAGAACACTAATTTTCAAGTTCAAAAGGAACCCATGTTGAGAAGGATTTAATTAGTTAGATGTTTATTGTGATTTCGTGGAGCATGGGAGTAAATGTAAGTGTTTTCTTTCTAATATCATTTTGAATTCCATACTTTTATGAATAAGATTCTATCAAGTGATTTTCATTATATTTCTCTCTAAAATCACCTATAGTTTCTTATCATATAGTTTTTATGAGTTTTTAATATCCTCTTACCATTTCACACCCCATTGGTTTTTTAATTCACCTGATGCTAATCTTGTATGAGAAACCGAGCTTACATCTTCTTTTCAGTCAGGAATCATTGGCTTTCATATCATTAAATTTTATTATATATTATAGTTGTCATTATTTCTTATTATTTTATTTATTAATTTCATTTTCAATATACTTGACTTTCATTACAAATGGAATATTCTTTTAAATTATTTTTTCGTAGCTTTCCTCCAACCTTGACAATATTTACAAAATTGAGAAAATAATATTAATTTTTTAATGCTTTCCACATGAACAAATTTTCCCTCTTTAATAAAACATTTCCATAATAAAAAAACCCACATAGTTTATAAGGGTTAAAAATAAATATATATTCCCTTATTTATATTTATAATTTAAAATATATGTTATCAAAAGAAACAGATATTTCTTCTTATTACAAAATGAAATTTTATTATTCTCTAATAAAATTATTTTTCATCTTTTTTGACATCCTCAAATATTTCTTATGATTCCCTAGGAGTATTATCTAAAAATATAATCAACCATATTTATATACATGTATTATGTTCTTGTTATGATAAATTTTCATGATACTGATTTCGTTTTTAAGAAAAAATTAAACTATTATGGAAATATTATTATTTTCATGATCATGTGCCACACATATGTATGGTTAATAATTATTTGATTAGTGTATCGTTTACATAAATCCAAAAAATTGGTTACTATTTTATATCTCATGAGATCAGTATTGGATAATGGTGGTTATCCCAAGTAAATTATGTTTAGGGATATGGGTGGTTAGCCCAATTCAACTACGTTAAGGGATATGGGTGGCAATCCCATGTACAATATGTTATGGGAAGTTGGTTCGAAAAACTAATTATGATGAGAATGTGTTGGGGATTATCCTTAACATATTTTATGATTTATGTTCTTTTTTTAAATTCTTATGTTATGTAATTTACCTATGTTATATTGTAATTTCATATGATTATTGACTATATTTTCCACTATTCTATGACTCATACATTATGTAATGATTGAATCCTTACATAATGACACATATTTTATGATATTTTTATTATTAGGAATTATTATATTATGGTATTACCATGTAACAAGACTTTTTTCTCATACCCACATGATTATCTTATTTTCTATTATAATATTCTTATTGATATCTATTATGTGTACCATTTATAATAATATAAAACCAATATTTTTTATGATACCATTCAACTATCTATTAATAATAATATTATGTATTATGTGTTAAAATAGTTAACATGTGAGAAGTCAATTTTGGGGGGATGTTGAAAATGTGTAAAAATATTGTTTTTTTTTTGTATCTAATCTCCAAATACACTAAACCTATAGGTTTTAGGGTGTGATTAGTTTTTTGATGAAATTAATATTCATGTAGCATGTATGTATTTTTTTACACGAGTTTCCTATATTGGTATTAGAGAATGATTTAGTTATTTAGGGGGATCGTGCAATGAATAATAATAGTATATAACCAAAAAATGTCCTATTATGAACTAAAGGTGACATAAGAAGAACCTAGAATGTCATATGATGAAATGAAGGTGTATTAATTTGGGAAACATTTTAATTGATTTTATTTGTTATATTATTTCCGAATCTAATTATTGTATCTTTATAGTCATAGTATCCTTTTGGTTTTAGTCAGTGGCTAGAACTATAAGTAATTAAGTTAATAAGGAATTTGATGGATCGTGTAATGAATATACCAATGAGAACTGATGAATGGTGGGAAATGGAGAAAAAAATTAATTGGAAATGATGGCCCATATTCTACAAGATATCAACAATAACATGAATAATGATGAACTACCTAATGTACCAAGGAATGATAAACTCTCAACTGATTCATTTATGAAAAAATGATAACCCTCCCCTAGTGGGTATTCCCAAAAACTTATTAAAGTGTAATTAATCAATAAAAATGAATATATATTTTTAATTCCATAGTTTTCAGATCATGATATATTTTTTAGCTATTTATCATGTGTATGGTGAGTCTAATCAATGGTGTACTCTCATTAAGAAAATAATATAAGAGAAAGAAACTGACTACGTATGTTGGATGAATTTATGAAAATATTATTTAAAAAACATTTCCTATAACCTTTTAATAAAAATAAGGAAATAATTTATAGGTTTGAAACAAAATTAGGATTAATTTGTTGGTACTAATGAAGACATTTTTTTATGAATTACAGGGTATAGCTCTAATTTTATAATTGAACTTGAGAGAAAAATTGATCATTTTTTGTGTCATAGAATGAAGTATCTCATGCGAATTGGATATAATATAATTTGGTAACTATTAATAAATTATTATATTTTATTTAATGTACAAATAAATATCATAGAATCTGATAATTCTCATGGTTTTGGGGACATGAAAAGAGAAATGGACTTTTTAAGATAACTCAAATGATAAAACCGATGATGGAAATATAATTAATAATCCTCATTATACAAATTTTAGAAGAATCGTGGAGGAAATTGTCTAAAAGGAACAAGTAAATGATTCATGTATGGAATAGAAGTCCATCAAAAACATGAATTCTTGAGATATATGAAGAGGCTAATGATTAAAATGAATAGATGGAGGGCTCAGCTTACTGAACCATCAATACTCGATTACTTCAACTATAAAGAGTGTGGGGATTACTCCAAAAATTAAACGAATTATAGAGTTACTAAAAAAACCAACCATAGTAAATTTTAAATCTAAGTGAGAATTATAAATCCTATCTAATCATAATTGTGGAAATTAGTTTGGAAAACAAATTTTTTAAAGGTACACTCATCATCAAATCTAGAACAAAAAATGTATTATTTGATTCTAATTCCACCCACTCTTTTATATAAGTTTAGTTTTCAAATGGAATCAAATAAAACACCCCAATATATGGATATTGAGTAATTGGTGATAAAACATTATGGTGTGATGATTACATTAGAATCCAATATTTCTTATTTGATAGTGGTTTTTTAGAAAATATTTCCAAAAAATAATATTCTTATCCCTTTAGTATAATTTGATGAGAATTATGGAATTGATTAGATTCAACCTCATAAATCATATATCAATTTCTACGATAGGGGAATAAAATTTCATATTCCAAATAAACCTATGATCATCCATATGTTAAAAGCTTTACATGAACCCCATATAGAAATTATGTTCATTACATGGGTCAAAATATAAAAAAATAAGTTTTATATAGTTTAAATGGTTGGGAAAAAAGATTATATTGGAGATATGGATATTTTTTGAGATTTTTTTTATGTATTTGTAGGATATTTTTTTGTTTTCTCTATGATTTTGATGTTGATTTTTCAAAATAACTAATACATTATGTAATGCCTATCTCAAAAAATACATTTAGAATTGCCTTGGTTAAATTAAATAAATTTAAATAGAAACCTCAACCGAATATAGATAAGGGTTTTTGTAATGACTAAGTGTTTCACTACATGGTGCACCCATCCCCTTTTCCTAAAAGAAAAATATAAAAATGTGCCTTTTAATTGATCTTTGTGAACATTACATGGTCATTATCCGGAACAATTATCCTCTATCCCATATTAATGAATTGTTTGATTGGATATTAGGGGATTAATACCTCTCAAATACTAACCTTTTATCTAGATATCACCAATTAATGGTGAAAAGAGATGATACACCAAAAACGGCCTTTCATACAAGATAAGGGAACTATGAATTCATAAAAATTCCATTTGGATTCAAATATTATCCCATTATATTAATTGATCTGATGAATATATTATTTATATATTATGTTCATTTATTATTTTTAGACTGTATAAATGATATTTATTTGTATTCTTAAATCAAGGAAGAGCATAATGGTCATTTTAGGATTGTGGTGAAGACATTAAAAATAAATTAATTATATGAAAAAATTATCACATTTAAATTTTGGATGAAAAACATATCATTGATGGGTTATGTAGTCAATACCAAGGGTATATCTATATATCCATCAATGATAATGGTGGTTCAAAAATGGCCCATACCAACTAATGTAATGGAAAATTTGAAGGATCTTAAGAGAAGGTTGTCCAATTCTCCTATACCCAATTTCCCTATTATGTGAAATGGATTGTAATATATAATGATTAATAAATGATGGAATTAGGATTTTTTCTCAAAAAATGACATGTTGGTAGTTTATGCATCATTTTAATTAAAAATTACTCAAAAAAATTACTCATTTCATGATATGTAACTGTTGGTGGTAATATTTCCATTGAAGATATAGAGGAATTAACCCTATAGTTAAAAGTATGAAATATATAATGATCATAATAATTTAATGTATATATTCACACCAATTAAGTAAAACATGTGATAAAAGGTTATGGTTGGATATGATCAAGGACTATGACTACTTAATAAATTACAATCATTGGATAGAAAATAAGTTGGGTGATTACCTTGTCAGGAAGAAACATGAAACCTTATCCATAATGAGGTTTTAAAGAGATCCAATACTCATGATTTTTTAAAGGATGGACCTTAAAATCATAATTGATTGTGGTAAATAAAATCCTTTCTAAATGAATACACACCTATCCATACGTGGAAATATAATTAAAGAACAAATAAAGAATATAATTATATAGAAGAAGGAAAGTAATATTCAATATTATAAATTTGAAAGGGATAGAATTTTAAGATTCTAGAAATGAATATGTGTTTCATTCATTCAATAAATGAAGTAATATTTTTTTAGAATATGCACTTGTCTCATCATTCTCATTAAAACCCTGAATCACAAAGTTTTATATATATATATATATATATTATAAGAATAATTTCTCCTGATTAAATGTCGGGAGGGATTTTTCATAGTATGACTCTTGATTCACTATTTGGAAACAAGTTAAGGTGTAATGAAAATATTCTAAGGGGGTGAGGTAACTATTACCTATATTTATTTTGAAATTGGAGAATATCACTATAGATTTATTGTATGTCATTTTAGTACATCTAAAGTAAAAAAATTGCATTTTGGTTTTAGTTGATTTCTTTTCAAAGTAAGTTCATTTCATTGATATCCTAGAGTATTTCAAGTTCGAAAAACATGCTAGGATATACATAAGGGAACATGTTTGGATTAATGGAGTCCCACTAAAATTGTTTTTGATCAAGATCTAAGGTTTACCTAAATTTTCTAGAGATGAATTAAACAAAAATTAGATATATAGATAATATTCCACACTAGTTATCATCCTCAAATGGATAGTCAATCTGAAAGGACTATTTAAACTCTAGAAGATATTATGATAACTTATTCAATAAATTTTAATGGATTTTTGGATAAAAACCTAACTATGGAAGAGTTTTTGTATAATAGGTTTCCTTTTACTATTCATATGGTTTCATATAAGGTTTCATATAAATATAGGTACGGAACTCAAATAAGTTGGGATAAAGTTGGACCATGTAATCTTCTGGGATAAGATCTTTCTCACTAAATGGAAAAGAAGATTCAATCTATTCAACACTATATTAAAATGGACCAGATTCGACAGAAGAGATATGTTGATAGTCGTTGGGGAAATATATAACTTGAAGTTAGAGATAATTTAATCCTTTAAATATCACCATGGAATAGGTTTATGATATTCTAAAATAAGGTAAAGTTCATACCTATATACAATTTACCCTTCAAAATCCTTGATCATGTGTGTCACGACCCATCTTCGGGGCCCGTGCCGTGACTACCCCAAGCCCGCCTTCCATAGGCCAGGGGCTGGCGACTAGCACCAAGGCGCAAATCCCGGAAAAAGGGAAGGCATTGCCTTTGTAAAGTAAACAAGCACCACAGAGTAAACCAGCAGAAAAGTAAGCACTAAGTAAAAACTGTAACAAGCTGTGCTGAAAGTAAAAAGGGGCCGAAAATACAAGCCCAACTGTAAAGTACAACTGAAGGGAAAAACAGCAACTAAAAGGAAAATCCGCAGCGTCGATCCATCCTCTAGAAGTCCCACCTGAAGGGTGAGCACAGATAGCCTCCACATCTCCTCGATCCAGCCGTCCGCTCCGAGTACGTCTCGCCCAGTGGTCCACCTCCAGGTACCATCCTGCTCCGCAAGCCTCCACCACGATCAGTGTTGTCCGTTGTCTGCAACCAACACAACGAAGTGCGGGCATGGCCCGTGCAGGGGTGAGTGTAAGCTACTCACTAGGGACCCCGAGACCCCTGAAGGTCTCCCAAAATCCACAAAGGATAAACCACAATGGAAAGATACAATCACAAAGTAACAACCGACACTGCTTAGGTATATTCCCATACATATACCTAAGTCATGAATTCCCATTCGGCTCCAACATCTGAGCCCAAGAACAACTCAGTCCACACAGGAAATCAAAACATAAAATCCACAGAGGATAGCTCAACACAATCCACAAAGGAAAGTAAAACTTAAATCCACACAGGATAGCTCAACACAATGCACAAAGGAAAGTAAAACAGAGTTTCAGCTCACACAGGTATACTTCTTTGTATGACGATAAAGATGATCACTGATCCATCTAAGTCGTCGGACCCACAAAGGATCGAAAGGTACTAACCCCCGCAAAGACCCACATAGGATCGGGCCCACACATGACCTGTAGGCGCTGTCTCACACAGAACCGTTGAGCGCTGGCCCACACAGGATCGGATCCACACAATATCTGTAGCACTGATCCACGTAGGATCTCTGAGTGCAGTAGTCGTCACAGTCCACTGAGGATCTCTGCACAGTCGTCGTCGTAGTCCACTGAGGATCTCTGCAAAGTCATCGTCGCAGTCCACTGAGGATCTCTACACAGTCGTCGTCGCAGTCACAGTAGCAGTCGCAGCCAGCTCTAGGGTTCCCGCACACAGCAAGCTCGTTCGGGAGGGTCCGCTCCAAGAGCCGAGAGGCTGATACATCAACTGACACAAAGTCCGAAGTTGATGTATCCAAAAGTTTCGTATCGTCAATAGGAACTCAACGTCGCAGACGGCACGTCAATCGGACGCCCGGTCTGAGAGTTATTGGCTTTTTCATCCTAGGGGCCCGGTTAGTTTTTAAGGCAAAAAGAACCCGACCGTACTCCACCTGCGTCCAAACCTCGGGTGGAGTATGCCAAAAGATCCGTTTCACTTAGAGGAATTCAACGAAGTCGACGATACGTCGATCGGACGTCCGAAGCTCAAGATATGAGTGTTTCCGCTCCGAAGGCCCGGTTGGTTTCGTGTACGAACCATTCCAGCCGAACTCAAAGTAATCCTAAACCTTGAGTGAGATATACTAAAACGACCGTCTCGATCCAAGATTCGCATCTCCGCTGACAGCGCGTCATTCGGAGGCCCGTATCTCAAGTTATGAGCGAAAGAACGAAAATGTTCGGAGACAGGGGGGTCTGGGCCCGGACCGACCCGGCCCAACCCCCCCCCCCCCCCCCCCGGGTCGGCCCAAATTGGGTCGACCTGACCCGGGTCCGGGTTGGACCCGGTTCGGTGCGGCCCGGCCGGTCGGGCCTGCCCGGCTCGGCTCGGACGAGTGGCCGAGCGAGGCAGCCGCGGGGTGGCGCTGCCCCCGCGGGAAGAAGGAGTCGCGGCCCACGTGGGGCCGCACTGGAGTCAACAGACGCAGCTTTTTCCGCGTCCCATGCGTGTGAGCTGGACCCGCCCGGTCGCAGGTCCGCTGGCCGTAGCCGCCGCGGCTTCAGCCGCCGGTGGCTTCTGCGGGCCACCCGAGTTGCTCCGGTGGTATAAAGACCCACACTTATTTCATACGTAATCTTGAATTTATTCAAAAAAACACTTCATTTTACATTGAGGATCTTTTAAAGTTTAGAGATTTAGAGAATTAAGACAAAACATTCATAACATTACACATTGTTACATAGTGGATACCATAAAATCAGTTTCCATTTTCCTCGGAATATAAAACATTAAAACATAAAACAAGACTCCTTGACAATTCTTAAACATTTAGCATGTCTTCCTTCCTTGTATTACTCATCCATTAACCTGTGAAAAATCATTTAAAAACTTGGGATGAGCACAAAAGCTCAGTAAGGTATGAAAAAGAAGGAAAAATCACATTAGTCCATGAATACAGATGACGTAGGAAAACATTTTCAAAAGACATGCTTTCCACCCATAAAATCTTACTTTGTGTAACATGAGATTTACACAAGATCCACACAAACATAATTATAATCATAGAGGTATATTGGGGCATTACTTACATAATCTTGTAACCATCTTGGCTACCTTAAAATTTGTAACCCTCACGGCTACCTTACTTTGTGTAACCATCACAGTTACACTTGGAGTAACCATACAGCCGACCTCCAACTTACTCATACCCAATGAATTGGAGGGAAATATAGGTCCCACCCTTCATCATAAAAAATGCTCAATAACCAAAACATAATCGTACAACATAAACAATAGCATAAAACATACCTTTTGAATCTTATAAAACAGAATTTTAAAAGAGGATTTTAGAAGAAAAGTCCCTTATAAACATCATATACTTGAAGTGAGACTTAATAGAGTTGATGGAATATATATATACTCTGTAAATACACATAATGAAACATAATATAAATAGAACCCATCACACAAACAATTTAAATAGCACATAAATTATAAAGTAGAAGGTTAACCCAAAGAATGGAAATCGAGTTAAGAATTCCCTTACCTTGGGCTTGTCTTACTTCAAAATTGTTTAAAACTCCTGTATAATGGTTAAAAAAGTGTTATTAGTATTTTACAGAAACATGTTCATGTTTATAACATCTTATATGGTCATTTCATAACCTCATTTCACCCCTTAATTGTTAGTATTTTGTTCCTTGCATTATTTTGGGTGAGTTCTTTTGTGATTTTCACCAACGGTTCATGATGAATCGTTCTTGTTGATTGGAAGTGAAACTCCAAAATTGGAATGGAGTAGTATTTAAATATTTTCAGTACCATAAATTATACCATTTATCACTTTGGTGCTTTATATGATGATGATTTATAAGTTAAAACATTAATTATGTTCGTTTAGATAATTTAAGTGGTTCTTTGATAATTACAACCTCATTTAGTCTTATAAATTTGAACCATGGGTACAAAAGAATTACAGAACCTTATACGAGTTATAAAACATATATTATAACCTGGTTCAACCATATAAATGGTTTCATGACCAGACTTGAAAGAATTAATGGAAAGTGAAATTACATCGTCCATGATGTCGGTAATTCGACACATCACGGACAATGTTCTTATTCCTTAAATAAGTGAGAGAGGAGAGGAATAATGATTTGTAATTTTCCATAAACATGAAAACATCCAGAATATACATGATTCTGGAGATTTCATGCCTCTTGGATAAGAGGGAGTGAGGAAAGAAGAAAAACGAATCATAAAATAAAATAAAATCTTGAGAAATTTCTCACGAAAATTCGGCAGCCTAACGGCGTCTCTTAAAATTTCATAAAAACAAGATTGATGAGAGAAATGGAATATATCATAATTCATAAAAGATATGGACAGTAAGGGGGAAATATTTAATGAAATATCCCAACACAATACAAAGGTAATGGAAGAGAATAACAAAAAAAGAAAGAAAAGAAAGAAAATAAAAGAGGTTGTTTACCTCTTGATCTCTTCTCCTTGAGATCCTTCTTAAGGGCTTTGATTTTGGTCTTTTGGTGAGACCAGCAGCTCTAGGACGTGGGGAAGAAGATTGGGGAGGAAATTTGGCAGAAATTAGACAATTCTCAAGGCTTGAGAGGTGTGGGAGCAAGAGGGGAGTGAGGGTGATATTTATAGTGGAGGAGGGGAGGTATTTTAGATTATTTTAATTATTATTATAATATTTTTATCAAGACTATGAATAATCTCAAATAAAGTGGCCTTAATTAGTGAAAATATCAAGTGATTTCGAAGCAAGTGGCCTTGAATCACTTATGATGTCATAAATAGTGCATTTTTACTGATAAATTGATTATACGGTATATTATAGTATTTCACTATTCACCGAAAATTCATGAGTTTTAGAAAAATACCAAAAATTTTCCCCAACCATTTTTCAATGTGTAGAATTCAAAAATGAACTCCATTTTTCAAAAATAATTTTCTAAATATTATTAATTTAATTTTTAAATAAGGTCACAGTTAATTCGAAAAATAACAATATTGAAGTGCAATTAGTTTTATGTGACATTGGAAAATTAATTAAGATCCCATTATCCTATTTCCATGGGAAAATAAAATAATATTATTATTTACTATTCATGAGGTCATATTACTATTCATATTACTATTCATATTACTATTCATAAGGGCATGTTACTATTCACCAAAAAAACAAGTTTGTTTCATCAGACTCTAAATAACATACTGAACACAATTGTAGATGATAGTTTCTTGAAATTCAAAACATAGAAGAAATAAAATTATATTTAAAGGATACTTATAAATATATACCTTAAACAATATTTCAAGAATTTTCAATTTATTTTTAGAAAACCTTGGGATGTTACATTATCCCCACCTTCTTGAAATTACATCCTCGCAATTTTATTTACTTATTAAACAACTGAGGGTATTTTTCCCTCATAGCATTTTCAGACACCCATGTTGCTTCTTCAACCATGTGGTTTCTCCACAAAACCATTACCTGGTGGATTACCTTATTTCACAATACCTGTTCTCTTCGATCAAGAATCTGAACCGGTTTTTCTTCATAAGAAAGGTTCTCTGCCAGCTGAACTGCTTCTGGCCTCAAGACATGTGATGAATCTGGAACATACTTTCTCAACATCGAAACATGAAAAACATTGCATACCTGAAATAAGCTCGGAGGCAAAGCTACGCAGTATGCAACTGTTCCAACTTTATCCAAGATTTCAAAAGGACAGATGAACCGTGGACTTAGTTACCCTTTCCTACCGAAACACATCACACTTTTCCAAGGAGAGATTTTAGGAAAACATGGTCACCTACCTCGAAAGAGAAGTCTTTCCTTCTGTTATCTGCATAACTTTTCTGCCTGCTCTGAGCTGTCCTCATGTGTTGTTGGATCATCCTCACTTTCTCAACCACTTCTTCTACTAATTATGGCCCCATCAACCTTCTTTCACCGACTTTATCCCAAAATGCGGGAGTCCAACACCGCTTTCCATACAAGGCCTCAAAAGGTGCCATCTGAATACTGGAATGGAAACTATTATTATAAGAAAACTCAACTAATGAAAGATGTTGATCCCAACTTCCCTAATAGTCCATTGAACAAGCTCGAAGCATATCCTCCAAAGTTTGAATTGTTCGTTCTGACTGCCCATCTGATTGAGGATGAAAGGCTGTACTGAAATTCAACTCTGTGCCCAAAGACTTCTGATGTCCCTTCCAAAATTTAGAAGTGAACCTAGGATCTCGGTCAGACACAATGGAAAGAGGAACTCCATGTAACCTGACAATCTATTTGAGGTACAATCGAGAAAGCTGATCTAATGTCATTGTATCTCGAATAGAAAGAAAATGAGCAGACTTTGTTAGCCGATCAACGATAACCCATATCGCATTGTTACCTCGAGAAGTCTTTGGTAGTCCCACCACAAAATCCATGGATATATTCTCCCATTTCCATTCTGGCACTGGCAAAGGTTGAAGCATCCCCTTCGGTAACTGCCGCTCTGCTTTAACCTGCTTACATGTCAAACATTTCATTGTAAAATCAGAAATATCTTTTTTCATCCCATTCCACCAGTAATACTCTCGAAGGTCTCTGTACATCTTAGTACTTCCAGGATGAACAGAAAATGGAGAACTATGAGCTTCACACAACAATTCTTTCTTTAGATGGGAATCACAAGGCACACACAACCTTTTTCCAAACCTTAAAACACAATCTTTATCAAGATTAAATTCTGGAAACTTACCCATTTTAACCAATTCTACCTTTTTCTATAGCTCACGGTCTTCCCTCTGTGCTTTCATAATTCTGTCTCACAACGAAGACTGCACTGAAAACTGAAACAAAACAGATATATTCCCCGCACCAACAACTTCTAAGCCAAAATTCGTCAAATCATTAATCAAGGGATCATGTTCCAAATGTAGCATGGTTAATGATGCATGATTTTTCCGACTTAAGGCATCTGCTACTTTGTTTGCTTTTCTAGGATGGTAATTAATCGTGCAGTCATAATCCTTTATCAGTTCTAGCCATCTTCTCTGCCTCATGTTTAATTCCCTCTGAGTGAATATATACTTAAGACTTTTATGGTCAGTATATATTTGGAATTTGGTTCTGTATTGATGATGCCTCCATATTTTCAAAGCAAAAACCACAGCTGCCAATTCCAAATCATGTGTGGGATAATTCAGCTCATAAGGTTTAATTTGTCTCGAAGCATAGGCAATTACCTGATCATTCTGCATCAAAACACAACCAAGTCCCTTCAAAGAAGCATCACTGTAGATGACAAACTCACCATTATGGGAAGGTAAGGCCAAAACTGGAGCATTCACCAATCTCTTATTTAGTTACTGAAAACAAACATCACATTCCTCTGTCCAAACAAATTTAACCCCTTTCCATGTTAACTTAGTTATTGTGCTAGATAACCGTTCAAAGTTCTTAACAAAGCGTCGGTAATAACTTGCTAAGCCCAAAAAACTGCGAATCTCTGTAACATTTGTGGGTCTTGGTCATTCATCAACTACTTTTGTTTTGGCAGGATCAACTGTTATTCCATCCTTATTTACAATGTGCCCAAGAAAAGAAATCTATTGCAACCAAAAATCACACTTGCTAAATTTTCCATATAGTTTCTTTTCTTTTAAAGTTTGTAAAACAACCCTTAGATGGTTTTCATGCTCATCTTTATTTTTAGAAAAAACCAGAATGTCCTCAATAAATACAACCACAAACATATCCAAGAACTCATGAAATACTCTATTCATAAGATTCATGAATACAGCAGGTGAATTAGTTAACCCAAATGGCATAACAACAAATTCATAATGCCCATATCTAGTACGAAAGGCTGTTTTCGGGATGTCATCCTCCTTCACCTTCAGCTGATGGTATCCGGATCTCAATTCAATCTTGGAAAAGTACTGAGCTCCCGGGAGCTGATCAAACAAGTCATCAATATGAGGAAAAGGATACTTGTTTTTAACAGTGATATTATTCAAAGCTCTATAATCAATGAAAAGTCTCATGGAACCATCTTTCTTTTTAACAAACAAAATAGGGGCTCCCCATGGTGAAGTACTGGGACGAATGAAGCCTTTGACAAGAAAATCCTACAACTGATTTTTCAATTCAAGAAGTTCTATTGGAGCCATACGATATGGGGGTTTTGAAATTGGATTAGCATCAGGAACTAAGTCAATAGTGAATTTGACTTCTCATTTAGGTATGACACTGGGTAACTCCTCAGGAAAAACATCAAGGTATTCATTTACCACTGGCACATCATTAATTTGAATAGTTCCCTTGTTTTCAACAATATGAGCTAGATAACTTTCATTTCCATCTTTCAGTATTTTCTCAGCTTCTTGATATGTTATCAATTGTATGGGTTCATTCTTGTATACAAACTGAAACTCTTTCTGAAAAACAACTTCATTAGCTCTACAGTCAATCTTAGCATGATAATCAGAAAGCCAGTCCATCCCCAGAATAACATCAAACTCGACTAAGGGTAAAACAACAAGGTTTGTAGGTAAAGCCTTTCCACATACCACAATAGAAATATTCTTATAATTCCTCTTTGCTATAACATTTCCCCCTGGTGTTTTAACAACAAGTTCGGGTATCATTTGTTGAGGTGATATTTCCAATTTACTAGAAAATATCTCAGATATGAAGGAATGTGTAGAACCCGTTTCAAACAAAACTTTAGCAAAATCTGAGTGAAAAAACAAAGTACCTGATACAACTTCATTGGATGTCCCAACACCTGCTGACGTAGTCGCAAAGGATCTCACTACACCTTTCTGCTTGTAGTCTGGCTTCTTTGCATCATTTGGATCCCTCTTTGTACTGGAATTTGCATAGTGACCCATCTCACCACAATTAAAACACTTTACAGTTTGCTTATCAGGATTAGTCTTTGGATCGTTTTCATTGCAATCTCGGGCCATATGTCCAAACTTACCACATTTAAAACACTTCCCAGTTTTGATAAGACATTCCCCAGGGTGATTCTTGCCACACTTTTCACAAACTGGAAACTGGATTTTCTTACCATTAGATTTCTTTGGTTGATTCTTACCCATTTCTTTCCAATTGGACCTCTTCTTCTCTTTGTTTCCAAATTGCATGTGATCTTTAGCAAACTCCATCTCTACCCTCTCAGCACATCGGACAAGTTTCTCATAACTTTTGAATTCACGGGAGGCCAATACCCTTCGATACCTTGGCTTCAATCCTGAGTAAAAACGGTTGATTTTGCTATCGAGATCCAGAATAAGATTTGGAGCATACCTCTCCAGTCGGGTGAAGTTCGCCTCATACATATCCACTGAATCTTCCTCCTTTTGTTTCAATTCAAGGAATTGTTTCTCCATTCTAAGTCGCACCACCATAGGAAAATATTTTTCAACAAAAAGACTTTTAAATTCATCCCACACTAAGGCATCAAAATCCTCTCTACCCCTGATATTCCTTACCATTGACCACCACTGATCATCTTCCCCTTCAAAACGATAAATTGCAAGACTTAGCTTTTGATTGTCCGAACATCCCATAACATCAAATATCTTTTCAAGGGCTTTAATCCATCCTTCTGCTGCCACTAGGTCAGAAGATCCATTGAATGTAGGAGGATGTTGTCTCATAAAATGTTCCACCACTGTCATGTTCCGTTGGGGTACCTCTATTTGTCCTCTTTCATGGATGCCACCACCATTTATTGCATGCGTTAACTGAGCCATTACTGTCACAAACTGCTCGGTTCCAATCCCTACCATTCCGGGCTGTAGATCAGGAAGGATGTCATTCTGTCGGTGCCTATCCTCTTCAGTATCCATGTTCCTTCTGCAGAAAACCATTCTAAACAAACATTTCTTAGATGAAGCAACATGGTAATCTTTAAATGCTATAACAAATTAAACATAGAGTTAAAATTATTTATGGTATTCTATTAGCATCACCTTAACCCCTAAAGTTATCTAAACCATCCTTTGATACCAACTATAAAGACCCGCACTTATTTCATACGTAATCTTGAATTTATTCAATAAAACACTTCATTTTACATTGAGGATCTTCTCAAGTTTAGATCATTAGATAATTAAGAAAAAACATTCATAACATTACACATTGTTACATAGTGGATACCATAAAATCAGTTTCCATTTTCCTCAGAATATAAAACATTAAAACATAAAACAAGACTCCATGACAATTATTCAACATTTAACATGTCTTCCTTCCTTGTATTACTCATCCATTAAACTATGAAAAATCATTTAAAAACTTGGGATGAGCACAAAATCTCAGTAAGGTATGAAAAAGAAGGAAAAATCACATTAGTCCATGAATACGCATGACGTATGAAAACATTTTAAAAAGAAATTCTTCCCACCTATAAAATATTAATTTGTGTAACATGAGATTTACACAAGATCCACACAAACATAATTATAATCATAGAGGTATATTGGGGCATTACTTACGTAATCTTGTAACCATCTTGGCTACCTTAAAATTTGTAACCTTCACGACTACCTTACTTTGTGTAACCATCATAGTTACACTTGTAGTAACCATACGGCCGACCTCCAACATACTCATACCCAATGAATTGGAGGGAAATATAGGTCCCACCCTTCATCATAAACAATTCTCAATAACCAAAACATAATCATACAACTTAAACAATAGCATAAAAACATACCTTTTGAATCTTATAAAACAGAATTTTAAAAGAGGGTTTTAGAAGAAAAGTCCCTTATAAACATCATATACTTGAAGTGAGACTTAATAGAGTGGATGGAATATGTATATACTCTGTAAATACACATAATGAAACATAATATAAACAGAACCCATCACACAAACAATTTAAATAGCACATAAATTATAAAGTAGAAGGTTAACCCAAAGAATGGAAATCGAGTTAAGAATTCCCTTACCTTGGTCTTGTCTTACTTCAAAATTGTTTAAACCTCCGGTATAATAGTTAAAAGAGTGTTATTAGTATTTTACAGAAACATTTCCATGTTTATAACATCTTATATGGTCATTTCATAACCTCATTTCACCCCTTAATTGTTAGTATTTTGTTCCTTGCATTATTTTGGGTGAGTTCTTTTGTGATTTTCACCATCGGTTCATGATGAGTCGTTCTTGTTGATTGGAAGTGAAACTCTAAAATTGGAATGGAGTAGTATTTACATATTTCCAGTACCATAAATTATACCATTTATCACTTTGGTGCTTTATATGATGATGATTTATAAGTTAAAACATTAATTATGTTCGTTTAGATAATTTAAGTGGTTCTTTGATAATTACAACCTCATTTAGTCTTATAAATTTGAACCATGGGTACAAAAGAATTACAGAACCATATATGAGTTATAAAACATATATTATAACCTGGTTCAACCATATAAATGGTTTCATGACCAGACTTGAAAGAATTAATAGAAAGTGAAATTACATCGTCCATGATGTCGGTAATTCGACACATCACGGACAATGTTCTTATTCCTTAAATAAGTGAGAGAGGAGAGGAATAATGATTTTTAATTTTCCATAAACATGAAAAAATCCAGAATATACATGATTCTGGAGATTTCATGCCTCTTGGATAAGAGGGAGTGAGGAAAGAAGAAAAACGAATCATAAAATAAAATAAAATCTTGAGAAATTTCTCACGAAAAATCGGCAGCCTAACGGCGTCTCTTAAAATTTCATAAAAACAAGATTGATGAGAGGAATGGAATATATCATAATTCATACAAGATATGGACAGTAAGGGGGAAATATTTAATGAAATATCCCAACACAATACAAAGGGAATGGAAGAGAATAACAAAAAAAAGAAAAGAAAGAAAATAAAAGAGGTTGTTTACCTCTTGATCTCTTCTCCATGAGATCCTTCTTAAGGGCTTTGATTTTGGTCTTTTGGTGAGACCAGCAGCTCTAGGACGTGGGGAATAAGATTGGAGAGGGAATTTGGAAGAAATTAGACAATGCTCAAGGCTTGAGAGGTGTGGGAGGAAGAGGGGAGTGAGGGTGATATTTATAGTGGAGGAGGGGAGGTATTTTAGATTATTTTAATTATTATTATAATATTTTTATCAAGACTATGAATAATCTCAAATCAAGTGGCCTTAATTAGTGAAAATATCAAGTGATTTCGAAGCAAGTGTCCTTTCATCACTTATGGTGTCATAAATAGTGCATTTTTACTGATAAATTGATTATACGGTATTTTATCGTATTTCACTATTCACCGAAAATTCAAGAGTTTCAGAAAAATACCAAAAATTTACCCCAACCATCTTTCGATGTGTAGAATTCAAAAATGAACTCCATTTTTCAAAAATGATTTTCTAAATATAATTAATTTAATTTTTAAATAAGGTCACGGTTAATTCGAAAATAACAATATTGAAGTGCAATTAGTTTTATGTGACATTGGAAAATTAATTAAGATCCCATTATCCATTGCCATGGGAAAATAAAATAATATTATTATTTACTATTCATGAGGTCATATTACTATTCATATTACTATTCATAAGGTCATGTTACTATTCACCAAAAAAACAAGTTTGTTTCATCAGACTCTAAATAACATATTGAACACAATTGTAGATGACAGTTTCTTGAAATTAAAAACATAGAAGAAATATTATTATGTTTAAAGGATACTTATAAATATATACCTTAAACAAAATTTCATGAATTTTCAATTTATTTTTCGAAAACCTTGGGATGTTACAGGTGGTCCGTTTTCCTTCCCGTCAGCGCTGAAACTCCTCCCGGGTCCCATTCTTCACTGCGAAAACAACGAATCGTCCATGCGGCATGTTTTGTCATCGCCCGCCAAATCCGCACAACAACGAAGAACTGCGGAGGGTTGTCGGGCCGTGTTCGTTTGGCCCGCACCCTCCGCGTTAGGCGATAACAGTTGGGAGGATTAATCAACACATAGAAAACATAACCAAAACAATTTTAATGAATTAAAATTGTTCTTACGAACCAGGTTCTTCATTTTGAACAGAAACATCCACGGAGTATAAAACATTCAATAAAACCTCTACCTCGTCAAGTCGTTGCACGCACGTTCTTCGCGGATTTGATCATCGCGAAAGGAGGGGATCGTCGCGGAAGGAGGGGATCGTCGCGTCGTCGCGGTATCCGGAATTGCGTCGACGAACTCTGAGGACCAAGAAACAACAGATTTAATTATAAATAATTAAATTCGTGTGTTGTTATAAACCACAAAGAAGTTTTAAAAGAAACCCGAAATCTCTTACCTCAAGCGGTTGGTGATCGGAGATCGGGGCGGGGAAGAACGTCTCGGATAAAGCGTCATCAATCTCCAAGGGTGACGGCGTTCTTTGTGTTCTTCACGTTCTTCGCGTTCTTCACGTTCTTTGCGTTCTTCGCGTTCTTCGTGTTCTTTGTGTTCTTCGCGAAGGAGGATGAAGGCACAAAACTTGTCAAAACCTCTCAACGAGCATTTTTTCAGAAGTCGTGCCTTGGTCTTATTTTATTATTACGCCAACGGATTTCAAATAGGTTAAGAAATGAATAAATTAATTCATAGAATTAATTCAATGAAGAAAACCACCCAATTAATTGGTGTGTTAAGAATTTAAGAAAATGCGTCAGTTGACTTTCATAATGACGGGTTTTCGCGGGTGCGTTACTTAGCAGAAAAGAAACGGTGGGGCTCGTGTGGGCCCCACCTCACAAATATCCTACCGAGAGGTTAGGATATTTTTGGATAGCACCCTATCCATATCAACTCTGCTTAAGCAGCTTTAAGTGGCTTTCAAGTGGCTATAAGTGAAATTAAAATAAAGTTTGTCATACAAATTATTTTATTTCTTAACTTTAAGCCCAAAAATTAAAAACCACACCCGAGCAAACGCAACTCCGGAAGAGGCGTTTCTAAGAAAATATTGGCGTTGCCATTCCATCGGTTCCCTCAGAATTCGATTTCGAGTACCGGTTTAAAAGTTATAAAAGGTCGCTCGTCCGTTCACTGAACGTACCCGATCCAAACTTCAGAAAATGATTCCGGGCACACTGGGCCTCGGAATCAGGTGCCGTCAGAAATTGCGTTCTTGAAAAATTCCAAAGAAAATTAAGAAAAAAAATTTCCTTGAACTTTACAGGTCTTTACATTACTCCCACCTCAGGGCTTTACATCCCCGTAAAGATACATCATAAACTAGGGAAACATATGTGGGTACTGAGCATGCATCTGAGCCTCCCGCTCCCAAGTGCTCTCCTGGAGGTTCCCGTGCTGCCATCTGATGCACACTAGAGGAATCGATCATCCACGTAGGACCTGCTCCTATCGATCCTTGATCTCCACCGGGACCTCCACAAAAGTCGCCCCATCATCAACGTCCAGATCCCCATAGTCAATGATATGCATCGGGTCGTGCACGTACCTCCTCAGCTGAGATACGTGGAAGACGTCGTGCACCCGGTGTAACTGAGGTGGTAGAGCCAGGCGATAAGCCACCTCGCCAATCCTACTAAGAAACTGGAAAGATCTAATAAAGAATGGAGACAACTTGCCGCCTCGGCCAAATCTCCGTAATCCACGTCGAGGTGAGACACGCAAGAAGACGTGGTCGCCATTCTCGAACTCTAGTGGCCTCCGCCTCTTGTCAGCATAAGACTTCTGCCGGCTCTGAGCTGTCCTCATCTGCTCCTGGATGACTTGGACCTTCTCTGTCGTGTCCCATACCATCTCTGGTCCCACAAGTGCTGACTCCCCAGGGTCTGTCCAGCACAAAGGAGATCTGCAAGGTCTATCGTACAACACCTCGCATGGTTCCATCCCGATGGTGGAGTGGTAGATATTGTTGTACGCGAACTCCACCAAGGGTAGGTGGTCCTCCCAGCTGCGACCAAAGTTGAGGACACATGCGCGGAGCATTTCCTCGAGAGTCTGAATGGTCCTCTCCGTCTGACCATCCGTCTGAGGGTGAAAGGCGGTGCTCAGACGTAGCCGTGTCCCGAATGCCTCCTACAACCCCTTCCAAAGCCGTGAAGTAAAGCGAGCGTCTCGATCAGAGATGATAGATGATGGCCCTCCGGGAAGCCGTACAATCTCCTGAACGTAGAAACACCCCAAGCTCTCCACTGAGCCCTGCTCTCTGATGGGTAAGAAGTGTGCCGACTTGGTGAGTCGGTCAACAATCACCCAAATGGAGTCATGACCTCTCGAAGTGCGTGGAAGTCCAGTCACGAAGTCCATAGATATCCCATCCCACTTCCACTCCGGGACCTCCAAGGGCTGTACCAAGCCTGCTGGTACCTAATGCTCTGCCTTCACCTACTAACAGGTGAGGCATCGAGAAATGAACTCTGCCACAACCTTCTTTATGCCCGGACACCAGTGCTGTCGTCTGAGGTCTTGGTACATCTTCACCAATCCAGGATGTACCACCAAAGGAGAAGTGTGAAACTATCTCAACACCTCCTCCCATAAAGCAACTGGTACCAAGTTACGTCCTCTGAAAAGGACGATGTGCTCTGCTCCAAGGGAGAAACCATCAGGTGCCTGTCCCGAGGATATTTGTGCACGACGTGTCTCACAGTCAGCATCCCCACGTTGTGCCTCTCTGACCCGCTGTAGAAGTGGATGAGAGACTGTGAGAGACTGAAGGAAGGTTGATCCATCCCTATCCACGAAGGATATCTGCAAGGTGGCTAGCTGCTATATCGCCTCCTCAAGTAGTTGAATGCCTGTCCTCCTGCTAAGGGCATCGGCTACTACGTTCCCCTTTCCAAAAGTATAGACTATCTAAAAGTCATAGTCCTGGAGGAACTCGAGCCAGCGCCGCTGTCTCAGGTTCAATTCCTTCTGAGAGAAGATGTACCTGTGACTCTGGTGGTCAGAAAAAACTGTAAAGCACTCGCCCATCAGATAGTTCCGCCAAGTCTTCAGTGCGAAGACCACTACTGCTAACTCCAGGTCATGTGTGGCATAGTTCTTCTCTTGCGGCCTCAACTGATGTGATCCATAGGCAATCACGGCCCGCTCCTGCATCAGGACACATCCGAGTCCGGTCCCTGATGCATCGCAGTAGACTACGTATCCAACTCCCTCCTCAGGCAGCCTCATGATAGGTGCACTGGTCAATCTCTATCTGAGCTCCTGAAAGCTCTTCTGACATCTGTCTGACCACACAAAGGGTTTCCCCTTCTTCGTCAAAGCTGAGAGTGGCACCGCAACTCTGGAGAAGTCCGGCACAAATCTCCGATAGTATCCAACTAGTCCCAAGAAACTTCGCACCTCCGTCACGCTCCTGGGTGGCTCCCAAGCTAGCACTATCCCGATCTTCGCAGGATCCACCGCAACTCCCACCTCAGAAATGACGTGCCCCAAGAAGTGTACCTCACGTAACCAGAACTGGCACTTCAAGAGCTTTCCATAAATCTGGTGCTCTCATAGTGTTTCTAGAACAACCCGCAAGTGGTAGGCGTGCTCCTCCTCTGTGGTCGAGTATACCAAAATTTCGTCGATGAAAACCACGAAAAATCGATCGAGGTATGGCTGGAAGATCCTGTTCATGAGGTTCATGAACACTGCTGGAGCGTTGGTTACACCGAAAGGCATAACCAAGAACTCATAGTGGCCATACCGACACCTGAAGGCCGTCTTCTGCACGTCCTCGTCTCGAACTCTGAGCTGATGATAGCCTGACCTGAGGTCTATCTTCGAGAACCACCGTGCTCACTTGAGCTGATCGAAGAGGTCATCAATCCTCGGTAGCAGATACTTGTTCCTCACTGTCACCTGGTTCTGGCGACGATAGTCGACACACAGTCGCAAGCTCCCGTCCGCCTTCTTGGAGAACAATATCGGGGAAGCCCAGGGTGAAACACTGGGTCGGATGAAACCCTTTCCCTGAAAGTCCTCTAACTGTACTCGTAGCTCTCGACGCTCAACAGGGGTCATCTGATATGCTGGAGTGGATATCGGTGATGTCTCGGGGTATAGATCAATATAAAAGTATACCTCTATGCGAGGAGGTAGCCCTGGAATGTCATCAGGAAAGATGTCCGCGTACTGATCCACTGCTGCCGGAAAACTAGGACTCTGCACGTCAACTGCTCCTAGGATGAGGCTAGCCAACTGATGAGTGATGGGATATCCTCTCCTCTGCGTGAGTCCATCTTGTGCTGATAAGGCTCCTTTCTCACTGGTGAAGGTGAACCTGCTCCCTTCGGTGCGTACACATCGCACCTTGCGCCTAATACAGTCAATCTGTGCATAGACTGTGGATAACCAATCCATGCCCAAGATGACGTCGTAAGGCCTCGACGCCGCTACCAGAAGATCCCAACCGAAGATCTCGCCTCCTAGAGTAAGCTCACACTGCCGGCACCAGTGCGTAATCATCGATTCTGCTCCCGTAGGGGTCTCTAGTCGTAAGGATCAAGCTAACGGCTCTGTCGGAATCTCCGAGCTCCGAACAAGGGCAGCGGCTATGAAAGAGTGACTTGCTCCTGTGTCTATAAGAAATATAGCAAGGGTGGAATAGACACAGATCGTACCTCAAATCATCTCAGGCGCGCCGTGGTCATAGGCCTACTCTTCTTGGAGTTGTGCATGTCTCTGCCCGCCAGCTCCCTGTGGTCGGGGCGGACCTCCTGGTGGTGGTGGTGGCAGAGCCTCAAAGCGTCGCCCACCACCTGCTGCTCGGCCAGCTCCTCTGCCTCGTCTGCCTCCTCTCTGAGGACCACCACGTTCGACCCTCTATCTCTGCCTGGGTGGCCCCACCACCGTCTTCTGCTCCTTGGCACGGCGGGTCGGGCAGTCACGAGCCAAGTGGCCCTGCCCGCCGCATGCGTAGCACTGCCTGCCTCTCAAAAGACTGGCTCCGTGCTGTGTGCCCCGCACTGCTGAGCCAGTGTCCTGAGGTCATCTGCTGGAAGGTCTGGTCTGCCTGGACCCATGAGTCATCCATCGGCTACCTGCTGCCGAAGACTCTGCTATCTGCTGCCCTGTAGTAGGTCTCTCTGTTGAAGTAGACCAAACAAGAAAGCTCTCGATCAGAAGGGCTCGCTCCAGCACTCCTGCCTGAGTCGGAATGTTGAGGGAGATCAGCAATGCCCTGATCTCGTGTCTCAAACCCTGCTCAAAGGTCTGGGCCCAGAAGAATGGGTCTTGTACCATATCTGTCGAGTAACAAGAAAGATCGGTAAACCTCACCGCGTACTGGGCGACCGTCAAGCTTCCCTACCACCGCTGAAGAAGCTCCTGGATGCGCACCGCACGGAGGGTGGCCGGGACAAAATCTGAGCAGAAGAGGCTCTCAAAGTCCGTCTAGAGAAGAGATGCCTCATCGTGCACCTAGAGCATCAAGCTCCACCATAGGCCCGCTGCTGCGTGCAGTAGGATCGTCGCGAGGATCACCATGAGGTCTGCTGGTGTCCTCACTAGCTTGAAAACTCGTACGACCGCCTCGAGCCAGTCCTCGGCTGCCTGGGGGTCCGTCTCCCCATGAAACCTGGGTGGTCGCTGGTGCTGGAACTCGTGCAGAGCTCCGAGGCGACGTGCATCGTCAGCGGTCGTGGTGGGAAGCATCGGTAGCTCGGCGGGTGGAGATACCGCCAGTGCCTCCGCCGTCAAAGGGCCCTGTACCGAGGCCTTGTCGCTTGGCGGGCTGTCATTGCGCTCTACTCTCGGAACCCTAGCTGGCTGCCGTCATGGGGCCATCCTTAAAAGGAAACAAGTGCACCACGGTCAGAACAGTATACCTGGTGAGCTGATACAAAGTAATCACAAAGAAAACTTGAAACACACATGCAATCAATGTTTTCGTGCATTAAGTCGGAAATCAGAAGTCAGGGTCCTGGTGTACGGATACGTCAGCCACCGCACCAACATTGGGCTCCCTAGACTGATAACCACACCCAATACGCTAAACACTATTGCTTCACATAGATGAAAGATCAAAGTCTATGGTAGAACCGACCACTTCTGATACCAATTTGTCACGACCCGTCCTCGGGGCCCGTGTCGTGACTACCCCAAGCCTGCCTTCCATAGGCCAGGGGCTGGCGACTAGCACCAAGGTGTAAATCCCGGAAAAAGGGAAGAAATTGCCTTTGTAAAGTAAACAAGCACCACAGAGTAAACCAGCAGAAAAGTAAGCAGTAAGTAAAAACTGTAACAAGCTGTGCTGAAAGTAAAAAGGGGCCGGAAATACAATCCCAACTGTAAAGTAAAACTGAAGGGAAAAATAGCAACTGAAAGGAAAAGCCACAGCATCGAGCCATCATCTGGAAGTCCCACCTGAATGGTGAGCACAGATAGCCTCCACAGCTCCTCGGTCCAGTCGTCCGCTCTGAGTACGTCCCACCCAGTGGTCCACCTCCAGGTACCGTCCTGCTCCGCAAGCCTCCACCACGATCAGCGCTGTCCGTCATCTGCAACCAACACAACGAAGTGCGGGCATATCCCGTGCAGGGGTGAGTATAAGCTACTCAGTAGGGACCCCGAGACCCCCTAAGGTCTCCTGAAATCCAAAAAGGATAAACCACAATGGAAAGATACAATCACGAAGTAACAACCGACACTACTTAGGTATATGGCCATACATATACCTAAGTCATCAATTCTCATTCAGATCCAACATCCGAGCCCAAGCACAACTCAGTCCACACAGGAAAGCAAAACATAAAATCCACACAGGATAGCTCAACACAATCCCCAAAGAAAGTAAAACGTAAATCCACACAGGATAGCTCAACACAATCCACAAAGGAAAGTAAAACAGAGTTTCAGCTCACACAGGTATACTTCTTTATATGATGATAAAGATGATCACTGATCCATCTAAGTCGTCGGACCCACAAAGGATCGAAAGGTACTAACCCCCGCAAAGACCCACACAGGATCGGGCCCACACAGGACCTGTAGGAACTGGCTCACACAGAACCGTTGAGCACTGACCCACACAGGATCGGATCCACACAGGATCTGTAGTACTGATCCACGTAGGATCGCTGAGTGCAATAGTCATCGCAGTCCACTGAGGATCTCTACACATTCGTCGTCGCAGTCTACTGAGGATCTCTTCATAGTCGTCGTCGCAGTCCACTGAGGATCTCTGCACAGTCGTCATCGCAGTCACAGTAGCAGTCGTAGCCAGCTCTAGGGTTCCCGCACACAGCAAGCTCATTCAGGAGGGTCCGCTCCACGAGCCGAGAGGCTGATACATCAACTGACACAAAGTCTGAAGTTGATGTATCCAAAAGTTCTGTATCGTCAACAGGAACTCAACGTCGCAGACGGCGCGTCAATCGGACGCCCGGTCTGAGAGTTATTGGCTTTTTCATCCTAGGGGTCTGGTTGGTTTTTAAGGAAAAACCAACCCAACTGTACTCTGCCTGCATCCAAACATCGGGAGAAGTATTCCAAAATATCTGTTTTACTTATAGAAATTCAACGAAGTCGACGGAACGTCGATCGGATGTCCAAAGCTCAAGATATGAGTGTTTCCGCTCTGAAGGCCCGGTTGGTTTCGTGTACGAACCATCCCGGCCGAACTCAAAGTAATCTGAAACCTTGAGTGCGATATACCGAAACGACCGTATCGATCTAAGGATCTCATCTTCGTTGACGTCACATCATTCGGAGGCCCATAGCTCAAGTTATTAGAGAATGACCGAAAACGTCCAGAGACAGGGGGTCTGGGCCCGGACCGACCCGGCCCAACCCCCCCCCCCCCCCCCCCCCCCCCGTGTCGGTCTGAATCGGGTCGACCCGACCCGGGTCCGGGTCGGACCCGGTTCGGCGCGGGCTGGCTCAGCTCGGCCGAGCGAGGCAGCAGCGGGGTGGCGCTGCCCCCGCGGGAAGAAGGAGTCACGGCCCACGTGGGGCCGCGCTGGAGTCAACGTACGCGGCTTCTGCCGCGTCCTGTGCGTGTGAGCCGGACCCGCGCGGCCGCGGGTCTGATGGTCGCCGCCGCCACGGCTTCAACCGCGGCATCCCTGTCCGGCGGTGCGCCGGGGCGCCACCGGTGGCTTCCTCGGGCCCACGGAGTTTTTCTGGTGGTCTGTTTTCCTTCCCATCTGCGCCGAAACTCCTCCCGGGTCCCGTTCTTCACTGCGGAAACAACGGATCGTCCCTGCGGAATGTTTTGTCGTCGCCCTCCAAATCCGCACAACAACAAAGAACTGCGGAGGGTTGTCGGGCCGTGTGTGTTTGGCCCGCACCCTCCGCGTTAGGCGATAACAGTTGGGAGGATTAATCAACACATAGAAAACATAACCAAAACAATTTTAATGAATTAAAATTGTTCTTATGAACCAAGTTCTTGATTTTGAATGGAAACATCCACGGAGTATAAAACATTCAATAAAACCCCTACCTCGTCAAGTCGTCGCACGCGCGTTCTTCGCGGATTTGATCGTTGCGGAATGAGGGGATCGTCGCGGAAGGAGGGGATCGTCGTGTCGTCGTGGTATTCGGCGTTGCGTCAATGAACTCTGAGGACCAAGAAACAACAGATTTAATTATAAATAATTAAATCTGTGTGTTGTTATAAACCACAAAGAAGTTTTAAAAGAAACCTGAAATCTCTTACCTCAAGCGATTGGTGATCGGAGATTGGGGCGGGGAAGAACGTCTCGGATGAAGCGTCGTAAATATCTGAGGGTGACGGCATTCTTCGCGTTCTTTGCGTTCTTCGCGTTCTTCACGTTTTTCGCGTTCTTCGCGTTCTTCGCGTTCTTCGCGTTCTTCGCGTTCTTCGCGAAGGAGGATGAAGGCACAAAACTTGTCAAAACCTCTCAACGAGCATTTTTCCAGAAGTCATGTGTTGGTCTTATTTTATTATTAAGCCAACGGATTTCAAACAGGTTAAGAAACGAATAAATTAATTCATAGAATTTATTCAATGAAGAAAACCACCCAATTAATTGGTGTGTTATGAATTTAAGAAAACGCGTCAGTTGACTTTCATAATGACGGGTTTTCGCGGGTGCGTTACTTAGCGGAAAAGAAACGGTGGGGCTCGTGCGGGCCCCACCTCACAAATATCCTACCGAGAGGGTAGGATATTTTTTGATAGCACCCTATCCATATCAACTCCACTTAAGCAGCTTTAAGTGGCCTTCAAGTGGCTATAAGTGAAATTAAAATAAAGTTTGTCGTACAAATTATTTTATTTCTTAACTTTAATCCCAAAAATTAAAAACCACACCCGAGCAAACGCAACTCCGGAAGAGGAATTTCTAAGCAAATACCGGCACTGTGATTCCATCGGTGCCCTCAGAATTCGATTCCGAGCACCGGTTTAAAAGTTAGAAAAACCTGCTCGTCCGTTCACTGAACGTACCCGAGCCAAACTTCAGAAAATGATTCCGGTCACACCGGGCCTCGGAATCAGGTGCCGTCAGAAACTGCGTTCTTGAAAAATTCCAAAGAAAATTAAGAAAAAAAATTTCCTTGAAATTTACGGGTCTTTACAATTTGGGGAAGGTAGATTATTATATTTCACTTCCATTGAACCTCTATCAAGTTTATTATGTGCTCTATATGTCAGTTTTGAGGAAGTGAATAACTAACCCTTCACGAATACTGAACTTACAGGTTGTAAATATGGAAAAAAAATATCTCATACAATGAATAACTTTTAGAGATATTTTATCATAGATATAAAATACAATGAACCATGAACACCCACAATGTTAATGTTCTTTAGAGGAATAATAATTTTTAGAAAGAATTGTGGGAATCTAAGATGTGATGAGGTAGAAGTAAATTTTTTTATAATAGTAATAAAATTTCAATGGAAAATTCTATTAATTTGGTAGAATGTAATACACCTTGACTTTACTATGTGTTTTTGATTTAAATAGACAGAATTTTGAATAAATTTATTCACTTGTATCGCCACACTAAATGGAACTAAGATACATTTTATTGATATAAAACATTAAAATACATGATAAACATTAATACATTTGGGAAATACTATATGAAACAACATTAAAAAAAATACAAGTGTAATAAAACCACTATTGAATAAAAATATCAAGAACATTTAATAAATTTCATTAATATTTATGTGGAAGATCATAAAAATGATTTCAACTATTGAAATAAGTTATATGATTATTAATATAATAGACATGTTGAGAGAGAAGTAAATGAATTGGATTAATGATTCCAAAGAATATATATGTAAGCCTATATATGGGAATTTAATATGATGATTATGTATATAGTCATTGGAAATATAGTTATTGGATATATGGATATTGTAAAAAAATACTTTGGACATCTGTTTTTTGGGAATATTCAATGGGTATGTTATTTAATTGAAAATAATAGAATTTTTTAATGAAATTATAAGATAATATTTAAATAAAATATTTTATTATGAAAATATTTGTATTATATATTATTTTCATTATTATTAAATTGATTCATTTTATGTGTTCAAAAAATTAAAATAATTATTTTAATATTAATGGATAAATAAAATTAAATTTTTATAAGATTAATAATTAATTTTAATAACCTTTGGTAATAATTATTTAAGGTTGAAAAAATGATTACTTTCAAAGAACTATTATTTTCAGGTCTTGTATATTTTTACCTAAATAAAATATATTTATATATTTTTACTGAAAATATAATATAATTCTTTAATGAATATGTAATTACATTAAGACTCCTTTAGTTGGCAATTAATATAAAATAAAATTAAAAATATATAAATATTTTAAAAATATTTTTCTATAAAAATTAGTTTTTTAAATTATATATTGTTATTTAAATGTTTAATTTATCATATTTAGATATTTAATTAAACTAAATGGTTTCCAAATTTAAAATTACCATGTCAAAGTTAGGGAAATATGTTAATTTCATTTTTTTCATAAAAATAATTTTTCAAAGTAAAAAATGTAGTTACCACATTAATGTTAAAATGACGTAAAAATGGGTTCAAATAAGAAGTAAAGGAATAAAATATCTTAATTTTTTTAAATATGTGTATAAGGTATTAAATTAAAAAAATATTCCATATCTATTATTTTCCACTTTATAAAAAAATTCTATTTAAAATGATAACCTTGTACCTTAGGAAGTGCATATTTATGAAAATGCCACTAAAAACTCACTAATAAAATGACCCCTCCAAATTCACTCAAAACATTTGGTTATCTAATGAATCACTACAAATTTCCCCTATCTAAACTACTTATTATATTCTTGATACCTTTTAGTTCCAATAAGGAAGATAAAATATTTCATTACAATAGACCCCGTGTAGAGAAGGAGAGAATTCATCAAGAGAATAAATCTCCTTCGTGGAACATGGAAATAAAGCTAAGGGTTTTCTTTTTAATGTCATTTTGAATTCAAAAGGTGTTTTGACTAATTTTTCATATAGGTATTTGTATAATATTTCTCTCTAAACTCACAAATATTTTATTCTCCTTTGGTTGTTTATGTGTTTTACATGTCCTTCTACTCTTTCAATTATCCTTTGGTTCATAATTACCTAAAGTGATTCTTATAAGGGAAACCAACCTTACCTATTTTTTTAGTGTTGAGGATTTATCTCCCATGTTCGTGTTATTTATTTTATTTCTTGGATAACCATATCTATATATCTATGAATTTATTAGATCCTTTTTCAGTTCATTTGAAATTATTTACAAAATGATTCTTCCTCTAACATTGTGGGTGTGGGTTTTTCAAAAAACATTGACTCTCTTAAAAAAATGTGAAAAGAATCTTCCCTTTTTAATGATTCAAAAATTAATTAATAATATATCTTTTATAACAATTTTTCATAATGATGATTCGTATACATATTTTCACAGTTTCTAAGGCAATTTATGTTACCATAGTTTATATAATTTAACATTTTAATGTAAAATTTATCAAATAAAAGTCTATATAATCATTTTTCAAATAAATTTACTAATGATCTAAAAAAATGGTTTTTTTAAATGTTTGCGTCATTTATTTTTTCATATGATTCACTATGGATATTCTCTAATGATACCATTCAACTTCATTATTTAGATTATTTTTTATAATGTTATGAAAATATTTTTATGATAACCATTAACTTTTTGTGGTATAATTAAGATGTAATGGAATGATTGGGGCCTAGACTTGCAGATAAAGGTTGAATTCTTGGTTTTTGAGATTAGAGTCAGATAGGTTGTTGAGTTAGTAATTTGTTCCTTATGACTTTTCCATTCCTTCATACTTAGGGGAGATTGTTAAGTCAATTAGGTTTCCTTATGACTTTACAATTCATTCTTGTTTTGAAAATCACAAATACCTTATCTTAAGGAAAATCTCTTTTTATCATATGTTTTACTTCTATAAGGAAAAATTTCCTTCCCCAAGGAAATTTATCCTTACCATGTTTTATTGTTCATATCATAATTTTTCTAAGTAAAAAATTATAATTTTAACTAAAAACTCAGAATCCTATATTTACCTAGATATGAAGCATTCTGTTTTAGGATCCCAATTCTTAGAATTCTGGTTATGAACTGTTCTGAGTTCTGACTCCGAATTCTGAATTAGAATTCTGGTTACGAACTCCTCTGAGTTCTGACTCCGAATTCTGAATAAGAATTCTGGTAATGAACTCTTCTGAGTTATGACTCTGAATTCTGAATCAGAATTCTGGTAACAAACTCTTCTGAGTTCTGACTCCGAATTCTGGTTATGAATTCTGTGTACAAACTCTTCAAGGTTTTGACTCCAAATTCTGATTACGAATTCTAATTATGAACATCTCTGAGTTTTGACTCGGAGTTCTCTGAATTTATACTCTGAACTCTTATGGGTTCTGACTCCGAATTCTCATGAACTCTTACTCTGAACTTTGTAAGTTCTGGTTCCGAATTCTTTTGAATCCAGACTCCTAATTTTCTTGAAATTTAGACTTCGGAATTCCACAGAATTTAGGTTCCAAATTCCTAGAAAATAGAATCCAAATATCCTTGTACTATATACTCTGAATTCAAAATTGGTTAGACTCCGAACTTTCATATTTCCTTACATTCTGAATATCAGATTTTAGTTATTCTTACATTTGTTTTGTTATAAAATGATTTTGTGCTTTCAGTTACTCACTAACCATTGTTTGAGTGACATGTGTACAGGTCCCTCTAAAATTCAAGGAAAAATATGACTGTTGGAGGAGGGAGCCGACCATTGAATCCATGCCTATAAATAAGAGCTCATTTGAAAGAGCTCGATACTGTTATGTAACTCTAGAGACCACATGCTTTTGAAGCGATTTCTAGAGAGAGACTTCCATTGCTTTGTCAATACTGAACTACATGTTCAGTTTTTCTTTGTGTGACTCTAATTGTTGTTGTGTAAAAATCGAGGGCTTCCGGGGATAGGAAGACAGAGGTGCCAACTACCTTGAAGTTGAGGGCTTCCTTGCTGAGGAAGACAGAGGTGTCGACTACCTGATAGTTGAGGGATTGCAGGGATAGCAAGACAGACTCCGATCTTCGTATCGAGGGCTTACCTTGGTGTGGGTAAGATAGACTTTCTTGAAAGTATAAATCAAGGGACCTTTATCCAAGGTTGTTGGATACCCTTCTCTTTGGGTTAAAAGACTTACTACTTGTTACTTGTTTAATTACAAGTTTTCTACTGCATTTGTATTATTGAGGAAAGTATAACTATCTTATACTTCCTTATACTTGTACTCTGTTTTAGTTAGATTCTATATACTTTAAGGTAGAATCTTAGATGTTGTAAACTATTGTTAAGTTTCATTTCTAGAATCACTTTTCCGGAATCAAGAAAGTTATTAGAACGTAGAGGTTTGTGAATTATCTTGTTTAACCTTGTTAAACATAACCATCTTTAAAAGTTCCAAAGGAATTTTTAAAAGTATAATTCACCCCCCCCCCTGGTGTATTTGAGCATCTCATATTTACATATTCGATCCTACATTTGGTATTATGGAGTATATCATAATCACATACCATCTCAACAATTTGTATCAGAGGATTGATTCAATCTGAATTAATCTCACGATTAGATTTATAATACATTCTTCTTCCTATTATGTTCAGAATTGAACTTTTAGAATTGAATTTCTGGATTCAAATTTTTTGGAATCAGATTTCTGGACTCATATAGTTCGGATTAATTTTGGATTAGAGATACTCTTGTTCTATTTTTTTCCTTGCTCAGGAATATTTTCATTGTTTACAAACTTTTACTATTAACATGTTTTTGTGGGAAGATTTTTCTTAATGATGACAGGAATAAATTTTGGTTCCATAGAAAATCTCAATCCAACTAGACCACCTATATTTTATAGAAATGATTATGAATATTTTAGATATCGTATGAAGACTTTCATTATCAATACTGGGGTTGAAATTTTTTTTATTCTTATTGGAGGATATAAAATCCCTGAAAAAGAAGTTAATACCTTTACCAATCAAAAAAAGAATGAATATCAACTGAATTATAAGGTACACAATACTTTGCTTTTCTATATGACTAGAAATATATATAGCCAAATTTCATCTTGTGAAGTAGAAAATTCTATATGTAAGAAACTTGAAGTTACTCACTTTGGAACTTCCAAAGTCTTTGAAATAAGAAGAGCTATGCTTAGAGCTGAATATCATGGTTTCTACTTTCCTTATGGAGAACCCATATGTAAGGTGCAAAAAATATTCATGACTATTTTGAATAGTTTACAATCTATGGGTTAGAAAGGGTTAGATGATGAATCTCTTATTGATAAAATCATAGACATCATGCCAAATGAATGGGAATCCAAAAGGACTTATATTGATGAGAACAGAAAGGTTACTCAGATTTCCTTAGATGAACTGTTTGGAACTCTTATTCAACATCAGACTAAAATGAAGAGATATGCTGACAACATAAAGAAGAAGAATTGAAATGGTAGTGTTTCTTTTAATACAACTTCAAATCATATGAAAACCAAGACTCCTGAGAGAGTTACTAAATCCAAATCTAAGAAAGTTGTTATCCAATCCAAATCTAGTGGAAGTGAATCCTCAGAAAATGAATTAGAAAATCTTTCTCGAAGGATGAACAAGATAGTTGGACAAAGGAACTTTCAATATAGATATAAGAAAAGGGAAAGGAAAGAAAATAAAGATTCTGAAGTCACAAGCTATGAATGCAAGAGAGCTGGACACATAAGACTTGGTTTTCCTATTCTCAAGGGAAAAGAAAGAAAGGAAAGGCATTATGAAAGAAACATAAAGAAGTATTATAAGGATAAAGCTAAGAATGTTTTGAAATATAATGACACCTGGAGTGCCAGTGGTGGTAACTCTTCAGATGAATCAACATATTATGAATCTTCTGGAGAGAATAATCTTGGTCTAACAACCAGACTGCCTATTCACAATAATTGTTTAATGGCTAAGGTAGACAATGTTAAATCATTGACCATTGTTTCTTTGAATGATAATGATAGTAAATATTATAAATCTTCGGATGAAGAATCTTCTTCTGATGAACATAATACTTTACTTTCCTATGAAGAAGTTTATAGGTTTTCCAAACTTCTTGAGCTTGAGAATTCAAAACTCATGAAAAAACATGATAAGTAAAATTCTAGGAATACTATTCTTATTAAGGAAATATCAGATCTTTCTAAAGATCTTGATAAGAAAAATGTGGATTTTGAAATTATTTAAAAAAATCTTGAGGAAGTAAATTCTGAGAATAATAAACTTTCTAAAGATCTAGAAAACGTAATTTCTAAGAAAAATATTTTTGAGCCTAGATCTAGTTCAAAATCAAATTTTTTTAAGACAAGAACATAGTTATCAAACTCAAATCAGAAATATTTTCCTTGAGGAAGTTTTTGTCAAACTTTACATTAGGTAAAGAAAATTTTGATAAAATTTATTCTCAATTCCGACCTCTAAGGAATAGTTCTAGTTTTGGGTATACTGGTTCTAAACCGATTTTTAGTAACAATTATTTTGATCCCCAAATGGCTCCATTCTGCACTAAGTGTTAGTGTGGTGGGCATTGGGAAAAGAATTGTTCTCTAAACAAAACCCAATCTTTATGATTTCATAAAGCCTTTTTTTCTAAGAAGATGTGGGTGCCAAAATTTAACTTTCTGAAATTTCTGGATCCAAGAAATTTTAGATTCCTAAAGTCTAACTCTTTTGTTTTTAGTAAAATAAAGAATGTACCAATAGAAATATGTGGTACATTTATAGTGGATGTTCCCGACATATGACTGGTAACAAAAAGTACTTTAAAAATATTATCAATACGAAAGGAGGAAAAGTAACTTTTGGAGATAATTCTCAGGGATAAATTATTGGTATAGGTAACATCATTATTCTTGGAAAAACATTGATTTCAAATGTTTTATTTGTTAAGGGTATTAAGCACAACCTCATTATCATAAGACAATTATGTGATGAAGGCTACCTTATGAATTTTAGGAATGACAAGTGTCTAGTACACAATTCTGAGGAAGAGTTTATTATTTCAGCCCATAGGCAAGAGAATGTTTACACACTAAACTTAGAATACCTTAAGAGCCAAGATCTACCTTGACTTGTTGAAATGGAGGATCATTCTTGGTTATGGCATAGAAGGTTAGGTCACTGTAACCTTAGGAACTTATGCAAACTTTCTAAGAAAGGATTAGTTAAGGATCTACTAGAGCTTAGATTTGATTCTTCAAAAGTTTGTGACCCTTGTCAATATGGAAAGTAACGCAAATCATGTTTTAAATCAGTCGGTGAAGTCTCAACTATTGAAGCATTACAGCTAGTCCATATGGATATTTTTGGTCCAACACAAACTGGAAGCATTGGGGGAAACTATTATGTATTTGTCTTGGTTGATGATTACACTAGATTTACGTGGGTCTATTTTCTAGCAAAGAAGTCTAAAGCCCTCTCTTATTTCAAAAGTTTTAGATCCCAAGTGAAAAATAATAAAAATATTCCATTGATAACTATTCTTAGTGATCATGGTGGAGAATTTCCAAATTCTGATTTTGAATCTTTTTGTAGTAGAAAATGCATTACTCATAACTTTTCAGCACCCAGAACACCTCAACAGAATGGTGTTGTTAAAATAATAAATATATTTATTCAAGATATAACTAGAACCATGTTGAGTGAGTATTCTATAGCCAAACATTTTTGGGTTGAAGATGTAAGTACTGCTTGTTATACTATAAATCATGTTTTGATTAGACCTTTTCTTAATAAAACTCCATATGATTTATGGAATGGTAGAAAACCTAGAATTTCCTACTTTAAGGTTTTTGGTTGCAAGTTATTCATTCTTAATACTAAAGATAATCTACATTAATTCACACCAAAATCTGATGAACGAATTTTCTTAGGCTAATCCACAACTTCTAAGGCATATAGAGTTTTCAACAAAAACACTTGTACTATTGAAGAGACAATACAGGTCAAATTTGATGAAACCGATCCTTTTGTTTTTAAACAACCCCAACCAAAATCCTCGGATGTGTTTTCAAAAATTGATTATCAACCTTTGATAGAATATCCTTCTGATAAGGAAAATTTTTAAGAATATACTACTGAAACATTTACACTAGAATATTTCTTACCCTATGTTGATGAAAAGGTTTTACAAAACCCAAATCAATTGTTTATAAATAATCATCCCAGTGATATTATAATTGTTGATGTCAATAAACCTATAAGGACTAGATGTTCCTTAATAAATGAAGTATAACATCTAGCATTCCATTCTCAGTTAGAACCAAAAAGCATTGATGAAGCTTTAGGTGATGATGATTGGATTAAAGCCATGAAATACGAACTAAATAAATTATAAAGGAATAAAGTCTGGACCTTAGTTGAAAGACCTAAGGAAACTTCTGTTATTAGAGTAAAATGGGTCTTCATAAATAAGTGTGATGAAAATGGAATCATTGTTAGAAATAAATCTAGATTAGTTTCTAAAGGCTATAATCAACAAGAAGGAATAGACTATGAAGAAACCTAAGCTCCAGTAGCTATACTTGAATCTATTCATATTTTACTTACCTTTACAGCATTCTTCAATTTCAAACATTTTCAAATGGATGTGAAATGTGCTTTCCTTAATGGTTATGTTCAAGAGGAAGTTTTTGTTAAACAACCTCATGTATTTGGAGATACAAAACATCCTGATCATGTTTTTAGACTAACCAAAGCTCTATATGGACTTAAACAAGCCCCTCAAGCTTGGTATGATAGACTTACAGGATTTTTGCTTCAAAATAACTATGTTAAGGGAAATGCAGATCTAACCCTTTTTATAAAGAAAGATAAGAAAAATGTTTTGATTGTTTAAATTTATGTTGATGACATTATATTTAGTTCAACTCATCAATCTTTAAATGATTCATTTGTGGATATAATGAAATCTGAGTTTGAAATGAGTATGATGGGTGAGTTAACATTTTTCCTTGGTTTCCAAATTTCTCAAAAACTAGAAGGAATCTATATATCCCAACATAAGTATATTAAAGATCTTCTTAAAAAGTATGGATATGAAAACACTAAAAGTATAAGTACTCTCATTGGTACCTCAAACACACTTGATCTTGATGAAGCTGGGAAACCAGTAGATCAAAAAACTTTTAGATGTATGATAGGAAGTCTACTTTACTTAACAGCTAGTCATCCAGACATAGTGTTTTCAGTATGCTTATGTGAAAGATATAAATCCAGTCCTAAGGAATCTCACTTAAAGGTAGTGAAATTTTTTTTCTCTATTTAAAGGGAACCATCGATTTTGGACTCTTTTATACTTCTGGAAATGATTTTGTTTTAAATAGTTTTTCAGATGCTCACTTTGGTGGATGTAGAATGGATAGAAAGAGTACATCTGAAACTTGTCATTTCTTAGAAGATTCATTAGTTTCTTGTTCTTGAAATAAGAAACACTCAGTAGCACTCTCCACTGTTGAAGCTGAATATGTAGCAACTGGAATTTGTTGTTGTCAAGTGTTTTTAATGCAACACACACTCATAGACTTTGTTATGAGTTTTACCAAAACACAAATTTTGTGTGATAATACAAGTTTCATTGCCCTTAGTAAAAACCTTTCACATAACTCTCATGCAAAGCACATAGATATTAGGCATCACTTTCTTAGGTATTTCACACAAAAAGAAAATATCATTCTTCATTTTATCAGAACGCAAGATCAACTTGCTGATATTTTCACAAAATCTTTACCCTCTGATAGATTTGAATACATTAAACAGAAGTTAGGAATGATAACCTTAAGGTAATCCTCCTTAATAAATTCATGTTGAAACCAATCTCCTTACAGTAATAAACTCCTTTTTATAAGGGGAGTACATTTCGTAATGAAATTTTTCATATTTTTTGTAATGAAGTTTTTTTCATATTTTTCTTAATGAATTTTTCATATTTTTCGTAATGAATTTTTTCATATTTTTCATAATGAAGTTTTTCATATTTTTTATAAATAAGTTTTTCATATTTTTCGTAATTAAGTTTTTCATATTTTTCGTAATGAATTTTTTCATATTTTTTGTAATGACGTTTTTCATATTTTCCGTAAAGAAGTTTTTCATATTTTTCATAATGAAAATTTAAATATTTTTCGTAATGAAGTTTTTTTCATATTTTTCAAAATGAATTTTTTCATATTTTTCATAATGAAGTTTTTCAAATTTCTCGTAATGAAGTTTTTCATATTTTTCGTAATAACGTTTTTCATATTTTTTGTAATGAAGTTTTTCAAATTATTCATAATGAAGTTTTTCATATTTTCCGTAATGAAGTTTTCCATGTTTTTTATAATGAAGTTTTTCATATTTTTCGTAATGTAGTTTTTCATGTTTTTCGTAATGAATTTTTTCATATTTTTCGTAATGTAGTTTTTCATGTTTTTCGTAATGAACTTTTTCATATTTTTCATAATGTAGTTTTTCATATTTTTCATAATTAAGTCTATCATATTTTTCATAATGTAGTTTTTCATGTTTTTCAAAATGAATTTTTTCATATTTTTTATAATGTAGTTTTTCATGTTTTTCGAAATGATGTCTTTCATATTTTTTTCGTAGTTGAGATTTTTGTAATGAAGAATTTCGTAATGAAAATTTTCATGATGAAGATCTGAGTACTCAATTATTTTTCGTACTTAATTTTTTTTTCAGAATCTAATGTCCTTCAAGAAGAATTTCCCTCAATATGAATAATTCTCCTGATAATCCAAAAGGTATGATTCCTTCTTGAGTTTTTGTAATTACTTGTTACTTTCTGGTAGTTTCTTTTGTTTTTAAAAATTCTCAGATTCTAGTTTCCTTAAATCTGAATGTTTTCTTTTAAAAACCTCAAAAGATCAGATCCTATAAAATTTCCTTGTGGCTATTATTTCAAACGTTAGATCATATCAGAAGAATTCTTAGCCATTGGATTCAGATGAGAAGTTCAACCGTCGCTTCAACACCTATAAAAAGGGGACCCCCAATGGTTGTCCCACATATGTTTTCAAAGCATTTGCGTGTTGAAGCTCTTCCCATTTTCAAAAGCTCGTTCCAAATTTTCAGAGTTTTCACAAGTCCGAATGTCTTCTGAAATTATTCTCAAGAAATGTCTTCTGTCAAACCGATTTCAGAGTGGAAAATTTATAGGGAGAGGTTAGTGCATCTGAACTTTTTCAATAAGTATGACTCTATTATCTCCAACAATATCAAAGTTAATGGATGGGAGAGTATAGGCATTTCAAATACAGGAGCTCAGGATGTTGTGTATCCGGACCTACTCATAGAATTTTATGAATCAGCTTGTTTCTTTATGGAAGAAGGGATAGATAAGTTTTCATTCAAGAGTTATGGAAAAACTTATGCACTCTCTTACACCAAGACTGCTAGCTTGGTGGGGCTGACATATGAAGGGGAAGCTGAGTTTTTCTCCCACAAACTACCAGAGTTTCAAGGAATTTTTGTTAAGACGAAGGCTATGGAAAGCCTTGGACTTACAGATGTAAAGACCACAAAGATTGCTCACTTGACTACCAACAATCGGATCCTATAGTTATGGGTTTAGGGTTTTATCATACCGAGAATGGGTGACAAGGAAACCCTCAATAAACATGATATGTACATCTTGGATTTTTTGGTAAACCTAAGGCATATCATCCTCAAAAAGCACATTCTCATTACGATAGAGAACATCAAAATGGGAATCTGAGAGCTCAGATAATTATGTATCCTGCCCAACTCTCCAAGATCATTGTTCGGTGTCTTGAATCCTTCAAGATTACTTGCACTTCCAAGACGAGGAATTATAAAGTTATGCTAATAAGTGATGATACCCTGAAGAGAAGGAATATTGGGTTCCCTAAGGAATCATGAGAGTTTTTTGATTTGCCAGTGGAAGAAACAGAAGCCGATCTGAAAAATACAAAAAAGGCTAAACCATAAAAGAAAACTAGAAAGAAGAAGAAACTAAAGGAAGTGGAAGGAACAGAGAAAACCCCTAAGGCCAAAGAAACTGAATCCACACCTCCAAAGCCCAAGAAACAAAAAACCTATCCAGATGAGGTAGTAGCCAAATGGAGGGAGGATAAGAAAAATAGGAAAGAAGGGGAGCCACAGTTTGGCCTAAACCATGTAGAGGCCAAAGCATTGAAAGAAAAAGCAGCTAATGAGCTTGAGAAGCAAGCCAAAGAGAAGAAGCTTAAGAAAAAGATATCTGAGGTAGATATTGTGCAATCTCTTTTGAGGGATACTGAAATTGCATCTGAGAACATTCTTGTACCGAAAACCTTCCTAGTTGAGACATTACTTGAAACACCTTGTAAAAATTTTATGACTCCGCAAAAATCCCAAGAGAAGGATGTTTAAAATGAAGCTGTGGAAGAAGTTTAAGAAGCTCAAAGCTCTAAAGAGACAGCTGATCTGATAAATCAAGTAGAATGCTTTCATAAAAAGGAAAGTGATTTCAAAAAATTGTCACTCCGAACTTCTGAAGTCGAATCCTCTAATCTTTTCACTCTAGAGAAGTATGAAGAGAAGATGAAAAGAAGGGTGAAGAGAAAGATGAAGAAGAAGTTTATAAATTGTTTGAAGAAGGAAGTATAAATCATGATTTCATTCATCCTGAGGATGCTGAGGCTAGAAATCAGAAAGAAGAATTAGATAAAGATAGAGTTGTGTAGCTGTCTAACAGTGAGCATGAATCCCCTGATGAGGAAGTCATACCAATAATTGATAAGGGTAAACGAGTGTTTGTAGATACTCCTAGAAAATATATAGTGAAGATGAAGAAAGTTGGTTGAACTTCAAAGAGGAAGCTTATTTAGATAGAAAAACAAGCATCACCAAGTAAAGTCTCGGATTCTGAATCATCTTCACTTGGTCGTGATCTTGTTGAACAATCCGTGAAGAATCTTGTTGACTCAATTCCGACTTTTTCAGCATAGACTCTAGATGCCAGATGCTTCAACATTCTCTTAATCATAAATCATATTCGGTGTCCATGGTGATGGAAAAGTGTGTCAAGATGGAATTAGATTTCAAAACTTTCCTCATAGGCTACGAAGCTCACAGAATTTCATGTAAGAAGATAACAAGCTGATCAAAGAGTTCAGTACAAGAAATGAATGAGCTTGTTCAATTTCAAGAAGATGTCAAGGAAGCTTTTGATACTGAAGAAACAAAAATCAATTATCTTACAAACATATTTAAGGAAAACCTAATTCTGGAACAAAATTCTCAGATCCAGGATGTCAAAGATCTGAATGGGAAGCTGAATTATGTTGTCCAAAGATGGAAAACAGATAGAGATCTCCAGATTGAGTTTGAAGAGAAGCTTGTGAAGAAATATGAGTTTCTGAAGGCTCAAGCAGAAGTTCTTAAGTCTCAATAAGAGAGAATCAAATCTCTAGAGAAGAAAGCTGAGGAAGATCATAAAGAGTTCAAAAATCTGAAGACTATAGTCAAGAAGATGATACCTAATGAAAAAGAAGCAAAATAGACCCAAATCTGATCTTTTGTTGTATCTGTTTTTTCCTTGTATAAATACATCTAATCTCAATTAAATTGTGAATGATTGTTTTTTTATGTTTATGCTAATATTTCAGGTACTATACTTTTTTACATTCCCTCAAACTCTTTTTGAAAATCACAAAGGGTGGGAAGGAAAAATAATTATAAATGGGAGAAGGAAAAAAGATTTATAAGTATAGAAGAAATGTCCCTAAGTAAGGGGGAGTTCTTATTACGAAGATTTCCACATTAAAATGAAAATCTCTCATTCTGGAAATCTATAATGTGATCTTTAGTGTTCCAAATCCTAAGGGGGAGTTAGTCGTATTCACCATTGTCCATGAATAAAGTGAGATAAGTTTTATTTTCAAAGTCTAGGAAAATATTTTCTATGTCCTTTTATTCTTTTTAATAAGGTTGTTTGTGCTTTCCAAAAAGGGGGAGATTGTAGAGTCAATAAGGTTTTCCTTATGACTTTTCCATTCCTTCATACTTGGGGGGATATTTTTAAGTCAATTAGGTTTCTTTATGACTTTACAATTCCTTCTTGTTTTGAAAATCACAAACACCTTATCTTAAGGAAAATATATTTTTATCCTATGTTTTACTTCTATAAGGAAAAATTTCATCCCCCAAGGAAATTAATACTTACCATGTTTTATTATTTATATCATAATTTTTCTAAGTGAAAAATTCATATTGTAACCAAAACCTCAGAATCCTATAATTACTTAGATATGAAGCATTCTGTTTTAGGATATGAATTCTCAGAATTCTGGTTATGAACTCTTCTGAGTTATGACTCTGAATTATGAATCAGAATTCTGGTTAAAAACTCCTCTGAGTTCTGACTCCGATTTCTGAATTAGAATTCTGGTTACGAACTCTTCTGAGTTCTGACTCCAAATTCTAAATTAGAATTCTGGTTACAAAATCTTCTGAGTTCTAACTCCGAATTCTAATTATGAATTATGGGTATGAACTCTTCTGAGTTCTGACTCCGAATTATGATTATAAATTCTAATTATGATCTTCTCTGATTTCTTAGTCCAAGTCCTCTGAATTAAGAATTCAAACTCATATGAGTTCCGATGCCGAATTCTCATGAACTCTGACTCCGAACATTGTAAGTTCTGGTTCCAAATTCTTGGGAATCCAGACTCTGAATTTCCTGGAAGTTAAGACTCTGGAATCTTATAGAATTCAGGTTATGAATTCCTAGAAAACAGAATCTGAATATCCTTGTACTATAGACATTGAATTCAATTTTGGTTAGACTCCAAACTTTCATATTTCCTTACATTCTGAATATCAGATTTTATTTATGCTTACATTTGTTTTGTTTTAAAACACTTCAGTGCTTTCAGTTACTCATTAACCATTGTTTAAGTGACACATGTATAGGTCCCTCCTAAATTCAAGGAAAAATATGAGTGTTGGATGAGGGAGCCGACCGTTGAAGTTGTGCCTATAAATAGGATCTCGTTTGAAAGAGCTCGATACTGTTCTGTAACTCTAGATACCACATACTATTGAAGTGATTTCTAGAGAGAGACATTCATTGCTTTGTGCATACTGAAATACTTGTTCAGTTTTTCTTCGTGCGACTCTGATTGTTGTTGTGTACAATCGAGGGCTTCCGGGGATATGAATACAAAGGTGCCAACTACCTTGAAGTTGAGGGCTTCCTTGCTGAGGAAGACAGAGGTGCCGACTACCTGATAGTTGAGGGCTTGCGGGGATAGCAAGACAGACTCAAATCTTTGTATCGATGGCTTACCTTGGTGTGGGTAAGACATACTTTCTTGAAAGTATAAATCAAGGGACCTTTATCCAAGTTTTTTGGATACCCTACTCTTTGGGTTGAAAGACTTACTACTTCTTACTTGTTTTATTACAATTTTACCGATGCATTTGTATTATTGAGGAAAGTATAGCTACCTTATACTTCCTTATACTTGTACTCTGTTTTAGTTAGATTATATACGCTTTAAGGTAGAATCTTAGTTGTTGTAAACTTTTATTAAGTTTCATTTCTGGAATCACTTTTATGGAATCAAGAAATTTATTATAACTTAAAGGTTTTTGAATTATCTTTTTTGACCTTGTTAAACATAACCATCTTTAAAAGTTCCAAAGGAATTTTTAAAAGTACAATTCACCCCCCCCCCCTTGTATTTGAGCATCTCATCTTTACATATTCAATCCTACATTTGGTATTATAGAGTATATCATACTCACATACCATCTCAACATTGGTGAAATGGGTTGTGATCCTCGAACACAAGAAAAAACAGTCCAAAATTCGTGGTTTTTCCAAAAATATTGGATTTCGTCATTTCATGCATAGATACTCTCTCAACTAGAACATTTTTCTATTCTAGAACGAATCCCTTTCGGTCCAAAGGATTGCTTCTTCTAACTACCATATTTCTGTGAAATCAACCTTTGGTTCTTCCTCCTACTAAATTTCCTTCATTTATTCCAAATGTAACCCAAAAGATAGAGAGATTCTTTGTATGGATCTATGTAACATCAATACATACCCATGCGTCCTGGCTCATTGGTGGGTATTTTAATTGCATCCTTGATGTGAGGAAAGAAAAGCTAGAGGAACATACCTATTAAGAGATATAAAAGCTTTCGAGAAATCTGTGGCTCAAACCAGCCTTCTTGACATTGGTTTCTTAGGTGAAAAATATACATGGGGCAATAATAAAAAGGGTAGTTGCTAAATGTGGAGTTGATTAGACCATTGATTTGATAATCTAAATCTCATTTCTTTCTTTCCTGCTTCCAAGGTGAAACATTTAGTCTTTGTACTCCTTGATAATTCCACTCAATTTCTCTACCTTGTAGGTACAAACATTAGTCATTAATATTTCTTCTTCTCTAGAACCTGGAAGTTTGACCCTACGTTTTTTCATGTCTTGTTCTTTTCATGGGAAAACCCCATAGTTGTAACCTCTTGGGTGGGTTTTCACAAACTTCTTCGAAGACTGAATAAGGAACATCATTTATATGTGAATTTAAAACCTTCTTGGTTCTTGGACCTAGATATCCTAAAAGCTAACATTGAAAAGTATGACCTGATGCTTGAATCATAGTGGGATGATGTTGTTTTCTCCATCCTCAACTTCATGAATAATAGGACTTTAGACCTTATCCTTGATTAGGAAATAAGTTCTAGAGAATGATCAAGGGTGACTTGGAATAAGTAGGAAGATAAAAATACCACTTTCTTTCAAGCATGCATCAAGTAAAGGAATATATCGAAGGATCTAAACATAATTATTTGTGAAATCTCTTTCACCAATGACCTAGAAGTGGTGGGAGGTATGGATTTGTCCCATTTCCACTCTTTATTTGCAGATATTAACCCTCACATGAAGGCAGGATATCCCCCAGGGCACTCTAACATTTTCGACTCCATCCCACATGTGGTCTCCAATGACAATATTAAGGCCTTTGAAAAGACCTCAGATGGGAAAGAGGTGCAGAGAATAGTTTTAAAAGTTAACTTCGATAGTTCTGCCACTCCTGATATATTTATAGGATGATTTTACATCACTTATTTGGACATCATCAAGCAAGGTCTGGGGGAATGCATCCATGATTTTTTTGTGGGGGAACCTTACCACATGTGTCTTATGCTACTACTTTTATTCTCATTCCCAATGTCAAAGATTCATCCAAACTAAAATAGATCAGGCTTATTAGAATGATCAATTTCCCCAAATATTTTCTTGCAAACATTTTCAATCATAAACCTATGTTTCACTTTCAAAATTATATTTCAAATGAACAATAGAGTTTCCTTCAATGAAATTTCACTCAATCCTCATTTTCCATGGCTCTGGAAATGCTGGGTGATAATTATAAGAAAGTGTATGGGTCAAACATTTAGATCCAGCATGACATGAATAAACTTTATGACAGGGTTGAGTGAAGTTTCATCATTAAAGTCATGAGTTATATGGGTTTCTCTGAAAGGGTGGTGGACTTATTCTTTTGATTCATTGGTTCTCTGTGGATCTCATTCACATTCATGGGGAAAATTTATGGATTATTTAAATAGGTTTGAGGGATAAAATATGGGGATCACTCTCACCCAGTGTATTTATTAGGGTCTAGGACACCTTCACTATATACCTGAACAATGGGTTCTCTGACGGATGGGTTTAGCCATTCTGGGGCAAGAAAAACCTTCTAGGAATTACCCACCTCTTCTTTTTGAAGGACCTTATTATCTTCCTCAATGGATGTAGTAGAAATGTTCAAGCCCTCATCCATATTCTTTATTTTTATTGTAATTGGAGTGGGCATGTCATCAATCATGGTAAGAGTAGAATTTTTATATCAATATTGTGTTTAGGTGTGTGGGGTTAGAGGATTCATAATAGTTTGGTGGTCACTCAATGGAAATTTCACATGGATTACTCAGGGGACCGAATTTCACCAATTAAGATAATATTAATCATTTTTATTTAATTTTTTATAAAATCACTACACATATACTGAATTGGAAAAATCAATTCGTTTCCTTTTGGGGGAGGATTACCTTGGTTAATAGAATGCTTACCTCCATTTCCATGCATGCCTTATCAGCTACTATTTCTCTCGAGACGGTTCTCCATAAATGTTAGGTCTACTAGGAAAGATACCCTGAGAGGGGGGGTGAATCAGAGTATGATTGATTAAGACAAATGCCCCTTTTTTATCTTATTTCATTGTTAGAAAAAACTATATTCTCTCTCATTCTTGTTCCATAGTATGAAAAAATATTAAAACATGAATAGGACACACTAATTTTACATGGTCCACCTCAATGGGATACTTCCAAGGAGAATACACCAACAATGATCCAATGTACCAAAACCACTATAAGTGCTTTGTTGTTTACAAGTTCATAGTAGAATCATTGTCTCTACAGGTTTACAACCAATCACAATTTGAAAGTTCACTACTCTCTCAACTGAAGTGTGATCACTACTTCTTCAGAAGATCCACTAACTGTTTATAGACTTGTAGGTCCTTTCATTATCTCTAATGAATGAATCCTTCACTATATGTAGATGGTCTGTTGATTTCTAAATTTCATCCACTGATAAATATGACTTTTTCCACTGAACACTGGCCAATATCTTTTTACCTCTTTTCTCAAATCTCAAAGCCTTATTAAAGCTCTTTTTTCACGAAGCACAGTATGGACTTCATGAATCTCTTTATTTAATTATTTCTAAGCTCACTAGATTTCATGAATCACACCTCCATAGTGAAGAAAAAACTATCCTTCACAAAGCTCACAAATTTTTATTGTCTTTTTAGGGCCTTCAAAAAATCATTACTTTCACAATGCTCATAACATTTGGTTGGATTGTTGCCTTTGTGAATGAATTTTCATACCACCTACACAAACTCCTTCTCGAACTTGGAGACTTGTAATTTTTGTTGATTATATATTCTAATATTTTTCTTTTTTGAATGGGTATTGGCCTCATATTTATAGGCTCAACTCTTCATGAAGCTCCATAGCCTCTAGCGTGATTTCTAGAATCGCCAAAAACATCTTTGCAGTGCACCTATATTCGCGAAGATCCACTAAAATTTCCCATTTGTGAAGACTGTAGTAATCTTAGAGCCTTCTGTCAAAAAACCTTCATAGTACCCATCCAAAACGTAGAGCCATCTGTCAATGACTATGAAGAACTCCATCACAGATATCAAAGCTCTATTTTCTTGGAATCGTGATGCTCGTTTCTTTCAAAAAGACCTTCTCTGGAATTCATTTCTCCTTCACGAAATAAAACTCGAAAATACCATCTTCGTGAAATTCGTGCCTTTAACATATTTTTATGAGATATTCAAAGAAACCCACTTTCTGTGATGAAAAAAAAACTCTAAATTTTGTACCCCAAACATTTGACAAACACGGAAAAAAGGTGCCACCTTGTATATATTTTTTGTACCACCTCCATATCTTCTATTCCTTTTTTCATGTATCTTTATCAATAATGATTTTCAATGAAATCTCTATAACTCAACAATTCACCATGAAAACAATCTTTGTCAAAAAAGCACAACCAAACCAAAAAAAATGCTACAATGTTACCTTGAGGGATTTTTCCTAATAGTTACATTGTGATAATCCTAGTTAGCTTTATTTGGGATAATCAAATGTATGGAAAATATCCTTGGGACTCATGGAAAAGAATGGATTATGTTATTGAGGAGGGTGGAATCAATATCATGAGTGTACTAGACTCAATTTCATACCTTCAAGCTAATCTAGATTGGTTTTTTTGGAGGGGAGGTACTTATGTGAATGGTTTTCCATAAAAAAAATATGTATCTCAGTTGGACGCCACATGGGGGAATTTCTCCAATATTTGGGTATCTATTTATAGTCACAACCTTAATAGAAAAAACACTAGACATAGATCATTGAAAATGGTTGGATTAACATGCTCTCATTCCAACAATTTCTCGATAAAGGTTTATCTTGGGGTAATTCATTCTAATGATGGGTTGGATTCATGTGGAGGGGTTCATTGGTGCAGTGAAATCTTGGCCATGTTTAAATTTTTCATAAGGAGGATTTGTAATAGTTCTCTCTCCACGGATGAAGAGGAATGTAGAAAAGGGAATTTTACTCTATCCAAATGCTCCGACTTCTACGAACCCAAGGTGGATTCAACCTTCCACCTATTCTTTTAGTATATTTGGGCTTCCTGTATTTGGGATTTTTCATATTCTTCACTGGAAGGGATGTGAAGGGTTTATCCAGGGATGATTTCCTCCAATAATATTTTAGTTTGGTCGATGTTGAGCATGAGTTGAAGGAAAGGGTGGTGTAGTTTGTGGCTAGATGTTGGGTTTTATGGACTGCACATAACTGGGCCAGATATGTGGGGACCGTCAGCTCCATCAAGACCTTGAGGGCAAGCGTGAAGTCCCTAGAAGTTGATCTAATGAAACTAATCAAATGGGGAGGTTTGTATCCCTCTATATTACATTTAATGGCTATTATCAGATTCTCCTTAGCCTATCCATAGGTGATTTCTCATAGTAATTGGGTTCACTAGAACTCTCTTAGATAAGGCTTTAAATTGAATGTTGGTAGTTCTTATATGAATGATTGTATGTGGGGAGAGGGTGCTCTTCGGGACTAGTTGGGATTAGTTTTCTTCTCCTTCAGTTTGTGGATAGGATAGGGAAATTTCCTTATGGTGGAGGCTACCACATTGCTCAAGGGTTTGGAATTGTACAGATCTCACATATTTCTTTTCCACCACATGGGAACTTACTCCATGGTTATCCTTAGATTAATTCAAGGTACATATAACACCCCATGGGTGGTAAATTATTTACTCCATAACGGAAAGAGGATTCTTCCCGATATCATCATTTTTTATTACATGTGGAGATATGGTAACAAAGTTGCAAACTTCCTATAATTATGGGCTTCACCTACCAAACCCTATATTATTTTTAATATTATTGGATCCCTCCTTGTCCAATGTGTTTGACTATTTCAAAATGATTCATTTAGTTTGCATTACCTTGAACTACCTTGACTTCTTCTGGGCATTATTCCCCTTTTTATACCTTAATAAAAATTATCATCATTGGATGGATGGTGATAGGTGGGTCCATTATATCCCTCCAATGCATTGGGTAATGTTTTTTATATCATGATATTGGGATGCGATATCATCGGTTATCCTAAGTACACTATGTTATGTAGTATGATTGGTTACCCATGTTTTCCATATTTTAAGAAGGTGGTTTCCATAGTCCATTATAATTTGAATGAATCAGTGGCTAGTCTTATCATATATTATGATTTACATGTTTATGTTTTTTCCATGATCATATATTATCAAATACACCTATGTTATATTTTCATAGATCATGGTTATTGACTCTTGTTTCTAGCCTCAAATAAATCATGTCATTTGATATTCCATGTTTTATAACTTATGAATTGTGTTTTATGATTTAGGTTTTATAGTGCATGATTTTATTATGTTTTGACCTTTTCCCATGATTATTTTCCCATGCCTAAATTCTTATCATATTCTTACTTGTGATATTCGATTGATTTATTTTATCTTTACCCTTATTGAGTATATAAGCTAACCCTTTCTTATGTTTCTATTCTTTAGGTTATGAAGAAGTGTATAATGTATGATGTTTCAAAAATGGTTATCAAGTTACAAGACTATTCGTGTCAGACATTGATAATATTTTAAAAGAATATGGTTTTATATCTAATCTCTAATGATATGAGTCCATTAGGATCCAGGATGTGATTTACTATTAGATTTAATAAATATTAAATTTAAAATATATAATATATGTTTCTGTTTGTGTGTGCTATTTATGGGTCACCTAATAGCTACAAATAGTTGAATATGGATATTTTATAGTATGATAGGTATAATTTTGATTCACATTATTTGTTTGATATTCATATGATATTATGGAAAATTAATATCTATGATTCTGGGACTTTCAGGATAACCTATAAAAATATCTCATTAAATATATAGAATTATTACGTTTAGGTACATTCTATGTGGTCATGGAGAGTTTTTGTTAGAATATAGAACATTTTTAAGTATTGGAGGAGTTAAAAAGTGATCAAACTGATATTAGTGGTAGACATATGTAGATATCATCAATGACTGGTGGTAGATAGTATTCTTCTACAATACTAGCATTACATGGTGAGTGATGAGGTTCATAATCTTGTTGTTAACCCAATATTACTCTATCTCATGCATTGGAGGAAGGAAATTCTTATCCCTTCGGAATGACATCAGTTATTCATGGATTATGATTTTTAGGTATGGGATAGATCATGATTTATTTTAATATAGTACACACAAGAATAAAAATTTGTGATAGTAGATACTCAATGGATGTAATATTTTCAGTTCTAGTAGCATCATCAAATAGTGGGGAAAAACAATATAATGATAAATATTATCCTAGAGGTGATGGATTTCCTTATATTTCTCATCATCATCCATTTTCACTGGGGGTATGGGTTTTTGAGAAGGTAAAACCATAGGACAACAAGATATTATATGTTGTGGTTTGTTTGTATATCAATTATCTTAGAGATTATTTTGAATTTTGGGGTAGCGGGGGAGGAGGAGCCAGTGGGGAAATCATTTTTTAGAGATATCTTTAAGATTTTCTATACATTATATTTAATTTCAATAGATATTGAACCCTATAATGATTTTATTACATAATGTATCACATGAAAACTTTGTTTTACTATAGTGAGGATAGAGTGTCCTTGGTCTCTATCAAGTCTCTAAAGTCCAAGATAAATCCTGATAGATGTTTTTCCAGACAATGTTATAGTTCTTGGTTATGATTTGATTATTTTTAATCTTATATTTTTAATGATGAAACCATATAATTTCATCCATGGAATTTATTCAATATAATCTTCCTAAAAATTATTTATTATTTTCATAGGAGTTTCACATGTTCCATTTATAGTGGAGAGAAACTAATATTCATAATTACAAACCATTTCACTTAGATAAGAACCCAAGGGCGATAGTATCTCGCCACACAGTTGGTTACACTAATACTATGTTTTATATATAAGAATTTTTAATATCTTCTAGAGGTATTACTAAACCTAGGTATGAGGTAGTGTTTAGTTATGACCTTGGTTTTTGAGTAGTTTCTATTTATATGGAACCCTTTGTGGTAGAACTAATGGAGCTTCATGAGTTTCATATTAGGTGAATTATTTTTCTAATGAGGATCCCTACACCGAAGTGTTTTCTAAGAATGGATATTGGAATCTACAACTTTACATATATTATCAGTGGTTGAAGCATGTGGTTGTAAAGAAAAAGTACCCATTACCATATAATGTGGGATAATTTTATTAATATAGAGGATATTATATTTTTTATAAAGATAACCTCAGAAGAGAAATATTCAATATAGGTATGATAATTAGAGTCTTTAGGCAACATTAGTAACATATGCTATTTTCATAGTGGGAGTTTAGTATTTTATGTTTAATTTTTTGGGTCATGTAATTTTAAAGGAAGAAATTTTTGTTAACCCATATAATTAGGATGAATTTTTGGCTTGGGATCCCCATTAAAGTATGTTGGAGGTCAGTAGACTCTTAGGTTTGTTCAATTATAATCCTCTCATTGTCTTAGGTTTTTTTAGGATAGCTACTCCTTTCTCAGTATGGGAAAATAAAGTTTAATCATTTATTTGGATAAAAAAGTTTTATAAGAAAATTTATTTTTGAAAATATAAGTTTACCATTTCTCCTGATATTATATTATTATTATTTTTGGGATATTATATGAGGTTTATTACAGTTATTATAATTCAGGTCTTGGATATGTATTAATGAAAGATCATGTGGTAATTTCTTATTTCTCAAAAAATATCCATAACTTTGAAATCAAGTAGAACAAGAATAATTTAAAGTCAAAAAAATGTGTTTTCAATAAATTCATAATGATTCATCTTTCTTGCATAAAAAATTATTTTATTTACTTTCCATAATAACTAGAGGTATTTATTCTCATAAAGAGGTTTAAATTTATAGTAATGTTGTTGAGTGTGATTTTATCAAGATTCTGATTTTGATATATATTATACTCTATTAAAAATTAATGTTTTTATTGCTATTTGAAGTATAAGGTATTACTAGGATATTGATCAAGTGGCCCAGGATGAGTGAAAATATATTATATATTTTAATGAGTGAGGGTAATTATTTTAGTTGACAGTGACCTATACCCATTTTTAGGATGTTTTATATGAATTTCTTTGTTACCCTAAGTGTGATTTTTATCATGATTTTATCATTTAGGGAGAGACCCATATGGGTTAGACTGAAGTTTTGGAGAACTGGATTTTATTTCATAGTAAGTTATTTATTCCTTAGTTTGCTATGGATGGAGTGTTAACATTGATTCATCATTTTGTTTAGGATATACATGTTGTTGTAGGGAAATCATGTCAATATATTAGGAGATGGTTATTATGGATTACTATAATGTAGGAAATTGTGTATTTCAGGGTTCAATGCCCCACTATTTAGAGAAATAATTAAGAAAACTATGTTTAATATCGTTTAATATATTCGCTCAATATTCAACAATGTAAGTCGAATAAAATAAAAATAAATTTTTTAATTACTTTTCATGTATAACTAGAGGTTAGGATACTATTTTGGTTATTATGGATAGACTAAACAAATATTCTCTTTTATTACCCATAATATAGTAGACATTATTTCATCATTTGGTGAAGATCTATATTGATAAGATAGTAAATATGTATGGTGTGTTATTATTGATAATATATGATTGATATACATGATTTAATTTCAGTCTATGACATCGGTTATAATTTTAATTTTTAACTCTCACATACCTAGGTATTTCAAGTCATCACCAAACCAGTTGATAAATGAAGAGGATTATTAAAACATTAGAGAGCATGAATATGGAATGTGTTTTACATTTTTATGGTTTATGGTCAAATCAATTTCAATTAAGAGAGTTTCCATGTAATAATATCTATCACTACACTATTTTAATGAATCCATTTGATTATTTTTATATGAGACCATGTATATTTCTGGTAAACTATAGAAAAGTTGGATAGTTTTATATTGTGAGGCATGGAATATTACATAATATAGTAGTGATGGTATTGTTTATTTAGGAGTGTATAAGGATAACATAAAGTAAGTATAAATCATATGTTTATCATAGGATGATACTATTAGTGTTCTAGTTGGAGAACATTTTTTTATATTTTCTCCAAAAAGATGTAAATGGTGATTTGAGAAGAGGAAAAAAGATACCCCTAGGTTTGTAAGAACATTCAATGGTTCAAGATTATATTGGAGAGTTTTCATATCTCTTTCCATTACCACCACATATAATGTTATTACACACTTTTTTACTTGTATCTCAGTTTAAATGATATATTCATGACCCATCACATATTTTATCTCATTGAGACTTGGATTTAGAATAGGACACAAATTTTATAGAGATTACAATAGATATATAGCATCATCAAGTGTAGATTTTATATACTAGACAATCTATATTTTCATTTGAAATGGAGGAATGGTGGATTAAAGGGTAGTTCATTCTAATGAGAGGATTTGATGTGTGAATTATGCCCTCGTATGTTAAAAGAGATATATATTTAAATAATTTTCCTTATTATATGTATATTTTTTTATGAGGATAAATTTTTTTGAGGTATGGAGGATGTAATATCTCTTGTTTATCTTAAATGTTTACTTAATCTTCACAAGATTGGATTGTTTTAAATAAGTTTTGTTTCATTTAATAATTAAACTCTAAATGGTAAAATTATAATTTTATTATTTAATAGGAAGCCCTAATTTAAAACAAAATCCATTTATGAATTTATAATGTTGGGTTTATATTTGGGTATAATTTTGAGAATTTTCATTGTTGCATAAAATATTAGATAAATTTAATTGAAGTTAGTATAATAATATTATTATAATCTTTTAAAACAAAATTTATCAAAAAGTATATATATATAACTTTATAAGGTATTTCAATGACCTTAACTATTACTTCCTTATGTATAGAGAGAAAAATAACTAGGGAAGGATTTTACATGTGTATATTGTTGAGATATTGGTACAATTCATTGGAATATAAGTCATTTATTTAAACTTTTTATGATATAAAATATTTATTATAATTATAAATCTTCATTTTTGATTCTTTACATGAAATTTATATATATTTATAACATTAAATATATAGATCATAAATAAATTTGATTTATAAAAATTTAATGAATGAATTTTAATTAATCCTAGTAAGATGTTTAACAGAATAAACTTTTCTCTATGTTTGGAATCATTAGAATACATTTTCTAAAAACATTGATAATATATGATAACCCATATCTCACTTTGGATCTAATGATTTTTATTTCCTATATAAATGAATTTTCATTTTAGTCATATTTTAGAGAGAATAGTTTCTGCATATTTTAAAAATATTTGGTATTAAATCATTCTATACAAAATTATAAAGATTATAATATTTTTTTCCATAGTTAATGATGAAATAAATGTAATGATACCAAAATTATAATAATCTGATGAACATTTTAAAATTGGTGTGAAGGAGTTTTTTTATTTTTAGACTTCTCTTTATCTTCTAATTACTCCTATATCTGATTCATGAGTTATAATATTCATTAATCTAATACTCAAGATAAAATTAAGATACTATGTGAATATTGATAAATTTAGACTATTTTATCTCTCCATAAACTAATTTGGACTGTAGAAGAGCATCATAATGGGTTGGTGTGGTACAAAAAATAAACTAGGGTACTTTGATCACACACCAATTAGAGGATATGTGTCCTTGTTAGTTCAATACGAGAGAAGAAACATAATTTTACGTAGTGTTGCATGAGATATGTTGGGTCATGCAATGATCATGATAAGATGGCATATTGTATGGCCACATTGACCATACAGGGTGTGCCATGATATCAATCAAGGATATCTAATATAAATGATTAGATATAATCCAATGTGGCCATGTAACTAGGAGGAATAATGGATTAGCTATAGACGATCTAAAGATACAAATGTTATCTATTCAAAGATCATATATCTTGAAGTAGCAGATGCAAGGGAGAAAATATAGTTCAAGTAAAACAATTAAGTTGGGCATGTGAGGGTGAAAAATGGGACCCCATGGTTAATGAGAACTTATTTAGTGCATGTGGGTCACGTATAGAGGGTTTTAGGATACCAAAATTCTATTGGAATCCTCTCAAAATCCTTGAACAAATGGTATATTGTTCATATATTTTTTATAATGTCTGGTAGAAAAATATTTTAATAAAAGTTATCTAATAATGGTATATAAGAATGATATAAATTCTCCACAATGCCAAATATCAATGGAATAACTATTAAATGGAATCGGAAGTAATTGTACTGAATTTAGTTAACATTAATGATAAAAAATTGGGTACCTTTCATTATTGATTTTAATAAGTTATTTATACTAAAATTTCCTCAATTAAAAATAAAATTAGAAAATTTTATGAGTAATTAATGTTGAAGAAAAGTAAACATTAAGAGCATGAAAAAGAAACAATGAGTTTATGTGTCCCACCTATGTAAAACATGTAGATTCTTCCTATTAATTATGAGTAATATAATTGAAACCATGTAATTAATTGTCCAAAAATGAAAATTATGATCATGGTGGAAATGAAACCACACTAGTTATGATGTGAAAATTGAAATGAAACAATTTTAGAATACATTTGTTTTTATTTAATTTTGTGTGTAATGTATAATTATGGCTGATTGATGTCCATGATCATGATAATATTTTAGTAATTATGGGAACATTAATTTTTTAAAAGGATTTAACCAATTCCTGGAAAATATTGGAAATGTTTCAAAGGGGAAAAACCCTGGGGGCCAAGCTCACCTCATACACACACATTTAAATAATCATACCCCTTTCCACAACAAACTTTGTACTCCCTATGTTCCATAGCACAATGTTACCTTAAACTCTCATCCCTCTTAATTCCTAAGTCATGCGCCATGTTCAGAAGAGTTTGGGGCCACATGTGGTTATAGACTATTACCTGGGCACCCAATTCTTGATTATAGCATAAGAACCCCCAAAACCCCCAACTATGAGACCATGTGTGAAGGATTGTGAGCTTAAGGAAAATTTTAATCCAATGTTTCAACATAGGAGTAGAAATATATTCTTCTATCATGTAGGTTCCCCTTTTGGTGAGTTTTGACTCTAAACTTGGGGGAAATGTGGGAAGTAGGGTGTATTTGTTTCTTTTAAGGGATAAACCCATAAAATATTATGTATCCAATTCCATATTCAAGTATAGTGAGGGGTACCTTTTTCAAAATCTTCACCCACATGACTAGAGTTCACCATACAGACACTATATCTATCTCAAAAGGGGTACACCCGGTGTGTCCTTAATGGACCGTGCCTAGATTTTACAGGCCAATTAGTTGAGTTTTACTTCGCTCAGACCTCTAGGTCATAATGTTATTAAGTATCCAAAATATCACTCATAAAGTACCTATTTATTTAAAATAGGATCCATGACTAGGTCCTCCCAAATAACCTACACCTAGGTTACTAACCTGGTCACCACTTCACCCAAGAAACGTTCCTAGGAACCTCATTCACCAAAACCTATATATTAGGGTGTCTCATTCTCACATGAATCAATATTACGGTGCCTATTTTACCATGTCAGGTGCATTGGTTTCTTATTTACCCAAGAATCTATATTAGGTGGGGGAATTTTTTAGGTTACCCACCAACATTCCTAATTATCTTAGGCCTCCATATTAGTGTGTATCTTCACCATGTTCATATACTTGGGAACCCTATTCAAATGGGTCTCCAAATTTGGGTGATTATTCAACGATGTCACCTACCATAGTGTCTCAGTCACTAAGGAATCCATTTCTGTAATCCTCTTTACTATGTCACCTATCTAGGCTCCTCATTCTACCAAGCCTCTATACCAGGGTGCCTCTTTACTCGAGTTAATTAACTGGGTATTATTCTCTAAGTCCCTTATACCTAGACATTATTTAGCATACATGGGAATATAATTCCTTTTTATCTATTAATTGGGATAGAATAATTTCTAAAAATACCTTGAAACACTCATTATCAAATACCAATTCACTATTACGAAGTATACCTTCAGGCCTCATCCAAGGACACTTGAAATTCATGATAGGGATATGAATGAATCCAATTTGATCACATATTACTTTGATAATAGTGATCATTATTCCCAAGAAAATCCTACATTGTGAAATCCTCCATAGTGAATATAACCCTCATGGTGTCTATAATCATTATTCCTCTCATAATGATCATCCCTATCTTTAAAAAACTGGTGAAACCTATTTAGTTTCTCATGCTCAACTTGTATTCCTATGTATCCATATATCCTACCTTGCCAATTAAATGAGCCACAGATACTCTAATTATGATCCTATTAATTTTATGTCTCAACCTCTCCTCATTTGTTCCACATCCTCTATGATTCTAATCATTTTTCCTTATATAGTCTCCAAGTGATGGGAGGTGGGAACCCATATATGGGCCTCATATTAAGTTTAATACCTAATCATATCATCTACTATATAGATACCAACAAATAGGATCATCCAGAAATGTAATATCATACATAATCTTAATCTAAACGCCTCATGTCAGATTCTCCACCTTCTTTCTATAAATACCTCAAGTAAACATTCTCTTTATGGTTTCTTCAAATGAATTTTTTTTAGATTCACATATTAGATTCTTTAAATTTAATCATTTGAGAATCACTACTTAGTGAATAGAAATAATTTACCTAATTAACATGTTATGATAAAGGAGAAATGGATTCCCATTTTAGAACCCTATAAGAACCCATTTCTATGTACCTTTTAGATATTAGTCCTAGCTTCTTGACATTATGTTTCTTATAATATAGTAAACTCCAAATTAATTTAAACCTCTTGGAAGAATTTATGGATATATAATCATAAAATCAACCACTATCATAGTTTTATCATGAAATTAAAATATATGACATATCTCATTAAATAGAACTAAACTATGTGGGTTTTGATTACCTTCACATGGATATATATGAATTCACTCTTAGTGGATTGATCCCTACTCCATAACACCTACCACATTCATTAATAAGAGTCCAATTCCTTAATATATGGTGGTAAATTCAATAGTGCTGACCTATATATCATAAAACTATATAGTAATGAAATATTTGGATTAAATGAGATATTATATAAACTCCTTGTGTAGTTCCCTCCTCAATTCAGGTTTTTAGTCAATTTATTTTCATAAAGATAACTAATATTATTACTAGTAATGATTCATGAACATAAATTAAATCTATAATAGATTCCAAAACGTAGAGATAATTCCCCTTGAGTGATGATCTAACTACCCATCATCTCTAAAAATGTGAAAACTAAAGTATCACTTGTTCATTCCAGCACCAACCATTATTTGGAAAGTAGGCTTGCACTATTTCAAAATATTTGGGCATGATGGCACCCCAAAAACAAATCTTAAACATGATATTAGACATTTATTTAAAAATAAGTTGTTTGAACATGAATTAATATTTTTGATAATACATTAATGTATTTATTGTTAGACTTTATATTCCAAATGGAATGTATGATGAATATACTGCAAGGAGTACAACTCTCTAGCACATTTGAGGAAAACCACAAAGTAGAAATGGTTTCCATAAACCACCAGTCAATGTCAAAGCAATCCTATGTCACAATCCTCACTACAACTACCTCATATTAGAGGCACTGATATATATTATATTAAACTAATATATATTTGAATCATAAATTAGATTGTAATTTTTATTTATTAATAAATGTATGCACTATTTCAACAAAAGTTCTATTTTTTCTTTTATATAAACAAATTAGGTGATGAATTTATAGGATATTACTCTCGTGGATTATAATATATTCATTTTAAAATAATTAAATTTATTCATAAATTATAAAAAACTTATATCACAGTTCAATACTTTAATTTTCCTTTTTAAATTATTATATACATTTATAATCTATTACATATACAGATAAAATTTCTAAAATGTATTTCAAGAATATAAACATACATATTTATCCATTATAGTTATAAAAAAGTGAAAAAATATATTTATATAAATTTTTTAATAACAATTTAATTTACATATATCATAATAAACTAAATTTATGATTTTGGCGACAAGTATAGTGATTTTAAAAAGTCTATGATCATTTATGAATTTTTATTCATAATTTTTATAATGAAGGATAAAATTATTTTTAGAAGTATATGAATAAATATTTGTAGTAACCATGGAATTAAACATTTGTATTTACCGTTGGATGCATTTATGTAAAATTTAAATTATGGATGGAATTTTATATACGGATAGAAATTTAAAATTTAAAATTATTTATTTATTTATGTAGTTATTTATTTGTTATTTTTATATAGAAATAATATTATTTAATTTAGATATGGTTGGAATACAATAGTATAAAGATTTTGTATAGAAAGTTTCCACTAGGTAAATGTGATGAGTTATGAAAATTTTATAGAAATTTTCTGTATGTTTTAATTGGAGTGTCAATGGATTAATTTATAGGGTGTTATAGTAATTATAAAAGTTTCATTATTAGAACAATTAATAACATAGGATGAATTTTTATGAATAAAAAAGGGAAATGCCCTATCATTTTTTCTCTCACTCAAATTACTTCTCCCCACTTCCTTAATTTATATATATCCATTGAGTAAATAATTATACAGTTAATCAATGGTGGTAGGTGAAGGAAAATGAATGAATAATGTAGAACGATGATCGAGTAATGCTGAAACATCAATGATTATTGGTAGGTGACTAGGTAATGTCACATAAATAAATTATTTTAAAGTTATTTTTAATTTAATTTCCATTATTACTTTGTTTTGGGGGTTTCCTAAGCATTTTTTGAGAAATTACTGACTTTTCATGATTTGGGCCAAACTGTGAGCCCAATTCCAGATTTAAAAATAAATTTGGATTCCTTTATAAATCCTTCATTTTTCAACATTTTTCATCCATTTCAATTCCTAATAGTCATCCCCTGACCTATTAACACCGCCAAATTAATTTGGACCATATATAAATCTATATTCCTTGTGGATTTGAGTTTTTATTTAACGGATTGTGCCTGCCCGAAAGTCCATTTCCTGCATTAAAAATATGTTTTGTTTTTTTAATAACTCATTAAATTTTTAAGTATTTTCTGTGCTTCCAACTCTCATCCGAGACCACTTACATAAGTCACGCTCCCAGTCTCTCCTACCCCAATTTAGAGCTCAATAGAAGCACGAAAGTGGGTAAAAACACTCTGGTTTCACAAATCACCCAGATTTGAAGAGGTAAATTAATCCTTTCATAAATCCTTCTATTTTTACTATTTTTTCCCCATTAAAATTCCTACATGATCTCTTATTCCTTTTTCAAACCTCCCTTAAATTTTATCTATTTTAAAATTCAGATTCTGGTGGATGTTGGGTCGTTTTCATCAAGAATGTTTTGGGTAAGTGTTTCTCTCTTTAATTCATTCCTTCTCCTTAGGGTTTCCTCCCTCTTTCATTATGTTCTAAAATTTCCATAAGTAAGGGTTATAACCTAGGGTTTTATTTGGTGTATTTTTTGTTAGATATTGTGGTATAGGGATGGATTTATCTTCCTTGTGGTGCGGTGGTGGTGTGGTTGATGTTTCGTACACAGTTTTGAGGGATTCGACACTTTTGGTAGGTGGTTCCATGTGTAAACAATTATTGATGAGTTATATTGTTGTACTTACTCATTGTTCATATTACTCATAATTGTTTTGTGGTGAGAAAATTTTTTATGATTGATTTGGTTAAGTGTTTAATTTTATAGTTTCATTTTAACTTGAAATTGGGTGTTTTCATGTGTTACTCATGTGGTATTATTTTGGTCTATTTTATAACATATGGAATTGGTTTACTAAATCTTGTTTGTCCTGAAAATTCTAGTTTGGTAATGTATTAGTGTCATGTGAGACTAAAAAGAGGGTTTTTGAATAGGTTTTATGTGTAATACATTGTTATAATTCTTTAGATAATTTTATGAAAATGTGTGTTTTCATTTTTATCTTTGGTGGTATTATTAAAGGTAATTTTATAACACTTTAAAATGGTTTTATAACTGTATATAGGGATTAAAATTATGTTTTGGATAGTAATTGGTATGGTTTTGGTCTTAAATGGGGGTTTTGAAATGGGTTTTGTTGTGAAAGACATATTTAAACTACTTGGGTTCTTTTTATGAAAATTGTAAATGTTTTAGTTGGTTAAAAATTGTAGGAAAAGGGTGAATATGTATTTTTTGGTGTGTGTGTTCACCTATAATGGGTTTTTTAAAGGATAGGTGATTTTTTTAGATGTCAAACATTTTTATAATGTTTTGTAAATTTCTGAAATGTTTTATTAAATTGTGATATTGGGACAAAACTTGTTTGTGGGCTGTTTTGTGTAAGTTTGATGATAAAATGATTTTGAAGGTAAAAAGGGTATTGTGTGGCATGTGTGTGTGGGATGTTATGTGATGTTTATCACCTTATAAATTTTTTATAAAAATATTTAAATGATGTGTTGATGTGTTGAAGTGATGTGAAAAGTTTTGTGGGTTATTTTGGTGTGTTTATGATTTCAAAATGCATTTGAATGAAAGAGTGGATTTTGGGACTTGTGTGATGTACATGTGTTTTGTTTGGTGAATATGTGATTTGGAAATGATTTTTGCATGTGAAAATTATACTTCTTGTCTTGTTCAACTTGTTTGAGCACAAGAGGGAAACCCGGGTAGCTAGGTGGGTGGACGTGTACTAGTATGCTAGTGAATCCGTGGGGTTTAGCCTCAATTTCACTTAGCAATATTGACGCTTACAACTCTAACTAAACTGTGATGATGATTATTGGGGACCACTAGGTTATGTGTATGTTCCATACTAGTGTCTCGTGCATGAGAATGGATATTTGTGACAGTTACTCTCACCGAGATACGAGGTACCTAGGACCCACAGCTAGCTAGTGCCTAGGAGTTATTTCCTATTGCTTGTGCTCATTGGATATTTTTATACACCATCGGCATATGGTATATTTGGCTAGAAAATTCAGTAGAATTGGCATTTATTTTAAAATTGTTGATTCTTTAAATTAGCCCAATTTTAAACTTATTTTTTTAGTTTCATCTTTTAGAAATTGTAACTAGAAATTAAATATTTTTGAAAACATTCATGCTTTTCGTCCTTGAATGTTTATCACATGGAATATAATAGTGGTGGTATCCTACTAGGAATTGTATCACAACTAAGTAGACATTGTTATTTTTATTGTCAGAGGTTGGGTACAATTTTAGTGCCAGTGGTTCGGGTTCTAACAGGTTCTTGGTGGTGAAGTCTTGCGGGGATGGCTTGAGGGCGGTGCCTCATGCCATGTGGACGTTCTTGGGCTGACCTTATTTGGTTTTGTACCTTTTTAATGGTCTTTAAACATAGTTTTAACATATGTAATTCATTTCTGAAATTTTGTAAAAGACGGTTTTAGTTGAAAAATCCAGATTTGTTTTATTGGGTTCGTTTGTTGTTTAATGTTTATAAACTCAGGTAAATCGTTCCCAATTCTCATTATATGATACCCAGGCACTTGTGCCAGCCCGTGGGGATTGGGAACTCCCTTCAGGCCTTATCATCAGCTGGGTTTGGTGTCAGGTTTGGTGGTGACCAGATTTGGTTTGTGACAGATACATTCATATATTTTTAATCTATGTGAATTAATTATATATTTTTACTCTATAATTAGAGGAAAATTCATGAAAATCCTTAAAAATAATTATATTTCTAATATGTAAAGAAATTAAATAGATAATAAATATTTAAATTTATAAAAATGATATATACTGGTGCAATAGTAATTTAATAGAGGAAATTTTGATGTGATCAATTATTCATAATAGAAATATAGAATTATAAATATAATAAATTATTTTATTGATAAGTTGGACTATGTTTGAACATATATATTTAATTATGTGGTTATTCTATAATATACATGAAATTAATAAATCAATAAATTAATAAATTAGACTCATGATATATTTTTTAAGATAAATTTGATGGTGAATGTAAGATATGAAAATTTTAGGAAATTTTAATAAACCCTATGATAGAATATTTTATCCTAGTTTAATGAAAATATTTTATATTTCTCTATGTGATGTTAAATATGTGTTAAAGACATTTTAAATATGGATAGTTTCACTACCTAGAAGAAACCACTGATGATTACCATTTATTTTATGAGAAAATATCAAACTTGGGGTTCATTATAAGTGGAATAAAGGTCATTCCACTTTTGTTAATCATGGAAATGTATTCAATAGATTATTCATGGGTCATTTAACTTCACACATAATGATTTCAGTTTTCCTCGGGAAATGTTGAAATAGTCTATGTATCATTACCCCTTATACATCTTAACAGTTATTCTATATATAACTTATATGTTTGTTATAGTATTCTAGTAGGGTTCCAAAATATATAATTATTATTTAAAACTACATAAAATCAAATGATAAACCTCCATATTTATGTTGTTTATTTTTATGGTGGTATGAATGTATATATGTGTGTTTAGATTGAATTTGTCTATTATAATATTATTTATAACTTTTATACAATTGTTGATAAGAAGTTCAAACATAACAATTTGGTGAACCAAATATATTTTGAGTGGTTATATTGATATTTTATTTAAATGGCCTATATTAAGGATAATGTATGTGAGAGAGTATTATAATATCAATGATGGTAAATTTTCTCCCAAGATATTTTATTATAGTGGCAGAGGAGATAGATGATAGAAGGGTTTGTAAGGGTATGAATCTAGTTTAATATATATATTTGTGTGTGTGTGTGTTTGTGTGTGTGTGTGTGTGATATAATGGACAATGTGGGTATAAATCAATTAAAAATATAATAATTTGATAATAAAATATATTTTGAAGGTATAAAACTATTATAAATTCATTATGTTAATGATCAAAAAATAGATTGGGTATAGATGCATTCAAAATCAAATGGTTTTTCCATTAATAAATGGATTTATAGGTTTTGATAGTGAGTGGATTAAGAGTATTTTATCATTACATTAATTTTATTTTAATGGGAATATTTTTATAATTGTACCAATAATTACATGGATTTAACATAACATATAGATATTTACAAATTATATTATAGAAAATTACTTCACATATCCCCTCTCCCATGATGTGATGATGTGGGTGGTTTAATAATGAATATTATTTAATAATTTTTATAGTTTTTTAATTTTTAAATGGTCATAATATGTTTGAGATATGTGGTGAGTTTTATTTGAACTTATAGTGAATAATCAACTTGTGAATAATCTATGGGGGACTTCTTGAAATAAATTTCTGCGTGAGTTATACTAAATGTATACATGTATCCTCTAAATGTGTGTGTGTTCTATTCAAAATTTATATTTTATAATCAGAATTATAGACTTATCCTAGGATGGATAAATAATTGTATAACCTTTTTTGACTTCATTCATTGATGCATTATTATTATTTATTCTCAAATTAACATGACCATTTTGTTAAAGAACCAATTAACATAGTGTGAAAAAGTTACTTTCTTCTAGAGTATTTTATTTTTTATTTTTTCTTAAGTTATAGTTATGTTATGTTTTGTGTTTGTTTTATCTATCTTGACTTAGGGATTTATATCTATGTATGAAATTTATTCTTTTAATTATAAAGTTTTTATTAATTTTTTTTGTAATATCTTTTGTGGACATAAATTTTTTATTTAATAGTAAATTACTTCCATTCAAGTGATAACACCACTAACACTAATAGTCAACCCATGGAAAATCAATGATAGGATTGTTTTTTTATTTGGTGGTCTCATTCCAAGACTAGGTAGGGTTATTATGGGTAAAATTCATGATAAAATGGTATCATTAATAATATTTTTTTCAGACTCGTGGTGGGATTTTTGTTTTAATAATCAAAAATCTTGCCAATTTATAAATCCTGATAATACACTTATTGTTTTTTAAGTAATTATAATCATGTAAAGAAATATTTATAAATGAATAAAATTTGTCACATGGTATAATACATTTTGATAAGTCAATACATTATGGATATTTGTGTTTCAATATAGTTACAAGTGTATATTTACATGTAATTATGAATTTCACTTAATATGGTATTGTTCTATATAAGACAGACACATTTTCAGTTTTTCAAAGTCTCTAACACTGATTGCTTCGAAGAAGATACTGATGGCTGACTCACTGATGAGGACTCACCAATCGAATAAAACACTCATGTCAGACTTTCCGATATAACAAACAACACACGGATAGACAAGTCACCAATTATCAGTCACACTGATAGTTCAAGTGACTCATCGATAGGAGACTCGCCAATGGACGATGCACTGATAGTTCAAAGAACATACTAATAAATGAGTCACAGATGGGTGATGCACCGATAGTTTAAAGGACTTATCGATAGATGAGTCACCAATGGGAAACACACTGATAGTTCAAAATGAGTCACTGATGATGACTCACCCATGCCCAGACAGACTGATAGTACAAATGACTCACTGATTCCCAAAGTCACAGATACCGATGAAAAGGACTCACCGATACTGAGAGTCACCAATGCTGACAGACCAATGTTGATAGACTGATGCTAATGACTCACCAGTACTTCAGACTCACTGATATTCATAAAAACTATTTTTTTATTTCATTAATTCATATTTATATTTAATTTTAATATTAAGATAAATTAATGCTTCTTCCATTATTTAATTTTTCTTGTAGGATATTCAGATGATAGTGAGAGGTACATGCACATGGGGAGATCATTATGTATGATGCAGATCAAAGTATAAAAGAATTAACAGATGTATCATTAATATTCATAGAGAATATCAGTAAGAAAAATAAATCACATAAAAGAGAAGAACACTTCAAACTATAGAGCATACTTCAAAAACCCAAGAACTCAAAATAAAGAACACATGGGGAGATCAAGAACTCAAGAAAAAACTGCTAAACTTACTTGAACATATTTCAAACAAGAATTTGAAAATCTCATATACCATGAAGCCAAAACACAGAGGCTTCGAAACTCTATTTTGGAGTCAACATACAGAATAAGACTCGAACATCAATTCGGCTACATCTGACGAGTCCAGATCTCCACTGCATATCACATAGAGCATTCTAAACCTTACTCTACATCATTAGCTCTTTTGTGTTCATTTCTTTTCATTTATGATTAGTGTGTGTATCTTTCAGTTACACACACTGAATCATGTGCATAACTGGAGGATACATGAAATCCTCATTATTACACACTATTTATCCAATTGTATCCCATGAAGAACTCTGGAAGAGGTTGTGTATGGATTTCTTGTTGTTTTCCCACTATGAACTATGGTAGAGGTCAAGTGTGATCTGGACATCCTTTTGTGCTATTGTGAACCCCGATCCAGGGTGTGGATCAAACTTGTTTATTAATTTAAAATGTTTCGTGGTAGGTGATCACCAAGTGGAGAGGACTAAGTCTCATCTTGAGACCGAACCGCTTGTTTTAAATTGGGTTGTGATTATCATTATTTTATTTTACTATGTTTTATAAAAAATTTAATTCCAACAAAGTCAAACTCTGATAGTTATTTTAGCAAGTTATTATAATAGTTTTGAACCTATAGGTTAGTTTTAAAAGTTATATTAATCTTTATGTTAGTATACATGAGAACTAATCAATATTTTTAGAAATTAATTGAACATTAAGGTCTCTTATAAATTCCCTACAAATTGACTTAGATTATATTTTAGTCATGGGAAATTTTTTAAATAGCCAATATTTATCATGAATTTTTATAGATACTCAATTCACCCCCCTCTTTAGTACTCTACTCCAACCAACATTTGGTATTAGAGGAATTAGGAATTTTTTAGTATTCAAAGATTTTTCAAACGTTTTCAACTGTGATGATTGTTTTATTTCAAAGATCTTAAAATTTCTGTTAATAGTAAATTTTTATCTCTTTGAAATATTTTCAAAATTTTGTTATGGAAAATAGATTATAAGGAGATGCTACAAAAGACCACCTTTTTTCAGTGGAACAAATTTTTATCAGTGGATGCTTAAAATGAAAAAAAAACATTAAAAAGACATGGGATTTGAAATATGGATTTCTATTGAAATTAAATATGCAATCCTTGAAACTAATAGAAACACATGGGATGAATCTACCAAGACTGCCTATAAAAATAATTTTAATGCAATGAATTCTCAATACTTTGAGCTAGTAGATGAAGAAATTAATCACATTTATGCCTGTAAAACTGCTTATGAGATTTGGGACACTTTTTCTATTTCACGTGAAGGAACAACAAATATGAAAGAGATATGATTAAATACTTATACTATTAAATATGAAAATTTTAGAATGAATCCTAATGAATATATTTCTGATATATATCTCAGGTTCTTTGAAATTGTGAACACCATTATTTCTTTTGAAAGAGTTGGCACAACAAAGGAGCAGATCGTGAAGATTCTACGATTCTTATCAGAGAGATGGAGAGGGACATCAGTATCTATAAGTGAATAATGAGACATTGATAAAATTCTAGTGAAAGAACTAATTGGAAAATTAATGATGTATGAAGAGGAAATAAAGGTGAATAAATAGGAAGAATAGATGAAGATAAAATTTGTATCCTTCAAGACCACCACTTCCAAAATAAAAGACAAAGAGAAAGTTCAAGATTCTGTTGAGAGAACAATTAGTGAAGAATCAGATTCAAATAGTGATGAGAAAATGGATCAACTAGCCAAGATATTCAGAAAATTTTATAGAAAGAAAAATTTATTCAAGAAACTGAACAATAAAGGAAAGTAATAAAAAAAGAAAATTTGAAGAAGGATTGGAAGAAGCCTCAAATATTTGTAGAAATTGGTTGCTATGAATGCCAAGGGAGAGGGAATGTCAAAGCTGACTGTCCTAAATTAATGTATAAAAACATGTACTATTATAAAGATAGAAAACACAAGAAAGTAATGAAGCCAACTAGAGTGCATCCGAGGATAGCTCCAGTGAATCTTCTTCTTCTCAGAAAGGGAAAGAAGATATGGAAAAAATGTGCTTTAAGAAAAATTCCTCATATGTACTCCTAAACTCCCCTTTATCTGATGACTATTATTCTGGAGAAGAATCCGAATATGAAAATATTAAAAATGAAAAATTGGTCGAGTGTTGTAATGTGTTAGAAGAAACTTTAAATGAACTAAATGATAAGTATAAATCATTAAATAAAAAGTATCCAGTATCTACAAATATTAAATCTGAACTTATTGTTGAGAAATAAAAAAAATGCACAACTGCTAAAGAAAAATAATGACCTAAAGTTATCTAATTATCAATTAAAGAAGGATGTGGAAAAGTTTAACAATGGTAAAAATACACTTAATCAATTACTTGGTGAACAGATAGATCCAAGGTATACTACTGGAATAGGATATCATCCAGGATAATGAAATTTATCTAAAACACATTTTATAACTAATTCTAGAAAATCTGATTCTCTGTCCAAAAATCAATTTTTTACTGTAACTTCAAGTTCTGAAAAATATTTTCCTACATCAATTTTTCCAAGACCAAATAAATTTTATTTTTCAAATAATTTACATTCTAACTATAATAAATCAATAATACAATTGTGGGTTCCTGAAGATTTTATTATTAATATTTTTGGACTGAGAAAAATACAGGAACCAAAATATTTTTTTGGATGAATTATTTTGTAGGTAAACTGCCTAAAGAATTCTTGTAGAAAACTTTAGTACTTGGATAGTGGTTTTTCAAGATAGATGATAGGATATTACACAAGCTTCAAGAATATCGTCAATATTGATGAATTAAATGTGATATTTGGTGACAATGTTAAAGGAAAAAATCATCATTTTTGGCCAGATTAGTAACCCTAACTCTATTTTAATTTCCAATATACTTTATGTTGATGGATTAAAATATAACTTTCCTAGAATATCACAACTGTATGATGATGGATTTAATGTCACATTTTAAAATGACTCATTCCATGTTATTGATTCCAAAAATAACTTAGTTTTTATTTATATTAGAAATGATAATCTACATGCTATAAATTTAGACACACTAGTGTCACAGAATGTTTCCTCCCTAAGTGACTCTCACAAAGATTCTTGGCTCTAGCACAGAAGATTATGAAATTTTTATGTAAACATCCTTAATAACATGACTAGAAAAGGTTTAGATAAAGGCCTTCACAAATTAGAGTTTCTACAAAATAGAGTGTGCAATCCTTTTCAAAAAATAAAGCAAAACCAAATTTATTTCAAACAAAAGAAATAAGTAACTACTTCTAAACCTATAAAGTGTGTTCACATGGACTTGTTTGGACCATCTAGAGTCTCATGTGTCAATAGTAAGTACTATATTTATGTTCTTGTAGATGAATTCTCTAGGTATACTTGGACCTTCTACTTAGCTCACAAAAGTGAAACTTGATCTCTTTTTACTAAGTATTCTAGGATTGTAGAAAATCATAGTGGATTTAGAATTGTATCTATAAGAAGTGAACATGGCCGTGAGTTTAAAAATCAAGACTTTGAATCTTTTTTCTCACAAAATGGCTATAGGCATAAATTCTTTGCCCCTTGGACATATCAATAGAATGGTGTAGTGGAAAGAATAAATAAAACCCTAAATAAAATTTCCTGAACTATGCTCAATGAATATGACCTGCTGATTTATTTTTAGGCTGAAGCTACTAATACTACTTTTTATATAATAAATAGAGTCTTACTCAAACCTATCCTTAAGAAAACTCCTTTAGAGATATGGAATAATAGGAAGCCAAAGGTAAATTATTTTAAAGTGTTTGGATGTAAAGTTTATATTATTAACTATAAAGATAATATAGATAAATTTTCCTCTAAAAGCGATGAAGAAATATTTCTTCTATATTCAACATCAAGAAAAGAATATTGAGCCTTTAATAAAAGAACCAAATGTGTGGAGGAATCGGTGCATATCATGTTTGATGAAATAGATCCACATGAACCTAATACCTCACTAGGGAATCTTTAATAGGATATGTCCAATTTGGACATTATTGAAAAACCCTATAACCACCCTATAAAGGAGTCTGTTAAATAATATAGTACTGGAAATTCCTCAGATTCTAGCCATAATGAACCAGAACCAAGTGGTGAACCTGAAGTAACTTTCCCTACTTTTATTATACCAACTAGAACCCTTAAGAACAATCCCTTAGATGTTGTAGTAGGAGATTTATATAGAGTAATACAAACTAGAGATTCTTTGATAAATTAGGTTGAACATCAAGCATTCTTGTCACAACTTTAACCTAAAAATATCAATGATGCAGTCAATGGTGAATTTTGAGTGATGGATATGCAATAAGATCATAATTAGTTTCAGAGAAATCAAGTCTAGAAGCTTGTTGATAGACCAAAATATTCTGTGACCATAGGAACAAAATGGGTGTTTAGAAATAAAGTAGATAAAGCTGGAAATATAGTTAGAAAAAAACATAGATTGGTTTAACAAGGTTATAATCAATAAGAGGGAATTGATTATGAGGATTCTTTTTCACCATTATCTAGGCTTGAATCCATTAGAATCTTACTAGCCTATGCAGCACACTTGGATTTCAAAAATTACCAAATAGATGTACAAAGCGCATTCTTAAATGGGTATATAATTGAGTATTTTTTTATTGAAAAACCCCCTGGATTTAAAAATACACATTATCTAAATCATGTTTTCAAATTAACTAAATCATTATATGGTTTGAAACAAGCTTTAAAATATTGGTCTGATAGGTTATGTAACTTTCTAATTTCTAAAGGTTTTACAAAAGGAGTTTCATATTCTACTTTATTTATAAAAATAATTTCTAAAGATGTTTTAATAGCTCAAATATATGTACTTGATATTATTTTTGGATCTTCTAAAAATTATTTATGCAATGATTTTTCATAAATGATGTAAAGTAAGTTTGAAATGAGTTTGATGGGTAAACTTAAATATTTTCATGGATTTGAAATATTTCAGGAAAAATAAGGTATTATTATAAATCAATGTAAATATACTAAAGATAATTTGAAAATATATGGAATTGATGGAATTAAGAGTAGTGAAACACCTCTGAGTTCTACATGTAATTTTTATCATGATGAAAATGGAAAATCTATTGATCAAACCACATAAAAAAGAATTATTGAAAGTTTACTCTACTTAACTGCTAGTAGGACATATATCATGTTCAGTGTGTGTATGTGTAAAAGATTTCATAAAAACCCAAAAGAGTCATATTTAACTGATGTTAAAATAGTTTTCAAATACCTCAAATATACAAATAATTTAGTATTTTTATACCATATATAACAACCATTTGATATGGTTCACTATTCTGATACTGAATTTGGTGGGTGTAAGTTAAATAGAATGATCACCTCTAGAACATGTCACTTTTTGGGGAATATAAAATTTCCTAGTGTAGTAAAAACAAAAAATTTGGTTGCATTATCAACTGATGAAGCAGAGTACATTGCTGCTGGTAGTTGTTGTGCCCAAATTTTGGGGATGAAACACACTTTATTGGACTATAGATTTCAATTCAAACATTTACCCATAAATTGTGATAATATAAGTGTTATTAACATTTCTAAAAAACCAATTTATCATTCCAAAACAAAACATATCGATGTAAGACATAACTTTTTAAGAGACCAGTATCAAAAAGGTGACATAACTCTTGAGTTTATAGGGACTGAGCATCAACTTGCTGAAATTTTTTCCAAACCCTAAAACTCTGAGGGAATGATTTACATCATACATGAACTAAGAATGATAAATTTATAACTAATATCCAACCTTATCCTCTTATAAAAATATATTTTCCAATGACACTGATCACTATGACACCGATCAGGTGAAACCGATTGCATGAAACTGATCATGTGACACCAATCGGGTGAAACCGATCAGATGAAACTGATCATGTGAAACCGATTAGATGAAGCTAATCCGATGAAACCGATCGTGTGAAAACAATCAGGTGAAACCGTTTAGAAGAAACTGATCTTGTGAAATCGATTATATGAAACCAATCAGATAAAACCGATCAAGTGAGATCGATACCGTTAGAGTGAAACTGATACCGATGGAGACTTTTTAGTAAATATATTTGTATGTATACTTTATGTAAAGAGGCATGGTTTCATTAGTTTTTATTTTACCCTTATACAATTTTATGGTTTTATGAAGAACAATCCCTAAATGATAAAATTAACTCAATCCACATTACTTATAAACTTTGACCTATCACTACCCACTCAACCTTTGAACCTTCGACATTTTGACTTCCTTCTTCAAACCCTAACCTTCAATATAGATAAGAAATAGAACATGATGGAAGGACCAAGTGAATAATCTTCAGCTAAGCATCTGAAATTAGAATCAATCTGTTCTGAAAGCCTTGTGAATCCACAGTTAGAAATCTTCTTAGTAACTCCTGAGAAATAAGTGTCTGCTGAATGGTTATTACCAAGAACGTCTCTCTTGTTGAAAATTTTGGAATCACAGTGGTGGATTCGATAGTTTCCATGAATGAGAGACCTTTCTATCCAATGATGGAACACCAATTTTACATCTACATGGAAGTGTTTTTGGAATAAGATGAGGAGCTCTGATGAAGTTAGTGGTAAAGGAAAAGGAAATCTCATTTTCTTCAAAGGAGTGGGCCGAATGCTTAGAGATACCTCCTGAGGAAATTTTCATTGAATACCAGGGTAACATTCCACCAAATTCATATTTATTTTATTATGAAAATACATTGAAATAATTGACTATAAATGAGTATTCAAGCCTGTTGAAACTTCAGAATTAGATGGAGAGGCCAGAATTCTTTTCAAGTTTATCCAACACCAAATCTGTGCAAGGAAGGGAGATTTTCCATCCTTAAAGTATCAGGATGTGTTCTTGATTAATTTATTAAATAATGAGGTGAAATTAAAACTATTTAGGTACCATAGGGTACACATTTGTGAGATGATATAACACTATAAAAACGTAACCTGTTTATATTACCCAATGATTATCTATGCAATGTTGAAGAGGCTAAGATGTTTAGAGGATAGAGATAAGGTGATTACTACATGTAGTGGTTTCTGTCTACACAAATATATCTGTGAAAGGATGAATATCATTTTGAACCCATGGAATAGAATGTGGGTAGAATATGAGGAGAAACTATATGAGGATTATAATTATATAGATCATCCTACCAGACCAAGGGATCAAGATAATCCAGGTCTTAAACCTAGTGAGTAAGTTGTGTATTCAGATGATGAACAAGATAAGACCAATCTTCCAAGAGAAGAAGGGTCTCCTGAAGATGATATGAGTTACCCATATATTGTTGAAAGTCCTAATGAAATTTCATATTGACCTATAAGTCCACCACTAAAATTTCATTCTCATGAACCTTTATTCGATGATGGATATGAGGAAGGGACTAATGTCTCTGGAGTTAAGGGTTATATAAGAAATACTGATGATGATGATGAGGATGATGAGGAGGAGGAGGAGGAGGATGGTGAACATGGGAGTGACTCACTAAATGCATGATAATAATATGTTAGTTCTAGTGGGGAGTCTGTGCATAGAGATGATGATGAGGCTGACAGACTAAATGATGTTGATCTTGATGGACAGCATGTTGTTGATCATGGTGGACATGATGATGGAGATGTTGGAAATGAGGATAGACATGGCCGCCTTGATGATTCTCAAGAAATCATTTAGGAACGTGCTAATACTATGTCTTGAGGACAAGAAGAAGAAGAAGAAGCTCAGAATAAGGAAGAGACTCAAATGAAAAGAGTAAGAATTGATACAGTGGTGCCTAGAGATTGTATTCGTATTGGTGAGTGGAATATAAATATAGGATATATACTATTTGGGATAGATTATTATTCATATGAGTATATGGTAGATCCTCCTGCTCCACAAGATGATGTGGAGCTTATTGCTCCTAGTTCACCTGTTTTACCTACCAGTGATTAGTCGGTTGTACCTTCAGTGCCTAGTGACAATGTCTCCAAAGTTGATCTCGAACAATTCAAAGATAATATATGTGAATCTGTGAGATTATCAATTGGATTCAGAAATAAAGCTTATAATTCTATGAGTATTTTAAAGGTAGATGTTGCTTGGATTTCATGAATAGTAATTCAAAAAATACAGCCCAATATAATCACTGTATCTAAAACCATTGTGAGAAATAATTCAATGGTGAGAGAAGAAATGAAAAAATGGGTCAAGAAATGTTTTCCCTATCCAATGTTTTTAAAACCACACATGGTGGTGTTATTGAGGTTATCTAGGAAAATTATTACACATCTACTAAGTGATGATTTGAAAATTTTGAAAGAGGATCTTGGAATATTGATTTCTGGGGCATTCAGTTCTTTTGGTACAAGGCCTACTACTGATATGGAGTCCCTTAGGATAGTGATAAGAGAAGAGATCAAGGTTCTGCAAAATAATTCTGATAAATATACCCCTTACAAAGTAAAAAAAGAAAAGTGACCTTGTTTATAGCAAGGTGAGACAATGTACAAATGAGGCCTCTGCTGTTCAAAACGATATTTTGGACAATGTTGACAAGTATTTTGATAAAATATACACCAAGAAAGATCACAATAACAACTTTAAGTACTTTTCTAAGAAACTCAAGATACCACTAGTGACTGATTAATTCAAGAGGTAAGTAATCTATTAGAAATATTTTACACCATATTTGGAAAAGATCATGTAAAATAAGGAGGATTTTGAAATGTCTATGCAGTATGGGGGTGAAACCATCAATGATTTTATCTAACTTTTTAAGACCTACCTGTATGTACTGGCTGAAGCTACAGTGGTCCCTTTATCTGTTTCCATCGGACCTCATTCCCTACCTCCTACTCAGATGACAATATGTAAAGATTTATCTCAAGTTAGGCCAGTTATCCAAGAGCAGCCTCAAAGTTGTGTTCTATCAGAGCAGAGACCAAGCCTTGGAGATAATGTTCCTACTTTCATTGCCATACCTGGTGCAACCCTTTGATTATCCCTTCTTACATCTACAACACCACCTCCTGACCCTACTATTAACCCTTCTAAAAAAAGAAATCTCCTCAACATTCCAAGGCATAGCTATGGATCATTCTGTGATAGGTCTTTGTACTGTTATTTTCGATGACTTCCTTTTGATGGTTGTACTCTTTTGTAATTTCATGAATATCAATTTGACTTCCATGTGTTTCAAGTTTCTTTGTGTTCTTTTTCTTTATCATTTCTCATTATTTTCATGTTTTTTCTAATCCCAAAAGTGTGAGAAATATATGGATGGATTAAACTCTTAACTTAATGGGGAGCCTAACTATGGAATAAGAAAAATGGAATGTAATCAAAATAATATATATATATATATATATCCCAGCTATCACTAAGACTGTTCTAATAAAAATTTTGTGTGGGAGAATAAAAGGAAAGAACTTATAGTTATGTTGACCATTCACACTTGATGTTTGGTATGATAAGTCAAGTAATTATGATTAATCAACATCATGTATAAATCAGTTTTTCTATGATTTGTGATTTTAAAAAGGGTGAGATTGTTGTACCACTAGTGAGATGGTTATTTTAATAATCACAAATCATGACAATTTAAAAATCTTGATAATTCACATATTATGTTTTAAGTAATGATAATCATGTTAATAAATATTTATAAATGAATATATTATGTCACTTGGAATAACACATTTCAATAATACAATACATTATGGCTATTTGTGTTTCAATATAGTTACAAGTGTATACTTACATGTAATTATGAATTTAACTTAATCTGGTTATATTCTGTGTAAGACAAACACTTTGTAAGTTTTTCAAAGTCTCTGACACTGATTGGTTCGATGAAGACACTGATGGCCGACTCATTGATGAGGACTCACCGATCAAAGTAGACACTGATGCAAGACATACCGATAGAACAAACGACACCCTAATGGACAAGTCTCTGATTGACGGTTACACTGATAGTTCAAGATACCCACTGATAGGCGACTCACCGATGGGAAATGCACTGATTATTCAAAGGACTTACTGATCTGCGACACACCGATAGTTCAAAGGACTTACTGATGGACAATTCATCGATGGGAGACACACTAATAGTTCAAAATGAGTCATCAATGATGACTCACCGTTTCTTAGATAGACGGACATTACGAATGACTCACTAATGCCCAGAGTCGCTGATACTGATGAAAAGGACTCTCCGATAGAGAGTCACTAATGTTAAGATACCGATGTTGATAGACCAATGCTAATGACTCAACGATAATTATGACCCACTGATAGTCATAAAAACTATTTTTTTATTAATTAAAATTTATATCGAATTTTCATATTTAGATAAATTAATGATTCTGAAATTATTTAATGTTGATTGTAGGATATTCGGAGGAAAGTAAAAGGTACATTCATGTGGGGAGATCATTATGTCAGTAGGAGATCGAATTATAAGATGAATTTCCAGCTGGATCATTTATATGCATAGAAAATAGTAGTAAGAAAAGAAATCACGTAAAATATAAGAACTCTTTCACCTCTCTGGCATACTTCCAAAACCCAAGAACTCAAAATGAAGAACACATGGGGAGATCAAGAAGTCAAGATAGACCTACTTATATGACCTAATCATCTTTCAAAAATGAAGTTGAACATCTCATACTCCTAGAAACCAGAACATAAAGACTTTAACACTGTATTTTGGAGTCAAAATATATAATATGACTCAAACATCAATTCGACTACATTATACCTGTCCAGAGCTACCCTGCATATCACCCAGAGCCTTTTAAAACTTACTCTACATTTTTAGCTCTTTTGTGTTCATTTATTTACGTTTCTGATCAGTGTATGTATCATTCTGTTACACACACTGAACTCTTTTCATAACTAGAGGATACTTGATATCCTCAATCTTACACTCTATTTATCCATTTGTATCCCACGATGAACAGTGAAATATTTCATGTGTGACCTTCTTGTTGTTTTTTCCATTAAGAACTGTGGTATAGGTCAACTATTACCTAGATAGCTGTGTGTGCTATTGTGAACTCCGTTCCAGGGTGTAGATCAAAATATTTTATTAATTTAAACTAATTTTTGGTAGGTGATCACCAAGTGGAGAGGAATAAGTCTTAGCTTGAGACTGAACCTCTTGTTTTAAATTTTTTTGTGCCTATTTTTATTTTCTTTAACAATTTTTTATAATAAATTTCATTCAAGACAAACTCAAACTCTGATAGTTAGTTTATCAAGTTTTTATAACATTTTTTAACTCGTATGTTAGTTTCAAAATTTATATTAATCTTTTGGTTATTATAGCTGAGAACTAATCAATGTTATGAGAAATTAATTGAACATTGAGGACTCTTATAAATTCACTAAAAAGTAGCATATATTATATTTTAATTGGAGGAAATTTTTTAAATAGCCTATTTTTAAAAGAAAATTTTATAGATACTCAATTCCCCCCCCCCTCTTGACTACTCTATTCCGACAAACAATTTTTATGATCTTTTTTTGAAAAATGAATAGGTTAGGATTAAATAGATTCAGTATGATAAAATTATTATTAAGCCTAGTATATTATATGGTCTAAATACTTTTTTTCCCACCAAGAGATCCTATGATTCTATTAAAAGACTCTTATTAAATATGGACCATTACTAAGAGATTGTGTACTAAAATCAAGGTATCATTATATGTTAGGTTATAATAATCTTTTTTTTTCAAAATGATTTTATGTGTTGAGTATATGATATTGTTTTATAAAGTAAAAATATTGGATATTAATATAAAACACCCTCTTATATCCTTTGATTAAATTTATTTATCTATATGTAACTTTTTTATTTATAAATTTCCTTCCTAAAGTTCACCTAGAGATGGTAAAAAAACTACTAAGCTAGAATATTTATAGATGGATCCTAATTATGAATTTTTTTAAGGAATACATACATGAGTTTTATAAGATAAAGCTACTAAAGTAAGATTGTTCTATATATTGTTGTGAAATTGAATATTGGTTTTAAAATATTTTATTATCTTTATAGTTTATTCAAGAAATTGATGATCTTCGTTTTCCATATGTACTGATTTTTTTATTATAATCTATATTTATATGGTTGAAACATTTATTAGGGAATTATTATGCTTCCATAAAAGAAAGGGAATTGTTTTGGGAGTTATTAATGATTTTTTATTATCCAAGGCTCTAATAGTTGAGTGTTATAAATACTTATTGGTCATTAAGTAGGGTAGTCCCACTATTTGACAATTATGTGTGAGAATCATGGAGTTATTTGGGTACTCATTAGATTTCATGATATAAGAGAGGCTAAGATATCATTATTTACATGATTTTTGAAATTATAAATTAATATATAGTTGTTGATATCTTCTTCTAGTTTTTTATAGAGATATTTTACAATTATGTGATATAAGATAATATACTAAACTCAAAAAAGTTCTAGAATATTTCTTGTAGCGAAGCAGCCTAGGTTGACCCGGCCTATCACCATAGTTGGTACTCTATAATTCCTGAAGCACATTCCTGATTGCCATGATATGGTGTTATGTACTAGGGAATTTAAAATTACTATTTCAAATTTTTTTCAAACATGGAAAACTAAAAAGTCACATACATGAATTGGATGGACACACCAACTAAATAAAAAGGATCAGCAGAAATAAAAATACAAAAAAATAAATAAAATAATGGCTAAATGATGGTATAGAAGCATCATTACATCACAAGTCACAAATAAGACATATACACAATATATTTATAGTCAAAATCTCAAATCTCAAAAGTGAGAAAAAAATACAAAGAGGGAAAAATAAAAAAAAACCCATATTATATTAAAGCCCCAAAACATCCCCACATTTGATAAACTCTATAATACCATGTTTCCTCCATCATAACAACAATAGACAATGGTAATCAAGAAGTTTAATTGAAAATCATAGTTCCCATACCTTTTCATGTGTTTAATAAAACAAGGTTTTCACTTTTCCAATGGCATATGCAGGGTGTAAAATACAAATCTCGGTAGGATACCAGAATGAATAAATGTAAATAATTAATTCATGTAAAAAAAATAAATATCTAGTTTGAATCTCATTTTAAAAAGATAGTTTAATTTTTAAAATTATCTCACTTGAATGTTTTTCATTTTTTAATTCAATTGGTTTTTCTAAAAATAAACTATGTTTCAAAACAAGAGCCAACATGGTTCAAATATAATTGAAATTAAGCCATGTGGAATAACATGTTCAATACACACTAAAAAGGAATAAACATGATCATGAGAATAAGAAACATAATAGTACCAAATAAATCTAAATAGACATACATATAATATATCACAACCAAACAATGAACAAACTTAATTTATGAAAGCATCTAAATCAACCGGTCTCAAGAAATACACATCATGGGATCTAAAAAGTGTCTATAGTAAGGAATATAATGACCATGGTTTTAATTGAAACCAGTAGATAAAAAAAATTTTGTAATCTCTCTATATCTTATTCAAAATCATACTAATTCTTCCCTATAAGCTCACTCAATCTTCTCCAAAACCCTACAACATTACTATTGGGCTTCCTTGGTCCCATGGTTAATATTTATAACATTTTCTCACTTTTACCACATTGTTAACACACCTAGTATTGCAAGAAACATTGGTATGGGCTTCACTACCAATGCAACCTACATACCCAAGGTCTCCCATGTGCTACTCAATTCCAAACATGTAAATACATAATAAGTGTTAAACACAAAATACTTTTAAATGAAATTTATTAAACCAAACATTATCACAACAATGAAATCCCATTATAATGTTAAAAACTCCATAAAAATACTTTTAAAAACACATTTGAAATATTAAATCCAAAAATAATTAAAAAACAAAAAATTAAAGGATTTCGATGGAATAAAGAACTTACATAGAGATACATACTAGAAATTGATTTAATACTTGTCACCATACACAAAACCCACTAGATTTTAGAATAATAGGTCCTCACACCCCTCAAGATAAAACACCAAGGATACAAGAGGAATAAAAAAATAGAAAGGTAGAAATATAAAAGGATATAGGGAGTATCTTCACATAAAATGGTGTAAAAATGAGGGAGAGGACTCTTAAAAATAAAATGGTAATTTTGGAAACATAGATGTTTTTAATAACCAGGATAGACTGCATAATTTGAACACACATTTATGAAAACTATTCTCCAACCATGTGGGAGCCACTATCTTCTGAAAACTCAACATAAATTATTCGTGAGATCATTTCATGTTTATAAAAATAATTCTTGATCTGTGAAAAATGGTAATGTCCCCTAAACATCCCTCTCACATAGCCAACCAAATAGATAGGTAAATAGTACACCAACCATGTGTTTGGTCATCTAATTCCAGAAATTGAGGTTTTTAACATCCAACCCCAGAAGAATCCAATGATGAATAAATAAAAAAACTAAAACATAAATAATATGTAATAGTGACCCGATGGGTGTCACAAACCTCCCCACCATGTCATTTTACCTCTAGAAATTCTTTTGGAATCATCATAAGAGAACAAGTGAGGACATTGATTCCCCACCAAGGATCCACACACTCTAGTCTTGTGGATATCACCACTATTCTACAAATGTAAATAGATTAATTTGAATGATTTACCACATAACCCCTTGTTAAAATAATCCACGATACGAATATGAATTTAAAAAATAGTGATATGATGGTCCAACACCAAATCATCGCACTCTATCACATGAGATGGGTCTAAATGACATTTTTTGAATTTTGATATATAAATGGTTTCATTAATTGAGGTCATTCATGGTGTAAACTCAAAACTATAGACTACCTTCCCCAGAAATTCAATAATAAGAAATTTCCAGACATAACACAACGCTAGATTCCCCTATTTTCTCAAGAAATGGTGTCTTAGTCAAATAGATACATGAATAAACAAATGATAACTAGCCTAAAAATCAAATGAGTAACTACATATAAAGGAATATTATTATTTAAGACTCTCACTTATCGCTTACCTTTTCAAAATCAGTCACACTTTCTCTATTTTCTCGTGGATGAGACTCAATATTAACATAGAATGTTCACCTTCCATATCCAACCATAATGGGGACTGGAAAAAATACCCATAAATTCTTTAAACATGGCCATTATATTTGATTCATGATAACATTTGGTTTAAGAAAAATCATCCTATTTTAGATACCTTTATTATGTATACCTAGAGTCCAGAACAAAAACCCAAAGCATATCATAGAGAGTATGGATGTTCCACTCAGACTAACCATCCATATATAGGTGATAAACTCTACACAAACTCATCATGGTTATAATATCTTCCTCAATTCCCTTTAAAAACTAAGAATTTAAGTGATCATACTAGTTATAATCTATCATTGAGTCTACCCCATGAATCTTAATGACCTTTTGGAAATAAAAATTTTGGGTCTCCTCTACCTTAATTGATTCTCTAATGGGAAGATAATGGTAAAATTTTGTCAAAAAATTGATATAAACCCATATGGTGTCTTTTCCTATAGGTGTACATCGTTGGAAAATCAATAAAACAATATATATTTAATCTCATACACACACTACAATAAGAAGAGTCCATAATAAAACTTTTGGTCTCTGATGAGAAATTTTGATCCTCTAAAAGTTAAAACACTGAGAAACAAAATTAGAAACTAATCAACTTTTCTTTGGCCACCAATACCTACTCCTCATGTTTTAAACATACTCTTTTAACTACTATGTAATAACTAACTTGAATAAAACCCCTTGTTCATCATATATTTCCTCATGTTCAAACAAAACACTAGCCACTTCTAGAATAGAAGAGAACCATCATGAGATCAAGAATAATAACCTAAGATAACTACATAATTTAAAACTTTTTTAGTATAATGATAGTTAGGGAAAAACACCTTCTCACTCTGAACATGATAAATAAGCGAGGGTGTGACTTTAAAACTTCTAGAAAACACCTTCTATCAATAATTTTTCACCCTAAAATCTCTTAATAAAATATAATCATTAAACTTGACTCATTTATGGATTCACAAACAACTAGTATAAAAAATATTACTCAACATATTGGTGAGAGTTTTTACCTTTTTCGGGGTAGAGGATATATATAAAACATGGTTCAAAATATATTCTAACCTGTATCTATTTTTTGAACTTCATGTCCCTCTGTTTAAAGATGTACTATAGGCTCTTATGATTAGAGTAGAATGTAAAACACACAAAAAAAGGTAATAATTCCATGAATTTAATGAATCCATAACATATTCCAACTCTAGGTCATGTGTGGGTTAATTATATTCATGTGGGAATAGCTATCAGGATCCATAATCTACCACATGATCATCTAACGTCACCAAAAAACCCAACCCCACATATAAGGCCTCACAAAACACTACATAACCTTTTCTAGGATGAGGAAGAATCAGAACTAAAGTGGTTATAAAATGAGAAACCAAATATCCTAAATAAATCTTTCACTTATCTCTCTACTAAAACTTTACTGTATTGAAATTCAATGTGGACATGGGGATTCTATCTTGGAAAATTCCTAAACAAAATGTCAATAATACCCATCCAATACCAAAAATATCATGATATCAAGCACATTTTTGGGCCATTCCTAGGGAAAAACTACTTGAATATTTTCTAAATCCACTAAAAACCTTTCATGGAAATTAAATATCTAATGAAATTCACCTTTTGGATCTAAAACTGATATTTAGATATATTTGAATATAAATGATTCTCTCTCAAGATTCTCGAAAAAACCTCCTTGTGGTCTATATGATACTCCTTCATCTTGTAATATACAAATGTGTCATCAAAAACAAGACAATTATGGAGTCCAAATTTAATTTAAGATCTATTTTATCAAGTCCATAAAGTCTATAGGATCATTTATATGTCTAAATGGCATAACCAAGTACTCAAAAATTCAATAACATGCCTGATAGGTGGTCTTTAGAACATCCTCCTCTCTGACCCTCAAACGAGGGTACCCTGATCTGAAGTAAAACATAGAAAAATGAAGAGAAACTATAAGGATATCAAAAATAACATCATTTTTTTAAAAAAAATAGTATTTATTCTTTTCTATCACCAAAATTAAGATTATGATAATGTATGAAAATTAGGAGACTCATGTATTCCATCCTCAAAAATAATACTGGAAATGCCCATAGTGACATGCTAGGATGAATAAATAATTTTCTTTCAAGGTCATCCAAATGATCATTCAACACAATAATCTAATACATAACCATCCTATATGATGGTAAATAAATGGTTCTTGTCTCGATGAGAAGATATAGAGATAACTCAACATCTTACAGGGTTAAAACCTAGAATAATAATCCAAATGAATATTTGGGTACATTTCTATGACCTCTAGAAGATAACCAATGGATATATACCCTACAGAATCATGGAAACCCCTTGAAATATAACATAAGTTAAATCCCATATCTAAAATAATGTTTCATTCCCTCCCTGAACTGAGGTACCACTCCCCCTACAATATGGGAGTTCTCCCTTCATGATGTAGAAATGAACCCTATAATAATATGAATCAATATGAGATTTGAACCTAATAAATAAATACATAATGATGATGATGATATCAAAGTATTCCAGGTAAAACATGAAGAAAATCAACAATACTTCGACATCAGTAATTAAAAAAACACACTAGATACTAATTTTTTTCTCATTATTCCATCCCCAATAGGGTACGAAAATAAATCACAATGGGTATCGTATCCATCCTCATACTAAAATCATTAAGAAACTTTATTTAGATGAATGAATGGGAAGCACCAATATCAAATAAAATAGATTCCATGAAAAAATGAATAAATATTATACATTTCACAATGGTCATCCCAGATTCAATGTCCACTAGTTCGATATCTCAGACAAAAAATATGCCATGACACAATCTCTCCATGATCGTTCTTTATATAGAGAGAATCCCCTTTATCTGAGGGAAAGACCTTACACCCTTAGAAGCATCATATTTTACCTAATAACCCTTATAGGATGAGGAACCAATTCTACTCCCTAGTGGGGGATTCTGGAAAATTTGATAAAGATGACATAGAAACAAAAACTAGTAAGACTTATTTGGAATCATAGGTTAACTAGTCCTGATATGTCCATATATCCCACACTTATAATAGACCACTAGATTATTCCCTGAAGAAATAAATAGTGCTGAATTTGATGACTCGTGATAACTCCTCCAACTACCCCAATGAGGTTCATCATGCTTTTTCTTCATGCCATATAAAGAGATCTAGCTACAACCCATTAAAGGAACACCACATGACATATCTTCTCGACCATCTCTGCCTCCGATATGGATTCCTTATCAACCACCTTAATTTACATTGGTAATAAAATAAGGATAATAATTAACCAGATCTAATCCTTCATGTCAAGTTCATATTGATGAGACTTAGGTAATCATTCATGAGGAGATCAAAAGACACATGAACTAAATCAGAAAAATAAGCACCAAGCCCCAATATCTAATGGTTTCCTAATTCCATTCTCACAAACCCATGTGCCTTCACCACCTATAATATATATTGATAAAACATCAGATAAGAATAAATTTTGAAGGTAGCCCTTGTGAGATCCTCATTCTGCCTATCTAGCACTATGGATTCCCATAATTTCCTACCTGGTCCTTTAAATATATAAGTTGTGAAGACACACTTTGAGGATTCATGGGTATTTATAAACGAAAGTTTTTGCTTGATTCATTTCATCCCATCCTTGGGATTATTGGTTCCCTTATTTTTATGGATGTCTAGTGTATTTTTCTTATTGAACTCATGATCATAGTCAAAAATTAATGTCTAATCTTGGATTCTCTTTTGTCCTGAGTAATATATTATAAAGATCACTGACTCCACTAAATTTGGATCAACTATAGGGATAACTTATGGGAAATTCTCTATTTTTACCTCTCCAAACCTAGATGAGGTCCTTCTTTGAGCCATTTTCTATAAAACAGAATGTAATAAATCATGCAATGCACACATTAATCTCTATAAAAATCAATTAAATAATAATAAACCCTCAAAACCTCAATAAAAAACATGATTTAGTTGATAAAGGGGTTAAAAAATTATAAATTTAATCATTTTTTTACTCTTTATAGTTTGACCACATGGTTATCCAAACCATTCACTAGCCATGAAAAATGGCACTAGAAGACAGAATACCTGTCTGTATAGGATCAGATCGATTACTACTAATTGTGTGCCTAAATTGTTCACATCTTTTTTTCACCCCAATTTTACATAGGAAATTCAAAATAACTCATGGGATCATCCTATAACTCAAAATCAACCTATAAAGGCATCAAACCCCATTAAAACAGCCCATAACTTGGCTCAAAACATAAAAAAAAATCCAACAACTCCCATAGTAACTCGATTTTCAACATGATAAAGAGTTTTTCGTATACTCCTCCACTCTAAAATCTCAACACTCTATGGTACTTTATCTATCCTACCACTAACCACAAATAAAAAATATGTGCTTTGATGGCATTTTTTTGAGAACTAGCTCGATGTTTCCCAACTCTTCACCCGCTCTAACATACCATAAGTTCCAATTTCCAATTCTAATCACCATGATATAGAGATAAGCACTAACACATTAAAAATAACCATTTTTGAATGGTTTATACCATTAAAAATGGGAATGACATGTCCATGAATTAGTTTTCCACACCAATTGAATAAAGATGATAAATACTTTAAAAAATAAAATATAATAAACAAAATAATGGCTATAACTGGATACCAAAACATCATCACTTCACAAGTCACAAATGAGACATATACACATGATACCTATAGTAAAAATGTAAAAAATAAAAAACATGAATAAAAAAAAGGAATTATAAAACATCCTCACTAATAAAAAAACATATCAATATGAACTGAACTCCATGAAATCATGTCCCTCCATCATAACAGCCTCAAATGATAGTAATCAAGAAGATCCAACAAAATGAATGGTTCCCTTTCCATTACCAATGTCATAAAAAATAAGTTATTCACATTCCAAATGTTATATGTAGGGTGTTAGGAATAAAGACCAATGGGACACCTCTATGAATCTTGGGGAGGAATTTTTCCATGAAAACCTATAAATCTAGTTTGAAACTCATTTCCAAAAACATACTCACTTTTTAATAAAATATAAATTGAAGAAATTTTCTCTTTTAAAATTCCATTGGTGATTCTCAAGAAATCCATGATTCAAAGCACAATTTAACAAGGTTAAATTATAAAGGAAATGAATTCACATAGAAAAACATTCTCAATGCACCCTAAAATAGAATATACATGAGCATAAGAATAATAAACATCATACCACTGAATAAATTTAAAATATCATAGACACAAAATATCTCAATAAAATCATACACAAACATAATTCATAATAGTATACAAAAAGCATGGAATAATAAATATACATCTGGGGATATAACTAGAAAGACATGGAATAACCATATGATTAATAGAATCTAGGTGAGTTCAATATGCTCATAATATATCAAGATATTCCTCAGAAACTCACTCAGTATTCCTTGAATGCTAACTCTATCATCCCATATACACTATAACCTTTCCATTGGGTTTTCTTAGTCCCATAGATAACATAATTACCATTGTTTCACTAAGAACACATGTACAACACTCCCTTTCAAGTTAGAAATTTAGTCTAGGTATTCCCTAGTTTATGTAACCTACAATCCTATGGTCTTCCATGTGTAACTCATTATGAAACATATAATGAAATAATAATTTTCAATAAAAAATCCATTTAAAAGATATCTATTATACCAAACATTCCATTAATAATCAAACACCATCATCCAATTAAATCCAATTTTAAAAAAACTTTCAAAAAACTATTTGTGAACATAACATCTCTTTTATGAGTTTTCTCAAGAACAAAACATGAAATTATTCACTTCATTTTTGAAATTGCACATTAAAACACAAAATAAAAAATAAAATCCACTAATTTCATTAATAATTTAATATTAAACAACAATAAACCATTTTTATATCAATTTTATTAGAAACCCCAAAGGGAAAAAATGGAATCAAATGAAATGCATGGAAAAGTGACCATAGATAGAGACACCTACAAGAATTTGATATGAAACTTGTCACCCATGATGAGAATAATTATATTATATAAGAGGAGGTCATAAAACATTTCATGCTAAACCACCATTTATTATATAAGAATATAAAAAAATAGAATGGTATAAAGCTGAAATGGTTAGGTAAGATTCTACACACAAAATAAGAGAGAAAGTATAGAGGAAAATATTAATACTCGTAAGGGAATTTTGGATAGAAGACATGTTTTTAATGACCTGGAAAAATCACATGGTTTGGATTTAAATTTATGAAAACTAGTCACAAAACATTTTTTACCCACTATCTCCCCAATACATAACATGCTCTATTCTAGATATCTTCATATGGTTAGAAAAACTGTGCTCAAGACATGAAAAATGACTTTATCCCCCCAAACCCCTTATTGAATAGACACCTAATGGTAAGGAAAACCATTTTCATGGTAATATAGTTTAAAAAGTTTTTTATTTAAACATCCACTATCTATAAACACTTAAAATAAATAAATAAATACTCAAATAAGATGTAATAATTTCCCAACGAGTCCCTCATTTAAAAATAATGAAATATTAATAGTATAACTAGATGTAGAAGTTCATGATTTTAAATTAATTTATAGTTTATACATATTTGTAGAAACTAGTTTCCAACATGATTAAATTTAACTAATATGGTAAATACACATCCCTCTAGTAGAAACCAAAAAATAAGATATTTCTCTTATATGGGTCCACATTATCAGTTAATTTTATTCCCTTATCTTATGAATTTTGAGAGAATACTTGTTTAGATTGTTACAATTGATGGACCACCCTCTATTTTTTATTGACCTATTTGGTATTACTTTCAATAGCATAAGAAGTATATGTGGTCTATGGATCCACTATGTGATTGTTGTCTTAGACAAAAACATAACGGAAGAACTAAACACCCTTATATAAATAGAGATGGAAAATAAAGAGTTTGATATAGTAAATAAGGGTAGAAAGGTATTGGAGTTACCAAATTAAATCTCCTGTTAATTGAAGTTTAAAAGTTGGTGGGGGAAGTGGTTGTTTGAGGAATGATTTTCATTTTATCAACTATTGATTCTATTTTGATTAACACACACATTCATATCAAATTTATATGTAATTTATATCCTTATTCAATGGTAGAGAATGTTTAGAGATGATTCCACCAACTGAATTGAGGTATTATAGAGTTAAATTAGAGGTGGTAGACTACTTCATTAGAAATATTATATTTTATTTTCACAAAAATAGAAAATATTTCTAGTTAAAATAAAACAAGAACATGATATATTACAAATATTTTTCTTTATTACTAAATTTAATAAATTTAATCAATATAATTAAAAAAACCAGTCTCCAGAAACCAAAATCTTTTTGAAATATTAAATTATTTTAATAGAATACTATATATCTCATGGTATACAATATCCTAGTAATATTGGAGGAAATATATATACAGTTTTTCATATTTCACTATAAAACTTAAATTGAAATATAAAAACTCTAGAAGAGCATTATTATCCATTCTAGAATATTATTGAAATGTTTATATATTTGTCTTATAGGTTTCGTGGGGAGTGGAAAAAAACTAGGGCGGGCTTAGACTCTATGTGCGGGGTAGAATAAAGAAGAATCTCTAAAAATATAATTATGGAATAAATATTATATAAAATTTAAATGACTAGAATAATTCCAAAACCAAATGAAATTGAGGGAATAATATGTACATGAAAATAAATAAGAAAAACATATTCAACAATTATTGAAAAAATTTCGATGGAATTCATAATGTTAGATATCATAAACATACCACCAGGGTATTGTTCCGATACATCATACATAAGTGGGTAAAACAGAAGCCAACACTATAGAATGTTCTCCTCATGAGACTTTTTAATGAATAAAGGGGATATATAATTTTGAGCTTCAACTATTATTAATTATGTCTAATGAATTCATCATATTAATTAAAAACACATTTCATATTTTCTATAAGTATCCTTTTAATTATTCATGGATAGATAAAATTATAGCTATATTTATAATGGAAATATATAAAATAAATACTTTCCCAATTAATGGAATATCTTGGCTATCTAGGATAATTTCTAGTAATCAACTTAGAAACTATGGGGTATTTTCAATGTACAAAGATGTTTCATTAAAAAATAAATAAAGATAAGGTTGTGGGGGAGGGTATTTTAATGTTGTTGGGTTTTCAATATAAGATAGTAATTGAGTTCGAATGTTTTCAATTGTATGATACCAGAGTAGTGTTAAGATAATCTATCATTATGTTTCATAATGAGCATATGGGTTGTCCAAAGAATATCCCCCTACAGTTTCTATCAAATTTTATAGGCTTAGACACACTCATTTTGAACTGATTAAAGATCTATTGGATTATAAACCATAATTTTTTTTGGTGACTAATCCTAGGTTTATCTATCCTACAATAGTATCCACTTGCAAGTATGTTGGAAGGGAATAATTTTTTGGAAAGATTCACACTCTCTAATTTCCCAAATTTATTAATTTTTGGAGTTCTAGAAGATGTAGAAAATGAAATAATGAGAGTAAATAAGAAATATCACATTATTGATATCTCTAATTCATTAAAAATCCACTGAATTACATGAATTAATAAATTAAAATAATGGTTTTTAATTTAAAATGGAATGTGTGGAATGATAACCCTTATGATGGAATAATAACAACCTAGGAAAAAGGATTTATTAACATAGGATAAGTAGTTTATACTTACAAAAAATATCAAATTAGAGATAATACCATTAAATTAAATTCAAGGAAATATTTTTTAATGATATTAAAATAAAATAATATCAATTAAAAATTAAAGAGAAGGATTTGAAACCCTTACATTATGATATCTTATTAATGATATATATGGACTCCCTATAATATTAGAAAAACTATAGAGAGAATATTGAGAGGTAAAATAAGAATAAATTCATTCTTAATTACCTTTATAGTGAAGAATTATTAGAGATTGAGTGGATGTGAGATCCTTTTATTGATAAAGAATCGTGGATTTCCCTTGGAAACAAATGTTATGTCAAGGGTGAGAATAGAATCACAATAGATTTAAGTGTGTCAGGTGAGTTAGGTGGGTAAAAGTTTTTAAGATATGTTGGATTGATTTAACAACCTAAAAAAGTACAAATATAAGGTCTAAGTGTTGTGTTAATTAATAAAAAATCAGGTCACTTTAGGTAACCCATTTTAACCCTTATTAATTTTCAATAAATTTTAACCATGGTGATTTTCTTTTTATAGAAAATATAAGATGGTCCCTTTTAAAAAATATTAAGACGATGAATCCAAACTTGGACACCATTTAATCTTATTAAATTTCTAAATTATAAAAATTAAATTCTAAATTAATACATACTGGAAAAATGGTTTTATAGGAAAATCAATTTTTTTACATTAAGTTTATTTATTTCCAATTAATCGTTAATTGAATTTTTGTTTATTTATTTTTTTAAAATTTAAACATAATATTAGATCTATAAATTAAAATAATTGAATCTAATTTATGTGTTTAAAATTTATATAAATATTAAATATAAATTCTTTAGGAACACCAATATTACTTTTATCATGGTAATTAATCATTAACCTCGGTAAGGTAATTTTATTCCAAAAAAAATTAAACTATTCATATTAAAATTTTCAAAATTCATATTTAAAATATAGAAAAAAATTAACAAATAAAATTTTTATAGGTGAGATAATGTATTTTTAATATTAGCATGTGTAACATGAGAAGAACATTTTTAAGATAAGTGTATTTTTATGCATAAAGATTATGTTTGTAGTAAAAATATCCATGGTGTTGATCTAAATGAAATGAAATTTTTATTTCTAAAAAATAAGATTTATATGTATTTGTATGAAAGACAAAAAAACTTCAACATGTAAACCCTTTATTAATGGGAAATAAGAAAACAACATTTATTAGAATAAAAGTTTAATTAATTTTACAAAATTTAAGAATAGTTTATATAAATTTATAATAGTATATTTAAATTCATATGATTACACATTAGAAACATTTTTAGTTATTATAAATTTTTTTATGTTATAAAATACATATATTATGATAATTTAATAAAAAAAATAGAATTAGTAAAATTGTGTTTTTCACTATTCAACAAAAAAATCAATTATTTCCTAAAAATCCCAAACAATCACCCAAAAATAATTCATATATTATTAATCCAAATATAAAATACATTTTATAAATTATAGAATTTTTTTAATTTAACCATTAAATATAGTCATGAATAAAGGATCTTTAGAGTGTTCATTGTGCATTAGTTTTTTGATTAAATGTTTACCTTTTATAGTATAGTCTAGGGTGTAGCATTCTCCCCTATTAAATAATTTGTTTCTAAAAATTAGGATATATATTGAATACAAAACAATGTGGGTATTACATCCTTATATATTATTTATGCCCTCATGTTGCCTCCCCTGGTTTTTGATTTCTCCAAAAGATATTTACCGGCCGATTTGTCCAATTATGCAACACTTTGTCAATATTGTAAAGACCCCGAATAGGCTATTAATTATAATAAATGTCAGGTTTTAACTCTATTCCATTATATTTAATAAAAAATATTGGATCTGATATTTATTTCCTAAATAATGAAACATTGATGATTTCATGTTCTTTAGAATGGTTGTGTGGAAGAGTTATTTATTATACTAAAAATCCAATTCTCTCTATAATTTAAAAAGTCCTAATGCAACTAGAGATTAGCTTACAATTTGTACCAAACCATAATTACATGGGGAAACCGTTAAGAATAAATTACCCATAACTTAAAATTCAAATTATTCAATTCAATTATATTTATGTATCTTTTATCATATTTCAGTTTTATATAGGATTCTTAGTAGTCCTTAATTTCACATTTGAATCCTCCCCATATTCTCATCCTACTAGCTTCCTTCCACAAAATTGTTCCCAATAATTTTTTTAACATCAATTTTATACAATGATTCATATAGTCCCATCTAGATGCTCTAATAGAATCTATTATTTAATTAATATTCAACCAAAGGTAGATACTAATCCCATATTCCTTGAATGTCAAGAGAAAATGATCTCATATTTTCTTCAAATTGCTAAATAATCCTTTCATATTGTACATAGGTTTGGGGATGATATGCGATGATTAAATATACCATTATTTTGAGAGGATTTTGAATACTCTTTCATAATATTGAATGTAATCAAGGTAATGATTAGATAAAATTGATATAGCTGAACTATGAAGTCTCATGATTTCATTTATACAGATCCAGGAAAGGTTATCATGAGGTAGATCATACCTTACTACTAAGAAATGTAAAAAGTTTGTAAATTGATCCATATTGAACCATATAAAATCATTACTCCTTAGAGACTCTAGTGATAAATTCAATGGTAATATTATACCACCTTCTTTATAGGTATAGGAAAATTTTCCCTAGCTCCCTTAGGATGTTGTATTTCATCCTTCACTTACTGGGACACTAATCTTGTGGACACACAGTCTTCAATTTCCCACATCATATCATCCCAATGTAAAATTTTTCATAAATCCCATCACATAATTAATCTACCATGGTGTATAGAGAAATTTAAACTATGAACTTGAACTAGTATCTCCCTATTCATCTATGATATATATGGAACACATAACCTCTTTCCAAAAATTAACACTCCATCTTTATAGATAAATTTTATCCATTTATCATCACTACCTACTTTAATCACCCTATGTAAATCATAATTATCTTTTTTATAAATCTACATCATTTTCTAGTAAAGTTGGTTTATCAATTTTTTTTTGAAAAGTAATAATGGAAACCCTTGCCTAAAAATTACCATATCTATCTTCACTAGGACCCTTAATAACGGATCCTTGTTAATCCTTATCATGGTAAAAACTCTATATCCCACCAACCAAATTCATCGACCATTGTTTTCCTTCCCAGGGTGATAGTGTGTTGAGAAATCATATTCCTTGATTATATCCAACCATTTTATTTTCCACATGTTAATCTCTTTCTAATAGAAAATTTACTTGAATCATTATTAGTCCATATATTTTTCATATATTTCATTATAGATATAGTTCCTTCTAATCTACATGAAAATTATTTTGGATTCCAAATTAAGGACTTGATTTAGATAGTTCTATTAAGGGGTCATTATTTTCCTTGATGTATAAGAAACTACTCTATCATTATGTAAAAATACATGTCTCAGTCATTTTTTATTTATCACTATATATTAAAAATACTTATTTCCCCAATAGTATATTCAATATAAAAAATAATAATTAATATCCTTTTTATCACTTCAAAACATTATTTACATTCCATAAACCATGTGAGTTTAACCCCTTTACGTGACAAATTGGTCAATGGATGGGACAGTTGGTAATTCTTTGAGCAAACCATAAATAGTAACCTACTAAACCAAGAAAACTACAGATATAAATTATATTATTCATTTTAAGTCATTCGTTAAAAAAAATCTATAAAGGAACAGTAGATATTCCATCCCTAGAAATAGTATGTCCATTAAATGATGGAGCTTAAATTTACACTAACTAATTTCACATGTAATTTCTTTTCATTATGGACCTCATGAATTATTCACGTATGTTTCTCATGAACTTCATATATTTTAGAGTATATCATAATATCATTAATGAATACCACAATGAAATTATCAGCAAAATAGGTGAATAATCTATTCATTATATCCATAAAAATAGAAGGTGGATTAGAAAATAAGAAAGGAATTATTTTAAACTCATAACTTATATACCTCAAAAAAATTAATATTTTGTATTTAATTATTATTCAACCTTAACCGATGATAACCAAAGTAAAGATAAATATTTTAAAAAATAATATACTTTATCTTGATCAAAAAAGACATCAATTTTTTGTAACAGATACTTATTCTTTGTAGAAATAGCCTTTATCTAAATATAATTGATACACAACCTCATATAACAATAGTAGTTATTTATAAATAAAAAGGGTTTCCCATAGTAAAATAGTTGTGAGTATAAATCCCATATCAATAAATTCTTATATTTTCTTCTTCATCTTTACCAACTCCATTGGTGTTATTATATAGGGTGCTTTATATATGAATATTGTATCAAAAATGAGTTTAATGGAAAAAAGAAAATTCATTCCCAGGAGGATGGTTAGGTAATTCCTTTGGATATATATCATCTAAATTTTTATAATTTATAAATCCATTATCCTTAATATTCCTTTTCAATCCCTAGATAATGCATCCTCCTCCAGTTCACACAAAAATTCTTTAAGGTGACCCACTGAAGGAGGTACCAAAAAAGACTTGGGAGAGGAAGTCTCTCCCTTGAAAATAAGGGATTATATCCCCCCTTCACATATTTCAATTAACTTATCTCAGGGATAAATTATTTCATTATACATGGATATCCAAGTCATGCCAAGTATTATATCAAAATAAACCACATCTATAATAATCATGTTTTCCACTAGGAAATATTTATGCATCCTAATAGAGACTTCCTTGTAAATCTTCATTACAATAAGACTGTCATTAGGTGTCTTGACTAACAACTCATTTCTTAGAGTATTAGGGGATAATTCAATGTTCATAGAAAACATACCTGATATTAAAGATTATGTAGATTTGGAATCAAATTAATAGTTATGTAATTTAATGTTTAAGAAAAATTTACCTAGTGTCAAATCATTTTGAACTTAAACTTCGATTGTAATGAACTAAAAAGATTTTATTTTCACACTTTTCAATTTCTGAGATCAATTCCATTCATGTTTGTGTCATTGGATTGAATAATTATCTATATCCTTTCATTTAAATCATTGAACATCAGAAACCTATGACTTTCTTGTTCATTCATGATCTTGATATAATTTTTCTATGCATGTGAAAAAAACTTCCATTACCATCAAGAAAATTCCATGGCGTTTCTTTCTATGGTTATTATAAGTGGTAAATTATAACCTTCCTTTCTTCCTCAATTACATAAATTTCTTTTTATGATTATTAATTGAAATTGTATTCCCCTTATTAACACTGAATAAATTAGTATTAGATAAATAATTTTCAATCTTAATGGAAAATGATATTATATCCTCGTATCATAAAATTACTAGGAGACCAACACTATCAAAATATAGGAATTTATCCCATCAAATTAATTTTCAATTTTCCTTATAGTCGATGTACATGGTTCACAACATTTCTATATAGACTTGTAAAGCTACCCTAATACCTGACAATAGTTTCCTCTCCCTTTTTTATAATGTTGAGGAATTTTATTTCCATTTAATCCCTTTTCTAATTAGAATGTTATTTTTCATATTACATATCCTTTAATGTTCTTTATTCTATGAACAATAACTCTAATTATTATTTAGTTTTATAAATTAGTGACCAATATTGATCAGTATCTCCCTTCAGATGATATATTTTCATAATGATTTGTTTACTTTCACTAATTAAAAATGTGAGAAAAATATTTACTAGGTACTTGATCCATTTATTAGATACCAATGGATTAGTCATTCAAATGAATTTTTTTGGTTTTTGTCTCATAATAAAGTCTAACAATGTTACAAAATATTGTGGATAATTATGTCTCTATATGTGGGAATGAGAATTTATCATAACCTAGTGAAGCATCCCTAATATGGTTATGATCTAATAATAGGAAATTATATCCTTATTGACTTTCTCAAGAGTAATATCCCAAAATAGAATATGATTGTTGTTTCAGTTTCTATTCCTTATACAAGTATCCATTTCTATATAAATTCATAAACAAAATTAGTTTATGATAATAAATTTTAAATAAAATTACTATTAGGTTTTACAAGAAAATTTCCACCCAAATATAAATGGTTTTTTATAATATGTTTTGTATAAAACATTGTTCTTATAAATCTAGTCTCTAATGCTTCTATAAAATAATTTATGATTCCAATTATAACAATACAATCTCTAGAAACCTATACCTGGTAGTAATATTATATTATTTCAATGGAATACTTGTGTTTTTACATGATCTGATGTATTAGTAGTCATGGATGATTAGATACATACATTTTTTTCAAACTACACTATAAAACATAAAATAAAACATAAAAATTATATGATAACATTAATATACCTTATAGAGTATCCTCAAAATTTTAAAATAGATCTACCCTAGGTTTCCTAGGGAAATGAAAAAATAATAAGTTTAATCTCAAACACTCAATAATGAGTAGCGTATAGTGGAATTTAACATAACATAATCATGGAATAAATAGTATAAAAAATTATTAGAATAATTACATAATAAAATGAAACATATGGCATAATATATTAATGAAAATAAATAAAAACATTTCTAATGATTTTTGATCTCATACTAATGGATTGAATAATATAGAACATCATAAATATACCAACAAGTCTTTTTCCTAAGACATCATAGGTGAAGGTGTATGCAATATGACATTTCCCTCTCTATTGCTTCTTATGATTCATACCCAAGCTTCAAGGGGATGTATATTTCTATACCCAACTTATCGAAAATTATTTTCAACAATTTAATTATATTAATTAATTATGAATTTCATAATATTTCCTATTGAACCTATTAGATGTTCATGGATAAATAAAACAATCGAAATATGTATATTTGAAATAAAGAAAATAGAAATTTCCGTATTTAATGGAATAATGTGGCTATCTTCAAGAATATCCCATAATTATTTTATAATGTGTGGTTTATTCTCAATATAATAGAAAGCATCAATAACAATTTAATAAATATATGGTTGGAGAAAATTTTACATTAAATTTGCCAGGTTATCAATAGAATATAGTAATTGAGTTCAATAGTTTTCAATGGTAGGAGACTAAAGTAAGGATTTAAAAATAATTAATTAGGTTCATAAATACCATGTTAATTATCTAAAGAATATCCCTATAAGTGACTAGCTAGGTGTGTAGACTTAGGAACGCTCATTGTGAATCAAGTAAAGGCTAATTTAATACTCAACCATAATATTTTTGGGGGATTAACCATAGTTGAATTTGATTCATAGCCACATCCACGTTCCAATGTTCATATAGGGATATTGTTTCTACAAAACCGACACACTTTTTTACTTCCCAAATTTATGAATTTTTGTTATTATCATGGCATAAAAAAGGGTATAATGAGATGAAATAAGTAATTAATAATTACTAGTACTCACCCATGCATACAAACAACATATTTCCTTAAAGGTTTTTATTTGATAAGATAATGATATTTATAAGAGTTACCCACTAATAATAATATTTAATATTTTTTAATCACAAAGTATTAGTGCATAAAAATGGAATAAGAGTGGATAATTTGTGAACACAATAATAAAATACTTTAAAAAAGAAATGATATATATAAATTAATTTATAATTTTTGTGGGAGATTGAAAATCATATTAAAATTCATTCATGTAATTAGTTTTTACTATGGTGGGTCACCTCCTGTGCTAGGCTTCTATGCATTCCATCAAATGCGTTGGCCAACTAGTAATGAAAATAGGCTCCATAGATAGAGTATTTCATGTAGTGTAATTCTAAGTGAAAGGAAAATATATTGTAAGAGTGGTTCTAATAATAAAAAATGTAAACTATGTATATGAATATATATATATCACAAAAGAGTAGTACATAATAATTGGATATAAGTTATCAAAATTTTTGGGAAATCATAAAAATTTTAGAAAATTTTTAATTGAATTAATAAGGATTCAAAAATTATATTGGGGATTCTTGATGAATAAATCTACAACATGAATGAAAATACATGTTCTAATGGTCTAAAAAACTATCCACTACTCAAATTAAATAAATCATCCACTTCTCAATTTGAGTACATTAAGTTTAAAAAATGAAGAAAAACTCATATTTAAAACATGTAAAAATTTATTAACTAAAACAAAATAAAATGACCTAGTGCTTGATAATATACCCTTGATTTAATCTTACATGATGATTTATTTCTCAAAAATCATGTTTTAGTCCACCCTATCACCTTATATGCAATATTGAAACCCTGTAAGAATCTAGATTATACTTAATATATTGAAAACATAAATTTTTGGTACACATTATGGCAATAAAAGTGGGTTAAACATGAGTAAGTAGCATAAGTTGCAAAAAAATTAAATCTGAATTCATAGAAAAAAATATCACCAAATGTAATAATCAATTTAAGATAGGGTGAATGTTTACTAATTACGCCATGTCATTGATAAAAATAAAAATCCTTAATAAACAAGATAGATACTTCCCTAACAGCATGATTTAGGTCATTTAACATACGTTACATATGATTATCTAAGGATCTATATAGTAATTTTCAAAACAAACCAATCGAATGTATAATAGAACATCCCTTGAATTCATCACTGAGAAACAATGATATTCCTAGGTACTTTAATTTATAAATTCATCAAACATTTATTTCTGTTTTAGTTTATTTAATCAATTGGGGGGTGTTAGTATTTTAATGATTTATTACAACATAATATCACTCTATAATAGGGGTAATTTCACATTGATGACGGGGTTTGGGTTGTGATGTTTGTGGATCACAAAATAATGTGATTCATAAGAATAAATTTATCATATTTCAGTGGTTCTCCTTTTCTTCCTTACTTCTATAGTAGATAACAATATATCTAGGAATTTAACTTCACTTGCAAAGATGGTCTACATCCTCAAATTCACGGATACCCCAATTTCCTTTTGGTAAACTCACACAATATGTGAAAATCAATCTCTTTTCTTTTATGGATTCTAATTTTTCTTCTACGCCTATTTTTGGTATTCTGAACTCACCTCACATGAAAAGAACCCATAATATATTTTACCTTGATTTTATGCACTTGAACACGTGTTTTGAATATTTTCAAGAAAGATACACTACATCATAGGGGTTTGATCTTACTCACGTATTACTTACTACATGTTGTATTGACTTCTCTTTCTACCTCTTCAACAGATTTAGTACACATAGATACTCACAATTCTCAAAACATCTGACCACACTAATAGTGACTGATTCATATTTTTTATCTTCTCAAAATTCTCAAACTCGTGAGGCAACACTCACGTACACAGCATGGACTAGATCTTATCCTTTTATGATAAATCACAACGTATAATTATTTTTTATGCACATGACCTGCGTGACAATAATAGTATGTTAATATTTTGTGTGTTATGTGGTTATACCATGTAATAATATTTAAGCACCTATAATAATGTCATAATAACAAATATTTCTTCTTCTAGTCATATTTTACAACATGCACCATCTCTTATAAAACACCATGATCTATTTTTCTACATCATGAAAGATTCATCCAAATTCTTCATTTTTGAACATGATCTTGTGAAACAAGCACCCGACAGAGGTATGATACCACTAAAGATGTTGGAATGATCAAAAGACACTCATTTATCTTAGAGTATTTCATTAGAATCCCTAAATCCTAAGAACACCATGCATGAAACCCAACACCATGATATATAATAAATAATGAACCAGTTTGTATACCTTTCACTGGAATTCACTTCCACATTATTCCTCATTCATATTATTGATGAATATCCCTCCAAAAGTTTCCATCAAACCTCCATCTACAGAGTGTATCTACAAGCCAACTGAATAGTTTAATTATAAAGAAACATATTCCAATAGTCCACAATAAAGTGTTAAAAAAGTTAAAAATTATTTTAGTACCTATTCAAAAAATTATTTTCTAAGAATATATGTAGTAATTTTTAAAACAAACAAACCAAATAAATTTTGATAAATGTTACAACCTTCTCAATAACGTTTTGTGAAAAGTTCATACATTCCAGAAAAATAAGGGTATTTTTAGGGTACCTAGAAGGAATATATCTATGCAAACCTATTATAATCTCATTCATCTACTTAACGCTCTTAGGATCTTCATTGTAGCTATCATAGCATTGATCCCAATTTGGGTGTCTTCAGACCAGTGTTATAGATTGGATGAGGAGGAAACTAATTAGAAAACTCATCAATAAGAAATATATATATCTCAACTTCTATCCAATTGGATGGAAAATTTCATTTGGAATATTAAAACTATACAGGAATAAAATATGTACTGAATGTTGGTGGTTGTGACTGTAAGAGAAATTTCAAGTACAATATGCTTCAAAAGAATTGGATAACTACATGGAAAGAGGTAGGAACATGGTAATACTGGTTGAAGACATAGAGAACCTCAATATCCCTATAGTAAACTTAAACTACAAGAAAATTTAGGTTATAAGATGGTCACACCCAATATGATTCTCTAGTATATGGAGACAAGATATGGGATCAACGGGTACCTCCATGTCTAAATTGAATGATGATATAAGAAAAGGAAGGCACAAAACAATATTGATATGTATAAGTTAGAATATAGAGAATACACATACCATACCTAATTCTATCTCAAGCAGTAACTAATCATGACACCCCCCTGTATGCATCATCATATGGTCTAATAATATGGCACCTTGAGTTTTGAATAGACCACCTATAGTTGGTGGTGGGATTTATTTGAAACATTATCCATATATAGATCTTATTAATCATGTTGCACCACCTACTCTTCTACTGAATACACCTCTTGAAGGAGAACCCTATAAAATATAGAGATATCCCTAAAATACATGTTCAAATGACACACATAAATCCACTGGTCAAATTAATTACATCATCAATTGGTTAAATAGAGTACATGATCTAGTTTTCAAAAACATGCACCAAAGTGATATTCAGTACAAGTAGAAGAAACTAATAACCGATATAGAATAAAATGATCAACTGCTCCAAAATATTCCATAGATTATGTGTTCAATGATTCTCTATTTCTCCAAAATCAGGTTGTGAGAAACCATGTAACCTAGTATGCAGGATCAAAACCTTACATTTTATCCAAGTGAAAAGCAGCTACATGGTTCAAGAAATTTAATCTAGAGTTTAATGAAAATACATTAATACTCAAAACAGAATACATTCATAACATATGCATTAGTGTTAAAATAAAGGTAGTAGATGTTTCAATGTTATTTAATTATTTGTAACATAAAATTTCAAAACAAATTTGAATATTGTATCAAAGATACACACTAGAGGTATACATTTTATAATGTTCATCTTGTTGATAGTTAATGATTGAAAATCTGACCTGGTTCGCATTATACATAATAATATTGATAGAATATACTCTAGGAAATTTTATTTTGAAGAGTTCATTTAAATAATGTATCATCACAATTGTAAAACATGTATTCTGTGAAATTTTTATTTACAAAATATTTTTTAAACCAAAAAATTTTAACATCGCTATTTGAAATGGAAAAAAATTGTAATAATATAAATAAAAGTGTAAGTTGTACCTTGTTCTCTTAGGCAAGACTTTCTTGACATTTGATCTCCTTTACATCATTTATCATAAATATTACCTTCAATATATTTTTTTTCAGATAGTCGATGTTGGTTGTAGCCATTGATATCTGAAATATCAATAGTCATGAGAAGTGTTTTATATTTGAATAAATATTGTTTATTAATCAGCATACAATGAATTAAAATTATATAAACCAAAATAATAATGAGTTATCACTGACAAACAATTGTATTAGTATCTAAAACAATATATAATGTAGTTTTTATAATTTGTGAATTATAAAATGCATTTTTAATGTCTGTATGATAGTTTTAGTTATTGAAATACACTAAAATTCCCTTAAATATTATTTTTAAGTAAAATTAATATAATATTGACTTTTGTTCGAAAGATGTCATATATAGGAAAAATGTTTCTTAAATAAGTATTTAGCATGAAAAACATATCAGATTAGTGTTAATAAGTTATAATTATCAACTATATTGAATATTTTGTAGCAGAAAGATGAATGGAATATTAGGATGCATTGTACAGTTAACAGTTATCAGACAAAACATTGAAAAAATTCAACATCATTTTGTTATGTAATATAATTAAAAATAGTAATGTTTTCCATTAACAATCAAAAGTAATGATCAAGTGAAAACTTAAATTGGATACAAAAAATAGTAGTAAAATAGAACAGACAACTAATGAAGTTAATATAATACCAAAATTCAATTGCCAATTGTATGATAGTATATGGTGTTATAATATAATCATTATCTATAAGGTTGCTATAGGGATAGATATTTGAGACATTCATGTATGAATGTTCCAAACTGTTATCCTTTCCTAGAACAAAAATACTTGTTTGATACATCAAAAACCTTTTAGTACAACAGAAACATAAATCTGGAAACAAATTAAAGTTATTGTATAAAAAAAAGAACATGAAATTTTGTAAGATACCATAATAAGTGATGCTCTTTTCTAGATCAATATTCTTTCTTGGAAGTTGGTTCCTACATTAAAAAATGTCATTGTGTTATTTTAAGTGAAATAAGAATCACAAAAGTGGTTATTTATTATTTACATATACCAAAATGTAGAAGAAAGAAATATCTATTTATATACTCTTTTCATGGAATCAGATTCACCATACACAGGCGAACCACTATAGTATATAGTGGGATAAAATTTTATGATAGAATTCCGGTTTGGTTTTCTCTTTGATTAGTTGAACCAGTATAGAGTCACACACACCTATAGTGTGAATCATTTCCTTTAGTAACATAATACAATTTACCTGCAACAGAGTGCATCAGTAACATGATATTAGGTGTTGAATTAGAAATGAACATATAAAATATAATTTTTACGACATAATGGGAGTGAAACGTACCATTTCTAGTCTATTTTTAAAATTGAACTCAATCTATGAGTTGTGTCTTATTTTGATATAGACATGAATGATTTGTTTACTTGAAACAGGCATTGGGAAATTTGATTTCAAAACCCCATAATCACCAAAGATTCCTATAACACAACATATATTTAATGTTTATAAATTAATAAATATAAATTGAGTTTAAATAGAATGGTGTGATAATTCAAAAACACCACAAGTAGAGATAATATAGACCTACAATCAATACACTCTTCACTTTCATAATAATATTCTAAAGCTGTCTTGCCTCTTTGTAGATAAAATTGTGCTTGTGGATCATATTTGACATCTGTTCTATTCTTCTTGTATAAGGAGGGTAAACAGTTTCATTCTAAGAAATTAATGATCTTTTAGTTAAATATGCATATTTTTCTCCCATGTTATCTATATAAGTCAGATTATAATGAATCTATTTTGTGGATTGATTTATTTGTTGAAAATAGTAATAGTCATTTGATACTAAAAGGACAGTTGTGAAATAGTGCAACAAATAAATGTATGAAATTAACAAATCACTTATTTAACTGATATGAACCATTTTATATAGGAGAAAATGTATAAAATGGATAAAGAATCACTAAAATAAATTGAATCAACCCAGTTAAAACGCATCATTACACAATTGGATTGAATTGAGATTCAAGTCACATGCAACTGGAAAATAAAATATCCTAATGAATTTAATAGTAAAATGTTTGTGGAAATTAAATAAAAGTTATTTTAAATTATAATTCATTACCATTCAGACTCAAAAATGCAGAAAACATTTTCATGCACCAACTATTTTTGCCTCCTAGGGATGGAAATCTAAAGTGGAAACTTGAAAGAATAGTTGGCATAAAATGCAATATAAAAATGTCACCACAATGAAGTGGAGTGTAGGACTACAAGTTAAAGTCATACATGTGATCCACGTGAAGAAATCAAGGCATCTTGTGCTTCAAAATACTACAATAATAATAGATGGCATAAAATGAAATAGAAAAATATTATCAAAATGAAGTAAAATACAAGACTATGAGATAATTCCATATCAACTAGGGAATGTGAGGGTGATACATGGAGATAAGAAGATACTGGGTGGGGAAACAACAACTAGTGGAGTGATGGGACGCCAATAAGAGGATATGATGGAAATATATGGAGAGTAGGAGACACTAATTTGATGTCAGGGAGATTATTGTGTGACAGTAATGAATATACTATATCTGTAGGGAGTAATTCAGGTAGTCATAAAAATAAGTTATACCATGTGGTTTTATATGAGAACCCTGGGTGGACGGAGATATCGAACGATGTATGTAGGAACTGTAGCTCGACATGAAGTGATACTCGAGCAGGAGGAGAAACTTTTGAAAATCGATAGCCAGTGTGGATGTGAATAATATCTCAAGCCAGAATAGGATAGAAACTTCCTGCAGAAGAGGGATAGAAGGGAACTAGAATTATGTGGAAGAAGATGGCGGTGATAGTGCATAGGATTTCCTAAAGGAGAGGATGAGAACCATAATTACGAGGAAGATGAGGACTAGGGTCTGCGAGAACCATAGGCCGATAGGACATGAAGAACGAGAGGGAGGATAATCATAGTGAAACTGCATATGGATGATTAATGGAAGAAAATAAATGGTCTGAGGTGAAGGAAGATGACGACTCCATACTAGGAGAACCCTAGGTCGACAACACAAGTAGGAGGAGAGATAGAGGGAAACATCGCGAGAAGATGGAGGGAGAAACAGTAATTGGTTTGTGTGGAGGAATTACATGGATGATAGGTCCGGTAGAAGCATGGGTAGCTATAGGTAGGACACATGGCTTGAAGGGGAACCCATGATTAGTATAGTTATTAGATTTATATATCAAGTGGATAATAATTCCATTTATTTATAGGCATGATGACATTAAAATAAATGTTTTTAAATGAAAATTGACGGCTTGGAATGAGAACCCTTAAGTTTTCATAATAATAACTTATGAGAAAGGTAATAATGATATGGGATAAGTAGTTTAAAAAATAAAATCATATTATATAGGAGATAATATCCTAAAATTTTATTCATGTAAATATTTGAAATATTATTATAACAAAATATTTCAATTAAAATGGAATGAGAAGAATTTTAAACCCTTTCTTGAATGGTATCTTACTAAATACAAAGTTACCTTACATAAAACCTTATAAATTTATTTAATAAACTCTTCTAAGGGAAAATAAGACTAAATTCATGATAAATGGCCTTGGGAGTATAGAAGGATTAGATAATGGGTCAAATTAATTTCCTTTTATAGATGAAAAATAGGGGATTTTCTTTAGATACTATAGTTAGGTAAGCAGTAAGAATGGAATCACATAGGTGTCAGATCAGTTATGTGAGTTGGGTGAGTTAAGTGTGTTAGGTGATGATAGTTTGGTAAAAAATATTTAATTTAATTTTAATCAGATTAAATGACTTATATAAGGTCTAATGGTAATGTTAATTAAGAAAAAATCACGCCTCTTTATGTTACAAATTTTAATCCTTATAAATCATAATTAAATATTTACCTTGGAAATTATCTTTTTATTAAAAATATTAGATGGTAAATATTAATAAATTAATAAAATTATCAATAAAAATTTTCATTATAATTAATATAAATCAATTAATAAATTATATAAAATTAACTTTCAAATTAAAACATAAGATATAGGGAAAACTATTTTTTTATGAAAATGCCATTTTAAACATTAAGTGTTTCTATTCTTATTTCATCTTAATTATTAATTTAATGTGTTTCTACATATTTATTTATATATTGGATAATAATAGTGGAATCATCTGTTAAAATATTTCATTATTATTTATTTATATAAAATTTGTATAACTCTTATAAAATTATATTTCTAGGAAACAACCATTTTTTGGTTTAATCGGGAAATTATTCATTAACCATGGAAAAATAATTTTATACGTAATAATTAAATTGGCCACATTACCTAATTTTATATTACTTATTTAAAATATGGTAATAATCTAATAAAAATACTTCTATGTGTGAGTGAATTTAATTTTCAAATTACGACACATAACACAAAAAAAAATGTTTTTATGAAAAGTGTGTTTTTAAGCATAAAAATTGTATATTCAGTAAAATTGTTCACGTAATTTATATAAATTAAATTAATTAGTTTATTATTAAAAAAATAATATTTATATGTCTTTATAAAAAATCCCTAATAAAATACCAACATTTCAAAAACATTAATTACAAAAAATATGAAAACATTTTTATTTGAATAAAAGTCATTTTTTGTTTCAAAAAGATAGGCATAGGTTTCCAATATTCATCATAGTATTTTTACATCCATAGTATTAACAATTAAATAAATTATAGGTTCTTATAAATGTATTATAATTTTTAAATTCATAATTATTTTAGGATATTTTCATTGATGCTATGGTATTTGAAAAATGGTATTTTTCATTATTCACATAAAGATAATTATTTCAAAAAAACCTAAAAATAATCCTTATAGAATTTTTTCATGATTAGTATAAAAATGGTTTCATTTTTATAATATATATTATTTTATAAATTTAACTTTTAAATGTATTAATCAATATAGAATCTTTAGAGTGAACATTGTGTAATAGTTTAGGTGTGTAGTGTATACCAGTTATAGTAGGGTCTCAGTTATTACATTAATTTAGAGGGATCTCATAAATATTTACAAAACCATTTTTAATTCAGAGATTTTAACATTTCACCACTTAGAAATAATGGATATTACCTTATAATGGAATGGTATTATCCATTTCCATGTGATCAACTAGTATCTTATAGTGATCTAAATGAGAATGGTTTATGCTTAAACTGGTATGAATATAATGGATCGCAACATGAATAGTTTTTTCCAAAAAAATATAGTTATCTAAAATATTAAATGATAACCCTTCAAGGTTATGATAAATAAAGTCTTATATAACCAATAGTAAAATTCAAATCACTATTAGTGATTTTTTAATTTTTCTCTTTCACTTAAAAAATTGAAACTCTACAATTCAAATAACAAAATAAAAATGCATATTCCTTCTTTATTAATTAATATAATTTTTTTGTATATACTCATGTTATCATCAATCCATAAGAATAAACCTTTTAGAGAATTTCACAACCAAATAGACCTTCTTTCTCAACATAATCCTTCATTTTTCACTTTTTAAAGATTCATCCTTTAATTATTATGTTGAAGAATAGTTAAACTTTTCCTTCTCTCATTTTTTGTGTCTAATTTTTCTTATTATTATTATAAATTCAAGAAACACTATCTTATATATTTTTTTAAAGTTTCTTTCATTTTTTTAAAAAATTATAATTAAAAAAATTCCATTGCGAAATCCATTAACTCACACTTCATATTTTCTCTATATGATCAATTCATGCCTTTAAATAAAATTATATTTGATCCATAAATATTTAAGGTGATGTGAGAGTAAACCTATGTGGTACACACTAAGATAAATTATCAAAGTAATTGAAATTTATAAGAATTCATAAATTATGGTATAATGGTCTCCGTTATGTTATAATACATGTTCTTACCAAGTGGTTAATTAACTTTCTTTCAAATTTATACTCTACATAAAATCAATGTTTTATAACCATATTTATTATAGATTAATTCCTTCACATAATTCATTATGTATTTATATTATGTTGTAATCCTCCTCCCAATATAAATATATAAAACTATACATTAATTACAACCTTATATTGTGGCCTAATACCTTATTATATCACTAGACACCAAATCATAGTCACCAATCATAGAATAATAATTTTCTCAATACCTCTATAATAAACACATTTGAATAATGTCCACTTAATTATACCATTAAAATCATATCATGAATAATATTTTGAACATATTTACCTATATCCTAATAACCTTTGATGAGTATTTATGTGTTATGACAAGAAATTTTTGTTGTCCTTTTTCCATAGAAATAAAGATCTAATATTATAACTTGATAAATATTACCCTAATGTGATTTTATCTCTAACACCAAACTTCTTCAATCTCATCTACAATACCTTTAATCAATCCCAAAATTTTATAGTAACTCCATTTACATGTTATTCAAAAAAATTAAATTCTTTAAATGATTTAGATAACATCATTTATTAATAAGAAAAAAATCAAACACCAACTCTTTAATTGTGTCACATTTATCCTTTTTAGAAAATAATCACTCCATTTAAATGAAATGTATATTGGAAAAAGAATTCCCAAAAAAATCATTTGGTCAAAATAGTATAAAATATATAGAATACGATGGACATAGTTGTTAACCACTCATGTCAGATATTTGATGAGTGTGTTTGATGGTGTTTTTGGTGTGTAAAAACCCATCTTTTATCGAAGGTATGGCTTGTTTTCTTCTCATTGTAAATTAATTATTTAGTACCTTATATGTTAAATAATGGATTCATGAAGTTCATGAGGTTTTCTAAGGATTTTTTTAAGCCTGAATCCCTAGATTTTTGATAAACATATTGGGATGCACAGTTAGAAGAAACCATGAAACCCATCCAACATGGTTTCTCCTAATTATGTAATGAACTTCCGAAGGGATAAGGGGAAGATTGATTTTTCTATATCCAAGTGGGTCAAGTCATATCCCCATGAAATAATTTTCTATATCTTTATAGTGGGTTCCTCACATATTGAAAATGGATAGGAAACTTGTGCACTTATCCCGTGCAGGTTTACTCCTTAGGTAGTTCATGGCACACGGTCGGTGCACAGTTTGGCCAACTGTGTTCCCAAACCATGTGACCCACAGATTCTTTGGTAAAGAACTATTTTTTAGCTAATGAAATTAAAACAATAAACCTCCTTTCTCCCTTATCATTTCTATTATGTGACCCTCCATATTCTCTTAAAGGCTCTCCCTCAGGCCTATTTTATGTCCTCCAACAACTCTTCTATCCAGATTTTAAATCGAACATTGTTGAAAACATTGGATCCACATTATTAAGAAATCAAATCCTATTTCTTTTGTTCTTAATTTATTTTCCCATATATGTTTTTATTTTGGTGAAAGATCATATTCCCTATTTTTAGAGCATTGGATTTTCCCCATTTTTTCTGATCTACTTCCAATATAAAGTCAATATTGTATGAGGAGTTATCTACAGACATACGATAGGTGGTCTAGATTTATTTAAAAAAATTGATGTTTTTGTAGCTATGTTGTGGTGTCGCATCCTAGTCATTATCACATGTTTCCTTAAAATGAATTTTCATTTGAAAATAATCATAAACATGTTGTTATACTCCTGTAGACCATTGTTTTGTGTTTAGAGTATTCCAACCTCACTCATATCCACCACTTTGGGTGTGAAAAATGAAATATCCATATTCATATCAAATTATTTGAATGACCAAACAACACATTTGTATTTTTTTTGGCATGGAAATGGAATTTTTCCCTTTTTATATAATTTTTAAAGGAACCAAAACACTTTATAACTATTTGGATTGACCATGAATTGATTTTACTTACTTAATTAATTAAATTAATAAATTATATTTAATGAAAACAGTAGGAAATAGCATTCTATGTGATGAATAATTTTATTTTATTTGGATTATATGAACTACAAAACCCAATAAAGTATTTGGTCTTGATGACTATGATGCTTATGAGGTGATCCATCCATTATTATTGTTATTTTTAATACGACATTGATATTGGATGGTTAAATATGGATTAGGGATTTATTGAGAATGATGATTCATTCTCCCTTATATCTATTGTGGAGAATAATGTCTCTCACCATTAAACATTTATTTGGAATGTTTGGTATGCCTTTCCATGTTCCAATATATCAAGTGTTGGACATGATGTCTCACCCCTCCTATCTCAGGTGTTGAACCTGACAACTTAAAATCATCAGGAGATTCAGGGCATATACCCTTATTAGAGCCTATATCTTATTACACTTTTTATAGATTCTTGAGTTACACCCCAGGTCAAGTGAGAACCTATTAACCATGTATATTCCTACTTATTTCCTCACATACATAGTGAATATATGTGTATATATTATTTAACTATATATATTTGATTATTAATTATATTTTTACTGACTGAACACTCTTCATGGCCTATGCTGACATAGGTAGAGCCTCCATGTGTCCTATAGGAACCTAATCCAGTTGGTATTTATTTATTCATCTTTGATTATTATTAATTATATCTTCTAAATAATATTTTCTATAATGGTTGGATTATTTCCAGACATCGTTGATGGTAGCCTACCGTGTTTGTCTGACACCCTAATCAGGTTTCCATTGAAACTCGACCAGACATCAAGTCTTCAGGTATGGATTAGGGACATCTATATAGAAAATATTTTCTATTTTCTTCACTTATAAAATGAATAATGGGAGAAGAGGACCTAGAATATTATTGTGATTCTAGTGGAAGATTATTTTTTATTTTATTTTTATTTTTTCATAGCATGTTGTATATGTCTTCCCCTATATCCCTTATTTCCATTTTTGTATATTTTCATTCCATGACATCTTTTTATATGACTCTTCGTTTAAGATTTTGATTATAATTACATATACATGGTTATTTTTGTATCCATAGTTTATAATTTTTGTTCTGTTATTCCATATATTATATCATTCTCTCACTATTTTCTGTTTATTCTTATTAACTATCATTCTAATCTAATATAAGGGTATAGTCTCCCCACCATACAAACATAGACCATCACTGCTATTTGACAGCCTCTGGTGTATGAGGAGGTGAACTTGAGGCCATGTGACCCACTAACACGGGGAACCAATTGATTGGATCCCCGGACGAGACATTACATGGTGGTATTATATGGGTTTTTATTTTATTTTTTTATCTATTTGCATATTAGATTGGAGAATAATAGGTAATAGAGTTTGTTAGTGAGCCTATTTCGGGTCATAGCTAACCCATGAAAATGGAAAACCCAAATTACATTGGATGGGTTATTACTATTATTAATTAATCCTTTAATATTTAATATTACCTCATCATTAGGTGATGCACATGCTTATGATGTTATTATAATTGGTGTTATTAAAATGAGATTTCTTTTTCTTCGGCCTAATGAAATGAGGGTGTGTCATCTCATTCATCATTATAGCCATATTAGGACTAATTTATCATGCATTTTTTCATTCCATGTATATTTTATGTGTACATTTTACTATTGAATATAGTCAGTTACTTGATGGATATATATTGAAATGTGTTTATGTTTCTTGTAGGGAGGATATAATATGAATAATTAAAGTACCTACATCAATATAAATAGAATTTTATCACATCTATTGGTGATGAAACCTTAATTATCAAATTATAACATACTATGGGTTCTGGACCTACAGGTTCTCGACCATGATAAATAAATGTATTCATACATGTATTATGGACCTAAATGAATTTAAATATTTAAAATTTAAAATTAAGGGTGGTTTCCTTTATAAATTTCAGTTGAAAGTCTATATTTTGGAATGTATGATATGTGATATTAGACCTAGACCTGAACCCAGCCTTAGTAATGGGTAATTGGGAGTCCCTTACATATTTATGGTCTGATGTGGTCTTTGCATTATAACCTAGCATTGGATTTTTGAGACAAAATTGAGGGGTGATCATTTCATAGGAAGGATTTATACCTGTCCAAGCTATCTATCTATTATATCCTGACTGTTAAATGATTTTCAGAGGTATTTTTCTGGAATTATAGAATCATTCCACCAAAATAGCATTGATTCATACACCCTGAAGGTGGTGATGGCCATGCACCAGATGTGGTGCACCATAAGTTGTAGTTGATCCCTCCAATACTACATGCTATGGAACCACATGTCATTTCTAATATAGATACGGATACCTAGATTTGAGAATAATTTTTCCATATGATGAAAAATATACAAGGTATTACTCGACCAGGCTCGACTATGGAAGCAATGATATGGGAGAATCAGTAGTACCACCCTACCAGCTTTTTGGGGAAAGGAATACAACATGTTGTAGAGTCATTGATAGAGGCCATGAATTTTATATTCAAGCATTTGGAGATTCATCCAAAGCTTTGGGTTGGCATCACATCTTATATTCTACATGATTCTGCCAAAAGATAGTGGGATGTTATTACCAGGTAGATCGAATATGATCTTGGATTACTTCTAGATGATCTTCTATTATTACTTCTTTAATCAATCATTGAGTTATGACCATGATACAGAGTTTATGATCCTACAATATGGAGACATGTCAGTCATGTAATATTATACTCTTTTTACTAATTTGCATCATTTTTCTCTAACTCTAGAAAGTAATGATATTATGAGCACCAGGCGATTAAAGGATGGATTGGTATTTTCTATATGATCACTAGTCAATGTTTTCAGGCCTACAACTATTTCTAAGATAGATAACTAGGCCCTCATTATTGAGTGGACTTCGAGGGATGCCAACAATATTAGCCAGGGAGGTTCAATACTGAGACCTGATAGTGTGTCTTCTAGTGGAAGAAAATGACATTTTGAGGCTTCTTGCAGGGGTAGCAGTTTTCAAACTCCTCGTACTAACAATTTCCTTATCATTTATCAGTTCCAGATGTCAGGAAATAAAAAACTCCATTGTATGTGGGGTCCAGTGTTTCTTTTATTGTCTAATTTATTTGACACATGTGCATCACACTTCTTTATATATGAGGAAATCATGGATATTTTTTGCCTCAATATTGAACACTTTTATGGTGTGATGATTCTCAATACCCCATTAGGTATAAAACTAGAGGGAATTCACTAATTTATATATCATCCCCTTGATATAGGTGGATATATCTTTGTATGGAATATTTTCATCCTTGACATGATAGGGTTTTTCATAATCATCAAAATGGATTTGTATGTTCCCTATCAATCCCATGTTGATTGTAATCGTCTTAGGGTGACGTTTACATCACCTAAGGGAGGTAGACACATACATAAGGGAGAATGAAATATCCAAGTGACACGATCAGGACCTAATAATTAGGGGGGTGTAGAGTGATATCCCATATTTCTAATCTCTTCTGGGATGATCAAGGGTTATGACCCACAATTTCCTATCTAGATGTGGATCATTTCAATTATGTATTCCCTTGTGAAAATTCTATGAAATCTATAGTGTGAATGGTATAATTAACATTGATCTAGTTCGAATATTGGAACCATTTTCCATTGACCCTTATAGGATGACACCTATGGATATTCTAGATCTCAATAAATAGTTTGAGTACCTAGAGGATAATGGTTTTATACACCCCATCACATATCCTTAGTGTTCCCCATACATTTTCTCCTAGAAGGGGGATAGTACCCTCAGTATCTATATTGATTAACACCAATTGATCCAGCTTATAGTAAATAATTGGTATCCATTACCTCAAATAGATGACCATTTTGATCATCTTCGAGGATCAATACTATTCTCAAAGATTGATTTGATGTCATTTTATCATCAGATATGTGTCATATCATTATACATACCTCATAAAGAATTCTAAATTAGGTATTGTCTCTAAGAGTACATGTTATAATCATTTAGTCTAAAAAATGTTCCACCTATTTTTATGGATTTGATGAATCGAGTTTTCCACCCATAGATGGACTCATTAGTGGTAGTTTTTCTAGATAAAATCATAGTGTATTATCATTCATGACACAGCCATAATAATCTTCTTGAGATCGTACTGAATAAATTGAGAGAGCATCATCTTTATGCTAAACTCATCAAATTCCACATTAGGAATGATAAAGTTCACTTCATAGGTAATATAATCTCGTATTTAGGAGTTTTAATGATTCAGAGATAAAGAGATCTTAAATTTTATAGGATCATCCCAAGAACATCTTTGAGATACATAGTTTCTTAGGGCTAGATAGATATTAAAGATTCTATATCCAAGATATCACAGACATTGTAATGCCTCTTATGGGCTTGACTAATAATGGTGTAAAATTCATATAGTCAGGAGATTTTGAATCATCCTATCAAATGTTGAAGGGTATATTGGATTAATCACTGATCCTGCTTAATTTGGGGCTAGAGAAAAAGTTATATTTTTTACTATGATGCATCAGGTATCGAACTATAAGTTTTTTGGATACATGACGACCAGTTTTTAATATACAGATCTCTTTTTGGATTGTGTACCTAAAATCCTTTTATTTCAAGATTTAATACCCATCTAGAAAGGGAAATGGAGTAGCTGATTCTTTAACCCAGATGACTCAAAAGAAGATAGTTTGAGAGGTTAGTGGTGAGTGGAATCTCATGGCCTTGTTTTTAGAAATTCATGTTGACGTTCAGGAGGATCCGTAGTGGAAAATTATAAAAAATTTAGTACTAGTATATACCCTTATATAATGGGTTAAAATGTGGAAATTATCTGATCCCGAGGGATTGGTCCAAAGGTAAATTATCTCAGATGATGATTCGCCTTTTGGTTAAACCATAGATGAGGATGAGAACATCATCTTTCATGGGAATGTTTGGGTCCTAGAGGACATCAGAGATGAGATGATATAGGGATTTCATGCCTCGGTTTTGGTGGTACATCTGGGTGTCACCATGATTTCTCGAGACTTACATCACCAGTATTGGTTTCCTATTATAAAATGAGAGATAAGTAGTTTTGTCACACGGTGTTCCACCTATTAATAGGTGAAGGTGGAACAAAAGTGACTAGAAGGACTTTTATTCCTTTTTCCATGCCAAAGTGGAAATGGGACAAGTCTCTATGTACTTTATGGCATGTTTCACTAGATCACCTCATGGAAATGATACAGTGTCGGTAGTCATTAATCATTTAAAGAAGGTCACACACTTATACCATATTCGAGAGACCTTTTAGGTAGAATATATATGGAGGCTATATGTGAGGGTGGTCATACATATTAATGAAGCTCCATGATCTGTCATATATGATATTAATGCTCACATCACAACTTAGTTCGAGTAGGAGTTGAAAAAGTCCTTGGGTACATAGGTTATTTTGATCATAGATCATCACCCTATAACCGATGGATAGACTTGGTGTACGATTTATGTGTTAGAGTAAATGATTTGTGTGTGCGTCCTTGACATTGAGGGTTATCATGAGAAACAAATACCCCTTTTGAGTTATCTTATAATATTATATTTCATAATACCATCGAGATTTACCTTTAAGAATCCTTATATGGTAGGCCTTTCTGTTTACCTTTATGCTGGTTAGAGGCAGGGGAGGTAGATTTTCTTGGATCAAGTCTCATATAAGAGACTATATAGTAGGCCTAGTTGATCTGAAAGAGCATGTTGATAGCTACGTCCAGATAGAAGTCATATGCCAATTGACACTGATGACCTATTGATTTTGATGTTGGAGATTTATTTTTCTTGTGATTTTTACCCAGGTTGTTCCATCGCTGAATTAGGAGGTAGGGTAAGCATTCACCCCATTTGGTTGAACCCTTTGAGGTTTTGAAATAGATCAGACAAGTGGATAACTGGATGGAAATTCTTAGAGATAACTATTTATGCATGATTTATTTCATGTTTCTTAGCATTGTTAGTACTATATAGACCTGTTATATGTTATATATCCAAAGGATGATGAGTTAGATATGAATTCATCATTCAAGGATTATTTAGTGTGTATCATGTTTCAGACTATAAAGGACCTCTGAGGTAGTTCAATCCCTTTTTTATGGGTTCTATGGATGCATGTTCAAGTACAATGAGAGACCTGGGAGTGGGAAGTTGATATACAAGCTCAGTGGCCAGATATTTTCACAGATGATATCTCTTTATCATTAGAAAGACAACTCAAAGATGAGTTTCTTTAAAGAGGGGGGGGTTATAATGACATGGAGTTTCTAAAAGATATGGATTGTTTGTTTCTCAGTTTAAATTTGTTATTTCATTCCTTTTATATTACATAGAGTATTTATCTAGGTCACAAGGGTATTTAAAGATTTTTTTGAGCCCGGAACCCTAGATTTGGAAGAAATAAACTACAACACACAGATAGAAGAATCTATGCCACCCATCCCACACAGTTTCTCTAAACTGTGTAACATTTTTTAGAAGGGAGGAGGGGGAAAATAGTTTTTTGAAATTGTTAAAGATAAAGAGCATGCCCATGTGATAATTTCATACATCTTGATAGTGGATTTTGTACAGCTTCTGAACAGTTATGAAAACTATGCACCAAGCCCATGTGGGGTTCCTATATAGGAAGATCTTGGCACATGGTTGGTTCATGATTTGTCCATTCGTGCAACCAAACCATGCAATCGAGGGATTACTTGGTAAAATAATATTTTTTTCTTAATGAAATTTAAAACATAGACCTCCTTCTTCCCTTATCATTTCCATCATTAAACCCTCAATATTCTCCCAAATCTTCTCCAAAAAGACTATTTTAGGTTCTTTGAAAACTCCTCCATATAGTTATCAAATAAAACACCATCAGTAGCATTGGATCCATATAAGTAAACACTTGAATCCCCTTTCTCCCATTCTTCATTTCATATCCCATCTCTTGCATAATTTGGGTAATATATCTTATAACCTATTTTTAGGGAATTGGACAATTCTATATTTTTCTTCCAATGTAATTTAAATATGAAGTCAACATTGGATGATGAGTCATCTATTACCCTAATTTAGTTGGTCTATATTTCATTATAAGATTATTTTATTTTTTTTAATAGCTCCTCCATTATGCGAGATGCCGGATATTTATGCATGTTTCATTAAAATATATTTTCCCTTTCAAATAATTATACTCATGTTATCTGCTCCCTTATACACTTATAATGTATTTTGAGTATGTTGATCTCACTCATAGCCACCACTTTCGGTGTACTAGATGAAATGACCCCCCTTCATGTCAAATTGTTTAAATTACCAAACACTACCTGTGTGTTTTGTATTGTCTTGGAAATGGAATTTTTCCTCTTTTATATGATTGATAAATTATTTGGAACAACATATAATTTTTTATATTGAACTTTAATAGATTTTTTCTTATTAATTAATTAAATCCATAAATTATAGTGAATGATAATGGGTGGAAAGATCACACTAAGTGATGCATGATTTTATTTATATGGAATATACGAAATGTGAATTCCATTTAAATATTTTTTCTTGATGAATATAATTCTTATGAGTAGATCCCTTGGTTATTATTATTTTTATGATTACACAATTGATATTAGTTAATTAATGGTGGATAACATACTTTTTGAGCATGATGATTCATGCTCCCTTATAATGGGTGTTGAGCATGATATCTCTCACCATTATAATTATATTTGGGGTTTGATAATAGAGTTCCATATTACGTTGTATTAGGTGTTCGTCATGACATCTCACCCCACCTATCTCAGGTGTTGCAGCTTATATCTTTTTAAACTAGTTATGGATGATTTTGTTATTCCCTAGGTCCATCTAGAACCTAGTATCCATGTTTATTCCAACTTATGTCCACACGTAATTAATGAATATACATGTATATAGTATAAAATTATATATATATATATATAATGTTTATATATATATATGTGGTTATTGAGAAAACACTCTTTCCATTCTATGTCAAAGTTGGTAGATCCACTAGGTGTCCTATAGGAACCTGTGTCGTCTGATATTTATTTAATCAACATTGATTAGTATTCATTATATCTGAACAATTCCGAACTTTGTACATAGGATAAATAATTTCAAGACACTGTTAGTGGTGTTCTACTAAGTTTATTTAACACCCTACTCAAGACACCATTGGTACCCAATTAGACTTCAAATATACAATTATGGATAAGGTAAAGATCCCTTCTATATATATTTGGTTTTTATTAATTATAGAATAAGGCATGGGAGTCGAGGAATGAAAATATGCATGGGATTCTAGTGGAGTATTATTTTGGATTTATTGTATTTTTTATTGGATGTTGTATATGTCGACCCATATATCCCATGTTTCCTATTTTTTATATCTGCATTCCATGAAATCTTGGTATATGACTCATCATTTAGAATTTTTATTAATATAATAGTTTCTTGGTTATTTATGCTTCTACTATTTATTATTATTTTTCCTTTTTCCCATCTGTTATATCATGCTTCTGGTATTGTATGTTCATTTATATTATATGTTGTTCCACTCTGATATGAGAATATATTCTCCCCACCATACCACCTTAGATGCTCGTTGCTAGTCGGCGACATCTAGTGTATAGGGAGGTATTCATGAGGCCATGTGACCCACTGTCTTGGGGAACTAGTTGAGTGGATCCTAGGTCGAGATGTTAAAGATTGTGAGCTAGCCATATGAGAAGATAAATTTTCATAAAATTTATTATTCATTGGAATTGATCTATTTTATTATGTATAATCTTCTACTAATTTTTTTGAAAAAATTGGATCCTAGTAACCTAGAAGGATAACATAAAATATTTTATGGGTAAACATATTGTCGTATTAGATAAACATTTATTGTGTCATAGAGAATTACCAAAAAAGTAAAATAGTTAATTCATTTTTCATATAAAAAAGGTGAAATATTATTCAATATTTTAATATAAATATTCTAATACATTTCGATAAAAAGTTTAAGTGTTTTACTCTAAGGTGGAAGATTGATTTTATATTAAATTATATTTAGGTTTTTTCCATATTTCTAAAATGATTTATCATATAGAACCTATGGACCCTTTAGGTTTTGGGATTCAATGAAAGGGTTTAGTACCTAAAGGTTTCAACTGACATAGTGTATCCCCATTGGTCACTCTATTGTTGTTCTCTAAGAAGTAAGAAGGAATATATATTTCATGTATATTTTATTGATTATTGAATCAAGTTATGGTAGAGAATCACTATCAATTTTCAAGTATAAATGATTTATTTTAAATGTTGAAAGTATAGAATTGTTACTTAAATATTAATTTGTGATCAAAATATTTTTATAAGTGGGTTTAATATTATTAAATCACAAAGATATATTTTTAACATCATTAGATTTTGAATTTTTGGTGACATCATTTAGCAAAAAATACAACAATTGTCATTATTTATGTTTTTAATTTGTTTTTTAAAAATAATTTTAAACAATATTTTATGTCGAATGTATTTTTAATTATTTAAAGATGAAATAGGATCTTCGGAAACTTCAAATAATGTTACTATATTTTCTCATGAAACATTATTTTTATGGGAAATTTATAATGATTGGGATTTATACACATTAACCAGACTTCATAAGACATGTTATTTTAGAGAATAATGTAGTAAGGAATCAAGATATTATTGAAGTATTTATTTAAAAGAATCCATCAAAAAATGTTTCAAGATTAAAAAATTTCATAGGCTTTGATGATTATTATAGCAGATTTATACTTGATGTTTTTAATGTATAATTCCACAATGTATATTAAAATAAAATTTATAAAGTATAATAACATAAATAGATGAATTATAATTACATAGACAATCATGGGATTATAAGTACAAAGATAATAATATATAAATATTTTATTTTATATCCTCCCTTGAAAATCAACTCCCTGAGTACTTCTATAAAATGAATGAAACCGTTCAAAATTTAATAGATGATTGAATATGGAAATTACTGATAGGGAAGGGTAGTTGATAAAAGTATTTGATGCATATGGGTATATATTGATGATGGGTGGATATAGTTATTATGTATATCCATGGGTATATGTAGTCATCTTGTATATATATAGTTATTGGGTATGTTTGAATTGTGTTATAAGGTATTTTACTATATGGTTGGTTGAATATTATTGGATACTCAAACTGAAAACCATGAGATGTTGATATTATAATTTATCCATAGGAATAGTGAGTTTAAATATGTTTAATCAAATTATATAATTTCAAAAACAACTTGAAAAACTATGACATAAATTAGTATAATCCTTCCATTTGATACACATTTTTTCAAGATTAAAAAAGAGTTACCATCAAAAAGATTTCCCTTAACCAATGTCAAACTATAAATTAACAGGATAATTTTTTTTAAATCAACTATAAGATAAGTCTAAGAACATATAGACAAAAATTATATTGAATCCTCATTGGTGAAAACCATTACTGCATTTCTCACCCTTAGGGATTATGAAGATATCATAAGGGGTTTTTTAAGAATAACTTATAATGTCTTCCATATAAAATTATTAATGTGATAAAAAATTCATTTTAAATTGTATTTTATTATAAATATTATCATTATATATATAATTAAAATATTAATCAATTTTTCTTATATATATAAATAAATAAATAGTGTATAATTAATAATTAAATAATGATATTATCATACATTATCATAGAGTTAGCTTTTATTCTGATGTTTTTTCAAATATATTATATTTAATTTTTAAAAATATAAATTTATTATATTTATAGTTTAAATTTAAATTTTCCTTTATATATTATGTTTTGAAATTGAAATTACGTAAGATATCTATATCATTTTTTCATAAAACAAATTACTAGGGTTGATAGAGAAATACATCAGTATATATTAAAAACTATAGATATGATAATCATACTCTATAAATTAATTATAAACATAATAAATTATCTACTTCATGATTGAATGTTAAATATATGGAATGTATTATTTCTTCCATTTATCAGTAATGTACTTTAAAAAATTTTATTCCTTATCCATTAAGAAGTTAGAATTTGAAAAAAAAAATTATTCAATGTTTTTCAATAAACGGGGCCTTCCCCCATACACTCTAAACTATAACTCATGTAATGTTTTTTTATAAAAAAACTATCTAATTTATATCCTCTCTAATCCTTTCTTTTTTATGCATCTCATCATTATACTTATAATGATGTTTTATAAGTGAAATATTGATTTTTGTAAATTTGGTAACACCTTCTATATTAACTATATATTTTATCTTAATAAATTGAAACCTCTTAAATATTATTTTAAAAATTAATTACATATGATTAATATGAATATAAATAAATAATAAAGGTATAATTATAAAATATTAATGGGTTAAGAATCTTTTTATTCTTATATAACGTTTGATTTCAGGCCGATTTAACAACCTACATGAACAATGCTACATTATTTTCTTATTTTTAAAAATGGAAAGTTTAAAAAATACTAAAAATATGTTCTATATAATATTAATTTATGTTTTATTATGGTTTTGTTGTTAAAATAAGAAAATAAATATTCATTATTAAGTAACTTCTAATGTTTGAAAAAATTAACTGAAACAGCCAAGTTATAGATTTCTTCATTGAGAACTGTAACATTACCATCAAAAAACATAACATGCGAATTTATAATTCAACAAAAAAAATATGATTATAGTACATTAATATTAATAATATGGTTAAGTCATGAATAAGGAGGGATTACCAAGACTTTTATATCAAAATAAGAGAAGAATAATTGGTACTATAAAAATCAAATTATTAATATAAACTATTACTAACTAATAAATAGGTGATGAATAAAAATAATTGAATAATATTAAATTTAATAAATATAAATTATCTAAAATTGTTAATTAAAAAATAATTTTGTTAATATATAGAGTTATAATACATTTAATAATGTTGGGAGTTAAGGTGATGTGATCCTTTTAATACCTCTATTTATGATTAGATCATTTTATTCTATGTTCACATTATTTATGTTATAAATCTAATTCCATGGGTATATAACAGTCCCTTCAATTTTATTCTAGGGATAATTTACATCTCTTTCCTTTTATTATGTCTTATTTTTGAACATGAAAAGGAAATATTTCTAGATCAATATTTATGTTTCTCAGTTGGTCACTACTATTATCTTTTTCTTCAATTTTATTTATAAATATTCTATTAGATGTTTTTATATAAAGTTAATTAATATTTTTTTAATTTAATGTTTTTATTTTATATAGAATTATTTTAATCGTTCTCTCTATGTTTATGAAAAACATCAAAATGAAAAATATATTTCATTTTATTTTTCATGTAATTTATTTATTTTATATGAGGGATTATTTTTCATCTATGTAAATACTATTTTATTTCATATGTTATAAACACCCCTTATGTTATAATTTCTCGTTTTTTGGGGTTTTCATTGATTTTTTATTATTTTTTTCCCATATATATATGTGTCTGTGTGTGTGCATGTAAATATATATATTATTTCATTGATGGTCCTATAATTATATATCACTCCAAGTAATTGAGTAAAGTTTTATATCTTAGAAAATTAATAAATATACAACTTATATTGTTGTTTGAATCCTATTTTATATAATTTTCTTTACAATTATATTTAGCTTTGGTTTATAACATCTCATGATTGTTATGTTTTTGTTTATACTAATTTTTAATAATTTTTTAATTTATATAGTTCATGATTTTCTATATTTATATGGTTATGATATATTCATTCTATTATATCATTCTTTATGATCATTCATGTATCATATATTTGTATCCCCTGTCTATTTCCCATACATTGTTATTAGCTCACCCTTTGAATGGATTACAAATATACTCAATAATCCTTATACAATAATATATCATGGAGGTATTAATATATAAGTAATTTATTGAAATAATTTAAAAAAATTATTAAATGAGAAAATATATAGTTAATTTACAAATATACTAAAACACTTAATTTTTGATGTTTTTTTAATCTTAATTGTAATTTATAACTGTGTAAAATGAAATAAAAGTTATATACATTATGTATGACTTATAACAGTGATTAAAATATCATAGTTGACAAATAAAGGTCAATTATTTTTTAAAAAAATTAACATAAGGATACTTTAAAAAGTTCTAAGAAGTTTATGAGTACCCTAGTTTATATATTTAATAATGTATGTATTCATTATGGGGTATAATAGAATGCATCAGATCATGGATTGTGATGTTCCTTGATACATGAAAGGGAACTTATTATATATGGGTTTATACATTTATATATGTGTAAAAAAACTATGTTCCTTGGGATTTTCATATTGTAGGGGTGGTATTCATGCCTAACCTATGGATTCATAATTTTTATGGTGAATATTTTATATCCAAAATAGATCATAGGTATTTAAGATATATCTCTTACCATCTTTATTAGAATATATATAAATTACTATGGGTAAAATTTGAATCATTTTTATGAATTAAAGATTGCATACACCTAGGTAATTGAACATTTGAAAGAAAATAATTTAACTACAAATTTTTATAATAAAATTGCACACCTATAGAGTGGGGAATGGATATGGTCATATTATCATCTTTACCCATTTTTATTTCTTTCTTATGGATATTTATTTATTTTATGGATGATAGTTATTTCTTCATTCATGTAACCATTGATAGAGTCTCAAATTGAGGATCTTGAGATTGAGGTATGCTGGTATTTCATTATTCAGGGTGAAGCAATGAATCGTTAGTGTATTGGTGGGGAGTATCATATCACATATCAAGGAATATTGTTTATTCCAATGTATGTAATGGATGAAGTTATAAATAAGTTGATTATTTCTTCTCTAAATTTATATTCAAGAGTTGAAAAGGTATATCAAGTTTTCCACTAATAGCATTTGTTGTTTAGATATAGGTACTCTCTATTTTCTCTATCTATTATTAATACTCAAGTAGAAATAGAAAGGTATATATATGGATTTTGTTATATAATTACCACTTTATCTAATATTATTTATTCATATTTGGTTTATTGTTTTTAGATGAGGATAATAAAATCATTTCTAACTTGTCAAGATAAAAAGATTAATTATAATCTTAACATGTCATTTTTTAGTGAATAAACTTGGATTGTATTTATTTCCTAAGATGATAGTACTTGGTCATGATACATGGTTTACATATAATAAATAAATAATACTAAAATATGATTTTGTGAACAATGTTTATATATATACACCATTACATCAACTAATCAATTATTGACCATGGAGGATAATCCATGAATTGGAGGATATTTTAAGATCATACATTCAATATTTCAATGATATATAATTAACCTGATAATCACATAAAATTTTCATATAATTTTTAAATTATCTTATTTTAATAATATATTTTTATTCTTTATTTATTAAATTTTCCTTTTTAACATGTATGTAGAATAATTTTTCAGGTTTACAGTTTTTTAAATAAGGTAAAATAGAATATAATTGAAAATATCAAAAAAAGATGTCCTCATATATTAATTTTAATGGAGTAATATTTTTTAGGGAATGGTATTTTATTTATTAGTTAAATTATTTTTGTATTAGTTTTAGGATTCCCAGAGACCTGGTTTTTAATAAATATGAAGTTTTAATCTACGTTTTTGGTATCTAACAGGTTGTTTGAGGGAAAATATTTTTGTATTTTGTATAAGGATATACTACCCCCCCCCCTCTCTAGTTAATATTGTTAGAACTTTTTATTATATTTTTCTATTTTTATATTTAATTTTCAATAGTGAGAAATATATGTGTCTATAATGGATACTTATTTCGTTAAATAATTTAGTTATTGTTTTTTGTGATATATATATTTTATGAATTTGAAATTATATTTTGGAGTCTAGAGAGAGTTAAATAATGATTGACTATAATCTCTCATTATCAATCCCACCATCATTCCTTTGTAATTAACCTAGTAGTTCTCTACTATATTACCGGAACCACAAGGTAGTTTCAATTCATCATTATTATATATTATGAATAACATTAATTAGTTTTAATATTCCATAATTTCCCTTTATGTATGGTAAATTATTTTCCACATATGTTCATGGTAGTTAACTTGGGAAGTTAATTAGTTACATAGGTATTCACAGATCTAGGAAAGAACCTTATTGAGTATGGTACATCAAATGGGAATGAATAAATCTATGGTGTAGCACTATGATCAAATAAAATAATGGTAAAAGGTATTTACTAGAATTCTAGGTGATGAAGAAGATTTCAGTAGGTGATGGAGACATGTATGGTGGATTAGGGTTTTTTCAGATTATTCTCTTTACCAACCATGTAAGTGGCCATATAGAAACCAATGTGGTTATCCAGTAAATATTATCCTTTTTCAAATCATATGATTTATAAGGGGATCCCAATAAATTAATTAGTCATGAACTTGATGGAATTTCATTTAATACCTTACGATATAAGATACCGGGGACATAGTGGTATTATACCATGAGTGACAAATATAATTCATCCCCTATGCTCATTTTATATAGATTTAAAATTGAGGCCCATTATGGTCAATCAAGTGTTCAAAATACCAATAATGATACATGATCCTTAAAAAAGTATCCAATTCATAGTAGATTTGTGAAAATAAGTGGTTAAAGCATTACTAGGTCTTAATAAAGGACTAATATACAAAATTCCAATCTTGTAGTGATAAATTTTTTCATCTTTAGACCAATATCCATTGTATAAAAAATTATAGTATATTTTTATTATTTTTATACATTTTTCATGATAGTGGTATTTTTAATATAATTTAATATCATTTGAAATATTTTTTTTCATTTTAAATAATTGTAAATTGATGTAATCGTTGATAATGATTTAAAAAAATATAAATTTAAATGGTTTTCTTTTTGTCATTAGTAGAACACAACAATGCATGTCGTTAGACCATTTGGATCTCCAAAGATAATGTTCAGGGTAAAAGAAGATTCCACATTTATACAATCTCATCGTATATATGATAAATATTTTTTTGGAAATGAGACGTATGGATCTTCTAGTGGGACCTAAAAACAAGGATAGGATAGTTGTGATCTATTTTTGATTCATGTATACACATGATAAAATTTTTATTGATGTTTTTTATAATGATGAAAAATCAATTAAATTTAGAAGAGTTTATCCTATATAGACTCCAAGTGAGGTTTTTTTCAATAATGATGTTCTTGGTACAAGTGTTTAGGGTTGAATATGTGTATTAAATGAAGAATATTTAATTGGTTCGTCAATATATGTACCATTAGTGTAATGAGTTATATTTAAATCCTTATAAACAATTGAGGTGGATGATATGTTATATGTTACGATAATAAAAATTATAATACCTATAAAATAGTTATTCATTGATATAGGTGGTTAATGTTGGATGAATCCTATTTTATAATGGATGGAAGATATCTAATAATATTTTATAAATTTTGATTTGATAACTAACATAAAAATTTCTTTGATTTATAGACCATTTGTTTGGACCGCTTAATATACTGTAGGATATCAATTAGTGAGAGTGAACACATGATACACTATTTATAAATATGACTCATCATATTAAAAATCTAGAGGATATATGTTATAGTATTCCTAGAATTTCTCATAGAGATGATGATTTGGTAATGATATTCCCATTTAAATTTATTTAAAAATGAATAGAGATGGTGATGAAATACTTATATCAGACTAAAATAATTTAGTAGTCGTTTTTTAATTTAGTTTCTATATCTATAATATATTACTTATACAAAAAAACTAAAATTAGATTCTAATAATATAAACACACACACACACACACACACACATATATATATATATATATATTAGTTATCAAAACGGTAATAAAATATCTTTACCCTAATGAGTGATTAAAAAAATTAGTTTATATATATCTTAATAAACTAATTCTATGATTATAGAGACATTTATAGTGATTTATTATAGATTGTGAAAGTTTTTTAATCTTTTTTCGAAATTTTTGTAGTGAATTATAAAATAAATTTTAGGTGTATCAAAATAAATATATGTTGAACCACTGAAATTAAAACTTTTTATTGACTATTGGATATATTTTTGGTAAATTTCAATCATTGATGGAATTTTAGATAGTTTTGGAAATTTATAAATTTAAATTATTCCTTTATTTAAGTAATTATTTATGGGATATTATTATACATAAATAATATTCTTCATTTTAGAGATAATTGGAATATAATAAAAGAAAGATGTGGTGATGGAAACTTCCCCAAATTATATGTTATGAGTTATGACTATGTCATATAATTTGTGTCTAATTTTGAATTTAAATTTCAATGGTTTAATTTAATTTGTGTCATAGTAAAAATATGAGTGTTATGATTAGAATAATTAATGACATGAAAGGATTTTTTATCATTAAATAATTTTCTTACACACTTATTTTTTTCTCACAAAAATTCATTCGCTCCACTTCCCTCATTTAGTTGTTTTTATTGAGTACCAAATTCTACCATTAATCAAATGTTTTAAATAAATAACAAGAAGTGAATAGTGAAAATAATGATCAAATAATTCCGAAACATTGTGTAATAAAGGTAGGTTACTATATACTTTCATATATTTTTAATCCATTTGAATAAATCATAATTTCATTTCTCTATAATGGCTGAATAATTCTTGAAACCCATGAAAAAAAATTATATTTCTAATGTAAAAAAGAAAATATTTGTATAATAAATCTTTTTTATATCAAAAATGATATATAATAGAGAAACTTTAATTTAAATGAGTGAATTTTGGTGTGTTAAAATATTGGTAATGGTATTATAGAATTCAAAATACAATAAAATATGTTACGAAGAAGTTCAAATGTGATTAAACATAAATATCGTATTATGTGATTATTTAGAATATAAATGGAAAATTTTAATTAATAAATAAATAAATAACAATCATGATATATTTTATAAGATATTATTGATAGTGAAATTTAGTTATTATGGCTCTTAGATATTTTCTTAAACCCAATGATATAATATTTTATTTCATTTTAATTAAAATAGTGTATTTTTATCGATCTCATGTTAATCAAGAGTTCTTAAAATTTAAAATATAGATAATTCCCTTCTTTATAATAAATCTATGGTGATTGTACTTAGAATTATGAGATAATATAATACATGGGGATCATTTTAAGGCTAATAGAGGCCATTCCATTGATTATTAATGATGGAAATTTTTCCAATCACTTACACAGGAGTCGTGCATTTTCACAAAGGATAATTTCAATTTATCATGGGTCAGTGAAAAAAACACTTAAGAATGATTATTTAACTCACCTCTTATTATTTATTTTATCTATAACTCATGGGTGTGTTAGATTACACAAGGGGAGTTCCAAAAGAAGTGATAATTATTTATAATTATATAAAATCAAATTTCAGGACTCTCTACTATTTTGATGTATTTATATAGAGGTATGAATGTATATAAGTGGGTTTGGATTGATTGTGTCTATTAAAATATTATGTATATATTTTATACATCTATTGATGAGATTCTAAAATATAATAATTATTTTATGCCTAAGATATGAGGATTTTTTATTTTGTTATTTACTTTACAAGACCGATATTGAGGATGATGTCAGTTGGAGTGTATTATAATATATGTGATGGTATATTTTCTCCCGATAGATTATATTATAGTGGTGGGGAACATTAATGATATAATAGATAATGGGGGTCTGAAATGATTTTATAATAAATTTTTTTATGATATTATGAACAATAGGGGTTTAAATCAATTCAAAAAATATTAATTGGATGATAAAATATATGTTGTGGGTATAAAACTAGTTGAAACTCGTTATGTTAATGATAAATCAAGTAGTATGGGTATAAATCAATTAAAAAAGTATTGGTGTTACCCTTAATTAATTACTATGTAGGTTCTGATGGTGACTGGTTTGAATGTAAATTATTATTACATTCCTTCCAATTGAATTCTTATATATTATTGTACTACTTAATATATTACATGGATTTCACCTTACATATAGTTTTTGGGTGGCCATAATATAGAAAATTAATTGACCCACAATCTATCACATTATGTGATGGTGTTGATTGTTTAATTATGGGGATTAATTACTATTTTTTATGGTGTTGTAATGTTTATATGGTCATATTATGGTTGAGATATATAGTGTGTGTCATTGGGACTTCTATTGAAGATAAAACATGGTAATGATTAGTGGAAGGACTTTTTATATATTCTCTTTGTGGGATATATGATATATATATATATATGTCATAAGAAATTTTTTAGTTTTCTTTTCATTATTTATAGTTTATAATTACTATTATAGACTTATCCTAAGAAGGCTAACTAATTGTCCCACCTTTTTTATTTATGTATTGATGTGTTATTATAATTTATTCTCATGTGAACATGATAGATTAGGTGAATAACCTACTAAGATAGTGTGGAGAAGATAATTTTTTCTATATTAATTCTTTTTTCCTTTTTCCTTAAGTTATATTGATGTTATGGTTTGTGTATTTTTTATATCTCTTGACATGGGGATTTCTATCATTGTATGAAATTGAATGTTCTCATTATGTGACACTCGAAGATTTTAAAATAGGAACATTGTGTTTGATAGTGAATAATACATGGAACATTAATCTTATAAGAGAATAAAACACCGCGATACTTTATGATATATTTATTTTAAAATAAATTCAATATCTTTGATAACTTATGATGCATGCAACACTGAGTTTAAATGAAATGTGATACACTGTTAAAATATTATTATTTAAACATGACTATTTGAACCTAGATGTTATGTTGGAAGTCATGAATAGTAATAAAAAATTTATTAAATTATATTTTTTACACATTTATATTTTATTTCCATTGATTATAAATAAAATAATAATCATTTGAAAGAAACTAAACATTTCCTGAAAAAAATGAATTTTTCAAAAAGGAAGTTTAGTAAATAGTTCACACCTAATTCCAAATTAATTGTGTCCACTTTGAAAAAATTATTTGAAAAAATGAAAATTATTTTTGAAATCTACATGAAAATTGTTTCTTTGGGTGAATTGTTTATAATTTTCTAAAAAGTAATTTTTTATAAATTAGGAAAAATAATAATTTTTATTGAAAAATACCTTTTAATTAAAATTATGAATAAAGTTAAGTTATATTTTAAAATTTTATTAATGTAAAATTAGTTAAATAATATTTAAATTTAATTAATTTAGTTCATTTTAATCAATTTTGATATTAAAACATTCTATACATATGAGACATTCCTCTTTGGAAAACAACATTATCATCACGTCTGCGGTTTAATTTAAAATTGAATTCTACCACTTGTTTAAATTTAATTTGGATAACTTAATTCCAATTTTGAAATAAAATTAATTTATTTTATCAATAATTTTCTACTTAATATTTTACCATAATTAATAGTAAAGACAGTAAAAATAAATAACCATGGTTAAGGTAAAAATGGGTTTATCGGTGTGTTTAACTAAACAATTATGGGTTAAAACGACCTTGAACATGTAAAAAACAAATTTAATTGACATATATTGACCTTATAATATCAATTTTTTTTAATTAACCATTTTTTGAGTCTTTTGGAATGATAAAAACATGGGTATCACTTTATCTTTTCAAAAATATCATGTGTTTCATCTCCCCAATTTATAAAAGGCCACCACCTCTCCTCCCATCACCACACATAAAAATCCATTTGGTTTGGAAAAACCCTTGTAAAATATATTCCATAATTACCTATATAAATCTTAGATTATATATTTTTATTATTCATCTATTCTAATGTGTCATTAGTTATTAAGCTAAATAGTTTCACCGAAGAAGATGTAAAATTATTAAACTTGTGTATTTTTTTAATTTATTCTTCCACATCCGTCAAATGATATTAAGAATTATAATATAATAAAACCAGTATCTTATATATATTTATATGTTTTTATGTTAATTTACTAACCCATGTCTATCTTCACTTCCATAAAATGGGAAAAGAAGTTGTTGTTCATGTGTACGGTGGGCTACTGCGTCAAAAACCGATGTAATTCATTTCCAATAACCACCTTTAAATGATGTATATAATGATGGATTTCACTTTATTATTTTTAATTTATGAAATTATTATAATTAATTAATTATTATATCAAATTTACCTTCGTACATTCCATTATGTGGGGGATACGATAATGTAGTTCTTTTGTTTGGAGGACTACCGCCTCACAAAGAAATGTGATTAGTTAATCTCTTACACATTACATGGAATGTATTAAGGATAAATTTAAAGAATATATGTGAAATTTATGAAATAAAAATAAATATTGATATATAATACCATATATAAATTCTTACCTTCCCATCTTTGGGAAAACAATAGTGTTGCTCATGTGTACGTGTGTACTACTGCTTCCACATAGTGATGTGAAATGTGTTTCATTTTATTTTTATATAGATGGTAATAAAAAATTATTTGATTAATATAAATTATATATATGAAATAATAGTTATTATTTAATTTTAAATTAATATTTACTAACATTTTATTAAATCCATCAAGAAAAATAGAAATAGTGTTCATGCATACATTCGACCTACCATCTCCATGAACGTTGCATCCTTTTTTATATATGACATTTATATATTAATATAAATAAATTTATAATAAATATATATGATATTTATATCATGTTTATAATTATGGATATTATGGAAGCATAATCAAAGTAAAAGGACATAAATTACCACACCAAAATATATATGAAAAATGAAACAATTATAACCCAAAATAGTGATTTTAACAAAGAATTTCTAATATATAAGTGATAAAATAATATAAGTAAATAATATATGGTATTATACATATGAATATGGTTCATTAATATATTTATAATAATAATATATTTATTATACATGAGGTTCATACACATATTATTTAATTCTAACATTTGGTCAGGGTTTCACATCTTACTTTTACTTCCGTGAGACAAATGACATATTCACCACTTATTCATTTGTGTGGTGTATATACATACCCTTTAGATATTTTATATCATGAATATATTTAAATTTAGGGTATTTGAAGTTTAATTTTATGTTATTTCTTTAATGGGGCTTACTATTACAAAAATACCAATGTGGAAAGTGTTTATTTTACAATTTCATCATTATTCCAGATTGTTTTCCCTTAAGTCTTCATTGGGGAAATTATTCCTTATTTCTGTCATAAAACCAATATATTTACATATAATCTGTTTATTAATGAAATTTTAATGTAATAGTTCCATTTTAAAACTTTTTGGTACTTAAAAACATAGAGAAAATATTTTTAAGAAAATATGACTTTATTTCTCTCTTGGGTTGAAATTCTTCTTTCATCAAAATCCATTTTTTCAAAAAATGTTTTCAATTTTTTTAACCTTTCAAAAATTATTCTTAAAATTAATTTTTTACTATTTCATACTTTTAGAATAAAAAATGAATCATCATGTCTTTTTCATTATAAGGCATGTTTGTATTTTAGAGAAATTGTGAATGGAATCATTATTTTAACTAGTACAGCAGGAACATAATTTCCTACCATCATTACCACTCAATGTTTTAAGGCCTAATTTTTTAATTTACAAAATTAATTTTCAAATAAAAATATTTTAAAAATATTTTTTATACTTTTAGTTTTTTTAAAATATATCTTTAATTTGAATAGATTATTTTCCTAAAAAACAATTTTAATGAAATTCCAATGCCATTTAAATTCATCAATGACATCAACCCTTTATTATAATTAAGATATAATAGGGAAATGTTGTATTTATATTTTCATTATTATTTATTTGGATGGTACATGATCAGTTTGACTAATGATGTAAAATCTTATTACTATTCACCATATTACTCTGGATGGTTTATGATTATATTTATTTGGTTGGGGTAAGTGTTAACATTTTGTATGCTAGTTTTTCAATATGAATTTTTTTGTTGATTTTGTTTCGTCCCTTTAATGTGAGGAATTAATTATACTTTATAAGTTATGGGTAGTACTAGGTTATAAGTAACCCCTCGATACATCGATAGGTCTCATGAGACAAAATAGCTGGCCAAATTAGATGGGTTTTTACCAATGAATTTAAACTGTCTTGTGAAAGACCTTTTCAATATGTTTCAGATGTCTAATATTATGAATTCCCATATTTTGATATCATTTATTTATTTCCATGTGATTATTTTATTAGTTATAATATCCATGGATAACTTTAATGATCATGTGATTATTTTTATAAATTTATTTGACCATCCTTTATTCCATCCATATTATACTGAAGCATTTGTTAAAATGGAATTTGTTACTATTATTTTCCTATATATATTTATTATTATTATTTATTCATAACATATTATATTATATGAATACCCTTATTGAGCATATAAGATCACCCCTCTATTATGTTTTATTTTTCCCTGGGATTAAAAAAAATGTTATTGATATGTAGGGATACACTAAGGGGAATAATGTCATTATAAAAGAAAATAATTTTTGAATTTTATTATTTAAAATGTAGTGTTAATTTAAGTATATATCTAGGTTACCAAGAATACTAACTATTCATCATTAGGGATGTGATTCCTTATATCTTTTTCCAATTTAATAATGTCATCACCAACTCTTGTCTTCTAGGGTTGGGGTCTTTACATTTGGTATCAGATGATGTTTTGTTGAAACCATTGGAATATGACTTTGGAAAAAATTGATTAAAGAGTATAACCATATGATATAATTTGATGATAATTATATAATAATATCCTAATATTTTGGTAAAATTGTGATTATTTGGTTTTTACTAGAAGTAAATATTTGTCTTGATACAACAAGTGGATGTGGTTCTGGAATAGATGACCTTGGTGTAATAAATTCAAAACAGCATGTATTTCTTGGCTTAAGAGTTACCTGGTACATGAGAATGGTCCTTACTGTGCTCCTGGTTTAAAACTCCTAGAGGATATAATTAGGATAATTTTTATTTTCTTTACGAACCATTGTGAAGGATTGGAATAGATGTTAACCATGAAATACCTTGGTAAAACCTAAGGTTTCCAATATTTAAAAGAATTTGTCATAATTGTTCCATCATATAAATGATTCTTCATAACTATGTGACTTCTCACTATGATCTTTTTTCACACACTCTGCATTTTGATTTTATTCAATGGATGTAATCATAAGGAATTGGGGTAACATTGAATGCAATAGACAATGTGTTGATGAGAATACAAATGGGATATTGACTAGGGTGAAGGATATTATGATTATACCTAAAATTTTTTCACAATATATTATTAGATAATTACACTATAACTAACTCTCAGACTCACCATAGAAGATAATAATGGAGTCTACTGAGAGCTTGAATATTGGAGACTATAGAGGAAAGGAATCTTAACTTTCTTCATGTAAAAAATGTGGAAGATATGCCAAGTAGACAATGATAATGGAATAGGAAAATGTTTTATGTGTCAAAAAATAAGTAAAAAAGAAATTAATTACTGAGGAAAAATGAAATGTTTGGTTAATGAAATGAATGAGAATAATGGTCTCCCTATGTTTTTACAAATGGTTGAATGTTTTAAATCTAAAAATTGTTTGAATTATGAAAATAAATTTCCTAAGGGGAAATATTGTAAAGAGAATTATCATGGTTTTATGGGTAATAGTAATATTGATGATGATGAAGAGATTAAAAATGAAAAATGAAAGGAAATTGGCATTGAATAATAAGATGGTAAATCATAGTTAATGGTTTAAAAATTAATTGAAATGATTAATGTTCTCATGTTAGGATTCAAGAATCATGTTATAGAAGTATTATATCAATGATATTATATTTATATGAATTATAAAATGTATATAGATTTTACAATAGTGATTTTTCTTTAAGTATTTGAGATCTTATTTTTAATGGTACTGATGACCAGAAATTTTTATTCAGTGGTAAGTTGATATTTTTGTAAAACACATCATTAAGGGAATAATTCCCTTAATATGTTCTATATTTTGAGATAATAATGATGAAGTGATGTTTATGTGATTGTATTTTTAACCATGAAATTGTTTAGTGATTTGATGGTTTATGTTATCTTTTCTATATTTTACTACATGTTTGGATTTATGGAATATAATCAATGACCTGAGATTTTATTTTTGGAAGAATTCCTATTTTAATTTTGGTTTTATAGAGATCTAGGTATTCACATATTTTTAAATGTGACATTGAGAACTACATTATGTGGTTCTGAGAATATAATTTTATGTTAATTTTTGAAATTCAGTATCTTTCCTTCTAAATTTTTGTACTTTGAATTTATACATATTTAATTTTTAGGAGACCTAAGGTTATCTATTTATGGAATGGATTAAGTTGAAATTTGGCTATTATTGGATAACTTGTGTTAACTATTTTGGTCTTCAAAAATATCTAGAGATGATATGAATGACTTATCATTTTTCATTGCACTAACGATATATTAAATGTAAATTGTAGTGCTTTATAAATAGAAATTCTTTTGGATATTCAATTATTGGAGTAAGAGATGATGTAAGAATATATCAATGAAAGTAAAATGGATTAAGTTGTGCCTATGAAATATAATGTTATCATGTCACTATATTTCCTTATGTTCACAATCTAAATAGTTAAGGAATTCCCTAACTCAAGAAAAAAGATCTATAAACAAAAATGTTATCCCAATAGCTTCATTTATGACGAATCAATGGCCTTTTAACTATTTATAAAATTAGGATTTTTTGTTCATTATCCTTCTCTAGATCCCCCACTTTCTTATCACCTATTATCTTTATCACTCTTTATAATTATTTATTCTTTTCTTCTATGTCTATATCTTCATTTCCTACCAATGTTCTCTTAATTGGAAACCAAGTCCTGTGTTATTCCTAATGGCTTTTGTACTTCCCTTTATCTCTTATCAAGATGATTTTTTATCCACCATTTTTAATATTTGAGTTAAAAAAGGTATTTCCAAATGACAAACCCTTGATTAATGAGATCAATATTAAATTTTGAGGATGAAATTTATTTAATGGGGTAGAATGTAACACCCTGAGATTTTAAAAGAGGAACATCATGTCTGATAGAATATATTAAATGAAACATCATGCTAAGAAGAAAATTTAAAAAAACATGCATTTATGATATATTTATTTTTAAATAAACTCTATCTCTTTTATATCTTTCAATGAACACAACTCCACGCTTAAACCAAATGTGATACTCTATTAAAATATCATTATTTAAAAAAACCAATATAACCTAGCCCTTAATTCAGACGGTATGAATAAGTCTAAAAAAATTATTAAAATTATATTTTTTACACATGTATATTGGATATCTATTTATTATAAATAAAATAATATTTATTTGAAAGAAAAATAAATGTTTTATAAAAAATGTTTGTTTTTCAAAAAGATAATTTACTCTTACATTGCTAACAAAATTCAATATTAATTTTTACCAATTATATAAATTTAATCAGAAAAAATAAAATTCATTATCTAAATCAAAATTTAAAAATTATCTTTTGTTGAATTTAATATAAGTTATATAAAAGTTTATTTTTTTATTAAAAGATAAAAGTACTTATTTTTATTAAAAACATCATTTTTATTTAATCTATTTTTTAAATTGGTTTTAAAGTAAATTTATTTCAATAATATTGAAATTTAACTAATTTAATACATTTTAAAAAAATTAAAATTGCATATTCATATTAAAACATTCATACATATGAGAATTTTCTCCTTGGAAAACAACTCTTTCATTACGTCTCTTGTATAATTTTAAATTGATTTATAAAACTTATATGAATTGAATTTTTTCAAATGGATTCCATAATTTTAATCCAAATAATTTATATTATATAATTTTTTCAACTTATATTTTTACCATAATGAATAGTGAAAATAGTTAAAATTAATTACCACGGTTAAGGTAAAAATCGGTTTATTGGGTGTTAAACTAAGAATATAAGGGTTAAAAATGAACTAACACTTTTCCAATGACCATTTTATGGTAATATTTAGACCTTATAACCTATAATGTTTGATAATGAACAATATTTTATTCTTTTTTCATGATAAAAATTTGGTTGTAACTTTTTCTTTTCAAAAATTTCATGTGTGTCCTCACCCCAACTTATAAATGGCCACCACATCTCCTCCCCACATTACACTCAAAAAACACAATGGTTCCACCAATACCTACCCATATATCTTCTTTAATTACCTCACCACATCATGGAGATCTTAATTTTATTATTAATCTATCTTAAGAAGGAATTAGGTATAAACATAAAGCGGATCTCCAAAAGGTGGTAAAATTCATAAATGTGCATATTTTTTTATTTCTTCTTTCACCTTAAAATCATATTCAAATATGTTAATATAATAACACTAGTATCCCATATACAATGATATGTTATTATATTAGTGGAATTACCCAGATCCATCTTCACTTCCATCATATTGAAACCAAATTGTTGATCATGTATGTGATGGAATACCACCTAGTGAACCGATGCAATTCATTATCCATCACCATATTTTTTTAGGATATATATAATGGTGGATTTAACTTTTAATTAAAATATTTATGCCAATATTATACTTCTAGAATTATGGTATCACATTTACTATAAGATCCCTATATTTTTATAAGGTATATATATTTTAATTTTTAGTTTAATTCCTTAGTTTGAGCCAAATATGAATGTCTAGTGAGACTATAGAGGAAAAGAGGGTGTATGGGTCTTGTTTAGAGATTGAAACTCAAGTATATGGATGAAATATATGGGAAATACATTTATTATACACCTTGAATCTCGGTCAGAATGGTTTCTACTAACCGTGTGGGGTGTTTCAATGAGCATATGTGGGTTGAACGGTCTTCCCTAACTAGGTGACCCAAATCGCATGCTCGTGTGAAATATATTCAGTTTTTAATTGATCTATACAGAATATTTACCACATGGTTTCCCAAATTGTGAACATGAACCATGAAATATCCCTCTTTGGATAGTGCAAAGTGTACAATGTGGACGACTACGCAGCTAAACCATGTAACCCCTGTAATTTGGGTAAAATTACCATTTTCCCTTAAAAGTTTATAACCTTATCCAAATTTTTGTATTTCCTCCTCCATTATATAGAAGCACCTACCACCTCTTTTTAGGGAAATACTACCATAGAATAAACATACGTTCTATAAAAATGCTTCCATCCAGACTCTGACTCAACATATGGTCATCTTGTTAGATTACTCTTGATATGTTCTCAACTCCATAATATCATTTTTTCATTCTTATATCTATCAAAAATTAGGTTTTTCTATGAGATCAAATGTCCTATTTCAAGGGTGTTATTTTTTTTAACATTTTCTTTCCATCTAAACCAAACTGAAGGTCGATATTGGATGTGTTCTCCACAACAGAAATAAGGTAGGTAGTATAGTATTTATCCCTTTAGTTTTGATAATTTATTCTATGTTTTTGTGATTCTGTAGTATGATTCTCCATTAATTTCCATAAAAATACATATAAACATGTCTAATTAAATTTCCTTGATAAGTATAACCTATAACCCCTTTAATCTCATTAGGATATGATCACCATCAATTTTATCCACCCCTTGAGGTGTGATGATGGAATTTATATTATTATTAATAATGTCTAAATAGCTGAACCATCATCTATAAGGTTTTGTAATGACACCTAATTGTGATTACTATAAGGAATTTAATAGAAGTGAATGGTGGGACCACATCACTTAATTAAATAGGAAAATGGTTACTCCCTAGTGTAAGAACCCGGGTTGTTGGAACAGGTCAAAATCCCGACCCTGTTTAATTTTTTTGACTTATTTCCGAGGAAACTCGATTAAATGGGATGTTTCGGGAAATTTTCAGACTACATGTTGTGTACTTTAAGTACATGTCGTGTATGTGTAGGCGAGTGATCGTCCATGTGCTCTTTGAGTACATGTCGTGTGATGACCGTGTAGTAGTTTCTTACTACACGGCGTGTAGTTTTGAACACGCCGTGTATACCCCCGACCGTGTGAGGCCATACATGGCGTGTAGGCCTGTTAGCCGGGTAGAACCAGGGACACGTCGTGTTCCCTTTGGACACGTCGTGTAGTCTAGCCGTGTATAAGGTAAACACATGGCGTGCGGGTATGTCGGCGAGGAAAGGAAGAGGAACCAAGTACACGCCGTGTACCCCTAGGTACACGCCGTGTACTCATGTCGGCAGGTTCGAAAAGTAATCCGGTGGAATCTTTCCATCTTATGAACAGTTAAATGAACTATACCAGGTGTGTAGTCCTAAAGTAAACACCGTTTACTTTCTTTTTTTTGCTTAAAATGGGCAGTAGCCTCTTATTGAGGCAGAACCTCATACCCTCCACCGGGATACATGAACCAGGCCGGCCGAACCTCCTTTCTCCTCCCGATCGTCCGTCCGAGACCCGTTTCAAGCTCAGTTTAGTGCGTTGGAACCCCCTCGGTAAGGCCTCGATTCTTATTTGGCCGTTTTGTCTAATTTTTGTTCTATAATAAGTTATAAGCATTTGAACGGTATTGAATCTTTTGTAGATTTACTATGTTTTTGACCGAATTGGTGGGAGTTACCGTAGGAGTAGCATCGTGCGAGTCTCAGGTAGGTGGTGTATACTTTTTTTGTGTTTTTGCAGTTCTTTGGGTGATGCGTCCTTCGGCGAGTTTTCGGGTATTTTGAGAGGGAGACGTTTTATCTTTTTTTTTTCATACTGTATTACTTATGGGACCTCTGGGATGCTTTTGGGTATGCTCGGTTACCAGTTTGCGTGAGCAGGGCCGGGCGAGGGGTCGTTGCTCGTCAGGGCATTTTGGCTGGGGAACGCCAAAATGGTTTTAATTGAAATTTTATTATTATAAATTGTTTAGGTTAATTTTTTAAAGCCTGTTAAATTTTTAGAGGCATTTAAGACCTCAGTGCTGGTATAAGATAGCACCTGGTATATTGCAATTTGACTGTTTAGTTGGTTTTGCCTGGTTATTATTTCTGGTTAAATATGTTATATATGCAATTACTTAATTGCATCTGCTGGACCCTTTTTGGGTTGTGTTGGTCTTGGCCCAGTTAAGCTAGAGTGATGATGATCACAGGTTGGGGCTCTGCCCGGGTTAATTTGGGTGGTTTTGACCACGGGATTTGGCGTCATGGACGCCGGCTTGAGGCAGTACGACTGTCAGGTTGGGAGTGGCTCGGGATACTAGGGTGGCGATTCCATCGGACTTGAGCGACATGGTTGCAGGGACACGAGGTGTCAGACGTGTTGGTGGCTTAGGACTATTTTGGTGATTACCGCTCACACGGGAATTTGCGTAGTGTGCACAAAGAGATACTCCGTGATGAGGTGGTTTTGACCACTCGTGTAGGTAGAGGCCCCTGTAGTTGTGGTTAGGTATTTTGGTTGGGGGTGCCTTTCATATAAAGCCACGTTGGAGGTGAGGAGCCTTCATGGGATGGGCGTGCCTTCGGGACGTCGGTACTTGAGACACAAGGTGTCAAGATGCACAAGGTGCCAGGTTACTATTTTGGGCATGCTTTCGGGACGTCGGTACTTGAGACACGAGATGTTAGGAGGCACATGGTGTAAGGTTACTCTTTATGGGCATGCCTTCGGGATTTCGGTACTTGAGACACGAGGTGTCAGGTGGCACAAGGTGCCGGGTTACACGATAGAGATTCCGGCATTGGCCGAAGCAGGTGACACTCCATGGTGGTTGTTGAGCACCAGTGGAGTTTTTATTTATTTGTGCATTGTACTGATTACTGTTTTCCTTTTAAATGCATGACTACTTAAACACATGTATTTGGTATGCACCGTTGGGTGGTATCCGACTGAGATTTGTCTCACACCCTGCACGGGCCCTTCGGGACGTGTGCAGACTTTATGGATTTACGTGTAGGAAAGAGGCCATCTTCAGGAGCTGGGCTACATTAGTTGTTGCATGGAAATGGTACGGACCTAGGGGTATAACCTATCTGGGGTTTACCTTGTTGTGTTTACTTTTTTGTATCAACATGCTTACTTGTTGTAGCTACTGTTGGTTATCCATTGACGCCCTTTTTATATTCAGTTGTGTATGACCTGCTTTGGATGCATACTTGGTTGTTTATAGTAGTTGTTGTAGTTGATTGTCAGCATGTTGTTTTGTTTACTTTCCACTGCAGTTGTTTTCTATATTTCTTCCGCTGTTTATTGATATTGAATATGCTTCCGCTTTGCGGGTCTGGTTCAAGTCTGCTGAGTCATTTATTTCCGTTGTATATCTTAGTATTATACTTGAACTAATACCATTCTTATGATCCTCTGTAAAGGTATATCCTCCCAACTATACCTAACAGACCCTCGCTGCTAGTCGGAAGCCTTTGGCGTTCAGGGGAGGTGTGCCTAATGTAGTGACACCCGACCCGTTCGGCACATTTCGGGTGGTTGGCCGGGTCCGGGTCGTTACAAAGTGGTATCAGAGGGAGGTTCTTGACAAGGATTTAGTAGCGGTGTTTTTCTGGCTACTAATGAGATTGAGACTTATCTTTTTATTTCTACTAGTTTTACTATTTGGGAAATGGTAGACTAGAGATAAGTTTTTGTTAATGGAAATGGGTTTTTAGCTTGTGCTTGGGTGCTTGCAGCCCCAGGTACGAGGGATGGACCAAGTTTCCATGGATGGGAATTGTTGTTTGCTTTTTCTCAGATTATGGTTTATATGATTTCCACCTTGGTGGCTCACTTGATGTGTGATGTTCTAGATTGTGATATGAGACCCTTGACCCAGTATGGTAAGGGATAATTGGACCTTGGCCCGGTATGGCAAGGCTACTTTTCTTGGCTTTTGATAGGCACATTTTTATGGTATTTCAATTTCATATTTGCATGTATGCTTTGTGAAGTGATAATACCATGTGAATAAAAAAACAATTGCCATGCTTAATATGCTTTGAAATGTAAATTGGTGAAATTACTAATAGAATTTCTTGTTTATTGCAATGTGTATACCATGCTTTGTATTTTTTAAAGTTTCATGTGCAGGATATGTGGGTCTGACTCCTATGAGAGCAGGCAGGTACTATGACTGAGGCAGTGTAACTATCAGGATTGGGCGACTCGGTCGTCGGTTTGAGGCAACGTTAGTTGTCGGGATGGGCATGGCCCGAGGTACTTTGATACTTGGCTCTGTTGAGGGCGGGTAAGGAGGCCATGATGCCAGGATTCCATGGGGCATGGGTTGTGGTGAGGGGGAGTAAGGGTAGTTGTAATGCACTGCCTTTTACTGCTTTCCTTATCTGTGTAGAATATATAGCTTTATATATGTGTGGGTTGTCTGACCATTTATGGTATTCAGCGGGTTACTCCTTAATGACTCGATGGAGCGTCAGGCATGAGACAGTACAGTGTCAAAGGATCAGGGTCAGAATTCGGTACAGGCAGAGCACAAGCCGCAGGTACAGGCCCAGGGACAGGATCAAGTCCAGGATCAAGTGCAGGTAGGACAGTAGCCGGGTTTGGCATCGTTTGGGTCGTGGCTCGACGAGCAGCTCCGAGCGAGCCTGGCACTCGTCTTGCAGGGGATTGACAAAGGCACACAGGGGAAAGAGCCTTATATGGTGTATCTGATACGGGAGTTCTAGTCGCAGCACCCGCCACTTTTTCAGGGTGAGGGTGGTCCGCAGGCGGCTGAGAACTAGATAGAGAGTATGCAGATGATTTTTTAGCAGCTCGAGACGCCTCCAGGGTGGAGGGTTATGCTGGTGACGTACATGATGAGAGGACCGGCGAAGCGTTGGTGGGACGTACAGGTTCAGGCCCGTAGGCACGAGGGACTGGTATGGAAGGAATTCGAGGACAAGTTCTTCAAGAACTTTTATCTGGAGATGTTGAGGGAAGAGAGAGATCGAGAGTTCTTGAGTCTTCAGCAGGGAGATATCTCTGTCATGGACTATGCATCTACCTTCACAGAGTTGTCCTGTTATGCACCTGGTATAGTGAACGATGATGTGGCTAGAGTGAGGCGCTTCGAGGATGGCTTACGACACGCCATTCGAGTACAGGTGAACATCTTCAGGCTGGGTTCCTTCTCTGACGTGGTGAATCAGGTGCTCATAGCTAAGGGTAATGAGAGGGAGAAATATCTCTTGGGTAGAACGACAGCTTCAGGTGACGGTTCGGACAGCAGGAAGTGAGGACGAGATGAGTTCAAGCAGGGCAGTCAGGCCAGGGATTCAGCTAGACCACCTCGTGGGAGTTCTTCGGTGATTTTCTTCCAGTGTGGAAAGATGGGACATGTTCGGGCACAGTGTGATGGGCCTCCGAAGGAGTGCCGGGCATGTGGACAAGATGAAAATCTGGAGAGGTTTTGCAGGCAGCCTTCTCAGATAGTCGACAGGCAGGGGCCAGGACAGACTGTAGCGTCTGGAGTTGGTTCAGGTTTGGTACCCGAAGAGGGTAGTTGAGGTTCAACTGTGTGTGGAGGTTGTGACATAGACAATGGGACCTAGCTTAGGGGTCAGTGGCCGGTGACTGGAGCAGCATCGCAGGGAGGTCAGACATCAAGCAGCTGTGTTTCAGGCCAGGTGCATGTCGTGGAGCTGCCAGAGGATGAGCAGGCTGGTCAGTCGACGACGGTTAGAGGTACACCGTGGTGTGGCCATGATCTCTATGTTTCCTTTTTTTCATGACCTGTAGAGTCATGTCTGTTTTGAGTGCACGTGGTTCATAGGATCTTTGTGGACTGACTAGATGCTAGTCAATGGGATTGGAACCATATCGGGTGCGTGATATATATATATATATATATATATATATATATATATATGTATATGTATATATATGTATGTATGTATGAGATGCGTAGCATCAGGGCATTGAGGATGCGGATTACTTTAGGTGTCGTGGGCATCGTGGATGCGAGGTACTTGAGGTGCCATGGGAATCGGGGCATCGTGGATACGGGTTACTTGAGGTGCTAAGCACTAGGACCTCGTGGAGGCGGACACCGATGTAGTGCGGAATACGTTGGGTGTCGGGAGCGATGCAGGAGTACCAATGAGGTGCAGGGGTGACGATGCGTCACGGGAGGACAATGCATCCAGAAAATAGGTTAGTGAACCCTATTTTATTTACGTTTTGTTAGGCTGAGACCGGGTAAGGTGATTCCTAAGGTGGGGAGCCCCCTTGAGGAATTTAGCCGGAACCATTGAGACTGGGGAAGTCTGGGTTTCTTTGAACGGAGTGGTATGTTTGGTTCCATCTCCCGGTTTTGTTTGATAGCTCGGGGATGGTCTATGTTAAGTTGGGGAGTTTGTAAGAACCCGGGTTGTTGGAACGGGTCAAAATCCCGACCCTGTTTAATTTTATGACTTGTTTCTGAGGAAACCGGATAAAATGGGAAGTTTATGGAAATTTTCAGACTACACGCTGTGTACTTTAAGTACATGTCGTGTATGTATAGGCGAGTGATCGGCCATGTGCTCACCGAGTACATGTCGTGTGATGACCGTGTAGTAGTTCCTCACTACACGGCGTGTAGTTTTGAACATGTCGTGTATACCCCCAACCGTGTGAAGCCATACATGGCGTGTAGGCTTGTTGGCTGGGTAGAACCAGGGACACGCCGTGTTCCCTTTGGAAACGCTGTGTAGTCTAGCTGTGTACAAGGGAAACACATGGCGTGCGGTTATGTCGGCAAGGAAAGGAAGTGGAACCAAGTACACGTCGTGTACCCCTAGGTACACGTCGTGTACTCATGTCGGTAGGTTCAGAAAGTAAGTCGGTAGAATCTTGTCATCTTATGAATAGTTAAATGAACTATACACGGCATCTAGTCCTAAAGTACACATCGTGTACTTTCTTTTTTTCACTTAAAAAGGGCAGTAGCCTCGTATTGAGGTAGAACCTCATACCCTCTGCCCGGATACGTGAACCAGGCCGGCCGAACCTCTTTTCTCATCCCGATCGTCCGTACGAGACCCGTTTCAAGCTCTGATTAGTGCGTTGGAACCCCCTCGGTAAGGCCTAGATTCCTCTTTGGACATTTTGTTTGATTTTAGTTATAGAATAAGTTATAAGCATTTGAACGGTATTGAATATTTTGTAGATTTACCGAGTTTTAGACCGAATTGGCGGGTGTTACCGGAGGAGTAGCATCGTGCGAGTCTCAGGTAGGTGGTGCATACTTTTTTTGTGTTTTTGTAGTTGTTTGGGTGATGCGGCCTTCGGCACATTTTCGGTTATTTTGAGCGGGACCCATTTTATCTGCTTTTTCATACTGTATTTCTTATGGGACCTCTGGGATGCTTTTGGGTATGCCCAGTTACCAGTATGCGTGAGCAGGGTCGGGCGAGGGGTCGTTGCTCGTCGGGGCATTTTGGTCGGGGAATGTCAAAATGGTTTTAATTGAAATTTTATTGTTATAAAATATTTACTTTAATTTGTTAAATCCTGTTAAATTGTTAGAGGCATTTAAGACCTCAGTGCTGGTATGGGACAGCACCTGATATAGTGCAATTCGACTGTTTAGTTGGTTTTCCCTGGTTATGTTTTCTGGTTAAATATGTTATATATGCAATTGCTGAATTGCATCTTCTGGACCCTTTTTGGGTTATGTTGGGCTTGGCCCAGTTATTCTAGAGTGATGTTGATCATAGTTTGGGGCTCTGCCCGAGTTACTTTGGGAGGTTTTAACCACGGGATTGGGCGTCATGGACGTCGGCTTGAGGCAGTATGACTGTCAGGTTGGGCATGGCCCAGGATACTAGGTTGGCGATGCCATTGGACTTGAGCGACATGGTCGTAGGGACACAAGGTGTCAGACATGTTGGTGTCTTAGGACTATTTTGGTGATTACCACTCACCCGGGACTTTGAGTAGTGTGCACACAGAGATACTCCGTGATTAGGTGGTTTTGACCACTCCTGTGGGTATAGGCCCCCATAGTTGCGGTTAGGTATTTTGGTTGGGAGTTCTTACTGTAGAAAGCCATGTGGGAGGTGAGGAGCCTTCATGCGATGGGCGTGCCTTCGGGACATTGTTACTTGAGACACAAGGTGTCAGGAGGCACAAGGTGACAGGTTACTATTTTGGGCGTGCCTTCGGAACGCCGGTACTTGAGACATGAGGTGTCAAGAGGAACATGGTTCCAGGTTACTATTTCTGGGCGTGCCTTCGGGACATTGGTACTTGAGACACGAGGTGTCAGGTGGCACAAGGTTCCGGGTTACACGACAGATATTCCAGCGTTGGCCGAAGCAGGTGACACTCCATGGTGGCTGTTGAGCACCAGTGGAGTTTGTGTTTATTTGTGCATTGTACTGATTACTGTTTTCCTTGTAAATGCATGACTACTTAAACACATATATTTGGTACGCACCGCTGGGTGGTATCCTACTGAGATTTGTCTCACACCCTACATGGGCACTTCGGGACGCGTGCAGACTTTATGGATTTACGTGCAGGAAAGAGGCCAGCTTCAGGAGATGGGCTACATTAGTTGTTGCATGGAGATGGTACAGACCTTGGGGTCATACCTAGCTGGGGTTTACCTTGTTGTGTTTACTTTTTTGTATTAGCATGCTTACTTGTTGTAGCTACTGTTGGTTAACCATTTGCGCCCTTTTTATATTCAGTTGTGTGTGACCTACTTTGGATGCATGCATGGTTGTTTACAGTAGTTGTTGCAGTTGATTGCTGGCATGTTGTTCTGTTTACTTTCCGCTGCAGTTGTTTTCTATATTGCTTCTGCTGTTTATTAATATTGAATATGCTTCCTCTTTGCGGGTCTGGTTCGAGTCTGTTGAGTCATTTATTTCCACTGCATATCTTATTATTATACTCGGACCAGTACCGTTCTTATGATCCTCCATGAGGGTATAGCCTCCCCACTATACCTAACAGACCCTCGCTGCTAGTCGGAATCCTTTGGCATTCATGGGAGGTGCGCCTAAGGTAGTGACACCTGACCTGTTCGGTACTGTTCGGGTGGATGGCCGGGTCCGAGTCGGTACAAAGTGGTATCAGAGGGAGGTTCTTGACAAGGATTTAGTAGCAGTTTTTTTCTGGCTACTAATGATATTGAGACTTCTCTTTTTATTTCTGCTAGTTTTACTATTTTGGATATGGTATACTAGAGATAAGTTGTTGTTACTGGAACTAGGTTTTTAGCTTGTGCTTCGGTGCCTGCAGCCCCAGGTACGAGGGATGGACCAAGTTTCCATGGGTGGGAATTACTATTTTCTTTTGCTCAGATTACGGTTTATATGATTTCCACCTTGGTGGCTCACTTGATGTGTGATGTTATGGATTGTGATACGAGACCCTTGACCCAGTATGGTAAGGGAGAATTGGACCTTGGCCCGGTATGGCAAGGCTACTTTGCTTGGCTTTTGATAGGCACATTTTTAGGGTATTTCAATTTCATAATTGCACGTATGCTTTGTGAAGTGATAATACCATGTGAATAAAAAATCAATTTTCATGCTTAATATGCTTTGAAATGTAAATTGGTGAAATTCCTAATAGAATTTCTTGTTTATTGGAATGTGTATTCCATGCTTTGTATTTTGTAAAATTGCATGTGCAGGATATGTGGGTCTGACTCCTACGAGAGTAGGCAGATACTATGACTGAGGCAGTGTAACTGTCAGGATTGGGTGACTCGGTCGTCGGTTTGAGGCAACGTGATTTGTTGGGACGGGCATGGCCCGAGGTACTTTGATACTTGGCTCTATTGAGGGCGGGTAAGGAGGCCATGAGGCCGGGATGCCGTGGAGCATGGGTTGCTGTGAGGGGGAGTAAGGGTAGTTGTTATGCACTGCCTTTTACTACTTTCCTTATCTGTGTAGAATATATAGCTATATATATGTGTGTGTTGTCTGACCATTTATGGTATTCAGCGGGTTACTCCTTCACGAATCGATGGAGTGTCAGGAAGGAGACGGTACAGTGCCACAGGATCAGGGTCAGAATTTGGTACAGGCAGAGCATAAGCTGCAGGTACAGGCCTAGGGACAGGATCAGGTTCAGGATCTAGTGTAGGCAGGACAGCAGCCGGGTTTGGCATCGTTTGGGTCGTGGCTCGACGAGCAGCTCCAAGCGAGCCTGGCATGCGTCTTGCATGGGATTGATAGAGGCACGCAGGGGACAGAGCCTTCTATGGTGTATCTGATGCAGGAGTTCTAGTCACAGCACCCGACACTTTTTCAGGGTGAGGGTGGTCTGTAGGCGGCTGAGAACTAGATAGAGAGTATGCATATAATTTTTGAGCAGCTTGAGATGCCTCCAGGGCGAATGGTCAAGCTGGAGACGTACATGCTGAGAGGACCGGCAAAGCATTGGTGGGACGTACAGGTCCAGGCCCGTAGGCACGAGGGACTGGCATGGAAGGACTTCAAGGACAGGTTTTTTGAGCACTTTTATCTGGAGATGCTGATGGAAGAGAGATCTCGTGAGTTCTTGAGTCTTCATCAGAGAGATATGTCCCTCATGGACTATTTAGTTACCTTCACAGAGTTGTCCCATTTTTCACCTGGTATGGTGAGAGATGTTGTGGCTAGAAAGAGGCGCTTCGAGTATGGCTTACGACACGCCATTCGGGTACAGGTGAACATCTTCAGGCTGGATTCCTTCTCTGAGGTGGTAAATCAGGCGATCATAGTCGAGGGAAATGAGAGGGAGAAATCTCCCTTGGGCAGGACGACAGCTTCAGGTGACGGTTCGGACAGTAGGAAGCGAGGACGTGATGACTTCCAGTAGGGCAGTCAGGCCAGAGATTCAGCTAGACCACCTCGTGGGAGTTCTTCTGTGATTTGCTACCAGTGTGGACAGCTGGGACATGTTCGGGCACAGTGCGATAGGCCTCTGAAGGAGTGTAGGGAATGTGGACAGGACGGACATCTGGAGAGGTTTTGCAGGCATCCTGCTCAGATAGCCTGCAGGCAGGGGCCAGGACATACTATAGCCTCTGGAGTTGGTTCAAGTTCGGTACCTCGAGAGGGTAGTCGAGGTTCAGTTGTGCGCGGAGGTCGTGACAGAGACAATGGGACCCAGCTCAGGGGTTAGTGGCCGGTGACTAGAGTAGCATCATAGGGAGGTCAGGCGTCAGGCAGTCATGTTTCAGGCCAGGTGCATGCCGTGGAGCTTCTAGAGGCTGAGCAGGCTGGTGAGCCGACGACGGTTAGAGGTAAACCGTGGTGTGGTCGTGATCTCCATGTTTCCTTTTTGGCATGACCTGTAGAGGCATGTCTGTTTTGAGTGCACGTGGTGCATAGGATCTTTGTGGACTCACTAGATGCTAGTCAGTGGGATTGGCACCATATCGGGTGTAAGATATATATATGTATGTATGTATGTATGATATGTGTAGCATCAGGGCATCGAGGATGCGGGTTACTTGAGGTGTCGTGGGCATCGGGGCATCATGGATGCGGGTTACTTGAGGTTCCATGGGCATCGGGTCATTGTGGATACGGGTTACCTGAGCTTCTAAGAACCAGGACCTCGTGGGGGCGGACACCGATGTGGTGCAGGATACGTTGGGTGTCGGGAGCGATGCAGGAGCGCCAATGTGGTGCAAGGGTGACGATGCGTCACGGGAGGACAATGCGTCCGAAAAATAGGTTAGTGAACCCTGTTTTCTTTAAGTTTTTTTGGCTTGATACCGGGTAAGGCGATTCCTAAGGTGGGGAGCCCCCTTGAGGAATTTAGCCAGAACCTTTGAGATCAGGAAAGTTCGGGTTTCTTTGAATGGAGTGGTATGTTTGGTGCCATCTCCGGGTTTCGTTTGATAGCTTGGGGACGAGCTATGTTAAGGTGGGGAGTTTGTAAGAACCCGGGTTGTTGGAACGGGTAAAAATCCCGACCCTGTTTAATATTTTGACTTGTTTCCAAGGAAACTAGATAAAATGGGAAGTTTCTGGAAATTTTCAAACTACACGTCGTGTACCTTAAGTACATGTCGTGTATGTATAGGAGAGTGATCGGCCGTGTGCTCGCCGAGTACATGTCGTGTGATGACCGTGTAGTAGTTTCTTACTACACGGCGTGTATTTTTGAACACACCGTGTATACCCCCGACCGTGTGAGGCCATACATGGCATGTAGGCCTATTGGCCGGGTAGAACTAGGGACACACCGTGTTCCCTTCGGACACGCCATGTAGTCTAACCGTGTATAAGGGAAACACATGGCGTACAGGTATGTCGGCGAGGAAAGGAAGAGGAACCAAGTACACACAGTGTACCCCTAGGTACACGCTGTGTACTCATGTCGGCAGGTTCGGAAAGTAAGTCGGTAGAATCTTGTCATCTTATGAATAGTTAAATGAACTATACATGGCATGTATTCCTAAAGTACACGCCGTGTACTTTCTTTTTTTCACTTAAAAGGGGAATTAGCCTCGTATTGAGGCAGAACCTCATACCCTCTGCCCGGATATGCTAACCAGGCTGGCCGAACCTCCTTTCTCCTCCTGATCGTCCGTCCAAGACCCATTTCAAGCTCTGATTAGTGCGTTGGAACCCCCTCGGTAAGGCCTCGATTCCTCTATGGTCGTTTTGTCTGATTTTTGTTCTAGAATAAGTTATAAGAGTTTTAATGGTATTGAATCCTTTGTAGATTTACCGCGTTTTATACCGAATTGGCGGGTGTTACCAGAGGAGTAGCATCGTGCGAGTCTCAGGTAGGTCGTGCATACTTTTTTTTTGTGTTTTCGTAGTTTTTTGGGTGATGCGGCCTTCGGTGCATTTTCGGGTATTTTGAGCAGGACCCGTTTTATATGATTTTTTATACTGTATTTTTTATGGCACCTCTACGATGCTTTTGGGTATGCCCGGTTACCAGTTTGCGTGAGCAGGGCTGGGCGAGGGGCTATAGCTCGTCGGGGCATTTTGGTCGGGGAACGCCAAAATGGTTTTAATTGAAATTTTATTGTTATAAACTATTTAGTTTAATTTGTTAAAGCCTGTTAAATTGTTATAGGCATTTAAGACCTTAGTGCTGGTATGGGAAAGCACCTGGTATAGTGCAATTCGACAATTTAGTTGGTTTTTCCTGGTTATGTTTTCTAGTTAAATATTTTATATATTAAATTGTTGAATTGCATCTGGTGTACCCTTTTTGGGTTGGGTTGGGATTGGCCTGGTTATGCTAGAGTGATGCTGATCACAGGTTGGGGCTCTGCCCGGGTTACTTTGGCTGGTTTTGACCATGGGATTGGGCAGCATGGACGTCGGCTTGAGGCAGTACGACTGTCAGGTTGGGCATGGCCCGGGATACTTGGGTGGTGATGCCATCGGACTTGAGCGACATGGTCACAGGGACACGAGGTTTCAGACGTGTTGGTGGCTTAGTATTATTTTGGTGATTACCGCTCACCCGGGACTTTGAGTAGTGTGCACACATAGATACTCCGTGATGAGGTGGTTTTGACCAATCGTGTGGGTAGAGGCCCCCTTAGTTGTGGTTAGGTATTTTGGTTTGGGGTGCTTTCCATATAAAGCCATGTGGGAGGTGAGGATCCTTCATGGGATGGGCGTGCCTTCGGGACATCGGTACTTGAGACACAAGGTGGTTGGAGGCACAAGGTGCCAGGTTACTATTTTGGGCGTGCCTTTGGGATGTCGGTACTTGAGACACGAGGTGTCAGGAGGCACATGGTGCCAGGTTACTATTTCTAGGCGTGCCTTCGGGACGTCGGTACTTGAGACACAAGGTGTCAGGTGGCACAAGGTTCCAAGTTACAAGATAGAGATTCTGGCATTGGTCGAAGCAGGTGACACTCCATGGTGGTTTTTGATCACCAGTGGAGTTTGTGTTTATTTGTGCATTGTATTGATTACTGCTTTCCTTGTAAATACATGACTACTTAAACACATATATTTTGTATGCATCATTAGGTGGTATCCTACAAAGATTTGTCTCACACCATGCATGGGCCCTTCGGAGCGCGTGCAGACTTTATGGATTTACGTGCTGGAAAGAGGCCAGCTTTAGGAGCTGGGATGCGTTAGTTATTTCATGGAGATGGTACGGACCTTGGGGTAATACCTAGCTATGGTTTACCTTGTTTTGTTTACTTTTCTGTATCATCATGATTACTTGTTGTAGCTACTGTTGGTTAGCCATTGGCGCCCTTTTTATATTCAGTTGTGTATGACCTGCTTTGGATGCATGCTTGGTTGTTTACAGTAGTTGTTGCAGTTGATTGTTGGCATGTTGTTCTGTTTACTTTTCACTACAGTTGTTTTCTATATTGCTTCTGCTGTTTATTGATATTGAATATGCTTCTGCTTTTCGGGTCTGGTTCGAGTCTGCTGAGTCATTTATTTCCGCTGCATATCTTAGTATTGTACTCGGACCAGTATCGTTCTTATAATCCTCCGTGAGGGTATATCCTCCCCAATATACCTAATAGATTCTCGCTACTAGTCGGGAGCCTTTGGCGTTCAGGGGAGGTGCGCCTAAGGTAGTGAAACTCAACCCGTTCGGCACTGTTCGGGTGGCTGGCTGGGTCCGGGTCGTTACAAAGTGGTATCAGAGGGAGGTCTTGACAAGGATTTAGTAGCAGTGTTTTTCTGGCTACTAATGAGATTGAGACTTCTCTTTCTATTTCTGCTGGTTTTACTATTTGGGATATGGTAGACTGTAGAAAAGTTGTTGTTACTGGAATTGGGTTTTTAGCTTGTGCTTGGGTGCCTGCAGCCCCAGGTAAGAGGGATAGACCAAGTTGCCATGGGTGGGAATTTCTGTTTGCTTTTTCTCAGATTACAGTTTATATGATTTCCACCTTGGTGGCTCACTTGATGTGTGATGTTGTGGATTGTGATATGAGACCCCTGACCCGGTATGGTAAGGGAGAATTGGACCTTGGCCCGGTATGGTAAGGCTACTTTTCTTGGCTTTTGATAGGAAAATTTTTATGGTATTTCAATTTCATAATTGCACGTATTCTTTGTGAAGTGATAATACCATGTGAATAAAAAAAATCAATTGCCATTTTTGATATGCTTTGAAATTTAAATTGGTGAAATTACTAATATAATTTCTTGTTTATTGAAATGTGTATTCCATGCTTTGTATTTTGTAAAATTGAATGTGCAAGATATGTGGTTCTGACTCCTATGAGAGCAGGCAGGTACTATAACTGAGGCAGTGTAACTGTCAGGATTGGGCTACTCGGTCATCGGTTTGAGGAAATGTGAGTTGTCGGGACGGGCATGGCCCGAGGTACTTTGATACTTGGCTCTGTTGAGGGCGGGAAAAGAGGCCATGAGGCCGGGATGCCGTGGGGCATGGGTTGCGGTGAGGGGGAGTAAGGATAGTTGTTATGCACTGCCTTTTACTGCTTTCCTTATCTGCGTAGAATATATAGTTGTATATATGTGTGGGTGTCTGACCATTTATGGTATTCAGCGGGTTACTCCTTCATGACTCGATGGAGTGTCAGGTAGGAGACGGTACAGTGCCGCAGGATCAGGGTCAGAATTCGGTATAGGCAGAGCACGAGCCGCGGGTACAGGCCCAGGGACAGGATCAGGTTCAGGATCCAGTGCAGGTAGGAAAGCAGCCGGGTTTGGCATCATTCGGGCCATGGCTCGACAAGCAGCTCCGAGTGATCCTGGCATGCGTCTTGCAGGGGATTGACAGTGGCACGCAGGGGATAGAGCCTTCTATGGCGTATCAGAAACGGGAGTTCCAGTTGCTGCACCTGCCACTTTTTCAGTGTGAGGGTGGTCCGCAGGCGGCTGAGAACTGGATAGAGAGTATGCAGATGATTTTTGAGCATCTCGAGACACCTCCAGGGTGGAGGGTCAAGCTGGAGACGTACATGCTGAGAGGACCGGCGAAGCGTTGGTGGGACATATAGGTTCAGTCTCATAGGCACGAGGGAATGGCATGGAAGGACTTCGAGGACAGGTTCTTCGAGCACTTTTATCCGGAGATGATGTGGGCAGAGAGAGATCAAGATTTATTGAGTCTTCAGCAGGGAGATATTTCCTTCATGGACTACGCAGCTACCTTCATAGAGTTGTCCCTTTTTGCACCTCGTATGGTGAGTGATGATGCAGCAAGAGTGAGGCGCTTCAAGGATGGCTTACGACATACCATTTGGGTACAGTTGAACATATTCAAGCTGTGTTCCTTCTCTGAGGCGGTGAATCAGGCACTCATAGCCAAGGGAAATGAGAGGGAGAAATCTCTCTTGGGTAGGACGATAGCTTCATGTGACGGTTCGGATAGCAGGAATCGAGGACGGGATGAGTTCCAGCAGGGTAGTCAGGACAGAGATTCAGCTAGACCACCTCGTGGGAGTTCTTCGGTGATTTTCTTCCAGTGTGGACAGTCGGGGCATGTTCGGGCACAGTGCGATAGGCCTCCGAAGGAGTGCCGGGCATGTGGACAGGATGGACATCTAGAGAGGTTTTGCAGGAAGCCTTCTCAGATAGCCGGCAGGCAGGGGCCAGGACAGACTGTAGCATCTGGAGTTGGTTCAGGTTCGGTACCCGGAGAGGGTAGTCAAGTTTCAGCTGTGCGTGGAGGTCGTGACAGAGATAGTGGGACCCAGATCAGGGGTCAGTGGCCAGTGACTAGAGCAGCATCGCAGGGAGGTTAGGCGTCAGGCAGTCATGTTTCAGGCTAGGTGCATGTCGTGGAGCTGCCAGAGGCTGAGCAGGCTGGTGAGCCGATGACGGTTAGAGGTACACTGCGGTGTGAAAGTGATCTCTATGTTTCCTTTTTGGCATGACCTATAGAGTCATTTCTGTTTTGAGTGCATGTGGTGCACATGATCTTTGTGGACTGACTAGACGCTAGTTAGTGGGATTGGCACCATATCGGGTGCGTGATATATATATGTATGTATGAGATGCGTAGCATCAGGGCATCAAGGATACGGGTTACTTGAGGTGTCGTGGGCATCGGGGAATCGTGGATATGGGTTACTTGAGGTGCCTTGGGCATCGGGGCATCGTGGATGCAGGTTACTTGAGGTGCTAAGCACCAGGACCTCGTGGAGGCGGACACCGATGCGGTGTGGGATACGTTGGGTGTCGGGAGCGATGCAAGAGCGCCAATGAGGTGCAGGGGTGACGATGCATCCTTGGAGGAAAATGCTTCCAGAAAACAAGTTAGTTAACCCTGTTTGATTTACATTTTTTTGGGTTGAGACCGGGTAAGGCGATTCCTAAGTTGGGGAGCCCCCTTGAGGAATTTAGCCAGAATCTTTGAGATCGGGGAAGTCCGAGTTTCTTTGAACAGAGTGGTATGTTTGGTGCCATCTCCGGGTTTCGTTTGATAGCTCTGAGACAAGCTATGTTAAGGTGAGGAGTTTTTAAGAACTCGGGTTGTTGGAACAGGTCAAAATCCCGACCCTATTTAATTTTTTGACTTATTTTCGAGGAAACTAGATAAAATGGGAAGTTTCTGGAAATTTTCAGACTACACGTCATGTACTTTAAGTACATGTCGTGTATGTGTATCTGAGTGATCGGCCATGTGCTCGCTGAGTACATGTTGTGTGATTATCGTGTAGTAGTTTCTTACTACATGGCGTGTAGTTTTGATCATGCCGTTTATACCCCCGACCGTGTGAGGCCATACAAGGCGTGTAGGCCTGTTGGCTGGGTAGAACCAGGGACACACCGTGTTCCCTTTGGACACGCCGTGTTGTCTATCCATGTATAAGTGAAACACATGGTGTGCGGGTATGTCGGTGAGGAAAGGAAGAGGAACCAAGTACATGCCGTATACCCCTAGGTACATGTCGTGTACTCATGTCGGCAGGTTCAGAAAGTAAGTCGGCAGAATCTTTCCATCTTATGAACAATTAAATGAACTATACATGGCGTGTAGTCCTAAATTACATGTTGTGTAATTTCTTTTTTTGGCTTAAAATAGGCAGTATCCTCATATTTAGGCAGAACCTCATACCCTCGGCCCAGATACGCGAACCAGGCCAGCCAAACCTCCTTTATCCTCCTGATCGTCCGTCCAAGACTCGTTTCAAGCTCTGATTAGTGCGTTGGAACCCCCTCAGTAAGGACTCGATTCCTCTTTGTCCGTTTTGTTTGATTTTTATTCTAGAATAAGTTATAAGAGTTTTAACGGTATTAAATCTTTTGTAGATTTACCGTGTTTTAGACCTAATTGGAGGGTGTTACCGGGGGAGTAGCATCGTGCGAGTCTCAGGTAGGTGGTTCATACTTTTTTTTGTGTTTTCATAGTTTTTTGGGTGATCCGGCCTTCGGCGCATTTTCGGGTATTTTGAGAAGGACCCGTTTTATCTGCTTTTTCATACTGTATTGCTTATGGGACCTCTGGGATGCTTTTGGGTATTCCCGGTTACCAGTTTGCGTGAGCAGGGCCGGGGGAGGGGTCGTTGCTCGTCGGGGCATTTTGGCCGGGGAACACCAAAATGGTTTTAATTGAAATGTTATTGTTATAAACTGTTTAGTTTAATTTATTAAAGCATGTTAAATTGTTAGAGGCATTTAAGACCTCAGTACTGGTATGGGACAAAACCTGGTATAGTGCAATTTGACAATTTAGTTGGTTTTTCCTGGTTATGTTTTCTGGTTAAATATGTTATATATGAAATTGCTGAATTGCATCTGCTGGACCCTTTTTGGGTTCTGTTGGGATTGGGCCAGTTACACTAGAGTGATGCTGATCACAGGTTGGGGCTCTGCCTGGGTTACTTTGGGTGGTTTTGACCACGGTATTGGACATCATGGACGGCGGTTTGAGGCAGTATGACTGTCAGGTTGGGCATGGCCCAAGATACTAGGGTGGTGATGCCATCGGACTTGAGCGACATGGTCGCAGGGACACGACGTGTCAGACGTGTTGGTGGCATAGAAATATTTTGGTGATTACCGCTCACCTGGGACTTTGAGTACTGTGCACACAGAGATACTCTGTGATGAGGTGGTTTTGACTACTCGTGTGGGTAGAGGCCCCCGTAGTTATGGTTAGGTATTTTGGTTAGGGGTGTTTGCCGTAGAAATCTATGTGGGAGGTGAGGATCCTTCATGCGATGGGCGTGCCTTCGGGACATCGGTACTTGAGACACAAGGTGTCAGGAGGCACAAGGTGCCAGGTTACTATTTTGGGCATGCCTTCGGGACGTCGGTACTTGATACATGAGGTTTCAGGAGGCACATGGTGCCAGGTTACTATTTATGGGCATGCCTTTGGGACGTCGGTACCTGAGACACGAGGTGTCAGGTGGCACAAGGTTCCGGGTTACACGACAGAGATTCCGGCGTTGGCCGAAGCAGGTGATACTCCATGGTGGCTATTGAGAACCAGTGGAGTTTGTGTTTATTTTTGCATTGTACTGATTACTTCTTTCCTTCTAAATTCACGACTGATTAAACACATATATTTGGTACGCACCATTGGGTGGTATCCTACTAAGATTTGTCTCACACCCTGTATGGGCCCTTCAGGACGTGTGCAGACTTTATGGATTTACGTGTAGGAAAGATGTCAGCTTCAGGAGCTAGGATGCGTTAGTTGTTGCATGGAGATGGTTTGGACCTTGGGGTTATACCTAGCTGGGGTTTACCTTGTTGTGTTTACTTTTCTGTATCATCATGCTTACTTGTTGTAGATACTATTGGTTATCCATTGGCTCCCTTTTTATATTCAGTTGTGTATGACCTGCTTTGGATGCATGCTTGGTTGTTTACAGTAGTTATTGCAGCTTATTGTTGGCATGTTGTTCTGTTTACTTTCTACTGCAGTTGTTTTCTATATTGCTTCCGCTGTTTATTGATATTGAATATGCTTCTGCTTTGCGGATCTGGTTCGAGTCTACTGAGTCATTTATTTCCGCTACATATCTTAGTATTATACACTGACCAGTACCGTTCTTATGATCCTCCGTGAGGGTATACCCTCCCCACTATACCTAACGGAACCTCGCTGCTAGTCGCAGCCTTTGGCGTTCAGGGGAGTTGCGCCTAAGGTGGTGACACCCGACCCGTTCGGCACTGTTCGGGTGGTTGGACGGGTCCGGGTCGTTACACATAGTTAAAGATAAATTATAATGAACATAGAATTATCTATTGGATCTTACAAACTCCTTTGGATACTTATCACTTTTATAATAAATGGAAACAAAAACCCTTATTCTTTATGATATATATTCATGATGACCCTGTGATTATGAGATATGGGAATTGAGTCCCTTACACTTGTGACATGTGGGCATGCTGATCCTACCTTATGATTTATGGTCATAATGAACCTACCTTTATGTAATACTGACATGTCATCCCAATATTATGATACGGGCATGTCGTCCCTATATTGGGACACTTAGGCATGATGTCCATTATGAATTATGATGAAATAGGCGTGTAGACCCTTAAGAATTATGCTGAATGGGAATGGAGACCCTTACAGATTATGATGATTGGGAACAATGACCCTTGTGGATTATGATACTTTGGAATGAATCCCCTATCATTATGATACATGGGCATGACTTCCCTACTATTATGAGATTGGGCATGTTATCCCTTGACAATTGAGTGACTCGCGCTACTACCCATTGACACCTGAGTTACACGTTGGGTCCAGACTTGTAGCAGTGTCTATATATAAGGCTTTTGACCTATCTATGTATTCAAACCATATATATGTATACACATTGTTACTTGTTTAGAGATTATCCACCATGGGATGAACTAGGTATTGTCTTCCTTGGGTTCTTCAAGAACCAGAGTAGACCATTTATAATTTTTATTACTACTTACCATTATATCTACACATTTATCATATTATACACACGAACTTGATATTTATAGGAATCATTTTTTGTAGCCTAATGATTTTATCACACACCCTATAAAGGTTATAGATGGTACCTAGGTGGATTATGTGGATGTAGTTAGGGAATTGGTCAAGTGCCCAATTTTTTATACTTGATTGATTATAGCATGGGATGGAAGAAGAACAAGATCGATCTATCTCTCATGATGTTATTAGATATATTATTTTATTTCTTTCTGTTATTTTGATACATGTATTGTGATACATGTATGATTCCATGTCTTATTATTCCCTTTTTATAGATACATGATGTTACACCATTTTTTTATGACACGTGATATTATTATTATTGGTTATTTATTTCATATGGATGCTTTACCATCCACTCTAAGTTGATATTATGCTTCTGATATTTATCTATTTATTACGGAATTGTGCTACTCTAATCATGAGGGTATGGTCTTTCCATTATAAACCCTTGAAACCGTGATTCTAGTTAGTATCCTATGGTATAAAAGGAGGTTCCCTTAAGACCCTGTGACCCACTCGAATGTGGCACAATTTACGGGACCCCAGGTTGGGAAGTCACAAAGTGGTATCAAAGGTTTCTTTTCTTTTCTTTAATATGTGGGAATATAGAAATGAGACTTGGATGAGTGAGAATTTTTTAATGATCCAATTCATAGAATTAGCCAAGCCACATATGGGTAAAAATTAAATTTCATTGGATGGAATATGATATTATGAATTATGACTTTTCTAGTTGATTTTATTCCACTATTGGTTGATGCACATGATATGTGAAGTTATTATTAGTATTATGTCAGATTATATAATATCATTGGTCGATACAGCATGTAATATTTGTTTATTCTTCATTTTATGAACCTTATTGAACTATTATTTCATGAATTATGCCATTCCATGTAAGATGCATTGTTTGACAGCAGGATATTTGTTGTATATTCCTTGAGTGATATGTCTTTTATGAAATTAACATTTTTTTAGGAAAAAATAAATTAAATAAAATGTTGTTAAAGTATCTTCATCTACTTAAACAATATTTTCCAATATATATTGTTAATGGAACCTTAATTGAACCATTACCACATGATTAAGTTATGTAACTGAGGTTACACATACCAAAATGATAGTTTATTTGAGATACATGAATGTCATTTGTAATCTAAAGATTTTATGTAACTATATAGATTGGTAATGATGATCTATATAGTCAATCATATCATATTACCGGCTATATTCTACTACTGAATGTAAAGGGTTAGATGCAATTAAATGAACTACCAATTTCAATTTATAAATCATTTACTTGTATAAATTGGGAAGGTTATTTCCATTAATTGGTGTAAAATGTAATTAAAGTATTGATAGGTCTATAATTTAAAAATATGGTCATTGTTAAATATGGATTCCAATTTCAAATTGAAGGGTTTTTCCCCAATAAATTACAATTGATAGAATATATATTGGCACACTTATAATGAAACACAGAGCTTGACCTAGACCTGGCCTTACTAGTGGGAAGTAGAAAATGTCTCTTGTATTCTTCTTAATCATTTTTATCACCCAAACCTTTCTTTAAGATCATGTAGACAGGTGTTACTTTTATATTATAATGTGTGTACCTATCATGTTCATATATCTGTGATCATTTACAATATTGATCCTATTTGAGGTATTCCTATAGAGTTTGGAGACGTATCCCACCATGACATCTTCAAGTCTTACTATAGGAGTACAGTATTGACCATGTTCTGTATGTGGTGGGCCTTAAGACACTAGTGATACCTCTAGTAGATCCACTAGTAGAACCTCTTATAGACTATGATCAAGTATATGATTTCTGATTTTGACGAGAGTTATGTTGCTTATATTGACTATCTAGGGAGCCATATTACATTCCCCTTCTATGGGAGAGTTGATGTGGGTGGTTCCACAGTAGTATCCACCTATGTTTTCTAGGGATGGTGTCCCCCAAGCGGTAGAGTTATTGATTGGGACAATATTATATATATTTGATCTCTTAGAGACACCTCCTGGTAGAATATTTAAGCATGATACTATATTTTTTTGAGTATCCACCAAACGTTGGTGGGATATTTTGAACTTGGAAGGACAATATGAGGAAGTGATTCAGAGGGATTTCCAATTTTTTTCGATGAATATTTCTTCCATGAGACCCTGAGAGATAATTGTACCAGGGATTTCATGAAATTATAGAAATGTTCGATGTTTGTTATGGAATACTCATATCATTTTATTGAGCTTCATTTCCTTCTGAAAATCTATATTATTGATGATCCAATGAAAGTAAGAAGATTTTAGGAATGTCTGATGCATCCTATTAGATCTCATCTGAACATTTTCCTATTGAGTACCAAGTATGATATAGTAAACTTGTATCTAATTACTGAGTGAAACATAATACAATATGAAGGTTTGATCCAAGGTGGTTTAGAACTAAGATAGAGAGTTGGTTTTACTAGAATTTAGAAGTAAATCATTGAGACTTTGTATGGGAGCGGTGGAAAATAGGTTACACCCCATGATAGTTATGTGGTTTTTCACAATTTTTGGAAGCTAGGGCATAAGAATCTCTAGAGATTGAGAGACCCCATTGAGTGTCGAGTTAATATAATATTAGGTCATATTAAATTTTTTTGAAGGACCTTCTCATCTTCTCCTAGTGGGAGCGGATTCATATTACCTCTACCTTTATGAGTGGGATCAGGAGCACCTCACTAGGTAGGTAGTTTGAGTGCTACCAACTGTATACGTAGAGGAGTATGTCATGGCTGAGGTATTCAGGCTTCAGATACACAATACTAGTATATCGGATTCGCTCAGGGTAGTTAGGTTGTAGAACATGGTCGTGGATCAAGCTAGATTCATTCAGTGTAGACTATACAAGGAGAGCAGGGTTCCATACCATCTACTATTCTAGAATCATCTACTATTGTATATTACTTATTCTATATGGGTGATTTACATTCATTTATCTCTGTATATATTATGGAAATATTTAGGTGTTATATTGAGTACTTCTTTGGGAATTAAAATGGAAACTGTACTCAAGTGAAAGGAATAACCCTCTAAGATATCAAGCCATCATTTCTTATGGAACCTCTTTTCCCTTAGGATGATGGGATTTCATGTCAATCTCATGATATACCAGTTGGTCCCCTATCATGACTATGCATACTACTATCACCGTAGGGTATCTTTTTTATCATGAGAGGGTAGTAGTTACCTTAACAAGGGTGAATGAAATGTCAAGATAGGTAGATTTTTACCATAGCATCTTATTGTAGGTGGAGTGATCTCCCTGATTGGTATCCTTTAAATAGATGATCAAGGGTTTCATCAAGAATCTTTCCCTATGATAGTATACAATATCATGCATTTATTCCCTAATGAAATATATGAACTTTATAGTGATATAGATGTATAATTTACCATCAAACTAGTTCCAGGAGTTTCACTGGTATCCATTCCTCCTTTAAAATTGTCCACTGCTGAGTTGTAGGTGCTCTAGAGGTGGCTAGAGGATTTTTAATCCAAGGGTTTTATACATCTGAGTAATTATCCCTAGGGTTCATCAGTCCTTTTCGCTAAGAAGGAATATTGAACCCTCATGGTTTTTGTAGATTAACAGATGTTGAATTAGATAACTATAAATAATAAGTATCCCTTTCCTCAGATAGATGACCGCATTGACCTGATCATAGGAGTGAGTCTTTTCTCAAAGATTGATTTCAGATCAAGATATCACTAGGTGTGTTATACCTTCAAAAATTCCATGTACATATTTCCATAGTTGGTATGATTTATATGAGTGTATAGTTAGGTAATTTGGTATCAAAAAATCTCATTATATTTTCATGTTTTTTATGAATCAGGTTTTCCACACATTTTATGATTTGTTCATGATAGTCTTCAAATATGAAATCATGTTGTACTCTCATATTCCAACTGACCATGCCAAACATATTGATATCATTATAAATACACTAAGATATAACCATATATATTTTAATATCAATAAATTAAACCTTTGGATTGAAAAGTTTCACTTATTGATTCATGTGTCTTAGAGGGAGGAGTATCAGTTAACCCATAGAAGGTAAGTTTTTTAGTTACCTAAGAGAAAAACTAGAAATTTTTTGAAATAAGGAGTATCATGGGGATATATAGTTATTGAAGGAATATCATATAAAAATTATCACACCATGAGACACCTCTTACTATCCTAACTAAGAAGGGTGTGATGTTCTTATAGTCTAAATCATGTGGGAAGGCCTTTTAGGAGCTGATAGGAAGACTTACTTCAGAATAGGTATTGATTCTAACAGAGCCTGTAAGAGGTTATATAGTGTTCTATGAATTATGAGTCATCAGTATGGGTGGAATTCATATGCAATAGGACATATTTGTTGTGTATGGGTCTTGCAAATTGAGACCTTGTGGGTGTAATTACCAGAATCATAACCTCAAGCTTGTAGTAGTCGTTCTTGCATTGCATTGTTGGAGACATTATCTAATGGGAGATCACATTATGTTTTAAAAGGACAATAATATCCTTAGATATATCCTTACGATGCATTAATTTAATATCAAATAGTGTGTGTGGGATGAAAAATTCTCCCTAGGGTTCACCAGTCTTTTTCGCAAAGGAAATAAAACACGCTATTATATAGTTTGAGTGTCCCCCAAATGTTGGTGGGATATTCTGAACCAGTCAGGTCAATATGAGTAAGTGATTCGGAGGGATTTCCAATATTTTTCCTATGACTATTTCTTCCTTGAGACCCTGAGATATAATTGTACCAAGGATTTCATGAATCAATAACAAGGTTATAAGTTTTTTATGGACTACTCATCTCATTTTACTGAGCTTCAGTTCCTTGTGACTATCTGTATTATTGACGATCCAGTGAATGAAAGAAGATTTTTGGATAGTCTAAGGAATCCTATTTGATCTCAGGTGAACATTTTCCTATTGACTATGAAGTCAGATATAGTAAACTATTATCTCATTACTTAGTGAAACCTGATACAAGATAATGGTGTGATCCAAGGCAGTTTAGAACTAAGATAGAGAAGTGGTTCTACTAGTAGTTGGAAGCAATGCTTTGAGACTATGTATGGGAGCAGTAGAAACTAGGTTACACCCAATGATAGTTACATGGTTTGTCACCGGTGTGGGAAGCTAGGGTATAAAAGTCCCCAGTTTTCGAGAGACCCCGTTGAGTGCCGAGTCTATAGAATAGTGGGTCAATTTCAATGATTTTGTCGGACCTTAATATCTTCTCAGAGTGGGAGAAGATTCATATCATCTATGCCTTTATGAGTGGGATCAGGAGCACCTCACTAGGCTGGTAGTTTGATTACTACCAGCTATATAGGTAGAGGATTATTTCATGGATGAGGTATCTAGGCTTCGGATACACAATACTAGTATATCGGACCCACTCATTGTAGTCAGGTTGCAGAACACGGTCGTGGATTGGGCTAGATTCATTCAGTGTAGAATATACTAGGGGAGTAGGGTTTTGGGCCATCTATTGTTCAAGGTACTATTATATTATCCTTTACTATTGTATATTATTTATTCTATATGGGTGATTCACATTCCTTTATCTTCTTATATATTTTTGAAATCCGTAGGTGTTATATTGAGTACTTCTTTGGGAATTCAAATGGAAAGTGTACTATTATGAAAGGAATGATCCTTTGAGATATGAAGCCATCATTTTCTATGGAACCTATTTGTGATTATGATGATGGTATTTGATGTCATTATCATGATATACCAGTTGGTCCCCTATCATGACTATGTATACTAAAATCATCATTGAGTATTGTTTTTTATCACCAGAGAGTCGTAGTTACCTTAACAAGGTTTAATGGAAGTTCAAGATAGGTAGAGTTGTACTAGATCATCTTAATATAGGTTAATTGATCTCACATATCGGTATCCTTTATATAGATGATCAAGGGTTGCATCAAGACGCTTTCACTCTGATAGTAGACAATTTCATGCATGTATTCCCTAATGACATATATGGACTTTATCATGAGACTGATGTATAATTTACCATTGAACTGGTTCCCAGAGTTGCACTGGTATCCATTCCTCCATGTAAGACAGACACTACTAAGTTGTAGGTTCTCTAGAGGTGGCTAGAGGATTTTGAGGTCAAGGGTTTTACACGTTCGAGTAATTCTCCCTAGGGTTCACCAGTCCATTTCACTAAGAGGGAATGTCAAACCCTCAAGATTTTTGTGTATTAATTGATTTTGAATCAGATAACAGTGAAGAATCAATTTTCCTTGCCTCGTATAGATGACTTCTTTTATCGGATCAGAGGAGTAAGCGTTTTCTCAAAGATTGATTTGAGATCAGGATATCACTAGCTCTGTTATACCTTCAAACAAACCATGTACATATTTCCATAGATTGTATGATTTATATATGTATCTAGTTCTGTAATTTGTTATCAAAAAATCTCCTTCCATTTTCATGTATTTGATTAATCAGGTTTTACACACATTTTCTGATTTTTTTTCATGGTGGTATTTCTATATGAAATCATGTTTTACTCTCATATTCGAAGTGAGCATGTCATACATCTTAATATCATTTTAAATACAATGGTAGAGAACCATAATATGTTAATATCAATAAATGGAACATTTGGATTAAAAAGTTTCACTTCTTGGTTCATGTTATCTTAGAGAAAGGAGTATCAATTGACCCATATAATGTGAGTTTTTCGTTACCTAGGAGCAACATAGGAAATTTTTTGAAATATGGAGTTTCATGGGAATATCTAGTTATTAAAAAAATATTATATAACAATTATCATACCATGAGAAACCTATTACTAGCCTGGATAAGAAGGTTGTAAAGTTCTTATGGTATGAAGCGTGTGAGAAGGCCTTCCAAGAGCTGATAAGAAGACTTAATTCATCACTGGTATTGATTCTAACCAATCCTGGAAGAGGTTATATAGTGTTCTATGAAGTATCAGGCATCGAGATGGGTGAAATTCAGATGTAGGAGGATATAGTTGTTGTGTATGGGTCTCTCTAATTGAGAACTCTTGGATGTAATTACAAGAATCATAACCCCAAGCTTTCAGCAGTCGTTCATGCTTTGCATTATAGGAGACATTATCTAATGAGAGATCACATTGTGTTGTAAAAGTACCACAATATCCTTAGATATATCATTAAAAATCATGGATTTAATATCAAATAGTGTATATGGGGCGAATAATTCTCCCTAGGGTTCACTGGTCCTTTTCACTAAGGATATGAAGCACGCTACTATATGGTTTGAGTATCTACCAAATGTTGGTGGGATATTTTGAACCAGACAGGTCAATCTGCGAAAGTGATTCGTAGGTATTTCCAATCATTTTCTATGACTATTTCTTCCCTGATACCCTAAGGGATAGTTTTACCAGGGAGTTCATGAAACTATATTGAGGTTCTATATTTGTCATGGACTACTCGAGTCATTTTATTGAGCTTCATTTCCTTGTGACTATCTATATTATTGATGATCTAGTGAAATCTAGATGATTTTAAGATAGTATGAGGCATCCTATTCGATCTAAAGTGGACATTTTCCTATTGACTACCGAGTCAGATATAGTAAACTAGTATCTCATTAATGAGTGAAACCTGATACAAGATGAAGGTGTGATCAAAGGATTCTTAGAACTAATATAGAGAAGTGGTTCCTCTAGCAGTTGGAAGCAAAGCATTCAGACTGTGTATGGGAGCAGTAGAAACTCGGTTACACCCAATGATGGTTACGTGGTTTGTCACCAGTGTGGGAGGATTGGGCATAAAAATCCCCAGGTTTTGAGAGACCCCATTGAGTACTGAGTCTATATAATAGTGGGTCATATTCAATATTTTTTTAGGAACTTACCATCTTCTATTAGTCAAAGAGGATTCATAAAATCTCTGCCTTTATGAGTTGGATCATAAGAACCTCACTAGGGAGGTAGTGTGAGTAATACTAGCTGTATTGGTAGAGGAGTATGTCATGGATGAGGTATCCAGGCTTCAGGTACACAATACTAGTATATCAAACTTGCTTAGCGTAGTCAGGTTGCAGAACATGGTCGTGGATCAGGCTAGATTAATTCAATGTAGACTATACTAGGGGAGGATGGTGATAAGATATCAACTGTTCAAGGCACAATTATAGTATCCCCTACTATCGTATATTCTTTATTCTATATGGGTGATTCAAATTCCATTATCTCTATAGATATTATGGAAATCCTCAGGCATTATATTGAGTAATTCTTTGAGAATTCGAATAGAAAGTGTACTCCAGTGAAAGGAATGGCCCTTTGAGATATTAAACTGTCATTTCTTATGAAACCTATTTGTCCTTGTGATGTTTGGATTTTATGTCATTCTTATGATATACCAGTTGGTCCCCTATCATGACTATTCATACTACTATCATTGTAGGGTATCGTTAATATCACCAGAGGGTGGTAGTTACCTTAACAAGGGTGAATGGAATGCCATGATAGGTAGAGTTGGACCAGAACATTTTTTCTATGTGGAGTGATCTCCCTGATTGGTATTCATTATATAGATGATCAAGGGTTGCATCCAAATGCTTTCCCTCTTATAGTATACTATTTCATGCATGTCTTACCTGATGAAATAAATGGAATTTATCACGAGATAGATGTATAATTTACCACTAAACTAGTTCTAGGAGTTGTATTGGTATTCATTCCTCCTTTAAAGATGGCCACTACTGAGTTGTAGGTGCTCTAGAGGTGGTTAGAGTATTTTGAAGACATGGGTTTCATACATCGGAGTAATTCTCCCTAGGGTTCACTGGTCATTTTCATTAAGAAGTAATCTCAAACCTTCAATATTTGTGTAGATTAATAGATGTTGAATTAGATAAGTGTGAAGAAACATTATCCCTTGCCTCATATAGATGTCTTATTTGACCTAATCAGAGGATTGAGTGTTTTCTCAAAGATTGATTTGAGATCCGGATATCACTAGGTGGGTTATACCTTCAAAAATACCATGTAAATATTTCCATAGTTGGAATTATTTAGATGTGTATATAGTTATGTAATTTGGTATCAAAAAATCTCCTTCCATTTTCATGTTTTTTATGAATTAGGTTTTACACATATTTTCTGATTTTTTCATGGTAGTCTTGAAATATAAAATCATGTTGTACTCTCATATTCTAAGTTACCATTAAAAACATCTTGATATAATTCTAAATACACAGAGAGAGAACCATCTATAAGTTAATCTCAATAAATGGCACCTTTGGTTTGAAAAGTTTTACTTATTGGTTCATGTTAGCTTAGAGTAAATAGTATCATTTTACCCATAGAAGGTGAGTTTTTTAGTAAACTAGGAGCAACATAAGATATTTTTTGAAATATGGAGTTTCATTTAGATATCCGGTTATTGACGGAATATCATATAAGAATTATCATTCCATGAGACACATCTTACTAGACTGACTAAGAAAGGTGTGAAGTTCATATGTTTTAAAGCATGTGATAAGGCATTCTAGGAGCTGATAGGAATACTTACTTCAGCACCGGTATATATTCTAACAGAATCTGCAAGAGGTTATATGGTGTTCTATAAAGTATAAGGAATTAGGATGGGTGAAATTCATATTTAGTGGGACATAGTTTTTGTCTATGAGTCTCGCTAATTGAGATCTCATTGGTGTAATTACCATAATCATAACCTCAAGCTTTGAGTGGCCATTCATGCTTTTCATTGTAAGAGATATTATCTAATGGGAGATCAAATTGTTTTGTAAAAGGACAACAATATACTTAGATATATCTTTAAATATCATTAATTTAAAATCAAATACTGTATATGGGACGAATACCTTTAATCCTTTGATGTTGAGTTTTCTTATACACATGTGAAGGGAAATGTGGTAGATAATTTGAAGAGCTTGAAAACTCAAGAATAATCTATTCAAGAATCAAGTAATGAAAGAAAGTTGATATTTATCTTTTTTGAAATTCATCTGTAGTTTCAAGAGTGTCACAATTACAATTTTCATTTTTTCTTAGCAGTTTCCTCTCCACTCTTTGATAGATTAAACAAAAGGTACTTCTCAAATCCTGAAGGTTTAGTCCTACAGTATAGTATTTTCGATGAGTACTTGCATCATGGTTAGTCTGTTGATAGAGATAATATATTACATGTACATGGGATTATCTGGGTTCCTATAGACATCAGAGATGGGTTAATTTGAGAATCACATGCTTCTGATTTAGGAAGTACCCTCAGATATCTCTAAGACATATCGTGAACTTCACTGCTAATATTAATGGAATGGTATGAAATGTTATATAGAAGATTTTATTACTAGGTGCTCCACCTTCTAGTTGGTGAAGGTGGTACACCATCAGCCTGATGGCTTGTTATAGCTATAACTGATCCTATAATGAAAATGGGATGATATTGAAATTAATTTTTTGGTTGGTTTACTGAGCTCACATCGAGGTACAAATGTGGTTTGGTTAGTCATAGATAAATAGAAGTAGGTACCCACTTCTTTCCTATCTGATAGACTTTCTCAGTTAATAAGCTATGAAGAATATATGTTTACTAGATTATATGTTTACATGGGGTCCCACATACAATAATCTTAGATAGGGATACTCATTTAATGTCAAGGTTATGTTATGGTATAGAGATATTTGAGTACACATGTGCTTCTATGCATAACCTTTCACCCCCTGGCCAATGGTCAGATAGATTGGATGATACAGGTGTTGGATGACATGATCCAAGAATATGTACAATATTTCTGTAAGAACCCGGTTCTTATTTTTGAGGTACGGGCTTCTTCTTTTTCCTTTTCCTTAAGTGTTTTTGAGAAAATATGGAAAATGGGGAAAATCTTAAATTTTGGAACTACACGCCGTGTACTTTTCCACACGCCATGTGGGATGGGTACACAGGGCGTGTATCCATGTCGGCGACAAGGGGTGTAGGAACCGACTACACGTTGTGTGGTGGTACCTTACACGTCATGTAGTCAGTCAGCAGGCCTAAATAGTAAGGCAGTGGAGCAGCCGCCAGCTGGGCGACAGTACACACTATGTACTCAGGAGTACATGTCGTGTACTGATGTCGACGGCTGAACAGTGTGGCGGTGCCACCAGAGGAATAGTTAAATGAAAGAAGTACACACCGTGTACTCAAAAGTACACACCGTGTACTTTTTTTTTTTGTCTTAAAATAGGCAGTATCCTCCTCATTTGGAAGAGGAGGCGTTTGATTCGTTTTGGAGCCAAGGAGGACAGTCGAACCTTTGAAGATCCGCCGGGTGTTCGTCTGGAATCCGATTCGGCTTCGGACGATCTCGTTGGAACCCCACGAGTAATCCCTCTCCTCTCCTGGTACCGTTCTTACCAATTATTTCCCGAGGGGAAGTTATTTACATTTGAATGGGTTTTGTTCTTCATCAGATCTATGCCGTTCTTGGGCGTTTCTGGAGTCGGCGTTCGGGTATAACGTTCGTTGGCGTATAAGGTAGGTGGCTTGGTGTAAATTTCCAACTGTCGTGCGTTTTTTGTGCATTTTCGTGCCACGAACCCACGTTGGGGTGTCGTGTGGCTGAATTCATTGCTATATTTAATTCCTCGAATTGCATAGGTGATTAAATTGTGATAATAAAATGCTGGTTGGGATCGTTTCTTGGATCCAGAACCAACCCGAGGGTGTGTTCCAATGTTTAGTCGTTTGGCCAGGATACCTGAGAGTATGACTTCAAAGTAGTAATTTTAGAATTTCCTTGAGAGTAATTTCTTGTTACTGCTTGTTTACCTATTGGGCATGGCCTGGTTACCTGTTTATCCTGAGGGCGTTGTTGTATTTGGCCTGAGGGCGTTGTTGTGATTAGCATGAGTGCACTACACTATTTAGCCTGAGGGCTGTAGTATTTCTCCTGAGGGAAACCTTTCGTGCCTGAGGTCTTGACTTCTGTGCCTAAGGGTGACACTTCCTATGCCTGAGGGCAATTTCTGTTACGCCTGAGGGCTATACCTACGGGTTGGATTCTGCTTACCCTAGGGTAAGGTTTTGCTTGTCTGAGGACATGGACTGTTTCTTTAGAAATTCATTGTGGTGATTTATAGTATATAATGAATTAAATGAATAATAAAATGGAAATTTAATTGTTAAGTTAGTTACTTGTCAATACTTCTTACTTTATTTCATTTTACTATTGCACACTATTGTTGCATGCTTACACGCAGTTGGGCACGGGCCTTAGGTGGGTGCCTACTAATATATGTTTCTCACACCCTGTTTGGGTCATGCTTTTCGGCCAAAACAGATTACTTTTCTACAGGTGTAGATAGGGGAAAGATTCCCTATACAGGTACTTGACTATTGCTGATGAGTAGGAGGGAATGGGACCGAGCCTAGGCTCGCGATGCCGCTGCCAGTTGTTTGCTTTGTTTTGTTGTACTCTACTTTTTGTTGTACGTTATTGATGTATAACATGTTCTGGCTGTGTTCTTAGAACTTGAAACATGTAGCATCATAATTTATATAATGTTGGTTATATCCACTGTTGTAGTTTATTTCAAATGTGTATGGTTTACTGCTTCCACTATTTGTTGTATGTTTTATTTAAATTCTGCTGCGCTACACTTTGACAAATGAGGGAATAGTTTCCCCACAATCAGACCTAGGCCCTCGCTACTAGTCGGAAGCCTCTGGAGTTTGGGGAAATGTGCTTGAGGTCTTGTGGCGAACCGGCTTCGGGGCACCCTTGAGTGGCACCCGGGACCGGGATGTTACAAAGTGGTATTAAAGGGGTTCTTTTCTTTAACTTACTATTTCGAGTTGTAGTCAGGGATAGGATGGAACGGTAGTTGGTAATAAGTTGTGCCCGGGTGTAGCTAACCCGTGTACAGGGAAAAGCCAGTCTACCTCGTATTTTGCATTCTTTTGATTTTTCAATTTTACTATTAATATGTTTTCACCGTTGGGTGACACACTTTGAGATTGTGCAGCTTATATTTTTTCTATGGGTTCTATTTAGTTGCAACCCGGTGAGATGAGGGTATTCCATCTCATGCATCATATAGGCACATGCTAGATATCACATGTCATCCATAGTTTCCATGCCATGTAGGTTCATTAGAAATTCGCATGTTGTTGTGATAGTTTTTGTGCTAATAAAGCATGCTGTTGTGATAGCTGCTTGATAAATACCTACCTTGTGATATGGTATTTTTGTTTGAGCTTGTTTATAGAATGGACACCAAAATTTGGTTTTTGGGGAGTATGGGATCCCATTGACCAGAATTTGGTGGATCATTGACTGTTTATTGGTTATAACACATATTAGATCTCAAACTTTGATTCGTGGGGAGTATGGGCCCCCACAGGTCATAATTTGACACTTAGGTGTTGTTTTCGGTATTTCCTGGGTTCCGGAACAGTTTCTGAGGCATACTGCCCGGAAACCCAGTATACACGCTGTGTAGTATTTTTATACATGTCGTGTATGCTCTTCTGTTCAGGAAGAAAAATGAACTTTTTGAGTACACGCCGTGTACCCTGAGTACACGCCGTGTAGTCTCTTCCCGTCTCATAAATCGTGTGGGTGGAAAAACGGGGTAGGGAAAGGCTTGGGTAAAACACGCCGTGTAGTTTTTGTACACGTCGTGTAGTGTAGACCCAGAGTCCGGCCGTGTAACTAAAAAAATGGGTCGGTGAACTCCTTGACAGAACACGCCGTTTCAATGATGAACACGTCATGTAGTGTGACCTGAGGACTCGGCCGTGTAACGAACAACACGAGCCGGTGTCACCTCTCCCTGAACACGCCGTGTACCTGTGGGACATGTCGTGTAGTCTTGTCTGAGGACAGACCATGTGGTTTTAGCCGTGTGTCTAGGAAATGGGGTGTTGTACACACTGTGTACGGATGTAACACGCCGTGTAGTTGTAATCTGAGTAGTCGGCCGTGTCACAGACGACACGGGCAGTTGGAAAATAATGTCGTACACGCCGTGTAGATATTATACATGCCGTGTAGTTTTTGTTCAACGGGAGCCATGTGGCTTAGCCGTGTATAGGGACCCAGGCAGGGGAAGAGAAGTCAATTACACGCTGTGTAGTCAGTGTACATGTCGTGTAGTCTTGTTTTTCCAATTTCTAATGCCTTTTTCCTCTTGTTCCTTTTTGGTTCCTTCGCTTTTAGGTCTTAATATTCTTGAATTTGAGGCGTGCTTTTGATCTTGCAGAGTCATGCCACCTAGACAACCTCGAGTTCTTCTCTAGGAGAGCGGTGACGATTATACTCCAGAGATTGTGGGCCATGGGCTACCAGTTGATCCTCCAGCAGAGCCAGATGCGGCGCCAGCTGCTATACCGAACACAGGCACGGAGGCACAGTTCCGTGAGGGCTTTATGCGGTTCATGAAGACCTTTCAGGGAGCACCGCAGGCTGCCACATCTATGGATGAGCTGACTCGTATCTTCCAGCAGCAACATCCACCTACGTTTTCAGGGGATGGTGGACCACAGGCTGCGGAGTCTTGGCTAGGATCGATGCAGACTATTTTCGAGCATCTTGAGATGCCTCCAGGGCGGAGGGTCAAGATCGCGTCTTACATGCTGTGTGATTTTGCCAAGAGGTGGTGGGATGTTACCACCCAGTCAGAGCATCACAGGGACATGGCGTGGGAAGAATTTCAGGCAGTATTCTATGAATTTCTCTTCCCAGAGACTCTGAGAGAAGATAGAGCTCGAGAGTTCATGAATCTGCAGTAGGGTGCTATGTCAGTGATGGACTATTCTACTCGTTTTACGGAGCTTCAGCATTTTGCACCCATGTTGGCGGGTGATGAGACGTTGAGAGCCAGACATTTTAAGGATGGTCGTCAGTATGACATCTGAGAACTGGTAAATGTTTTAAGGTTTCCCACTATACATGATATTGTGAATCAGGCGCTGATTATAGAGAGGAACATGTGGGAATCTAGTGGTGTGGGCCAGGGCAGTTCAGCACCAGTTACTGGTACTATTTCTACTAGCAAGAGGAAGAGACATATGGACTTCTCTCAGGGTGGTAGTACCATTCAGACATCATCTTCAGGTGGCCCGATCAGGTGCTACCAGTGTGGTAGAGAGGGGCACAAGAGGCCGTAGTGTCCCCGAGACCCAGTGGAGTTCCGAGCTTGCAGCAAGATGGGTCATCTGCAGCGCTTTTGCAGGGCGTTTCCACCAGCGACTAGTGAGAGGGGTTCTGTGCAGACTCCATGTGCGGGAGCAGGACTAGTGGCTTTTTACCAGTCGGGGAACTGGAATACGTCAGGGCGTGCAAGAAGATATGGTGGTCATGGCTGTGTTATCCAGACACCAGGATCTCAGAGGCAGCAGGGCGGGACAGCTCAGGGTAGCCAGGCTGTGTCGTAGGGCCGCGGCACTGGGCAGGCATATGCAGTGAAACAGACCCAGCAGGAGTAGGATCTCGGACCTTCTACAGTCAGAGGTACTATTCTAGTATCTTTTGTCTTGTCTTCAGTGCTTTTTGATACAGGTTCTACACATAGTTTCATATCTGTACCTATTGTGGAGAGCCTTGGGCTCTGTGTTTTTACTTCTTCGGATATCATGATTCTAGACACTCCGTTGGGGACTAGGACGGCTGGTGTGCGTCAGTGTAAGGAGTTCCCCCTTGAGGTTGGAGGGTGTCACTTCCTTTGGGACCTCTGTGTCTTGGAGATGATGAGCTATGATGTCATTCTCGGGATGGACTGGTTTGTTCCCTTCCGATCCTTTGTAGACTGCTATCGTCGCAGGGTGTGTTTCACGTCACCAGAGGGTGGAGAGTTTCTATACAAGGGAGAATGGTATGTTCAGGCGAGTCGAGCTGGACCAGAGCATCATGGGAGAGGTGGAGTCACAGCCCAGATAGCGAGCTTATATCTGGATGAATAGGGGACTTGTCAGATGGATTTCCCTCCAGTTTTTGATCGTTTCAGGGATGTCTTCCTGGGCGACTTTTCAGGTCTACCTCCGGTGCGTGAGGTGGATTTCTATATTGAGCTTGTTCCAGGAGAAGCACCGGTGTCCATTCCTCCTTATAGGATGGCTACACCTGAGCTGCAGAAGCTCAAGAGGCAGTTAGAGGAGTTGCAGTAAAAGGGCTTTATCTGACCCAGTACTTCTCCTTGGGGTTCTCCGGTCCTTTTTGCGAAGAATGAGGACGCTACCCTTAGACTTTATGTGGATTATCGGAAGCTGAACCAGTTGACAGTTAATAACCAATATCCCTTGCTGAGGATAGATGATCTGTTTGATCATCTTCGTGGAGCACTAGTGTTCTCGAAGATTGACCTGAGATCAGGATATCATCCTCTGCGCATGATACCATCAGATATACCGCTTACAGTTTTTCAGATCAGATATGGTCTGTATGAGTACTTGGTTATGTCGTTCGGACTCACGAACGCGCCAGCAGTTTTCATGGATCTGATGAATCGTGTGTTCCATCCATTTCTTGATTATTTTGTGGTAGTATTTGTGTACGACATCTTGGTGTACTCTCACACTCGACACGACCATTCCACCCATCTTGAGATCGTATTGAGTACACTAAGAGAGCATCGGCTATATGTTAAGCTCTCGAAGTGACACTTTTGGATGGACCAGATTCACTTCCTGGGTCATGTCATCTTAGAAGAAGGAGTTGAGGTAGACCCAGAGAAGGTGAGAGCAGTAGTTTCCTGGGAGCATCCTACGAACGTGTTTGAGATACGGAGTTTTTTAGGGCTAGCTGGTTACTACAGACGCTTCATACAGGACTTCTCCTGCTTAGCAGCACCGTTGACAGGTCTGACTAAGAAGGGAGTGATGTTCATTTGGTCAGAAGCTTGCGAGACATCTTTTTAGGACCTAAAGAGAAGTTTGACATCAACACCGATCCTGATACTCCCAGAGCAGGGGAAGATCTATACAGTTTACTATGATGCATCAGGGATTGGGATGGGAGCCGTTTTGATGCAGGGTGACCGAGTTGTTGCGTATGGGTCTCGGCAGTTGAGGCCACATGAGCGAAATTACCTGACGCATGATCTCGAGTTGGCTGCAGTTGTTCATGCGTTGCGCTGTTGGATACATTATCTGTTGGGAGAGCATTTTGTGGTTTTCACCGACCACAAAAGCCTCAGGTATATCTTTACCCAGCATGACATGAATCTGAGGCATAGAAGGTGGGTTGAGTAACTATAGTCCTTCGATTTTGAGCTTGCCTACACACCTGGTAAAGGTAACGCAGTAGTTGATGCACTGAGCAGGAAGACTGAGATACAGGCATTGCAGGAGGCCAGTGGTGAGTGGGAGCTTATGGCTTTGTTCTCTGAGATGCATCTAGAGGTGCATGACAGTCAGGGGAAGACTTGTCTTTCATATTTAGCTGTGATATCTACCCTCCTAGACAGAGTGAGGATGAGACAGCTATCGGATTCAGAAGTCCTAGTTCTACGGGAGTCGGTGGCAAGTGAGGACCCTCCTCCCGGTTGGACGATAGGCGATGATGAGGTTTTGTGTTTCCATGGACGAGTATGGGTTCCAATAGATATACGCGAGGATCTGATGCAGTAGTTTCATGATTAAATTTGGGCAGTTCATCCTGGGGTTACCAAGATGTACCGTGACTTGAGACATCAGTACTGGTGGCCGGGTACGAATAGAGAGATGGCTGGTTGTGTTACGAGGTGTTCCACCTGTCAGCAGGTGAAGGCAGAACATCAGAGACCAGCTGGTCTGTTACAGCAGTTACCCATTCCAGAGTGGAAATGGGATGATGTCGTTATGGATTTCGTGATGGGATTACCGAGGTCACCTCGAGGCAATGACGTCGTGTGGGTTGTTATGGATAGACTCACGAAGGTAGCTCACTTTTTGCCGATCAAGGAGACCTTCGGTGTTGTCAAGCTCAGAAGACTGTATATCCGAGAGATCGTACGTCTTCATGGGGTCCCTCATTCTATCATTTCAGATAGGGACGCCCAATTTACGTCTCGTTTCTGGCAGAGTTTTCAGAGGGCGCTGGGTACACAGGTGCTTCTGAACACATCATACCACCCTCATACATATGGCCAGTCAGAGCGAATGATACAGGTGCTAGAGGACATGTTTCCTGCATGCGTCCTAGACTTTGGGGGATCTTGGGAGAATCATATACCCTTAGTAGAGTTTTCCTATAACAATAGTTTTCAGGAGACTATTGAGATGGAACCATATGATGCTTTATATGGTAGGTCATGCCGATCACCTTTGTGCTGGTTAGAGGCAGGTGAGGCAGCTTTACTGGGACCACAGCTCATGTAGGAGACATCTAAGCAGGTCCAGTTGATTCGGAAGCGGATGGCTACCACGCAGTCTCATTAGAAATCTTATGCTGATCGCCACAGACGACCCTTAGAGTTCATGGTCGGGGATCATGTTTTCTTGTGTGTTTCGCCAAGGATGGGACACAAGCGGATCAGGAGATAGGGTAAGCTTTTACCGAGGTATGTGGGGCCATTCGAGATTCTGGAGAGAGTCGGGCTGTTTGCCTATCGGTTTCAGTTACCGCAACGGTACCGATCCATGCATAATGTCTTCCATGTGTCTCAGTTGCATCACTATCATTCAGACCCGTCTCAAATTTTTCAGCCTGAGGAGGTTGAGCTGGAAGTAGATGCATCCTTTGAGGAGCATCTGATTCGTATCGTTGACAGGAGCATGAAGGTTCTCCAAGGCCGGTCAGTTCCTCTCGTACGGGTTCTATGGCAGCATGGCCGAGTGCAGGACGAGACCTGGAAGCGGGAGGCCGACGTACGTGCTCAGTGGCCAGAGCAGTTCTGGGATTTATCTTCTCCACCCTGGGAAGGGCAGTTCGGGGATGAATTGCTATAAGGGGGGAAGTTTGTAAGAACCAGGTTCTTATTTTTGAGGTACGAGCTTCTTCTTTTTCCTTTTCCTTAAGTTTTTTTGAGAAAATATGGAAAATGGGGGGAAATCCTAAATTTTGGAACTACACGTCGTGTACTTTTCCACATGCCGTGTACTTTTGGTCGTGTGGGATGGGTACATGGGGCATGTATCCATGTCGGTGACGAGGGGTGTAGGAATTGACTACACACTGTGTAGTGGTACCTTACACGCCGTGTAGTCAGTAGGCAGGCCTAAATAGTAAGGTGGTGGAGTAGCCGCCAACTGGGCGACAGTACACGCTGTGTACTCAGGAGTACATGTCGTGTACTCATGTCGACAGCTAAACAGTGTGGCAGTGCCGCCAGAGGAACAGTTAAATGAAAGAAGTACACGCCGTGTACTCAGAAGTACACGTTGTGTACTTTTTTTTCGGCTTAAAATGGGCAGTAGCCTCCTCATTTGGCAGATGAGGCGTTTGAGCCATTTTGGAGCCAAGGAGGACAGCTGAACCTTTGAAGATCCGCCAGGTGTTCATCTGGAATCTGATTCGGCTTCGGACGATCTCGTTGGAACCCCACGAGTAAGCCCTCTCCTCTCCTGGTACCGTTATTACCAATTATTTCCCGAGGGGAATTTATTTATGTTTGAATGGGTTTTGTTCTTCCTCATATCTACACCGTTCTTGGGCATTTCAAGAGTCGTCATTCGGGTATAATGTTCGTTGGCATATAAGGTAGGTGGCTTGGTGTAAATTTCCAACTGTCGTGCATTTTTGTGCGTTTTTGTGCCACGAACCCACGTTAGGGTGTCGTTTGGCTGAGTCCATTGCTATATTTAATGCCTAGAATTGAATAGGTGATTAAATTGTGATAATAAAATGTTGGTTGGGATCGTTGCTTAGATCCGGAACCACCCCGGGGGTGTGTTCCACTGTTTAGCCATTTGGCCAGGATACCCGAGGGTATGCCTTCAAAGTAGTAATTGTAGAATTTTCTTGAGAGGAATTTCTTGTTACTTCTTGTTTACCTATTTGGCATGGCCCGGTTACCTGTTTAGCCTGAGGGCATTGTTGTATTTTTCCTGAGGGCATTGTTGTGATTATCCTGAGGGCACTGCACTATTTAGCCCGAGGGCTGTAGTATTTCGCCTGAGGAAAACCTTTCGTGCATGAGGGCTTGACTTCTGTGCCTGAGGGCGACACTTCCTACGCCTGAGGGCAATTTCTGTTATGCTTGAGGGCTATACCTGCGGGTTGGATTCTGCTTACCCGAGGGTAAGGTTTTGCTTGTCTGAGGACGTGGACTATTTGTTTAGAAATGCACTGTGGTTATTTCTAGTATATAATGAATTAAATGAATAATAAAATGGAAATTCAATTGTTAAGTTAGTTACTTGTCAGTACTTCTTACTTTATTGCATTTTACTATTGCACATTGTTGTTGCATGCTTACAGACAGTTGGGTACGGGCCTTAGGTGGGTGCCTACTGAGATATGTTTCTCACACCCTATTTGGGTCACGCTTTTCAGCCCAAATAGATTACATTGTTATAGGTGTAGATAGGGGAAATAGTCCCTATATAGGTATTTGACTGTTGTTGAGGAGTAGGAGGGCATGGGACCGAGCCTAGGCTCGTAATGCCGCTGCCAGTTGTTTGCTTTGTTTTGTTGTACTCTGCTTTTTGCTGTACTGTATTGATGTATAACATGTTCTGGCTGTTTTCTTAGAACTTGAAACATGTAGCATCATCATTTATATCCTGTTGGTTATATCCACTGGTATAGTTTATTTCAAATGTGTATGGTTTACTGCTTCCGCTATTTGTTGTATGTTTTATTTAAATTCTGTTGCGCTACACTTTGACAAATGAGGGAATAGTTTCCCCACTATCATACATGGGCCCTCACTGCTAGTTGGCAGCCTCTGGTGTTTGGGGAAATGTGCTTGAGGTCTTGTGGTGAACCGGCTTCGGGGAACCCTTGAGTGGCACCCGGGACCGGGACGTTACAATTTCATAGGTTCTGGGTAAAAACCAATCCCTCTCATTTAGTTTTCTTACAATAATAGCATTTAGTAAATAATAAATATGGATCCATATGAGGCCTTATCTTATTTTCCATGTTGTTCACCCCTATACTGGTTAGATGTAGCATATTTAGTGCTATTTGGTCATCATATACTATTGGATACATAGAATCAGTTAATATTGATCATAAAGTGGATTTCAAATGCCTAGTTAAGATATAAATCGTATTCCAATCTCCTTTTATGACCTATGTAGTTCAATTTTGGGGATCACATATTCTTCTAGGTATCACCCATACATGGTTATAGATGGATATAGAGGTAAGAGACGATGTTTTCTTGTTTTTTTAGGCTTTTTGAGGTACTGGATATAGTTGGGATGATAGACTATCATTTTTTATTATGTCAGAGGTACTTTTATATGCATGAGGTCTTCCCTATTTCAAATATTCACTATTAACATTCTAACATGCCTAAAACTTTTGATCCCAAGTATATTGAATAATATTTATATGCTTATTTGGAGGAGTATCAAACACACATTATCAATTGGATCATGAATGATCTACAAGGTCGATCTTCTCTTTTAGTACAGGTGTTATGACAGCATGACCTGCATAGGATGAGACATAAAATATGGAGAATGATGTATGTTCTTAGTGATTGAATTTGTTGTTAGAAATTATTTTAGAATGCTTGTAAGGGAAACACAGTGATGAGTACCTATAATGGATGAAGAATTTAAGAACCTGATTTCCCTGTGAGGTGTGGATCCTTGAATTTTTAGTTTAATTACCTTTTTTAGCCTAATATGAATGCCTAGTGATGTTATGGAGGAAAAAAGGGTGTCCAAATATTTTTCATATCCCGAAACCCCAACCGATGGAAGAAACAATTAGGCCACATTGTTAGTAGAAACTATTTTTCCCAGTCCATGCAGTTTCTACTAATAGTGTGGGGTGTTTTGGTGAGCAGATGTGGGAAGCACTATTTTACCTAATCATATAGCCTAATATAGACACCTATGAGAAAGATCTGTATTTTTAACAATTCAATACTACATAGTTTGTGTTTGGTTTCCCAAACTATGAACATGAAGCATGAAAGTTCCCTCTTTAGATAGTACATGGTGTATGGTTTGGCCAACCATGTGGCCAAACCATTTGACCCCTATAATTTGGGTAAAATGATCATTTTTTTATTAAAATTAATGTATCCTTACACCACATTTTTTCCTCCAATATTGGATAGAAGCACCTCCCACCTACCATGAGAGCTCTCCTCTCAAGGCATCAACCAGAGTTCATTGATAATTTTTCCTCCTGGACTCTTATTTGACATTCAATCATCTCATTAGATTCATCTTAGTAAGTTCTAAAATAATTTGGCTCATTTCAATATTCTTAAGTAAATTTAAGATTCTATTTTTTTGTGAGATTATATGCCCTATTCATATGGAGTTCAATAGTTTTATCATTTTATTCCTATATGGAAAAATACCAGAGGCAGATACTGGATGAGTTCTCCTCAATAGGAATAAGTTAGGTGGTCAAGTATCTATCCATTCTATTTTTTTATTTATATTATGTGATGTGATTCTCGAAGCTAGATTCTCTATGTTTTTTTTAAATACACAGAAACAATGTTTAATTCAATATCCTAGATTGAGGTAACCTACAACACCCTTTAATCTCATTGGGATAGGTTCCCATTTAATTTTCACCACCCCTTAAGCTGTTCTGATGAAATTTCCATTGTTATTAGGTATTTTTTAATTTCCAAACCAGATTATAAAAGGTTTTGTCATGATAAATATTTATGATAACTATAATGAATTGAATATAAGTGAGTTTTGTGACCAATCCACATTCATAAATACTACAATGGTTACGCCATTGTTAAAGAGAAATACTAATGAACAAGGAACTATTTTTTGGCTCTTACAAAATACATTTATAATTATCAGTATTATGACAAATGGTCATGTTGAACCTTATTATTTATTATATATGGCCATAATGACCCAACATTTATGAGATATGGGCATGGAGTCTCTTACATCTATGACATATAGGCATGGAAACCTTGCCTTATGGTCTATAGGAATAATGAAACTACCTTTCTCTAAAATCGGTATGGTATCCCAATATTTTGATACAAGTATGGAGTCTCTTTATTATGAAACTTGGGTATAGAGGCCCTTATAAATTAAGATAAAATGGGAATGGAGACCCTTATGAATTATGATAAATGGGCATGGTGACCCTTAAATTATATGATGATTGGACATGGTGACCCTTATGGATTATGATACTCGATCTTGAAATCCCTACAATTATGATACATGGTTATGAAATCCCACCTATTTTGAGATTAGGCATAGAATCCCTTAAAAATTGGAATACTCATTCTAATACTCATAGTCGCCTAAGTTACGCCTCATGTCCAAACTAGTAGGAGTATCCACATATATGGATTTTGACATCACTGTTTATATAGACCATACATATGTATACACATAGTTAATTTATCAGAGATTATCCAGTATGTGCCAATGCAGCTATTTTCATCCTAGCGTCCTTCAAGAACCAGATCCAACCCTTTAAGGTTTTTATTACTATTTACCATTATATCTGCACACTACACATACTATATGAGTTGACTGGATTTTTATAGACATCGTTGATGGTGGCTTACTAAGTTTATATCAAAACATATCTAGGCCACTGATGGTACCTTGGTATATTATGTGGGTGTAGGTAGGGAAATGGGAAAGCACCTAGTTGAAGACGCTTGATTCATTATAGCATGGAAGTAAGGAAGAACAATACTGATCTATGGCTCATTATGCTATTGTAGATAGTGTTTTTGATATTTTTTTTGTTCTCACACATGTATTGCAATACTTGCCTACTATCATACCCACCTATTCTTTTTTGATAGAATCATGAAATTACACCATTTTATATTTGATATTGGATATTATTGTTTTTGGTTATCTATTTTTTATGGATTATTTACCTTTAATTTTGATTTTATATTATTATTTTGTTATTTATCTATTTATTACACCACAATGCTACATTTATCATGAGGTTATAGTCTCCCCTCGGTACCATATTGGACTTTTGCTGCTAGTCGGCATCCTCTGTCACATGGGGAGGCACTATTGAGTCCATGTGACCCACAAAAATAGGGCACCATTTAGTGAATACTTGGATGATATTCCACATATACCTTCTTATTATCCATTACATGGGGTTATAATTACATCACTCATGTGTATGGCACACAACCGCTTCACGAAGCGATGTGATTCGTTTTTCACTTACGCTTTACATTGAAGGTAGTAAGGCTAAATTTAATGAATTTATATAATATTTATAAAATGAAAATTTTTCTATTAATATAGTATCACATAAAACTTCAAACATTCCCATCCTTTGTAAAACAATAATTTCACTCGTCCGAAGTAGTGGACTACCGCTTCAACATAGCGATGTGAAATATGATTTACTTTATTTTTACATTGATAGTAATAAGGATTTATTTGAATTATATTATATATATAAATATGAAATAATTAATATTTTTTAATGTTTAATAAATATTTATTTTCATTTAATTCCATCTGTTGAGAAAAATAGAAACAACATTCATGTGTACGTACAACCAACTGTCTCCATGAACAATCTAATCCATTTTATATCTCTAATTTTTATATATTACTATAAATACATATATAAACAATATATAAGATATTTTAATCCTGGTTAATATTTCAAAGATAATATAACCATGATCAAAGTAAAAGGACTAAAATTATCGAACCGAAACATACATGATGAAAAAAACAATTATCACATAAAATAGTTATTTCAACAAAGAATTGGTAATAAGCGAGTAATAAAATACTTTAAGTAAATAGTATATGATATGATATGAATGAATATGGTTATTTAATATATATATATATATAATAAACCTATATTAATTATATAGTTTTTCTAGACATATGTAATGGAAGTAGAACCTAAGGTAAGGGTTTCTCATCTCACTTTTACTTCGGTTAGACATTCACCATATTCACCACTCATTCCTTTGTGTGATGTATATATTACAAATTTTGATATGGTATATCATGAGTTGATATATCTTAATGGTATTTAATGTTTCATTGGATTTTGTTTATTTCATGGGGCGTATGATTTAAAAGTTACAAAGTGGTCAGGGGTTTTTTCACAATATCATCATTATTCACATTTTTTTAGTATCCCTTGGGGAAATTATTTTGTATTTCTATAATAAAACTAATATATTTCTGTATCCTATAGTTATTAATGAAATGTTAAATTAATAGTTCTATTTTACACTTTTGGTACTTAAAATTATTGAAAATTATTTCTAATAAAATTTGAATTTATTTCTCTCTTTGGTCAAAAAAAAATTCATCATAATCCATGTTTTATAGAAATATTTTGAAAAATATATTTATCTTTATACATATGATTTAATAAATTCATTTTTACCCATTTTTTACCCATTTTTTACTTTAAATAAAATAAAATTAATCTTAATGTTTGTTTTAAAAGAAGGCCTGATTAGATTTTACTGAAAATGTGAAAAGAATCATTATTTTAACATGTACACCACGAACAATATTCTCCACTGTCATTAAAAATTATTTTTTAAAATATTACATTATATTATTGAGAGGTTATTTTTATAGATAAGTATTTTCAATATATTTTTTGATCCTTTAGTTTAAAAAAATAATATCTTTAAAGTTAAAGTTTCATTTCCCTCAATTTATTTTAATTAAAATATTATTGTATTTCTTTTCATCAATGATATCAACCCTTTATTGTAATTATGACCCATTGGGGATATGTTTTACTGATATCGTCTTTATTCATTCTTTCGATGTTTTATGATCAGTTTGACTGAGGATATACAATTTTATTACCATTCACCATATTACTCTGGATGGTTTAGGATTATGTTTAATTGATTAGGGTAAGTATTAACATTTAATATGATAGTCTTCCAATATGAGTATTTATACTCATTATGTTTATACCATTTAGATTAGTAACTAATTAGATATAGTATGTTATGGGTGGGGCCTAGTTATAGATATCCCCTCGATGCATTGGCATGTCTCGTGAGACAAATCAATTGTCCAAATTTCATGGGTTTTTATGGACACATTTAAATTATATTGTGAATGGTATTGATAGTATTTTTTATCAATATAGTATTATTCATTCCAGCATTATGATATAATTTATTAATTTCCATGTTATAATACTATTAAGTAGAATATCCATGGATAAGTTTCAAGACCATGTGATTATTTGTATAGTTTTTTAGTCATCCTTTATTCCTAATATATTATTATCATGTTATTATTTAAATATAATGTGTTTTAGTTATTTAACATTCCATATTGATTATTATTATTTAATAATGATATATTTTTTTATACGCATAGCCTTACTAAGAATCTGATGTCACCCTTTTTATATGTTTTATTTTTCTGAAGGATACTAGGAAGGGTTTTGTGATTGATACATAGGTATACACTAAGGGGAATAATGGTGTTCTCAAAGAAAAGAGTTTATGTTTTTTATGTCTTAAAATGTAATTTTAATTCATGTATCCATCTAATTTACCAAGATTACTAAACTATTCAGTCCTTAGGGATGTTATTCCTTGTATCTTATGATAATGTAATAATGTAACCACTGACTATGGGATTCTAGGGTTTGAGTCTTTACCCAACATATATTTATCCATTAACTGAAAACTTTCTTTTTTTATATATATTTGTTATAATTAAATTTTTTTTTAATGTAAAATTCCTTATAGTCATGTGATGATAAAATTAACACAATAGTCAACCAATGGTCTATTAGTGGCAGGATTACGGTGTCATTTTTTGGTCTCATTACAACCCTAGGTAGGGTTACTATGTCTAAATTCATGTTAAATAGATATTATAGATAGTGTTTTCAAGATTATGTTTTGAAAAGGAACTGGTGAGTATTTCATTGATTTTTAGTATAAAAATTATTCCTATAGTATGTGTGTAATATAGTACAAATAATTTTTTGTGAAAGCAGAGTGAACCAATGATTCTATGGAAATTCTATAATTATATATAGAACATTAATAAGTGATATTATACTAAATATATGGTATCATTATAGGTGTGGGTCTAGGATTTAATTATTTTTAGTCACAATTATTGCATGTGTTATGTATATGATGTTATAAAGGAAAAATATAGGATATTATAATAATACATCCTCTCATAATGTTGGGTTGAGGTTATTTTATCTTCTTTATAATTTTTTATTTATACATTTCATTCCTTTATTTCACATAAAGATGGTGAAATACGAACCTGAGGTAGAACATTTGGGGATGGATCTTAAGTAGGAAATGATTTTCAATAATATTTTCATGAGTTTCATAAGATGAAGTTACTAAAGTATGAAGGATATCTATGTTTTTGTGAAGTAGAATGTTGGATGGAAAGAATTCCTTTAAAATTATAGTTGATACAGAAAATTTATCAGCACTGTTTTCTTTATGTGGTGTGTTATTTATAATTATGTTTATGGATATGGTTGAAATATTTATTTGGTAATTACTATGCTTCCTTAAAAGAGTAGGATTTGTTTTGGGAGTTATTCATGATATATTTCCCATATACGAATCCTATAGTTTAACACGATGAATAAACTAAAGTCATTAAGTAAGGGAGTTCCACCATTTTATCATCCAGTGTGAGATTCTTGGAGTTATTTGGTTAGTATTTCAATTTCAAGATAAAAAATAGTATAAGAGCTTATTATTTATACATATTTTTATAATTGTATATTTAAATGTAGTTATTGGTATTTTCTAGGAGTTATATTATTGATATATTAGATAATGGTGTGATGTAAGAGAATCTACTAACCTAAAATAAATTATAGGATATTTATTATAGATAAACATCTTGATTTAACCTGGATCATCACCTGAACCAATAAGAAAAAAATATTGAAGCACGATCTTGATCACCACAGGTAAAAGAAAATAACTAGGGAATCAAAAATTACCATTTATGAATAGTTTCATTCTTGGAAAACTGGCATGACACATCCAGTAATTTAACTACCACACCAAATTAACAATAATGGTAAACATATATAAAAAATAAAATAGAATAAAATCTATAATTTCTTGAGGAATATACCAAAACATATTCACTTCACAAGTCACAAACAATACATATACACATGATATTTTTATTTAAAATATCAAAACTCAAAATTGGGATCAAAACCAAACAAGTGAAATTAAAAAAACCAAAATTATAAGAAAAATGGATCCACGTGAGATAAACTCTAGGAGACCATGTCACCTCCATCATAAAAACCCTAAACAGTGGTTATCAAGAAGATCGATTGAAATCCATAGGGTCATTACAGATATTTTCTTCATGTAAAATAAGGTTTTTATATACCCAAAGGCATAAGCAGAGAATCAGGAAAAAATACAAGTAGGATACAACTATTATTATATGTAATGAATTTCTCCATAAAAACAAATATAAATAGTTTAAAACCCATTTTTAACAAACATCACTTTTTAAAAAATCTTCCTTGAAAAAAATACTTTTAAAATTCATTATATGTTTCTAAAAAACGATGTTTCAAAACATGTGTCAATAAGGATAAAATATAAAATAAATTAAGCCACATGGTAAAACATTCTCAACACACAATAATTAGGCATAAACATAATCATAAGACCAAGAAACATCATACCACAAAATAAATGGAAATGGTAATAGACAAATGATATCCCAATCAAACAAGGCACAAATATAATGCATGAAGCCATATAAATTAACTAATAAAAAGAAATTAACATTGTGGTCTTTAACATAATGTGATCTAGTATGAGGTAGAATGTGCCTAATTTTATTAGACACTATGAGAGTCCAAAAAAAAATTAAATCTATCTTGGACTTCCTTAGAATCCCACTCGATCTTCCACTGGACTATGAATCCTTCCCATTAGGATTCCTCAATTTCATAGTTCAAATTGAAATGATTAGCTCACTCAGAACAGATGGAAAATAGTTCCTTTGTGGTTTAAAACTAATTTCAGGTATTCACCTACCTATGTCACCTATAAAACCAATGTCTCCCATGTAATACTCAGTGCTAAAAATGTAAATCCATAATAATTCTTGAAAACATAATCCATTTAAAAGTAATTTCTTAAACTAGAAATACCCATAAAAAAACACCATCATTAGGGTAAAACCTCTTTAAAAGCTATTTCAAAGACCCCATTGAAATGATAAATCCACATTGACTCATTTTATCGAACATAATACTTGAAAATTATTCATATTTTTTTCAAGTTCCACTTTAACAGACACAATTTCAAACATAAGCAAATAATTTCATCAAATATGGATAATTAGTCAATATTAATCCATTTAAAATGAATTCTTATAAGAAAAAACAATGTAAAAATATAATAATTGATGAAAATACACAGAAAATGTCCCTTAGATAAAGAAACCATCCATTGATTAACCTGAATCTTTTTACCCTTGAAGAAAACCATAATATTTCAAAAGATGATGTCCTTTCACACCTTAGTCTAAACCACAAATTATTTATGATAAATCCCCCAAAATTGAATGGTATAAATCTAAAAGTATTGGGGAAGAAACTATGCATGAGATTGGTGATAAATGGGGGAGTGAACTTTTGAAACTCAAAAATTAATTTTAGTAAAAAAGGAAATATTTTTAATGACCTAGAAAAAAAACATGGTTTTGATACATGGTTAAGAAAAAGTGTTCCAATTATATATATCCACTTTCTATAGATAACCCAACATATTTGGTTCTAGATATCCTTACATTATTATAAAAACCATTCTCAAGCCATGAAAAATGGTTGTCTATAAAATATCCCTCTCATACTACCATCCACATAGTTAGGTAAACCATGCACCACCAATTTTAAAGGTTATGTATTTAGAAAAATTGATTTTTTTGACATTGAAAATTTGGAAAATCCAAGAATTAATAAATAAAAACTAAAATAATATATACCAGTGACCTGAAGGGAGTTACAAACCTCCCCAGCATGCCACTATATGCCCCTTGAAAATCCTTAGGAATCCTGAGAAGAAAACAAGTGAGTTCACATCTCCCTCACCAAGGATCTCCACACCCATGTTTGATATATATCACCACTGTGCTTTTGAACGACATATATCTATGGGATCGACTTACCATGGATAACCATGTTCTAATAAACAAGATATGTACAATCATTTCTATAGTGGAAACATCAGTCTCCACCCCTAGATCATCCCACTCTATCACATGAGATGTGTATTGAAGATATCTCTTCAACTAGGATACATGAAATACATCATGAATAAAGGTCATATATGGTGGAAAATCCCCCTGATAGGATAACAACCCAAGATGTTAAAAAATATGAAAAGGCATGACATAAAACAATTCTAGATTCCCCTACTTCCCAAGGTGATGCTCTTCATTTCCAATATATATTAAAAGAAATAATTAATCACCAACCTAAAACCCTAATGGTATATGTCATCAATCTTCGTATGATTATCAGTGACTCTAATTTATCACTAAAATTTTCTAAATCAAACACACTTTCTTCATTATCTCTTATATGAGACTCGATCCTAAAAAGGAACACTCACTCACATTAGTATAAACAAATGGGGATAAGAACTGCTTCTCATACAATACATCAAATGAAGAAATCCTAATCGAGGTCTATTAAGTGTTACTGTAATAAAACTCATCAAATGATATATTTATTTCTTATGAACCTATGAAATTAATAACACATTCTCTAATCATATCATCCAGAGTCTAGATGGTCTGGTTAGACTGACCATCCATATGTGGGTGATATGTGATGATCATCCTCATCTTGGTTCCATTAGTTTCTTAGTTTCCCTCATAAACCCAAGAATTAAAATGAGTATCCAAGTAAGGAACTATCACCAAGGGAACTCGAGTAATCCTATTAACCAATTATTCATATATATTTCTATGTTCTCTAACTTTATTGATTCACTAATAGGTATAAAAATGGGTTGATTTAGTCAAATGATTGATATTTACCCATATAGAATCATTTCCATCAGTTGTCTAATATTGGATAGTTATAAAATCATTATATATTTCATCCCACATGATCATCAGAATTGGAATAGGCTTGAACCACCTGGCTGGTTTATGATTCTTATTTTTTATCCTCTAGTAGGAAAAACATTTTAAAACCAAACTAGTAATTGATCACCACATATTGGGATATGAATACCTACTCTTAGTAGTATAAACATCATGATAAACCCATGGTTAAATAACCCAATAGAAAATTATACTCATCCATAACCTCTTATATCAAGGTCAAAAGAACCACAAACTACTTTTTAGAGAGGAGATAACCATTAGGAGACTGAAACCAATCACTTAAGTTCTCTCTATCATTAAAAACTATGTCAATCTTCTAGAACTCAAGGTTGAATACCTTCTCACTCTGAACATGGTAAAAAATAGTTGTTGTGACCTTGAAACTAATAAAAACACTGAATTTCCATCCCATCATACCTCCATACTTAGATTAGTAAATAAACTCATTAAACTTCACTAGTCTTCTTATTCATGAATTTCGAAGGATGGAAATTTTCTTCTCAAGACACCAGCAACCATGTTCCCCTTTCTAGAGTTATAGGAAATATTGAAATAAAATTTCTAAAGATACACTACCTCACATCTCTTCAAAAGTTCTAGTATCTATGGATAAATATGTACATCAGGATCATATGATCAGAGTATATTGTAAAACACACCATGAAGAGTTAATAGTTCCATGAATTCAACCCATCCATCATACTTTCCAATTCCATGTTGTGGTTGGGGTAATTTTATTCTTATGGGTGTGGTCTTTGTGATTCATATGACACAACATGGTCATCCTGTATTAGCATGCACCCAAACCCCAGACCTAAAGAATCATAAAAACAACTACATAACCTCTGTTAGGATCAGGAATAATCAGAACTATATAGAATTTAAAATGGGTCTTTAACTCTTAAAAATAACCCTGGAACATCCCACTCCACTAAAACATCACTATATTACATTTACAGGATATCAGGGCATTAAATAACATTGATAAGTCCTCCAAAAAATTGTCTATAATACCCAGTCAATCCCATATATTTGCTGATCTCAAACATATTTTTGGTTTATTCCTAATAAATAACTTCTTCAATATTCTTGGGGTCCAATAATTCCCCTTTCACTAAACTTTTTTATCCTAATATCACAAAATATTATATCCAAAAATGATATTTAGATCAATTTTCATATATTTTATTCTCTCTCAAGATTCTCATAAAAATATCCAGGTTGTCTACATGGTCCTCCTTTTACTTGGAATACACCAATATTTCATTAAGTAAAATGGCCATGAAGGAGTCTAAAGAGTGATGAAATATCTATTTCATCAAGGACATAAATACCAAATGAGAATTTTTAATCCCAAATTAAATAATAAAACAATCAAAATTGATATTCAAAAATAGAAAGGTGGTCTTAGGAACATATTTCTCTCGGACCCTCAATCTGTTGTACCATGATCTCAATTCAATATTAGAAAACTAATCAGCTCCTCTAAGAGGATACAAAAGATCATAAACTTTAGGAAAAAAGATGTATTCTATACATTAACCTTATTAATCTTATGATAATATATGCATCATTAGAGACTCAGGTCTTCTATATTTGTAAATATAACTAGTGAATAAAATGGTGACATGCTAGGATGAGAAAATATCTTTCTCTAAAAGTCCTCCAAAAAAATTCAATTATTTCAACTCAATCAGATCTATATGGTATGATGGTAAATAAATGGGGCTTGTCTCATGGAGAGAATCAATATAGGACTTATCCAATCACTAGGGTAAAAACCTAGAAGAATCATTTGAAAACACATCAGGGTATCGACCCATGACCACCTAAAGAAAACCAATTAAATACTTACCAATGTATTTAAAGATTAATAAGGAAATATAACATGATATCAGTCCAATACCTAAAACAATGGTCCCTAACTTCTCTGAAATAAGGCCCCACTCACCCTTAAATATGTGAGTTCTCCCATCAGGAGATAGGAAATAGAACCTTTAATAATTTTAGTAAATATGATATTTAATTCTAATCAACACATCCATATCTATGATGTGATCAAAAACATCTGCATAAAAAATGAGGAAACCCTATATGACTTCCACATTAGAGATTAAAATAGAACACTCATGGAAAATTAAACTATATTATTTATTCATATCCATAGGGGTAAGAAAATCCATCATAAAGAGTATTTTCATTACCTGTATGCTCAAAGAATCAAAATATATTAATGAGATAAATAAATTGGAATAAACCATATAAAATAAAAAATATTCTATGAAATAAGTAATAAAAATTATACCTCTTGTGGTGGTCAGCTAGTATTTTTTCTCCACTGGTGCAATATATGTAATGCCCCGACACCTGTTACCCAGAGCCGGTGCATTATTTTAATACATTGGCACGATTACAAGGAATCAAGTCCCAAAGGACCGATCAGTTTAGCAGTCTTGGAAAATATATTACATACATTAATATTACATTACAATTTGAAACCTAAAACATAGCATGGATAGTTCTTTGAGAATTAAATTTTTCCCTATAGCTTAACCCTGCATATCAATCATAATACACTTCTTGGAATCCTGGGAAAATAAAACATAAGAAAGGGGTGGGCTCAGATGCTTAGTAAGGGTAAATAATTTAGCGAAATATGTAAACGTTTTAAGGCAATATGTGTAATAAAAACAACAGCCTTTTAAACATAAACTTGAACAAAATATGGTAAAAAAAATGAAACATTACCATATAAACATGCACATGGATATTCTACTAGTCTAATAATCACATGTAATAACTAATTTCACAATTAGTGAATGCCTAATACCGGACATAATTACCACATAGTCAAGGCCCTGTGCCAAGAATACAAATAAAATTTTTGTCAAGGCCTCATGCCAAGACACTAGTTTGTATCATGAGACCTATCGATGCATCGAGGAGCTATAGTGGGCTCTACCCGTTAGTTACTAAGTCCACTGCATTCCACATATGAAAAAGTTGAAACATAACATAAACATTCATATTAAAACTAGCATATGAAATGTCAATCCATTAACCATAAACCATGAATGGTATAAAAATAGAACATCCACAGTCAAAAATATCATAACTCATTAAATACAATATGGAAGATTGTATTATAATAAATCAACATCAATCAAAAATAATATCCACTAAAGGATACTGACATAGTTTAAAATTATGAGTAAAATTTTTTGAGAGAAATATCTTTTTTTGTAAAATCATTTAAAAGTCACATATTTATAATGGAAGTAATTTAAAGTAGATTTTTGAATCAAAGTGTCCCAAACCACTTTGAAACTTTTGAAAAGAATTATCATTTCAAAACATTCATGTCCATATAAATAAATCCTTAAAATCATTTTGAAAACATGGACATTAATTAAAAAGATTTTGAAAGATAAATCTTTAAAACATTTAAAATTCTAATCTTGATAAAGAGTACCTTTAAAAAATCCTTAAAATATTCATTTTGAAATAAATTTTATGAAAAATGGACATGGATGATATAAATGTCCCAGTAAATACTTACATATAAACAATCTCGGATAATAATGAGATTGAGGAATTAACCGTTACCAATTTGGTAACTTACAAAACATACACCCCATGAAAGAAGTATCATACAATGAATATGTAAATACACATAAATTAAAGTTTATTACACAAAGAATACAATTATTGGTAGTACATACACCACACAAAAGGTAATAGTGGCAATATGTCATGAATCTCACGGGAATAAGGAGTGAGATGAAAACCCCTTACCTTGCACTTTTTTTCAGTCGAGGGTATGTTTAACCTCCTGTATGAATACTATAGTATGTTATTAAATTATAACAGAACCATATTAACATTTATGATATCATACATTATTCATGTATGACTTTATACTTCCCATTTAATAATAATTTCCATGTTTTATTAATATTTCGGGTAATAATCACTTTCTTTATCGTACGTGTTTTAACTTGTTACTCTTGATTGTATCACTTAGATCATGGTTTAAATAATTCCAAAATATAAAACATGATTTATATATCATATATATTTAGAATATAAATATGTATAATAGACGTATATATGAAATGTAAAACACCGTTTATGGAGACGGTAGTCCGTACGTACGCATAAACGTTGTTTCCGTTTTCATATAGTATTGAACAGAAGTAAGTGAATAAGATATATGTAAGTGCATAAATACTTATATATGTAAATATATATATCTCTAGTAGCATTATTATGTCATATATTACATAATTATTAGTAATATATATTTTTATAATCGTCGATGAATGGTGAACTTGGAAATGAATCTCATCGCGTCGTGGAAACGGTAATCCATAAGTACGCACGAGCGAAAATATAATTATTTTGATATTAAAATAATATATAATTGGATGGTATATCATATATACAGAATCCTCATCATGTTATATTTATTATTTATATCAAATACACATAATTATTATACCCATACAAATAATAATGTATTGAATAATAATTACACCACGACGTGGAGACGGTAAGTCGTACGTACGTGCGTATGGTGACATGTCATTCAAAGAGTAGATAGAATAATGAATTTGGTTCTACCATAATTATAATAAAATTACAGTATATAGAAGATACTGGAGTTATAATTTTATAATGTAAATAACAAAGAAAAGGAAGTGGAAGAATAAAGGAACTTGAAAGAGGGTGGTGAAATCATTACCTCTTCTCCGGGTTCTTCCTTTTGATTTGATCAAAAGGGATCCTTAGGTTGGATTTCTAATCAAACTAATGCCTCTAGGTTTAAGGGATTATAGTTTATAGGGTATTTGGGAAGGTTTTTGCCTATCCAAATGGATTAGAAGGTGTGAATTAGAGGGAAGGGGGAGTTCCCTTTTATAAGAGGGGTGAGGGGCACCTTTGGAAAAACTTAATATATTATTTTATAATAAATTCAAATTCACTTTATAATGGCTCAAAAATGTATTATTTAAAGTATAAGGTGTGGATGGGTCTAAAACCACTAAACCAATAGGTTTTAGACAAGTTTAGGTTACCATTTTAACCTTATCGTTTAGATTTAACTCTAAGTTAAATAGTTTAACTTTTACCATGTCTTCTTGTATTCTTACTCTATATGGTTAATAAACATACTATAAACATCCAAGAGAACCTCAAGTGGCTCATTAATGACATATATAATATTATTTAAGCCCTTTGTACAAACCTTACATTTTTTGGAATATTTTATCAACCAATAATATAGTATTTGTTTTAAATATTAATTTATGTCAATTTTGACACTATTTGATATTTTGTTTTTGTGAAAGTATTCACAACTTTATTACTTCGAACAAGATACATTAAATCATACCTAACATGTCATATTCACCTATAAAATTCTTGTATTTCATAAAAACTTTGAAATTATATTTATTTTAATAATTATAATAACATTTATTTTATTCTTTCATTAATAAGGTAATTACTGCATCATCATTGTGTCATAAATAAATTTAATTATTTAATGTATAAAAATTATAAATAAAATACCATGATGTAGGAAATATTGTTATCTTTCTAATTAATATTTATAATAGAATTTTTCTTATCTATAACCCTATATTAATAAAATTTAGTTATTAAAATTTGATTTTAACTCTTTTAACTCTTCTTTGAATTAAATAATAATAAATGTCCTAATCTAATCCAAGTGGACCTAAATGATAATATTTTATTCCTAAGGTTGTTTTTGGTCAAGATACACTTTTCCAATAGAATTAGGACATGTGTTAGGGTAATATTAATATCATTTTTACCCTTAATTTCCATATTTACTTTTAACCGTGGTAAATAAAAGTAAAAAGTTACTATTCAACAAAAATTATTTTTATCTCATTGAACTACATTTTACTCCTTGATATTAACCGTTTCTCTCGGATTTTTGAAATTCCACTCACAGAAGTGGTAAAATTAAGTTTTATGTGAATTTGAAAATTCTCCTAGGAGATGGGTAAAAGACGGTGAAAAGTTCAATAAAAATTTTATATATCTAAAATTATTATAAACTAACCTCAATGAATTAAATTGAACTTATATAAGTATTGTGTATCTATTTTTACCTAAATTAAATTTATATAAAATAAATAATTAATTAAATAAAAAATTTGGTTTTAACCAAAAACTAATTGTTTTCACTATTCATCAAAAATTGAAAGTTTTTAGAAAAATACCAAAAATCCACCCTAAAATAATTTTTATATTCAGAATCCAAAAATGATGTCTATTTTACCAAATTCAAAACATAGAATTTTCATTAATAAATTTAAAATTAATTCTCGTTGTCAAAACAAATAGCGTGTTTTTAAGAAACAATAACTATCAAAAGATTGACACTTGTTTATGTATAATTTCAATATGAAATTAATTCCAATGACCAAAATTGGATTAAAGGGTAAAAATATAATCTAATTATAATTTCAAAACATTAAAATGTATAATTCAACACTATAAATTATTTTGATTAAAAAAAGTTGTTTTCAGTTAAAATATAGTATTTTTCACTATTCACCCGAATATGAAATTTATCAGAAAAACACCAAAAATTTATTAAAACTAAATTATTATGTCCCAATTATAAAGAAGAAGTTTATTTTGTCAAATTGAATATATAAAAGTTTCAAATATTGTATTTAAAAAAGGTTCGCCATTAAAAGGCAGTAAAATTTCATTTTTTTTAAAAATAATTCTTTTATCTGAAAAAATGTATTTGTTCTTAAATTATGTCTAAGAAACTCATATATGGATTCTAAAATTATAAGGATTATATAAAGTTAAAAATTCAGTTAATATTGTTCATAATATCTTTTGAACGGCTATTTTGGTAAGTTGTGGTGCGCTTGAACTCGGTGTTGCGTGTAGTGCAAGTTATTGAATTACATTGAAGAAATAACATACTTTGAAATCTTGGGGTGTTACATTATTTCCTCCTTCAATAAATTGTGTCCTCGCAATTTGAAATTGTTCTTCAAAAATAAAAGGTTGAAAATAGAAAATACCTTTGTGGGAAAACCCACATAGGAAATTGGGTTAATAAAATTTAGTCTTAATAAAAGGAAAAAAATTATATATATATATATACTTGACAAGTATAGTTTTATTTATCAACTAATTCATACCACAAACTCATCTTTAACTCCAAAAGATTTCAAAAAAAATTATTCTATTTATCCTAATCGTATAGGGTTCCAAAAATAATGAATTTATAATTCATTTGTCAGACTATTTAAAAAAAACTAAATTATACAAACCAGTACATCACGTAGTCCAGTCGTAGGTGATGCACCCTTGTTGCCCTTCGGTTGCGGGTTCAAGTCTTTCGTCCTTCCCAGATGTTACGGGTTGCGGCCCGACCTCCGGGTTTTCCTTTTTATGGAAATCCAAAAATAACCTTAACAATAGTATCCAATTTCATACTTAATCCATTCCAACCTTTAAAATTATCCAAAATACTTATATCCAAACTCCCAGTCCAAAGTTTATAAGGAAGTTAAACATAATGAGGATCCTTTTTTTCAGGTAATAACATGTGAACACCTTCATCTTGTATTCTTTTTCAACACCGCAACATCCTGAATTACCAAAATCAACCATCTCTTATTCCAAAATTACCACCTTAGTATCAGGACCATATAATCTCAAATTCCAAATAAAATAGTACTACAGTACAATCCTTATTTATCTTCATAATTCATGTAACCAGTATACTGTTGATACGACACTCAAATGAAATAATTATATAATAACAACATAAGAACACTAGTCATTATTCTTCATCTGATGTAGTATCATAACTTGATTATTATCCAATAACATCATTTGTGGTATACTCTTATGAATGGGATAGTGATTCACGTAGTGTCTGAATTCCTTTTAGATGAATAATTTTACATTTGAAAACTTTTTCTTACCCTTGCAATCATGTACTTGGTGTCCTTTTTCTCCACACTTATAACCAACTCCCATTACCTTTAGGAAAGTTCCAGGGTGTTTCTTCCCACAGTTATCACATATGGAAAAATTCTTCTTTTCCCGATTCCCTTTATCCATCTTTCTCTCTTCCATCATTTTCTTCTCTTGATTCCCATCAAATCCATAGGACACAGAGAATTCTTTACTTATCTTATTAACACATGATATTATTTCTTCGTATGTTGAGAATATATGGGAGACTATTTCCCTTCTTAATGTTGGCTTAATACCGTGAAAGATATTATCCTTCTTACTCTTTGGATCATACGTATTATTGGAGTTTTCATTCCTTCTATTGGGAACCATTTCTAAACAATGGCATACACTAGGTCAGTTTATGAATCGCAATTCATAATTAAAACATGTAAAATACCTAACTTAAATTGAACAGTTTATTGATATAATCCATAATCAAAAATGTTATTTTTGAGGAGATATATACTCATAAACCCTTCATATTGGTTTGTAAAGAAAACGAGAATTATCCTAAGCATATCCCCCGGGAGTGTCGTAACCAAGAGTGCAGTAAAGCCCATTATCGTGCACCAGTTCCCATTTGAGTCTAGCTCAAAGCGGTGTTTTCGGGTTTTAACCCTAGGTACATCTGTGCTAGAGTCGCCTCTACCCGCTCGTATCCAGACAGGGATGTATTTTCTTGGAAAACTCACAAAATATCTACATTACCAAAATTCTAGGAAGTTCTTCTATACTAATCCTCAAAGTATATCTTAGGGTAATGTTCTCTAATCAGAGTTTATCTAAATCTAGTTTTCAAGGTTATTGCTAAACTTACTATGATACCAACTGTAACACCCCGACCCCAGTTACCCAGAGCTAGTGCATTCACTACTAAAAAAAAGGCCATTAGCGACCGCCATTGGCGGTCGCTTCTGCTCCATCGCTGTAGGGCTTTAGCGACCGCCAATGGCGGTCGCTATAGGTGGCCGAAATGCCGCCTTAAGCGACCGCCTGGCGGTCACTGTAGGCTGACTCGCGGGCACCATTAGCGACCTCCATTGGCGGTCGCTAATACTGCCCGGACGGCAGGCTAATGCGACCGCCAATGGCGGTCGCTAATGTTGCCTGGCAGGCATGCTATAGCGACCGCCAGAGGGGGTCGCTAAACTTGAAAAAAAAAATTAAAAAAATTCATACCATAATAAATAAATATATTTATTTATTTATTTATTAAATAAAATATATATATATATATATAAAATAATGAAAATATTGATATATATAATATTAAATAAAATATGTATATTTATTTATTAAATAATATATATATATATATTAATAAAAATATTTATATATATAATATTAAATAAAATATTTTTCATTTTTTAAATAAAATGTACAAATTGTGTTTTTTTCTTCACGGTGGAAAAGCAGACATAAAACAAGGTAACAATCATAAAAAATGGAAAACAATTAAGCGCGTGCAACACTTAAAGAACGCATAATGAGCCCTACCGCACAGACCGCACGTCTGATTGGCGTGCCGTCTATGCGTACACGTCACGAATAATAATTAGATTGTTTCCCTATGATTTCAGGTCAATCCAATCTGAACCGCTATGATTTTGAGCATGAGACGCCCGTGTTGGCCGTTTATGACACCGGAACGGCGTTCCCGGTCACCGCGGGCACACGGTGCGGCCGATTGACTTGCTGTCTGCTCGACCACGTCACAATTTACTCACCCTTTGATGTCGTCTGATTTCAGGTCATTCGGACCTCGTTCGGCCAGTTTGGACCCCCCCACGCGCGTTTTTCAAGCGCGCGCAACACTTAAAGAACGCATAATGAGCCCTACCGCGCAGACCGCACGTCCGATTGATGTGCCGTCTACGCGTACACATCACGAATAATAATTATATTGTTTCCCTATGATTTAAGGTCATTCCGATGTGGGTCTCTATGACTTTGACCGTCAGACGCCCGTTTTGGCCGTTTATGACACCGGAACGGCGTTCTCGGTCACCGCGGGCACACGGCACGTCCGATTGAAATTTCGTCTGCTCGACCACGTCACAATTCACTCAATCTTTGATGTCGTCTGATTTCAGGCCATTCTCACCTCGTTCGGCCCGTTTGGACCCCCCCCCCCCCCCCCCCCCCCACGCGCGTTTATGAAGCGCGCGCAACACTTAAAGAACGCATAATGAGCCCTACCACACAGACTGCACGTCCGATTGATGTGCCGTCTGCGCGTACACGTCACGAATAATAATTAGATTGTTTCCCTGTGATTTCAGGTCAATCCGATGTCTTCCTCTATGACTTTGACCGTCAGACACCCGTTTTGGCCGTTTATGACACCGGAACGGCGTTCCCGGTCACCGCGGGCACACGGTGCGGCCGATTTATGTGTTGTCTGCTCGACCACGTCACAATTAACTCACCCTTTGATTTCGTCTGATTTCAGGCCATTCAGACCTCGTTCGGCCCATTTGGACCCCCCCACGCGCGTTTATCAAGCGCGCGCAACACTTAAAGAATGCATAATGAGCCCTACCGTGCAGACCGCACGTCCGATTGACGTTCCGTCCACGCGTACACGTCACGAATAATAATTAGATTGTTTCCCTGTGATTTCAAGTCATTCCGATGTGGGCCGCTATGACTTTGACCGTCAGACGCCTGTTTTTTCCGTTTATGACACCGGAACGGTGTTCCCAGTCACCGCGGGCACACGGCACGTCCGATTGACGTGTCGTCTACCCGACCATTTCACAATTCACGCAACGGATGTTTTCGTGCGGTTTCGTGGCATTCGGAGGTCGTTCGGGTGGTTTTGACCCCCCAACGCGACATTTCAGCGCGCGCCGAGCTGCTGAAAACGACGTATTTGGTCGTGCCGCGCGCACCGCATGTCCGATGGACGTTCCGCCTCCTCCAGCATCTCAGGAATAATATTCCTATTGTTCTCGTGAGGTTTCAGGTCGTTCGGAGCACGTTTGCTCCGAATTCGACTGCTGCACGCTGTTTTGGTGTTTTATGGATCCAGAAACGCGTTTTCGGCCGCCGCGGTCAAACGGCACCTCCGATTGATGTGCCGTCTGCCCGACCATTTCACAATTCACGCAATGGATGTTTTCGTGCGGTTTCGTGGTATTTGGAGGTCGTTCGGGTGGTTTTGACCCCCCAACGCGCCATTTCAGCGCGCGCCGAGCTGCTGAAAACGATGCATTCAGTCGTGCCGCCCGCACCGCACGTCCGATGGACGTGACGCCTCCTCCTGCATCTCATTAATAATATTCCTATCGTTCTCGTGCGGTTTTAGGTTTTTCGGAACACGTTTGCTCTAAATTGGACCGCTGCACGCCGTTTTGGTGTTCTATGGCGCCAGAAACGCGTTTCCGGCCGCCGCGGTCAAACGACACCTCCAAATGACGTTCTGTCTAGCTGACCATTTCAGAATTCACGCACCGGCTATTGTCGTGCAGTTTCGTGGCATTCGGACGTCGTTCGGGTGGTTTTGACCCCCCAACGCGCCATTTTAGCGCGCGTCGCGATGCTAAAAACGACACATTTGGTCGTGCCGAGCGCACCGCACGTCCGATGGACGTGCCAACTCCTCCTGCATTTCAGGAAAAATATTCTTATCGTTATCGTGCAGTTTCAGGTCGTTTGGAGCACGTTTGCTCCGAATTGGACCGCCGCACGCCGTTTTGGTATTCTATGGCGCCGGAAACGCGTTTTTGGCCGCCGCGGTCAAACGGCACCTCCGATTGACATGTCGTCTGCCCGAACATTTCACAATTCACGCAACGGATGTTGTCGTGCGGTTTCATGGCATTCGGAGGTCGTTCGGGTGGTTTTCACCCCCCAACGCGCCATTTCAGCGCGCACCGAGCTGCTGAAAACGACGCATTCGGTCGTGCCGCGCGCATCGCACGTCCGATGGACGTGCCTCCTCCTCTTGCATCTCAGGAATAATATTCCTATCGTTCTCGTGCGGTTTCAGGTTTTTCAGAGCACGTTTGCTCTGAATTGGACCGCCACACGCCGTTTTGGTGTTCTATGGCGCCGGAAACGCATTTCCGGCTGCCGCGGTCAAACGGCACGTCCGAATGACGTGCCGTCTGACCGAACATTTCAGAATTCACGCACCGGCTGTTGTCGTGCGGTTTCGTGGCATTCGAAGGTCGTTCGGGTGGTTTTGACCCCCCAACACGCCATTTCAGCGCGCGTCGAGCTGCTGAAAACGACACATTCGGTCGTGCCGAGCGCACCGCACGTCCAATGGACGTGCCGCCTCCTCCTGCATCTTAGGAAAAATATTCCTATCGTTATTGTGTGGTTTCAGGTCGTTCAGAGCACGTTTGCTCTGAATTGGACCGTCGCACGCTGTTTTGGTGTTCTATGGCGCCGGAAACGGGTTTCTGGCCGCCGCGGTCAAAAGGCACCTCCGAATGACGTTTCGTCTGACCGACCATTTCAGAATTCACGAACCGGCTATTGTCGTGAGGTTTTGTGGCATTCGGAGGTCGTTCGGGTGGTTTTGACCCCCCAACGCGCCATTTCAGCGCGCGCCGCGCTGCTGAAAATGACACATTCGGTCGTGCTGAGTGCACCGCACGTCCTATGGACATGCCGCCTCCTCCTGCATCTCAGGAATAATATTCCTATCGTTCTCGTGCGGTTTCAGGTCGTTCGGAGCACGTTTGCTCCGAATTGGACCTCCACACGCCGTTTTGGTGTTGTATGGCTCCGGAAACGCGTTTCCGGCCGCCGCGGTCAAACAGATCCTCTGAATGACGTTCCGTCTGGCCGACCATTTCAGAATTCACGCACCGGCTGTTGTCGTGCAGTTTCGTGGCATTCAGAGGTCGTTCGGGTGGTTTTGACCCCCCAACGCGCCATTTCAGCGCGCGCCGCGCTGCTGAAAACGACACATTCGGTCGTGCCGAGTGCAACGCACGTCCGATGGATGTGCCGCCTCCTCCTACATCTCAGGAAAAATATTCATATCTTTCTCGTGCGGTTTCAGATCGTTCGGAGCACGTTTGCTCTGAATCGGACCGCCGCACGCCGTTTTGGTGTTCTGTGGCGCCGGAAACGCGTTTCCAGCCGCCGCGGTCAAACAACACCTCCGAATGACGTGTCGTCTAGCCAACCATTTCAGAATTCACGCACCGGCTATTGTCGTGCGGTTTCATGGCATTCGGACGTCGTTCGGGTGGTTTTGACCCCCCAACGCGCCATTTCAGCGCACGCCGCGCTGCTGAAAACGACACATTTGGTCGTGTCGAGCGCACTGCACGTCCGATGGACATTACGCCTCCTCTTGCATCTCAGGAATAATATTCCCATCGTTCTCGTGCGGTTTTAGGTCGTTCGGAGCACGTTTGATCTGAATTGGACCGCCGCACGCCGTTTTGGTGTTCTATGGCGCCGGAAACGTATTTCTGGCCGCCGCGGTCAAACGGCACCTCCGAATGACATTCCGTCTGGCCGACCATTTCAGAATTCATGCACCGGCTGTTGTCGTGCGGTTTCGTGGCATTCAGAGGTCGTTCGGGTGGTTTTGACACCCCAACGCGCCATTTCAGCGCGCGCCGAGCTGCTGAAAACGACGCATTCGGTCGTGTCGCGCGCACCGCACGTCCGATGGACGTGCCGCCTCCTCCTGCATCTAAGGAATAATATTTTTATCGTTCTCGTGCGGTTTCAGGTCGTTCGGAGCACGTTTGCTCTGAATTGGACCGCCGCACGCCTTTTTGGTGTTCTATGGCGCCGGAAACGCGTTTACGGCCGCCGCGGTCAAACGGCACCTCCGAATGACATTCCGTCTAGCCGACCATTTCAAAATTCACGCAACGGCTGTTGTTGTGCAGTTTCGTGGCATTCGGAGGTCGTTTGGGTTGTTTTGACCCCTCAACGCGCCATTTCAGCGCGCGTCACGCTGCTGAAAACGACACATTCGGTCGTGCCGAGCGCACCACACATCCGATGGACGTGTCGCCTCCTCCTGCATCTCAGGAAAAATATTCTTATCGTTCTCGTGTGGTTTCAGGTCGTTAGGAGCACGTTTGCTCTGAATTGGACCGCCGCACGCCGTTTTGGTGTTCTATGGCGCCGGAAACGCGTTTCCGGCCGCCGCAGTCAAATGGAACCTCCGAATGACGTGCCGTCTAGTCGACCATTTCAGAATTCACGCACTAGCTGTTGTCGTGCGGTTTCGTGGAATTCGGAGGTCGTTCGGGTGGTTTTGACCCCCCAACGCGCCATTTTAGCGCGCGCTACGCTGCTGAAAATGACACATTCGGTCGTGTCGAGCGCACCGCACGTCCGATGGACGTTCCGCCTACTCCTGCATCTCAGGAAAAATATTCCTATTGTTCTCGTGCGGTTTCAGGTCGTTCGGAGCACGTTTTCTCCAAATTGGACCGTCGGACGCCGTTTTGGTGTTCTATAGCGCCGGAAACGCGTTTTCGGCCGCCGCGGTCAAACGGAACCTCCGAATGATGTGCCTTCTAGCCGATCATTTCAGAATTCATGCACCGGATTTTGTCGTGCGGTTTCGTGGCATTCGGAGGTCGTTCGGGTGGTTTGGCCCCCCAACGCGCCATTTCAGCGCGCTCCGCGCTGCTGAAAATGACACATTCGGTCGTGCCGAGCGCACCGCACGTCCGATGGACGTGCCGCCTCCTCCTGCATCTCAGGAAAAATATTCATATCGTTCTCGTGCGGTTTCAGGTCGTTCGGAGCACGTTTGCTCCGAATTGGACCGCCGCACGCCGTTTTGGTGTTCTATGGCGCCGGAAACGCGTTTCCAGCCGTCGCAGTCAAACGACACCTCCAAATGATGTGCCGTCTGGCCGACCATTTCAGAATTCACGCACCGGCTGTTGTCGTGCGGTTTCGTGGCGTTCGGACGTCGTTAGGGTGGTTTTGACCCCCCAACGCGCCATTTCAGCGCGCGCCGCGCTGCTGAAAACGACACATTCGGTCGTGCCGAGCGCACCGCACGTCCGATGGACGTGCCGCCTCCTCCTGCATCTCAGGAATAATATTCTTATCGTTCTCGTGCGGTTTCAGGTCGTTCGGAGCACGTTTGATCCGAATTGGACCGCCGCACGCCGTTTTGGTGTTCTATGGCGCCAGAAACGCATTTCCGGCCGCCGCGGTCAAACGGAACCTCCGAATGACGTGTCGTCTGGCCGACCATTTCAGAATTCACGCACCGGCTGTTGTCGTGCGGTTTCGTGGCATTCGGACGTCGTTCGGGTGGTTTTGACCCCCCAACGCGTCATTTCTGCGCTCGTCGCGCTGCTGAAAATGACACATTCGGTCGTGCGAGGGGCTGTACGGGGGTGCGGGGGGGCTGTACGGGGGTGCGGGGGGGCTGTACGGGGGTGCAGGGGGGCTATACGGGGGTGGGGGAGGCGGTACGGGTGTGCGGGGGGGCTGTCCGAGGGTGCGGGGGGCTGTACGGGGGTGCGGGGGGCTGTCCAGGGGTGCTGGGGGGCTGTATGGGGGTGCGGGGGGCTGTACGGGTGTGCGGGGGGGCTGTCCGGGGGTGCGGGGGGGCTATACGGGGGTGCGGGGGGGCTGTACGGGGGTGCAGGGGGTGGGGGGGCTGTACGGTGGTGCGGGGGCTGTACGGGGGTGCGGGGGGATTTTCCGGGGGGGTGGGGGGCTGTACGAGTGTGCGGGGGGGGGGGGGGGGCTCTCCGGGGGTGCGGGGGGCTGTACGGGGGTTCGGGGGGGGGGGGGGTGGGGCTGTCCGGGGGTGCGGGGGGCTGTACGGGTGTGCGGGGGGGGCTGTCCGGGGGTGCGGGGGGCTGTACGGGGGTGCGGGGGGTCTGTACGGGGGTGCGCGGGGGGGGGGGGGGGGGGCTGTACGGGGGTGTGGGGGGTTGTGCGGGGGTGCGGGGGGGGGGGGGGGGGGGGGGTGCTGTACGGGGGTGCGGGGGATTGTACGGGTGTGCGGGGGGGGGGGGGGTGTACGGGGGTGCGGGGGGCTGTCCGGGGGTGCGGGGGGCTGTACAGGGGTGCGGGGGGGCTGTACGGGGGTGTCGGGGGCAGTCCGGGGGTGCGGGGGGCTGTACGGGGGTGCAGGGGGCTGTACGGGGGTGCAGGGGGGGGGCTGTACGGGGGTGCGGGGGGGTGTACGGGGGTGAGGGGGGGCTGTCCGGGGGTGCGGGGGGGCTGTATGGGGGTGCGGGGGGCTGTACGGGGGTGCGGGGGGACTGTACGGGGGTGCGGGGGGCTGTACGGGGGTGCGGGGGGGCTGTCCGGGGGTGCGGGGGGCTGTACGGGGGTGCCGGGGGGGCTGTACGGGGGTGCGGGGGGGCTGTCTGGGGGTGCGGGGGGCTGTTTGGGGGTGCGGGGGGGCTGTACGGGGGTGCGGGGGGGCTGTCCGGGGGTGCGGGGGGCTGTACGGGGGTGCGGGGGGGGGGGGGGGTTAGAGTTTTTAAATGCACGCCTTAGATTATATTAGCTATCATATAATAAATAAGAAAAGAAAGAAATTATAAGTACACAACCTTCTAATTTAAATTAAATGAATACATACAGTACATCAATGTCAACCCCACCAGTAAAAACAAAAAACATATCTCGTGAATATATGATGCTTCACGCGTTGTCATCAATGCTACCTTCTTCTGGTGGGCCAGGGGCCTACAACAAATAAACATTATAAATATTTTAATAACAAAAATAATTTAAATTAAATAAACAAATACAGTATATACCTGCGTCGTATGATCCCCTGCACCATCAGCTCGACGCACATATTCCCGCAGTGCTCTAACCTCAGCTGTCAATTGCGTATTTGCCTCCTCGGAAGCGCGCAACCGTGCCTCAAAATCTGACATCTGCTGTGTCATACGAGCAACAGCAGGACCGACAACCGCAGCGCGTGACACTACAGAACGAGGAATCCCTGCTCCATAGGTCAAACTATAGCCATGCCCATCCCGACCGATAATGCGATGAAAGATCTCATCCTGTCGCATGGGAAGCTGTCGCTGGTCCTCTGGCAGATGTTCTAACTCAGCTTCAAATTGAGCCTGTGAAATATTTAAATATATATAAATATATATATGTTAATATATAGATTTATGTAATTATTGGTAAGTACAGACACTTACTATCAATGCTGCAACCTCTGGATCATTGCGATCACGAGTCCTCATCCACACCGACATTTTATCAGTTGCTGCACCTTGCTCTCGCAACTGTATATTAAAAGAATATAAACACAAAACCATATTAATTAATAAATTAAAAAATGAATAATATATACCTCATGTCGGATCTGAGACACGTGACGAGTCCCGAACCTGTGAGGTGGTCCCTGCAACGCTCGATTCTCAGAATGGCGTGTTGACACCTCCTACATTCAATTCATTCAAATTTCAAACAAATCACACATTCTTGAAAATATATATACACCAAAATAATTAATATACAAACCGCAACACCCTCAGTAGACCAATATGCAACCAAGTCACGCCACTAATCCGGGAGGACACCTCTCGGGACTTTTTCCAAAATGTCTAGGGCACCCACATTTGGTACCCAGTGGTCCCTCTTCACTTTGCCTTTATAATCTTTCCACATCTTACGACATTTTCTCATACACACGGGCCGAAACTCTTCAGGGCATACTTTCAAATTTTTCTATAAAGAAAATAATCAAACATATTAGTATTCTTTATACATAGAAAATAAAGTAAAATGATTTTCTTACCTGAACCTCCCTCCATAGACGATCTAATGTGTCCTGAGGGATAGAAGCCCAGTCATGCGTGGTCAATGGAAATCGATGTGGGTCACGTATGATATGACCCAGCTGATGAATAAATTCCGGGGAATTCAGTCCCATAGGATGAAAAACCTCATCAAATGAAACATCTATCGTCGTGTCGAAATTCCATGATAATATGCCACGACCAGGGCCTCTCCTACGAGAGGAAGAAGCAGCCGAGTCTGATCCTGTTGAAAACAATTTTATATATAAATTGACAAATGTTATATATATATATATATATGTATGTCAATTATATAAAAAATATAGACAATGACATTCAAACATACCTCGACCCTGAGACGTAGATGCCTCAGATAGATGATGTGGATCTTCTGCCTCTTCCCCTGACATGTCTGCAGTCATAGAAAACATCAGTAATGAGTCCAAAGTGTTTAAAAGATAAATTGGATTGTTCTTAAAAAATCAAACTTGTACAACTGTTAATCAAACAAAAAATGGATTGAATAATTAGTTGTGAATGAATTTTAAAAAATCAGAAAGTTAACAAAACAGATATACAAATTATGTACAAAACCAGTCAATGCATAGCCAAATTGCAGATAGAACTAATAAAAATTCAATCAGCACATGAATCAGATGAAGAATACCTCAAAGGGATGATACATCGACCATAACATCAATAAATCAAGAGCAAAAACAACCTAAATATTTATGATTGAATTAAAACATACAAAAGTGAGGATTAAAACTTATAAAGATTTATAAAATGATTAGATAATTTATGATATCCTAGGAAATTCTACTGAATAGCGGGAAAACAATTATACCTTTCATTAAGCATGCAAATCGACCGTTTCTCCTTCAACAGCCGCTCTGACCCAATAAATATCTTCTTCATGTTGAACTACGGTATGTTGATCAAGATGTTGGTAAACAAACAGAACAGTCTCGGGTTCATCTTCTTCAAATAAAAACACTCCTCGCCAAGACATTTTGACAACAACTTTCCAACTTGGATCCGAAGGCAAAGTAACGAAGAATACTTGTTCCGCTTGTGATGTCAAAATGAAAGGTTCATTCTCAACTCGTTCATTATTTCTGTATAACATATAGTTAAAATTCACCAATGAAAACTGATATTGATCGACTTTACATCCACGCACTGGATCAACCCAATTAGACTTTAACAATATGTACTTCAAACCGTGTGTGTATACAACTTCAATGATGTCTATCAATTGACCATAGTAATAACCAGAATCGAAAAAGGGACAATTGATGCCACTATTTTGTGTTTCTCATTTTTCTTCAACATCTTTAATGCGAAATCGAAAACCATTAGCATCAATAGCTTTATAACGACGAGCCGTTATAGATGGACCCTCATCCAGTTGGATAAATACTTCAGGTAGCATGGGGTCCCCTAACTCCCTCAGCTTACGAACCTACATAATTTATAAAAATCAATACTGATATATTCAGAAATAATTAGTATAATATGTCACTCATAATGAAAATAAATTTATACATACATAATCCTTGAACCAATCATGAAATGACGCATAATGAGATTGTTGAATTTGCAACTCAGTCGCACGATGCATCGCTTATTTTATCTCATTAATGTGTTTCCTGCAAATGATAACGCGATGTTTAAAAGATCATCTTATGAAAACAAAACATGTAAAAGTTATACAAGCACATTGATAAGATACTTACTGCATTAATGGTGCAACTGATGGAGTATTGAACAAGATATATCGATGTGCTTGTATCCACTCGATGTTGTCCATGTCAAATGTGGTTAATTCTCCAACTGGACCATCATGAATCCGAGAGGGTTTATCTAATTTTGTTTCAACATCCGTAAGATATTCTTCACAAAATGTAGTACACTCATCCATCAAATAAACATTGGCTATTGATGCCTCTGGACGAGCTCTGTTGCGTACAAATCTTTTCAATGTACTCAAATACCGTTCAATAGGATACATCCATCTGAATTGCACTGGACCAGCAGCCATTACTTCATCAATTAGGTGCACTGTCAAGTGGACCATAACATCGAAAAAAGAGGGGGGGGAAAGTTTCTCAAAGTGACAAAGCGTAAGTACAATTCGGTCCTGCAAACTTTTTAAATCACTCATTCGTTGATTTCTTAAACAAAGCTGTCTAAAAAAATTACTCATCTCAATCAAGGGCTGAACAACATTGGGGGATAAACAATCACAAATTGCGATTAGAATCAACTGCTAAAGTAATATGTGATTTTCATGACTTTTCAACCCTTGCAATGTCTTGCTCGTCAGATTCACACACTTTGAAATATTAGAATAATAACCATCAGGCACCTTGACCATCTTCAAAATGGAAATAAATGTTTCTTTCTCCTCTGTAGTCATCGTATACTGTGCAGTAGGCATATATTCCTTGTTTCTCTCAGCTAACTGTAAATGCAACTGTTTCCTTAAACCCATTTCTTCCAAATCACGGCATGCATTAACATGGTCCTTTGATTTTCCACTGACACATAAAATGGTCCACAATATGTTATCACAAAAAAAATTTCAATGTGCATGACATCCAAATTATGCCTCAACATGTTAGTTTTCCAATACGGAAGACTATAAAAAATACTTTTCTTTTTCCAATTGTGACTGCGCTGCCTACCCGCAGCACGAATATTACGTACTGAAGGAGCCACCAAATCCTGAATTTCATATACTGTGCGGATGTTTTCTTCCTCAATCTGCGATAATATTTCGGCTCCTGTCACGATCTTTGGTGTTGGGCTGAACTCTCTAGAACCATCAAATGCCACTCTGTCCTTTCTGAATCTGTGCTGAGGAGGGAGAAAACGCTTGTAACCCATGTATGCCCATTTTTTGAATGTTTAAGCCATACAAATTTTTTACTTTTATTGCAACAAGGGAAAGAAAATTCCCCTTTCGTACTCCAACCTGATAAATTTGCATAAGCTGGGAAGTCATTGATTGTCCACAATAAAGCAGCATGCAGTTTGAACATTTCATTTCTTTCGCAGTCATAAGTCATCACACCATCGCCTAAAACTTCATTCAACTCATCAATCAATGGCTGAAGGTAAACATCAATCTTATCCCCCGGACTTTTAGGTCCATCAATAAGAGTGGAAAGTAATATAAATTGTTTCTTCATACAAAGCCACAGAGGAAGATTATATGGAACCAACACCACGGGACATGTGCTATGAGTTGCACCAATGATAGACTTGAATGGATTGAAACCATCTGCTGCCAATCCCAATCGGACATTACGAACATCTTTAGCAAAGTCAGGATGTCTCTTATCAAATTCCTTCCATGCATGAGAGTCTGCCATGTAGAGACCCGAAGCCTGACGTACATGGACATTACATTACTTTTTCGGAATACTTAGTACATAACAAAAACACACACACAAGGACCGTAATAGTTTAGTGTCTTTGGAAACTCGGAATATAATCTTCTAATCGTGGTGAAAGATCTTCAACATCTCCCATAAAGATCTTATTTTTTTATACCTAAAATGTTTCTTTATATCCTGGGGAAAATAAAACATAAAAGGGTGAGCTCAAATGCTCAGTAAGGGTAAACAAAAGAAATATCAATCACATCATATACATAAGAACATAGCTTTTGGAAATCTTAACCTGCAAAAAAGAGAGCTCATAATATCATAACACGGGATAAATCATAGAAGTGAAATGTAATCCCAATAATCATAACATAAATCATGAAACTTTGTGGCATACACACATAATCATAGAGAATCATTTCTTGTTAGTCATGACTCATTGCCAAGACTATCTTAGTGGACAAAGTCCCTTTCTGAATCGAGTCACCCTCGTTTCAGTCCTGTTTCACTGAACCGGTATAACCTACCATTCCATCCATGTCTATCTCATGAGATATAAAATCTTTACCCAATGCATTGGAGGGAGATATAGGTCCCACACATCTTATAATGAATCCTTTCTTATGTGTTCCACATAATCATAAACCATACATCATAGCGTAACCCATGTAATAAAAATGGAATTCTTAAACAACATGAAATCATAAAACAATTCATATAAGATAAAGGAATTCATAAAAATATTTCCATCACAACATAATCAAATCCATGTAATAATAGGGATAAAAACAGAACCCTTTTATTATCTTAGATGGAAAATAATTTTGATAAAATACTTGAACTCCATTCTTGAGGAAAATATCCTTTCTACTTCAAAAACATTTTTCCTTTCATAACATGTCATACGACTTTAAAATAAAAGAAGTTGATTAAAAATAAACTTTAAAAATTGTAAAGGAAGCTTCTTGGAAATAATGTTTTAAAAATCCATTCATGCCGTATAAGTTAAAAAAAACATTATTCGTACTTTTGTCGGAAAAGTCAAAAAGTACCTCGTACGAAAAACGACAAAATATTCCTTTCATATCTTTTACTAAAAACTCACTGAAGGGTAAAAATGGATTTAAAAAATTGTAGGTGGATGGAAATAATATTACATTTTTATAAAACATGGATTTGGATGATAAAATACACCCCAGTAAATACTTACGAATAAACAATCTCGGATAAAAATGAGATTGTGATGTTTCCCTTACCTTAGGTCCGATTTGCTTCGTATGTGTCCGAACCTCCTGTATAATGATTTAAATAATGTCATTGACTTATTACAGAATAATATTCATTGTTATGATATCATATATGGTTCACTTATGACTTTATATTACCCGTTCTTTTGTAAATTCCATGTTAAAGAAGCGTTTTGGGTAAAATCGTTTCATTTATCGTAGGTGTTTTGACTTGTTGTTCTTGACATTATTATTACTTATATCATGATTTACTTACTTCCAGAATATAAAATATGATTTATATATCATATATATTCAGTATATATATATATAATAGATATATAAATGAAATGAAAAACAACGTTCATGGAGACGGTAGTCTGTACGTACGCATGAACGCATGAACGTTGTTTTCCTTTCCTTATTGTCTTGAATGGAAGTAAGTAGATGACATACATATACATATATACATAAATCCAGTAGCTTTATAATTTCATATATTTCATTATTATTTCTTATATATACTTTTTAATCATTCTTAAATGGTTAACATGGAGAATGAATCTCATCGCGTCGTGGAGACGGTAGTCCGTACGTACGCACGAGTGATGATATCGTTCCCATGGTCGTGGAATTGTGTTGAAGTGTATGTATACTATTTCAGTATCAATATAAATTTATAATAATCATGTATAGTTACTCATTACATCATTATACCCATCCAATTAAGGTGGTGACGGAAAATAGAGTACACCACGGCGTGGAGACGGTATTCCGTACGTACGCACGCGCGGTGATTTCCTTTCCCCGTAGGATGGATAGAAGGTTAATTAGAGTTGTTTCATATTTATAATAACATATCATTATATAAGAAATACTGATGTTATTACTTTATCATGAAACAACTAAAGAAGAAGAAGTTGAAGAAGAAAGAAATTGAAAAGATCGGTAATGGATATTACCTCTTCTTTGGAACACCTCTTTGAATCCTCCACTTAGGGAACTAAGATTGGTCTTTGAAGAAGATAAGGACCTATAGGATTATTCTAGGGAAGTGGATAAGGGATTTTGGTAGGGGTTGGCCGAGCTTGAGTGCTCAAATTGGTGTGAGGAGGAGGGGGAGGAGGTTCCCTTTTATAAGGGAGGAGAGGGGCACCTTGGGAATATCTCAAAATATTATTTTATATTAAAGTCAAAATCGGTTTATAATGGTTCCAAAGGGTCTTATTTCGAAGATAAAGTGGGGATGGGTCTAAATACTATCAACCAATAGGATTTAGACAAGTTTAGGTTATTATTTTAACCTTATCAATTAGATTTAACTCTAAGTTAAATAATTTAACTTTTACCGTGTCTTTTTGTTTTCTTACACTATATGGTTAATACACTTACTATAACATGACAAACGAACACCAAATTGTTTATTATTAATATATATATCCTTATCTAAGTCATTTGGCCGAACCTTATATTTTTAGGAATAAAATAACAGTTAATAATATGATATTTTATTTAAAAACTATTTTGTGTCAATTTTGACACTATTTGATATATGATTTTTGTGAAAGTCATAACAAAATTATATGTTCGAACCAAGTTGATTAAATCAACACTATTATATCATAGTAACCTATAAAATTAGTGGAATTCATAAAAAGTCTTAAATTACATTTATTTTGGTATTTATAATATCAATTATGTCAATATTTCATTAATAAGATAATTACTGTATCATCTTTGTGTCATAAATAAATTAAATTATTTGATGTCTAAAAATTACAAATAAAATACCATTATGTAGGAAATCGTTTTATCTTTCTAATGAATATTTACAATCAAATTTATCTTATGTATAACCCTATATTAAAAATGGTTTAGTAAATAAACTTTGATTTTAACTTTTTTCACTCTTCTTTGAATTAAATAATAATAAATGTCTTAATCTAATCCAAGTGGGCCTAAATGATAATCTTTTACACTTAAGGTTTTTTTTGGTCGATATACACTTGTCCAATAGTATTAGGACATGTGTTAGGGTAATATTAATATCATTTTTATCCTTAATTACCCTATTTACTTTTAACCGTGGTAAATAAAAGTAAAAAGTTACTATTCACCAAAAAATTATTTTCATCTCATTGAACCACATTTTACTTACTGACATCAACCGTGTCTCTCGTATTTTTGAAATTCCATTCACATAAGCGGTAAAATTAAGTTTTATGAAAAATTCAATTTTTTTAACTACCACTTAGTAGTTTCACTATTCATCAAAAATTGATGTTTTTCAGAACAATGCCAAAATTTCATCCTAAGCTATATTTCATATTCCGAATTCAAAAATGAAGTCTATTTTTCCAAATTCATAACATAGAAGTTTCATTAATTAATTTTATAATTAAATCCCGTTGTTAAAACAAATAGCGTTTTTTTAAGAAACAATATCTATCAAAAGATTGACACTTGTTTATGTCTGGTTTAAATGTGAAATTACATCCAATGACCAACATTGTATTAAATTGTAAAAATATATTCTAAATATACTTTAAAACCACTCAAATTAATAATTTATCACTATTAATTATTTTGATTAAAAAAGTTGTTTTTAATTATAATTTAGTAATTTTCACTATTCATCAGAATATGAAAGTTATCCGAAAAGTACCAAAATTTCACCTTAGGCTAAATTCGATACTCCGAATCCAAAAATAAAGTCCATTTTGAAAAATAAAATTTACAAAATTTCAAAAAGTGGTTATTACTATTCATAACGGCTAGTTTTAATAATATTTTAATAGCGTATTGTTGTTTAGTGAAACTCGTTATTGCGTACTACACACGCTATCGAGGAAGGTCGCGATTGCGTGTAATGCAAGTCAAATCAAGGATGCGTGTTGTGCAAGCTCATTTTGGTGTAGCGTACAACACAAGACATTAGTGAAATTAAAAAGAATATTTTTCAAAAAATCTTGGGCTGTTACATTCTACCCCCATTAAAATGAATTTCGCCCTCGAAATTCGTCGGGGTTATAAATGGTTTACTATTCGAAAGTTTATTTAATAGAAACCCACATCGTAAAAAGGAATACCAAAACCAATATTTAAAAACAAAAGTATGAAACTTAACGGTTACCCAAATAAACTAATCACTGGGTTTCCACATAGGTGAAAATATGGATATGGAAGAAAAATCTAACCATCATGTTCTGATGGAGAGTGGTAGAGAACATGGCTATGGAAAAGCCAACAATCACAAATCCATAAATTTGTGACGATCTAAGGTACCATCCGATTAATCAGATATAAGATCACTAGGACAACATTTTTTTGGTTTTCAAGATCGTTTCCCTAAAGTTGAAGAATTTGAATTAGAATAAATACTAACTTTATTTTGGTACAGTCGCACTATTGTTCGTGCCTTGAACAATTTCCACTTCATCTCTTAAATAAATGAATTTGAATTTGTTATTCGTGAAGTGTTAGCAGATCATGTGATAGAATGACGGGTCATTCCATCTGTCTCAAACAAAAGGTTAGAAAAAATTATATACATAAGTTGATCTATAGTGAGATTAATCATATATGGTTCCTAAAATGGACTTATACTTCATATATCATACTGCTTAATATAATAAAACTAGTTTCTACTAAACAGGGACTTCTTGTAGGCCAGTGATAGGCGATAAAGGCCAGTCGCACTTCGGTTGTGGGTTCGATTCCCACAGCCTTGTCCGAAGCGATGGGTTGTCGCCCGTCCCGCAGGTTGTCCTTTTTCTAAAACTACATTACTATAACATCCCATCAATAATATCGAAAATCTTCTATCCTTAAACAATACTAACTTATGTCCAACATAATCCATTCTAATCTTTAGGCTTATCCATAATACTACAGTCCACTCTCATAATATAGTGAAAATTATTACCAGAGATTTAATACTGTCGTTAATCCCCATATATCATAAGATATGTCTTGTTGGTCACATTCCAAACATTCAAAGGCCTTAATCATGTATTCTCTTGAATACCCATTTAACCTTAGTGAAAACATGAATGCAGTTAAAAGTTAACTCTTTCCACATACCAAAATCCAAAAATTCTCTATACTCAAACCATGATATAACCTTCTCCTTATATCAGTCATGAGCTCATGAATACAATAAAACACCTCATTATCTTATTATTCCTTCATTATGCGCATATCATCTAAATTCCAAAAATATCTGAATAACCTTTCATGGATAGTGGTACCATTAATCATACACTTTCATAACTCAAGGAAAGACAATAGTGTAACAATCCTTATATGTCTCTTTATTCCATAGTACCATGAGATTTCTTATATAACATTACACATGATAAACATGTAATCATTCCACTACATTCTTAAACCATTGACCGAGCTTCAACAATTCTTTCATCTCACATATCATTTGTAGTCTCTTCATCATCATCAACATAAATACTTCCCATACGACCATACTAATTATCTTCATGAGACTTTCCCTTAGGGAATTGGTTTGCATAATGCCCGTACATTCCACATTTAAAACATTTAACCATTGTTGATGTTGTAGCAATACCATTATCCTCATCCATGGTGTTAACTGAACCTTTTCCTTTTCACTTACTTGCTTTGTGTCCTTCTTTTCCACACCCAAAGCATCTTCCAGTTCCTTTGAAACATTCTCCTTGATGCCTCTTCCCACATGATTTACATAGGGGAAATTGAACTTTCTTTCCTCTATGATCATCATGAAACTCCATCTTTCTCTTATTAGCCGAGTCAGGAAACTTACCAAATTTTACTTTATTGATCATATTATGAGATTGCTGATTCGGCATAATAATGATGTTTGGACTTCCAAATCCCATTTCATTATGAAGAATATCATTCCATTGTCCATCATATCCTCCATTATCGTGAATCATCTTGTTTCCAGCCATTTTCTAAAACCCAAAAAAAGAATAGTGTAAGAGGCAAAAATCATGCTAGGGAAAATAACATAATAAAGGTGGAGTATCCTCAATATCTAACATCTTAGGTTAAATTCTATGATCGTTACCGTAGTTCTAGGACTGTATCCTATACGTATACTTATCCTTAGGGACATCCCTAGACATACCTTATAAATATCTCTAGGGATCTCACTAAAGTTCTCACATCCTAGTTTCCAAAGGTTGACTAAACCTTTCCTCTGATACCAACTGTAGAGACCCGAATCCTAACGTACATGGACATTACATTACTTTTTCGGAATACTTAGTACATAACAAAAACAGACACACAAGGACCGTAATAGTTTAGTGTCTTTGGAAACTCGGAATATAATCTTCTAATCGTGGTGAAAGATCTTCAACATCTCCCATAAAGATCTTCTTTTTTTTATACCTAAAACCTTTCTTTATATCCTGGGGAAAATAAAACATAAAAGGGTGAGCTCAAATGCTCAGTAAGGGTAAACAAAAGAAATATCAATCACATCATATACATAAGAACATAGCTTTTGGAAATCTTAACCTGCAAAAAAGAGAGCTCATAATATCATAACATGGGATAAATCATAGAAGTGAAATGTAATCCCAATAATCATAACATAAATCATGAAACTTTGTGGCATACACACATAATCATAGAGAATCATTTCTTGTTAGTCATGACTCATTGCCAAGACTATCTTAGTGGACAAAGTCCCTTTCTGAATCGAGTCACCCTCGTTTCAGTCCTGTTTCACTGAACCGGTATGACCTACCATTCCAGCCATGTCTATCTCATGAGATATAAAATCTTTACCCAATTCATTGGAGGGAGATATAGGTCCCACCCATCTTATAATGAATCCTTTCTTATGTGTGCCACATAATCATATACCATACATCATAGCGTAACCCATGTAATAAAAATGGAATTCTTAAACAACATGACATCATAAAACAATTCATATAAGATAAAGGAATTCATAAAAATATTTCCATCACAACATAATCAAATCCATGTAATAATAGGGATAAAAACAGAACCCTTTTATTATCTTAGATGGAAAATAATTTTGATAAAATACTTGAACTCCATTCTTGAGGAAAATATCCTTTCTACTTCAAAAACATTTTTCCTTTCATAACATGTCATACGACTTTAAAATAAAAGAATTTGATTAAAAATAAACTTTAGAACTTGTAAAGGAATCTTCTTGGAAATAATTTTTTAAAAATCCATTCATGCCGTATAAGTTAAAAAAAACATTATTCGTACTTTTGTCGGAAAAGTCAAAAAGTACCTCGTACGAAAAACGACAAAATATTCCTTTAATATCTTTTACTAAAAACTCACTGAAGGGTAAAAATGGATTTAAACAATTGTAGGTGGATGGAAATAATATTACATTTTTATAAAACATGGATTTGGATGATAAAATACACCCCAGTAAATACTTACGAATAAACAATCTCGGATAAAAATGAGATTGTGATGTTTCCCTTACCTTAGGTCCGATTTGCTTCGTATGTGTCCGAACCTCCTGTATAATGATTTAAATAATGTCATTGACTTATTACAGAATCATATTCATTGTTATGATATCATATATGGTTCACTTATGACTTTATATTACCCGTTCTTTTGTAAATTCCATGTTAAAGAAGCATTTTGGGTAAAATCGTTTCATTTATCGTAGGTGTTTTGACTTGTTGTTCTTGACATTATTATTACTTATATCATGATTTACTTACTTCCAGAATATAAAATATGATTTATATATCATATATATTCAGTATATATATATATAATAGATATATAAATGAAATGAAAAACACCGTTCATGGAGACGGTAGTCCGTACGTACGCATGAACGCATGAACGCTGTTTTCCTTTCCTTATTGTCTTGAATGGAAGTAAGTAGATGACATACATATACATATATACATAAATCCAGTAGCTTTATAATGTCATATATTTCATTATTATTTCTTATATATACTTTTTAATCATTCTTAAATGGTTAACATGGAGAATGACTCTCATCGCGTCGTGGAGACGGTAGTCCGTACTTACGCACGAGTGATGATATCATTCCCATGGTCGTGGAATTGTGTTGAAGTGTATGTATACTATTTAAGTATAAATATAACTTTATAATAATCATGTATAGTTACTCATTACATCATTATACCCATCCAATTAAGGTGGTGACGGAAAATAGATTACACCACGGCGTGGAGACGGTATTCCATACGTACGCACGCGCGGTGATTTCCTTTCCCCGTAGGATGGATAGAAGGTTAATTAGAGTTGTTTCATATTTATAATAACATATCAGTATATAAGAAATACTGATTTTATTACTTTATCATGAAACAACTAAAGAAGAAGAAGTTGAAGAAGAAAGAAATTGAAAAGATCGGTAATGGATATTAACTCTTCTTTGGAACACCTCTTTGAATCCTCCACTTAGGGAACTAAGATTGGTCTTTGAAGAAGATAAGGACCTCTATGATTATTCTAGGGAAGTGGATAAGGGATTTTGGTAGGGGTTGGCCGAGCTTGAGTGCTCAAATTGGTGTGAGGAGGAGGGGGAGGAGGTGCCCTTTTATAAGGGAGGAGAGGGGCACCTTAGGAATATCTCAAAATATTATTTTATATTAAAGTCAAAATCGGTTTATAATGGTTCCAAAGGGTCTTATTTCGAAGATAAAGTGGGGATGGGTCGAAATACTATCAACCAATAGGATTTAGACAAGTTTAGGTTATTATTTTAACCTTATCAATTAGATTTAACTCTAAGTTAAATAATTTAACTTTTACCGTGTCTTTTTGTTTTCTTACACTATATGGTTAATACACTTACTATAACATGCCAAACGAACCCCAAATTGTTTATTATTAATATATATATCCTTATCTAAGTCATTTGGCCGAACCTTATATTTTTAGGAATAAAATAACAGTTAATAATATGATATTTGATTTAAAAACTATTTTGTGTCAATTTTGACACTATTTGATATATGATTTTTGTGAAAGTCATAACAGAATTATATGTTCTAAACAAGTTGATTAAATCAACACTATTGTATCATAGTAACCTAGAAAATTAGTGGAATTCATAAAAAGTCTTAAATTACATTTATTTTGGTATTTATAATATCAATTATGTCAATATTTCATTAATAAGATAATTACTGTATCATCTTTGTGTCATAAATAAATTAAATTATTTGATGTCTAAAAATTACAAATAAAATACCATTATGTAGGAAATCGTTTTATCTTTCTAATTAATATTTACAATCGAATTTATCTTATGTATAACCCTATATTAAAAATGGTTTAGTAAATAAACTTTGATTTTAACTTTTTTCACTCTTCTTTGAATTAAATAATAATAAATGTCTTAATCTAATCCAAGTGGGCCTAAATGATAATATTTTACACTTAAGGTTGTTTTTGGTCGAGATACACTTGTCCAATAGTATTAGGACATGTGTTAGGGTAATATTAATATCATTTTTATCCTTAATTACCCTATTTACTTTTAACCGTGGTAAATAAAACTAAAAAGTTACTATTCACCAAAAAATTATTTTCATCTCATTGAACCACATTTTACTTACTGACATCAACTGTGTCTCTCGGATTTTTGAAATTCCATTCACATAAGCGGTAAAATTAAGTTTTATGAAAAATTCAATTTTTTTAACTACCACTTAGTAGTTTCACTATTCATAAAAAATTGATGTTTTTCAGAACAATGCCAAAATTTCATCCTAAGCTATATTTCATATTCCGAATTCAAAAATGAAGTCTATTTTTCCAAATTCATAACATAGAAGTTTCATTAATTAATTTTATAATTAAATCTCGTTGTTAAAACAAATAACGTTTTTTTAAGAAACAATATCTATCAAAAGATTGACACTTGTTTATGTCTGGTTTAAATGTGAAATTACATCCAATGACCAACATTGTATTAAATTGTAAAAATATATTCTAAATATACTTTAAAACCACTCAAATTAATAATTTATCACTATTAATTATTTTTATTAAAAAAGTTGTTTTTAATTATAATTTAGTAATTTTCACTATTCATCAGAATATGAAAGTTATCCGAAAAGTACCAAAATTTCACCTTAGGCTAAATTCGATACTCCGAATCCAAAAATAAAGTCCATTTTGAAAAATAAAATTTACAAAATTTCAAAAAGTGGTTATTACTATTCATAACGGCTAGTTTTAATAATATTTTAATAGCGTATTGTTGTTTAGTGAAACTCGTTATTGCGTACTACACACGCTATCGAGGAAGGTCGCGATTGCGTGTAATGCAAGGCAAATCAAGGATGCGTGTTGTGCAAGCTCCTTTTGGTGTAGCGTACAACACAAGACATTAGTGAAATTAAAAAGAATATTTTTCAAAAAATCTTGGGCTGTTACATTCTACCCCCCTTAAAATGAATTTCGCCCTCGAAATTCGTCGGGGTTATAAATGGTTTACTATTCGAAAGTTTATTTAATAGAAACCCACATCGTAAAAAGGAATACCAAAACCAATATTTAAAAACAAAAGTATGAAACTTAACGGTTACCCAAATAAACTAATCACTGGGTTTCCACATAGGTGAAAATATGGATATGGAAGAAAAATATAACCATCATGTTCTGATGGAGAGTGGTAGAGAACATGGCTATGTAAAAGCCAACAATCACAAATCCATAAATTTGTGACGATCTAAGGTACCATCCGATTAATCAGATATAAGATCACTGGGACAACATTTTTTTGGTTTTCAAGATCGTTTCCCTAAAGTTGAAGAATTTGAATTAGAATAAATACTAACTTTATTTTGGTACAGTCGCACTATTGTTCGTGCCTTGAACAATTTCCACTTCATCTCTTAAATAAATGAATTTGAATTTGTTATTCATGAAGTGTTAGCAGATCATGTGATAGAATGACGGGTCATTCCATCTGTCTCAAACAAAAGGTTAGAAAAAGTTATATACATAAGTTGATCTATAGTGAGATTAATCATATATGGTTCCTAAAATGGACTTATACTTCATATATCATACTGCTTAATATAATAAAACTAGTTTCTACTAAACAGGGACTTCTTGTAGGCCAGTGATAGGAGATAAAGGCCAGTCGCACTTCGGTTGTGGGTTCGATTCCCACATCCTTGTCCGAAGCGATGGGTTGTCACACGTCCTCCAGGTTGTCCTTTTTCTAAAACTACATTACTTTAACATCCCATCAATAATATCGAAAATCTTCTATCCTTAAACAATACTAACTTATGTCCAACATAATTTATTCTAATCTTTAGGCTTATCCATAATACTACAGTCCACTCTCATAATATAGTGAAAATGATTACCAGAGATTTAATACTGTCGTTAATCCCCATATATCATAAGATATGTCTTGTTGGTCACATTCCAAACATTCAAAGGCCTTAATCATGTATTCTCTTGAATACCCATTTAACCTTATTGAAAACATGAATGCAGTTAAAAGTTAACTCTTTCCACATACCAAAATCCAAAAATTCTCTATACTCAAACCATGATATAACCTTCTCCTTATATCAGTCATGAGCTCATGAATACAATAAAACACCTCATTATCTTATTATTCCTTCATTATGCGCATATCATCTAAATTCCAAAAATATCTGAATAACCTTTCATGGATAGTGGTACCATTAATCATACACTTTCATAACTCAAGGAAAGACAACAGTGTAACAATCCTTAGATGTCTCTTTATTCTATAGTACCATGAGATTTCTTATACAACATTACACATGATAAACATGTAATCATTCCACTACATTCTTAAACCATTGACCGAGGTTCAACAATTCTTCCATCTCACATATCATTTGTAGTCTCTTCATCATCATCAACATAAATACTTCCCATACGACCATACTGATTATCTTCATGAGACTTTCCCTTAGGGCATTGGTTTGCATAATGCCCGTACATTCCACATTTAAAACATTTAACCATTGTTGATGTTGTAGCAATACCATTATCCTCATCCATGGTGTTGACTGAACCTTTTCCTTTGCACTTACTTGCTTTGTTTCCTTCTTTTCCACACCCAAAGCATCTTCCAGTTCCTTTGAAACATTCTCCTTGATGCCTCTTCCCACATGATTTACATAGGGGAAATTGAACTTTCTTTCCTCTATGATCATCATGAAACTCCATCTTTCTCTTATTAGCCGAGTCAGGAAACTTACCAAATTTTACTTTATTGATCATATTATGAGATTGCTGATTCGGCATAATAATGATGTTTGGACTTCCAAATCCCATTTCATTATGAAGAATATCATTCCATTGTCCATCATATCCTCCATTATCGTGAATCATCTTGTTTCCAGCCATTTTCTAAAACCCAAAAAAAGAATAGTGTGAGAGGCAAAAATCATGCTAGGGAAAATAACATAATAATGGTGGAGTATCCTCAATATCTAACATCTTAGGTTAAATTCTATGATCGTTACCATAGTTCTAGGACTGTATCCTATACGTATACTTATCCTTAGGGACATCCCTAGACATACCTTATAAATATCTCTAGGGATCTCACTAAAGTTCTCGCATCCTAGTTTCCAAAGGTTGACTAAACCTTTCCCCTGATACCAACTGTAGAGACCCGAAGCCTGACGTACATGGACATTACATTACTTTTTCGGAATACTTAGTACATAACAAAAACACACACACAAGGACCGTAATAGTTTAGTGTCTTTGGAAACTCGGAATATAATCTTCTAATCGTGGTGAAAGATCTTCAACATCTCCCATAAAGATCTTCTTTTTTTTATACCTAAAACCTTTCTTTATATCCTGGGGAAAAGAAAACATAAAAGGGTGAGCTCAAATGCTCAGTAAGGGTAAACAAAAGAAATATCAATCACATCATATACATAAGAACATAGCTTTTGGAAATCTTAACCTGCAAAAACGAGAGCTCATAATATCATAACATGGGATAAATCATAGAAGTGAAATGTAATCCCAATAATCATAACATAAATCATGAAACTTAGTGGCATACACACATAATCATAGAGAATCATTTCTTGTTAGTCATGACTCATTGCCAAGACTATCTTAGTGGACAAAGTCGCTTTCTGAATCGAGTCACCCTCGCTTCAGTCCTGTTTCACTGAACTGGTATAACCTACCATTCCAGCCATGTCTATCTCATGAGATATAAAATCTTTACCCAATGCATTGGTGGGAGATATAGGTCCCACCCATCTTATAATTAATTCTTTCTTATGTGTGCTACATAATCATAAACCATACATCATAGCGTAACCCATGTAATAAAAATGGAATTCTTAAACAACATGACATCATAAAACAATTCATATAAGATAAAGGAATTCATAAAAATATTTCCATCACAACATAATCAAATCCATGTAATAATATGGATAAAAACAGAACCCTTTTATTATCTTAGATGGAAAATAATTTTGATAAAATACTTGAACTCCATTCTTGAGGAAAATATCCTTTCTACTTCAAAAACATTTTTCCTTTCATAACATGTCATACGACTTTAAAATAAAAGAAGTTGATTAAAAATAAACTTGAAAACTTGTAAAGGAAGCTTCTTGGAAATAATGTTTTAAAAATCCATTCATGCCGTATAAGTTAAAAAAACATTATTCGTACTTTTGTCGGAAAAGTCAAAAAGTACCTCGTACGAAAAACGACAAAATATTCCTTTCATATCTTTTACTAAAAACTCACTGAAGGGTAAAAATGGATTTAAACAATTTTAGGTGGATGGAAATAATATTACATTTTTATGAAACATGGATTTTGATGATAAAATACACCCCAGTAAATACTTACGAATAAACAATCTCGGATAAAAATGAGATTGTGATGTTTCCCTTACCTTAGGTCTGATTTGCTTCGTATGTGTCTGAAACTCCTGTATAATGATTTAAATAATGTCATTGACTTATTACAGAATCATATTCATTGTTATGATATCATATATGGTTCACTTATGACTTTATATTACCCGTTCTTTTGTAAATTCCATGTTAAAGAAGCATTTTGGGTAAAATCGTTTCATTTATCGTAGGTGTTTTGACTTGTTGTTATTGACATTATTATTACTTATATCATGATTTACTTACTTCCAGAATATATAATATGATTTATATATCATATATATTCAGTATATATATATATATAATAGATATATAAATGAAATGAAAAACACCGTTCATGGAGACGGTAGTCCGTACGTACGCATGAACGTTGTTTTCCTTTCCTTATTGTCTTGAATGGAAGTAAGTAGATGACATACATATACATATATACATAAATCCAGTAGCTTTATAATTTCATATATTTAATTATTATTTCTTATATATACTTTTTAATCATTCTTAAATGGTTAACATGGAGAATGAATCTCATCGCGTCGTGGAGACGGTAGTCCGTACGTACGCACGAGCGATGATATCGTTTCCATGGTCATGGAATTGTGTTTAAGTGTATGTATAATATTTAAGTATCAATATAACTTTATAATAATCATGTATAGTTACTCATTACATCATTATACCCATCCAATTAAGGTGGTGACGGAAAATAGATTACACCACGGCGTGGAGACGGTATTCTGTACGTACGCACGCGCGATGATTTCCTTTTTCCGTAGGATGGATAGAAGTTTAATTAGAGTTGTTTCATATTTAAAATAACATATCAGTATATAATAAATACTGATGTTATTACTTTATCATGAAACAACTAAAGAAGAAGAAGTTGAAGAAGAAAGAAATTGAAAAGATCGGTAATGGATATTACCTCTTCTTTGGAACACCTCTTTGAATCCTCCACTTAGGGAACTAAGATTGGTCTTTGAAGAAGAGAAGGACCTCTAGGATTATTCTAGGGAAGTGTAGAAGGGATTTTGGCAGGGGTTGGCCGAGCTTGAGTGATCAAATTGGTGTGAGGAGGAGGGGGAGGAGGTGCCCTTTTATAAGGGAGGAGAGGGGCACCTTAGGAATATCTCAAAATATTATTTTATATTAAAGTCAAAATCGGTTTATAATGGTTCCAAAGGGTCTTATTTCGAAGCTAAAGTGGTTATGGGTCGAAATACTATCAACCAATAGGATTTAGACAAGTTTATGTTATTATTTTAACCTTATCAATTAGATTTAACTCTAATTTAAATAATTTAACTTTTACCGTGTCTTTTTGTTTTCTTACACTATATGGTTAATACACTTACTATAACATGCCAAACGAACCCCAAATTGTTTATTATTAATATATATATCCTTATCTAAGTCATTTGGCCGAACCTTATATTTTTAGGAATAAAATAACAGTTAATAATATAATATTTGATTTAAAAACTATTTTGTGTCAATTTTGACACTATTTGATATATGATTTTTGTGAAAGTCATAACAGAATTATATGTTCGAACCAAGTTGATTAAATCAACACTATTATATCATAGTAACCTATAAAATTAGTGGAATTCATAAAAAGTCTTAAATTACATTTATTTTGGAATTTATAATATCAATTATGTCAATATTTCATTAATAAGATAATTACTGCATCATCTTTGTGTCATAAATAAATTAAATTATTTGATGTCTAAAAATTACAAATAAAATACCATTATGTAAGAAATCGTTTTATATTTCTAATGAATATTTACAATAGAATTTATCTTATGTATAACCCTATATTAAAAATGTTTTAGTAAATAAACTTTGATTTTAACGTTTTTCACTCTTCTTTGAATTAAATAATAATAAATGTCCTAATCTAATCCAAGTGGGCCTAAATGATAATATTTTACACTTAAGGTTGTTTTTGGTCGAGATACACTTGTCCAATAGTATTAGGACATGTGTTAGGGTAATATTGATATCATTTTTATCCTTAATTACCCTATTTACTTTTAACCGTGGTAAATAAAAGTAAAAAGTTACTATTCACCAAAAATTATTTTCATCTCATTGAACCACATTTTACTTACTGACATCAACCGTGACTCTCGGATTTTTGAAATTCCATTCAAATAAGCGGTAAAATTAAGTTTTATGAAAAATTCAGTTTTTTTAACTACCACTTAGTAGTTTCACTATTCATCAAAAATTGATGTTTTTCAGAACAATGCCAAAATTTCATCCTAAGCTATATTTCATATTCCGAATTCAAAAATGAAGTCTATTTTACGAAATTTATAACATAGAATTTTCATTAATTAATTTTATAATTAAATCCCGCTGTTAAAACAAATAGCGTGTTTTTAAGAAACAATATCTATCAAAAGATTGACACTTGTTTATGTCTGGTTTAAATGTGAAATTACATCCAATGACCAACATTGTATTAAATTGTAAAAATATATTCTAAATATACTTTAAAACCACTCAAATTAATAATTTATCACTATTAATTATTTTGATTAAAAAAGTTGTTTTTAATTATAATTTAGTAATTTTCACTATTCATCAGAATATGAAAGTTATCCGAAAAGTACCAAAATTTCACCTTAGGCTAAATTAGATACTCCGAATCCAAAAATAAAGTCCATTTTGAAAAATAAAATTTAAAAAATTTCAAAAAGTGGTTATTACTATTCATAACGGCTAGTTTTAATAATATTTTAATAGCGTATTGTTGTTTAGTGAAACTCGTTATTGCGTACTACACACGCTATCGAGGAAGGTCGCGATTGCGTGTAATGCAAGGAAAATCAAGGATGCGTGTTGTGCAAGCTCCTTTTGGTGTAGCGTACAACACAAGACATTAGTGAAATTAAAAAGAATATTTTTTCATAAAATCTCGGGCTGTTACATGCCGGGTGGGTTAACATATCACTTTCATGAACTCTTTCTGCATGCCATCTCATTAAATTTGAAACTTTAGATGACATAAAAAATATTTTCAACCTGGGTTTAAGGGGAAAGTAACGCATTTGCTTTACGGCAATCGGTTTCCCCTGTATCGCAATCTGACTTTGATGAGTATTATTTCCCCTGTTCTCTTTCCACCTGGAAGCACCACAAACCGTACAAATATCCAAATAGGCAGTTTCTTTTCTAAACAACATACAGTTGTTTGCACATGCATATATGGTCTCATATGTAAAACCTAAGTTCTCTGTCAACTTACAAGCATAGTAATACGAATCAGGAATCTTAGCGTTGACAGGAAGAACTTTTTTCAATAAAACCAAAAGCATGTCGAATGATGTGTCTGACCAATTATTCAAAGTCTTCAAATGAAACAACTCCATGATAAACGAAAGTTTATTGTAAGAAGTACATCCAGGATATAATTCTGTTTTCGCATCATCAAGTGCTTCATAAAACCTCCTCGAATCACGATCTGCACCAGAGCGAAGATTTATCTCACCGGTCTCAAGATTCTGGATGTCAATGCCTTCAGGATCAAACCCACGTACCATTTCAGTAAGCATTTCATGCATTGGATCAGTCATCCTTGCATCAACATCCATCTGAGCTGCATCTGTATTTTGACAACAAACATATTCTTCTCCATGACGAGTCCAACTCTTATAATTTTTCAGAAATCCATTAAAGAAAAGGTGCTCCATCACAGTATCTCGTGTGAATTGATATCTGTTAGCACATTTTCTACATGGACAACTAATATAGTCACTTACAAATCCTCTCGTGAAGTCAATAAACTGCATAATGCCATTGAAATACTCTCTAGACGTTCGATTTGGAAGATCAATCCAACTCTTATCCATAATAAGATACCTATAACAAACATTTACATAAGACTTATTACATTTTCATTTTTGATATCAAATATATTTAAAATAAATACTAACTAATTGTTTGTGAACCATTTATAAAATAATAATATAAGTGAAAGCCCATGTCATACCTGATTGCGCTACAAACCTGGAAGGGAGGGGAGCCAACGACGGTGCTTTGAGGGAGAGGAGCGGTGGGGAGCCGGAGCCGGAGCTGGTGTGGCGAGGGAGGGGACGGTGAAGGATGGGACGGGTGGCGGTGGTGCGGCGAGGGAGGGGACGAAGACGAATGGGACGGGGGTTGGCGGGGTGTGGGGGGGGGGGTGTTCGGGGTGTTGGGGGGAGGGACGAGGGGGCGGAGGGCCGAGGGCGGAGGTCGAAGGCCGGAGGGGCTGGAGGCCGAAGGCCGAAGGCCGAAGGGCTACCGGAGGGATCCCGAGGTCTTCCGGGCTGCCGGAGGCGGGTGGCGGGAGGCTGCAGGGTGTCCGTAGGGCGGAGGGCAGCCGGAGCCGGAGGGCGGAGGGCGGCCGGGGAGGGCGGGGCCGGCGGAGGGCTGCCGGAGGGCTACCGAGCTGCTTGAGGCGGGTGGCGGGAGGCTTGAGGGCAGACGGAGGTCGCAGGACGGCCGCAGGGCGGAGGGCAGCCGGAGCCGGAGGGCGGAGGGCGGCCGGAGGAGGGCGGGCCGGCGTAGAGCGATCGGAGGGCAGCCAGAGGGCATTCGGAGGGCGGACGGAGGGCGGAGGGTGGACGGAGAGTGGAGGGCCGGAGGGCAGGCCGGCGGAGGGTGGGGCTGCGGAGGGCGGGCCGGCGGAGGGCGGGCCGGCGGAGGGCGGGGCTCCGGGGAGGGCGCGCGGTGGTGGGACGGCCGGGAGGGCGCGCGGCGGCGGGGGGGGGGGGGGGGCGACTGGGGGGAAGGGTTCGGGGGGGCACGATTGAGTGGAGAGGGGGGGGGGGGCGCGGAAGCCCCTTATTTTTTTTAAGGAGGCTTAGCGACCGCCATTGGTGGTCGCTATAGGTAACAGGGCTCAAATGCCCTGTTTTCTAGTAGTGATTATTTTAATACATTGGCACGATTACAAGGAATCAAGTCCAGAAGGACCAATCAGTTTAACAGTCTTGGAAAATACATTACATACATTAATATTACATTAAAATTTGAAACATAAAACATAGAATAGATAGTTCTTTGAGAATTCCATTTTTCCCTGTAGCTTAACCCTGCATATCAATCATAATACACTTCTTGGAATCCTGGGAAAATAAAACATAAGAAAGGGGTGAGCTCAGATTCTCAGTAAGGGTAAATAATCTAGCGGAAGCTATAAACTTTTTAAGGCAAGATGTGTAATAAAAAAAACATCATTTTAAACATAAACTTGAACATAATATGGTAAAAATAAATGAAACATTACCATATAAACATGAACATGGATATTCTACTAGTCGAATAATCACATGTAATAACTAATTTCACAATGAGGGAATGCCTAATACCAGACATCATTACCACATAGTCAAGGACTTCTACCAAGACTACAAATAAAAGTTTTGTAAAGGCCTTGTGCCAAGACACTAGTTTGTCTCACGAGACCTACCGATGCATCGAGGAGCTATAGCGGGCTCCACCCGTCACTTACTAAGTCCACTGCATTCCTCATATGAAAAAGTTGAAACATAACATAAACATTCGTATTAAAACTAGTATACGAAATGTCAATACATTATCCATAAACCATGAATGGTATAAAAATAGAACATCCACAGTCAAACATATCATAACTCATTCAATACAATATGGAATATTGTATTATAATAAATCAACATCAATCAAAAATAATATCTAGTAAAGGATGCGTACATAGTTGAAAATGATGAGTAATACTTTTTTAGAGAAATATATTTTTTTGTAAAATCATTTAAAAGTCACACATTTATAAAGGAAGAAATTTAAAAGATATTTTTGAATCAAAGTTTCCCATGCCACTTTGAAACTTTTGAAAATAATTATCATTTCAAAACATTCATGTCCATATAAATAAATCCTTACAATCATTTTGAAAACATAGACATTAATTAAAAAGATTTAGAAAGATAAATCTTTAAAACATTTAAAATTATGATCTTGATAAAGATTACCTTTAAAAAATCCTTAAAATATTAATTTTGAAATCATTTTTATGAAAAATGGACATGGATGATAAAAAAGTCCCAGTAAATACTTACACATAAACAATCTCGGATAATAATGAGATTGAGGAATTAACCGTTACCAATTTGGTAACTTACGAAACATACACCCCATGAAAGAAGTATCATAAAATGAATATTTAAATACACATAAATTACATTTTATTACACAAAGAATACAATTATGGGCATTAAATACACCACACAAAAGGTAATAGTGGCAATATGGCATGAATCTCACGGGAATAAGGAGTGAGATGAAAACCCCTTACCTTGCACTTTCCTTTAGTCGAGGGTACGTTTAACCTCCTGTATGAAGACTATAGTATGTTATTAAATTATAACATAACCATATTAATATTTATGATATCATACATTATTCATTTTTGACTTTATACTACCCATTTAATAATAATTTCCATGTTATATTAATATTTCGGGTAATAATCGCTTTCTTTATCGTACGTGTTTTAACTTGTTACACTTGATTGTATCTCTTAGATCATGGTTTAAAAACTTCCAGAATATAAAAAATTATTTATATATAATATATATTTAGAATATAAATATGTATAATAGACGTATATATGAAATGGAAAACACCATTTATGGAGACGGTAGTCCGTACGTACGCATAAACGCTGTTTCCGTTTTCATATAGTATTGAACAGAAGTAAGTGAATAAGATATATGTAAGTACATAAATACTTATATATATAAATATATATATCTTCAGTAGCATTATTATCTCATATATTACATACTTATTAGTAATATATATTTTTATAATCGTCGATGAATGGTGAACTTGGAAATGAATCTCATCGCGTCGTGGAGACGGTAATCCGTACGTACGCACGAGCGAAAATATCATTCTTTTGATATTAAAATAATATATAATTGGATGTTATATTATATATACAGAATCCTTATCATGTTATATTTATTATTTACATCAAATACACATCATTATTATACCCATCCAAATAATAATGTATTGAATAACAATTACACAACGACGTGGAGATGGTAAGTCGTACATACGCACGTATGGTGAAATATCATTAAAAGGGTGGATAGAATAATGAATTTGGTTTAACATAACTATAATAACATCATAGTATATAGAAGATACTGGATTTATAATTTTATAATGGAAATAACAAAGAGAAAGGAAGTGGAAGAAGAAAGGAACTTGAAAGAGGGTGGTGAAATCATTACCTCTTTTTCGGGTTCTTCCTTTTGATTTGATCAAAAGGGATCCTTAGGTTGGATTTATTATCAAACTAAGGCCTCTAGGTTTAAGGGATTATATTTTAGAGGGTATTTGGGCAGGGTTTTGCCGATCCAAATGGCTTAGAAGGTGTGAATTATAGTGAAGGGGGAGTGCCCTTTTATAAGAGGGGTGATGGGCACCTTTGGAAAAACTTAATATATTATTTTATAATAAATTCATATTCGATTTATAATGGCTCCAAAATGTATTATTTAAAGTATAAGGTGGGGATGGGTCGAAAACCACTAAACCAATAGGTTTTATACAAGTTTATGTTACCATTTTAACCTTATCTTTTAGATTTAACTCTAAGTTAAATAGTTTAACTTTTACCATGTCTTCTTGTATTATTACACTATATGGTTAATAAACTTACTCTAAACATCCAATAGAACCTCAAGTGTCTCATTAATGACATATATAATATTATTTAATCCCTTTGGCCAAACCTTATATTTTTAGAAATATTATATCAACCAATAATATAGTATTTGTTTTAATTATTAATTTATGTCAATTTTGACACTATTTGATATTTCATTTTTGTGAAAGTCATCACAACTTGATTACTTAGAATAAGATACATTTAATCGGCCCTAAAATTTAATAGTCACCTATAAAATTTTTGGATGTCATAAAAACTTTGAAATTATATTTATTTTAATATTTATAATAACATTTATTTGATTATTTCATTTATAAGGTAATTACTGCATCATCATTGTATCATAAATAAATTTAATTATATATTGTCTAAAAATTAAAAATAAAATACCATTATATAGGAAATATTTTTATATTTATAATGAATATTTATAATCGAATATACCTTATGTATAACCCTATATTAAAAAAAATTAGTTATTAAACTTTAATTTTAACTCTTTTAACTCTTCTTTGAATTAAATAATAATAAATGTCCTAATCTAATCCAAGTGGACCTAAATGATAATATTTTATTCCTAAGGTTGTTTTTGGTCGATATAAACTTGTCCAAAATAATTAGGAAATGTGTTAGGGTAATATTAATATCATTTTTACCCTTAATTACCCTATTTACTTTTAACTGTGGTAAATAAAAGTAAAAAGTTACGATTCACCAAAAATTATTTTTATCTTATTCAACCACATTTTTCTCCTTAATATTAACCGTGTCTCTCGGATTTTCGAAATTCCACTCACAGAAGTGGTAAAATTAAGTTTTATGTGAATTTGCAAATTCTCCTAGGAGATGGGTAAAAGACGGTGAAAAGTTCAATAAAAATTTTATATATCTAAAATTATTATAAACTGACCCAATGAATTAAATTGAACTTATATAGGTATTATGTATCTATTTTGACCTAACATAAATTTATATAAAATAAATAATTAATTTAATAAAAAAGTCAGTTTTAACCAATAACTCTGTGTTTTTCACTATTCATCAAAAATTGAAAGTTTTCAGAAAAATACCAAAACTTCACCCTAAGATAATTTTGATATTATGAATCCAAAAATGATGTGTATTTGACCAAATTAAAAACATAGAAGTTGAATTAATTAATTTAAAATTAATTCCCGTTGTCAAAACAAATAGCGTGTTTTTAAGAAACGATAACTATCAAAAGATTGACACTTGTTTATGTATAATTTCAATATGAAATTAATTCCAATGACCAAAATTAGATTAAAGGGTAAAAATATAATATAATTATACTTCCAAAAAATTAACATGTATAATTCAACACTATAAATTATATTTATTAAAAAAAGTTGTTTTTAGTTAAAATATAGTATTTTTTCACTATTAACCCGAATATGAAAGTTATCAGAAAAACACCAAAAATTTATTGAAACTAAATTCTTATGTCCCAATTCTAAAGAAGAAGTTTATTTTTTCAAATTTAATATATAAAAGTTTCAAATATTGGATTTAAAAAAGGTTCTCCATTAAAAGGCGGTAAAATTGCATTTTTTTTTTGAAAAATAATTCTTTTATCTGAAAAAATGCATTTGTTCTTAAATTATGTCTATGAAACTCATAATATGGATTCTAAAATTATAAGGATTATATAAAGTTCAAAATTTAGTTAATACTATTCATAATTGCTTTTGAACGGCTAGTTTGGTAAGTTGTGGTGCGTTTGAACTCGGTGTTGCGTGTAGTGCAAGTTATTGAATTACTTTGAAGAAATAACATACTTTGAAATCTTAGGGTGTTACAATATATCTTATATTGAGACATCCTGGATCATGCATACTCATAGAATTATTCATCAGGTGAGAGTCACTTTTAACTAAATAGTGGGATACAATATCATTGGATGTTTCAAATTACAAATGTAGTCCCTTATATGATAAATGAATCAACTCCACTCACCTATGGGGAATCTAAAAAAAATAGTTGAAGATGACTCAGATTCCTACACTGGTGGAATGTCATTAGAGTCACATAAAACTAGATCTCGTATGGCTTAACATCACACACTAATTACAGAACAGTGTATTACACCTTGAATAAACCAATAGTACTGAACCCGAGGACTATTGATAACTCATATCACTTCCTTAACTAGGTTCTTCATGCTTCATCATATATATAGATGAAGTGATACGGCTACAACCCATTGAAAAAACACCACTAAGACCTATATTCAAATCCATGTCCCCCTCTTACATAGTTTTCTTACCATCTAACTCAACATAAGTTAGTTTGAAAATATGGATAATAATTGACCTAATATCAACCATCAATCGAATTTTAAAATTTCATGCTTCATGGTAATCACTTGTGATTGGATTATGAGAAAAATTAACAAAAACACCAAGTAGCATACTCCAACACCAAATGATGTCCTTGCTCCATCATCATGAACTCGTACACCTTAACTAACCTTAATATCTATAAATAAAAGTAATAATTAAACACCATTTTAAAGGTAGCTCGTGTTATTTCTTCATGCCACCTCAATATAACCATGAATTCCCAGTATTTCTTACCTGATATTTCTAATATTTTAGTTTTAAAGAAAATCTTTGATGTATTAAGGGTCTTGAAAAGGTAATACATACACTTAATCTATTTCATAAAATCATCAATCTTATTTTCCCCCTAATTACCATATAAAACCATTGTATTTTACTTTTGGAACATAGTATTATGGGCCACTATTTGTTTCTAGTCTCAAATTCCCTCATTTTATTGGGACTATATCATACATATCATGTAGAGGGTCAACTGGTGGGATATTCTCCATGTATCCCTCTATATGCTAATATTAGTCACTTTAGGGAGGTAATATCCCCAAAACAAAAGACACAAACTCATTCAATACAAACCTATAACTCAATAAAAATCTATTAAACAATAGTAAACCCTCAATAAAACCTCAACTAGTATCATTTGCATACAAAACACATTCAACTGATGAAGGGGTGAAAAATTAAAATTATAATCACTTTCCTACTATTCATGGTTTGGCCACACTATTATCCAAACTATGAACCTTCTATGAATAAGACTATTAGAATATAGTAGAATTGGATGTTTGAGTTTTTCTGGTTACTAATAAAATATTTCATAAACCGTTCACCTCACGTTTTCACCAAAAACTCAAAATAACTCACATTATCTCCCTATAACTCATAATAGAAAGTTAAATACATAAAATCCCATTAAAAACTCATAGATAGGTTAAAATAATAAACAAATTTCATAACCACCAATAATAACTTTAGTTTTAACACAAAATCGAACAGGTTAGAAACTCCCCAACTCATACCTCTTAATCCTCAATGGTCTTATATCTATCCAATAACTAACCCCCCTAAAAACATGTTTCCTTAGATATTATTTTTAGTGAACCAACTCGTATCATCCCAAACCATCACCCAAACCAGTACACCACAAGGCCTGAACTCAATTCCCAATCACCATGGGATGGTGAAAAATACAAAGACATCACAAATAACCATTTGGTAATGGTTCCGACATTGTAAAACCCACATGATATACCCCATGAATAAGAAGGACACACCAACTAAATAAAAATATCAAAAACTATAAAAATAAAATATAATAAATTCAATAATGAATAATGGTGGATACCAAAACCTCATCCCCTCATAAATCACAAACATGACATAAACACATGATATCTATAGTAAAAATCTCAAAAACTCTAAATAGGGACAAATAGCCAAAAAAGGGAAATATAAAAAATACAAACTAATAAATAAAAATAAAAACATATCCACATGTGATAAATTCTATGATACCATGTCTTCTCTATCATAAAACCCCAAATAGAAGTAATCAAGAAGAGCCATTAAATACTTAGTTCCCTCACATTGACTGTTGTCCCACTCTAAATGGAATATACATGGATTGAGGAATAAATCCTAGTAGTAAATGGACATTAATCTATGTATGGTCCTTATCAGTGAAAACAAATAAAACAAGTTTGAAACCCATCTTCATAACCAAGTCAAATTTTTAAAACAAGCACAATTGAACATAGTTATTTCTTTTAAAATTCCATTGGAGTTTCTGAAATAAACCTTGTTTAAAAACACAATTAAACAAGTCTCAAATATAAAGGAAGTGAATTCACACTAAAAACATTCTTAGTACAATTAAACATGGCACAAACATTATCATAAACAAAACCTACATCATACCACCATATAAGTATAAATGGGAATAATCTCAAGATATCTCAATAAAAAATCACTAACATAATGAATGAAATAATATAAATAAACTATGAATAATAAATAAATATCATGGTCTCCAACCAAATGGGGTCTAGGAAGATAATTAATCACCAATATTTTACTAGACTATTGGTGAGTACAACAAGTTCAGAAGTTGTCATGGTCTTCCTTAAAATCTCACTCGATCATCCTCAGGCCCTACATCCTTATAATTTTCTTTAATTAGTCCCATAGTTAACATACATACCATTTCACCACTTATACCACTTGAATAAAGCACTCAATCTAGTAAATAAACTAGGTCAGGGCTTCAACAACCTAAGTAAATGACACGCAGAAGGTCTCCCTTGTGTTACTCAATGAAAAACATGTAAAATAATAATAAGTGTAGATAGAATAGTCAATTTAAAATCTATTTATTAAACCAAACATTCACATAAAAATATAAAATTTCATCATTATAGGAACTCATTAAACTAACTTTCAAAACCCCCTTTGATAGTTTAAATCCTTATTGAGGCATTTTTTCAAACACAACACATGACATTATTCACTTACTTTTTGATATTACACATTAAAAAGACAAATTGAAAACATAAGCCATGAATTTTATAAAAAATTGATAATACATCCAAAATAACACATTTCAAATTCAATTTGATATGATAAACCAACGGAATAAAAATAAGATTCAGATGAAATCCATGGAAAAGTTGCTTTTATTCACAAATAAAAGGGGATCAAATCCACCCCCTCAAAGTTACACAGCCTTTTAATAATTTCCATTAAATCCATCCAAATTTTCCTCTTATATAATTACCTTAAACTACCGGAATCTCATATTCAAAATAATTTACCCTAATCCCTTCATTTTAATGGATATTTTCAAGATAAAGTTCAACATCCCAAAGTGAGTATTAATTCATCCAAAACATTTTCTTTAAAATAAGTTACTTCATAACCTACCCTAAACATAGTAATATAATTACTTAATTGTCATTAGTATACAAATGTTTAATTTTATTAGTATAACAACACATATTTATTCATTCTCTTCCACTTATATAAATAAAATAACATTAATTGTGTCTTTGTGTAGACTACCACCTCCATGAAGTGACATATTTCATTTTCCCCACCGACTCTCTTTACTAGTCATAAGAATGAAACAAAATAATAATGGTGAAATATATCATATAATTATGATTAAAAATAGACAAATTATAATTCACCTTTGTTACCTAACATAAGTTAGTAAATTAAAATGTTAATCATATGTTGGGAAGATTAATGCCTCCACAAGGTATTTTTTCTTTAATCTTGATTTTCATTATTTATAAAAAAAGAATAAAATTTAATTAACCAATGTAAAAATATATAAATAATATCATATGCTAATTACATTATAAACTGCTTTAACCATACTCATCCAATGAGTTATAGCGTGTTCATGTTTGGGTGGGTTTAACTACCTATTAAAACTATTCTATAAAACACTATCATATATGAATATGAGAAATTAAATACTTATATTATTATAAGTTGTTGAGAAAATATTTATTTTTTATTTTTTTGATAATTTTATTTTAGTGTTTAACTTAACATCTTCTTTTTCTAAATTTTTTAAAATGAGTCAACATCAATTCCATTTTCAAAAAAAATAGAAAACATAAAAAAAAATTAATATAATAAATAAATATAAAAGTATAATGAAGTTATACTTGGTAAATTAAATATAGATTAATAAGGTTCCTGAGGATGTATCTAATAAAAACAATTTTATTATTCAGGATGTTAGGAACATGCGTTGAGAGAATCAGGATAATGGTAAGGATTTCTTATCTTAAATTTTCACTCCCTAAGAAAAAGTTCTTATTATACTCCATCTTTAATTTATAATGGTTTATCTAATTTAATTTTAATATTTTATATCATGATAAAATAATTATTTAGGGTATTTAATGTTTCATTTGAAATCATATCCATTAATGGCTTTTTGATTACAAAATTTATAATATCGTAAGGGGTTCTCTGTATAAAATTTATATTCCTTGGGACATATTATATTTATACACCTTGCTCAATTTTTTATGATATACTTACTTTCCCGTTATTTTTTAATATAATATCTTATATTTCTTTATGTTCAGTGTTAATTCTCTCATGGGTTTTTTATTCAATTGTTAGAAAATCTGTATGGGTTTTTTCTAACTCTATTTCCTTCAATCGAGTTACATGTTTTTTATGGAACTCTATTATTACAAGTTTTATTTATTCTACATAATTATATTATATTGTAATTAATTATTATTTTTTGTGAATTAAATTATTTCTATTCTTTCTTCATTAATTTTGGGGGTAATAAGAATAATTCCCATCCTATTCAAGGAATATCATTTCCTCTGAAATTCAGATATTCTATTTAAGATAATTTTATTCATTATATTTTAAAACAAAATTATGTGTTATATCATGTGAATATAATATTTTCCTTATCATCAGTTCAAAATTAATCTTTATTATCCACTTGTATGATGTCGATTTTGAAAAAAAAATATTTTAAAGTATTAAAAATGTTTTCTCTTTCGTAATAATTTTTTTTATTCTACTTCACATTTACTCTAAAAAAATTTAAATAATTTTAAATGATCAATTACTAGATCTAATTTTTAAAAAATTATAGGTTTCAAATAGTTTTTACTTCACCATTTTTTAAATAAATATTTAATATTTCCTATAACCTCATCTATTGTGAGTATGGTAAAAGCATTTTTAAAAATATCTATTATGGTTTATCTCTTCATATGAGCATTAATATTTATGAATATTTAATTACATATTATAAAATGGTTTAACAAATTATTTTATATATTGATTATCTTAAAACCAAAACAGAAAATTCACTTATTCTCTAAAATTAGACATATGATATCAGATTGAATTATTGATTTTGGAAGATACTTTAAAGGATTGTGTTTTTAAGAAATTATTTTTAAATTATTTTGATATCATCTAAAATAATGTTTTTGAAATATTATTTCTCTTATAAAATGTATTTCCTAAAAACCCTCTTTTTTAAAATGGTGATTTTTAAATGTTTTCTCACGATCAAGTGTTTCGTTTTAAGGAGACCATTTATAAGTAGTTTTTAATCCTTTGAAAAAGAAAATATAACCTTTTATTTCATGGTTATTTATCCAAATATATTAAAAAGTTATTTTCATCTCTTAAAACATAATTACATATTATTATGTTACACTGGGTTTAATTATTATCCATCATCAGAATAATTTCTCATGATGTCTTATTAAATGTTTTTGGAAAGTATTTTCATGAAACTTGTCTCTTTTTCATGGGGAAATTAAGTGATATTTGATGTATGTATGTTTTAATGTTATAGTGGCATGTATTTCTTAATGATTATTATGTAATGGGTGGGATCCAATATCTCCCTTCAACTCATTTATATTGTTTATATCGCATGATCTCAGAAGGGTTCACTAGATGATTTTTCTAAACCCAAATGTTTTGTATGAGGATTTATCCATATCCCAATGGTACACTGAAGGATTTATCTAAATCCAAAGGTTTCAAGAGATAATGTAACCAATAAAAAGGGTATATGGGTGGGTTTATCCCCAGACAAAAGGTTCACATGAGGATTATCCTAAGGCCAAGGGTACACTAGGGGATTATACCAATCCAAGGAAGGTACATGTGTGATTATCCCAAGACTACTACATGACGAATATCTTGGTAGGTGTCCTTGATTTCTATACTTATCCCTATTCTATATATTTATATTATATTCCTTTGATAATTCCCCATGGATAATTATTATTATCCCATGATTCCACACACTTTTTTCTTGGTATATGTTTTTTCATTTGAGATTACTCCCCTTATATCATTAAATATGTAAAAATCATATTATTCAATGTCTATTTAATAAAATTTTTATCCCCCGTAAATATTTGATCATGATATTACCTTTAATTACATTTTGATGATATTTTTACCTTACTGAGAATTTGAGATCACCCCCTTCATATGCTTCCCTTCCCTAGATTAAGAAGATGAGTATAACTTCTGATAATTTTATAAGGGATTATATTATGGTTTGATTATGGAAAGGTGTTTAATTAGTTGTTTTTGTTGTTGATCATCAAGGAAAATAAACCTTCCATTCAGGGGAACATAAGATAATTTATGAGTTATAATGTTTATATTATAGAATTTTTTTAAAATAAATATTGGTTTATCTCAATTTGTATCTAATTTAGTTTTTAATGAATGTATTTTCCACACTGTGCCTTAAGAGTGATGATTCGCAGTATCTCGATAGGTATTAGAGTAGGTTTTAGTGATTTTTTTGGAAAATATTTTTTATTTCGGGGGATTTGATGACATACCCAAAGATAAAACCCTAAGGATAAGTCAAAGGGACAATTCTAAGAATAGAATAACATATCGATGTTTTGGTAAAGAATATATATGGGGTTCTCCTAGAAATCGCATCCCTATATGGATAATATAAAGTGTGTGTAGTTTTATCACAAATGATCTTAAGGGAAACACCCTAAATGACTAGTTGAATATCAAATCACTCTTCACTATGGGGAATGATTAGTGGGCCTAAGACTACACACCTATCTAGACACTCCTTGGGGGATATTCTATGGTTAATTACATTCTCTTTAAATAACATTATAAATGGTTTGAAAATATTTAGGTTAGAAACACTAAAAGTGAATTAATATAGATAACTTATATAAAAAAAGAGATTTAAAATTTAAGGTATATATTAATTGATATGTGATTTTATGTGTAAATGGTATATTAAATTTTGAGAGAATATATTTCAATGATTTTTGTGTTTATAATATTGTGATAAAGTTAAGAATAATTTTAGGAAAATTATTTTTGGGATTATTTTATGATGTATAAGATAGCATAAATTAATGAAAAGTATATTTAACTAAAAGTATCAAGGGATGAAATTAAGGCCTCATTAGAGAGGACATCTTAGGATTGAGTTTTCATATTAACATTATCATTTAATGTAATTTTATTGATAACCATAATGGGTTTTATTATTTATTTGAAACATGATTGTATAAATTTTTTTGAAGAAGGTATTTATCTAGAAACCACTATGTATTATAATTGATTAGCAGATTATAGTTAAGAGTGTAATAATCTAATTATATGTCTATTATGGTGGAACATTTGATTTTACCAGTGATACCTAAGGTATTGAGTTTCCTGAAATAATATAAATTAAATCATATAATATTTATATATTTTCATTAGTGAGTTATATTTATTTATTATATTCATGTATATTCTAAAAATTTATGAGAATCATATAAAACATATAGGGATTGTTCATAAGTATTATTGCTTTAATTGTTTTTAAATATATAGTTAATTATACCAATAACATTAAAAATATATTTTATGGAATGGTTATAATTTTGGGGATCAATATTGATGTACACATGATTAAGGGATTGATAAATCTTGGGATTAATTTGTTCTTTATTTTTAGATAATAATTTTTTGATTTAATTTTGGAAAAAAATTAAGTAAAATAGTATTGGTATCCTTATGATTGATAATTGAAACATCAATTTTTTGGTGAAGTTACTTAAATTTTGGGATTATGATGGTGTTTGATTTTTTCAAATAATAGTTGAAATCATTTTATGATTGAAGATATAGTTTGTAACACCATGATATTTTATGGAATAGTTATTTTAATACAATTATTTTTTCGATAGACTTTGTGACACGCAACAGCAAGTATAAATGAATCATGATATACTATTATAATATTATTATTATATGTTATCACCTAACTCTTGGATCGGAGGATATGAATAGTAATAACTAAATTATAAAAATTTATGGTTTACATATTTATTAAAATAATTCATAGATTATAATTTAATTATAATTTAAAATGAAAATCATTTGAAAATAAATGAGTTGTTATTTTAAAAAATATTTTTTATGTGAGAAATGTATTTCTGTTCTAATAAAATAAATTTATATATATTAGAAAATTATTTTAATGAAATTTATAAATAATATATTCAATAATTTTTTTAAACATTCATATAAAATTTTTCTAGGCATGGAATAGAAATAAATTCATTTTAATTCTTAAAACTACATTTTTTATAAATGGCGGTTTTTGTCGCATTTTCCACACTTACATTAAATTAATTTCATCCACTTATAAGTACTAAATTTGAAAAAAAAAGATTTTAATACCTAAAATTTGGTGGTTAAAATTTGGTAAATAGGTCTCTTTTATTTTTTAGTCAATATGAATAGTAACAGTGGTAAAATTTATCATCTCGGTAAACTATAAATTGGGTTGATATAGGTTAAAGAAAATTCATAAGGCCATAAATTTCCATCTTAATTATTATTGGAATAAATTAATTATAACCTTATCACATTAGTCTCAAATTATATTTGTTTAATGGATACTTATACATGAAAATGACATTTATAATATTTAAAATAATAAAGGTTACAATTTGTCACTCTCTTAGTTTTAAATATGATTTTTTTATTCATTTATAGAAAAAAAACATATTGTGAGTGAAAATTAATAATAATTTTGAGCTAATGAAATTATTTTCATGATATAAAATTATATCTAATTTTTATTAATTACATAATGACCTTAAATTATTATTCAGCACTGATGAATTATTTCTCCAATTAATAAAAAATATTGTAAATGATTTTAAAAATATTAAAATTATTATATTTTGAGTGATTTAATGTGTTCTAAGAATTTTTTTGATGAATATAGAATATTAGTGGTATGTTAAAGAATTATATTTTAATTTTAACTTTTTAATTATTTCTTTTAAGTTAAATTAAATAATTTTTTAAAAAATAGATATTAATGATATTTAATCAAAATTATATTTTATTAAATTATTTATAATGTTAAAAATATTAAAATAGGAAAAATACTATACGATGTGGTTGAAAATACCTTTTACTATCTATTTATAATCTATTTGGAATCATTTATATTTAGAATTAAATTATTATAATTTAGACTTTTATGAAATTCCATGTGTGTCCACTCCCTCCGTTATAAAAGGATACCCCTTTTCCTATTATTCATGCCACTTTAAGTAATCTTGATTAAATATACCCTACCAAATTGCCTTCTCAACATCTTTATCCAGGATTTTAAAGTTCTAATATCCCCAAAATGTCAACCCTAAGTTACTTAATAAAGGATATTAAGTGTAATATCCCACTCTAGATGCCACTAAACCGATGCCCTGAGCCTATTCACCATAAGGCCTCATGCATGCCTCCTCATATACCAGAGGCTACCGACTAGCATCATAGGTCTAATTGTGGTACATTTGGGAGACTATACCCTCATATAAGAGTAAAAATAGTGGAGATAACCATATATCATATATATTATTAATAAACAGAGTGTAGAAGCAACAAATAATCCTAAATATAACATAATTAAATAAAAAATGAAATGTTATAAAATCCTGAAGAACAATTTCATACAAACAACACTATTCACCCACTAGGTAGACTATAAATATAAGTGTACAAAAATAAGATTGAAATAGAAATATAGTTATATCCTACTAACACTGATCCATAACACATAACCAGTATCCATGACATTGTTGAGATTCTCCATCTCGATCAAAAGAATCTTCATGAGTGGATCCGCTCAATCATGTATCCCTGGGACTCGATCCAATCCATCATCTATCTATACACAACCTAAAACCTATACATAAGTTCTCCATGAACACTGTGGAGCATGTACAGGAGTGAGAAATAATCTTAGCAATCCACCACAATAATGAACCTAAAAATCTACTATCATAAGTTCATCATAAATTATGTGAAACCATAATAGATCCCTTATCTTGTGATCCTGGTCAACTGGGAAATGTTTCATCTTTTATATATATATATATATATATATATATATATTTATATATTTATATATATTCCCATATATATATATATATATGATTAAGGTGAAAAATAACATAAATCAAAAATAGTTTATCATTGGGTCTGTAATTAGGATCATATGGAAATCTAGTGGAAAAGAAATTGAGCTAGAAGTTGTACCACTCAAGACGTGTATAATTATGTTGATCCTACATTATGTAATTCCAATAAAAAATTCCTTCTTAGACCAGCTCCAAAAATTCCTATGAGCAATATAAATCACCATGTGGGGTATATGTATGAACCCTGGGTTCACCCGTACCCGCCTCCAATCACAATAACAAAAAAAATTAAATACCAGTAGAGAATCCTATAAATGGTCACTGATATAGATTCCTTACTACACAAGCCATGTGAATCTAGTACAATGTAAGAATACTAGGTCCTTGTCCATATGAAATGATGAAATTACGACTCTCATAATCCCTAAGGGTACGACCCTTATGCTATTTATAAAAAAATTCTCTTTGGATCCAGGTACATTATCATCATCCATTAATATAAACATATCAATATCTCCATACCCGGAGTCACATCTAGGTGATGTAGTATTGGTTTTTCCACTCGAAACTTGGTATAATCCTAGTTGTCACTCAAGGATAGTGTAATGATTCATCAAGTATATGTCAGATCAACATTGAGGATCACCATATCCAACACCATGATCAAGTAATCAATCAAGTAGAGTGTAATAATCCACATCACTCCAGTATCTCAACCAAAAGGGACATCCTGGGTAAACATCATGATCATAGGTACACCATTCCTGTGTATCCTAAACATAGGGACACCATGCCAAAATATAATAATCATAGAACTAAAAATCAGATCCTAAGAAGTGCATATAAGAATTGCATTAATAATATATCAATAAAAAATTATCAAAAGATACATCCTACGAAAGAAATATGAGAATCCAAAAAAATGGAAAACAATAAAATGACTTAGAAGTCATATAACTTGAAATAAATCTAGGAATCCCAATATAGAAAGTCACATCATGCCAGGAACATCAAATAAAAAATAGGAAGCAACTCTGGTAATGATCACTATGTCAGCAGTATACATGTGAATGAATAAATAAAGAGTACGGGTGGATGAATGCCTAAACACACCACTACCATATCATCCCAATAGTTAAACATGTTCAATATGGATTTTAAGGTGGCATTATATGTCATATCTAACCAAACCCCCAAAACACTAGATCGCGATTGTTCAAAATCGAAGGAACCCGTTTGTTCCCATAATTCATGACACAAAAGAGGAATCCTACACAATATACTTGGAGATAGTATGTATGAAGAATAATCCTACCTATGAACCTCAATAAAAGTGTAAAAGGTAGTGGCATACTACATGGTATCCTTGGAATGGTAAATTTGTTGATGAATTCTATAAGGTATTACCTATTTCTTCATGCATGAAATGGTGTCCCACAGGGTACCCTAAAAAATAGTAGTAAGGTAGAGGAATCCTACATGGGATCCTCTAGGTCAAAATATAAGATGGACTCTTGTCCAAGAAGAAAAATTCCACCAATGCCTGTATTGAGTGATGGATCTTGTTCCACCATAGATCAAGGGTCACACTCTCATTAGATAGCAGGATTCCATTATCATAGAAAAAAGTCTTCATTTTGTAAAAATTAAAAAGTGCCCACTAGGAGTCCTAAAATCACCAAAAATGTTTCACCATCATGATCAATATAAAAATATACTCAATATGTAGTAATATTGTGTGCAACGCAACTCTAGGGTGTGAAGATATGAAAACCCCTAAAAGGGTAGAAAGGGTGGAGTACACAGGTTGTATACCATGGTACACTATTTCCACCCTCGAAGCCTCACCTGGGAAAGTACTCTAATTGAACATGGCGTGTGAATCCCAAGTACACATTTTGTATGTCACGTACATGATGTATACCCTACATGGGGTACCTACTCGTGTACCTCATATGGAATCACATTGTACTTTTACTAGAAATGTACCTCTACATGGTGTGCAAACCACACATGGTATGGGTATGTACACTACATGGTGTGTGGACCACACAAGGTCTATTCATATACTCTATACGACCATATTCCCCTACAGAAGTTGTTTGGCTAGGTACTCAGCTACACAACTGAGTACCAGTACATGTTGTTTATACCTCATACTCGGAGTGTACTTTTAAAACTTTCAGCTTCTCCGAACTAGAATAACACATGACATGTGTTCCTAATCTATACATCATGTGTCTATGATTTCAGAACAATAACCCCTCAAATTATACAAAAACCCTATTTTCTCCCCAAAATATTTAGATCATCCCTCAATGGGTCCTAAGAAGTGATAAATTGTGTTTAAAACTAGAAATTAGTAAATAAAAGGGTATTTATTGAAAAAAATAAAATTTCCTACCTTGGTATGGAATATATGGAAACTTCACCTGTTTATGCGATATGTGATTACCACACGATGATGTGGATTCTCCCAAGATCGGTGACGACACCACCCTTATTCCCTCTATCTATATCCCCCATACTTTTTATCTTCCGTTCATGTGATACAAGAGTCCTACGGGGGTGTACACAAGAATCCAGGGAAAGAAAAGGAAAGAAAAGAACGAAAATAGAAGGAATAAAAGGAAATAATAAAAGGAGAGGGGATCATTTCGGCTCCAATGACCTACCTGAGGTTATGCCTCACCTTGGAAAAACTTCCTATTCAAGACACAATGGTTGAGAAAAAATTCAAGTCAAATGATATGTTAAAAATATATATTTTAATAAACTTTTTTGAATAAAAATATTTAATTAAAAAATATTAATTATTAATTATTCCATTGAAATTAAAATGGATCAAAATTCCACCAAACTCTTATCCTAGGGTAAAGACCCTATTTTGGGACCATCAGAGTGTCCCAAAAAATTATCTGAGATCATATTCTATAAGAAATGAAAATTTTACCCCTTACAATCTTTTGAGATAAAAAATTGTAATTTCTGCTTAAATTCACAATCTAGAAAAACACAGGTCCTTAAAGTATCCCCAACATAAATATTATCATCCACAAGAATCCTTGATGGTAAAACTAGAAACCATAATTTCATCCTGAACATCTTTGCCACTATTCTATCTCAACTATCCAATGACCAATCTCATAGCATCAATAACTCTCTTATATGGGAGACACTTAACTACAACCAATCAAGTACTCCCTACTATGGGAGTATCATTATCATTGCCTTAACAACTAGAAATCAGGATTAATGGACCTTTTTCTTTTCATCACTTAATTCAATTGAAGATGAGGTTCCCCCCCCCTCAAAAGTCTAATGGTTTACTCCCCACCATATGTCTCTCATTATACTTCTCCTAGAGTGCAGAATCAATAGGTTCATTCATCAAGTTAGAAAATATATTTAAAATATAAGAAACTCAGTTTATAGTTGAAAATATCTCAACACACTCATGACGATGTCAAGGTATAGGTCATGCTGGTCTCTAACTAGGAGTATACTAATATATTATCAATTGGAGTGTATATCTCTATTGATCCATTCTCACATCAAACCATTTGTACTTTCTTATAACCAACTCTTGATACCACGTCTCCCAATAATGTGTGTCTAGGTATAAACACGGTTTAGCTGTCTTGCAGTACTTGATTCAATTCCAATATCACCTCTATAATTGAGGGACAATCATCATTTAATCAAAACTCCTGGGAAAACACACCCATGGAAATCTTTGATAACATCATTCATCAACTCTCATATGACCACTCACTGATTTATGATTTAAATAATACCAAATGCAATGTGATTTTACCTTTATCACCCAACTCAAACTCTCAAAAGTTTTCTAGCACATGCCTAAGATGATTGTTCTACATATAATGTATGTATCATTAATATAAAATCTCCCTTTGACCTCCTCTTCAAAATTATTCACTTTACCCATTCCATGATTTATTCCATGACCACCCATCACAAGACATATTTTTATGAAATTTAAGTGTCAAACATGCATCCCATGGTCGACTGGTCTAGGAACCCAAATAGTTCTACCCATCAAAACCAGTCTCAGAACACAAGAACCATTTTGTGTGATCTCATAAAATAGGCATCATCATTCATATATCAAAAATCCCAAACACTAACCATGAATTGGTATCAAACAAGTATATAAACTAGCTCATGACTAAAAAGGAATAAAAATATCAGGCCAAACATACTCATCGGTTTACCTTTATCAAAATGAAAATTGAACAATAAGGTTCAGATTCATAACTAAGGGTCTATAGGACTCCCCCCTATCCCTACCAGTCAAGTATTAATGAGCATCACTAGGTCTAACCACTTGTCCCAAATGTCAATTCTCTCTAAGAGAGGTACATATAATATCAAATTATCATGTTCAAAACTATCAACAAAACCTAAAAGGTCCCAATACAATAAAATAATTCTTATAAGAAACTTCTCTCTAGAGTTCATGATACAAATGTAGAAGAGATGCTGAAATATAACTCACTACGTATCTGCATAGAGTAATACCCCATCATGTTCTAGTTCACTAGAAACATCCTGGTACCTATCAATATTGTACTCACTAATCTGACTAGATTACCATAAGTGAAGGAATAAACTTCCAAGGTTAACCTAAGAGGGCCAATATTTTTCATTCACCATCATCTCAATAATCCATTTCTTAAATAACTATTACAGTTTAGTAAAGTATAATTTCATTCCAAGCTATACAGAAATGCACTATATAGTTTTTTATAACACTTAAATAAAAAACCTAAGTAACAACCCCTATGATGGATTAAATATATGGTAATCACATACTATAACGACCTATTATGGTCATTACACCTCCCTTTCATAAGGAATGAGTCGTCAATATCACTATCAAACATCTCACCAAAGATCCACATAGCCTTCCATTAGAAAGAATGATATACAAGTTTGATCAATTGAGTAACCTATATAGTAAAACACCATTTAGATTTTTATTTAAACATTAAAAAATTGTCTTATAATGTTAGTAAAATCACACACTAGTAGGCTTATACTATGTGAATTCTACATGTCAAATATAATGTATTAGATGTTTATTGCCTTTTTTGTCCCCGAGTGAAAATCCATTACTAGCCTAATTTAACAAATAAGAGCCATGAATTTTTAATAAATCATAAATTCCACAAAGAAATTGAAGAACTCAAGGTAAAAATCATATACAACTACAATATAACATATCAAAACAACAATCCCATATCCCTAGAAATCTAGAATTCTCACTAGAACGGGTGTTCTCGATGCACCGGGATGATATCCATCATAGGTTATGACACACACCTAATATTCATATCTACCATATTCTAAATAGTAATGTAATAGGAAAGGAACAACTTAGATTGAAACACCCCGACCCCAGCTACCCGGAGTCGGTGCATTACTTCGTAACATTGGCATGATCACAAAAGATCAATTCTCGAAAGACCGATTAGTTTAGTAGCCTTGGAAACATTAGATACATTCGTAAATGTTACATAACATCATAAAGTGAAAAACTATAATAACAAAGTCTCCATAGTCCACACTCATATCCTCTTCGGACTATCCCTGCAGGTCATTCATAAAATACTTCTTCACATCCTGGAAAATATTAAAACATTGAAAGGGGTGAGCTCAGATGCTCAGTAAGGATAACAATATTGCGGAAGCTTTCATAAATAAACATAAACATTTAAGGCAATGTATAACTAAAACAAAAGCCTTTTAAACTTGAACATCAACATAATATGGAAAAAGTAAAATGAGATAATGCCATTCACTTCTTCACATAGATATTCTACTGGTCGAATAATCACATGAAATATCAATAACCACTTTCATAATGAGGGAATGTATAATTCCAGACATTCTGAAACATTTTGTCAAGGCCTCAGCCAAGACGTCTAAAATGATTAAGGCCTCGGCCAAAACCATAAATCAAATTGGGAAAGGGCCTCGGCCAATTCCACGTCTAGTTGTCTCATGAGACCTACCGATGCATTGAGGATCTATAGCGGGCTCCACCCGTCACTTATTAAGTCCAATACATTCCTCATATGAATAGGTTTAAACATATCATAAACCATAACATAATCGTATCACATAAAACATGCATAAAGGAAACATAACATTTTCACATTTCAATCACAAGATATCAATACAACATATTGATATAATAAAAATGCTTTCAAAACCATTTTCAATATGAAAATAAAAGAATGTTGAAACTTTGTATTTATTTTTCATTTAAAAAAAATGATGGCTTGTAGAGGAAGCCGAAACTCAAATAATGGTCACGGTGGCGGAGAAGTCGTTTTCGCCGCATAAGTACGGAAAGAAAAACATTCCCTTTTGTCGTTTAGCAAAACGCTTCGTATAAAAAAGATTCCTTTTGAATAAACATAAAATTCAAAGGGGTTTATACACCGTATAAAAGAAAGTTGTGTATAAAACCAAATATGCCTCAATGAAAGGGGATTGAGACGAAGTCCTTAAAAAGATAATTTTTTTTATAAAGTAGGTCTATTATGTGTATTCACTATAATTACACATAAATAATGTAAAAATACAAGATAGGACATAATAATATCATGACATAATTTGAAAGTAGGAGATTAACCCAAAGAATAGAAATTGGGTTAAGAAGTTCCCTTACCTCGTGTCTGACTTGACTCAACCGTTCTTTAACCTCCTAAATAATAAAATAGAGTTAATATATACCTTATTAAGAACCATTTTTAATTTAATTATCCTTTTTATATCACTTATTACAATGTTATGAACATTATGTAATTATTTAAGTTAATAACGGTCGTTTTGTCGATCTTTGGTACTTGAGTCAACAATAAACTTCTTATAATTACAAGTTGTTTATGTGGTAGAATATCCATTATCTCCAGAATTATATTCATGATTTATATGTCATATATATCATATATATCCAGTATATACATTCATTTATAATATTACGTAACATTTAGAGGTAAGAAATGAAATGCACCGTTCATGGAGACGGTAAGCCGTACGTACGCATGAACGCTACTTTCATTTCTATTTCGTATTTAATGGAATGAAATCATAATGATATAAATGTATAATATAATTCCAGTATAATATAGTGTATAATACCATTTACTCCATCCTTTATACATCCCACATATGGCATTAACGATTCAAATCACTTTGAGGGGGAGGTAGTCCGCACTTCCTAAAATGAAATTATCGCGTTTACCCATAATGGAAATCATAAAGTATGCCATAAATGAGAAATAAAGAAGAATAAGTAAAACATAAACATATTATATATCATATATAAATATAGTTACATCTTAATGGACACCTTTTAAGGTGTTATATGAGTGTTGAACAATCATCGTTTCGTGAGGCAGAAATTCGCCATCCACAGAAACCGTATGTTCTTTAACCATTAGATGTAGGTGTGTGTAAGTGTAGCTCGAATACTACTTATAACAACATCCTAGTATATTTAGGATACTGGTGTTGTTACAAAAGAAATGAATAAAAAGTGTTTAGGGGGTTGGAGAAGAAAAATAAAACAAAACAACATTAGAGAAGACATTACCTTAAAATCGGGTAACTCTTTTTGATTTGAGCCAAAGGATTCCTTGGGAAGAGTTCTTCCCAAAGTGAGGCTTATAGGAGTAATAGGGGGAATTTGGGAGAGTATTTTGGCAGAGTTTGGCCGAGCCAAATGGATTGAAAGTGTTAATGAGGTGGTAGAGGTGGGGTCCTTTTATAAGAGGAGAGGAGGGGCTCTTTTGGAAAGATTGAAATGTTACATTATTATACAATGATTTTCGGATTCTAAAGGTCCCAAACTTATATAATTCGTGGATAAGGTGATAATTGTTCTAAATCTACCCATACAATAGTCTTTGGACAAGTGGAAGCCTTGGATTTTACATTATCTTTTCATTTTATTAAAATCGTTAAATAATGAGGTCATCGCTGCATCATAATGATGTCATAAATAATTTAATTTATTTAATATCTAAAAATTATAAAAAAAAATACTATGATGTAGTAAATCTTTTTATCTTTCTAATGAATATTTATAGTTAAAATTTGGACTTATTTAACCCCACTTAAAAAATGTTTTAGTAAAACAACTCATGTTTGTTTCAATTTAATTTTAACATTAAATAAATATATATTAATGTCATTTTCCAAACAAAGTGGCTCCATGGGGTCCCCAAGTTGACCCATGGGTTTTCTCGGTCGTCCATTACTCATCCAATAGGAGTAGGACAAGTTTCAAGCTCATATCATATTATTAAAACATTATTTTTACCTAAAACTACACTAATTACCTCTAATCACGATTAAGAACTTAAAAGTTACTATTCACCAAAAAATTATTTTAATCTCATTGAACCAAATTTTACTTCTTAATGAAAACCATGTATGTTGGATTTTTGAAAATCAAATCACAGAAGTGGTAATATTTCATTTTAACGAAAAATCAGTTTTTAACAACCACTTAGTGGTTTCACTATTCATCAAAAATTGATGTTTTTCAGAATAAGGCCAAAATTTCACCCTAAGATATAATTGATATTCCGAATTCAAAAATGATGTCTATTTTAAAAAATTCAAAACATATAAGTTGCATTAATTAATTTTATAATTAATTCCCGCTGTCACAACAATAGCGTGTTTTTAAGAAACAATTTATATCAAAAGATTGGCAATCATTTATGTCCAATTTCAATGTTAAATTAATTCTAATGACCACCATTGGATAAAATGGTAAAAATATATTCTAATTATACTTTAAAACCACTAAATAGTATAATTTATCACTATAAATTATTTTGATTAAAAAAGTTGTTTTTAAGTAATTTTCACTATTCATAAAAAATTGGAAGTTCTCAGAAAATTACAAATAAATTCAACTTTGGATAATTTCGATATTAAGAATACAAAAATGAAGTCCATTTTAAAATATAAAATTTCTATAATTTTAAAAAGTGGTTATTAATATTCATAACGGCTACTTTGATTAGTCGCGGTGTTTTAGAACTCGAAGTTGCGTACAATGCAAGCTATTGCATTATTGAATGAGAAGCGTATCATGGAAGCTCGGGGTGTTACATTCTCCCCTCCTTCAATAAATTGCATCCTCGCAATTTGAAATTTTTTCTTTGAAAATAAAAGGTTGAAAATAGAAAATACCTTTGTGGAAAACCCACATCAGAAATAAGATTAATAAAATTTATCCTTAATAAGAGGGAAAGGGAAATGAAAATGTCACCACCCAATTATGATCTAGATTAGGAGAACATTGGTGGAAATTAGAGACATATAATTGGAGGAAAAACGTAAATATTTGTAGGGATTGATTGAGGTCATCAATCACAATCAACTGTCAAATTGAGCGCCTCAAAGCCTTCAATCTATGTTGATTTAAAATATCATCAGTTCAACAAGACATGACGTATTAGGATAACACATTTTTTTGTTTTAATATCCCTTTACTAAAGTTTAAGAATTAATTCATTCATTGAATAAGAGATAGGTATATATATATTTATGCTTGACAATTAGAGTTTCAACCTTCAACTCATCTTTCACTCAAAAAGATAATAGAACTAAAAAATATTTTATTTATCCTAATTGTATAAGGTTTAAAATATTAACGCATACCATTTAGATTAGTAAAATTATTTTGTAATAACCAGAGACTTCCTGTAGGCTAGTGGTAGGAAATAAAGTCCTGTCGCACTATGATTGTGGGTTCGATTCCTGCAGCTTTGTCCGACGCGACGGGTTATGCCCCACCCTACAGGTTGTCCTTTTCCTAAAACTATAGTATTATAATATTCCAAAAATAATCTTCATAAATTTTTTAACCTTAAACAATAATATCCAAAGATAAACTTAATCCACTCCAACCTTTATAGTTATCCAAAATACCTCTGTCCAGACTTTCTCTAAAAGGTCTCTTAATTCCAAAATCAATTTATCAGATTCCCCAAACAAAGTAAAGTTTCTCTTATTGTCACATACTAAAAATATGATTACCTTCATCATATTAAAACCTTATTGAAATAAAAAAGTACTACAGTACAATCCTTATATATATATATATATATCACGTTATTCTAATAACCAGAATATAATCCATGAGTCTAAAAGCACCAATACATTAGTTATTCTGCTTCAACTGTAGTAACAGCATAAGATTGTCCTTGATCCCTTGGCCTTTTCTGAGGTAAGTTTCCCTGACGCTTAGGACATTCATTTGCATAATGACCCATTTCTCTACAATTGTAGCATTCAACTTTGATAGCCTCTTTCTTTCCCTTGCAATCACGATCCTGGTGACCCTTTTCTCCACATTTATAACAAACTCCCATTCCTTTTAGGCAAGTACCAGGGTGATTCTTCCCACAATTATCACATAATGGAAAATCCTTCTTTCCCTTTTTCCCTTTATCTGTCTCTTGTTCCACCGTTCTCTTCTTCTCTTGCTTTACTTTTTTGTCATAAGACTTAGAGAATTCCTTTTCTGTCTTGATAGCACACGAGACAATATCTTCGTATGATGAGAAGGATTGTGATACTAAAGCTCAACGGAGAAATGGTTTTAACCCATCAAAGAAACAATCAATCTTACCTCTTAGGTTACGTATATAATCTGCAGCATACCTCGCTAACCTTGTAAAGTTGGCCTCATACTTTGCGACATTCTCATCCTCCTTTTGTTTTAGACTCAGAAATTGCCTTTCCATATCTTCTCTATGGTCATGAGGAAAATATTTTTCTAAGAAAAGATATTTGAACTCCCTCCATTCCATATTCGGTACGTCATCATCTTCCTTTGTGTTTTGAATCAGTGACCACCACTGATCGGCATCTCTAGTGAGGCGGTAAACTGCCATGACAACCTTCTCCCTTTCACTACTCCCCAAGGCATGGAATATTTTCTCTAAGTAGTTTATCCATTGCTCAGCTACTAACGGATTTGTACCCCCATTAAATGTTGGTGGTTTTTGCCTCATGAAGCAGTCTAACATTGATCCTCCACGTTGTGGATCAGGGTGATCCATACGAGTAAGGTTATTATTCATAACTTGAGTGAGTTGTCCCAGTATGGTAATAAGTTGATCAGCACCAGTTGTATCTCCAGATCCACAATAATTATCTTGAGTAGGAGGGAAATCCCTACACGGAGTGCGTTCATTGATACGGTTTCCATTCCTTCCACTAGGCGCCATTTCTAAACAATGGCATAAACTAGATTAGTTTATGAATCAAAATACATAATTCCATACTTGTAAAATACTTAACATAAATTGAAGTATTTATGGATATAATCCATAATCATAAAAATGTTTTATTTGAGGAAGTATATACTCATAACCGTTCATAGTGGTTTGTAAATAAAATGGTAATTATCGTAAGCATATCCCCCGGGAGTGTCGTAACCAAGAGTGCAGCAAGGCCCGTTGTCGTGCACCAGTTCCCGTTCGAGTCTAGATCAAAGCGGTGTTTTCAGGTTTTACCCCTAGGTACATCTGTGCCAGATCCGCCTCTACCTGCTCGTATCCAGACAGGGATTTATTGCTCGGAAAACTCACAAAATCTCTACAATAACAAAATTCTAGGAAGTTCTTCTATACTAATCCTCAAAGTCTATCTTCGGGCTATGTGCTCTAATCAGAGTTTATCTAAATCTAGCTTCCAAGGTTAGTACTAAACTGCCTCTGATACCAACTGTAACACCCCGACCCCAGCTACCCGGAGTCAGTGCATTACTTCGTAACATTGGCATGATCACAAAAGATCAAGTCTCAAAAGACCGATTAGTTTAGTAGCCTTGGAAACACTAGATACATTCGTAAACGTTACATAACATCATAAAGTGAAAAACTACAATAACAAAGTCTCCATAGTCCACACTCATATCCTCTTCGGACTATCCCTGCAGGTCATTCATAAAATAATTCTTCACATCCTGGAAAATATTAAAACATTGAAAGGGGTGAGCTCAGATGCTCAGTAAGGATAACAATATTGCGGAAGCTTTCATAAATAAACATAAACATTTAAGGCAATGTATAACTAAAACAAAAGCCTTTTAAACTTGAACATCAACATAATATGGCAAAGGTAAAATGAGATAATACCATTCACTTCTTCACATGGATATTCTACTGGTCGAATAATCACATGCAATATCAATAACCACTTTCATAATGAGGGAATGTATAATGCCAGACATTCTGAAACATTTTGTCAAGGCCTCGGCCAAGACGTCTAAAATGATTAAGGCCTCGGCCAAAACCATAAATCAAATTGGGAAAGGGCCTCGGCCAATTCCGCGTCTAGTTGTCTCATGAGACCTACCGATGCATCGAGGAGCTATAGCGGGCTCCACCCGTCACTTATTAAGTCCAATACATTCCTCATATGAATAGGTTTAAACATATCATAAACCATAACATAATCGTATCACATAAAACATGCATAAAGGAAACATAAAATTTCCACATTTCAATCACAAGATATCAATACAACATATTGATATAATAAAAACTCTTTCAAAACCATTTTCAATACGAAAATAAAAGAAAGTTAAAACATTGTATTTATTTTTCATTTAAAAAAAATGATGGCTTGTAGAGGAAGCTGAAACTCAAATAATGGTCACGGCGGTGGAGAAGTCGTTGTCGCCGCATAAGTACAGAAAGAAAAACATTCCCTTTTTTCGTTTAGAAAAACTCTTCGTATAAAAAAGATTCCTTTTGAATAAACGTAAATGTCAAAGGGGTTTATACACCGTATAAAAGAAAGTTGTGTATAAAACCAAATATGCCTCAATGAAAGGGGATTGAGACGAAGTCCTTAAAAAGATCATTTTTTTATAAAGTAGGTCTATTATGTGTATTCACTATAATTACACATAAATAATGTAAAAATACAAGATAGGACATAATAATATCATGACATAATTTGAAAGTAGGAGATTAACCCAAAGAATAGAAATTGGGTTAAGAAGTTCCCTTACCTCGTGTCTGACTTGACTCAACCGTTCTTTAACCTCCTGAATAATAAACTAGAGTTAATATATACCTTATTAAGAACCATTTTTAATTTCATTATCCTTTTTATATCACTTATTACAATGTTATGAACATTATGTAATTATTTAAGTTAATAACGGTCGTTTTGTCGATCTTTTGTACTTGAGTCAACAATAAACTTCTTATAATTACAAGTTGTTTATGTGGTAGAATATCCATTATCTCCAGAATTATATTCATGATTTAGATGTCATATATATCATATATATCCAGTATATACATTCATTTATAATATTACATAACATTTAGAGGTAAGAAATGAAATGCACCGTTCATGGAGACGGTAAGCCGTACGTACGCATGAACGCTACTTTCATTTCTATTTCGTATTTAATGGAATGAAATCATAATGGTATAAATGTATAATATAATTACAGTATAATATAGTGTATAATACCATTTACTCCATCCTTTATACATCCCACATATGGCATTAACGATTCAAATCACTTTGAGGGGGCGGTAGTCCGCACTTCCTAAAATGAAATTATTGTGTTTACCCATAATGGAAATCATAAAGTATGACATAAATGACAAATACAGAAGAATAAGTAAAAAATAAACATATTATATATCATATATAAATATAGTGACATCTTAATGGCCACCTTTGAAGGTGTTATATGAGTGTTGAACAATCATCATTTCATGAGGCAGAAATTCGCCATCCACAGAAACCGTATGTTCTTTAACCATTAGATGTAGGTGTGTGTAAGTGTAGCTCTAATCCTACTTATAACAACATCCTAGTATATTTATGATACTGGTGTTGTTACAAAAGAAATGAATAAAAAAGTGTTTAGGGGGTTGGAGAAGAAAAATAAAACAAAACAACATTAGAGAAGACATTACCTTAAAATCGGGTAACTCTTTTTGATTTGAGCCAAAGGCTTCATTGGGAAGAGTTATGCCCAAAGTGAGGCTTCTAGGAGTAATAGGGGGAATTTGGGAGAGTATTTGGGCAGAGTTTGGCCGATCCAAATGGCTTGAAAGTGTGAATGAGGTGGTAGAGGTGGTGGCCTTTTATAAGAGGAGAGGAGGGGCTCTTTTGGAAAGATTGAAATGTTACATTATTATACAATGATTTTCGGATTCTAAAGGTCCCACACTTATATAATTCGTGGATAAGGTGACAAGGGTTCGAAATCTACCCATCCAATAGTCTTTGGACAAGTTTAATCCTTGGATTTTACATTATCTTTTCATTTTATTAAAATCGTTAAATAATGAGGTCATCGCTGCATCATAATGATGTCATAAATAATTTAATTTATTTGATGTCTAAAAATTATAAAAAAATAATATGATTTATGAAATCTTTTTAGCTTTCTAATGAATATTTATAGTCAAAATTTTTACTTGTGTAACCCCACTTAAAAACTATTTTAGTAAAACAACTCATGTTTGTGTCAATTTAATTTTAACATTAAATAAATATATATTAATGTCATTTTCCAAACAAAGTGGCTCCATCGGGTCCCCAAGTTGACCCATGGGTTTTCTTGGTCGGCCATGACTCATCCAATAGTAGTAGGACAAGTTTCAAGCTCATCTCATATTATTAAAACATTATTTTTACCTAAAACTACACTAATTACCTCTAATCGCGATTAAGAACTTAAAAGTTACTATTCACCAAAAAATTATTTTAATCTCATTGAAAAAAAAATTAATTCTTAATGACAACCATGTATGTTGGATTTTTGAAAATCAAATCACAGAAGTGGTAATATTTCATTTTAACGAAAAATCAGTTTTTAACAACCACTTAGTGGTTTCACTATTCATAAAAAATTGATGTTTTTCAGAATAAGGCCAAAATTTCACCCTAAGATATAATTGATATTCTGAATTCAAAAATGATGTCTATTTTACAAAATTTCAAACATATAAGTTTCATTAATTAATTTTATAATTAATTCCCACTGTCACAACAATAGCGTGTTTTTAAGAAACAATTTATATCAAAAGATTGGCAATCGTTTATGTCCAATTTCAATGTTAAATTAATTATAATGACCACCATTGGATAAAATGGTAAAAATATATTCTAATTATACTTTAAAACCACTAAATACTATAATTTATCACTATAAATTATTTTTATTAAAAAAGTTGTTTTTAAGTAATTTTCACTATTCATAAAAAATTGGAAGTTCTCAGAAAATTACAAAAAATTCAACTTTGGATAATTTCGATATTACGAATACAAAAATGAAGTCCATTTTAAAATATAAAATTTCTATAATTTTAAAAAGTGGTTATTACTATTCATAATGGCTACTTTGATTAGTCGCGGTGTTTTAGAACTTGAAGTTGCGTACAATGAAAGCTATTGCATTATTGAATGAGAAGCGTATCGTGGAAGCTCGGGGTGTTACATAGATACCAATTTTTAATTTCAAAACATGACTTCCACTAAACGGGTTACCTCATACTATTCTTCACAAGTCCATAAGCGTGCCTCCCAATATTCCATAGTCTGTCGATGAGTAGTGTGGGTCTAATGGTGTTACAGTGTAGAGACTATATAGTAGTATGAGACTAAAAAAAGTAAAAATAACAAGATATCATCCATATAATAAATAAATAGAGTGTGTAAGTAGAAAATAAACTGAAAGAGAACATGTTGTAATAATAAATGAAATGCTATAAAATCCCAAACATCCATGTCTTATATAAAAAATAGGCCACCCACTAAGATGACCATACATGTAGGAGTATATAAATAAACGGAAATAAATTTATTGGTATCTAATACTAAATATAATCCAAAAAAAATACCCATTATCTAATACATTGGCATGTTTCTCCACCCCATAAAAAGATCCACATGAATTTCTTTGCTCAATCATGCAACCCCGCTCCTCATCCCTATCCATCGTGTATCTGTGATCAACCTGAAAAGCATACATAAGGTCTGAACACACACTAAGGTTCATGTGTATGGGTAAGAAATAATCCTAGTAGGTGACACTAATGATGAACCTAAAAATATTATTTCATAAGTTCATGATCATACTATATTCTAATCCTAGCTGAGACATAACTAGAAATGATAAATAAAATAAATAATGTAAAACCATAGTTAATCTCTGGGTCCATGAACCCAATCAATAGGGAAATGATCCATCATATATATATGTGTGTGTGTGTGTGTGTGTGTGTTTGTATGTGTTATGATAACTATATATATACATAGAGATGTACATATGTGAGTAAATTAAAAAATAACATAAATCAATAGTATTCGATCATGGGGTCTGTAATACCGATTGTTTATGAAACCCTAGGGAAATAGAAAAGAGATTAATGTCATACCACTCATGTTGTGTATAATTAACTTGGTCCTTAGGCATGTAATCCCAATTGATAATACCTTCTTTGGACAGCACAGTAAAGGTCTCTGAGCAAGCTACCTCTCTATAAGGGGATCCATGTCGAAACCTTGGGTTCACATGTACTCAACTATAATCACTATAATGAAAAATTCCTTTCAACAATGAAAAATACAATAAATGGTCACTGAGCTAGATTTCATACCACTCAATCCATGTGAATCTGGTTTGATTTCTGACTATAAGGTCCTAGTACATAGGAAATAATGACATTTTAACTTGGATAATCCTTAATGGTATGACTATTAGGTGATCTATAAAATGAATTCTCTTGGAATACATGTATATTTTTGGAAACCATTCATATAAACGGCTCAAAAACCCCATCCCCATGAGTTACAATTGGGTGATGAAGTAATAGTCCACCCACTCAATCCTAGGGAGCATCATAGGTGTCTCTCAAGGAGAGTGTAATCATCCATCAAGTATATGTCAAATAAATAGTGGGAACTCCATGTCTAACACTGCAATCAAGTAATCTATTAGAGAGAGTGTAATCATCTTCATAATTCTAGTATTATAACAAAAAGGGATTCCATTTCTGAACATCATAATCATAAGGATTACATGACCAAGTATCATAAACATATGGACTCATTTCTTGAATATCATAATCAAAATACTAAAAAAATGGATCCCAGGAAGTGCATCTAATAATCCTAACAATAATATAACAATCAAATAAAATCCTCAAAAACCAGATCCTAGGAAACACATATGGGCATCCCAATAAAATAAAAAATAAAAATAATTCTCAAAATATGGATCCCAAGAAATACAATAGGGATTACTAATAAATAAAGTTATATCGCATCAAACTTATCATTAAAAAATGAATAAGAGCCTTTTTTAATCATTGCTACCTCAGTAGTAAACATGTGAATTCAAAAATAAGGAGTGAGGGTGGATGAATGCCCAAACCCACTACTATTACCTCAGCCTCATGGGCCTACATGTTCGGTACAAGTTATAAGGTGACACCCACTTCCAACTCTACCCAAAACCCCAGAGCACTACCTAATGGTTTTTCAAATGCTAGGGTTCCCTTTAGGTCTCCTAAGTCAAGAAAAATAAGAGACATCCTACTCGGGATCCTTTTATATGGTAGATAGGAAGAGGCATCATACATGGTACACTCAATAATATTGTATAGGGAAGGGTTTTTTTACATGGGATCCTCAAAATGAAAAAATAGAGGGATAATATAATGGATTTACTAAGTTAGCATGTAAGTGAAGGTGTTCCATAGAGTTCCTTTGAAAATAGTTGTATTATAGAGGAATCATACAAGAGATCCTCTAGGTAAAATAATAAGGTGGCCTCTTGGACCAAAAGAAAAATTCCTTGAATACTAATCTTGGGAGATTGATCGTGGACCCCCTCATATAAAGGGTCTCCCTTTTAGGAGATAATTTGATTCAATTATTGGAGGAAGAACCTCCCTTTTTTGTAAAAATTCTAAAACGCCTTTTAAAAGTCCTTAAATCACCTCAAGGGTTTCACCATCCTAACATATATGGAAACGTACTCAATATGGACTAATCACATGTCTAATCTATCTTTGGAATGTGAAGATATGAAAAACCAAGAAAATGGTATAAATAGAGGAGTACATGACATGTATACTCTGGTACGGTGTTTGTATCATTCAATCCTCACTTGACAATGTACTCTAGACTAGCATAGTGTGTAAAGCACTAATATATGGTCTGCAAGTTAGGTACACTACATGTACCCTACACATGGTACCCACCTCTATACCTTACATGAATTGGCTATGTTCTTATTCTGTTTATGTACCTCTACATGTAGTTCGACCTACACAGGGTCTATCCGTGTACTCTACATGGTGTTCAACCCTCACATGGCCTGGTTGTGTACTTTACATGGCCATGTGCCCCTACACGAGTTGTATGGCTGGGTACTTGACAAAACGACTGAGTACCAAAACACAGTGTGTATACCTTATACATAGTGTGTACTTATAAAATGGTCATATTCCCCAAATTCGAAGAACATAAGATGTGTGTTCCTAAACTACACACCATATGATTGGGATTTCCAAATGGTAAACCCATCAAATTGGTCTGAAAACTCGTTTTTTCTCCCCTAAATCTATAGATCGACCCTCAATGGATCATAAATATTGATAAAAGTGATTTATAACTAGAAAGTGGTTAATATATAGTTATTTATAGAAAACAAATAACCAACCTTTTGGAGTAATCCTCTAAAGATTCACACATTTCAATGATTCACGGCTTCTACACGATGATTCAGGTCCTACTAAGCTATGTGATGGCAACCACCTTCTTTCCACTCTCTCTCTACCCCCTCCATTTTCACTATTATTCATGTGAAACTAGAGGCCCAAGGGGGTTTATGTGAAAATTTAGGTATATAAAAGTAATAAATGAATGTAAAAGAAAAGAAAAAGATGGGGTTTGGCCTGGGATCGAGTGCCCTGCATGGGTTTATACCTCGCCATCGAAAAGCTAATTTTTCCAGACTCAACGGCATAGATATAATATCAATATGATTCTCCATTAAAAATATATAGTTAGATAAACTGGTTCAAATAAATAAATAAATAAATAAATAATTATTGAATATTAATTGTTCCTCTAAAGTTTGAATGGCTCATAATTCCACTAAACTTCTATCCTTGGGTAAACACCTTATTCCAAGAAAAATATAGTGGCCATAAAAATTACACAAGATCTTATACTATGTGTAAACAACTATTTTACATATTATAATAATTTTTTAGAAAAAAACTAAAATTTTTACTTAAATTCTCATTTCGCAAAAACATGTGTCCTTACATAAGGTCTCCTGAAAGAGATGTATTTGAATTACTCAACCTCCATCAATTTACTTATTCTTATAGTTACTATAAATAAATATTATTTATCCTAAAATAATATATTCAATATCCTTAATATGATAAAATTTATTTATGATTATGAATAAACCATTATCTACCCTCTTTCCATCAAATGGGAAGTGAATGTTTGGCTCATACATCTATAAATCTTACAGTCTCCACATAGAAATACAATTCATTTTCTATAACCATAATTTACGGATGGTAATTACGATGGGGTTAAATTTTATATATGATACTTATGAAATATTTATATTTTTTGGATTATAATATCATATCTACCTTCTTACCATCCAAATATATAGAAAATTATAATGTCTCTCATGCATACATGTGGACTACCACCTCTACAAAGCGATTGATTTATTTTTCATTTCTATTTTACTTGGATGGTAAGGAGGATGAATCTTATGAATATATATGATTTATATGATGTAATAAATATTTTTTAGAGGTGAATTATTAATTACCTATCTTTTTTCCCATACTATGAAAAATATAAACATCGTTCATGCATATGTACGACCTACCATCTCTATGAATGGTGTAATTAATTTTTTATCTCTACTATTCTGGATGACACAAAATATATGAATATAATTAATATATATAATTTAATTATAATTTTTTTCAGAATGGTACAAATTTATAAAAAATATAATTTTCTTATGTAGGAGGATATAACGCATTTGATGTAAGTGGAACTCATGGTAAGGGATTTCCATCTCACGTTTAAATATGTGAGATACATAGAATATACACCACTTGTTTCTTTTATGTGGTGTATATACTGCACTTGAATACATTTTCTATTCTTATCATGAAAATTATGTAGATTTACATGTGAACTTAAGTATCTCTCTAGTATTTTGTTTTGATTTGAATGATACCAAAGTGGAAAGGGTTTATTTCACAATCACATCATTATTTATGATTGTTTATAATTATGTTTTTAATTATGAAATATTATGATATACTTATCAATATACATAAGAATTTTATTCTCTCTATTTAATTCGTTAAAATAAATGTGTTCCTGTCATTTTACTCTCATTAAATTCTCAATAGATAGAAAATATGTTCTTCATAAAAATCAACTTTGTTTCTCTCAACGGTCGAAAAACCATTTTTCTTCAATATCTATGTTTTCAGAAAAAAAAAATTAAAATAATATTTTTAATATTATTCAATTATTTTATGAATTCATTTTTACTAAAGTTTCAATTTTTAAAATATTTTTTGAATGGAATCTTCATTTAATTTTCCAAACAAGGATCTTTTTTAATTTTTCAACAAAAGGGTGAATGTAATGTTTTTTAACGTATACAAAATCAATAGCTTTTCATGTCATCATGACTAATATTTTTTTAAATCATTATTTACAAAGTTTCAAGGTTATTTTAAAATAAAATGTTTTATATGATATTTTAAAATATATATATATTAAAAAGGTGATTTAAAAATTAAAAGGTTCTTTTCCTCAAGAAATTTTCCAAGTGATTTCTATATATGGTTTATGTATATGATGGAAAAATATTTATAAAAACCATTTTCTTTCCATAGGTTATACTTTGGTTAAATGTTTATGAAACCCATTTTTTCATGGTTTTTTATATGAATATTTGTTATGATCTTGTGGAACACATATGTATATGAGGTTAACCCATGCCCAAAATAGGGTACATGGGAGGTTATCCCAAGCTCAAAGTATGTACATGAGTTGTTATACCAAGTTTATCATGCTATGAATGGCTTTGTGAGTATCCTTGACATATGGTTTTCTATGCTTATGTTCTTGAAAGTATTCCATGTCCTATAAAAATTTTATGCTCTCATGTGTTATGTTCTTTCATTTATTTATAATTTATATATTATGAACTACCAATCTTTATTCTATGACTCAATATTATGATCGATGATATATAGGGAACCGATTTCCAATGTTAAACTCCCATTCTCATACCCATTCGATCATGATATACTCATGTAATTGTAGATATATCCCTTTTTTACCTTTATTGAGTATTATATAATACCCATTCTTATGATTCATTTTCCTAGGTTGTGAAGAAAGGTGCTAATATGATATGTCTAATAATGGTGATAATTATGAAGAACTAATTGGGAGACAAAAAATATTTTTTATAAACTAGTTGTCTATTTATCAAGGTTTCCAAAGGCAATAAACCATTATGATTCTGTTTTGTGTCATTATGTTATGTAATGAATATTAATCTATTGATATGTGATGTCTATGTATGAAATGTATGGGTCTTTATAGTTGGTATAAGATCATGGTTTAGTTAACCTTCAGAAACTAGAATGAGAATACTTTATTTAGGTCCTTGGGTATAAGTATAAGTATATCATAGAATCCAAAAAAATTATTACGATCATTAAAGACCTATGTTAAACATAAGTCTTAATAAAATAATATTTCGTGATTTAGAAATCCTTTCAATGATTTTTATGATTATTTATTTTCCCAGTATGATTATTATTGCTCACACTATTATTTTCAATGGATGTTACCTAAAGATATAATGAAGTAGAGATTTTTGAATTTATTTGTTTTTAAGTGATGAATTTGGAGGGTGAAATTAATTTTAATGGGGGAATACTTTAACACCACAAAGATTTTATGAAATATTGTATCAATAAATTTTATTTATTCAATATATTTCATTATACACAACAACAAGTCTAACTGAATTGTGATATGCTATTAGAATATTATGGTCATATGTTATCAACTAGATGTTGGACTGGTGGGTATTAATATGACTAAAATAATTATGAAAATTTATTTATTACACATTTATTAAATTAATTCATTTGTTAAAAATTAATTAGAAATGAAAATAAAATTCACATGGAAAATAAAGTTATTTTTTTCTAAAAAAATGTTTTTTTCCACACAATGCATTTTTATAGTAACAAATTATATTTATAACTATTATTGAATGAATTTAATTATATTTATATATAATATATTAAATAAAAAAATTTAGAATTTATTTAATGTTTTTTTAGGAATGGGATAAAAATAAATTCAATTCTCTTCTTAAATACTCTATATTTTTATAAAAAGTAATTTTTGTCACGTTTTTTAACTTACATTAAAATTATTTCCTTCCAATTATAGTTTTTTAATTTGATAAAATTAATTTCATACTTATAATAAGGATGTTAAAAAATTTATATGTGTCCCCTTTATTTTTTTGGTCTATATGAATAATAACGGTGGTAAAATTAATCACCTCGATAATGGGTTAATCAGGTTAATCCTAGTCAAAACTATGTGGTAAGGTCATAAGATTTCAAATTAGTACTTATTGGATGAATATAACTTTACAGTTATCACATTAGGATCTAAATTTATTTCTTTAATGGAAACTTATACATAAAAATGACATTTTTAATATTTAAAATAATGAATGTTACAAAGTGTCACTATCATAGATTTAAATATCATTTATGTATTTACATTGGGAAAAAAACTAGTAATGAATGAATTATCTTAGTCATTTTGAGAGTAATGAAAATATTTTCAAGATATAAATTTATTTATAATTTTTAGTAATTATATAGTAGTCTTAAATTCTCACGAAACACTGATCCAATATTTCTCTAATTAATAAAAAATATAATAAATGATTTTGAAAATAATAAAACTTTTATAATTTGAGATATTTAATGTTTTACATGAAATTTTTAGATTAATATTACAAATTAGTGTTATTTTAAATAATTATATCTGAATTTTATCTTATTCCTTATGTCTTTTAAGTCAAATTAAAGTAATTGTGTCAGAATTGATATTAATGATGTTTTATCAAAACAATGTTTTTTTAAATTACATAAAAATCTTAAAAATATTAAAACATGACAAAACTTATAATATATGGTCAAATATTTCATCCCCTATCCATTTATAATCCATTTTTTACTATTTTACTTGAAAACGACTTTAATAAAATTTAATATTTTATGAAATTCCAAGTGTGTCATATCCCTCCCTTATAAAAGGACAATCATTCTTTTTATATGTCACACCACTTTAATCCATCTATATCTATAATTATAATGCCCAAATATTTTTTGAAATATTTTTTTTTCAAATTAATTTAAACTTTATTTTAATTTTTCATTTCACACAACACAGAATACTGCATTTTTATATAAAAGCACTAAGTTTGGATTACATTATACATGACACCAAGTTATGATTTCACTAAATTTAATATATATATTAACTTCTAGTACACATAGCACTATTTTTTGGATTGTGTTAAACACAATTATGAGTCCCTTCAATATATTTTGTCACACACAATTCCAAGTTTTATTGAACTCTAATATGTTATTAATATTATCATTAAAATATTATTATAGCATTAACCTAACTGTTGTAATGGAATTTACGAATAAGATAAACTAAATTTTGAAAGTATGATTTAAAAATTTATATAAAATAATTCTTTTTTTATCAATTATTAATAAATGAATGTAAGAACAATTTGAAAATAATGAAATTACATTTCTAAGAAAATTATTTTCTATGTACAAACATAGTTTTAGCCAATTAAATTAATCAAACCACATTGGATGAATTTTTTCATTAAAATATATATTTTATATATTCAATCAATATTTTTCTTACTCATCCAATATAATTAATAGTTATAAGATAATAATAAATCCAATTTTATGAATAAAAAAAATTCTTTTTCTAAAATGGAATTCTATCACCTTTTAATAGAAAACCAATTTAAAATATGCTTTTTGATAATTTTATAATTTTTAATTTTAAAAATAAAATTCATTTTTTGAATAAAAATATAAAAGTTTACATCTGGATAATTTTTTTTTATTTTTATGTGAAGTTTCATTTTTATGATGAATAGTAAAAAAACACTAAATTTTAAGTCAAAATAACTTCTTAATATAATTTATTTATATATTTAAACAATGATTTAATTTTTTTTAAAGTATAATTATAAAAATTATACATCAGTTATTACAATATAGGTTCTTAGAAAAAAAATCAAAATGAAATTGGATATAAAAAAATTTCAAACATTTGTCCATTTTCGTTTTAAAACCCTGCATTATCATCCCATCTATGGGATTAATTTTAATTTAATTCCTTCCAATTATGTGATATTAATTTTAAAAAATATATTCCATATTTTTTATCATCATAATTTATAATATATAATAATTTGAACTTAGTTTTTTGACCAAACCGATTAGTGAAAGTTATTAAAATTAATTACTACGACTAAGAGAGAAACTGGATTAACAAAGGACTAAGACTTAAACATAAGGATAAAATTGAACTAATAACTTGTTTAAAAACAGTTTTATATTCAAATTTATACCATATAACCCTTTTTCTTGAATTAAATCCATTTTTTGTTTCATGAACCATCCATGGGGGGCCCATTTTACGACTCCCCAAGCCCGTCTCCAATAAGCTAGGGGCTGGGGAATAGCGTAGAGTAGGCATATCACTAGCATGAGAGTCTTCATCCAAAGTACCTGTACACACACAAAAATCTCCATGAATATATGATTTTTAAATGAAAAATAACTGAACAACCATGCATATATACATCTAAATCCTACAACTAGAGTACAATAAGAAGTAAAGTAAACACGGCCAAATACAAGCCCACCACAAGAGTTTGAAAACAAGTCCAACCTAAAAGTAAAACTAGGACTACTATCAGAATACCACAAGAACAGACCTTATTTTATCTAGTGTCACTAAGCTGTATCTGGTTCTAGTCTATCAAGGAATTTTTCAAAAGGTATATTGTTAACACAAGAGATGACATGTGTGAGAAAATCCTCGACATGAGTGAGTATAACATTACCCAATAAGACACCCTGAAACCTCAAAGAATATAATAAATAAAATAATAAAATATACATAGGTAAAATTCTAATGCACATATAAAATGGATATCTAGATATAATCATCAAAGACACACAATCTAAAGGTAAGTCACAACAGTAATCTTACATCCTAGGATTTCTAGTCCAAAGATTTCACATAGCACTCATTCGGGAGAACACACTCCTAAGTTGGATAACATTGATGATATATGTCCAAGAGATAATGATTTTTAGGTATATTCACTATATATACATGATGAATGTGTGAAAATATATGATAAAGAGAATAGGATCACACCCAAATCCATGTGGTGATACCAACAAATCATTCTAGGATAATTTAATAAGTAGAGGATCGGTGTCTGCATAGTGTTGGTCATGATGATACCAATAACTCCACATAAGGAATGAAGATTAATATAGGATCTGACTTCAGGCCTCAAGGATGGATTTCAATGACTATATCCAAGAAGTCTTGCTGAAGGTATTTTTTCCTAGTAGTAGGAGGAAACCCCATTCTAACCCTTAGGGAAAGGATAAGGGCAATGGAAACTAACTAAAATTGATCAATATATAGAGGAAAGGGGATCCAGTTCATGTTTTATAAATTATATACCATACAGAAGGTGTTATAAACCGTGTCACTTGACCCATGTCATTGTTGTGTAAATGGCATGTGTTTCAAGTCATGTTTGTGTTTGTGTAAAAGTAAATGGCATGTTGGTTTTCCTTTAACTCTGCCTATGTTATAGTACACTAATTATCCCATGTACATGTCCAAGCCATGTCTATGTAGGGGAGTACATGACATTCTCCAAGATGTGCACCCCAAACCATGTATTTGTACCCACTGAGGTACATTCTGAGTCGTTGGGAAGAGGTTACATGTCATATGACCCAATCACACACCATCTTATACTTGACTCTCTCCCCAAACCTGTACTGTCAAAAATGGGGCCCACAATGTGTGTAGCTCCGACTTACATGACTCGTACTACATAATTTTTCATATTCTCATATCTAGTTTTGTGCATATTATCTGGTGTTCTGACCACCAATCTGATTATGCCTCACTGGAAAAATAAAGGGGAAACCTCGTGCAAGCCTCACATCCAATAAACAATAACTTCTATCCCTTTGATCCTTTCAGAAAACAGATTTGAAATTTTTTCTTTGTTATGCACCAAAGGACACAAAAAACAGTTATATATGTCATTTTATTTTTTTTCTCTATCATCACACCGCCTTCATGTCATGTCAATCCCAGATCTATAATTTCAAATCATTTTTCCAATAAATGGGTTTTGAATGATTGATTCATTAGGATATGTTGAACCATGTGCCAAACGAATAATGTTCATGATAAATGAAGTGTCAGGGGAAAAAATGAAAAGAAAAATAAATATAAACAAACCATGATCAATTTTTGTGTCAATCATGATCTATTTTCCATTATAATAAAAAAGAAGAATAAAAAATCACAAATATAATTCTCCCAAATATACCATAAATTAAATACATCCTGCAGGAAAACTGATCCATGAATAAATCTCTTGGTCGATTGATTCATGTTCATTATAGAAATTAGAAATAGTGTAAATACAATCAATACAAAAGTCCTACCATGATTTGGATTGAGTGTTGATGGGGAAAAATGTGGTGTCGTAGTCATTGTTGAGATCCTTAGATTCAATTTCACTTCGACCATCGATCTAAGATTCATTTATTGATTGTATGAGAGAGATATTCCAATTTCTCACTCCAACATCTCTCTAACATCTCCAGGGCTATGTAGTTAACCCTATTATTTCATCATAATAGCATACTTGATGAATCAGCAGTCGTTGCATAAGATAAATATAAATAAAAATGCTATGTGTTGACCAAGGATATGTCACGCCTAGTGTAAAACTTGAATTTGTGAACCCAATGGTTCCCTTGAATTTCTGATCCATAATTATTTTTAGATGTTGTCCCACTTTTTTAAGAAAACAATGAACATGGGATATTTAATATATTTAATATAATTTAAAAATTTATTTTGGGCACACTGGTCCTTGGATTCGCACTCCGTCTCAGTGTGTAGTATAAAAGATAATCCATAAAATATATAAAAAATAATACATGAAATTATTATTCATTACATTCTCCCCTCCTTAGAGATTTATTTCCTAAAAAGTAAAAACAAGGGAAACACAATGAGATGTGGGTACTGAGCAAGAATCTGAGCCTCCTGCTCTGATGTTCTCTCCTATATATTCTCATGCATCCACCGAACATGCACTAATGGAATTTATCACCCATGAAGGATCCTCTCCTACTGATCCTATGTCCTAAATGGGTACTCAGCAAAGGTATCTCCACCCTTTATGTCCATCACTCCATGACTGATAATGTTTGATGGTCCATGCACTTACCTCCTCGGCTGCAATACATAGAAGAGATCATGTACCCAATATGACTATAAAGGTAGAGCTAATTTGTACACCAACATCTCTAAATAATATCTGGAAAGAGACAAAGAACCTCATAGATAGCTTTCCACCCCAGCCAAATATCTATATTCCATTTCAGGGTGAAACCCATAGAAACACATGGTCTCCCTCCTCTAACTCCAAAGGCCTCCTTCGTCTACCTTCGTAAGACTTATGAAAACTATATATAGTCTTTATATGCTCATGGATGGTATCAACCTTCTCGGTAGTTTCTCGCACCAACTCTAGGCCCATTAGTGCTGACTCCTTGAGGTTAGTCCAACAAATTGGTAGCCTACGTGGTCTCCCATACAAAGCCTTTAATGGTTTCATTTCAATTATAGAATGATATTTATTTTTGTACATAAAAAACACCTATGGTTGGTGATCCTCACAACTATGGTCAATGTTTGACATGTATTCTTGTTGTATGTCCTCAAGAACCTGAATGATCCGCTCTATTTTTCCATCAGTTTGGGTGTGGAATGTTGTTCCCATGAACAAATGAGTCCCAAATTCCTCATAAATTGCATTACATAAATGGGATGTCAAGAAATCAATAGGGTCAGAAAGGATTGTCTATGGAACTCCATAGAGTGAGACTATCCATTGCATATAAAGGCATCCCAAGATCTCTACCAAAATCTACTTTAGAATTGATAAGAATTGGGTCGGATTGGTTAGTAGGTCGATGATCACCTATATATAATCATTTCACATGGATATATGTGTTAATAAAATTACTAATTCCATGGATATCTCATCCCACATCAATTCTAGCACCTCAACGATTTGAGATAAACCTACAAGAACTTGGTGCTCAGCCTTCACTTACTGACAAGTATCACATCGAGAGACAAACTCTGAAACTACCCTCTTATCCCTATCCAACAAAATTAATTTCATAGGCCCTGGTATATCTTTTTGAAACTAGTACATTACACTAAAGGATGTGTATGAAACATTGTCAGAACCTCCTCTTGAAATTTCACCGGTACCATCATTAATCCTCTAAAAGGAACGATATGATCCCCACATTTATAAAATACTTCAGGATCATGTCTAGTAGATATCTGAGTACATGTGGTCACATAGTCAATATCCATTAGTTGTTCCTCCCTAACTCACTAAAAGAGCATAGTGGTGACAACCATCAACTGGTGGTAAGTCTCTCTATCTCCATCATCAATAGATAACTGCAATGATGTGAACTACTCGGATGCCTCATTTAGAAACTACAAACAATATCTTCTAGTAAGATAATCTTTTACCAAATTCCCCTTCCCATGAGTATAGAAAAATTTTGAAGTCATAATCGAGGAGGAACTTTATTCATCATCTCTATCTCATGTTAATATTTTTAAGATAGAAGATTCACTTGATACTCTTGTGATTAGAGTAGATGATAAATTTCACACCCATTAGGTACTATCACCATATCTTTATTACAAATACCACCACTGATAACTCCAGATAATGGGTTTTGTAGTTATACTCATTTGGCATCAAATGAAATGAACCATATTCAATCACTGCTTGCCTCTTCATTATAATACTACCAATTCCAATTTCTGATGCTTTGAATAACACTATGTACTCGACACACTCCTCTAGAAATCTCAATATGGAAGAACACATCAAATTATTCCTTAACTACTAAAAATAAATATGGAACTTCTTGGTCCTCACAAAAGGCTATCCATTTCAAGTCAAAGCTATCATGGGTGCTATTATATTAGAGAAATCAAGTATGAATATCTGGTGATAGTTTGCCTGCCCAAGGAATCTCTTCCCTTATGTCATGCTATTGGGTATATCCCAATATAACAATACCTCGACCTTGGCTAGGTCCACTTCCATAGCATATGTTGAGAAAAAAATCCCTAGAAAGGGTACCGTCAGGATCCATAATTGACACTTAGATATTATTCTATATATCTGGTTCTCTTAGAGTACATCCAGAACCATTCTCAAGTGAATAGTGTTTTACTCCTCAGATGCTGAGTACACAAGGATATCATCAATGAATACTACCATGAAACGATCTAATAAAGACCGAAAGATCTTGTTCGTGTGTCCTATGAACACTTTTAGGGTGTTCATCTCACCGAAGGGAATCACCGAGTACTCATATTGTATGTATCAACATCTAAATATCTTCTTCAGTATATCTACATCCCGTAATTGCAACTATTGATAGCATGACATTACTTCGACCTTCAAGAACCCCCATGCCCATCTCCACTAATCAAAGATTTCAATGATTCTTGGTAGTGGAGACTTGATCTTCACTATCACTGGGTTCAAGAATAGGTAGTCCCAACACAACGTTAATCTCTTGTATGCCTTCTTGGAGAAAAACATTGGGTTACCCAGCATGATACATTGGGTAAAACAATTCTATTTACATTAAATTCATACCACTACACCCTTATATCCTTAATCTATACAGTATCCATCCGAAAAGTAGATGAGGATATCGGTGTTGTCCTAGGGTGTAGATCAAAACACAAGTTTATCTCCCAAAGGGGAGTTAAACCCGGGACATCCTCGGTGAGGACATCCTCATACTCCTCCACCATAGTAGGAAACTAGGAATACATAAAATTCATTGAAAAAGGGTTATAGTATACAACTGATGAGTAATCGTCTGCACTATCTTATTTATGAGTCCATCCTACACTACTTGGGATTATTTTCACCAAAAAAGGATAACCACATTGTTTCACTGTAGACACACCACATCCTCTACCTGAAAGAGTCACTTTGTGCATGAACTATGGATAAACAGTCTATACCTAAGATTATTTTATAAGGCCTTGTTGTTTCTACAAAGAGATACCAATAGAAACTCCCACCTAAAATATTCATGTCACACCATCGGTATAAGTGTGTGATCACTATGTCTTCTTTAATGGAGTATCCAAGAGTAAGTTTCTAGCCAAGGGATCAATCAGAATCTCTACACCTCGAACAAGAAATGTGGAAAGAAAGGAATTACTAGAACATATGTTTTTTAGTACTAAAACTAAGGTATAAATGACACGTATCATACCTCGAATCATTCTCGGAGCCTCTAGGTCAAAATCTTCAACTTCCTACAGTTGTCCTAGATCTTATCCTACATCTCCCTAAACCTAGAATGGACCACTTGGGGTGGTGGTGGTTTCAATTAAAATCATATACCACTATCTACTGATCTCCTAGCTCCTATGGTATTTCCCCATCACTGCAAACCCACCTACTCCTACCACTACCTCCGCCTCAATGGACCATCCATGGTTTCTCGGTCAGCTGTACAGCTATTCATACAATCTCGTGAAAGATTTCCCTTGTCTTCACATGAGTAGAATTGTCTGTCTCTCTTTGGAATGACTGGACCCAACCTATGAGATTTGAACCATATGTCCTCTCTATTGGGACTTCCTACTAAAACCACTCATGTGTCCTTTTCCCTATGACTAACATCATCTCTCTATTGATGAGTTCTCTCCTCTTGAATGCATGCTACCGGCAACTAATGGTTGTACATGCTAATCCATAAATATATCAACAACCAAATCTTACTCTAACACCCCAATGTAGGTAGGAATGCATAAATGGATAACACTGGCATGTACGTCTCCATACAGACCTCGCTCAAAGGTCGAAACCTTGAATAATTGGTCACAAACCATATCTATTGAGTACCAGGAGAGGTTGGTAAACCTTTAAGAATACTCAGCTATTAGCGTGCAGCACTAATAGAGTTGTAGATGCTTCTTTATATGTACACCCCTAAGCATAGATAGAGATAAATCCTCTATTAATAGGAGCTCAAACTCTTTCCTTGAAAGAGTCACCTCATTAAACAATGGGTCACCAAACCCCACCATCAGTATTTTGAGCCATAGATAAGGCTCACCACCAACACCACCAAATAATATTATAGTGTCTTGACCAGATGGAAAATCTAGGTAACTCCATCAATCTAGTCCTCAACCACATTTGGTTTGGGCTCAATTTATAACCTAAGGGGTATCTATAACTGAAACTCATGAAGTTTTCTCAGCATGCATATCTCATCTACTAGTATTGCAGGTGCCACATACTACTCTACATGTGGTGGTATAGATGGTGCACCACCCAAAGGTACCATCTTGGGAACTGGTCCCTATATCGATGCCTCATCATTGAGGGGATCATCCATTTGATCATGATGTTGAATCCTAGATGGTATACCACATAGAGGCATCATGAAGGTAAACAAGATGTACCACATTTAATGAGTATATCTAGAGAGATGACTCAAGATGGAGAAGGATACCCAAACCCATTCCTATATGATGCATGTACCATTTTTTCCATGAAATTAGTGTTCTAATGTGTTGAGTCAAAAAGGAAAATATTTGAGTCATAATGTATGGATACATTAGTCGGCCCCTGAACACTATAGTCCCTAGCCTGAAATATGAACTCGAAATACATAACATTATTTCCCCAAACCAATATCACAGAATCTTAGTTCTAAGTTATAGTTATCTACTCTGATACCACTCTATTATAGTATGTCTCATTGGGGCCTATTTTGTGACACTCCAAACCCATGTCCAATAGGCCAAGGGTTTGATACTAGCACTGAGTAGCCATACCACTAACATGGGGGGCCTTATGCTAAGTACATGTACACATGAATACATCTTCAAGACTATAAAATCCTAAAATGTAAAAAAAATGAACATCCTTGAATGAATACATCTAAATCCCACAACTAGAGTATGAAAAATAAATAAAAAAATTTAAATAGGACTAAATACAAGCCCGCAACAAGAGTCTGAAAACAAGTTTACCTACAAGTGTAACTGGGACTAATATCAGAATACCACGGGAACACACATAGGTATGTCTGGTCTCACTAAGATCCATCTGGTCCTAGTCTATCAAGGAATCTGTCAATAGTTCGATAGTTAGCACAAGACATGACATGTGTGGGAAAATCCTGTATCAGGGTGATTATACTAATACATAGTAGGAAACCCTGAAACCATAATTCATATAATAAAGAAAATACAATAATCTCTACACATGTATATGTCTATAGCATATATATCAAGAATATCCAAATGTACACAACAAAGAAACATAGTCTAAAGTTAAGTCACACTTGAAATATGCCAAGATATCATTTCCATCCCAAATATTCCTCAAAACACTCATCTCATATAACACAATCTTTGGTCTAATAGCACTGATGATGCATGTCCAAGAGGTAATGCTCATCGGGTCTCTCCTTTAGAAGTACATGCTAAAGGTCTGAAGTCATATGATACATAGATGAGGATCACTCCCAAGGCCATGGTGTGATACCCAAAACTCATTCTGGATTAACCTGCTATATAGAGGATTGGCACCCACATAGTATTTTCATGACAATACCAAGAACTCCACCTAGGGAATGAATATGAATATAGGATCTCACTCGAGGCCTCATGGATGGAAACTAAAAAATCTATCCAAAAAGTACTAATGAAGGGATCCCTATTCTAGGAGTAGGATGTCATTCCATAACAACCCTCTAGGTGAGGATAAGGGGAATTCACCCTAACTAAACCTTTCCAAGATATATAGAAAAAGGAATAAAAGACATGTTTTATAAATTAATAGGTGTGTAACATATAAATGGACCATGTATCAAGCCATGTTTGTGTCCATGTATAAGTGCATGGAATGTTAGATGCCCGTGTACTCTACCTGTGTGTCAGTACATGGCTTAGCATGTGTACTTTTCCAGACCACGACTGTGTAGGGGAGTAAACGTTGGGCTCCAAGACATGCACCCCAAACCATGTTTGTGTACCCTCTAAGGTACACATCAAGTCTTTAGGGGTAGTTCACAAGTTTTTTTACACAGTCACATATAGTGTGATACTTAACTATATTCCGAACCATATCCACTACAACGGGTCCTGAAATAGCATGTAGCTCTAACCTACACGTCATGTATTGTTAAATTTTCTAGATTCTTATATCTAGTACTGTGCATCTTCTCATGTTCTCTAGCCACTGATCCGAATGTGCCTCACCCAGAAAATAAAAGTTAAAACTCATCTGAGCCTCGCCATCGAAGAAAAACATCTTACAACCCTTTTAACTTTTTGGAAAATGGATTTGATTGGTATTCTTTGATGTGTTCTGAAAAACACAAAAACTGGTTATCCATGTCATCTAATCCACTATCGTCTCTATATTCACACCACTATTATTTTATTCTAATCCTAGATCTATAATTTCGGATCATTGTGACAAGAAATGTGTGTGAAAAAATCAATTCATTGGGGTATGTCGAACTGCAATCCAAATGAAGAACACCCACAATGAATAAATAATCGAGGGATAAAATCACAAGAACAATAAATAGTAAAAAACATCCATCAATGTTTGTGTTGATATCAATTTTTTCCCTGATTATAATAACAAATAATTAATAATCATAAAGATAATTCCCCCAAAATAATCTCAAAAATAAAACCACTCCAGAGGAAGACCGATCTGCAAATCAATATATTGTTCAATTGATTTGTGTTCATCATTGAAATTAAGAACGGGGAAATAATCTTCCTTGATTCTAATAAATCAAGGATGAATAATTATGTGTTGTCTTAGTCATTGGAAAGATCATTCAATTATGTTTCACATCGATCATCGATCTATGATTTGGTTACTATTTTTCTGAGAGAGATCTTCCAATAACTCTCTACAATGACTCTCTAACGCATCAAAAATTATGTGGATAACCCTAGGATTTATTCATAACAGTAAACTTAAATAATCTCCAGTTTTTGTGTTAATGTAATATAAATAAAATAATTTATCTAATTATCTTATTTATTTGATCACTAGTGATAACCTTTCCACAAACACCTTACAACAACCAAGGATATGTCATGCATAGGGTAATCCTTGCATTATGAACTCAATAGTGTCATCAGTTTTCTAATCCAGTCCTTCATTTTTATGTTATTCCACTTTTTTAGGAAACTGTGCACACGTTCAATTTATTATATTTAATATATTTCAAACATTTATTCTGGGCACACTAAACCTCGGAATCGTACATTTTCTCAGTGCTACATCTCAAAAATAATTCACAAAATATCAAAAAAATTATATTTATTATAATTGGATCCCATTGACATGTGAAAAATGTGGGTGGAATTCCCTTTTCAAAAATTTACAAGAATGTCACTCCTCCTCCACTATAAAAGGCACTCACCACTCCCACTTTTTAACACATCTCAATCAATTTGGTTTACTAAAACTCTTCTTAAATAATCTCTCAAAATCCCTCCACTTATCCTATAATCCTAACTTTTGGTATGAATCTAACTAGGTAATTCTTTTGGGGAAAACCAAGAGGAGTTTTCCAAACAAGAGGTAACATCCTTCCTCAAGATCCTTTGTTTAATTTTCATTCACCACCCCCAAAAATATTATTATTACATGATTATATAATAAAATAATTATCCTCAATATAATAATATGTTTCTATTATATTGGTTTGACCTAAACTTACACACACTTCCATCTAATGGGTAATGAACTTATAGTTCTTGTGTACGGTGAACTACCACCTCACAAAATGATATTGTTCATTTTTTACTTTACCGCCTATAATGGTTGGTAATTTTTATGGAAAAATATTTTTATATTGTATTTAATATGTATTTATTCTTATTTAATTATTACATAACACGTACTTTCATTCTTTCCATTTTTTTAAAATACGATAACTTCATTTATAGATGTGTGGACTAGCACCCCCTCAAAGCGATGTGATTTGTTCACACTTTACATGGAATGTATTAAGTATGGGTTTAGTGAACTTATATGATATATATGAAATTATAATAATACTATAATAATATTATATATATATATATATATATATAATATTTCTATTACTTTCTTTATTTCAATATGATAATAAAATGGAAACAGTGTTGATGCGTAAGTACAACCTACCATCTCCATGAATGGTGTATTCCATTTCATAATTATATATTTCATATATTATTATAAATACATATATACTGAATGTGTTTTATATTTATATTATTTTTACATTATATATATAATTAATTCATTATTTACGTAATAGGATCAAGAATAACAAGCCTAGTCATATACGAAAAAGAAAGCTGATATTACCAAAAACGTTGCATTAACAACGAGTTTTCAAAAAATAGGTATCATGAAGTCAAAAAAAATATGATATTATATATAATAATATGTTTCTATGTTATATTTATAATAAAAAAATTATTATACTTATGTTTTGAACATGTTTGTAGAAATTTTTAGACTTAATGTATGGGTTCTCTCATCTCACTTTTATTTTTTGTGAGACACATACCATTTTCACATCCTATTTCATATATTTGGTGTGTATAATGACCATGGATATACTATATTATTCATATAATTAAATTAATGGGTATTTACTTAACCATTTTATTAAATTTATTTATTGGGGTTTATGTTTCAAAAGTTACTAAATCAGTAAAGAAATTTTTTCTCAATTTTCGTTCTTTAATACACATGCCTTCTCATGAACCTATATTATTTTAAAAGGTGAATACACCTACCTTTGAAATTTTAACTCATAAATATCCTTATTTTCATGATATTTTGAGCTTCATGCAATGTCAAACTATTACATGGAAATTAGTATTCCAATTTACCAAGTGGTAAGCGTTTATTGCGGTAATCTCATTATTTATTCAGATTGTTCATGATTATGACTTCATTGTTGAAACATTATGTTCCATATTTCAAGAACAACAATTTAATTAATTATCCTAGGGTTAATCATTAAATATTCAAGTTTCAATACCAATTTTTCTTTCTTTGGTAATTATGGTAATTAAGAAAGTGTTTTAAAAAAATCTGGCATTATCTCCCTCTTCGATCAGAAATATGTATTCCTTTAGAATAATGTTTTCTAAAAATGTTTTGAAAAATGTTCTAATATTATCCTATAATATTTAAACTAAATTTTTACACATTTTTTACCTTTTAAATAAAATATACATTTAAAAAGGGATCTTTTTTTCATTTATGGTCGAGGCACTTTTCTAAACATTTTATGACACGGAAGGAATGTTCAGCATATATGGATTTACCTTCCATTATGATTGTCCTTCATTTGATACTTACATTAAAATATTAAAAGATTAATTTTCATGAAAATTATTTTCCTAATATTTTTTACATTCATTATTTTTAAATTAATTTTCAATGAAAATAATTTTCAAAAATAATTCTGTTTAAAAAGTGTTTAAAATCATTTTCAAATTTTCCTTTATATGTTTTCAAAACATTCTTTTCAAATTAAAGGATTTAAATGAGCCCAAATATTTGTTTATAATATTTATAATTATTTTCAAAGAAATTTTTTTCCAAAAATGGTTTTAATTTTCCTTTTTCAAATAAATGGTTTTCAAAAAAAAATCATACTTCCTCTATAACTTTTAAAAGAAATGGTTTTCAAAATGTATTCAATATTATTTTATATTTTTTAAATGAAATTTTTTTTCAAAATGTTTTCAAGTTTATTTTTTATGTTTACAAGGGAAATTTTTCTCAAAATGTTTCCAATATTTTTTATTTGTTTTCATGGAAAATGGTATTCCAATGGTTTTATGTTTTAAAAATAAATTTTCAAAGAACAAATGATATTTTCCCCATTAAATGTTTTTTAATGATATTTCAAAATTATTTTCCATCTAAGATTGAATCTATAGTTGTTACTCGTTCCTTTATAAGGAAATGATCTAATTTTTCCATTCATATTATTTCTATAAACGGTTTATGTTTTGATGGAATATGTATATAAAACCCATTTCTCTTTCACTAGTAATATGTTTATGAATCCCATTCCTTCTTCACTAGTTATATTTTTATGAAATACGTTTATTTTTAATGAGTTATATGTTTATTAATCCCACTTATTTTAATGGGTAATTAATTGATGAAATGGTTATGAAACCTCTCTCTTTTCTATAGGTTATGATATGAATTCATGTTTATGATACCAATTTAATTTCATGGGTTATTATATGATGAATTATTATGATCTGGTGGAAAAAGTATGTATGATTTCATGATTATATGGGTGGTACATATATCTCTCTCTAATGAATTAGGAAAATATTTATATCTAATTATAGACGTGGATGGAATGGGGAGTGAAGTTGGTTATATAAATTATTGTGTCTGTAATGATGGTCTTGGGTGTGTACCTTGAGTACTCATATGGTCATTAGAGTGTGGTATGACTACCAAGATGGTATGGGGATTGATCCCATACTACTAATATGGTCTTTTAATTAATGGATTGATTATGATGAAAATCATTTTATATGATTATGTGTCTTCCACAAATTCTATGTCTTATTCCTAAGTTATGATTTTAGGCCTAATTCTCTTTATTCCATTATGATTCAGGTCTTATGAATATCCTATATTATTCCATGATTCATATATATGATCTTTGATATGCATAGTATGATCTTTAGTTTTTATTCTTATGTTCGCATACCCTTATGATCATGTTATTCTTATGTATCTATCTCTCTTTCCCTTACTAAGAATCTGAGCTCACCCATTTCTTATACTTCCTATACCCATGTTATGAAGAAAGTTTTTAAGCATAAGAACAAAAGGGGATGATATTTGTTTAAAAGATTGACGATATTTTACTGAGATATAATATTTTTTACCATGTTTCTAAAATAATAAGCTAATATAGTCCTATGGAATTTATTTAATATAATGTGCTAAATATTCATCTAAAAGTATGTAATATTCAATTATGTTAAGCCTGGGATACTATAGTTCATATCAAATGAGAGGTTTAGTCGACCTTTGGAATCTAGCATAAAATAAAATTTATGATATCGCTAGTTATATTTATAAGGATATGTTTAGAGATGTATCTAAAGAAAATTTTATGGTTTCATAGGAAAGTGTCACGATTTTGACATGCTAGAAGTTATTTTTCTTGATTATATGGTTTTCTACTATGATAAGTGATGCTCTCACTATGCTTTCTTGTTTTAGTCAATGAACGGAACTAGAATGAACTAGGATAACAATTAATGTGATGTAAAATTTACTGATGAGTGGTCAAATTGGATTATTACTAGAGTAAAGGATGATGTGGTCATTCATAATAATTTTTTCACAAAATATGATTAAAAATGTATACCTTAACCAACTCTGAGAGTCAAAATGGAAGATAATTAAGGAGTTAGTTGAGATTTTGGGTAATGGAGACCATAGATGAAATAATATTCAGTTTACTTTTTTCAATAATGTGAAAAGAATCACCTAATTGAATTTATTATAAAAACAAGAAGATTTTTTACTATGGAAAACAATGACACCAAGCAAGTAAATGAAAATGAAAAATGAAGATTTTTTTTAACAGATTAGATGGGAATATTGGCCTCTCTAAGACATCATAAAAACTTAAATTCCTTGAGTGTGTAATGAATAACCATTATAAAAATATATGTACAAAGTGGAAAGATCACAAAGATAATCAGCAAGGTGGTACAATTTATGGTTATATTGCTAATGATGATGATACATCAAGTGAAATATGAAAGGGGTGGGAATTAGTTAATATGATGTGGTAGCTTTCTTATGGTTTATGTATTAAGTGTAATAATATATGTTTTTATGTTATTGGATTAATGAATTATGTTATATGAATGGTCAAATATATACTAATTGTTCAATTTATGTTTTTTCTCTAATGATTTAAAAGGATATGTTGAAGGGTTCCAATGGACTATACAAGTGATTTAATGGAAAGGTGGTGTTCATGGAAAACACATTATTAAGGAAAATATAACACTTAATATGTTACTTATGTTACGATAATGATGTTTTCAAAAAGATATATTGGATATGAATAAGTAAATTGAATTTTATTGATTACCTTGGAACTAATTAATGACTTGTTGGCAATTGGTTTATGTTATCATTAATGAAGCTTACATAATTTTTGGATTTAAGTAATATATCCAATAAAAATTAGAATATGGAAACTTGAACCTTTTAAATTAGTATTTATGGTAATTTAGGTTATTACCATGTTTCAATAGAATACATGATGAAGGTATTCACATGTTTGGTATGCGAAAACCAAAAGAAACTTTTTGATATATGGGGTATCAATGATAATTTGTTTTTGTGAAATTTTGGGACCTTATTTATATGGTTTTGGACTTCTATATTTATAAAGGGTTATAAGGTTAACTATTTATATAATGGTTTATGTTAAAGTATTATCTTGTTATAAAAGGATTTATACATATTTGATAACTTGTGATAACCTTTTTTGATGTGATAAAGAAATATGTAATGACCAATAATTCTATTTAAAAATATCATGATTATTTAATGCTTTAGGAATAAAAAATCTACCATAATTTCATAGAATAATAGATGAAGTGGAGGTTGATCATGTAAAAACAAAGGCTAAGGTTATACTGAAATCATTTAAGTATATATTTTCATGAAAATTCATTGAATTTAGTAAAAATGGTCTTGAAATAAAAAATTTTCAACTTATTAACATTTTTTATGATATCAATTCATTTTTTAAGCCTCATTGGGTTATGGATTTGTGATTGTAAACATTATACTAACCATGTTCTCTGTCACTTTACATCAAAACTTAATATTTATATTTCTCTTCCATGTCCATTTGTTAACTTTCCACCTTTGTTCTCCCATATGGAAACCTATTTATGAGTTACTTTGGGTAATTTTATTGTTTCCCACATTCATTTTTTAAAGGAAGTATCAATATTATTTTTTACGATGTGGGTTTTAATGAAAGGAACTTTCAAGAATTAATCCTATGATAATCGAGAGGAATTTCAAGGAATAAATTACTTTTAAGTGGGCAAAATGTAATACCCAAAGATTTTGTGAGATATTTTCTTTTTCAAATTAATTTAATCTTTTGGTGATATTTTTTATTTTATGCGTCACTGAATATATAAATATATATTTATATTAAATAAATAAGTTTATCTAGCATTATACACAATATAAAGTTAATATTTTACTACATACTACACGTATATTGAATTTCGATATACACTACAATATTTTTCGATTTTTTTACAAACAATTATGAGTCCCTTCGATATCTTTCATTGCACACAAGGGCATGTTTTACTGAACTACAATATACTATAAATATTATTATTAAAATATTATTATACCTATCACATAGCTATTGGAATAGAAGTTACGAATAAATTTAAATAAATTGGGAAAATATGATATACACATGTATATAAAATTATTCCTTTAGTTATCAATTAGTTATAAATGAATGTAATAACTATTTGAAAATAAAAAAATTAATTTTCTAATAAAACTATTTTTCTATGTACAAACATAGTTTTACCACTATAAATTATTCAAACTACATTTGATGAATTATTTAAATTAACTTTATATTTTATATATTCAAACAATATTTTTTATATTCATTCAATATATTTTATAGGGGTAAGATAAAAATTAATTTGATTGTATGAATAAAAAGATATATTTATCTAAAATTAATTTTATCACCTTTTAATGTCGAACCCGTTTTAAATATACTTTTTGACTATTTTATAATTTTTATTTGAAAAATTAAAATTTATTTCTTCAAGAGAAATATAAAAATTTACTTTGGGTGAATTTTTGGTATTTTTCAGATAAATTTCATTTTTTTGATGAATAGTGAAAAACAATGAATTTTAATTCAAAAAAACTTTTTCATATAAATTATTTATATAGATAAATTATAATTTAATTTTGTTTTTAATAATAATTAGATCAATTATACATCAAATAATAAAATTTAGGTCATCAGAACCGATTTCACTATGAAATTGTCTATAAAAAACTTTCAAAATTTTAAACCATTTCGCTTTAAAACCCTACATTATTGTCCCGTATGCGAGATTAATTTCAAAATAATTTCTTCCTCTTATATTATTCAAATTTTGAAAAATGGATTCCATATTTTTAATTATAATAATTTATATTTTACAATAATCTCAACTTGGGTTTTTACCAAAAATATTATTCAATGTGATTAAAATGAATTAGAGCGATTAATAAAAAAAATTATTAATAAAGGGTTAATCCTTAAACATAACCCTAAAAATGACCTAGAAAATTATTCCAAAATACGTTTTATGATAATATTTGGACTCTATAATCCTTTTTATTTAATTTTTACCATTATTATAGTAACTTGACATGGTAAAAATGTGGTTACAATTCCTTTTTCAAAAATTTAAAGAATGTCACTCCTTCCCCACTTTAAAAAAGATCTCACCCCAACCACTTATTCACAACTCTCAAGACCATTATATCACACAAAATATTCCCAAATAATCTCCCAAAATCTACACTATCACCCTATAATCATCCAATTTAGAATCAATCCAACCAAGAAATCCCTTTGGTGCAAACCAAGAGGAGTTACCCAAAGAAGTGGTAGGATCCTCCCTCAAGATCCTTTGTTTTATTTTCATTATAAAACCCATAAACTCTTCTTATTCCATGATTATATAATAACATATGTATCCTAAATATACTATGTTGTTTTTATTCTAATTTTTTAACCTAAACATATAAACAATTTCACCTAATGGGTAACGGACTTACCGTTCTTGTGTACGGTAAACTACCACTTCATAAAACGATGTTGTTCAGTTTTCTTTTATCACCTATCATGGTGAGGAATTATGATGTAAAATATATTATTATAATATATATATATGGTATTTATGATTTATTTATTCTTATTTAATTTCTATATAACACATCCCTTCATGGTTTCCATTTTTTGTAAATACGATAACATTGTTTGTGGACGTGTGGACTACTGCCTCCTCAAAGCGATGTGATTCGTTCACACTTTACATGGAATGTATTAAAGATGGTTTTGGTGAAATTATATGATATATATGATATAATAATTCAAATTTAATTATATTATATATATATATATATACATATATTCCTTTTAATTTCTTTCCTTTCATATGAGAATAAAACTAAAACAACGTTAATGCGTACATACAGACTGTCGTCTCCATGAACAGTGTATTCCATTTCATATTTATATATTTTATATATTATTATAAATAAAATATATAATAAATATATATGATGATTTTATCTTGTTTTATGTTCTTGAAATAAGTAAATCATGATCTAATTAATTTGATCAAGAATAAAAAATCCAAATCATATAGAAAATGACATCAGATATTTCCAAAAACGTAAAATTTACATGGAGTTGTTTATAAAAGGGTAATAAAAAGACATAACAAAATAATATATGATATTATATATAATAATATTTTTATGTGGTGGATTTATTAAAAAATTATATTTATTATACAGGAGTTTTTATGGAGTATGAATAAATTCAAGACTTAAGGTATGGGTTTTGTCATCTCACTTTTATTTTTTGTGAGACACAATCCATGTTCACCTACTATTTATTATATATGGTGTGTATAATGAAAATGGATTAATTATATGATTATTATAATTAAACTAATTTTTATTTACATATCCATTTGATGAAATTTCTTTCTTGGGGTTTATGTTTCAAAAGGTACCAAATCGATAATTATATTTTGATTCAATTTTCATTATTTGAGACACATGCCATGTAATGCACCTATATTCTTCTAAGAGGTTAATAATCAGAAATTTTAAATATTATATAATGAATATTATTATTTAAAGGATATTTTAAGCTTCATGTAATGTCATCTTTTTACATGGGTACTTTGATTGAAATTTACAAAGTGGTAACAATATATTACAACAATTTCATCAGTTGTCATGATTTATATGGTTATGATTTCATTAATAAAACCTTATGATACATATTTAAATAAAACTCATGAATTTTATTATCCTATGGTTTGTCATGATATCTTCAAGTGTTATTACCAAATTTACACTCTTTGGTACATAATATAATTAATAATTTGTTTTTTAGAATATCTGACATTATATCCCTCTTCAGTCAGAAATCCGTGTTCCTTCAAAAGAATTTTTACTAAAAGGGTCTTAAAAATGTTCTATTATTATACTATTATATTTAAAATAAATTTTTACCTATGTTTTACCTTTTAAGAAAGGGTTTTCTAAAAGGGATCTTTTTTCATTTTCTAATTGAGGCACTTTTCTAAACTTTTTATGATGTAAAAGGAATGTTTAGTATGAATTGATTTATCCTCCATCATGAACATCCATCTTTTAAATATTTCTTTTCAAGTTTAAAATATTCCTTTTTAAGAAAAAAATTCCAAATATTATGGACCATCATTTTTTTAAACAATTTTCAAAGAAAAAGGATTTCCAAAAATGTTGTATGTTTAAAAAGTTCTTTAAAGGATTTTCAAATCATCTTTTATATGTTTTCAAAAAGTTATTTTCAAAGAAAATTAATTAAATGATTTCAAATATTTATTTATTATTTTTTAAACTATTTACAAAGAAAAAGGTTTTCTAAAAAAATTTCAAACTTCCTATTCAAAGAAATGGATTTTAATAATGTTTTTAAGATTCCTTTATATGTTTTTAGAGAAATGGTTTACAAAATGTTTTCAATATTATTTTATATGTTGTCAAGGAAAAATATTTTACAAATGTTTTCAAGATTATTTTATATGTTTTCAAGGAAAATGGATTTAGAAATGTTTTTAATATCAGTTTATATGTTTTCAAGGAAAATTATTTCCAAAAATATTTATGTTTTAAAATTCATTTTTCAAATAAGAAAGGATATTTTCATAAAGAAGTATTTTTAAAAGATATTTCAAAATTATTTTCTATATAAGGTGAAATATTTTGGTGTTACTCGTACCATTCTAGGAGAAATATCCAAAGATTCCATTCATATTCTTTATCTGAATGGTGTATGTTTTGATGTCATGTGTTTATGAAACCCATTTCTCCTTCATGATTTATATGTTTATAAAACCGATTCCCTTTTCATGGGTTATATTTTTATAAAACCCATTTATTTTTAATGGGTAATATACTTATTAAACCCACTTCTTTTCATGGGTTATTATTTGATGAAATTATTTTAAAACATGTCTCTTTTCTATATATTATTATATGATTACATGTTTATGATACCCATTTAAATTCTTGGGTCATGATATGATGAATTATTATGATCTAGTGGAACAAATATATATGATTTAATTATTATATTGGTCGGAACTATATATCCCTTTAATTAATTGGGTAAAGATTTATATCTCATGAGATAGACATGGATGGAATGGGCAGTGAACTCGGTTTAGTAAATGATTGTGTCTACTGAGATGGTTTTGGGAGTGTACCTAGACTACTAAGATGGTCATTGGAGTTAACCATGACTACCATGATGGTATGGGGAGTGAAAACATACTACTAATATGGAGTTATCAGTTATTCCTTGACTAAAATGGAAATCAATTTATATGATTATGTGTTTGCCACAAATTCTATGTCTTATTTCTATCTTATGATTTCATGGATTATGCTCTTGATTACCTTATGATTCATGTCTTATGAACTTAAAATATTTATTCAATCACTAATTTATATTATCTTTGATATTTATGGTATTATATTTAAATTTTATTCTAATGTTATCATACCCATATGCTCATTCTATTCTTATGTATTTATTTTTCTTACCCTTATTGAGCATTTGAGCTCACCCCTTTCTTATATTCCCTTTACCCAGGTTATGAAAAAGTTTTTTAAGTATAAGTATTAAAGGGTAAGGTCTTTCTGGGAAATATCGAATATCATTCACTGAGTTATAATATTTTTTACCAAGTTTCCAAATACACTAAACTATTATGGTCCTCGAGCATGTATTTTTGTAATGTGATGAATATTCATTTAAATTGATGTAATATCCTTTTATCTTAATCCTAGGTCATTATATCTATCCCGTAAAAAATTTTATTCCAAAAATACTTATACATGTTTTTTAGGTGTTGATCTCCCCAAAAGACCAACCTTAAGTTCCTTAATAAAATATCAAAAGGACGTCTACCAAAATAGAGATTCTTATCTTACCTGACCTAATTCAATTTAATTCTTCTTATAATTATTCAAAATATATGTAATTTATAATAATATAATAAATATAGTTTTAAAGTATTCTAAAATTTTATTATAATTTTTAAACTACAATTATCAACCCTTTTTCCATTAAATGGGAAGTGAAAGTATCGCTCATGCATATGTACAACTTATCATCCCCACATAGAGGTACAATTAATTTTACATCACCACCTTTCATGTATGGTAATTATGATGATTTTAATATTTATATATCATATTTATGACATAATTACACTTCTATAATTGTAATATCATATCTATAATCTTACCAACCAAACTGATGGAAAATGATAATATCGCTTGTGTGTATGTGTTCCACGGAGCAGTGTGCTTAGTTTTTCATTTCTATTTTACTTAGAAGATAATAAGTATGTATTTGATGAATATATATTAATTATATGATATAATAAATTTTTTAAGGTTGAATTATTATTTTCCTTTCTTTTATTCCATCCTTCAAAAAATGAAAATATACTTCATGCATATATATGACCTACCGTCTCCTTAAATGATGTGTTCATTTTCTATCTATATTTTTATGGATGAATCTAAATATATGTATATAATGAATATATTTTATATAATAATAATTTATGTGATTATAGTATATAATTATATTAAAATTAAACTTTTTATACAGGAGGATATAAATATTTTGAAGCAAGTGGAACTCAAGGTAAGGGGTTTTTATCTAACTTTTTCTTTTGGAATATACATTCCATGTTCACCACTTGTTTATTTTATGTATTGTATATACCAACCATGACTATCTCTATTATTATTACCATGAAACTTATGTGCATTTACATATCCATTGAACGTTATCTCTTTCATGAGGTTCTGATTTAAATGATACTAAAGTGGAAAGGGTTTATATCATGATCTCATCATTATTCAGGATTTCTTATGAATAAGTATGTAATAATGAAACATTATCATCTAGATTTCAAAAAAAAATCTATTCTTTTACCCAATATATTTCTTGAAAATACAAGTTTTTATTTCATTTTCCTTACCTTAAGTGGTCTAGAGACTTAAAATCTATTATGAAAAAAACAAACAGGATTAATTTTTATCTACAGTCAAAAAACATTTTTCTTTATATCCATTTTTTCTAAAAATGTTTTAAATTTTTTTTACTTTTTATCTATTTTTTTGAAATATATTTTTACCCATGTTGGAGTTTTTACAAAAATGGTTTTAAATGAATTCTATTTTCATTTTCCAATTGAGTCACTTCTTTACTTTTCATATAATATTGTGAACGGGATGTTTTTTAACTTATACAACATGAACGGATTTTCCAACCATCATGAATAATATTATTTTTGAATCCGCTTTTACAGGTTCTCATTGTTATTTAAAATAAAAATTTTCTGTTATATTTTGGAGATTTTTAGATTTTAAATAAGTGATTTCAAAATTGAATGGTTATTTTCCTCAATAAATGTTCCAAGTAATATTTCAAAATAATTTTCTATCTAATATGACATCCTCTTATGATACATAATTCTTACTTGGGTTATGATCCAATGATATCATCCATATTCTCTCTATGTATGGTCTATATTTATGATGACATGATTTTTATGAAATCTATTTCTTCTCCATGAGTTATGTTATGAGTAAATGTTTATGAAACCCGTTTCTTTTCATGGTTATTGATATGAATAATGTTTTATGATCTTGTGGTACAAATATGTATTATTTTCATTATGTGATGGGTCATACCTTAATCTCCCTTCAATGCATTGGGTAATGATTAATCTTCCGTGAGCTCAAAGGGTACATGATAGGTTATTTGAATCCTAGAAGATGGTACACGAGAGGTTATATCAAGCCTAAAGCAGTGCATATGTGGTTATCTCAATACTAACATGTTATGAATGTTATGGTGTTTAGCCTTGACATTAGTTTTTATATTATTATGTGTATTCAAAAATTCCATGTCTTGTCCCAAATTTTTTACTCTCATGGATCATGTTCATTGATTAATTTATTATTCAAACTAGTGCAGAAAACATTTTTAACGTCACAATTTTTTACGTTGGTTAAATATAATCGATGTGAAAATCTGTGATATGTGGTTTTTTATGTCAGTTATTTTATAACCGACGTAAAAAATACTGAGAGTAAATTTTTTACATCGGTTATTTTATAACCAATGTAAAAAATGAGGTATCTAACGAATCTTTTACATTGTTTATAAAATAACTGACGTAAAAAAGGTGGCATATGAGGCCTTTTTGATGTTGGTTATTTGATAACTGATGTAAAAACCCAACCCGCGGAATTTTTTACATCAGGTATATTATAACCGATGTAAAAAAACCAACACACAACAGTTTTTATGTTAGTTATAAAATAACCGACATAAAAACTGTGGTTTCTGATGTGTTTTTTATGTCGGTTATAGAATAACCGACGTAAAAAACCAACATGTGGATTTTTATTATGTCGATTATAAAATAACTGACATAAAAAATGTGGTATCTGATACATTTATAACATCGGTTATTATAATAACCAACGTTATAAATGTAATAAAAAATAGTTTATAACGTCGGTTATTAAATAACTGACATTATAAAACATTTAAAAAATTTATCACGCCCCGTGGATTGTCATTTCTGATTTTTCGATCGACAGACCTGCGACTCATCTCTCTCGCGCAGAAAACCTAGAATCGACTCTTCGATCTCATTTCGTGAAACTCGTTTTTCTATCATCGTTTATCATCTTTACTCTCCTCGGATCTATCATCTCTACTCACAACACTCAGGTAAGCCTCCCACAACTTTATTTCATTCGTTTTTTTTCTCAGATAGTCTATATTTACATTTTGCAATTTTTGTGTTTAAACTAGGTAAGATTATTAGATTTCGAACCCTCTTTCCTCGTTTTTCCATCAACATCTTATTTATTATCACCAAATCTATTAGATCGACTTGCAATATTCAAGTAAACCTCACCTACTACTATTTCGTTTGTTTTTGTTTCGTGGATGACCTACATTTATGGTAATATTTGTTGTCATTGACAACTAATGATCTCATTCACCTATATTACTACAATTTATATATAAACCATTATGATACACCCATTCCGTGTACCAATGTGATTTATTTTATAAGTATACATGTTTTTTCATGGTGGAATGTTTGTTTTGGATCCTTGGTTGTTTCTATTTTGGGTATCACTTTTTTTTGTTCCATAAACTATTTACGTCGCTTATTTTCGTGGACTATTATAAGTCTTCATATGCTATTAAAACCTGATTCATTGAACAATAGATCATTTTAGACTAGTAGGAGATACGGTTCATGTTTTTTATTTTGAATAATGGCATGATACCAAAACTAGTATCTTGAGGTTAAAATACCTAGGTATGCCAAAACTAGTAGATTGATGTTAAAATCCCATGGTTCTGGGGATATGTCCAGAGGGTTGGGGGCTATCTAGGGATTGGGAGTTGTCCAGAGGGTTGGGGCTGTCTAGAGGGTTGGGGGCTGTCTAGGGTGTCCATAGAGGTGGGGGGCAGTTCAGGGGTGTGGGGGGTCCAAGGGGTGGGGTGTCGAAGGGGGTGGGGGGATGTCCAAGGGGGTGGGGGCTGTCCAAGAAGGTGAGGGCCTGTCCAGAGGGTTTGGGGGGATGTCTGGGGGTGGGGATTTCCATAGGGTTGGGGGTGTCCAAGGGGTTAGGGGGTAGGCGGTGGTGTCCAGGAGGGGTGGGGGTATCCAAGGGGGTGGGGTGCTGTCTAAAGGGGTGGGGGATGTCCAGATTGGTGGGGGTTGTCCATGGGGGTGGTGGTGTCCAGGGGGTGTCCAAGGGGGGTGGGGGTGGTGTCTAGAGGGTTAGGGGGTTGTCCATAGGTTTGGGGGTGTCCAGGGTGTCTATAGAGGTGGGGGGTAGTCCAGGGGTGTGGGGGGGGCGTCCAAGAGGCTGGGGGTGTCTAAAGGGGTGGGGGTTGTCCAATGGGATGGGGTCCTATCTAGAGGGTTTGGGGGTTGTCTGGGGGGGTTTTCCAGAGGGTTGGGGGTGTCCAGGAGGATGTCTAAGGGGGTAGGAGGTGGGTGGTGGTGTCCAGGAGGGGTGGGGGTGTCCAGGAGGGGTGGGGTGTCCAAGGGGGTGGGGGCTATCTAGGGGGTGGGGGTGGTGTCATGAGGGGTGGGGGATGTCCAAGGGTGTGGTGGTGCCTAGGGAGTGTCCAAAGGGGTGTGGGGGTGTCCAGGGGGTGGGGGCTGTTCAAGGGGGTGGTGATGTCCAGGGGGTGTCCAAGGGGGTGGGGTGGTGTCTAGGGGTGGGGGGCTATCCAAGGTGGTGGTGGTGTCCAGGGGTGTCCAAGGGGGTGGGGGATAAGTGTCAGTTGGGATTGACTATTGCATCATGGTTTGTGAGATTATGACATGATGATTGTATTGTTTCATGGATATTAGTGTTGCAATATGATTCTATTTGGTTATATATATTTTGAACACTCATCGACTATGAGAAAATTATGGGTTATGGGGGAGACCATGTCGTGGTTTTCAAATATGCGTAGTTATCCTAACCCCATTGTTTCATGATGATTGGCTTTACATTTTGATTTTCTCCATCTGAGTTTTTATTTTAAATTTGATTTTATTCTTCTGTTTACTCTATTTTCTCCAATTTTCTATCAACCATTTGAGGCCCCATGGTTATCTTTGATTCCATGGAATTTAAAAATGTTATATATAACTATATTTTCTTTTTAAAATCATATTCAAGCATATTTTTTTAAATATGCATAGATTTGTTTTATATTTCAAAAAAATTTACATTCAAATTATGATTTTTTTCATATAAACATATATTTGTATTATCTTAAAAATATGTATAATTTTGATATTTGTTATAGGTAATAATGAGTTGAAGTTGGATTACGGCACATTCAATGAGCAATGAATATGATGAAGGTGTTGATGCCTTTTTGGAATTTGCTAAACGAAATACCAAGTTATGACATTTTTTTCTGTCCATGCCTGAAATGTTTGAATATGAAGAAGTTGAAAATTAAAGAGATAAAAGATCATATTATTTGTCATGGTTTTAATCCGAGTTATAGACCTTGGATTTGGTATGGTGAAACTGGACAGAATTTCACTGATGATGATGATTCGCAAGATGGTAAATCTGGTGGAATTGAAGAAATGATTCGCAATATTACAGAAGACCAAATTGAGATAGAACCGACAGTTGCGTGTCTATATGGTGATGATGAAAAACCATTATATCCTGGTTTTACATATTTTACGGTTTTTTTGGCGGTGTTAAGATTGATTAACCTGAAGGCGAAACATGGATGGAGTGACATAAGTTTTACAGAGCAGCTACAATTTAGGAAAAACATTATTCCAAAATATAACGATCTTCCAAATTCACATTATAAGGCCAAGAAAATATTATGCCCGATGGGATTGGGATACAAGAAAATACATGCATGTCTGAATGACTGTATGATATATAGGAAGGAATATAAATTTCTGTCAGAGTGTCCTAAATGTGGTACATCACGGTATAAGGTGAAAGAAAAATCATAGGCTGATGTAGAGATTACAAAGATCCCTTCAAAGGTATTTTGATATCTTCCTATAATTCATCATATCAAACGTTTATTTTCTAATTCACATGATGCAAAAAGGTTAAGATGGCATGATGATGAGCGGTTATGTGATGGAAAAATACATTATCCAGCTAATTTTCCACAATGGAAGAAAATTGATGAGCAGTTTTCTACATTTGGAAATGAAATTATAAATCTCAGACTAGGGTTGTGCACAGATGGAATGAGTCCATACCGAACCCTCAGTAGCACACATAATTCATGGCATGTTTTATTGGTAATTTACAACCTCTCTTCTGAAGTTTGTATGAAGTGAAAATATGTCATGTTGAGTATAATGATCTCTGGTCTGAAGTAACCCGATAATGATATTGATGTTTACTTGTCACTGTTGATTAATTATTTGAAACTTTTATGGTTGGATGGTATTAGGGTGTATGATTATTATAAAATGGAATATTTTCAACTGCATGCAGTGCTTTTGTTCACTATAAATGACTTCCCAGCATATGGAAATTTTCCTGGATGTAGTGTTAAAGGGCATAAGGAATGTCCAATTTGTGAACAATATACGTCATATTGTCAATTTCATCATGGGAGGAAAATAGTGTACATGGGTCATCGAAATTTTTTTCCTATAGACCACTCTTATAGAAGACTAAAAAAGGCATTCAATGGCTCACAAGAATTTGATATTGCTCCAAAACCTTTATCCCCTGATCTATATTTTGAGAGGGTGAAAAACCTTGATGATACATTGGGAAAGACATAGAAATCTGGTAATGGTATACATATTTGGAAGAAAAGGTCAATATTTTTTTGAGCTACCATATTGGAGATATCATGAAGTTAAACATAATATTGATGTCATGCACATGGAGAAGAATATTTGTGACTGTTTGATTGGAACATTGTTAGATATTAAATGAAAGAAAAAAGATGGGTTGAATGCAAGATTAGACTTACTATCAATGAGAATAAATTTGGAGTTAGCTCCCACTCCTAATGGAAGACGAAAATTTCTTCCCCTGACTTTTCATACATTATCGAAGAGGGAGAAAATTAGATTTTTTCAGTGTCTTCATGATATCAAAGTGCCTCAAGGTTATTCTTCAAATGTAAAAAATTTTGTCTCATTGAAGGACTTGAATTTGATAGGTATGAAATATCTTGATTGTCACGTCATGATGCAACAACTTCTACCAGTTTCATTGTGTGGAATATTTCCCATTCATGTCAGAAAGACTATAATGAAGTTGTGTTATTTTTTCAATTCAATTTGTAATAACGCGATTGATGTGAATGCTTTGAACATTTTGGAAAAGGATGCAATTTTTATACTTTTTCAATTAGAAATGTATTTTCCTCCAACTTTTTTTGATATAATGGTGCATTTAATGATTCATCTGGTTTGAGAAATAAATCTTTGTGGACCTGCATATCTTCGTTGGATGTATCCTTCTGAAAGGTATATGAAAATATTGAAGGGGTATGTTAAGAATCCATATCGACCTGAAGCCTCCATTATTGAAAAGTATATTTCTGAGGAGGTTGCAGAGTTTTGTACGAGCTACTTGGCTGCGACGCAGCACATAGGTTTGCCTCCATCTTTCTATGAACGAGTTAATAATTAGGGAAAGGGGATTCGTGGCTTGAAATTAAAATCGTTGTCAACTGAACAGATGAAGAAGTTAGAATCATACATCTTGAATAACATAGCTGATTCTCAACTGTATATCACATTGAATATTAATGTGTTGAAACAATGTCATCCAAAGAAGAAATAAATGTGGATTTTGAATGATAACAACAACAAAAATTGTCATGGTTTAAAAAGACCTTGCTTGGTAGATCAGATGTATCAGAGACATTAAAATGGATAGTGGGTGGTACATGTTTAAATGTGATAACATGGTCCGATTATGACATTAATGGCTATACATTTCATACGAAAGCTCAGGACAACATAATTGCAGTTCAGAATAGTGGTGTATTGGTATTTGCAGAAGCAATGCATTTTTTGAGTGCTAAGGAAAAAAACCCAATATCTGCATCAAGTGCATATTATGGAGTGATCAAAGACATATGGGAGGTTGATTACTTTAAAATTAAAGTTATTGTTTTTAAATGTAAATGGTTTATTAGTAAAAATAGTGTCAGACATGATGAATTTGGAATGACACTTGTTAATCTGAATAGATTGGAAGACATAGTTGATTCTTTTGTAATGGAAACACATGCAAAACAAATTTTCTATGTAGTAGATCAATCAGATATGCAGTGGGCTGTTGTTTTACAAGGGAAAAAACAATATGTTGGTGAGGATGAACTTGATGAAGATGCTAATTTATGTGATATCCCTACTTCCATGGAAAGATTAACAGAACATAATGATGAGCATGTTGAAGATATGGTTTGTTTCATAAGGAACAATCACGATGAAGGAATTTGGGAAAACAATCCATTTGTACATTCCTAAAATTACAGGTAACATTTGTTTATTTCTTATTTACATTTATTTTTTTCATAAAATGTTAGATATTGTAAGTTTTTTCTTTATTAAAACATGTATTAAAACAAAATAAGTATAAATTTTTGTTTGTTTTAAGTTTGTTTAGTTTAATTTATTATGTTTACCATTACATAAATTATATATCTATTATTTTTGTTCAGTGACAATTACTTTACCATGTTTACCAGGTTTACCATGTTTATCATGTTTACCATCTTTACCATCTTTACCATTGTTTAACATGCTTACCATATTAACCATGTTTACTATTACGTAACTTAGTACAATTTTCTATTTTATAATTACAGTAGTATTAAAATATTTTAATTTGTATATTTGTGAACTAATGTTTGTTTTTTTGATTTGAAGGATAATGAAAGATCAATTAGTTGATCAACCATATGATTCTGGAGATGAGCATATTGGTCATACCTCTAGGGAGGAACATTCACATGCTCCTCTAGATGTTTATCAATATTCCTCATGTACTCCTATTATGACAAAGAGTTCAAGAGTTGGTAAATGTGGGTGCACACGTTTACCAAAATTATCACTTGCCCATACGTAGGATCAGAGGATACTTGTTGAGTATGATGAGGATTATATTCCTAGAGGTCCAAATGCAAAATATTTTAAGAGTTTTGTATCAACTCAGGGTAAGAGAAAAGTAATCATTTTGTATGATGACTGGAGAAGTGTGGATAAAGCGATAATCTCTCAGTTGTGGAAGACGATTTTGGTAAGATCTTTTGCTATTTTTTTCCAATTCCTTAAATGTTTCTAGTATATATAATATGTTTAAACTCTTATTTATTAGATGAAATTTGATATTCCTGACACTGGAGGAGTCAGTTAGAAATGCTTATCGATAGATTCCAGGAGATGGAGGGATTTCAAATCAACCCTCTCATCTGATTTCATTTTTGGTCATAGGAGTCATGACAATCCATGTCATATATATCCTTTTATAGATGAAGACACATGGAGACAGTTTGTTGAAAGTGGAAGAAAAGAGTCATTTTTTGTAAGGGCAATGTAAAATTTTATAATCTTTCTTATATAAATGATCTTATTAATGTTTTTTTAATGATTTATTATTCTTAATTTATATCAAACAAGGAAAGCTCATCAGGATATCCAATCTAAAAATGTATACCCTCATAGTTTATCTCGGGGAGGGTATGCATTTTTGGAAGAACAAATGATGGCAGAAAAATTACAAAAAACTAAGAGCTGAGTCTTCAAGCTCTAGAGAGGTGTCCCCTCCATCCCCTCTATCTAGACATGAAAAATGGAAGAGAGTTCGGATGGGAAAAAAAGGGAAATATCTTTCAGAAGAATTGAGAATTGTAGCTGAGAGGATTGTAAGATATCTATTTTATTTATTTAAGTTAACTATTTTCTTCATATAATTTCAATCATTAGAGAAATGTTCAATTAATTAATACAGGACTCTCTTGAGGAGAAGAGCTCATAGGGGGTATTTACAGCTACTGGGAGGGAAGATATTTTATCTAAAGCATTGGGAAAGCCCGAACATCCTGGTCGTGTACGAGGATATCCAACAGGTGTATCGGTAAGAAAAGTGTCGCCACGTTCCTCAACTTCTAACGTTGAGGGTGTTTATAAAAAAAATATAATCCTTGGAGGCTGAAGTTCATAATATTAATGCAACGATAGAGGAAAAGATTAGAGCGTCGGTACAGTCTATGTTTGCAGACATGCAAAGACAATTTCATACTACATCTCCCACTCCTCCACCTCCCCCTACAGACCCCATCATTTATCCTCCACCTCTTCCAGAAGCTCTAACTCCCCCACCTCATCCCGCGGACCCCGTTTTTTATCCTACTCCTCCGCCGCAGCTTCCTACTTATTGCGAGTTGTATGTTGATGATCCTCAACATCATATAGTTGCATATGGGTTGGTATATTGTATAAAATATACAGTTCATCATCAACAATTAGAGGTAGAGAATCATAGGGTCACTGTACAGGATATTATAGATAGATCAGCTCGAGTACCATTACCTATAGATGAGGTGATGACAGTTGGACATAGTATCAGACATTTTTTAATTTGTCCTCCTAGACTTCTTCAACTCATTACCATTGAGGTACGTATGATATATCTTCTATTTTATTTTTTTTATAAAAGTTGTTTTATCATTTGAAAACTAATATATTTTTCTAATTATTTTTACAGGAATACTTAAAAGGTAAAGAAATTCTGTATAGACAACAACAAAGACAAATGGCTATGACATCAGATACAGATTCTAGTAGTCTTGATAGATTGTCAAGATATTCCAATTTGTTGGCAGGTCATTATGAGTTTCCAATGGAAGATCATGTTTGTGGACGTGCAATAACTGTGGAGATTGTGAAAACTGATATCATGGAGCTTGTTACTGGAGATAAGTTGGGCATCAACGTGGTGCAAATTTTTTCCATGTAAGTCTTAAAACCTTTTCCCTGTGTTATATTTATTAAAAATGTATACTTATGTCTATTTTGTATTAGGTATCTTTATAAAATTTATGAGAAGAATGAGCGGACAGATGTATATGGATTCATGGACTCGCAATTGATTTCCCCTGAAGCATGTGCATTGGATGAGGAACAAAGAATGATTTATATTGTTGAAAGACTTGAACATAATATAGTCACACAATGTTGGATGATGCCTTTTTGTGAGAGGTATGAAACACATCTCTCTCAAAGAGTTCATTATCTTTTAACATAAAAAACCACTAACCTTAAATTTTCTTTTACAGTGATCATTGGATATTAGGGGTTTTTTTCCAAGGGAGAAAACACTTTATTGGATATGCTCTGTCCATGGTGATGTGTGGGAAAGTTTTAAGAAAATGTTGGAAAAGTAAGTTTCAATTTCTCAATAGTTTTATATATTATAATGAATTTTAAATTTACCCCATTCATATTATTTTCTAATAGGGGATGGGTCTACTTTCGAAAAAACACAAAGAAAATGAGTGCGAAGATCAAATATGTAAATGTGAAGGTAAATATCCATTTATAATTTGTACTTTTTGATTTATTACATAAAAATAATATATTGAATTTACACTCATTCAAACAGAATTGTCATGAACAAAAAAGCGTCATCGAATTCGGATATTATATGTTAAGATTTATGTATGAAATAATAACAACTGGGATAGTTGTGAACTTTGACCTGGTAAGATATCCTTTTAAACTTTGCCATAATATTTCAATTTGATTTATTCATTATACACGTTAACTACTATCCTTTTAATTTGTAGCTATTTGATGACCGTCAACCCTATACTGCTCAAGACATCAAACACTTACAAGTGGAATGGTCAAATTATTTTACATGTTTGATTGAATTTTAGTTGTTTGTAGTGTAAAATGTAATTTTGAATATTGTCGTTGTAATTGCGTATTTGGTAGTAATTTAGGTTGGATTTAGTTTTTCTTAAGTTGACAGTGTAAGTTTTGAATTTTATATATGTGAATGTTTAATTTTACTTTACTTCTTGTTTTTGTCTACTTATGATGGTTTTTCTTGTATGGATTCTGGTCTGGGGGGAGGGGTTCCAAGGGTGTGGGGGTGTTCAATGGTGTGGGGGTGTCCAGGGGTGTGGGAGGGCTATCTTGTGGGGGGGGTCCTGGGTGTCCATGAGAGTGGGGGGGGGGGGGTAGTTCAGGGGGTGGGAGCGTTTCCAGGAGGGTGGAAGGGTTGTCCAGGGGAGTGGGGGGCTATCCAGGGGGGTGTCCAGGGGTGTGGGGGTGTCCTGTGGGGTGAGGGGGGTTTCTAGGGGTGTGGTAGGGCTATCCAGTGGGGTGGGGGGTAGTCCAGTGGGGTGGGGGGGTTCAAGGTGTCCATGGGGATGGGGGGCAGTCCAGGGGGAGAGGAGGCGCCGCCATCCCTCGGGGGGCTGAACGCCACTGGAAGGTACTCATCACTCCCACATGTGAAACATTTTGAGGGATCAAGATTCGCATGTGGGAGTGATGAGTACCTTCCAGCGGCGTGCCCCTGAGGGGGTGTCTAAGAGGGTGTCCAAGAGGGTGGGGGTGTCCATGGGGTGTCCAGGAGGGTGTCTAAGAGGGTGGGTGTGTCCATGGGGTGTCCAGGAGGGTGGGGGGGCAGTCCCGAGGGGTGGGGGTAGTCCAGGGGTGTGGGGGTGTCCAGGAGGCTGGGGCGTTGTCCAGGGGTGTGGGGAGCTGCTAGGGGGTCGGGGCAGTCCAGGGGTGTGTGGGGGTGTCTAGGCGGGTGGGGGGAAGTCCAGGGGTGGGGGTTGTCCAGGGGTGTGGGGGGGCTGTCCAGGGGGTGGTGAGGAAGTTCATGGGTGGGGGGTGTCCAGGAGGGTGGGGGTGGTCCAGGGGTGTTGGAGGCTATCCAGGGGGTGGGGGAAGTCCAGGGGTGTGGGGTGTCCATGGGTGTGGTGGGGCTGTCCAGTGGGGTGAGGGAGTTCTGGTCTATTTTTGGTAACTTTTTAGTCTCTTTCAGGGGTGTGGGAGGGCTGTCCAGGGGTGTGGGAGTACTCTCTAGGGGGTGGGGGTATACATGAGGGTGGGGGATGTTCAGGGGGTGGTGTTGATGTCCAGTGGTGTTGGGGTGTCCAGGGGTGTGGTGGGGGTTATCCAGTGGGGTCAGGGGCTGTCCAGGGGGTGGTGGGGCAGTCTATGAGGGTGGGGGGTTGTCCAAGGGTGTTGGGGGATTTCCAGGGGTGGGGGGCAGTCCAGGGGTGTGGGGGTGTCTAGGGGTGTGGGGGGGCTGTCCAGGGGGTGGTGGGAATTTCAGGGGTGGGGTGTCCAGGAGGGTGGGGGTTGTCTAGGGGTGTTGGGGGCTATCCAGGGGGTGGGGGCAGTCCAAGGGTGTGGGGGTGTCCAGGGGTGTGGTGGGGGCTATCCAGTGGGGTTATGGGGTTCTGGTCTGTTTTTGGTAACTTTTTGGTCTGTTTTAGGGGTGTGGGAGTGTTGTCCAGGGGGTGGGGGTATACAGAAGGGTGGGGTGATGTCCGGGGGGTGGTGGGGATGTCCAGGGGTGTGGGGGTGTCCAAGGGTGTGGTGGGGGCAGTCTAGTGGGGTGAGGGGGTTCTGGTATGTTTTTTTGTAACTTTTTGGTCTGTTTTAGGGGTGTGAGAGGGCTTTCCAGGGGTGTGGGAGTGTTGTCCAGGGGGTGTGGGTATACAGGAGGGTGGGGGTTGTCCAGGGGTGTGGGGGCTGTCTAGGGGGTGGTAAGGATTTCCAGGGGTGTGGGGGGATATCCAGGGGTGGGGGTAGTCCAGGGGTGTGGGGGTGTCCAGGGGTGTGGTGGGGGCTGTCGAGTGGGGTGAGGGGGGCTGTCTAGAGGGTGGGGGCAGTCTGAATTTATATTCTTTGAAAGATGTATCCATGGTTAGTCTCACTGAACGATTGTGGATTTTTGAAATTAATTTCTAGTGGTACAAATCAATTGAATGAATTCGGTATTGATCTCGCCAATGAATGTGGAATACATCGAGATGATTAAGTGAAAAACAAAATTTAAAGATAATCAACTGAACTCAAATTTCTCCCCAAACTAGATGATTTAGCTAGAAAACATGTTCATTATCATAACAGTAATTGAAAAAATACCAAAAGAGAGCATAATAATCCAAACACAAGGGAAGAATAACTCCCTGAAAGATGCTCTGCTTCTATGCTCCTTCAACTCTCGGGATGTCCACCGGACTTCACTGCTCTTATGAGAGAGAAGTTGTCGAAAGTCTCAAAATCTTCCTATGGTAGAATCTCTCACCAATGTATCTAATGTGTGTCCCCCTCAATTTCACTGCTTTCTTTTCTTTTAAATCATGCGGTCAAAAGCTTCACGTCACCCCCTGTTTTCGACCAACTTCAACTGTCCCTCACTTGTGCACTATGGACATGTGTTTTCTCATGACTGACACGTCGCGCTATCATTAACCTTTTAACTAACTCCGAGTGAGTTAGTTGAATGCACTTGGTCATTTTTCCATCTCTTGATTGAACCTCTGCAAGAAAAACAAAAAACATAATTAAAATACGAAGGAAATAATTAAATAAAAAAAATATAATTTAAGATAGTATCTCATTAAAAAGTCTTTGAAAATAATTAATAAACTTTTAAATAATGTTATTAAATAAATAACTTATTTACTATAATTAATAACTAGTAATATGGATTAAAATGAAATAATATTTATTATTAAAATAGTTATTATCTAATTATAAAAGGCAAGTATTATAAGTTGATCGAATTTATTTATAGTAAAGTCATTATTATTGTTTAAGTATAAAAGATTTTATTAATTATTTTTAATGTTAAATTGTATTTAAGTTATTAATTCATATTAATTAATATTATTAATTTTAATTATAAAACATTAATTTTATTAGTAATTTGAAAATTAAAATTTTTACCATTTTAAATTAATTAGTTTAGTTTATTTAAATAAATTATTAAGTATTTTAGTTTTTAAATATATTTTATTTAATTAGTAAGTTTTATAATTTATTTTAGTATTATTAGTTAATTATTTTATATTATTATTAATTAATTATTATTATTATTATTTATTTTACCTTTTATCTTATCTTATCTTTTTATTTTTTTAATTATTTTTATTCCCCTATTTCCCTCAAGTCTTCAGTTCGGCGTCGAAAAAGGGGGGATTGGGGGTTCACTGATGCGTCGAGGAGACCAGTTCCTCCTCCACGGTGTGGTCGGCTCTTCAGTCTGGCGGTGCAGCGGTGGTGGCTCAGTGTGCTTCAGGACCGGCAACACCCGGGTCGTTCCTCCAGTAGTAGTGCATCCTCAGTACTTCTGGCGGCCCAAAGAAGCTCCTCTGGTACGACACAACGGTGACAGCCCTGGATTGGATCTAAGGGGTTTCTCTGTAGCAGCGATGTTGTTCAGTGCAATAAAGTAGGGGTATCTAGGGGTTTTTGGTGGTCTGGTCCGGTTCACGGTGACAAGACAGTACACCTGCTCCCTCTCCCTCCTAGAATGGCAGGTTCTCCTTTGGATTACAAAACAGCGGACCAGCGCAGCGGCACAACTCAAGCTCCCTCGGCAGATTTCAATTGATAACACTTAAATTAAAAACTGGATTAATGTTAAACTAAGTTGATAAAATACTTAAATTATAATTTATTAAATGGTCTATAGTGAGTAAAAAACAATCACATTGGTGACTAAATGAGTGACGGGTAGCTCATGTCTATCTCACCATTAGACTAAAAACAAAAGTTAATGACTTAAAAGTTTAACTAGAACTTAGGATAAAATAATTAATGATTTAAAACTCATAATTGATTAATTAAATAAATAAATGAATACTTAAAATTAGAACTCAAATTCTTAATATAATTAATTCGCAGGATAATTAAACATAATAATTAATAATGTTAATTTATTTTTATGAATCTAAATTAAAGGGTAAAATATTAAATTAAAAACTAAGTTAATCAATACACAAATAAAATGATTAAATAACAAAAGAAAAAAATTATTAAATAGTGAAAAAAATGAATTCATCTAATCAAAATAATAAAATATATGAGAATAAAAATTAATAAATCCAAATTAACTATTTTGAAGACTAAAATTAGTTAATTAATTATAAAATTTGATAAATTAATAAAGTTTGTTATAAAAATCTAAAGTATTTTTATTTAATAAAAAGTGTAAAATTTATTAATTAAAATATTAAAAATTAAGTAAATAGATGTGTCAAAATTATGTAAAACAAGGTTACATCAAATTCCCCGACACTAAAGCATTGTTTTTCCTCAAACAATCTCATTTGTTGTTATCTTTAAAAAATATTGTAGTATTTATGATTCAACTCAAACTGCACTACTACAAAAACGGGAAAGGGATGCACTTCACTTTTATCAACGCTAAAAAAATGCTGATATAGGGGGCATTTATCAGCGCTAAAAAAAGCATTGATAAAGGGTTGCTTTTTTTAGCGTTGATAAAGCCCCCCCCCCTATATCAACGCTTTTTTTTAACGCCGATAAAGGGGATCCCTTTATCAACGCTTCTTTAAGTAGTGCTGATAAAGGTGGGATTTATCATCGCTTTTCCCGAGCGCTGATAAATGTTGAGTTTCAAAAAAAAATATTTTATCATGAAAAATAATATTTTGTTATATAAGTATATTTATATTGATATAAATACAATATATATTTTTAAAATATGTTATAGATACGTATAAATAGACTATTACATTTAATATATAATAAATTTAGTAAAAATGGCTTGAAAATATTTTAAAAAAATATTATTAATTAATAATTTTCTAATTATTATCAATTAAAAATCATTTAATAACAATTTGAGGACACAAAAAATCAAAACAATTAATAAAAGATCTAAAATAAGTTGAAAATGTATCTCAAACTTCAAACAGTCATAACTTTTGATCCGAGTGTCCGTTTGAGCTCTACAGCATATCAAATCGAAGCCTGCGACGAGCTCTACGCGCTGATGATCTAGGAAAAGCCTCTATCACATTTTTAGAGCCCAAAAAAGGCCCAGAAGACCTCCAAAACTGAGTTTTTAGTCGGGATAGCCCGATTTTTTAACATCCAAACAAGTATAACTTCTGATCCGGATGTCCGTTAGGCCTGTACCACATATCATATCGAAGATTGTTTCATTTTCTTCGATTTGACTGGTTGTGGCGTTGAAACAGAATTCTAGATTATAAGTTATGGTTATTTTAACATTTTTATGGATTTTCAAATACACATATATATGTATTTATTCATAAATATATATGTGTCTGTGTGTGGGGGGGTGTCTTTGTGTGTGTCTTTGTGTTGTATATATGTATATATGTATGTATTTATTTATTTACTTACTTATAAACACACATCAAAAACATATTTTTTCATAAATGTATTTAAAACTAATCTTTATAAGTACATTCTATGGCTTTTCAAATACACATATATATGTATTTATTCGTAAATATATATGTGTTTGTGTGTGTGTGTGTCTTTGTGTGTGTCTGTGTGTTGTATATATCTATGTATTTATTTCTTTATAAACACACATAAAAAACATATTTTTTCATAAATGTATTTAAAACTAATCTTATAAGTATATATTAATATACAAATAAATATACGTATAAAAAATTATAACTAAATATATATATAAATATATTAATATATGAATTAATATATATTAACAAATATATGAATAAATATATTTATATTAATATGAATCTATATCAATATATGAATAAATATAACTATATATATATATAGATATATCATTAAATAGAGAACAAAACGAAATGAGATAGTGGTAAAGGTGCAGACACAAAAGGGGGGAGGTCCCGGGTTCGAGTTCGGGTGGAAGCGAAGGGGGTGCGCGCGTATGAGGATGCACGGGAAGGGCAGCGCACGGGAGACCTCCTAGCGCTGATAAAGGGGGTGTGAAGCGCTGATAAAATCACTCCCCCGTATTATTTTTAATTTTTTATTTTTTATTTTTTTGACCTTTATCAGCGCTTTTTAAAAGCGCTGATAAAGGCCCCTTTTATCAGCGCTGATAAATGAGCCTTTTATCAATGCTTTTTTTAGCACTGATAAAAGAGGTCTTTATCAGCGCTTTTCGGAACACTGTTAAAAGGGACCCCCCCTATATTAGCGTTGAGCTTTACAGCGCTTTTTTAGCACTGTTAAAACCCTTTTTTAGCATTGATATAGGCCGTTTTTTGTAGTAGTGATGTAACATGTTCAACACTTAAGAACAAAGGACAAAAACATGAAAACAAGCTTTTTGAAAAATATGTTCAAATCAAGTCTTTCCTTGAGAAAAATCTTATTGGTAAGTAAGAAGGCAATGAACCAACTATCAATGAAAGTGGCATGCCTCATATGTGAAAGTACTTAACGACTCATTTCAATATAGGCTTAAGTCCAAAGTCCAAGAGTGACAAGAGGTAAATTATCAGTGGAATTAAAAACTTAACTGAGGAACCTTGTACTTTGATTCCGTACTAGATTCTAAAAATAAATAATTTTTTGTGAATCACCTTAATGATACAACCTAAATGACCCCCATATAAACCAATTAACCCCTCCTTCATTTGGTGTTCATCATTTCCCTCACCTTAATCAACTTGTTTTTGAACCTAGACACTTTATTCTATTTTCCCAAGCCATGTATTATTGTGTTAAGCACTATGCAATGCACTTATTCAAGGTGTACAGAGGGATTAAAGTAAACAGAATTGCACCCAGCATCTAGGGTCTCATAGACTCACTGTGATATCTCATATCCCCAAATTACACCTGTTCTAACAGATTTTTATGAAAACCATTTACATTGTCTCACTAAGGTAATTACATTAATAATTAAAACGAAAATAATCCCCTAGGATCATGACCAAACTTCTAGTTCCAAGGATTATGATCATAATTTCACAAACAAGTTTCCCGTATCACTCTCAAAAGCAGTTCCTAAACCAAATTCACCATTAAATCACTAAGAAACACTCAGCAATCAACCATACTCCTAAATTTTAGATTCAAAGCAGTTATTAACTTCTAATCGGGCGTCATTCAAAGGTAAGACCAAATTGAGTAAGCCTAAAGCCTAAAATCATTAAAATAGTTTTGAAATTTTTTGAAAAAATTTACGCATTTTTTGAAAAAAACTTTTAATTTGCAGTGGGAATTGATGGGGTTTCAATTAAGCATATTTTAGCATAGTCAAAAATTGACCCCCCCCCCCCTTCCCCACACTTAAAACCTAACTTTTCCCCAAAGTTGACTTCCAAATATGGAGAAGAACAATTTTACAGTTAAAGTTCAAAAAATATTTTCAATTAAGTAGATCGATGACATGTATAAAGGGTCTCTTTGATGTTCAAATATATTGTTTGCCACAATGAATAAATTAATAGCAGGTTCACAAGAAATTACATGAATTATCATTTAAGTGAGTAGAAAAGTTATTCATTATAGTTCAAACAGTAGCATGTAACTTTTAAGTGCACAGTGTACCAGGTGTAATCTTTTTAAGAAAGTATGATTCAAATGAATGTTCAATATAGCAGAAATATTCATGCTAAACACCCTACAGACTAATTAGTTTCAATGAAAAACACAACAAATAGCAAGCATGTATTCCCACACTTAGTTTCATGAAGTGAGAGGTTTTAAATCATTGAGTTCCAATTTCCCTCAAAGAGGAACATGTAGAATTTTACATTCTAGCACATGCAGAATTATCTTCAGCATGGTGATATATACAAGAAATTTTTAAACAACTCAATTCATGTAGCAAAATAATTTAAAAGAAGCAACATATGTAGCACAATTTTCTAATTCAAGAAGAATTATTAACAGCATCAGCTAAAATTTATGAAGTCACTGTTACTGAATCACTGGTAGTAGTAACTGTGACTTGCAGAAAATTTTATTAAGGTGAACATGGATCAGAAAAATTGAATTCAAACTAAAGAATAAAAAGCTTCCCTAAATTATAGTTTTTTATTAAAGCATTAATAAGGTAATTCCACTCCTTAAATGACAAAAAACATATTATTGATAACTCTGAAACAGAACCAGGATATGAAGAACAAGAAGTAACAAGGACATTCAAAAAACAGAGCACAGAAGTAGCACATTTTTTAAGGATACAAATGAAACACAATAATGAAGAAAAGAACCATGGGTTACCTCCCATGCAGTGATATGTTTTAAAGTCTTCATCCATACTTTATTCAAGATCAGTTCTCAAGCACAGTGAAGGCATCCAATCCCTTCAGTTGTCCCTCAAAATAAAGGTTTACTCTCTCCCCTTTAACTATCATGGGTTTGTTTTCTTCACCTATAATTTCAACAGCTCCATTATTAAGTACTCTCACAATAGTAAAGGGTCGAAACCACTTAGACTTAGGCCTTCTAAGAAGGAGTTTAAATCTAGGGTTAAAGAGGAGGACTTTCTATCCAGGTTTGAATTCCTTGTTTTGAATGATAGAATCGTGAAATATTTTAGTCCTCTCTTTATAAATCCTTTAATTATCATAACTCCCTCTCCTAATTTCATCTAAATCACTGAGCTCAATCAATCTCCTCTCACTAGCACTCTTAAAATCAAAATTGAAATCCTTAACTTCCCAATAAGACTTGTGTTGCAACTCAAAATGTAAATAATAGAATTTCTCAAACAACAGCCTGTATGGAGGCATAACTATTGGGGTCTTGAAATTAGTTCTATATTCCCAGAAATCTTCACCTAATTTAAAAGACCAGTCTTTCCTAGAGGCTAACACAGTCTTCTCAAGTATCAGTTTCAATTCTCTATTTGAAAATTCCACTTATTCACTGGACTGTGGATGATATGGAGTTCCAGTTTAATGAACACAACCATATTTTTACATCAAAGCCTTAACTTTTAATTATTAAAGTGTGTTTCATTATCAGTGATAAAGTCTTTGGGTACTCCAAATCTTATAAAGATGTTCTTTTTGAAAATTTTAATTATATAATTAGCTTGATTGTTGGGTAGTGCCACTGCCTTAACCCACTTGGACACATAATCTACTACAACAAGAATATACTTCTTCTCATGAGATGGTGGAAATAAACCCATGAAATCTAAACCCCAGACATCAAAAATATCTACTTCCAAAATTCCTTTTTGGGTTAAATCTTGTTTCCTACCAACATTACCTAGTCTCTGACATCTATCACATCCAACTACAAAGATCATAACATCCATAAAAAGAGTAAGCCAATATAAACTATATTGTAATAATTTTTGAGTTGTCCTTTCACCACCATGGTGACCTTCCCAAGGTGAGGAGTGACAACTCTCTGGGATAGGCAACAACTCTTCCTCAGGCACACATCTTCTAATGATACCATCAGTAGATCTCCTAAATAGCAAAGGATCATCCCATAGATAGTATTTAAGCTCAAAAATGAATTTATTTCTTTGGTTATTTGACATATTTTTGGGAAACAAACCTGATTCCAGGAAGTTGGAAAATTATGTATACCAAGAAGATTACCTAATTGATACAGTGAGTAGCTTCTTATCAGGTAAGGAAGAGTTTATCTCCCTATGATCTTCAGATTGAGTAAGAGGGAGCCTAGATAGGTGGTCAGTAACTAAGTTTTCAGCTCCCTAATTATCCTTAATCTCTAAATCAATCTATTTTAGCAATATAATCCATATAATCAGCCTGGGTTTTGTTTCTTTCCTAGAAAACAAATACTTCAAGGTATAATGGTCTGTGAAAATGATAACTTTTGAGACTAAAAGATACTATCTAAACTTCTCTAGAGAAAACGTAACAACCAGTAATTCTTTTTCAGTAGTGGTGTAATTCTTTTGGGCCTCATCTAGTAATATTCTAGAATAATACGCCACATGTAAGTTTTTATATTTCTTCAGTCCAAGGAAAGATCCTATAGCCATGTCACTATCATCACACATAAGTTCAAAAGGTAATTCCAATCAGGTGCAGTGATAATTGGTGATGTATTGAGTTTTTATTTTAATAGATTAAATGATTAAAAATAGTATTCATAAAAATTAACACGTGAATCCTTGATCAAAAAAGAACACAAAGGTTTAGTTACTTTGTAAAATTCTTTTATTAACCTCCGATAGAAACTAGCATGCCCTAAGAAACTTCTAAAACCTTTAACATTTTAGGAGGTGGTAGTTTTTGAATGACCTCGAGCTTAACAGTATCAACTTCCAAAACTCTCTTGGAAATGTTATAAACATGCACTATACCTTCTGTGACCATGAATTGAAACTTATCCCAATTAAGAAGAAGGTTGGTTTCAATACATCTTTCCAAAACTAACTCAATATTTCAAAGACAAGTATCGAAAGTAATACCCACAATTGAAAATTCATCCATGAAAACTTCAATGATTCTCTAAATAATATATGAAAAGATAGCCATTATTCACCTTTTAAATGTTATTGGAGCTCCAAACAACCCAAAGGGCACCTGCCTATAAGCAAATTTCCCAAAGGGGCATGTGAAAGCGGTCTTTTTCTGATCCTCTAGAGCAACATGAATCTTATTGTAACCAGAATATCCATCCAGGAAACAGAAAAATTCATTTCCAGTAAGCCTCTCTAGTATTTGATCAAGGAAGGGAATGGGAAAATGGTCCATAATATTGGATGCATTAAACTTCCTATAATATATACAAACTCTCCATTTTGTGGCCTTCCTAACTTGGATTTCTTCATTTTTTTCATTCTTGGCTACAGTGAAACCTCCCTTCTTGGGGAAAACCTGAAGAGGGCTGACTCAAGTACTATCAGAAAAGGGATATATTATTCCAGTGTCTAAAATTTTAATCACTTCATCTCTCACAACTTCTTTAATGTTTAGATTCAATCATATTTGACACTATACCCAAGGTTATAGTCAGGCTCTATAGGTATTTTATGCATGTGGAATGAGGGACTAATACCCTTTATATCAACTATGGTATAGCCTATGGAAGATTTAAACTTTTTCAACACGCTCAACATTCTCTGCAGCAGCGATGTTGTTTAGGGTCATTCCTCTAGCAGTAGTGCATCCTTGGTTCTTCTGGCGGCCCAAAGCAGCTCCTCTGGTACGACACAACGGCGACAACCATAGCTTGGATCTAAGGGGTTTCTCTGCAGCAGTGATGCTGTTCAGTGCAATAAAGTAGTGGTAGCTATGGGTTTTTTGTGGTCTGGTCCGGTTCACGGTGACAAGACAATACACCTGCTCCCTCTCCCTCCAAGAATGGCAGGTTCTTCTTTGGATTACAAAACAGCGGACCAGCGCGGCGGCACAACCCAAGCTCCCTCGGCAGATTTCAATTGATAACACTTAAATTAAAAACTGGATTAATGTTAAACTAAGTTGATAAAATACTTAAATTATAATTTATTAAATGGTCTATAGTGAGTAAAAAACAATCACATTGGTGACTAAATGAGTGACTGGTAGCTCATGTTTATCTCACCATTAGACTAAAAACAAAAGTTAATGACTTAAAAGTTTAACTACAACTTAGGATAAAATAATTAATGATTTAAAACTCATAATTGATTAATTAAATAAATAAATGAATACTTAAAATTAGAACTCAAATTCTTAATATAATTAATTCGCAGGATAATTAAACATAATAATTAATATTTTTAATTTATTTTTATGAATCTAAATTAAAGGGTAAAATATTAAATTAAAAACTAAGTTAATCAATACAAAAATAAAATGATTAAATAACAAAAGAAACAAATTATTAAATAGTGAAAAAAATGAATTCATCTAATCAAAATAATAAAATATATGAGAATAAAAATTAATAAATCAAAATTAACTATTTTGAAGACTAAAATTAGATAATTAATTATAAAATTTGATAAATTAATAAAGTTAGTTATAAAAATATAAAAGTATTTTTATTTAATAAAAAGTGTAAAATTTATTAATTAAAATATTAAAAATTAAGTAAATAGATGTGTCAAAATTATGTAAAACAAGGCTACATCAAATTCCCCGACACTAAAGTATTGTTTGTCCTCAAACAATCTCATTTGTTGTTATCTTCAAAAAATATTGTAGTATTTATGATTCAACTCAAACTGCACTACTACAGAAACGGGAAAGGGATGTGCTTCACTTTTATAAACGCTAAAAAAAACACTAATATAGGGGGCATTTATCAGCGCTAAAAAACAGCATTGATAAAGGGTCGCTTTTATCAGTGCTAAAAAAAGCGATGATAAACCCTCCCCCTATATCAGCGCTCTTTTTTAGCACCGATAAAGGGGACCCCTTTATCAATGCTTCTTTAAATAGCGCTGATAAAAGTGGGATTTATCATCTCTTTTCCCGAGCGCTGATAAATGTTGAGTTTCAAAAAAAAATATTTTATCATACAAAATAATATTTTGTTATATAAGTATATTTATATTGATACAAATACAATATATATTTTTAAAATATGTTATAGATACGTATAAATAGACTATTACATTTAATATATAAGAAATTTAGTGGAAATGGCTTGAAAATATTTTAAAAAAATATTATTAATTAATAATTTTCTAATTATTATCAATTAAAAATAATTTAATAACAATTTGAGGACACAAAAAATCAAAACAATTAATAAAAGATCTAAAATAAGTTTAAAATGTATCTCAAACTTCAAACAGCCATAACTTTTGATCCGAGTGTCCGTTTGAGCTCTACAGCATATCAAATCGAAGCCTACGACGAGCTCTACACACTAGTGACCCAGGAAAAGCCTCTGTCACATTTTTTGAGCCCAAAAAAGGCCCAGAAGACCTCCAAAACTGAGTTTTTAGTCGGGATACCCCAATTTTTTAACATTCAAACAAGTATAACTTCTGATCCGGATGTCCGTTAGGCCTGTACCACATATCCAGATGTTTGTTGTGGCGTTGAAACGGAATTATAGATTATAAGTTATGGTTGTTTTAACATTTTATGGCTTTTCAAATACACATATATATGTATTTATTCATAAATATATATGTGTCTATGTGTGTGTGGGTGTCTATGTGTGTGTCTGTGTGTTGTATATATGTATATATGTATGTATTTATTTATTTACTTACTTATAAACACACATCAAAAACATATTTTTTCATAAATGTATTTAAAACTAATCTTTATAAGTACATTCTATGGATTTTCAAATACACATATATATGTATTTATTCATAAATATATATGTGTTTGTGTGTGTGTGTGCCTCTGTGTGTGTCTGTGTGTTGTATATATCTATGTTTGTATGTATTTATTTATTTATTTATTTATAAACACACATAAAAAACATATTTTTTCATAAATGTATTTAAAACTAATCTTATAAGTATATATTAATATACAAATAAATATACGTATAAAAAATTATAACTAAATATATATATAAATATATTAATATACGAATTAATATATATATACAAATATATGAATAAATATATTTATATTAATATGAATCTATATCAATATATGAATAAATATAACTATAGATATATATAGATATATCATTAAATAGATAACAAAACGAAATGACATAGTGGTAAAGGTGCAGCCGCGAAAGGTGGGAGGTCCTGGGTTCGAGTTCGGGTGGAAGCGAAGGGGGTGCGCGCGTATGAGGATGCGCAGGAAGCACAGTGCACGGGAGACCTCCTAGCGCTGATAAAGGGGGTGTGAAGTGCTGATAAAAGCACTCCCCGTATTATTTTTAATTATTTTTATTTATTTATTTATTTGTTTGGCCTTTATCAGCGCTTTTCGGAGCGTTGATAAAAGGGACTCCCCTATATTAGCGCTGAGCTTTACAGCGCTTTTTTAGCGATGTTAAAGCCCTTTTTTAGCGCTGATATAGGTCGTTTTTGTAGTAGTGCTATAACATGTTCAACACTTAAGAACAAAGGACAAAAACATGAAAACAAGCTTTTTGAAAAATATGTTCAAATCAAGTCTTTCCTTGAGAAAAATGTCACGAACCGAATCTGGTCGCCACCAAAACCAGCACCATACCCAGCCCGTGACATGACCCGAAGGGCGTTCCCTATCCCCACGGGCTGGCACAAGTGCCCAGGTATCATTTATTTAGGTTTGGAAACGATTTACCCAAATATGAAGGCATAAACCATTAAAAATAATCAATAAACTAAATCTGAAAAATTTATACCAAACGATGTTTAAACAAAAACAAGAACTGAATACATAGGTTTAGAGTCAATACAAAAGGTTCAAAGACACAATGGAACAGAAACAAAATAGACCCATGGACTCCACGTGACAAGGGGTCATCACCCCCAAGTCGTCTCCACTACTCCGCCCCAAGGATGAGGACTAACACCCTGAACCGCCATCACCCTTAGCCTTTCCTTTACCTGGGTCAAAAAAAAGGTCTACTTACACCCAAGGGGTGTAAGTAGGGTGTGAGCCTAAGCCCAATAGGATACCACCCTATCATTCCAAGGTGCATGCAATACAAGGTGAAAAAGCAAGCAGTTTTAATATGCAATTAAAAGCGGTGACAAATTCCACGAAATGAAACTTTAAATTGAAAACATTTTTCAAGATAAAACATTCAGAATGTTAACACATTTAAATAGGAATATTAGTTACTACATTATAATTCCAAATACACCCAAATACAAGGGAAAATACCACAAATCCACTGAGCAACAAAACCGGGAACACCCCAAGGCACTAGATAGTCTCAGGCCCCATGTACCTCGTACCTCAGTGTAATGTAACCATAGTAAAATCCTTTCTCGTGCACGAGCCACTAGTATGGAACATACCCATAACCTAGTGGTCCCCAATCATCATCCACATAGTTTAGTTAGAGTTGTCGTTATCAAAATTCTAAGTGAAACAGGGACAAAACCCATCCGGTCCACTAGCCGTACTAGTACAAATCTGCCCCACCTAGGTACTCGGGCTTCCCCCTTTGTGCTCAAACAATTTCAGGATTTAACACATATCCATTTTAATTTAAAACGCCAATACTGGTCACATACACCAAATACAGTATCTATCTCATTTTATACCACTTAAAACACACAACAAACTCTTTGAATTTGAATAAATCAATTTCTCAAAATCTCATGTAGTTTTGCACACAAAACCCCTTAAGAAACCCACTTGTACAAGATTTTCACAATTTCAAGTTACCAAAACAGTAAAGGCAGCCCAATAAATATCAATCAAAACAACAAATCAATTTTTGGGCATCCCCATGTTAAACAAGAAGTGTTATCTTTGTAAAACCTTCATTTTCACACAAAAGTGGAACCAAAACTTCACTTTCTTTACAAACACAATTAAAACCCATTTTTTTGCAGCAATTACCAAAGGGGATAAACATTATAAACAGTATTTTATGCCTTATTACAGATAAATAAAAACAACTAACTATTTATAGGGCATCCCCAAATAAACAAACAAAACACTTCTTTGGAAAACCCCCAATTTCACACCAAATTGGCATTTTAAATTCAATTACAATAGAAACATCATTAGAACCAATTTTTTCAGCAATAATAAAATTATATAAATCTGAAAATATGATAAATACAGCATGCTAATACACAAAGATTGCATCAACATTGGAATCACCTACCAAATCAAATGAAACCATTGAATCCTTTGTGCGAAAACACAAACGCACCACCGCCGCACCTCAAGAAGGGTAGATCAAACCTAAAAATAGAAAATTGGACTAAGAAAACCCAAGGTTAAACCTTAGGTTAGAACTCCTACCCAATGGTCATTTTTCACTTCAATAAAAAGGGTGGAAACCCTAAAAAAAATAGAATGAAACCCTAATCAATTTGAAAGGGGAAAAGAAATGGACAAACTTACTTGAGAAATCTAGAATAAATCTCCACAAAACAAAAGTATCTGAAATTTAAAATGGACAAAACTCAGGGGATGTTCTCACAAGAATTATTAGGTCATTTATGAATTGGAATGGAGGGAAAAGAGTATTAATTGAGAGATTTATGATTGAATGAACATACCTCATCAAATCTGCCCTATTTTAGAAACCCTAAGATGTTCATCCCTAAATCACGATCCTAAGAGCTCCAAAGAGGGTGGTAAAGAGGCTGGGGGAGCGGCTGGGTGTAAGGGCATCATATGAGGCTTGAAATCACTGAAAAATACTTAAAACTGAATATGTTATTAAATAAATAAAATTAATTTTTAAAACTGGATACGGGCTTCCGGGAAGGCCCAATCCCTTAAATAAAAACCCAACTAAACCATGGTTATGGATTTCCAAAGGCTCCATATTTTAATTGTAATGTTAATATATCAGGGGAGGACATTTAGGAGTTGTAATGAGTGAAAAATATTAAAAAATTAATAAGTTATAACAGAATAAAAATTTATTTTTAAATCTGGAATTGGGCTCACGGTTTGGCCCAATCCAGGAAAACTCACCTATTCTCTATAAAACTATTGGAAACCCCCAAAACAAAGCATTAATGGAAATTAAAATATATTTAAATTTAAAATAAGCTATGTATGTGACAAAAAATCTTATTAGTAAGAAAGAAGGAAATGAATCAACCACTACGGGAAAAACCGCTTTATTGCGACGGGGTATTTGCGACGGGAATAAAGCCCATCGCAACAACTCCGACGAAAAGCGTATTTGCGACGGAAATATATTCTCGTCGCAAATGTCCAGTTATTTGAGACGGAAATACAGGACCCATTGCAATAACTATGGCGCGGTTTGCGCGCCAAAACGTGGGAAGCCTATTTGTGACGGTTGCCTTCTAACCGTCGCAAGTACCCGGTGGAGGTAAATACTATTTGCGACGGGTAAATTGTCCCGTCGCAAAAAAATATTCACCAGGTGTTATTTGCGACAGGTCCCGTCACCAATACCGGAAGCGGTAAAGCCTATTTGCGACGGTCTCCTTCTACCCGTCGCAACTAACCAGCGATGGTAAATACTATTTGCGACGGGTAAATTGTCCCGTCGCAAAAAATTATTCTCCAAGTGTTATTGGCCACGGGCCCTGTCACCAATATCGGCAGCGGTAAATAGGAATTTGCGACGGGGATATCCGTCCGTCGCTAATGGTGTGTCGGCAGACAGCTATTTGCGACGGACCCGTCGCAAAAACCCTTTTAACTGCCGTCTGTATTTAATGTGGGCGAAGGTATTTGCGACGGAGCCCGTCGCAAATACCGGTGGTGGTAAATAGGAATTTGTGACGGGGATATCTGCTCGTCGCTAATGGTGTGTCGGTAGACAGCTATTTGCGACGGGCCCGTCGCAAAAACCCTTTTAAACGCCGCCCATAATTAATGCGAGCGAAGGTATTTGCGACGGTATACCGTCGCAAATACTTGTATTAGAGATGGGACCCCGTCGCTAATAAGTCTGTCACAAATAATCTAACCTATATATACACCCCATCCGTTTTTTCAATAACATTCAGATCTCTCTTCCTCTCTCTCTTTAACTTTCAGTTCTAATTAGAAATTTTTTTTTGTTTTAATTTTTTCTTCCGAGAAGAGGAGAGAAGGAGTTAGAAGGCGCGGATTACTTCAAAATATCGAATGTATTTTTATTTTTTTATTTTTTAAATTATTTTTAATTGTTAAATTATTTTTAATTGTTAATTTTATTTTTTATTGTTAATTTTAATTCTTTTAATAGAATGTTTAGTAGCTATATAGTTTAATTAGATTAAGTGGTTGTACCAAATAATCCTTGTCTGGATACGAACAAGTAGAGGCGGCTCTGACACAGATGTACCTAGGAGTGAAAACTCTAACAAGGTGTTTCGATCTTGACTCGGGGTATATAACATCCCGCCTTTTTATCACATAAACTTTCATTACATTTTACAAAACCGAGGATCTTTAAGGTTTAGTGTCTTGGAAACCAGGAACTTAAAACATGAAAACATAAAACATTCTTCTTAAAAACTTGAAAGGCTTCTCCTCATGTTCATCCTAGGTTCATTACTGCATCTCATAACCTGGGGACATACATTAAAAGAAAGGGTGAGCAGAAGGCCCAATAAGGGAAGCAAGAGAAACATTTAACATGTGAACTTGAGATACATCAACTATGTCATGAAAAAGAACTTTAAGGCATGAGAAAGAATCATGTGGAATATCATAATAAAAATAGCATTTTTCATAACTTTAAGATGTGGCTACATCATTTAACATAGACAATCATGAACATATCACCAAGGTCCATCCCCAAGGTGTCATTTGAAAATTAACAAGGTTATTCACCAAGATATCGTGAAAATTGTAATCTCTAGTGGTTACATCATTACTCAATGCATTGGAGCGCTATCAGGGCGCACCCTTAAATTTGTCTTTGTTATCATGTGAGCCACATATATCATCATCAAACATTTCATAAATAACCCATATAGCATAAAATAAATGGGTTTCATTTCATAATCATAACGTTTTAATAACTAATTTAAAGATATGATCTTTGTGTCACTTTAAAACCCACAGAAAATGAAGGTGGGTCTCATGTATGTAAATACCAGAATTTAAAATAGAACAACATGTTATATATGTGAATACCCCTATAGAATAGAGAGCTTTGAGTATTCACTTAATAACTTTAGAAAAAGAGAGAGACATTTTGAGACGGAAATTCTGCAGCATAACGGCTATGTTTCGGGGTTTTAGAAAACATTGAAAAGAGAGGGGACATGGGCCAAACAATCATAAATGACCCATAAAACATTAGAGGAACAAAATATGAAGGATATAAGAACATGGTAATGAAATTTGAAAGATATACCATATGAAATGAAGAACATGAAAGGAAGACAAAAATAAGATTTCTCTTATGAAAATTTGGCAGCCTAACGGCGTCACTTAAACTTCAACAAAATGAATTGAAGAGATCAAATAAGGTCTCTCATCATATGAACATATAAGATCAGTATGATAGATATAGATATTGTACCCCATCATAATAAAAAGAAACTTGAAATATTTGACATGAAAGTAGAACTTTGAAAAATTGAGAAAGGTGAACGAATCCCTTAAAAATTCAGCAGCCTAACGGCGCCACTTAAACTTCAATAAAAATGAATTGACAAGATCAAATAGGGTCTCTCGTCATATGAACATAAGAGTTCAGTATGATAGATATAGAGATCATACCCCAACATAATAAAATGTAACTTTAAAGACATGACATGAAAGTAGACCTTTGAAAAAGATAAGGGTGAAAGAATCCCTTAAAAATTCGGCAGCCTAACGGCGCCACTTAAACATTCTTAAAACAAATTGATGAGGGCAAGAGGGGGACTCTCGTCATAATAACATAAAAATTGCAGTAAGATGAATATATAAGAACATCCTCCAACATAAGAACATGGAGCATAAAAGAAATTACATAAAAGAGATTACTTGAAAAGAAAGAGAGAGGTTGGATCCCTTACCTTAAAACGTAACTCTTAAAACTCAAAGGTTTGGATCTTGAGAGGCTTGAGGGCACCTTGGGAGGACTCCTTGGGAGGTAATGAGACTAGAGCTTCGTTGGGGGAGAGTTGGGAGTGGAAACTAAAGGAGGAAAGTGTAACACCCCAAGCTTCCATGGTACGCTCCTCTTTGAATAATAGAGCAGCGTGTGTTGTACGCAACCTCGAGTTCTAACACACCACGACCAATAAAAGTAGCAGTTATGAATTGTAATAACCTCTTTTTTAAATTATATATATTTTACATTTCAAAATGGACTTCATTTTTGGATTTGTAATATCGAAATTAGCCAATGTTGAATTTTTGGTAGTTTTCTGAGAACTTCCAATTTTTTATGAATAGTGAAAAATACTTAAAAAAAACTTTTTTAATAAAAATAATTTATAGTGATAACTTATACTATTGAGTGGTTTTAAATTATAATTAGAATATATTTTTACTATTTTATCCAATGGTGGTCATTAGAATTAATTTAACATTGAAATTGGATATAAACAATTGTCAATCTTTTGATATATATTGTTTCTTAAAAACACGCTATTTGTTGGTACAATGGGAATTAATTATAAAATTAATTAATGCAACTTATATGTTTTGAATTTTTTAAAATAGACATCATTTTTGAATTTTGAATATCAATTATAGATTAGGGTGAAATTTTGGCATTATTCTGAAAAACTTCAATTTTTTATGAATAGTGAAACCACTAAGTGGTAGTTAAATAACTGATTTTTTTCATTTAAATGAAATATTACCACTTATGTGATTTGATTTTAAAAAATCCGACATACATGGTTGTCATTAGGAAGTAAAATGTGGTTCAATGGGATTAAAATAATTTTTTGGTGAATAGTAACTTTTAAGTTTAATTAATTACGATTAAAGGTAATTAGTGAAATTTAAGGTAAAAATGATATTATAAAAATATGAAATGACCTTTCCACTTGTCCTAGATCTGTTGGATGAGTCATGGCCGATCAAGAAAATACATGGGTCAACTTGGGGACCCCATGGATCCACTTTGGTAGTAAAATGACATTAAAAACTTTTCATTTAATGTTAAAATAAAAATGTCACAAACATAAGTTGTTTTACTAAAAAAATTTAAATAGGGTTATACAAGTAATATTTTTGACTATAAATATTCGTTATAAAGATAAAAATATGTCTTACATCATGATATTTTTTTTATAATTTTTATACATTAAATAAATTAAATTATTTATGACACCATGATGATGCAGCGATTACCTCATTAATTAACGATTTAAATAAAATGAAAAGATAATGTAAAATCCAAGGATTACACTTGTCAAAAACCTATTGGATTAGTATATTTATAACCCTTATCACCTTAGCCTAGAATTATATAAGTGTGGGACCTTTATAATCCGAAACTCATTATATAATAAAGTAACATTTCATTACTTTCCAAAAGTGCCCCTCCTCTCCACTTATAAAAGGGCCCCACCACTACCACCTTACTCACACTTTCAAAGCCTTTTGGCTCGTCCAACCTCTACCCAAATACTCTCCCAACTTCCCTCCCTTACTCCTAGAAGCCTCACTTTGGGCAGAATTCTTCCCAAGGAAGCCTTTGGCTCAAATCAAAAGAGTTACTCGATTTTAAGGTAATGTCTTCTCTAATGTTGTTTTGTTTTATTTTTCTTATCCAACCCCAAAACTCTTTTTATTCATTTCTTTTGTAACAACACCAGTATCATCAATATACTAGGATGTTTTTATAAGAATTATTCGAGCTACAATTACACACACTTACATCTAATGGTTAAAGAACATACTGTTTCTGTGGATGACGAATTTCTGCCTCACGAAACGATGATTGTTCAATATTCTTTTAACACCACTAATGGTGGCCATTTTGATGACACTATTTTCATATATGATATATATATTATGTTTATGTTTTCCTTATGATTCTGTATTTCTCATTTGTGGCATACTTTATGATTTCCATTATGGGTAAACGCGATAATTTCATTTTAGGAAGTGCGGACTACCACCCCCTCAAAGTGATTTGAATCGTTAATTCCATATGTGGGATGTATAAAGGATGGAGTAAATGATATTATATATGATATTATACTGGAATTATAATATACATTTATATCATTCTGATTTCATTAAATAAGAAATAGAAATGAAAGTAACGTTCATGCGTACGTACGGCTTACCGTCTCCATGAACGGTGCATTGCATTTCTTACCTCTAAACGTTATGGAATATTATAAATGCATGTATATACTGGATATATATGAGATATATGATATCTATATCATGAATATAATGGATATTTCACCACATGAACAACTTGTAATTATAAGAAGTTTATTTTAGACTCAAGTACCAACGATCGACAAAACGACCGTTATTAACTTAAATAATTACATAATGTTCATAACATGGTAATAAGTGATATAAAAAGAATAAAAAACTTGAAAAAGGTTTTTAAGAAATTATAAATTAACTCTAGTTTATTATTCAGGAGGTTAAAGAACGGTCGAGTCAATACAGGACGCAAGGTAAGGGAACTTCTTAACCCAATTTATATTCTTTGGGTTAATCTTCTACTTTCAAATTATTTCATGATATTATTATGTCCTATATTGTATTTGTACTTTATTTATGTGTACTTATAGTGAATACACATAATAGATCTACTTTATAAAAAAAATGATCTTTGTAAGGGTCTTCATCTCAATCTCCTTTCATTGAGGCATATTTTGTTTTATACACAACTTTCTTTTATACGGTGTATAAACCCCTTTGACTTTGACTTTTAATCAAAAAGGAATTTTTTTACAAAGCGTTTTACTAAACGACAAAAGGAATGTTTTTGTCTTACGTATGCGGCGAAAATGACTTCTCCGCCACCGTGACCATTATTTCGGTTTCGGCTTCCTCTACAAGCCATAACTTTTTTTAAAATGAAAAGTAAATACAAAGTTTTAATTTTATTTTGGTATTAACAATGGTTTTGATAATGTTTTTATTATATCAATGTGTTGTATTGATATCTTGTGATTGAAATGTGGAAATGTTATGTTTCCTTTATGCATGTTTTATGTGATATGATTATGTTATGGTTTATGATATGTTTAAACCTGTTCATATGAGGAATGTATTGGACTTAATAAGTGACGGGTGGAGCCCGCTATAGGTCCTCGATGCAGCGTGTGTTGTACGCAACCTCGAGTTCTAACACACCGCGACCAATAAAAGTAGCAGTTATGAATAGTAATAACCACCTTTTGAAATTATATATATTTTACATTTCAAAATGGACTTCATTTTTGGATTCGTAATATCGAAATTAGCCTATGTTGAATTTTTGGTATTTTTCTGAGAACTTCCAATTTTTTATGAATAGTGAAAAATACTTAAAAAAACTTTTTTAATCAAAATAATTTATAGTTATAACTTATACTATTGAGTGGTTTTAAAGTATAATTAGAATTTGTTTTTACTATTTTATCCAATGGTGGTCATTAGAATTAATTTAACATTGAAATTGGACATAAACAATTGTCAATCTTTTGATATATATTATTTCTTAAAAACACGCTATTTGTTGGTACAGCGGGAATTAATAATAAAATTAATTAATGCAACTTATATGTTTGGAATTTTTTAAAATAGACATAATTTTTGAACTTTGAATATCAATTATATATTAGGGTGAAATTTTGGCATTATTCTGAAAAACTTCAATTTTTGATGAATAGTGAAACCACAAGTGGTAGTTAAATAACTGCTTTTTTTCATTTAAATGGAATATTACCACTTATGTGATTTTATTTTCAAAAATCCGACATACATGGTTGTCATTAGGAAGTAAAATGTGGTTCAATGGGATTAAAATAATTTTTTGGTGAGTAGTAAATTTTAAGTTTAATTAATCGCGATTAAAGGTAATTAGTGAAATTTAAGGTAAAAATGATATTATAAAAATATGAAATGACATTTACACTTGTCCTAGATCTATTTTATGAGTCATGGCCGACCAAGAAAATCCATGGGTCAACTTGGGGACCCCATGGAGCCACTTTGGTAGGAAAATGACATTAAAAACTTTTTATTTAATGTTAAAATAAAAATGTCACAAACATAAGTTGTTTTACTAAAACAATTTTTAAATGGGGTTATACAAGTAATATTTTTGACTATAAATATTAATTAGAAAGCTAAAAATATTTCCTACATCATGATAGTTTTTTTATACTTTTTAGACATTAAATAAATTAAATTATTTATGACACCATGATGATGCAGCGATTACCTCATTAATTAACGATTTAAATAAAATGAAAAGATAATGTAAAATCCAAGGATTACACTTGTCAAAAACCTATTGGATGAGTATATTTCGAACCATTATCACCTTATACTCGAATTATATAAGTGTGGGACCTTTAAAATCCTAAACTCATTATATAATAAAGTAACATTTCATTACTTTCCAAAAGTGCCCCTCCTCTCCACTTATAAAAGACCCCCACCACTACCACCTTACTCACACTTTCAAAGCCTTTTGGCTCGTCCAAACTCTTCCCAAATACTCTCCCAACTTCCCTCACTTACTCCTAGAAGCCTCACTTTGGGCATAATTCTTCCCAAGGAAGCCTTTGGCTCAAATTAAAAGAGTTACCCAATTTTAAGGTAATGTCTTCTCTAATGTTGTTTTGTTTTATTTTGCTTCTCCAACCCCCAAAACTCTTTTTATTCATTTCTTTTTTAACAACACCAGTATCCTAAATATACTAGGATATTGTTATAAGAATTATTCGAGCTACACTTACACACACTTACATCTAATGGTTAAAGAACATACTGTTTCTGTGGATGGAGAATTTCTGCCTCACGAAACGATGATTGTTCAATATTCTTTTAACACCAATAATAGTGGCCATTTTGATGACACTATTTTCATATATGATATATATATTATGTTTATGTTTTCCTTATAATTCTGTATTTCTCATTTTTGGCATACTTTATGATTTCCATTATGGGTAAACGCGATAATTTCATTTTAGGAAGTGCGGACTACCGCCCCCTCAAAGTGATTTGAATCGTTAATGTCATATGTTGGATGTATAAAGGATGGAGTAAATGATATTATATATGATATTATACTGGAATTATAATATACCTTTATATCATTATGATTTCATTAAATACAAAATAGAAATGAAAGTAACGTTCATGCGTACGTACGACTTACCGTCTCCATGAACGGTGCATTTCATTTCTTACCTCTAAACGTTATGGAATATTATAAATGCATGTATATACTGGATATATATGAGATATATGATAATTATATCATGAATATAATGTATATTTCACCACATGAACAACTTGTAATTATAAGAAGTTTATTTTATACTTAAGTACCAATGATCGACAAAACGACCGTTATTAACTTAAATAATTACATAATGTTCATAACATGGTAATAAGTGATATAAAAGGAATAAAAAACTTGAAAAAGGTTCTTAAGCAATTATAAATTAACTCTAGTTTATTATTCAGGAGGTTAAAGAATGGTCGAGTCAAGACAGGATGCAAGGTAAGGGAACTTCTTAACCCAATTTCTATTCTTTGGGTTAATCTTCTACTTTCAAATTATGTCATGATATTATTATGTACTATATTGTATTTGTACTTTATTTATGTGTACTTATAGTGAATACACATAATAGATCTACTTTATAAAAAAAATGATCTTTGTAAGGGTCTTCGTCTCAATCTCCTTTCATTGAGGCATATTTTGTTTTATACACAACTTTCTTTTATACGGTGTATAAACCCCTTTGAATTTGACTTTTATTCAAAAAGGAATTTTTTTTACAAAGCATTTTACTAAATGACAAAAGGAATGTTTTTGTCTTACGTATGCGGCGACAACGACTTCTCCGCCGCCGTGACCATTATTTCTATTTCGGCTTCCTCTACAAGCCATAACGTTTTTTTAAATGAAAAGTAAATACAAAGTTTTAATTTTATTTTGGTATTGAAAATGGTTTTGATAATGTTTTTATTATATCAATGTGTTGTATTGATATCTTGTGATTGAAATGTGGAAATGTTATGTTTCCTTTATGCATTTTTTATGTGATATGATTATGTTATGGTTTATGATATGTTTAAACCTGTTCATATGAGGAATGCATTGGACTTAATAAGTGACGGGTGGAGCCCGCTATAGCTCCTCGATGCATCGGTAGGTCTCATGAGACAAACTATTGTCTTGGCATGAGGCCTTGAAAAAATATTATTTGTGGTCTTGGCACGAGGCCTTGACAAAATCTTATTTGTGGTCTTGGCACAAGGCCTTGGCTACGTGGTTATGATAGTCTGGCATTATGCATTCCATCATTATGAAAGTGGTTATTGATATTTCATGTGATTATTCGACTATTAGAATATCCATGTGAGTAATTAAATGGAATTATTTCATTTTACTTTTGCCATATTATGCTAAAGTTCTATTTTAAAAGGCTTTTGTTTTAGTTATACATTGCCTTAAATGTTAATGTTTATTTATGAAAGCTTCCGCAATATTGTTATCCTTACTGAGCATCTGAGCTCAACCCTTTAAATGTTTTAATTTTTCCAGGATGTGAAGAAGTATATTATGAATGACCTGCAGGGATAATATAAGGGGATATGAAGAGAAGATGTTGTAGTTTTGTTTTACTTTATGATGTAATGTAAGACTTATGAATGTATCTAGTGTTTCCAAGGCTACTAAACTAATCGGTCTTTCGAGACTTGATCTTTTGTGATCATGACAATGTTACGAAGTAATGCACCAACTCTGGGTAACTGGGGTCGAGGCGTTACAGAAAGGGTGGGTATTTATAGGTAAAGTGAGGGGACAAGGCATTAATGGCCAAGGGACACCTCATAAGTGGGTTTCTCAAAACCATGTGCTCTGCCATGATATTTCCCATGAAGTTAGGCCACATGGGGCCCCCAATAAAATAATTCATCACCTTTGGTCTTCCAACCCATAAAATATCTCATGACATCATCATGACACAGTTATGATGTCATTAAACATACCGAAACCCTAAAACTGTATTTTTACTATTCACTGAAAATTCAACTTTCTCAGAAAAATCCCAAAATTTCACCTTAACCAAATATCAATGCTCTGATTTCAAAAATGAACTCCATTTTATAAAAATAATTTTCTAAATATTTTTAATTTATTTTTTTAAATAAATACACTATTCACTGAAAATTCATTTTTTTCAGAAAAATCCCTAAAAATTACCATAACATAATATCGATGCTCTGAGTTCAAAAATGAAATCCATTTTATAAAAATAATTTTCTAAATAATTTTAATTTAATTTTTAATTAAAAAAACACTATTCACCCAAAAAAACTAATACTTGAATAATAATTTATGAAACCGTTATTTAACCATTTTATTGAATCGCATTACTTAATCAAGGTGCCCAGATTATATTAATTCTTTATTTAAGTGAGATTACTAATCCATTTGGTCACATTACTAATCCATTTGGTCACATTACTAATCCTAAGCATAAAATCACTATTCATAATTTACTATTCATCAAAAATCAAGTTGATCTTATTAGAATCTAAATTTCGTACTGAACATAATTGTAGAAGACAATTTTTTGAGAATCATTACACATTTTTAATTATTTAAGGTTTATATAAACATTTTTAAAATATCCTTTCTCTAAAATTCATCAAAAATATGCATACTATATTTATCCGGACATTTGAAAATTCATAAACTTCATCATAAGAAGAAATCAAAATTTTTATTTGAAACAAAGGATTTCACAGGGCAGGTACGGTCTCCTTACATAGACCCTTATCACACCAGCATAGGACCTAAGTGTAAGGTGTGCTAAGGTGAGAGAATCCGAGGGAGACTCAGCCAACATCGCACGAGTAGTAATTTATATCAGTTTGAACTTCTCGCGAAGGCGATTCCGTTCTAGCTTCACACAATGAAGTTCGGCTTGGGTTTGGTCCAGAGAAAATCCCAGTGGTGCTGCCTCCTTCCCAAGTTCTGTTAGATGGGCTTCGATCGGTCCAAGACTACTGGGTGAGGCCATCAAATCTTCTTTCTATAATAATTAACCAAGATTACTTGTATTTAGAGACAATAATCAAAACATTTAGTTTCCAGTGGTCATATTGACCAATGGTCATATAACAGTCAAAACCCAACGGTCTCATTTTAATTATACTCATGTTATCAAATGAAACATTTTTTTTGAGTATAAAAATAAAATAAAATAACACATAAAATTAGGAAACAAGATTTATTCAAAATTTCGGGTCGTTACAATCTTCCCCCCTTAAGAAATTGCGTCTTCGCAATTTTTAAAATTGGGTTTTTAAATTTCATTTAAAGTCCCACATCATAAAAGGAGTCAGTAAAACCATTACATTAAAAGAAATAAAGGGAAGTACAATGGTCACCCGAGTTAACCCACACTAGGATTCCATGTAGGAAAACATGGACATGGAGGAGAAAACAAAGCGTCAAGTTTAGAGGGAGAGTGATAGAAAACATGATCAGGATAAAGTTAACAATAAGAAAATCACAAACATATGATATGTGTAAACGGTCTTTGATTACCCAGTAGGAAACTTAAACCAACAACTTTTTTGTTTTACGTTCCCTTTAATAATTTTGAGGAATTCATTTACTACATAGAATAAAAATATAATGAAATATACCTACCTTCAAGTAGAGTTTCATCCTTTAATAAGTTTCTACCAAAACTAATCTTTTCTCCAAATGATGAGAATTCAAAACTACCTGGTCTCATCAAAGCACAATAATCATCTTATAAAGAATCATATAATCCACCAAATATTAACTATCTATTTCTTCTATCTTTAAACATTATCCCAAAAACAGAAAGGTTAAGGTAAAACAACTCTTCAAAAAGAAAGAATCCCATAAGAATGGAAACTACTTTTAAATCTTCAAAGTTCCATGGTACTACCCAAAGTTCATCATAGACCATTCCATAAATAACGGTCCTTAAAATTCCTCAAAATAAACCAAACTAAGATTGAAACCCAAATACAAGAAGGACTTGATAACATAGTCTTCCAAAATAAACTTCATCGTTCATCTCCAAACAACATCAACCACTCCTAACATCTTATAAAAAAAGTAGCTAACCTAAGCATATTTTCCCCAAGATAGGTTAATCATTTCCATAAGTAACCTAAATTACTATAAGTCCACCTTAAATTCATCGATTCTTCAAAATATAAGTCAACCTTACTCCTCAATGAAAATGCCGTAGTAATATATTTACCTCAATCATATAGGGTCCCCAAAATAGTGAGCGTCTTTCAAAATAATAATCATCTTTTAATCCCCTAATCATCTCTATCATATTAATATGGCAATCGTCACATTTCCTATCACATTGGTTTTTGGGACATGTTCTTCCATTTCCTGGCATTAACTAAGAAAAGAAAGTACAATTAGGGGCTTAAATACTTAGCCAATAATCATGAAAAAGAACATAAAGAATAGAAGGATAACTTGTAAAAGAAAAGTATACCCTAACTTGTGATCCCCTAGGTTCCAAACTAGGTTATCCATGATCATATATTCTTATGTGAATATTTATTTTATTTTATCTTTGTTCCTTTAATAATGGTTCATACTAAGCTTATGAATTTACCAAAGCATATCCCCCGAGAGTGTCGTAACCAAGAGTGCAGCAAGGCCCGTTGTCGTGTACCAGTTCCCGTTCGAGTCTAGCTCAAAGTGATGTTTTCGGGTTTTACCCCTATATACATCTGTGCCATATCCACCTCTACCTGCTCGTATCTATACAGGGATGTATTTGCTTGGCAACCCCTTACTCAATACTCACCAAAATATCTGGAAGATTTCCTATATTTAAACTTTTCTATAGGGTTCTTCCTAAAGTTTTCATATCCTAATTTCCACAAATAATTAAACCATCCTTTGATACCAACTATAGCATCCCGCCTTTTTATCACATAAACTTTCATTACATTTTACAAAACCGAGGATCTTTAAGGTTTAGTGTCTTGGAAACCAGGAACTTAAAACATGAAAACATAAAACATTCTTCTTAAACACTTGAAAGGATTCTCCTCATGTTCATCATAGGTTCATTACTGCATCTCATAACCTGGGGACATACATCAAAAGAAAGGGTGAGCAGAAGGCCCAATAAGGGAAGCAAGAGAAACATTTAACATGTGAACTTGAGATACATCAACTATGTCGTGAAAAAGAACTTTAAGGCATGAGAAAGAATCATGTGGCATATCATAATAAAAATAACATTTTTCATAACTTTAAGATGTGGCTACATCATTTAACATAGACAATCATGAACATATCACCAAGGTCCATCCCCAAGGTGTCATTTGAAAATTACCAAGGTTATTCACCAAGATATCATGAAAATTGTAATCTCTAGTGGTTACATCATTACCCAATGCATTGGAGCGCTATCAAGGTGCACCCTTAAATTTGAATTTGTTATCATGTGAGCCACATATATCATCATCAAAAATTTCATAAATAACCCATATATCATAAAATAAATGGGTTTCATTTCATAATCATAACATTTTAAAAACTGCTTTAAAGATATGATCTTTGTGTCACTTTAAAACCCACAGAAAAGGAAGGTGGGTCTCATGTATGTAAATCCCAGAATTTAAAATAGAACAAAATGGTATATATGTTAATACCCCTATATAAGAGATAGATTTGATTATTCACTTAATAACTTTAGAAAAAGAGAGATACATTTTGAGACGGAAATTCTGCAGCATAACAGCTATGTTTCGGGGTTTTAGAAAACATTGAAAAGAGAGGGGACATGGGTCAAACAATCATAAATGACCCATAAAACATTAGAGGGACATAATATGAAGGATATAAGAACATGGTAATGAAATTTGAAAGATATACCATATGAAATGAAGAACATGAAAGGAAGACAAAAATAAGATTTCTCTTATGAAAATTTGGCAGCCTAACGGCGTCACTTAAACTTCAACAAAATGAATTGAAGAGATCAAATAGGTTCTCTGATCATATGAACATATAAGATCAGTATGATAGATATAGATATCATACCCCATCATAATAAAAATAAACTTGAAATATTTGACATGAAAGTAGAACTTTGAAAAATTGAGAAAGGTGAACGAATCCCTTAAAAATTCGGCAGCCTAACGACGCCACTTAAACTTCAATAAAAATGAATTGACAAGATCAAATAGGGTCTCTCATCATATGAACATAAGAGTTAAATATGATAGATATAGAGATCATACCCCATAATAATAAAATGTAACTTGAAAGACATGACATGAAAGTAGACCTTTGAAAAAGAGAAGGGTGAAAGAATCCCTTAAAAATTCGGCAACCTAACGGCGCCACTTAAACATTCTTAAAACGAATTGATGAGAGAAAGAGGGGGACTCTCATAATAAGAACATAAAAAGGGAAGTAATATGAATATAGAAGAACATCCTACAACATAAGAACATGGATCATAAAATAAATTACATAAAAGAGATTACTTGAAAAGAAAGAGAGAGGTCAGATCCCTTACCTTAAAACGTAACTCTTAAAACACAAAGGTTTGGACCTTGAGAGGCTTGAGGGCATCTTGGGAGGACTGCTTGGGAGGTAATGATACTAGAGCTTCGTTGGGGGAGAGTTGGGAGTGGAAACTAAAGGAGGAAAGTGTGGGTATTTATAGGGAAAGTGAGGGGACATGGCATTAATGGCCAAGGGACACCTCATAAGTGGGTTTCTCAAAACCATGTGCTCTCCCATGATATTTCCCATGAAGTTAGGCCACATGGGGCCCCCAATACAATAATTCATCACCTTTGGTCGGCCAACCCATAAAATATCTCATGACATCATCATGACACAGTTATGATGTCATTAAACATACCGAAACCCTAAAACTGTATTTTTACTATTCACTGAAAATTCAACTTTCTCAGAAAAATCCCAAAATTTCACCTTAACCAAAAATCAATTCTCTGATTTCAAAAATTAACTCCATTTTATAAAAATAATTTTCTAAATATTTTTAATTTTTTTTAAATAAATACACTATTCACCAAAAATTCATTTTTTTCAGAAAAATCCCTAAAAATTACCATAACATAATATCAATGCTCTGAGTTCAAAAATGAAATCCATTTTATAAAAATAATTTTATAAATAATTTTAATTTAATTTTTAATGATAAAAAACACTATTCACCCGAAAAAACTAATACTTGAATAATAATTTATGAAACCGTTATTTAACCATTTTATTGAATCACATTACTTAATCAAGGTGCCTAGATTATATTAATGCTTTATTTAATTGAGATTACTAATCCATTTGGTCACATTACTAATCCTAAGCATAAAATCACTATTCATAATTTACTATTCATCAAAAATCAAGTTGATCTTATTAGACTCTAAATTTTGTACTGAACATAATTGTAGAAGACAATTTTTTGAGAATCATGACACGTTTTTAATTATTTAAGGTTTATATAAACATTTTTAAAATATCCTTTCTCTAAAATTCATCAAAAATATGCATACTATATTTATCCGGACATTTGAAAATTCATAAACTTCATCATAAGAAGAAATCAAAAATTTTATTTGAAACAAAGGATTTCACAGGGCAGGTACGGTCTACTTACATAGCCCCTTATCACACCAGTATAGGACCTAAGTGTAAGGTGTGCTAAGGTGAGAGAATCCGAGGGAGGCTCAGCCAACATCGCACGAGTAGTAATTTCTATCAGTTTGAACTTCTCGTGAAGGCGATTCCGTTCTAGCTTCACACGATGAAGTTCGGCTTGGGTTTGGTCCAGAGCAAAGCCCACTGGTGCTACCTCCTTCCCAAGTTCTGTTAGATGGGCTTCGATCGGTCCAAGACTACTGGGTGAGGCCATCGAATCTTCTTTCTATAATAATTAACCAAGATTTCTTGTATTTAGAGACAATAATCAAAACGTTTAGTTTCCAGTGGTCATATTGACCAATGGTCATATAGCAGTCAAAACCCAACGGTCTCATTTTAATTATACTCATGTTATGAAATGAAACATTTTTGTTGAGTATAAAAATAAAATAAAATAACACATAAAATTAGGAAATAAGATTTATTCAAAATTTCGGGTCGTTACAGGGTAACCTGGTACACGACAACGGGCCTTGCTGCACTCTTGGTTCGACACTCCCGGAGGATATTTTGGTAATAATTAGAAATAAATATATAATTATCAAATAATTAAGAAGTAATTAGATTTAATTAAAAATAATTATCAAATAATTAAGAAATAATTAGATTTAATTGATTAGAAATAATTAGGAAACAATTAGATTTAATTAGAAAATAATTTAATTAGATTTAATTAAAATAATTATCAAATAATTAGGAAATAATTATATTTAATTGATTAGAAATAATTAGGAAACAATTAGATTTAATTAGGAAACAATTAGATTTAATTAGTAAACAATTAGATTTAATTAGGAAACAATTAGATAGGAAACAATTACAATAATTAGGAAACAATTACAATAATTAGGAAATAATTACAATAATTAGGAAACAATTACAATAATTAGGAAACAATTATATTTAATTAGGAAACAATTAGATTTAATTAGGAAACAATTATAATAATTAGGAAACAATTATAATAATTAGGAAACAATTATAATAATTAGGAAACAATTATAATAATTAGGAAATAATTAAAAATAATTAGGAAACAATTAAAAAGAATTAGGAAACAGTTAAAAATAATTAGGAAACAATTAGGAAAGAATTACAAAATAATTAGGAAAGAATTAAAAACAATTAGGAAAGAATTAAAAACAATTAGGAAATAATTAAAAACAATTAGGAAAGAATTAAAAACAATTAGGAAAGAATTAAAAACAATTAGGAAAGAATTAAAAACAATTAAGAAAGAATTAAAAACAATTAGGAAAGAATTAAAAACAATTATAAAAGAATTAAAAAGAATTAGAAAAGAATTAAAAACAATTAGGAAAGAACTAAAAACAATTAGGAAAGAATTAAAAATAATTAGGAAAGAATTAAAAACAATTAGGAAAGAATTAAAAACAATTAGGAAAGAATTAAAAACAATTAGGAAAATTAGCAAGCGTGATTGACCGCTCATCTACACCTCAATTTTATTTTCATTTGTGTGTTGAGGCTTGACAGGAAACTTCTGCCTCCATATGTAATATTTTCTTTTACTATCAAAATTATCAACCTCCTCACCAATATAGAGGTGAGGAGGTTTATAATTTTGAGAGTAAAACCAAATATTACATGTGGAGGGAGAAGTTTCCTGTCAACCTCAACACACAAATGAAAAGAAAATTGAGCTAGATGAGCGGTCAATTACGTTTGTTTTTTCTATTCAATGATTGATTAACCACCCGACCTATATGCATATCTTCGCATTTCTAATTAGTAACATAATTAGTAATATAATTAGTAGCATAAATAGTAACATAATATAAAATATTATATTACTCTAATATTAATAATTAAATAATACTAATAATATAGTTATTTTATTATTATATTTTTAATATTTATAAAAAAAATATTAATATTATTAAAATTATAAAAAAATTATAAAATATTACAATTATCAATATTTTCAACAAGTTTTGTTTTATTCTTAACATGTTCAAATCATAAAGGGTCGCCAATTTTCAGGTCATGCCCAATAAAAAGTTTGCGTCAACCGTGTCCAATGTAAAATCTATAATTGTTCTTGCTTGGTTGATCACCTCGCAAGTAGCATTGCAATAGGACAACCCAAGTTATGTCTTTCTCATCTATAAGAATCATATCACATGACTCTTTACATAGACCATTCTTTCTTGAAAAAGTAAGGGAAAGATACTGAAGTTCTCTTAATTTTTCAAGGAAAAATGATCTATGTAAAGAGTCATGTGAAATGTTTCTTAAAGACGAGAACAACATTAATTGTGTCATCCTATTTCAACACTACTTGCGAGGTGATCAACCATGTAAAGACAATTATAGAGTTTAAATTGGACATGGTTGATTCAAACTTTTTATTGGGCATGACCTGAAAATTAACGACTCTTTAAGATTTGAACATGTTAAGAATAAATCAAAATCTGTTAGAAATATTGAGATTTGTAATAATTAGTAATAATTAATAATAATTAATCAAAAATCAAATAAATTCAAGTACATGGTTATAAATTGGCAGAATTTCCAGCGGATTGGCGGCTACCTTTTGTTCAACATCTCATATCTTTGCTACTTTCTCCCACTAAAATCAGTATGAAAAATGTGCTCGAACGTATGTCAGAGCAAGTTTTTCATACTGATTTCAGTCAGGAGAAAGTTAAAAAGAGATGAGTCGTCAGGCAAAAGAGCTGCCGCCAATTCACTGGAAACAAATCAGAATAATTAGTAATATAATCTCCACAACGATGATTACAAAATTTTATTTCATTATTCAAGCATATTTCATTTTGCCAAGTATTGCTAAGTATTGCTAAATTAATAATAATTAGTGGGGTTGATTACAAACTAACTGTGTCGCCTATAATTATTGGTAATTACTAAGAAATAACTGTAATTATGTATCTTCTCTTTTTAGGATATTGTTTTTTTTATATCAAATTATTTAACAATAGTAATGGTTTTAAAAATTTTATAAACATATATATGAATATCGAATAAGGAAATGAACATCAATAATTATTAGATGATCGTGCTTGGATAAATCAGCGCATAAATCCAAACGGTTCTAGTTTAAATCCTGTATATGTTGATTGTGTTAACGCTTTCTTATCATTTGCATCATCAAACCCAGAATTTGTTTCAGAAGGGACAATTAAGTGTCCTTGTAAAAGATGTGCTCTGAGAACGTTTGAGACATTTTACATCGTTGGGAAACATCTCTTGCGTTATGGTTTTCAATAAGATTATATTTTTTGGTATCAACATGGTGAACGCAGTTCCAGAGAAGATACTAATAATTTGATTCCGGATCCATCATGGTTTCAGAATTTAGTACATGATGTTGCAGGGTCATCCATTCAACAAACTGAAATCAAGGATGATGTTGATTTACCTCCCGAGTTGGCACCATCTGAATTTGCTGAGTTGTTCAGGTCTGCTGAGGATGCATTATATCCTGGTTGCAAGATAAGAAAATTAGAAGCAGTTGTAAAATTTATGGCTATTAAATCAGATAATGAAATGTCAAATAACTGTTTTGATCAGATATTTTCTTTGGTTAAAGCACTTTTACCTAAAGGAAATGTGATGTCTTCTAATTATTATGAGAGAAAAATTTAGAGGTCTGGTTCAGTTTCTATGGATGTACCCATTTGAGAGATGTATACAGAAATTGAAGAAAAAATTCCGTAACAAAGCATCAGTTGAAGGCTCAATTGCTGAATCTTATTTGCAAGAGGAAATTGCTTTATTATGCTCTCATTATTTTGAATATTAATATCCCTCAAAATTTAACCGCATGGGCCGAAACGAGGGGAATGTTGATGATGATATGAAAAATCAATTATCAGTTTTCAATCAGCCCGAACTTGGCTTTGGTGGAGTTCATGATAGATGGATTTCAGATGATGAACATCATAAAGATCATACATATGTTCTACTCAACTGTGAAGAAATGTCACCAATTATACAGTGAGTGCTCATATCCCTTATTCTATAGATTCTGTTACAGTAAATTAATCATATTGTATTTGTAGGTTATATGATGATCATATCAAGAAACGATTTCCACAAATTACAGCAGCTGGCTTAGAAGAACGTCGGCAAAAAAAATTTGCCTACTGGTTTCAAAAACTGGTAACATACATTCTTTTTGGTTTTACATATAAAATCAATTTATTACTTGTAATAGTGATAAATGTTTTACAAATTTTCAGGTATCTGTACATGCTGATAAGATTGATAGTCGATTGCGTATATTGAGTAGCCCACCATCCAAAATGGTTAAATCTTATAATGCATATGTGGTGAATGGTTATCGCTTTCATACACGTACATATGGGGAATCAAAGAAAAAAATGAATAGTGGTGTTTGTTTGAAGGGATCAAATCATAGAGATATTGAAGTTGACTTTTACGGCATGCTTGAATAAATTATTGAACTGTGTTATTTGGGACAGAATTATGTAACAATGTTTAAATGTCGATGGCTGGATACTGAGAGAGGCTTGCGTATTCATCTGACTCATGGAATTGTTGATATTAAACATAAAAGTATTCTTGCAGTAAATAAACCATTTTTATTAGCTCATCAGACACATAAAATTTATTATGTAAAATACTGTGCTACTGAAAATGAGTTGGATGATTGGTGGAGTATAATAAAAGTTAAATCTCGAGAAAATTAGTTTACTCAAACTGAATGTGGTTCCACTGAAGTGCAAGGAAATGAAATTTTTCAAGACACTCCTCAAAACACATCTCTCACAAAGAGACATGAATATCGAGGATGACACCCCACAGTTAAGGGTCGATAGTGACGATGTTGTCAATGATGTTACAACTGAATTTGAAATGACAAGAGATGATGAAAGTGAAACTAATAAGGAAATTGATAACGTTGATGAGGAAGATGAATACATTGATATTTACAACTATGAAGATGATGATGAAGATGAACATTGACACAGTAAAATGCTGGTTAGAATCATAACAAATATATATCTATACATAATAGTTATTTTCAACTATTTACTAATAACAATCATTTCATGTTTCAGATGAACTCAGAAACATTTCGTTAGTTTCTGGAGGCTGATCTACCTATGGATGATGAGGTTCTTGAGTCATCTGACCCTCATGCTATTGGAACTACAGGGAGCACTCGGATGGGGTGTGGTCTTGCCAGACTGATGATTCCAGATCCTATCCCGGAGCGACGTCCACCTCTTGGATTCGATGCGCACATGCGGTGGTATGGTTACCTATGTATTTTAGTTATCTTTCATTATAATTTATTAATATTCTAATTGTTTGATTATTTGTTCTTTTTCCACATTTTTACGCATATAGCTATTGGAAAGGGGAGCGCTATCTTGCGTAATTATTTTTCTTAGCCCTGGCTCACATGGGATCAGATTCCCGCTGATGTGCAGGCTGCCATGTTCGATCATTGGCTGGTACGTAATTAAATATTATTTATTTTGAAATTTAATTCATTAATAAATTTATATTAGGTTTTATGGTATCCCATCGACGATAGAATGCATGCCACTATCCACGCGGCATGGGTGGTGTCTATGCGTGACCGTTTCCATCCGTTTTTTCATAATTTGAGAAAGACGGCTGTGAAGAAAGCCGGAGTGACAGAATTTGATGAGTCCTGTAGAGACCACCGACCAGAGTACATTTCATCTCACGTTTGGGATGGATTATGTACACACTGGTTGGGTGATGGGTTTCAGAGGAGATCTGCATTGAGTCGATAGAATTGGGGGAGACAAGAGGTGACGCATCGAGCCGGTAGTCGTACATTCAGTGCACATAGAGAGCGTCTAGTAAGTACTTTTTTTTAATATTTTATACAACTTTAAATATAAAAAATTTATTTTATATTCATATAGGAAGCCGAGCATCCCGGTATTACGACGTACGGCGTTTATCGGAGGATGTACACTGACCCGGCTACTGGAGAGATTAGAGGTGACCGCTAGTGTCAGATTGTGGTCAGTATTATTTTCTTTCCAGTTTTCAAATTAAATGCATATAATATTTTCATTATTTTAATTTCTAATTGAAAATTAAGGAGTTATATGAGGTCGTGACCTCTCAGACACAGGCTGAGAGTCAAGACGAGACGGGTGATCAGACTAGTTCCAACTATTTTGATGAGACGACATGGATGCAGGCGAACCAATATGGCTTCGAAAAGGGCCGAGTAGTTGGTATCAGCTCTCATTTGACTCCTGCAGCTTATTATGGTACTACTACGATGTCGGCGTCCAGCTCGAGAGGAGCTCGTGGAGAGACATCATCTTCTGCCTCACAGTATCAGGAGCAGCTGCGTGCTCAGAGTCAGCTTATAGAGGATTTGCGTCAAGGGCAGGAGCAGATGCGTCAGCAGCACGATGAGGAGATGCATCGATGGCAGGAGCAGATGCGTCAGTAGCAGGATGAGGAGAGACGTTGATATGAGGAGCAGCATCAGGAGAAGATGGAGTATATGCGTCATCTGACTCATAGTTTAGGGATAGAGTTTCCTCCACCACCTCCTCTAGGTCCTCCAGATTATCCACCCCCTCAGTGATTTTTTAGATGTAATAAACATTTGAGTTTGTAGTTTATTGTCATATTAACTATTTACAATTCCTCTTTCATATTGGTACGAATATTGCATGATTTAATTTGTTTTATTTTTTTTAATATTTTATTACTTATTAGTATTATTTTTAAGGTCTGCTTATTTTAGTAATATTACTTTTAATATTTTATATTTATTGTTAATATTAAGAAGTTTATAATTTTATAATTTTATTAATATTAATAATATTAATATCATTTTTTCATAAATATGTATGTTTATTTTAATAATAATAATATTATATTAATTTTTTATATTAATAATATTAGTACTACTATTATTATTTTTTGATATCAATATTTCATAATATATAATATTATATTATTTATATTCATATTATTATTATTTTTTGATATTAATATTTCATAATTATATTATATATATTTTTTATTATTAATATTCTAATAATATAATTTTTTATATTATTAATATTATTAATATTATTATATACATAATTTAATAATAATAATATTATATTATTTTTTTATATTATTAATATTAGTATTATTATATTATATCATATTATTTATATTCATATTATTATTATTTTATATTAATATTTCATAATTATATTATATATATATTTTTATTTATATTATAATAATATAATTTTTATATATTATTAATATTATTATTATTTTTATATAATATTATACGATTTGTATTAATTATTTTATTTTATTTTTATTTTTTTTAGTATTTGCGACGGGATTTCCCGTCGTAAAATTTTTTTTACTGTAACATTTGTGACGGGAAAAATACCCATCGTAAAAACATTTCTACGATGGGCCGTCACAAATACCTTCGTCGCAAATATTTTTTAAATTTCCTATTTGCGACGGGTTTCTAACCCATCGCAACTAATATATCTGCGACGACCCGTCGCAAATACCTTTTTTATATATAAACGAAAACCCATTTGCGACGGGGGAAAAATACCGTCACAAATACTCTTTTTGCGACAGGACCGCCGCAAAAACACCTATTTGTGACGCCGTTTTCGGCAACAGGTGATTTGCGACGGAGCCCCATCGCAAAAGACCTTTTGCGACAGGTTCCCATCACAAATATTCAGTTTTCCTGTAGTGAACTATCAATGAAAGTGTCATGCCTCATATGTGAAAGTACTTAACGACTCATTTCAATCTAGGCTTAAGTCCAAAGTCCAAGAGTGACAAGAGGTAAATTATCAGTGGAATTAAAAACTTAACTGAGGAACCTTGTACTTTGATTCAATCCTAGATTTTAAAAATAAATAATTTTTTGCGAATCACCATAATGATACTACCTAAATGACCCCCATATAAACGAATTGACCCCTCCTTCATTTGGTGTTCATCATTTACCTCACCTTAATGAACTTGTTTTTGACCCTAGACACTTTATTATATTTTCCCAAGCCATGCATCATTGTGTTAAGCACTATGCAATGCACTTATTCAAGGTGTACAAAGGGATTAAAGTAAACAGAATTGCACCTAGCATCTAGGGTCTCATAGAATCACTATGGTATCCCATATGCCCAAATTACACCAGTTTCAACAGATTTTTATAAAAACCATTTAAATTGTCTCACTAAGGTAATTACATTAATAATTAAAAGGAAAATAATCCCCTAGGATCATGACCAAACTTCTAGTTCTAAGGGTTATGATCATAATTCCACAAACAAGTTTCCCATATCACTCTCAAAAGCAGTTCCTAAAATAAATTCACCATTAAATCACTAAGGAACACTCAAAAATCAACCATAATCATAAATTTTAGATTCAAAGAAGTTATTAACTTCTAATCTGGCGTCATTCAAAGGTAAGACCAAATTGAGTAAGCCTAAATCCTAAAATCATTAAAAGAATTTTGAAATTTTTTGAAAAAAATTACGCATTTTTTGACAAAAACTTTTAATTTGCAGTGGGAATTGATGGGCTTTCAATTAAGCATATTTCAGCATAGTCAAAAATTGACCCCCCCCCCCTTCCCCACACTTAAAACCTAACTTTTTTCCAAAGTTGACTTCCAAATATGGAGAAGAACAATTCGACAGTTAAAGTTCAAAAAATATTTTCAATTAAGTAGATCGATGACATGTATAAAGGGTCTCTTTGATGTTCAAATATATTGTTTGTCGCAATGAATAACTTAATAGCAGGTTCACAAGAAAGTACATGAATTATCATTTAAGTGATTAGAAAAGTTATTCATTATAGTTTAAACAGTATCATGTAACTTGTAAGTGCACAATGTACTGGGTGTAATCTTTTTAACAAAGTATGATTCAAATGAATGTTCAATATAGCAGAAATATTCATGCTAAACACCCTACAGACTAATTAGTTTCAATTAAAAACACAACAACCAACAAGTATGTAACCCCGCACTTAGTTTCATGAAGTGAGAGGTTTTAAATCATTGAGTTCCAATTTCCCACAAAGAGAAACATGTAGAATTTTACATTCTAGCACATACAGAATTATCTTCAGCAGGGTGATATATACAAGAAATTTTTAAACAGCTCAATTCATGCAGCAAAATAATTTAAAAGCAGCATCATATGTATCACAATTTTCTAATTCAAGAAGAATTCTTAACAACATCAGCTAAAATTTATGAAGTCACCATTACCGAATCACTGGTAGTAGTAATTGTGACTTGCATAAAATTTTATTAAGGTGAACATGGATCAGAAAAGTTGAATTCAAACTAAAGAATAAAAAACTTCCCTAAATTTTAGTTTTTCATTAAAGCTTTAGTAAGGTAATTCCACTCCTTAAATGACAAAAAACATATTCTTGATAACTATGAAATAGAACCAGAAGATGAAGAACAAGCAGTAACAAGGACATTCAAAAAACAGAGCACAGAAGTAGCACATTTTTCAAGGATATAAATGAAACACAATAATGAAGAAAAGAACCATGGGTTACCTCCCATTCAGTGATATGTTTTAAAGTCTTCATCCATACTTTATTCAAGATCAGTTCTCAAGCACAGTGAAGGCATCCAATCCCTTCAGTTGTCCCTCAAAATAAAGGTTTACTCTCTCCCCTTTAACTATCATGGGTTTGTTTTCTTCACCTATAATTTCAACAAATCCATTATTAAGTACTCTCACAATAGTAAAGGGTCGAAACCACTTAGACTTAGGCCTTCTAAGAAGGAGTTTAAATCTAGGGTTAAAGAGGAGGACTTTCTATCCAGGTTTGAATTCCTTGTTTTGAATGATAGAATCGTGAAATATTTTAGTCCTATCTTTATAAATCCTTTAATTATCATAACTCCCTCTCCTAATTTCATCTAAATCACTGAGCTCAATCAATCTCCTCTCACTAGCACTCTTAAAATCAAAATTGAAATCCTTAACTTCCCAATAAGACTTGTGTTGCAACTCAAAATGTAAATAATAGCATTTCTCAAACAACAGCCTGTAAGGAGGCATAACTATTGGGGTCTTGAAATTAGTTCTATATTCCCAGAAATCTTCACCTAATTTAAAAGACCAGTCTTTCCTAGAGGCTAACACAGTATTCTCAAGTATCAGTTTCAATTCTCTATTTGAAATTTCCACTTATTCACTGGACTGTGGATGATATGGAGTTCCAGTTTAATGAACACAACCATATTTTTACATCAAAGCCTTAACTTTTAATTATTAAATTGTGTTTCATTATCAGTGATAAAGTCTTTGGGTACTCCAAATCTTATAAAGATGTTCTTTTTGAAAATTTTAATTATATAATTAGCTTGATTGTTGGGTAGTGCCACTGCCTTAACCCACTTGGACACATAATCTACTGCAATAAGAATATACTTATTCTCATGAGATGGTGGAAATAAACCCATGAAATCTAAACCCCAGACATCAAAAATATCTACTTCCAAAATTCCTTTTTGGGTTAAATCTTGTTTCCTACCAACATTACCTAGTCTCTGACATCTATCACATCCAACTAAAAAGATCATAACATCCATAAAAAGAGTAGGCCAATATAAACTATATTGTAATAATTTTTGAGTTTTCCTTTCACCACCATGGTGACCTTCCCAAGGTGAGGAGTGACAACTCTCTGGGATAGGAAACAACTCTTCCTCAGGCACACATCTTCTAATGATACCATCAGTAGATCTCCTAAATAGCAAAGGATCATCCCATAGATAGTATTTAAGCTCAGAAATGAATTTATTTCTTTTGTTATTTGACATATTTTTGGGAAACAAACCTGATTCCAGGAAGTTGGAAAATTATGTATACCAAGAAGATTTCCTGATTGATATAGTGAGTAGCTTCTTATCAGGTAAGGAAGAGTTTATCTCCCTATGATCTTCAGATTGAGTAAGAGGGAGCCTAGATAGGTGGTCAGTAACTAAGTTTTCAGCTCCCTAATTATCCTTAATCTCTAAATCAATCTATTTTAGCAATATAATCCATATAATCAGCCTCGGTTTTGTTTCTTTCCTAGAAAACAAATACTTCAAGGTATAATGGTCAGTGAAAATGATAACTTTTGAGCCTAAAAGATACTATCTAAACTTCTCTAGAGAAAAAGTAAAAACCAGTAATTCTTTTTCAGTAGTGGTGTAATTATTTTGGGCCTCATCTAGTAATATTCTAGAATAATACTCCACATGTAAGTTTTTATATTTCTTCAGTCCAAGGAAAGATCCTATAGCCATGTCACTATCATCACACATAAGTTCAAAAGGTAATTCCAATCAGGTGCAGTGATAATTGGTGATGTATTGAGTTTTTATTTTAACAGATTAAATGATTAAAAATAGTATTCATAAAAATTAACACGTGAATCCTTGATCAAAAAAGAACACAAAGGTTTAGTTATTTTGTAAAATTCTTTTATTAACCTCCAATAGAAACTGGCATGCCCTAAGAAACTTCTAAAACCTTTAACATTTGTAGGAGGTGGTAGTTTTTGAATGACTTCTAGCTTAGTAGTATCAACTTCCAAACCTCTCTTGGAAATGTTATGATCATGCACTATACCTTCTGTGACCATGAATTGACACTTCTCCCAATTAAGAACAACGTTGGTTTCAATACATATTTCCAAAACTAACTCAATATTTCAAAGACAAGTATCAAAAGTAATACCCACAATTGAAAAGTCATCCATGAAAACTTCAATGATTCTCTAAATCATATCTCAAAAGATAGCCATTATTCACCTTTGAAATTTTATTGGAGCTCCAAACAACCCAAAGGGAACCCGCCTATAAGAAAATTTCCCAAAGGGGCATGTGAAAGCGGTCTTTTTCTGATCCTCTAGAGCAACAGGAATCTTGTTGTAACCAGAATATCCATCCAGGAAACAGAAAAATTCATTTACAGCAAGCCTCTATATTATTTGATCAAGGAAGGGCATTGGAAAATGGTCCTTACTAGTGGATGCATTAAGATTCCTATAATATATACAGACTCTCCATTTTGTGGCCTTCCTAACTTGGATTTCTTCATTTTTTTCATTCTTGGCTATAGTGAAACCTCCCTTCTTGGGGACAACCTGAACATGGCTGACTCAAGCACTATCAGAAAAGGGATATATTATTCCAGTGTCTAAAATCTTAATCACTTCATCTCTCACAACTTATTTCATGTTTTCATTCAATCATATTTGAAATTCTACCTAAGGATTATAATCAGTCTCTATAGGTATTTTATGCATGTAGAATGAGGGACTAATACCCTTTATATCAACTATGGTATAGCCTATGGAAGATTTAAACTTTTTCAACACACTAAAAATTCTTTGTTCTTGATTTCTATCCAACTTGGCAGAAATTATGACAGGCAAAGTAGAATTCTCCCCTAGAAATGAATATTTCAAATGAGAAGGGATTGATTTTAGTTCAAGAATGGGTGGTTCTACACTAGAAGTAATACTCTTAGGCCTGTGAGGTAAAAGGTATTCAACATATCACTTGTAATGAGTATTTAATGATGAAAGATTTTAAATTTCATTCTCTGATTCTAAAATAAAACTGCTGCTGTCCAATGTGGACAGCATACTGTTCAAGTTTTCCAGATTCGACTTCAACAAGATAATCAAATTAGAATAATAATGTTTTCTAATAAGTTATTTGTCAAAATCATAAAAGTTTTCATCAAGGTTGGTGTTAACAGAAACACCCTCAAATCACTCAAAAATCTACTAAGTTGAGAAACAGAGGACTCTTCTATAGAAGAAACTAGACAGTTGTCCATTTCTGGAAAATTTTCCAGATTCTCTATTTGAGCATAATTTTCATATTTTGGGATATACACAAAAGAATATTTAGTTTCCAAATTGATATCTTCAACAGAGGATTGTTTTTTAGATTCTTTAATACATTCAAGTTTATTTTTATATGAACTTACAGCTTCATGGATCTCTATCATTGAGCAGTTTTAAGAATATGTTAGTCCCTTAATGTTTTTAAACACAATAAATTATTCTTGTTGTTCACCAATTATAAAAACTATTTGTCCCTTTGATACATAAATAAAAACACCACCTGTGGCTAAGAAGGGCCTACCCAAGATGATGGGAACCTCATGATCACACTCTATATCCAAGACTAAAAAGTCTACAGGAAAAAATAGTTTTCCAAATCCAACTAGCAAGTCATCTACCCTACCCATAGGATGAGTGAAAGATCTATCTGCTAACTACATTATGACTATGGTGGATTGAAGGTCACCCAACATCAACTGTCGAAACAGTGAATATGGAAGCTGTCACGACCCATCCTTGGGGCCCGTGTTGTGACTACCCCAAGCCCGCCTTCCATAGGCCAGGGCCTGACGACTAGCACAAAAGGCGTAAATCCCAAAAGAAGGTAATGAATTGCCTTTATGAAGTAACATACACAACAGAGTAAGCAAATGAAGTAAGCACTAAGTAAAACTGGGTACAAGGTAAGTGCTGAAAAATAAATGGGTCAGTATACAAACCCAACTGAAAGTACAGTACAACTGAAAGGAAAGTACAACAACAGTAAGTAAAACAGCAACACTGAGTCGTCCTCCAGAAATCCCACCTAAAGGGTGGGTACAGATAGTCTCCTCATCTCCTCGGGTCTGGCCGTCCGCTCCGTGTACATCCTGTCAAGTGGTCCACCTCCGGGTACCGTCCAGCTCCACAAGACTCCACATCGATCAGTGTTGTACGTCGTCTACATCCAATACAACGTAGTGCGGGCATAGCCCGTGTAGGGGTGAGTATATGATACTTAGTAGGGAGACCGAGACCCCCGAAGGTCTCTCAGAATCTACAAAGGATAAATCACAAAGGAAAGATACAATCACACAGTATCAAATGACTCTACTTAGGTATATGCACATACATATACCTAATTCATCAGCTATATAACGACTATAACTCTCAAGCCCAAGCATAACCCAGTCCACACAGGAAAACACAACCCAGTCTACACAGGAAAGAAAGTCAATCACATCGATGATAATTATTGAGAATCAAGACTCAGATCACACAGGTATACAATTTGTAAGGTGATGGAGATAATTAGATATAGCCACTGATTCATCTAAGCTGTCAGACCCACATAGGATACAAGACCATCTAAGTTGTCGGACCCACAAAGGATACAAGACCAGCTACTCTGCCGGACCCACTCAGGATACAAGTACAAAGGTTATACTGTTGGACCCACATAGGATACAAGAATAGTAGTCATCGCCGTCGACCCCACAGAGGATCCCAGTATGGTCTTCGTCGCTGCCGAACCCACGGAGGATCCATGTACAGTCTTCCTCGCTGCTGAACCCACGGAGGATCCAAGTGCGGTCGTCATCGTCGCAGTCGCAGCCAGCTCTAGGGTTCCCGCACATAGCATGCTCGATTCCGGGAGGGTCCGCTCCTCAAGAAAAATAGATTTGATACATCAACTGTCAAGGAGTCCAGATTTGATGTATCCAAAAGTTCCGTCTCGTTAAAAGGAACCCAACGTGACAGACGGTGCGTCAATCGGACGCTCGGACAGAGAGTTATTGGTTTTTCCGTCTTAGGGGCCCGGTTGGTTTTTAAGCTAAAATCTACCCGACCATACTCTAGCTATGTCCAAACCTCTAGAGGAGTAAGCCAAATGGACCATCCCAATAAAAGGATTCAAACTCAATTGATGGAACATCAATCGGATGTCCGGTCCGTAAGATATAAGTGTTTCCACTATAAGGGCCCGGCTGGTTTCGAGTTCGAACCAACCCGGCCATACCCAAACTTTACCAAAACCTCTAGTGTAATATATTGAAACGACCTTCTCGATCCAAGGATTCCAACTCAACTGACGGTGCATCGATCGGAGGTCCGTAACTCAAGTTATGGGCAAAAGACCGAAAATGGTCTGAAGCGGGGATCTGGGTCCGGGTCGACCCGACCCGGGTCCGGGTCCGGCCCGGCTGGGGGGCATGCTGGCTCGGCCAGCGAGCCGAGCAGGGGGCACCACCCCCCCTGTTCCACGGACGCGGTTCCTGGCGTCGCGTCTCCCCCGGATCCCACGCGGCCGCGGGATCCGACCCTCGCTGCCGCGGTTTCAGCCACGGCGGGCTTCTGCCAGCAGTGTACCAGGGCGCTGCCGGGGACTTCTGCGGGCCACCGGGGTCATTCCGGTGGTCCGATTTTGCTCCTTTATGTTCCTGCGGTCGTCTCGGGATCTGTACATCGCTGCGAAGACCTCCAATCGTCATTTCGGTCCCGCTTCGTTGTCTCCAATTGATCTTCACATCAAGAACAAAATAGAGGTGGGTTCGAACTTGTTCGTTAGTCCGCACCCACCGCGTTAGTGGTTCTAAACATCACCAAATAATTTGAACACCATGCCGAGGGTATAAAAATCATATAATGAAATTTATACATAAAATTCCCCTACCTCAACAAAGAAGACAGACATCGGCGTCGCGGTAGACGGCGTCGCAGGGAAAAGGGTCTGTAGGCGTCGTCGGAGTGCGCCAATGAGGAAGCAGCGTCTCCTCTCTTGTCACAGAGAAGAGGATTGGTGGCGCGTCGTTGTTCTTCGAGGAATCGGCTTTCTTCGTCGTTCTTCGTCGGAGGTCGGCATTCTTCCAAAACCTCAAGAGTTCTCCTCCTTAATAAAAATAATAGGTTCCTCCTATTATTTAATTATACCCACAAGGTAACTCTCCCATAATTAATTCACCACATTAAATAAAATGTGTTGACAATTAATTAAAGAAGGGAGAGAGAAGGTTCCCCATTGTTAAACGCATTGGTAGTTAAATAAAAGGGGGAAAAAGGAAGGTTCCTCATTAAATTATGGGTTCTCATAATTTAATGGATTGAGGTGGAGAGATTGGCATTTAATAGAGGTTTTCCAATTTAATGAGGGGATGTTAATGAGATTAGAGGGGATTAAATGGTGGGGCTCGTGCAGGCCCCCACCTCTCTAACATCCACACTTGGGTAGTTAAGTGGTTGTGGTCCCCACTCTTAACTACCCATGGGAGGGAATAACCACCTTAAGAAATAAAAATTGTTCCGAAAATTTTTATTTTCTTCTTAAATAAACCCCCAAAATATATTCTCCTCCTTTGCAAACGCAACTACGATAAGTGTCCCCTTAAGCAATTATCGGCGCTGCGAGCTCATCGGTGCCCTCAGAATTTAATTCCGAGCACCGGCTCAAAAGTTAGAAAAACCTGCTCGTTCGTTCACTGAACATACCCTAGATAAACTTCGGAAATTGATTCCGGGAACACCGGGCCTCAGAGTCAAGTGTCGTCAGTAGGCACAGACTCGTAAAATTCTAAAGTATTTAAAAAAATTCCTTGAAATTTCCGGGTCTTTACATCACTCCCACCTCAGGTATTTACATCCCCGTAAAGCTACTACATAAAATAGGAAAACAAATGAGGGTACTAAGAACGCATCTGAGCCTCCCGCTCCCATGTGCTCTCCTAGAGGTTCCCATGCTGCCAACAAATGCGCACAAGAGGAATTGACCGTCCCCATAGGACCCGCTCCTGTCGATCCTCGATCTCCACCGGGACCTCCACAAAAGTCGCCCCGTCATTGATGTCCAGCTCCCCATGGTAGATGATATGTGTCGGGTCATTCACGTATCTCCTCAGCTGAGATACGTGGAGGACATTGTGCACCCGGTGCAACTGAGGTGGAAGGGCCAGGTGGTAAGCCACCTCGCCTACCCTGCTGAGGACCTGGAAAGGTCTGATGAAGCATGTAGATAACTTGTCATCATGGCCAAATCTCCATAATCCACGTCGAGGTGAGACCCGTAAGAAAATTTGATCGCCATCCTCGAACTTCAGTGGTCTCTGCCTCCTATCATCATAGGACTTCTGTCTTCTCTGTGCATTCCTCATCTGCTCCTGGATGATCTGCACCTTCTCCGTCGTAGCCTGAACCATCTCTGGTCCTACGAGTGCTGAATCCTCAGGGTCAGTCCAGCACAGAGGTGATCTTCAAGTTCAGCCATATAGTGCCTCTTATGGTTCCATTCTGATGGTGGAGTGGTAGATGTTGTTGTACACAAACTCTACCAAGGGTAGGTGATCCTCCCAACTGCGACCAAAGTCAAGGACACATGCATGGATCATTTCCTCGAGTGTCTGAATGGTTCTCTCCATCTGGCCATTCGTCTGAGGGTGAAAGGCAGTGCTCAGGCGTAGCTATGTCCCAAAAGTCTCCTGTATCCCCTTCCAAATCCGGGAAGTAAATCCATCGTCCCTATCAGAGACGATAGATGATGGAACACCATGAAGTCCTACGATCTCCTGGATGTAGAGGCGTCCCAAGCTCTCCACTGATCCATTCTCTCTGATCGGTAGGAAGTGAGCCGACTTGGTGAGTCGGTCTATGATCACCCAGATGGAGTCATGTCCTCTCGAAGTACATGGAAGCCCCATCACGAAATCCATGGATATCCCATCCCACTTCTACTCTGGGACCTCTAAGGGTTGTACCAAGTCTGTTGGTACCTGGTGCTCTGCCTTCACTTGCTGGAAAGTGAGGCATCGAGAAACGAACTCTGCCACCGCCTTCTTCATACCCAGTCACCAGTACTGTCATCTGAGGTCCTGGTACATCTTTTCCACCCCAAGATGTACTACTAGAGGGGAAGTGTGGAACTCCCTCAACACCTCCTCCTGTAGTGCAACTGGTACCATGGTACGTCCCCTAAAGAGGATGACGTGCTCCCCGTCTTCAGAAAATCCATCGGGTGTCATCCCTGAGGATGTCTGAGCACATCACGCCTCACAGTCAACGTCCCCCCGCTGTTCCTCTATGACCTGCTGAAGTAGCGGAGGAGTGACTGTGAGGTACTGTAGATAGGCTTCCCCATCTCTATCCACGAAGGATATCTGCAAAGCGGCTAACTGCTCCGTCGCCTCCCCAAGTAGCTGAATGCCTGATCTCCTACTAAGAGCATCAGCCACAACATTCCCCTTACCAGGAATATAGAAAATATCAAATTCATAATCATGGAGGAACTTGAGCCATCGCCACTGTCTTAGGTTCAGGTCCTTCTGTGAGAAAATGTACCCGAGACTCTGGTGGTCTGAGTAGACTGTAAAGCGCTCGACCATCAGATAGTGTCGCCACATCTTCAGGGCGAAGACCACTGCTGCTAACTCCAGGTCATAGGTAGCATAGTTCTGCTCGTGCGGCCTCAACTTCCATGAACCGTAAGCGATAACTACTTGCTCCTGCATTAGGACACATCGAGTCTGGTCCCTGATGCATCGTAGTAAACTACATACTCTACGCCCTCCTCTGGTAGCCTCAAGATGGGTGCACTGGTCAATATCTGCCTCAGCTCCTGAAAGCTTTGCTGACATCTGTCTGACCACACGAAGGTTTTCCCCTTCTTCGTCAAGGATGTAAGTGGTGCTGCAACTCTAGAAAAGTCTAGCACAAATCTTCGATAGTACCCATCCAGACCTAGGAAACTTCGCACCTCCGTCACGCTCCTGGGTGGCTCCCAAGAAAGTACCACCTAGACCTTCGCGGGATCCACTGAAACTCCTGCCTCTGAGATGATGTGCCCCAAGAAGTGAACCTCTCAGAGATAGAACTGGCACTTCAAGATCTTATCATAAAGATGGTGCTCTCTAAGTGTATCCAGCACAACCCGTAAGTGGTAGGCGTGCTCCTCCTCGGTGGTTGAGTAAATTAGTATATCGTCAATAAAGACTACGACAAACTGATCGAGGTAGTGCTGGAAGATCCTGTTCATGAGAATCATGAACACTGCTGGAGTGTTGGTCACACTGAAGGGCATGACCAAGAACTCATAGTGGTCATACCGACACCTGAAGGCCGTCTTCTGCACATCCTCATCCTGAACTCGGAGCTGATGATAGCCTGACCTGAGGTCTATCTTCAAGAACCAATGTGCTCCCTTGAGCTGGTGGAAGAGGTCATCAATCCTCAGAAGCAGATACTTGTTCCTCACGGTCACCTGGTTCAAGCGACAGTAGTCGAAATAGAGTCGCAAGCTCCCATCCGCCTTCTTGGCGAATAGAATCGGAGAAGCCCAGGGTGAAACACTGGGTCATATGAAACATTTCCCCTGTAAGTCCTCCAGCTATACTCGCAGCTCAAGAAGCTTGGCGGGAGCCATACGATATGCTGGAGTAGATATCGGTGATGTCTCGGGGTACAGGTCTATGTAGAAATCTACCTCCCTGTGAGGAGGTAGTCCTGAAACATCGTCAGGAAAAACGTCCACATACTGATCCACCACAATAGGAAATCTCAGACTCCGCATGTCAACTGCTCCGAGGATGAGACTATCCAATTGATGTGTGATCGGATACCCTCTCCTCTGCGTAAGTCCATCCTGTGCTGCGAAAGTTCCCTTATCGCCGGTGAAGGTGAACATGGTCCCATCCGTGCAGACACACCACACCTTGCGCCTAATATAGTCGATCTGAGCATGGACTATTGATAACCAGTCCATACCCAAGATGACATCATAAGGCATCAATGTCGCTACAAGAAGATACCAGCCGAAGCTCTCGCCTCCTAGAGTAAGCTCACACTGCCGGCACCAGTGTGTAATCGTCGAGTCTGCTCCTGTAGGAGTCTCTAGCCGTAAGGATCGAGCCAAAGGCTCTTTCGGAATCTCCGAGCTCCGAACAAGGGCAACGACAATAAAAGAATGTCTCACACATGTGTCTATAAGAACTGTAGCAAGGGTGGAGTAGACACAGATAGTACCTCGAATCATCTCAGGTGCGCCGTGGTCTTAAGCCTCTGCTGCCTGGAGCTGAGCCTGCCTCTGCCCGCCAACTCCCTGTGGTCGGTGTGGACCTCCTGGGGGTGGTGGTGGTAGATCCTCGAAGCGTCGTCCACCACACGCTGCTCGTCCAACTCCTCTACCTCGTCCACCTACTCCCTGTAGACCTCCACGGTCGAACCTCTACCTATGCCTGGGAGGTCCCTCCACTATCTGTTGCTCGTCCGCATGGCGGGTCGGGCAGTCACGATCCATGTGGCCCTACCCGCCGCATGCATAATAATGTCTGCTCCTAGTAAGGATGGCTCTGTTCCATGTGCCCCGCACAGCCGAACCCGTATCCTGAGGTCGCTCACCCGACGGCCTGGTCTGCTTGGACCCCTGTGTCATTTGTCGACTACCAGCTGCAGAAGACTCCGCTCCGTGTCGTCCTGTGGTGGGTCTCACTGTTGATGGATTCTCGGCGAGAAAGTTCTCCACTAATAGGGCTCACTCTAGCACCCCCGCCTACGTCGAGATGATGAGGGGAATCGTCGAAGCTCTAATCTCATGCCTCAGTCCCTGCTCAAAGGTCTAGGCCCGAAAGAATGGGTCTCATACCATATCTGTGGAGTAGCGCGAGAGGTCGGTAAATCTCACCGAGTACTGGGCTACTGATATATTGCCCTACCGCAGCTGTAGTAACTCCTGGATGCGCACCGCGTGGAGGGTAGATGGAACAAACTCCGAGCGAAAGAGGATCTCGAAGTCCGTCCATAGTAGAGATTCCTCATCGTGCACCTGGAGCATCAGGCTCCACCATCTACCTGCTGCTACGTGCAGAAGACTCGCGACAAGGATCACCATGAGGTCTGCTGGTGTCCCTACCAATCTGAAGACTCTGACGATAGCCTCCAGCCAATCCTCGGCTGCCTGGGGATTCGTCTCTCCGCGGAACCTGGGCGACCTCTGTCTATGAAACTTGTGCAATGCGCTCAGGCGGCGTGCACTCTCCGCCGCTGGGGCAGGTAGTATCGGTGGCTCAGCGGGTAGAGGTACCGCTGGTGCCTCCGCTGTAATGGGGCCCTGCACCGAGGCCTCGTCACTCGGTGGGCTGCCATCCCGCACGTAACTGGGAACCCTAGCTAGCTACCTTCGTGGGGCCATCCTGAAAAGAAACAGGAGCTCCACGGTTAGTACAATATGCCTGGTGAGCTTACACAAAGTAATCACAAAGAAAACTTCTGAAAGGAAACACACACGCAATCAGTGTTTTCGTGCACCGAGTCGGAAATCAGAAGTCAGGGTCCTGGTGTATGGATACGTCGACCGCCGCACCAACACTGGACTCCCTGGACTGAAAATCACACTCAATAATCTTAACACTATTGCTTCATAGAGAAGAAATTACCAGAGTCCTGAGTTATGCGGTAGAACCGACTCCTCTGATACCAATTTGTCATGAACCATCCTCGGGGCCCATGCCGTGACTACCCCAAGCCCGCCTTCAATAGGCCACGGGCTGACGACTAGCACCAAAGGCGTAAATCCCAAAATAAGGGAAGGCATTACCTTCATGAAGTAACATACACAACAGAGTACGCAAGTGAAGTAAGCACTAAGTAAAACTGGGTACAAGTTAAGTGCTGAAAAATAAATGGGCCAGTATACAAACCCAACTGAAAGTACAGTACAACTGAAAGGAAAGTACAACAACAGTAAGTAAAATAGCAACACCGAGTCATCCTCTGGAAATCCCACCTGAAGGGTGGGTACAAATAGTCTCCTCAGCTCCTCAGGTCCGGACGTCCTCTCCGTGTACGTCCCATCAAGTGGTCCACATCCGGGTACCGTCCAGCTCCACAAGCCTACACCTCGATCAATGTTGTACGTCTTCTGCATCCAACACAACATAGTGCGGGCATAGCCCGTGCAGGGGTGAGTATATGATACTCAGTAGGGACCACGAGACCCCCAAAGGTCTCTCAGAATCCATGAAGGATAAATCACAAAGGAATGATACAATCACGAAGTATCAAATGAATCTACTTAGGTATATGCCCATACAAATACCTAAGTCATCAGCTACAGAACGACTCCAACTCTTGAGCCCAAGCATAACCCAGTCCACACAAGAAAACACAACCTAGTACACACAGGAAAGAAAGTCAATCACATCGATGATAATGATTGAGAATCAAGACTCAGCTCACACAGGTATACACTTCGTAAGGCGATGAAGATGATCAGATGTAGCCACTGATTCATTTAAGCTATCAGACCCACATAGGATACAAGACCAACTAAGCTGTCGGACCCACAAAGGATACAACACCAGCTACTCTGTCGAACCCACTCAAGATACAAGTACAGATGTCATACTGCCAGACCCACATAGGATACAAGAACAATAGTCATCGCCGTCAAACCCATAGAGGATCCCAGTATGGTTGTCGTCACTGCCAAACCCACAGAGGATCCAAGTACGGTCGTCTTTGCTGCGGAACCCACGGAGGATCCAAGTGCAGTCGTCATCGTCGCAGTCGCATCAAGCTCTAGGGTTCCCGCACACAGCATGCTCGATTCTGGGAGGGTCCGCTCTAAGAGAAAAAGAGATTTGATACATCAATTGTCACGGAGTCCAGAGTTTATGTATCCAAAAGTTCTGTCTCGTCAAAAGAAACCCAACGCGATAGACGGTGCGTCAATCGGACGCCCGGTCTGAGAGTTATTGGTTTTTCCGTCCCAGGGGCCCAGTTGGGTTTTAAGTTAAAACCAACCCGACCGTACTCCAGCTATATCCAAAACTCAATTGGAGTAAGCCAAATGGGCCGTCCCAACAAAATTATTCCAACGCAATTGATGGCATGTCAATCGGATGTCCGGTCCGTAAGATATAAGTGTTTCCGCTCCAATGGCCCGGTTGGTTTCGAGTTCGAACCAACCCGGCCATACCAAAATTTTTCTGAAACCTTGAGTGTAATATACCAAAACGACCGTCTCGATACAAGTATTCTAACGCAACTAACGGTGCATCGATCGGAGGTCTGTAGCTCACATTATAGGCAAAAGACCGAAAACGGTCCGAATTGGGGGTCTGGGCCCGGTTCGACCTGGCCCAACCCCCCTGGGTCGGCCCGAACCGGGTTGACCCGACCCGGGTCCAGGTCCGGCCCGGATGGACGCGGCCCGACATGCATGACCCGGCCCAGCCCGGCCGGGGGGCATGCTGGCTCGGCCAGCGAGCCGAGCAGGGGGGCGCCCCCCCCCCCCCCCCCTTCTGTTTCGCGGACGCGGCACCTGGCGCCGCGTCTCCCCCGGATCCCACGCGGCTGCGGGATCTGGTCCTCACGGCCGCGGCTTCAGCCGCGGAGGGATTCTACCGGTGGCATGCTAGGGCGCCGCTGCCTCTAGGCGGCCGGCCGGTGTCGGCCGTCGGGGAGTTCTGCGGGCCACCGGAGTCATTCTGGTGGTCTGATTTTTCTCCCGTCTGCGCCTGTGGTCATTTTGGGACCCGTACATCCATGCGAAGGACTCCAATCGCCATTTCGATCCCGCTTCGTCATCTCCAATTGATCCATACATCAATAACAAAATAGCAGTGGATTCAGACTTGTTCGTTAGTCCGCACCAACCGCGTTAGTGGTTCTAAACATCACCAAATAATTTGCACGCCATGCCAAGGGTATAAAAATCATATAAAGAAATTTAGACAAAAAATTCCCCTACATCAACAAAGAAGACGGACGTCGACGTCGCGGTAGATGGCGTCGTGGGGAAAAGGGTCCGTAGGCATCGTCGAAGTGCGCCGAGGAGGAAACGGCGTCTCCTCTCTTATCGCAGAGAAGAGGATTGGTGGCACGTCGTTGTTCTTCGAGGAACCGACGTTCTTCGTCGTTCTTCGTCGGAGGCCGGTGTTCTACCAAAACCTCAAGAGTTCTCCTCCTTAATAAAAATAATAGGTTCCTCCTATTATTTAATTATACCTGCAAGGTAACTCTCCCATAATTAATTCACCACATTAAATAAAATGTATTGACAATTAATCAAAGAAGGGAGAGAGAAGGTCCCCCATTATTAAACGAGTTGGCTGTTAAATAAAAGGGGAAAAAAGGAAGGTTCCTCATTAAATTATGGGTTCTCATAATTTAATGGATTGAGGTGGAGAGATTGGCATTTAATGGAGGTTTTCCAATTTAATGAGGGGATGTTAATGAGATCAGAGGGGATTAAATGGTGGGGCTCGTGCGGGCCCCCACCTATCTAACATCCACACTTGGGTAGTTAAGTGGTTGTGGGCCCCACTCTTAACTACCCATGGGAGGGAATAACCACCTTAAGAAATAAAAACTGTTCCGACAATTTTTATTTACTTCTTAAATAAACCCCCAAAAATATCTCCTCCTCCTTTGCGAACACAACTACGATAAGCATCCCCTTAAGCAATTACCAGTGCTGGGAGCTCATCGGTGCCCTCATATTTTAATTCCGAGCACCAGTTCAAAAGTTAGAAAAACTGCTCATTCGTTCACTGAACGTACCCGAGCTAAACTTCGGAAATTGATTCCGGGCACACCGGTCCTCGGAATCAAGTGCCGTCAGAATCCACAGACTCGTAAAATTTCCAAGTATTTTAAAAAAAATTCCTTGAAATTTCTGGGTCTTTAAAGAAGCAGGTTAATAGTAGCACCTAAATCACACAAATAGTTGAGCTGATCAAAACTTTCTTGTGTGCATGGAATGAAAAATATACCTAGGTCTTTCAATTGTGGTGGGATTTCCTTTTGGAGTACAGGACTACACACTTCAGTGAGGCTGTAAGTAGAAAAAAATTGCAGGGTATTTTTCTTTGAAGAAACATTCTTAAGGGATTTCAAGTAAGAAGGGATTTTAATTAAAGATTTAATGAAATGAATGTTAATGTGAAGTTTAGAATGGAGACCAAGGAACTGAATAAGTTCAAACCTAGTATTACTCCGAGGTTTCAGATTCTCAGGGAAAGGGATGGGTGGGGACAAAATTTAAGGATAGTTGGTATATCTCTCACTACTTCCTCAATTTTTTCTTTTCCTTTATTCTTTTGATTTTTAGGAAAAAAATTAGCTTGAGATTCAGGTGACAAATTCAGATTCTCTTCATTTTCAAAACCTTTCTGTGAATTTACAGCATGTGAAAAAAACATATTTTTGGTTTCATAATCAAGAATATTTTCATTTTGGGAATTTTCAAGTTCTTTTACAGAAAAAGTTTGAGTATTCATCCCACTTCTAGTGACAACAACCATGGAATTCTCTCTAGAATTTAGTTCAGTTATACTATGAAACCCACCTTTATCCCTAAAAGTCAAATCTCTAGAAAGTTGGCCTAGTTGTGTTTTTATATTCTGCATCCTCACATCATTTTTCATTTTATGTGACTCATATTAGTTTTGATGTTTTGTTACCTGAGTCATGTATCTTTCCTCATGAGAGTTAATTTTGTTCAATATCATATCAATCTTAGAAGATATTTGATTATCATTATTTCCTTGTGCATTTGAAGACTCACCCCTTTATTGATTTTGAATGTTTGTTCTGGGTTGGTTAGAGTAATTGGGGGTAGTGGATTGTTTAATTAGGCCTTGATCATTCTAGTACATGTTTGGATGGTTCCTATATCCTTGGTTGTAGTTATTTGAAAATGGATATTCCTTAGGAGGCATTCTAGAACCATAGTTAAAAAAGTTTGATTTTCTTGATGTTGGGCTAGAATATCAAATTTTGGATAGTAATTTTCAGTATGCCCAAACATTCCACATTTTCATCTCTGTTCTCTTAAAGATTGATTGGTGTTTTGACATCCAAGTTGGTTAAAAGTTTTCTTAGAGTTATGGTTCATTAAATATTGAAGTTAGTCGGTGATTTCATCTAGTTGTTCTTGAGTTTCATTCATTGAACCAGTGTTTGGGTTAACATTTATATTGACTATTTTCCTTCTTGAATTATTATGTTGAGATTTCAGGGCAATATTGTTAAAAAAAATTCACAAATCTTCATTTGTCTTATCATTGTAATTACCCCTAGCAGCCTGATCAACTAAATTCTATCCTGAAGATGACATCCCTTCATAGAAGGTGTCCATGAGAAGGTGAGATGGGATTTGATGATGGGGACATTTCTTAAGAAGGTCCCTGAATCAATCCCAAGCTTCATGGAAGGCTTCGCCATCCTCTTGGTAAAAGCTACTGATTTTTGTTCTCAATTCACCTTTCAGTCTTTGAGGATAAAATTTAATTATGAAAGAATTGTAAACTTGATCCCATTTCTCAAAAATGTTCTCATCTAGGATTAAAAACCAATTCCTAGCATTCCCTTTTAAGAAAAAGGGAAAGTCTCTCATTCTTATCTCATTCTCTATATGTCCTAGAAGAGGCAACTAATGCACAGTGTTGTAAAAATCTCTAATGAAGGCTAGAGAGTCCTCATTAGGCAGTCCATTAAATGCAGACAGTAGGGAAATGTGTGACTGTTTTAGCTCATAATTTCGGGCTCTAGGAGAAAACCTAATGGAAGATGGATTTCTTGAAACTTTACGGAGTTGGAACTACTTCATCTTCATCCTTTAAACTTCTTCTAAGAGTCCTGGTTGTTGATTTTGAAATTCATTATGTAACGTCCTGGTTCCGGATGCCACCCAGAGGCGCCCCATACCCGGTTGGTCATATGACCACAAGCGCATTTCCCCAAATGCCAGAGGTTGGCGACTAGCAGCGAGGGCCTTGGGTGTGATAGTGGGGAAACTATGCCCTCATTGGCAGAGTACACAGCGGAAGAGAAAAACAAATAACAACAATCACAGAAACAGTAGACATCCATACAAGAGTAAACAGAGGAAGACTGATAACTAAACAACTGAAGTAGAAATATATGTAAATGATGCATGGTACACATATGTCTAGAAAACAGCCAAACAAGTCACAATGTTGAATACAGTACTAAACCAAAGTACAAAAGAAAAACCGGTGAGCAACTCCTCAGCATCGCAAGCCTCGGCTCGGTCCCATGCTCTCCAGCTCCAGTGCAATCAAGAACCTGAAGTAGAAGGGTGATTTCCCTTATCTATACCTACAATAATATAATCTGTTTGGGCCCAAAAGAATGACCCAAACATGGTGTGAGACAAAGTCCTAGTAGGCACCCACCCAAAGATCTGTGCCTAACAGTCAGTGAATATATGGCATGTAAAGTACAGTAAGCAGCAAACAATAAGCAGGAAACATGATAATACACAGCAGTAATAATCCACATATTCTAGCATACATTCTACAACCAAGAAATAGCTACTCAAGCAAGTAGAACAAAAAGGTAACCTATGGGTAGTTCTCACAGTCTGACCCCTAAGGTTCAACCTACAAGTACTAGCAACCCTCTGGGAGGCACACACAGTCTCACCCCTCTGGTTAAGCTAAGAATTAATAGACTCTCTGGGGAAGCACTCACCGTCAATTCTCCCTATAGTCTCGTATCGTACTAAAGGCTCTCTGGGGAAGCACTCAACGTCAATTCCCCCTGTGGCCCACGTCGAGGAACTACAGACTCTCTGGGGAAGCACTCAACGTCAATTCCCCCTTGTGGTCTCGCTTCGTAATTAATGACAATCTAGAGAAGACCTTCCGTCCATTCTCCCTATGGTCCACTACACTAGGTTCTCGTAGCCCTGTGCAAAAATAAACATGCATAGCGCGCGTGTATCGTCCAAGTAAACCTCAAGAACTACTTGGATATCATTCTAAGGCTCAACAGCATAACAAAGAAACAGTTACACTATCCTACAACTAGGCATGGAAACTGGCATAATGCCTAACAGGAAAAGCATGTACGGTAAACATCCAGAGTACAGCAAAAACTACTCTATTCACAAAGGTAAACCTCTACTATAGAAATCAAGCAAGCAGGCAATCAAACAGGGGAAAAACAGGAAAACTCACAATTCTCGTTCAAGGGAATTGGCGAAATTGCACAAAATATTCAAAGACTTTTTATAGAAAGGCACAAACCACCTACCTCGATCCTAGGAGATCGATATACATGAACAACGACGACAGATTCTCCTTAGAATGACGAAGATCTGAGAAAATGTCAAAAACACATTAACCACGATAACTTGAGAAAGAGGAGGAATTGGAAAACAAGGCTCAAGCAGAAGGGAGAACTCACCGCTGCGATTCCAACGCAATCAACGGTGCTCGAAACGGAGAACGGACAGAGAGGCGGTGGCTCGTCGAAGATTCGCGGGTTCCCGGCGCTCTCGGACGAAGAAGCTGGAGAAGAAGAGCTTTTCGTCGGTTAGGCGCAACCCCGGTCCGTTTAATGAAAAAGAAAGAAAGTACACGGCGTGTACTTTTAGAGTACACGGCGTGTACTAGGTTTTTCCGTACTCCGCTAAAATTGGCCTCCACGTCAACCCTACACACCGTGTGTGTGGCCCGGACACGGCTAGCACACGGCTTCGAGCGGGAAAAGAGTACACGGTGTGTACTCATAAAGTACACGGCGTGTACTTCCAAAATTTCCAGAAACTCCATTTTTCTTAAAAAATCCAGAAAAAGGAAAGACATACCTGAAACGAAGATCCGGGTTCTTACACATTAGGTGCAAGAACTCTCTCATCTAGATTTTCCATTTCAAATTTGTTTTTCTTTCTTAGAGCAGTTAAGTGTTTATCTAATTTCGGGTTCAGGGGCTCTAATCTATCATCCGTAGACCGAGTGTTCATCCAATAAGTGATAAAAAGTCGAATTCAGCACAAACAACAACAACAACAGTACAGTAACACACATAAGTTGACAGAATTGAATTTTTAAACAGTTTTCAAATTTTTCAAATTTTTTAGTTTTTTTATGTGATTTTTTTAAAGGTTTGTAGAAAAGTAATTGATCATGCCTTCCCCGGAAACGGTGCCAAAACCTTGACCTTACCATCGTTGAAATCAGTCAAAGATTAAAATTTATATTCCTACAAACTACTTTATATGTGGAAAGTAGGGTTGAACTCACAGAGAATGTGATTATGACCACTATTCTTTTAAAAACTTTCAAAAAACCCCACTATTGTCAGCAGTGGGGTAGATTTCCCTTTTTTTTACATATTATATTTTTTTGTGTTTTTATAAGGTAGAAAAAAACACCACATTTTTTTGTATTCTGATTTGAAGTATATTGAAGCAGGAGGATGTTTAATGACAAAGAGAAACAGAGATCGTGAATGCAAATAAATGAACAATCAAGAAGATGAGTGTGGGGAAAATTTAATTCTACTGGATTTAAAAGGATTCCTATTCACTTTAAAGTTTCCACAATGAACCGCTAAAAAAAGATGACTCGCTTCCCTCACTAGGAGTTAAGTCATACAGTTCGATCAATCTTGGAGTTCACCACCCCGATACAAAAATTTCTTATTTGAAAAAGGCGACATAACTAACTCGTTGTATGTTCTGAAGTTTTCTGAATTTATGTTTTTTGAAATATGTATCCACGGTCAGTCTCACCGAACGATTGTGGATTTTTTTAAATTAATTTCTAGTGGTATAAAGCAGTTGAATGGATTCAGTATTGATCTCACCGATCAATACTGAATACATCGAGATGATTAAGTGAAAAAGAAAATTTAAATATAATCAGCAGAACTTCAATTCCTCCCCGAACTAGATGATTTACCTAGAAAACATGTTCATTATCATAACATTAATTGAAAACATACTAAAAAGAGAGCATAATAATTCAAACAAAAGGGATGGAGAACTCCTCAAAATTTGCTCTCCTCCAATGCTCCTTCAACTCCTAGGTTGTCCACTGGACCTCAGTGCTCTCATGAGAGAGTTGTTGAAAGTCTCAAAAGTATTCTCTGTTAAAATATCTCTCCAATATATCTAATGTGGGTCCCCCTCAATTTCGTCACTTTCTTGGCTTTTAAATCTTGCTGTCAAAAGTTTCACGTCACCCTTGTTTTCCACCGACTTCAAGTGTCCATCACTTTTGCACCACGCACTTGCGTTTTTTAATGACTGACACGTCGTGCTAACTTTGCCCTTGTAACTAACTCCGGCTGAGATAGTTTAATGCACTTGGTCGTTTTTCAGTCTCTTGAATGAACTTGTGCAAGAAAAAAAAACTACATAATTAAAACACGAAGGAAATAATTAAATAATTTTTTTTAATTTAAGACAATATCTTATTAAGAAGTTTTTTAAAAGAATCAACAAACTTTTAAATAATGTTATTAAAGAAATTATTGATTTACTATAATTAATAACTAGTAATTATATTATTATTTTTTAAATGAAATAAAATTTAATATTAAAATAGTTATTATTTAATTATCAAAGGTAAGTATTATAAGTTGATCGAATTTGTTAATAGTAAATTCATTATTATTATTTAAGTTTAAATGTTTTATTAATTATTTTTAATGTTAAATTGGTATTAAATTATTAATTTCTATTAATTGACATTATTAATTTTAATTATAAAACATTAAGTTTATTATTAATTTGAAAATTAAAACTATTACCATTTTAAATTAATTAGTTTAGTTATTTTAATAAATTATTTAAGTATTTTAGTTTTTATATATATTTTATTTAATTAGAAAGTTTTATAATTTATTTTATTATTATAAGTTGTTTATTTTATATTATTATTATTATTATTTATTTTATAGTTTATCTTATCTTATCTTTTGATTTTTTTAATTATTTTTTTCCCCCATTTCCCACAGGTCTTGAGTTCGGCGTCGAAACAGGGGGGCTCAGGGATTCACTGTTACGCCTAGGAGACCAGCTCCCCTCCTCCACGGTGTGGATGGCTTTTCAGTTCAGCGGTGCAGTGGCGGTTACTCAGCGCACCTCAGGACCGGCAACACCTGGGTCGTTCCTCCAGCAGTAGCGCAACATCGGTTCTTCTGGCAGCTCAAAGCAGCTCCTCTTGTGCGACACAGCGGCGGCAGCCCTGGCTTGGATCTAGCGGGCGATGCGATTCAGTGTAGCAAAGCAGGGGCGGCTAGGAGTTTTTGGATCAATGGCAACGGCCTCCTTAGGCGACAGCTCAAACTCAAGGCGACGGTGGCGGTCCGGTCTAGTTCGTCGAGACAAGACAATACACCGATCCCTCTCCCTCCGAGAAAAGCAAGTTCTTCTAAAGGAATGAATTTAAAAACATATTTGTATTATAAAATTTATTTTATAAAAAACCCACATTAATTTTTAAATGGTGATTATCATATTTTTATCATGCTCAAATATTTTATTTTAAAGAAACCATTAAGGAGTTTTCAGCACATTTAAAAAGGGGGTATCCCCTCTTATTTTAAAAGTGATTTATCCAATGATCGTAAAATGTTTTTTCCATATCTGATAACTAAATTATAGATTTTTTTTACATTGGGAATTATTTTAATTCTCCATCCAACTTATTTATCTAGATTTCTTATGAAATGTTCTAGGAAATTATTTTCTTGAAACTCATCTCTTTTCCATGGGTTAATTAAGTAATGTTAAATGTAGGAATGTTTTTATTTTCTAATTTCACATATATATTTGTATTTTTATTATGTTATAGGTGGGTTACTATATCACCCTTCAATGAATTGGGAAACTTTATATTTTATGCGCTCAAAAGGGTACACTGTAGGATTTAACCTAAGACAAAGGGAAAATGGGATGATTTATCCAAAGACTAAGGTTATATAGGAGTATTTATCCCAATAAGAGGGGTAAATGGGAGGATTTATCCCAAGATAAATGGTACATGGGTGGATTTATCCCATTTAAAAGGGTTTATAGGAGGATTATCCCACACCAAAGGGTATACTGGATGATTATTCCAAGCCCATGAAGGTTCACTGGTGATTATCTCAAGCCTTCTATGCGATGAATTTATTAGTGGTTAATCTAGATTTCAATTATTTTGTTAATTTAATTTCATTATATCATATGCCTAATATCATTTACTATGGTTCATTTTTATTTTCTCAATATTATGAACCATTTTTCAATGATTTACATTTTTTCTTTTGATATTCGGTTCCCTTGTATCATGAATTATGGTCAATTATTGTTATCACTTGCTCCTTTAATAAGACATATCTATGATGCCATGTTTTCTAGTTATCGAACCCTTGAAGAAATTTTGATGATACTTTCCCAATACTGATAATTTTACCTCACCCCTTTCTTATGTTTCTCTTCCCCAAGTTATGAAGATAAGTATAACATAGGTGAAGTCTAGAAGGAATTCTAGTATTGTTTGGTTATAGTTAAGGGTTCAACAAGTTACTTAGGTTTTTTATCCTAAAAGACACTAAATGGTCTATTTTTTATATTTTGAGATTATTTACAAGAAGTTTTATTTATATTATGATAATGTTGTAAAATTAATATAGATTCATCTTAGTTTTTATCAAACCCAGTATTTAAATAATGTGTTTATAGCAACAGACCCAGGAATGTGGGTATTGGGTATCTCAATGGATGGTGTATCGCACATAAAAACCTTATCCCACCTATCTTATTTTACAATTTTTACCTATAATCCCTTTAAAATGAAAAATTTATACATTATAAATTAATATTTTCAAAATATCCACTAAAAACCCATATATAAAAGGACTCCTCCTTAACCCCTCCTAAACCACACAACCCACTTGTTTCCCTCTTGAATGTATGCCCATTTACCCTCTCTCATATAGTTATTGGGTGTTTAATATCTTATAATATTAATAATTAACCCTAATTCATTCATTCCAAATGATTCCTTATCGAGACGAAGTGAATTCATCAAGAAGTTATAGTATGTTTAGGGAACACATGAGTAAAAGTAAGTGTTTTCTTTCCAATCCCATTTTCAATTCATGATTGTCATGACTAAGATTACATCTAGAAACATTCATGATTTTTCTCATTAAAACCACTAATATTTTCTTATTCACTATTTGTAAATGATTCTTTAATGTCCCCCTACCATAACGCCTCCCCTTTGGTTCATAATTCACCCAATATGATTCTTGCAAGAGAAATTGACATTAATTATTCTGTTCTGAATGTAATCTTTCACTTACATGTACATATTATTTATTTTATTTTATTAATGTAATTATATATTATTCTATTATAGTTTAATTTCATTTTAAATGTACTTTACATTCTTTAAAATGGAATGATCTATTAACATTTTCAGAGTAGTTTTTTTGACCCAACCATGCTAATATATACAAATGTGTAAAAAGAATCTTACTTTTTAAATTATTTTCATATGAAATAGTTTTCCCACTTTTATAACCATTTTTTATAATAAAACACCCCTACATGCTTTCAGGGTTATAAAAAAAATATTCCCATTTTTTTATATTTAAAAATTTAAAATAAAATTAATCAAAAGAATGGGTTAGTTCTTCTCAATTATCAAATAAATTTTCTAATGCTCTTGAAAAATGGTTTTCTGTTGATGTGTAAATCCTTTGTTGTTTCTTATGCTTAATTAGGGATATTCACTAATAATAATATTAAAATTTATTCTATGGATAACTTATTATCATGTTATGATAAAGTTTTCATGATGCCCATTTATTTTCTATAGGTAAATTACTATATGATAGAATTATTAATATTTTCATGATCATGTGGCACACATATATTGGGTTTATCATTATTTAATGGATAGGTCCCTTATAGCCCTCCAAAATCATAGATTATTTTTTATATCTCATGAGATCAGGATAGTGTAAGGTTGGTTATCCCATGTACAGTAAGTTAAGGGATACATGTGGAAAGCCTAATTCCACTATGTTAAGGAATACAAGTTGCTAACCCATGTACACTATGCTATAGGAAGGTAACTAGCCCATCACATTATGATGTGAATGTCTTTGGGGTAAGCCTTTATATATTTTATGCCTTATATTATTTTTTGTGACACATCCTTATGTTATGAAATATACCTATTTTATATTCTCACATGATACCTTTGTGAAATATCATAAATAATACTCTTCTTCTTGGAGTTGAAACAAAAAAAAGGATGAATCCATTGGTAATTATGAAGCCTACTTAACAAGACATTCAAAGAAACTCTATAATTTTTTCATTGACCCTAAAAGAAAAATTGATCATCTTTGTGGATTAAAATGATGTCTTTGAAATGAATTGGATATAACAGAATTTGGTTGCTATGAATAAATAATTCAATGTGATTCAAGGTAAAAATAAATATTGGAGACTTCTATTATTCTTGTGGTTTTTGAAATAAGAAGAAAAAATATATATTTTTAGGAAACTGAAATTATAAAACCCATTATGGAATGAAAATTAATATTACTCATTCTATAATATAGGAGGAATCATGTACGATATTTTCTCACATTTATTATTAAAAACTTTAATTCTATAAGAGAATTCCATCAAGAACAAAAATTCCCATGAGTTATGAAGAGGATAAAAAATAAAATGGATAGATGGAGGGCTCAGATGAATGCACCACCCACACTCTCATACTTTAGATGTAATAAGTATGAAAATTAATATAAAAAGTACACCAAACCTAAGGTTATTTAAAACAACCAATTACAATGACCTAAATCCATGTGATAATTGGAAGGCCTACGAGGTCATTATTTCTGAAGTGGGTAAGTAAAAAAATAGTGAAAAGTATACTTATCATCCACTCTAGAACAAAAAATTTCTAATTTTATTCTAGTTTTGCCCATTTTTTTATCCAGAAAGTTTGATACCGGAATCAGATCACCTTCCCAACAGCTAGATATTGATTTATTGGTGAAAATCATAATAGTGTGATGATTGTATCTTGAGTGTATAACTCTTATTTGATCTAGATTTATGATAATATATTTACTATAAATATTATTATTCTTTATTTGGTATAATCTGATGTGATTTTAGGTAATGATTAGATCCCTTTTCATAAATCTCATATAAATTGACGGGACAGTGAAATATCATTTCATATCCATAATCAACCTATGATAATATAACAGTGACAAGATGACCACAAAATTCTTATACAAATTACTTACATTATATGGGTATTAATAACCAATCATGAATGGTATTTAGCTCAAATGGTTTAGAAAAACAATATATTAATGATATGCCTATTTTTGGTGGTATTTATCAATATATTTCTAGAAGTGTTTCTTGGATTTCCCCCAAATCATGATGTTTAGTTTTCTAAAGAACTCATAACTTGTGTAAAACCTAATATAAAGACTATTTAAAGTATTTAAATGATTAAATTGAAGTAATTGAAAGAGAAACCTGAAGTGAATATGTATAAGGGATTTACATGACCAAGTGCTTCACCTTGAGGTTCACCGTTCCTCTTTATCTAGTATAAAGATTGATTAATGCACCTTTAAATTGATTTTTGTGAACTTAACAAAGTCATGATCAAGAATGAGTGTCATCAACCCCATATTGGTGAATTTTTTAATCCTATTTGAGGGTCTTAATACCTATGAAATATTAACCATTGATCTAGATATAACCAATTAATGTTGAAAAGAGAATATTTACATAATATAGCCTTTTATATAACATATGGGAGCTATTAATTCACAGTGATTACATTTATCCTAAAAAATTCTTCTTCTTTATTAATATATTTGATTAATAGATTTTTTAGAGATTACCTAAATAAATCTTTAGTTGTATTTGTAGATGATATTTTCATATTTTTCTATTGCAAGTAAAATCTTGAAGGTCATTTGAGGATTGTGCTGAAGACCATGAGAAAGGATAAATTGTCTGAGAAATTTATCATGTGTGAGATATGGATTTATAAATTATCATTATCAGGTCACATATTCCCAAGAGAGTTTATATTTATGGATCCTTCAAAGATTAAGGCGATTGAGTTATGACCTAGACCAAATATTGTAATATAAATAGATATAATTATTCGATTGTTTGGATACTATCAATGTTTTGTGAACAAATTACCATAACTATCTAATCCATTAACCATGTTAACATAGAAGAAATACATGTACCTCCTGACATATGAATTTGAATAAAATTTAAAGGAGGATAAGACAAGGTTGGTTATTGCAGCAATACTCCCATTTTCCTATGGTGGAATGGGTTTTTAATATATAGTGATGTAACAAAGAATTGATTAGGATGTTTCCACATAAAAATGGCATGATGGTAGCTTATTCTTCATGTCAATTAAATATTCAAGAGAAAAAATAATCAATATATGATTTGGATCTGGAGGTGGTAATATTTGCATTGAAGATATAGAGTTATTATCTCTATGGTGAAATTTGAGAAATATATAATGAACACAAGAGATGATAGTATATATTCCTACCAAATTAGTTAAACATATTCAAAAGGAAATGGTTGTAGTTGATCAATGACTATGATTTTTCAATACATTAACACCATGGGGAGGAAAAGACGGTGTATGATGCTCTAATCAGGAAGTACCATGCTAGCTTTTCAATGATCAGGATTTAATGATTCCAAATACTGATGGATTTGGAAAGGATAGACCTTGAAATAATTATGGAGGGGGATAAATACAATCTTTCCAAAATTAATACTCACCCATACATCCACATAAAGATCAAGGATGTATATAAGGAGGATATATAGCTATAGAATAAGGTAAGGAATATTTTATAGTTCAACTTCGAAAAGGATGGAAATAAAATATTTAGGAAATGAATATGTGTTCTATAAATTGCATAATTGAAGAAATATATATTTTATGATTCACATAAACCATCATTCTCTATCTATCTTGAAATTTAAAAAGTTGTATCAATATTTAAAGATTCATTTATATTGGAAAAAAATTAAGAGGGAGATTGCATAATATGAATCATGAATCTATGTATTACAATAATTTAAGGGGAATGAAAAAATATAAGGTCTGTTGAAACCATTACCCATACCTATGTTGAGATGAGAGAATATTATTATAAATTATTGGATAGGTGTAGCCCAATACATGGATTATTTTCAGTAGATATCTCTTATGATTACCCTTACTGAGTATCTTAGCTCACCCTTTTTATATTTTCATTCCATAGGTTATGGAGAAGATTATTATATGTCATATATTAAAAAGGATTTCATATTAAAAGAATATTTGTGGGAGATGTTAGCAATATTGTAAAGTAAGATTGATACATATCTAATCTTCAATACCATGAATTCTTTGGGTTCTTTGGTGTGATTTACTGTTAAATATAATGAATAGTCATGGAAAATAATATAATATATATGTATGTATGTTTTTATTAGGACATCATAGAGCTAATTATATCCAGATATGGATATTTTACAATATAATATTTTTACTCTTGATTTTCATGCTTAGTTATACATTTACCTGATATAATAGAAAATTAATAACTAAGAACAAGGCACTTCAAAGTGTCCCTATGAATATATCTCTTGAAAAATATAGGAGTATTGGATTTATGTACATACTATGTTGTCATAGAGAGTGTTTTTTATATTAGAGAACACTTATTATGATATAAGTACTATAAAGTAGTGATAAAATGTATTTTAATGGTAGACATGGCTAGGGATTATAAATGATTTATAATAGACAATATTCTTCTATAAAATTATCTTTATATAGGGAGTTATGAGGTTCACAAAACTATTCATAACCCTACCTTACTATATATCATGTATCAGAATAAATAAATGTGTATCCTCTCTATGAGACATCAATTATTTGGATATTATGTTTTGTGTTTAAATATATTGGATAGATAGGGATATATTTTACTATAGTACATTCAAGTTAGCAAAAATGTGGGATAGTAGACAGTCCATAGAGGTAATATTGGAAGTTTTATCCCTATCATCAGACATTGGTAAAACAAAATTGAAAAGGAAAAATATTAGATAAATGAGAAGGATGACCTTATGGTTCTCATCATCCACTATATAGAGGTTTTTATCATGGATAATTTAGAACCATAAAGATAAAGAGATGTTTTATGGGGTAGTATAGTTTGATGTTTAACTAACCAAATATTATTTTATATTGTGGAAGTATATGATGTATAGGATCCAGTGGGTGAATAGGTTTTTAGAGGTACCATTACTATATTGTCTATTTTATTTTTATTTTTAATAAATACAAAATATTCTCATTATTTTATTACTTTAAGTATCACATGAGAACTAAAACTTTCTATGTTGAGGTTAGAGAGGCCTCTGACTTTATTGACTTCCTCCAGTGATATATTAATCTCGATGGAGGTTTTTAAAAACATTTTTCTAGTTATTTTTTGTGATTGGATGATTTTGGTATATTATATTTTTAGTGGTGTAATAATATAATTCATCCTTTAAATTGATTTGTTAGTATATTTCTTCCATAATAGATTGTTTTTTGATGGTTATTTATATACGAAGTTTATAATGGATAGAAACTAACATTCACCAAAGGTAAGTACAATTTCATTATAATAATAATAAAAGGGAGATATTCCCTAACCACTCAGTTGGTGATTCTAGTATTATTTTTTATAGATTCATATTTTCAAGAGATTCTTGAGTTAATTTACTACCTACGTAGGTGGTAGAATTTAAATTTTACCTTGTTTTCAAAAGAGTGTCTATTTATATATAAGCCTTCTAGATAGAACTAGTGAAGCATAATGATTTTAGGATAAGGGTGAATTATTTCTCTAGTGGGGATCCATATACCATGGTTTTTGAAATGAATGATTATGGGAGCCTATAAATTTACATTGATTATTAATGGTTGGACCAAGTAGTTGTAAAGAAAAATTACCCATTACCTTAAAATGATGAATAATTCAATTAGATTAGAGTATCTTGTGTTTTATATAAAAATAAACTCAAAATACAAACATTAAATGTTGGTTTGAAAATTGGAAGCTTTGAGGGAACATTAGTTACATTGGAAATTGACAACTGTGATTTTGGGAATTGATGTTTCATTTCATGGATTATGATATATAAAAGGATGTAATTTTATTTAACCAATAAAATTTGGATTCATTTATATATTTAGATACACCTTATATTATATTTGATGTCAATAATTTATTGGGGTTGTTCAGTTATTATAAACACCTTGTTCTATATTTTTTTAGGCTAGCTACTCCATTATTAACATTGAAAAACAATGTGTAATCATTTATATTGATGGAGGAGTGTAATAAAAAATTTTATTTTCTATATTATAAGTTCATCATTACACCAGTTATTATATATTTATATTGTGGGGATACCATATGGGGTTCATTATGACACTATAATTCAATCCTTAGTGGTATATTAATTTAAGACATTTTGGTGATTTCTTAAGGTTCATGAAGATACCAAAACCGTGATCAAGTATACCAATAACAATTTAGAGTAAGAAGTGGTTATTTTCACTATAGATTCCTAAAGGCACTCTATATTATAGAAAAAAATATATTATATTAACTTACCACAAGATCCTAATAAATATATTTTCTTAGATGGACATCAATCTATGGGAATGTTATAGGATCATATTTCACCTAAATTATCATTCTAAGAAGTATTATAATTTATTAAGGAGTGATATTATGGTCAATACTATGAGTATAAATTATTACTAGAATATGGATCTATAAGAATAGTATGAGTGGAAATATATAGAGTTTTTATCCATTCCTCACTAAGATATTAGAACGATTAATGGGCGAGGGTGTTTTTCTTGTTAACAGTGACCTCTACCAATATTTTGAAAGTTCTATATTTATATTTTAGTATCCCTAAGTGTGATTTTATTTATTATTACATCATTCGGGTATAGGAACTAAATACTTGAACTGATGGTAGGGAGAATCAAATTTTATTTCATAAGAAGTTATTAATTCCTTAGGTTCTGATGGAGGAAGTGTTACAAGAGTCTCATAATTCTTCCATAGATGTAATAATTTACTATATATAAGATGTATAAATCATTTAGGATACATTTTTAGTGTCTAATTATAATGTTTAATGTGGTGGAGTTTATATTTTGGTGACCCGCTTTTTAGAGAGTGATGAAAGAGCATCGTGTTCCAACCAGTTTGATATAGTCACTCAGTATTCTACAGTGGAAGTGGAATGACATATAAATGACTTTTTGAATGTTTTGGCATGTATAATAAATTTTTTTTTATAATTTTTTGGTTATTATGAATATAATAATTAAATATTATCTTTACATACCCATTTTATAGTAGACCATAGTTTATCATTTGGTGAAGCTCAATATTTTTAGGACAGTAATGTTGTATTGAGTGTTATTGTTGATAGTATCTAATCGAGATGAAATATTTACTTTAAGTATACATTATCAGTTATAATAGAAAATTGAAATTCTCATATTTATGATTATTTCATTTCATCAACAAATTAATATATAGATAAAGAGGATCATTCAGACATTAGTGGACACTCTAATGGAAAATGTTTTATATTTTTAAAGTTTATATCATAGAATTTTCCCTCACTAGATTTTACATATAATAATATCTATCATTCCACTATTTAATGAAACCCTTTGATTACTTTTATAAGATACCAAAATCACTTATATGATAGAAAAAGGATAGATATTTTTATATATTGAGGCCTAACAATGTATATGGTATAATAGAGATGGTATAGTTCATTCAGGAGTGTATGTGGAAAACTTAATGTTTATAGAAATAATATGTTGATCATATAATAATACTATAAGAGTTATTCTTGGGTGACCATGTTTTAAAAGAAAATCCATGCAGAGAAAAATGGAGTTATAAGAAGAGGATAAAGACACTATAAAGGTTTATAAGGCCTTTAAAGACTTTTAAGCGAGTTGGGTAGTTTTCTTATCTCTGTCCATACCACCAAAACTTTAGTGACTTCACATTTTATTCAATATTTCTTAGTTATAATTATATCTTCACGACCCATCTCATAGTGTAGCTTGGGTATACTAGAATCTAGAATAGGATTCCACCTTTTGGATATTCTTATAGATATAAAAGATTATCCAGTGTCTATTTTATAGGTCAAACAATCTCTATGGTGAGGTGTTATAGAGGAATGGTTGATTAAAGGAGAATTCATTAGAAAAAGAGGATTCAATGCAATAGTTTCACACATATATTTTCACTTAAAATAAGTTTTTATTATTTTTTCATTATATGTGTATTTCATTATTGGAATGAAAAGTTATAAGGTCGTAAGGATGTGTTATCTCATGTTACTCTTAAATGATTAATTTATTTATATAGGATATTCTAGTATTAAGGTTATATTATTGGATTTAATAATTAAATTATAAATGGTAAAATTCTAATTTTATTATTTGATAGGATATCAAAATTTTAATCGGATTCCATATTCAAATTTAAAACATGGGGTTTCTGTTTTTTCATAAGTTTTAGAAATTTAATTGATAGTGATAATATTATAGAATTTTAAGTGAAGTTAGTATAATAGTATTTTTATTATCCATTTAATCAATCTTATTGATTAAAAATTCTATATATAAAATTTTATAAGGTATTTCAATGACATGAACCATTTTATATTTATGCTCTAGATATAAAAATAGATGATGAATAATTTACCCTGAGTATATTGATGAATTCTAAAAAATAGATGTATGATTCATTATAATATATGTAATTTATTTATATTCTTAAAGAGTTCAAATGTCACTTCTCATTATACATCTTATTCTTTGATTCATTAAATGAAATTCATATACATTATTTCATCAACCATAGGGGTGATAAATAAATTCCATTGATAAAAATTTAAAGAATGAATTTTGATTTAACCTCATGAAAAGTATAACAAAATGAAAAGTTTCTCTACATTTTGAAGTATTGGGACTAAATTTTTTAAAAAATGTTGATTATATATGATAACCCTTGTCTCATTATGGGTTTTAAAAAAATTATTTTATTATAGTACCAAATTTTATTTTTAGTGTTTTTGAGAGAATATTTTATTCCTATATTAATAAGATTATGGATTAAATCAATCCATTAAAAATTATATTGATAATAATATATTATTTCATAGGTTATAATGAAAAATACTTAACAAGGCCAAAATTAAAATATTTTGATAAATAGATTGAATGTTATGGTAAAGAGTTATTTTTATTGGTTTTCAACTTATCTATATCTTATGAAGTCTAATTTATTTGATTCATGATTTATAAGTTACATTTTTTTAATGATCAAGATGAAATGAAGCAAATGTTTGAATTTTGATAAATTTAGATCATTCTCTCTCTCTCTCTCAATAAACAAATAAGGACAGTAAGGGTGTAAGATGATGGGTTAGTAGTGTACAATAAAAAAACTATGGTTCTTTGATCACTCATTTAACAGTGTATATGTGTCCCTATCAATACAAGAATATCTAAGTGTCATATTTATATATAGTGTTTCATGGGAGGTGTTGGTTCATGCAATCATCATGATCAGATGGAATCTTGTATGGAAACATTGACCATATTGAGTGTTCCCCAGCATAAATCGAGGTATTCCAATAGAAATGTTTATATGGAATCCAATGTGGTTTTGTCTCTAGGAGGAAATGTGGCTTAGATATAGTTGAGTGAAATTTTTAGTGGCTATCAGATCAAAGACCGTATAGTTAGAAGTAATAGATGCAAGGGGGCAGTGTAGTTCCTGAAGAACTGGTAAGTTGGGCATGTGAGGGTTCCATGTTAGACATGTTTCTTAGTGACAACCCCATAAGGGAATGTGTGGGAACATTTAAAGGTCCTTAGTATAAAAAAAATTTCATTATACTCTTCTCAACACCATATAACCATTTCTTTATAGTGCGAATATTTATTATAAAGTTTTCTAATCCATTTTTTGAAAAAACAATGTTTCTAATAAATGTCTATAAGTTTGAGATAAATGATTATCATGCCCATTATCTAGGAAATAATTAATCATTAGAATTTAATGTAATATAATTTTCTTGAGTTGACTTCAATTATGATAGAGTGGATGTGGTTTATTATTGATTTTAATAATTTAATTATAATTTAATTCTCTTAATTAAAAATAAGTGTGAAAAATTTTGTGGATAATTAATGTTGAATAAATGGAATAATTGAGAGGATGAAAAAGAATATATTATTTTATGTGTCCCACATATGGAAAATATGTAGATTATTAAATTAATTATGAGTAATATACTAGAAACCATGGAACATACAATAAAAAATTAAGGAAAATTAGTATCTTTGTGGAAATGCAACAACTTTAGTTTTGATGTGGAAATGAAATTGTACATTTTGAGATTACATATGTGTGTTATTTAATTTTATGGATAATGTATACTTTTTATTAATAAATTTAGATGAAGATGATAATATATTGGTGGTTATTGTTTTTGGATTTTTAATAAAGGATTCCACCAATTCCTTGAAAATATTGTAAAAGTTTCAAAGGGAGGAAGGAACCATTGGTGCCCATCTCACATCATGCACGATTTTTGAACGAACTATGCACCCTTTCTATGACATGATAAATATTCCATATAATCCTCATCATACATTGACCTAAAATTCCCATCCCTCTTCATTACAATTCTATGTGGCCACTTCAAAAGAATTGGGAGCCTCATGTGGTTATCAACTATTACCTGGTCGCCCAACTCTCAATTAATATATAAGAACCCCCAGACACCCAATTTCAAAACAAAGTGTGAAGGGGTGTGAGTTGAGTAAAAATTAAAATCCCAAGTATAAAATTATTGTAATAAATTGATGCTCAGCTTATAAAATATCTCTTTTAAGTGAGTTTCAACATTAAACTAAGTGGAAATGGAGTGAAGTGTAGTGTATTTGTGTATTTTAAGAGATAAACCCATTGAAAACTAGGTTACCCTAGTCATCATCAAGACCAGGGAGAGGGAACATGTTCAAGAGATATAGTTACATGACTAGGGAGCACTATCCAGGCACCCTATCCATACCAAAAGGGGTGTGCTCCATGTTTCCATAAAGGATCGTGACCATATTTTGAAGGCCACCATGTTGAGTGTCCCTTCACTTAAGCCTCTAAGTCATAATAGTTTTCATTTAAAAACTCTCCATCATTTAGTTATGAAGTCTTTATAATTGGATCCATTCCCAAGTTCTCTTAAATGACCTATGCTCAAGTCACCCAGGTGATCACCACTTCACCCAAGTCACCTACATGAGAACCTTCTTCACCCAGACCTCTATATCAAGGAGACTCATTACCTAGGCCTCCTTATTAGGGTTCCTCATTTACCGGGTCATGTATTTAGATTCCTCATTCACCTAAGACTCCTTATTAAGGCTACTATTCAACTAGGATTCCCACCTATGTTCCTAATTCTCTTGGGCCTCCATATCAGGGTGTCTCTCCACCTAGGTCATCTTTTTGGGAACTTTATTTACCTAAGTCTTCATATTATGTTGCTTATTCACCATGGTCAGCAACCTTGGGGCCTCACCCACAAAGGGATTAATATTAAGTATCCTATTTCTCAAATCACCTAGATAGTCTCCTAATTCTCTAAGGAATCCATATCAAGGTTCTTCTTCCCTTAGGTAAGTTACATGGACATTATTTTACAAGTTCCCAATACCAATCTAGTTTTAATCTTACATGTGCATATCATTAATTTATATCTCTTAATTGGGATAAAACAATTTCACAAAATACTTTCAAACAATCATTAGCCTCGGTCAATTCATTATTGATAATTATAACTTCATTCCTCCTCCAAAGCCTCTTGAAATACATGACATGGATATACAAGTTACCCATTTGATCATGTATACATTTTCTGAGATGGATCATTCATCTCATGAAAAGTATTCCTTGAAAAATCCTCTATATCTGATATAACCTTCATGGTGTCTGTAATCATTATTCTTTTGGTAATTAGGTTCTATATTGGTAGGACACCAGTGAAACATCCCTTAGTTAATGATTCTCATTCTAGCTTAATAAATATCCAGTCATCATCCCTAATCTATAAAATTATCCATGTACATCCAAATGGATATCTTATTATATTTATTTAAAAACCTTTTTCATTTGGGACATATCCTATGTGAGTCCAATCCTATTTCCTTTTTAGTTACCAACATATATGAGGTGGGTGCCTATATATGGGCCACACATTAACTATAATCCCTAATTATATCCCCTCATATCTATTTACTAACATGATAGATGATCCAAAAATACAATCTCACACATAATCTCTACTCAAATGTCTCAATTCAAGATTATCCTCTTGGTTTCTTTATGTAACTCAAGTTGATATTCTCGTCATGGTTTCTTCAAATCACTAAAATTGAGATTCACTTATTGGTTTCTTCAAATTCAGTTAGTTCAGACTCTAAAATTAGTAAATAGAAATATATTTACCTGATTAGTATGTTATGTTAAACTATAAAGGGATTCCTATGTTTTATACCTATATAAAAAATTTTATAAGTATTTTTCACCTAGTAGTCCATACAACATAACGTTAAGGTGAAAAACATATAGTTAAATCCACATGAATCTAAACTTCTTGAATGTACTTATGGATGGATGACCAAAAAATAAATAATTATTTTCCATATCATGTGACATTAAAAGGTAGGACATGTCTCATTAAATGAAACTAAACTATGTGGGTTCTGATTATTTTTATTGGGATACATAGGAATCCATTTTTAGAAGCCTGGTCCCTACTCAACAACACCTCCCATCTTCTTTAATAGAAGTCCAATTCCTCCATAAATGTTGATAAATTCAAGAGTGTTTACTTATATGACATAAAACTATAGAGTTGATCAATATTTAGATTAAATGAATGATTGTGTAAACCTTTGGTGTAGTGACCTATTAAATTCATGTATTTGGATAATAACATAACATAAGGATAATCGATATTGTTACTTGGAAATATTCATGAACATGTATTAAATCAATAAGAGATTGAAAAACTTAAAAATAACTCCACTTGAGAGATAATCCATCCTCTCATCCTCTCAAACAATGTGAAAATTAAAGTGTTTATTTTATGTCTTAATGACCACATTTTTTTGAAAATTAGTTCTATACCAACTCAATATGTCTGGGAATGAGGGAATGTTTAAACAAAATGGTAAAATTAACTTTAATCCTTTCTATGAAAGAATTAGATTGAATAAGCATTTATATTTTTGATACTACATTGATGAATTTCTTTTTAACCTTTTGAATCCAAAATCAATACATGATGAACATACTATAAGAAGTATGGATCTATAAATCATATGAAGAAAACCACCCAATAGAAATGGTTTCCATGATCAGATAGCCAATATCACATTGATCCAATGTCATAATCCTCAATACAATTACTTCATCATTAAGTAATTGATGTATATTTCCTCCTACCCAATGATTACAATAATAGAAGATAAATTAAATGATATATAAATACATCTATACGAGAATAATTTCAACTTGGTAAATATATCATGATAAACTATAGGTACTAAGGATACTATGGAAAATGACATATAGATAGGATAGTTGGGGAATAAAGCCGCTATCTCAAGCTCAAATCGCTTTTGGAGTCTCTTTATGGGGGAAGAAAAGTATTAAAATAATTATCATTGGTAGGTGTAGAATGAAACCAATATAATATTGAAGGCCACCCAGGACCAACCAAGGATGGATATTCACCATAGTCATAATCATTGATGTGTGTCCCAAATTCTGTAATAAGCTAAAGTGGCAGTTATGTTAACCCACTTCATTTAGTCTACAATACCCAAAAAATAAATACTTCTAGTGGATGTAAACCACTATAACTCAAAATTATATCTATTTTATAACTATTTAAAATACCTCAATGGCCCATCAGTTCATTCTAACAGTGTCCTAGAAGATATACCATATAATGAGTGTTTAGAATCTCCAAAAACCAAAAAATACAAACCAACCATAGTGAATTCTTGAAAATATCCCTCACCAATGATGGAGAGAATTTTCCCACAAATAGTTTCTTATAGTGGTATTCCACCACATTAGAACGTAATAGAATATGGGAATGTGAATAAAAGAGAGTTTTAACTATATCTGAAACCACCTATGGAAAACACCATCCCATAGGGTAGGGAAATGTTTACGCTCATTTTCATCTTCAAAAAAATTCATTGGAAAAGAACATAAATGGATTACAGATAAATCTTATCTAAGGAAATATATGTTACCTGTCATATTTTTAATAGTATATTTCAATAGCACAGATCCAACTAATACTAAGAAACATGATACTGTCAATGAACATGAAAAACAAGAGCAATATCTAGATAATTACACTCATATATAGGTATGTTTGGAATGATTATATAGCTAGAATCAATGTAAATCCCATGATTTTGTGTCACCTACTATAATTCCATTGTTTACTACACTATGGGAAATTTTAAAAGAAAATATAGAAGGTGTGGCCATATCCACATCCAACCCACCACTTGATGATGGTGAATATTGCTCAGTAGAATTAAAAATTTAATATTTTATGGATAGAATAGATGATATTAAAAGAAATATACTCCATAGGGTATAATCTTCATATAAAATATTTTTTACCTTCTCCATTTGAATCTCTTTAATATGATGAGTTTTATAAACTGACAATTGTAGGATTGAGCATCCCCATTAATTTGAGAAAACATCAATCGACCTATTTGACTGTAGGGACAACTTATTGTCAAGAGTTCCAACCACTAGTTAATCATCAACTCCAAATTAAAGAAAGTATACCAAGGATAAATTAGGTTGTGGTATCTTAGGTAATACTAGATTATTTTATATCTCATATGCATTCTATGGAATTTTTATGGGAAACCTTAAACTAGAGGGAGATTTTTATCTTGAGTGGGTGGGTTTGACTACTCCTCTACCCAAATTTATGAATCCTATCTTCCCAAAATTCGTTTGAATGGGATATCCATAGAAGAATCTCACCTATTGTTCTTCCCAATGTGGCGTAATTTTGGGAAACCAAGAATTGGAAGAGGCTTCAAAGCTCAGATTATTCACATAAACCCTAGAATATCCTTTTTTTTGCCATAATAGCATTTTAATTAGGTATATTTCATGTTATGAATATCATTCCCAGTAATTTATCTAGAAATTCAACTCTAAACTGATGAAAATAACTATCATTCACCACTAAAATTACAATTAGAAATAGAATTATTGTGTAGGGGGTATTGTCAAAAGATGAAAAGCTCTGACATAATCCTTGAAAATATAGCTTCCTTGAGCACAATTTTTGATGATCTATGTTGGTAACCTACCAGATAAGGTGTCTACAATGCCCATACCCCTGAGGTTCCCCAGTGGGTTATGAGATTTTGCGACTATAGCACAAAATTTAGAGGATATTATGTAAATCAAGTAATTATATCATTAAAAAATTGCCTCATATATATTGATTTTAGGGATCTCAAGAAAATAAGGTTGAGGTGAAGGGACTTGGAATATTGGATGAATATTTTTTATTCCTTCCATAATGATCAGGTTCTAGTCTACTTCATCTTTACCATAGAGAAAAAACTCCTTATATTTCCAAAAATCATGAATTCATATTAATTAGGTTATACTGATAACCTAAATTATTTCCCATACCATTATATGTTGGGTTACGTGATCCATGAATTCATCATATTAAAAGATCAAATAAAAAAATGTGTTCAACGATGGTTCGGTACCATTAGATAGTTCTGTGGAATGTATAATATGTGTGTCATAAATTCTTCTAGAAGAAGAAGAAATGGAAAATCAATCATAATAAAACATAATATTGATTTATAATTATATATTTAATGATTCAGTGTGTCTTGTTCATGCTATAATCTTGGAGTGAATGAATCAACCCATCATTATCTGAATTCCCTCTATAACTTTGACTATAGTACCTTCTACATTTCATCCTTTAATGATCCAATATAATACTCATAGGTGGGGAAAAGCATAAGAAGAGTCCCCAATTATTATTTAACCCTTTAAAATTAACATGGAATTCATGACTCCATCCTTAGGATAATGGGAACTATCCCACCAAACAATACCATACGAATCATCCCACTAAAAAAGACCACATGCATTGTCCTTAAAAACAAGACCATGTAAACTATCCAACCAAATGAGATAATATTATGATAGTAACCATTTCTCTCCAATAAATGTTATTAAATAGATAAAATATAACATTGATAAAGAATAATTTAATGAAATTGGATCTACTATCTCCATCAACATGGTATTATCCATGTCTGAGGATTTTTCATTTGGTTTTGGTGAGTGCTCTCATGATATAAATAATCACATGCTTATATAATTATCTCTAGCTCAATAGGTGTTACCATACATTACTCATATAATTTGTGGATACAATACTGATCAAACCCAACTTGGTAAAAAACAATACATTTTAACCTTAATTATTCCTTAAAACACATTGTTGATTGAGAATCTACCCAATGTCAGGGGCAGATCCAATTATTATGGACCACAACAAGACACTCATCACTAGCCACCCATATTACCATTAAGAAATTAATAGATATTAATATTTATTCATATTATTAATAACTTAAAACTGACAAGGAAATCTTTTCTAATGATGATATCACTCTTTTATAGTGAGAAAAAAATATTGAGAAAATAATTACATATTTACTTCTAATACATTTTTTCTATGTTGAAATTCCATAATCTTACTACAATGGTCCTCTTTATACTGATGTATCCTATACCATAGGTTGTGGTCATTTTCATATTATTCATCCCCTCATTAGGTGCATTCTAAACATCATTCGGCCTTACTAACCACTATGTATTCCAATTATTGTCTGATTTCTATAGTCTAGGAGCGGCACTATCGACTTCACAATTATCAATTGCTTCAACATATTCCTTTAAATTTATCAAGATAACATAATTTTTATAAAAAATATTAATTTTAACCTTGTTCCCATGATGATCATAGAATATGTGGAATATTTTTGAAATAATTTTATTGCATGTCTCTCAATGATAAATGAAGAAAGATATATAATTTCTTGTCATAGAAAGTTTCTTGGTATTTCTTTTTTTCTATAGAGGTTAATTTGAATTAGATATCAAGGATTAAAATAGCCAAGGGAGAATTTGTGATATTTTATTTTTATTAGTTCCCCTACACATATTATTAGGTTTTACAATCAATATGTTCTTTATCGTTAATTATTGGAAATATAAGAAGATTGATTTGGGGATAATGGAGAAAATGATATTCAAATCTCATCTTTAGCCATGTGAGTGCTGTGAAAAGATATAAAAAGTGTATGAATGGATTAGGTTTATCCATATCTCAATGATAGATGAAATAAATCTTATTTATTTTGGTTGGATCATGTGGATAAAAATTTCACATATTCATTTGAGAGTAACCATCTTAAGATTCTAAATAGAAAGAGAACCAAGGAGAAAGTTATAAGAGATCGTCCTGATTACCATCCCAACCACCAAAATTTAGGACATAAAATTGATCAATGATTTCCATTTGAGGATTATATCAATTAGTAGATAAACTATGGTCATACTAAGATAAGGAATCATGAATCACATAAAATTTTCATACAAGTCATTCACACTCGAATAGAAAATCATCGTGTCTGAAAAACCACATCAGATGAATGAAGTCCAAGATGCATGGATACAATATTTACATGAAATCAAATAATAATAAACTATATGATATATAGTCTATCTTACATGAATTTAAACTATTTTTAGTGGTCCATCCCTAATAACATTAATCTTCTTGGATTGGTATATTTTGTATGACCTTAAATCATAAAATTCCTCCTATGTAAGAGTTTGATCTCTGTGAGGGTTTTCTATTCTCGAGGATTTGATAACTATAGATACACATTCCAACCCTTATATGAGGGTTCACCTAAACTTTGACAATAATTTCCTTCACCAAAACTAAATATGGATTGATTCCTATAATTATATGATACATAGTGATTCCTGGATCTCTTCTCAAAAGTCTAGATAGAAAATGTCCTTCCCAAATAATCCTCTACACCAACCAAAAATGTGGGTTTTCTAATTAAAATGAAGTTCAATATAATTTCCACACACTGAGATAAAACCATACAATCCAAAGAACTATGTATTTCTTGATTTCATGTATCACCGGATATATAGTGACACCTACATTTCTCATTTGAGGTTGAGTCATATATTACAGCACTAATAAATCATCCTCCTAGTGAATGGACACCACATTCATATCGATTATTTATATATTAAAATCAATGATTTTAGGGAATATTTTCCTCAAAAACAACATCCGTCTTGATTCCTATTACTATGGGATATGTAGTTATGCATGGATCTCATATCTTGTGCCTAGCCTCAAATTTACCTCCCATTCACCAGTCTAAGTACTGTGAACATAAATAATGTCCACCTATCCTTGATGGTTTCTATAATAATAAGGTCACTTTCACAAATTGACATTGGTTTAACACATTTCTCTTATCATTAAATTTATTACTTAATATTTTTTATCAATGTTGTGTGACCTAAAACATTATTCACCTTTTTGGAAAAAGTTGCATGGACTTAAAACTAAAATTCATTCACTATAAACTATATGACCTTAAACATAAATTACCCAATATTAGTCTAAAATAAAAATATATTAAATATAAAATGAAAAAACCACAAAGTCCTATTAGTTTGAAAACCCATAAATGTAAGCCTCATCAAAATTCAAGTCTCTTTTTATGAACTATCCTAAGTCTCTCATCCATTAAATTCTAGAGCTGACCCATGACATGGTATGAGGGGAATTATAGATCTCCACATTCTGGAAACAAGTTCTAGGGAATACAAACAATAGTTAGAATAATTTTTACCACATAAAAATTAAACTAAAAGTGGAATAATCAGTATAACCCGTACATATATCGTAAGTCCATGTGTTCAAAAAAATTAAACATTATAATATAAAATCAATGAAATAACATAACATAAAAATTTTATAAAATCCCCAAAACTACCTTTCACACAACATACCCATTAATTAAACATCCATAACTCCACATATATAGTACACTATCCATTAATTAAAAAAATAAACTAAAACTTAGGGATGGATGATTTTTATGAAACTACCAAATCAAAAAAAAATACTAACATGCCTGACTAGGTTTTCCAGTGTGGCATAAGGCTACACTTCATCCAATAACTTGATACCCACACAAATATAGATTTGTAAGGAGTCCAAGAAGTTTAACTCCTCTAATTCAATATCCAACCTATAATAGATACTTGTTTTACAAACCCTGAGTGGTGTTGGTAGAATGTGAACTATAAATACCTATATGGTTTTACCAATGGATACATGCATTCATTTTTATAAAAAGTCTATAAATTATGTTTTGAAATATTTTATTTTAAGAATTTTTTTCACATCCTTTGGAAAATTAATCTATTGTATTTTCACTACAAAAATCATTATTATGAACCAATCATTTTAAACACATATTCTTGGAAAGATATTTTTAAATTATTTTGTTTTTTGTTCATAAGAAATATGAAAAAAACATATCCGACAAAAATAAATCATTAAATTCCTAAATATCACTAAAGAGTAAAATATTTTAATAAAATTTAGCCAGAAACAACATAAATAGTTACATAAAAATCTATATATGTACTAAAAAGTTCAAGATAAAAGGGTAACATAATCATAGTAGTATAAAGTAACACAATGGTAATAAAAAACCATAAAATAAAAAATTTAAAATTGTAATAATAATAGTAGAAACACCTTAGGGTCACTAACGCAAGATGATCCTAAAAATTTAATGTCAACCTAGTGGTGGATTTGGAATTCTAACAAGTATGTGGACAAAGGTGGTTCTATATAATTTCTTAACTAGTGTGGCTAGTGGTGGAGGAGCTCATCCTTTCTAGTTTAGCCTACATAAGCTCCTTGGGTTTCTTGAGAAATTTAAAAACAACAAAATAACCATCAGTGAAAGTTATTTCCTTAAAAATAAATAAATATATTCTTTTATAAAAAAATACTTCAATCCATTTCAACCATTTATCTCAAAAGTATTCCTTAGAAACACCTTTATTTTTAATCAATCTAGAACTAGAATAATACATTTTTTAAAAAACTCCATTATTAATAGATTCCTATAAAAAACTCTAACCGAGCCTTTAAATTATACTTTAGAAAAAAATTAGGAAAATATCGTTTATAAACTCTATATAAAGTTATAATTGGTCCAAATAGTTCATTTTATAAAGTCTCATTTAGAAATCCTATTCCTTTTAAAATGACTTTATGTACAAAGAAACAATTTAAAACCTGAACCTTAAATAAAGGGAATGCTATGAAGTCATAAATATATATTTATATACACCTATATATGAAATAATGTACTTACATACATAGGTTCATATCTAAATCACCATATATATATATATATAAATATTCAAATTAATTACAAATGAAACTAATAAGAAAATAAATTTCATACCATTAATCAACAGCAAGTATTTAAAAATATTAACCCACTAAATATTAATAAGAAATAAGAATCCAAATTAAATGACACCACTATCACTCAATATAATCACATATGTGTTTCAATAATCCAAAAAATAAATTAAATAATAAAAATTAATATTATTAACCCTTTAGTAATTTAATCACACACATAGAATACAACTATTTTTCTTAAAAATATTTTGAGAGATTATATGTTTTAAATATCAATTTATAAATAAATCAAAACCTCCATGAAACAAAAAATTCCCTGAAAACACATTTAGAAATATCAAGCATTAAATGGTTTTTAAATAAAAGTTAAATCATGGTAGAAACTACCTTGAATCAACCTAAAATGATGTGATACCCACAAATATGGTGAGGGTGAGCTTGATTAGAGAATTGAACATCCTAAGAAACCAAAGCCTCAAGAAATCAGAACTAAAACTAACCTAGAGTTTTCTATATATTGATTTTCAAATAATATAAAGAGAAATAATGATATAAAATTTAAGAAAATGAGTGGAACTCTATCCTAGATGATTTGACTTGAAAAGGAAGGGATATAATGTTAGAGAATCATGTGTGAAGAAGTGGAGAAGACTGAGTCATGTGAAGAGTACTTTGTTGGATGGGAATTGTAAATAAGAGTAATGGGAGGGGAGATACATGAAAATTGTTCTTTATTAATTGTTTATTCATTTATAAGTTCCAATTTTTAATTTCCTAGGTGAATCAGATGGTTACGACACATGGTTGTCCAAACCATATGCCAACTTGCAATCCATTCACTAGGAAATTAGGGTACCCATATAGGTTTCCCACATGGTTGGGAAAACTATGAATTATCCATGTGGAATGGATATTATAAATTACATAACCCTAATATAGAGACCTAATAATAACATTAAAATATGTTACATCTTTTTTAGGAATATTAAATATATTTTCTAAATAAACATTTCTGAGAACCGTAATGGTTTTGTGTACTTAGAGACTACGTACATAAAAATATTATTTAAGTATAATATTTATCATCACAAAAATCATTTCATAAATAATTTACCCTTCTAGACTCAGAATACGTAGTACCCACCTTTATAACATGGTGAAAATTAAAACATAATAAAGGGTGATCCCAAATTATCAGTAAGGCTAAACATGAGATATATCAATAAATGGTCATATGTAAGAAAATAATGACTATAATAATATGAAAAAATTTTATTTTCAATAGAAAATAAATTTCAATAATTCATAGATCATAATCATGGATCATGGCATAGAAAGTAAGTATTTCACTACATTGGGGAATCATAAAAAAAATTCAATCATGAGTTAATATTTCAAATCATAAGAATATAAAAAATTCATAAGAGTGTGTGTAACACCCCAAGGTTTTAAAAATAAATTTAATCCTTGAAACTTTTTTTAAGTAGATATTTATAACTTGCCTTCAAAATTAATTTAGCAGCTTCTATGTTTTGAATTTCAAAAAATTGTCATCTATAATTGTTTTCAGTAAGTTATTTGAAGTCTGATGGAACCAACTTGTTTTTTTGGTGAATAGTAACCTACCCATATGAATAGTAATATGAATAGTAATATGACCCTAATGAATATTAAATTGTATTATTATTTTATTTTCTTAAGGCTTTAAGATAATAACATCTGGGTTAATTTTTCAATGTGATATAAAAGCAGTTAAAGTTTTAAAATTTTTTATTTTTAAATTAACTCTGATTTTATTTAAAAATTAAATTTATTATAATTAGAAATTTATTTTCAAAAAATGGAGTTCATTTTGGAATTATACATGTCAAAAATTGGTAAGGGTATTTTTTTTGGATTTTTTAGATACAATTGATTTGTTGGTGAATAATAAAAATATTGTTTTGATTTTCAGTGTATTAATGACATCATTAATGATGTAATAATGATGTAATGAATCTAGTAGACTTTTTTACAGTAAAATAAATGTGAGGTGTCCCAAGTGGCTAATACCTTGGGCAAATACAATGGGCAAGCCCATGGTTTTGCAAATACTACTAATGAGGTGTCCCATGGAAATTATTAAAATATTCCATCACTCACTATTGAAAATCATACTTTTCCCAACACTTGTATACCAACGGTTCTTTTAAACCACTGGTATAGGTGTTCTTTACCAACGGTTTGCATAAATCGTTGGTAAAGATGGTTTTTGATGGAGTATTCCTAATGGTTTCATCAAACCGTTGGTAAATCATTGTTTTCACAATGGTTTTTAATAACCGTTGGGAAAAAACCCCCCAAATTAGACTAAGGCAGGCGACCCCCTCCCCCCCCCCCCGATCTAGATGCAGATTGTGGATGACTCCTAGAAGTGCTGCCCGACTCCCAGAAGCCCTTGAGAAGCCCCAGCACAGGTGCACCTCTTCCATCTGATCAGCTGCCAGGTTAGACTCCTTCCACCTCTTCTCAAGGATATCCTTCCACCTCTTCTCAAGGACATCCTTCTATTCTCAAGGATATCGTTATTCTCTATTTCTAGGGATTTTGGAAAATTTTATGATTCACTACTCCACGAATTGTGTACTCAAATCACTACGTCGGTGTACACATTGTCCAATTAATGTTTTCATTACACATATACATTTATAAGGGCATGGTGTCTCTTTATTGTGTTATAATTTTAAAGATTCATAGTTTTTTTAATATCAATGCTTCAAATATTACATCTTCATGTATATGAACTCATAAGAAATTGTTTGTAATATTTATTCATAGTATTTCATGAAAATAACTCCTTTCATTAAGATCATGTCAAACATGAAGATCTTATTCATCTTAATTTTTGTACACTATGTGTATTACATAACAAGTATGTATCATGTTTCTATCAAAATCTATATATATATATATATAATGACACACTGTTCACTTATCCTTTGCATAATAGAACATATGGAGTATTTTCTTGAACTTTGGAAAATAGTATATGTTCCCTAATTATTCTTCACAGAAGAAATAAGAAATACTTAACCGTACAATCCAATGTTCTTTATGAATAAAATATCTATAAAGGGAACTCTTGGTGGGACCTCTCCTTTTCCCATGTAGTACTTCTTCCTTCTTCATGAAACTAATTCACAGAATGTCAAATTCACAATATTAATGAATATCAGTTTTCCTAATATAACCATTAATCATTCTTCCTTCAACATCATACATGAGTTATGCAATCACCTTTTTAAAACACAATGAACATTTTCACTGATTTTGGGTTCCTCAAAATGCTTGGGAAAATTAGAAAAACACATGTATTGAATCGTTCCTCTCATATGGTTTCATGGATACAAGTTCATCTCAAAAATCATGACTACGTGGTTCAAATATCAAGAGGACCATGGGATTATTATTCTTCACACAAATGAAGTTGTTTTCTGCAACTATGTGTTTTTGTTTTCACTTTTGATTTGGCCGAAAGGGGGGATTTGTGGTCATTAATCATGGTTGTGGGTGGTCATTTAGGATGTAAGATAGTATGACTTCGTTTTATTTGATATATCCAGGACAACCCCTTCCTTCCTGGACCCAGGACAACCCTGCTCCTTCCTGGATCCTGGACAGCCCCCCACCCTCCTCCCTAGACCCCAGACAACCCCCACCCTCCTTCCTATACCCTGGACATCCCCCTCCTCCCTAGACCCCAGAGATCCCCCACCCACCTTTCTGGACCTAGGATAACCCCCCACTTTCTTGGAACCTGGACAGCCCCCCACCCTCCTCCCTAGACCCCGGACAGCCCACCACCCTCCTCCCTGGACCCCGGACAGCCCAAAAATCATTATTCATATGTGAGATAAAACACAATAGAACTTGAAGGTCCCTCTCCAATGAGTGTCCATCTTGGTTCGGGTCACTAATGAGTGGAATCCTAGTTTGGGATGTCACAATTCTTGTATATCCTTTTTATAAGTGTTTATAATCAAATCCATACCTATAACTATTGAAGGTCCTTCTCCAAAATCAATTGGGACATGATTCAATGAATACACCCTACCAACCTATGATCTATGGCCCCAAACCTAGGATCCTTTAATCCATGGTTAAGGTGAAACTTGATGAGGCCATAACTAATTTTGATGTGATCCTCATCCTACTCCTCATCCTGATCTCCTAGAAGAAGTTAAAGTATAAAACTCATGTACTCCCAACAAGACCCTTAAAGATTATGTATTCCTTGATCCACTTCCAATATCTTATTAGGCAATCCTTGAATATAGGCATTATAAATTATATATCTTACTTTCTTATATACACTGTATTTTGTTGTATTTATTAATATGATTCTCATATAGAGTAATGTGTCAGTTATGCTTTTATTTAAAGTAAACAATTGTCATTTACCTAAATAATTTTTTGATTGAACTTCAATATTATTTAATTGCTTTGAAATGACTTATTGATTTTTTTACATAATGGATAGAAGTTGGATGTACGAAACAGATCAGATTTCAATTGATTTTAAAAATAATTTGAACATATTTTTAGATTTTTCATTTGATAAGGCATCAGATAGTGTTCGTATACACCTCCCATGTTCTAATTGTGTTAGAAGACCTTATTTGAGTCATGAAGCAGTTAGCTATCATATAACCAAATATGGTTTCCAAACAAACTATTATGTGTGGTATCACAATGGAGAGAAAATGGAATCTCAAAATGTTGATGATCCAAATGATAGGACTGGATTGAAGAGTTTGATATATGATCAGTTTCCATTTATTCGGCATCATGAGAAGGAAAGGATGTCCAACCAACAATATTTCGATACAAGCACACATGATGAGTCCAATGAAAATGACGATGTTGATAGGGTGAAAAAATTGAATGATGCTGCGATGACTCCAGTATATCGGCAATGTGGTAAAATGAAAAATTTGGAATTTTTAATCTGATTGTTTCATGAAAAAACTATGTATGGGATTTCAAATACTGCAATTGATTACATTCTTACCTTATTGAAGGACTTACTTCCAGACGATGAAGATATTCCCTCAAACCACTATATGGAACTGAAGTTGGTTGATGAACTTGGATTCTCAAAAAAAAATCATGCTTGCCCGAATGATTGCAGCTTATTTTTGGAGGAAACTGCTGAAAGAAATGATTGTATCAAATGTGGAACATCCCGATGGAATCCAAAAGATGATGGAACACCATCTCGTGTGCCACAAAAAGTAATGTGGGACTTTCCATTAATCCCTATATTACAAAACCATTTCATGTTTGATGAAATATCAGTAAAAATGCGATGGCATGACACTGAGAGAAAAAAGAACAATGAATAGTTGGTTCACCCTACAGAAGGATTTTCATGGCAGAGATTTGATGATCGATATCCTGAATTTGTAGCTAACGTGCGTAATGTGAGGCTGGGTCTTTCATGTGACGGTTTTAATCCATTTGGGAAGATTCTTACTTTACACAACACATGGATGGTTTTCATACACATTTATAACCTTCCCCCATGGTTGTGTATGGAAAAGCCTTACACTTTCTTGAGTATACTGATATCTGGCCCTTCTAATACCGACAATGATATAGATGTATACATGAAACCTTTAATAAAAGAGTTAAAACTTCTTTGGGATGTGGGTGTGCCCACATACGATGCATGTTCGAAAGACATATTTCAGATACGTGCTGCGCTTATGTGGACGATCAATGATTTTCCTGTTTATGCAATGATTTCTGGATGGAGCACAAAAGGAAAATTGTCATGTCCTGTTTGTATGAAGAATACTCGATTAAGAATACTGAAATATCATCGTAGTTTTAGTTTTATGGGACATCGATGATTATTTCCAATGAACCATCATTATAGAAACAATTGTGAAATATTTGACAATACCATGGAGATTGACGATCCACCTCAGTATATGTTTGGAACTGATGTGCTTAATGAATTGAAAGATTTCAGTTATTCATTTGGGAAGGGTGTAATGAAATCTATAAAGAGGGAAAATGTTTCCAATGATACCTGTTACAATTGGAAGAAGAAGAGTATATTATTTGAGTTGTCGTATTGGTCAACCAACGAGTTATGTCATTGCTTAGACGTAATGCCCATTGAAAAGAATATATGTGAAATGTTGCTTTCGATTCTTCTAAATTTCAAGGGGAAGACAAAAGGTTATTTACGATCTCAGTGTGACTTGGTAGATTGGGGGATCAGACCAGAATTGCATCCTGTCTGTATCAGTGAAAATAAATGGCAAGTTCCAAGTACTTCTTATGTGATGAAACCTGATGAAAAAATAAATTTTTGGAAGTGATAGAGACTATTAATGTTCCTGATGGCTATTCAAGCAATATATCAAAATGGGTCAATAGAAAAGATTTGAAGCTGAAATCTTTGAAGACTCATGATTATCACATCCTTTTGCATGAGTTAATTCCAATAGAAATCCGTCATCTCTTGTCTAATAATGTAAGACTCTCAGTTATTCGGTTGTGCTATTTGTTTAGAGATCTTTGTGATAAGAAGTTGTCCAAATCCGTCTTGCAAAATCTATTATTAGAGACACCATTAATTTTGTGTGAGTTAGAGAAAATATTCCCTCCATCATTTTTTACATGCATGTTGCATCTGACTGTCCATATTCTGACCAAAACACTTCTTGGAGGACCCATTGCTTTCCGTTGGCTGTATCCAACTGAAAGAAACATATACACATTGAAATCATATGTTTAGAATATGAATTATCCTGAAGGTTCTATTGTGAATGGTTACTTGGCTCAAGAATGTATGGATTTCTGCTCAATGTATTTGTCTGATCTTAATATGATAATAAATAGACCAATGAGAAATGAAGAAGAACAGTATGAGAAAATTGAACCCAGTTTTCCATCACTTCCTCAGACAGAAGGAATTACAGGATCATATACATTGACGACATTAAGCCTTGAAGAGCGAGAGATGGCACATCACACAGGGTTGTTAAATTGTGATTTGTTCGATGAGTATATCAAGTAATTAAATTGTACATGTATCTCTTATCTTATCTCTTGTAATTTTAAATATTTGTTAAACTATTATTATTTTTATCTACAGGGAACATAAAGAATTGATATATAGAAAGTATCGTTCTTTATCTTTGAGAAGGAAATAGACTTTGCATAGCAGAGGGTTTTCTGCTTGGTTGAAATTGAAGGTAAAAATATTTTTGTAATAAATAAATAAAAATAATATTTAATTAAGTTTATTATTTGTTTATATTTCAGGTATCTAGTTTTCCTGCAGACTTTGTTTCTAAGGAAATAAGAGCTTTGAATTTTGGTCCTAATACCATGGTCCATTCTTGTAAATCACTTGTGATCAATGGATACAAACTTATTATCACTGAACAAGCAAGAAACATGAGAACACAACATGATGGTGTTATGCTAACTGCCACAACAAACTGTTATGCCAGTTCATCGGATAATAGACCTCGTTCTGAAAATGTAGCTTATTATGGAGTTGTAGAGAAAATAATAATTTTGGATTATTACTCGCATAGTCGAGTCACGATGATGAAATATCAATGGTTTGATTCAATGACAAGGCAAGTCAACTTTATTGATGATTGTGGATTTCGAGTTATTGACATGACTCACACTCTTGCCACCGATGAACCATATGTATTGGCATCAATGGTGAAACAAGTCTTTTATGTAAAAGATCATCGTCATCCTAAATTCGGTGTAATTATTGAAGTAAATCCCAAACATGTTTTTGATGATGGTGATGATGAAGTTGACACTATCCCTACTGCAATTAGAAGTAATCTGTTTATTACTTATGATGACTCTAATAGCTCAATTTTCAGAGTTGATTGTGATCCCAAAGTTGTGGTGGGAAATATATAGAATCATACAGTCGTGTTCTCACCTACATGTTTCACCTACATCATTCAGAGTGTGTATCCTAGTAATTACCTTCAAACCACCATAAATCTTCTGTTTCTTTATGTTTTTTTATTAGAATGGTTTTTCTATATTTTGTTTTTTGGGTTACACATTAGTTATCGGTTTCTAATTACTTCCATATTTGTTTTAATTGCAGGAAATGACACCCATTAAAGAGAGGCGGTGGAAAAAATGACCGAAAATAATCATCACATGACACAGATGGGCATTCCTCCACTCATCCCTGTTGTGAGTATTTTATTTCAAATATATATATTTCAATAACTTATAATATCGTGTGTTTACTTTTTTGTTGAACTTTTTTTCAGGATCAACCCCATAGATGAGAGATATCCAATGAGGAGCCTGATATTGCTCCCAGTATAGAGGCTGGTGGTAGGAGGGGGGGGGGTGGTGTCAAAGTTAGAGGATCATCTGGTGGTCCTAGTACTGAGGCCGGTGGTACGAGGGCTCATGGTGCGAGAGTTAGATGATCCACTGGTTATACCCAATTGGACTATTCCCCTACCACAGACGTATCTTCTATGCCCTATTTTGATCTTGGTATGTCTTTAGGGACACACGAGGTATTTAGGCCTCTGATGTTTACACTACCAGTTGGCCAGATGTCTGTGCCATCATCCTTTGCTTCTGGTTCATTATCTACGAGATATTATATTCCACCTTCTTCGACTCCTGCTCTGACACAGTATGTGGCTGAGGAGCATAAAATGAGGGACACTCCCCCTATAAAGGATATTCCTTCAGCTTCTGCACATCCAGTGACATGCATTGATCTGACTACCACAAGTATATTTATATAACTCTAACAAATTTTTATACCAAAATTTATTTTTATTATAACTTGTACTAATATTTTTTTCTTTAATAACAGATTCATCTACTGATAGGAGGCGGGGGAGGGGGTGTACTTGCTTGCGTGTGGTATGGAACCACCAGACATAGTTGATGGTTGAATATAATGATGATGGACAGCTGATTGATAAATCTAGACAGGAATGTCGGAGTTTTTTGGCGACACTAGCCAAATACTCCGACATCATTCTGGTCATCCCTCTTTCTTGGAGACATCTGCCACACAAAGTCAAGGATAATGCATGGGCAGAAATATGGGTAAAAAATCTATTGGATTTAATGTAGTATTATTTTTGTATTTATATGAATTAATCTATTCGGTGTCAGCTTCGGTTTAACTTCCCTGATGGTGAAGGTGCACGACCAGCGCGTTTAAAGGAGCTCGGAGAGTTTTGGAGAGATTATAAGCATGTGCTATATGTTGGATGGTGTGATAGAGTGGGCACGGAGTTGGAGACATTACCTGTCATGGATGACTACCCGATAGAGCAATATCGCCAATTGATTACCCATTGGGCGACTACCAAATTTAAGGTATTAATCCCATTTGAGGTATTTAAATGACAGTTTTCATATTTTGCATTAATATTATCTTATTTATAATTAATCATTATTTAGGAATCTTCTGGAAAAAAAAATATTGATTCAAAGCAATACCTCCACACTTTGGGGTGCACTACTATGCTAGATCATGAGAGGCAGCTGGTACGATATAGTTGTTTACAATTTTTCTTTAGGACCTTCACTTTTAATTGTTTCCTACTTAAATTATGTGATTTATTTAATATTGAATATATGATTATTCTTTCACTTTATATTGTTTCAATGTCATTACAGAAGAACAAATTGAAAATTGAAGGACGTATCCCTCGAGCAAAATTGTTTTTCTCGAGTAGAAGGAAAAAAGATGGAACTGCGGTTAATGAACCGACACAAGAAAGGATTGTAAGTTTTAATTTGTTTATTTCAAATATTAATATCTATTTTTAAATTTAATACTATATTAATATTTTTAACAGGCTGCTTTAGAGGCCCTTGATGCCCAGGAGCCTGACAATTTAGGGCCACACGATCATTTATATCAGGTTTTGGGAGATGAGCACTCTGGTCGAGTACGCTGTCGACCTGGTAGGAATATAATCCTGACGAGGTATTGGTTCTCTCCAGGTATCCATTCTAGTACCACCGAGTTGGAACAGGTCAAGGAGCATGCAAGATAGTATGATAAAAGGGTCACAGATTTGGAAGAACATGTTCAAATGAGGGAGAAAGAATTTATGAAACTGATCAAAGCTTTATCTTCATCACTTCCACTAGAGGCCAGCGCGGCTTGTCAGACATATATGTCATAGATGGGTGCATTATCCAATGCACCAGGAGACATTTCTAGTGGCGGTCGAGATGATGAAGTTTTTGGTGATGATGAGGATGCTGAAGAGGACAAGGGCGAGGGTGAGGATGAGGACGAGGTCGAGGATGGGGCCGAGGGTGAGGATGGGGTTGAGGGCGAGGATGGGGCCGAGGATGAGCATGGGGACGATGACGAGGATGAAGAAGATGACAGAGATGGTGTCGAGGATGAGGCTGATGATGACAGTGGTGATGGTGATGGTGATCAAGGTCAGATTGATCCATTACATTTTTGAATTCTGTATAACTCTTTATTTTTGAACCTGGGTTTTCACTCTAGTATGGATATTTTTGAATTCAGTATAACTCTTTATTTTTGACCAAATATTGGACACTTTTTTACTTCCTTTTATAACCAAAATAATAACTTTGAATAATTATTTCATCTACTAAAGCTCCTCCCAATTCTATCCTTCCAAATATGTCTTCTTTTTTAAAATAAACATTATACCATACCACCAGAAGGTTGGAAGGCTAAAAAGAACTAGCATCAACCAAACATCATCCCTTAGTCCCATCTCAAACCTACAAGATTTTATGTAATAATTTTTGAAAAGATCTAGTGCAAGATTCACCAACTCAACAAATTAGTTGGAGAACTCTAGAAGAGTACGCTTCACTTTTTCCAACTTCAGAAACTCCAAAGTATTTTACACATGTAAAGTTTCATGATAAAAAACCGGTTAAATATCTTATTGAATGAAACCCAGGTAAGACCTTTGTGAAACTTATCCTACACTATATAATCCCAATATATTCATTCTTTTCATTTTTTACGTGTATGAGTCATCAAACCCGCCTCAATCCGAGGCACGGTGTGGCCGGTACCACTCAAAGTGTCGCACTTTTGTTTGAAATGGACACTGTTTTAAGTAAAAAAACAGCCATATGGAAAACCAACCAAACATATTTTGATTGTGTTTATACTTTATCATAATGATCCATGGGTCATTTGTGACGTGTACGAGTCAACTGCGCCTCAATCCGAGGTACGGTTTGGCCGGTACCACTCAAAGTGTCTCACTTTTATTTGAAATGGACAACATTTTAAGTGAAAACAACAACTGGCATACGAAAAACTGACCAAACACATTCATATTCTATTGATACTTCAGGAAAATTATACATGGGTAATTTGTGATGTGTATGAGTCAACTCCGACTCAATCCGAAGCACGGTGTGGCCGATAACACTCAAAGGGTCACACTTTTGTTTGAAATGGACATTGTTTTAAGTAAAAACAAAATCTATATGGAAAACCAACAAAACGTATTCTGATTGTGTTGATACTTTATAAAAACGATCCATGGGTCATTTTTGACGTGCACGAGTCAACCGTGCCTCAATCCGAGGCACAGTTTGTCCGGTACCACTCAAAGTGTCTCACTTTTATTTGAAATGGACAACATTTTAAGTGAAAACAACAACTGGCATACGGAAAACTGACCAAACGCATTAATATTCTATTTATACTTCAGGAAAATGATCCATGGGTCATTTTTGATGTGTACGAGTCAACCTCGCCTCAATCCGGGGCACAGTGTTGCCGTTACCACTCAAAGTGTCACACTTTTGTAGGAAATGGACACTGTTTTAAGTAAAAACAACAACCATATGGAAAAATGACCAAACATATTCTGATTATGTTGATAGTTTAGAAAAACAATCCATGGGTCATTTTTGATGTGTACGAGTCAACCATGCCTCAATATGAGGCACGGTTTTGCCAGTACCACTCACAGTGTCTCACTTTTATTTGAAATGGACAACATTTTAAGTGAAAACAACAACTGGCATACGGAAAACCAACCAAATTCATTCGGATTCTGTTTATACTTTAGGAAAATGATCCATGGGTAATTTGTGATGTGTACGAGTCAACCCCGCCTCAATCCGAGGCATGGTGTGGCCGGTACTACTCAAAGTGTCTCACTTTTGTTAAAAATGGACACTGTTTTAAGTAAAAAAAATATCCATATGGAAAACTAACCAAATATATTCTGATTGTGTTGATACTTTATCAAAACGATCCATGGGTCATTTGTGACATGTACGAGTCAACCGCGCCTCAATCCAAGGCACAAAATGTCCAGTACCACTCAAAGTGTATCACTTTTATTTGAAATGGACAACATTTTAAGTAAAAACAACAACTGGCATATGGAAAACTGACCAAACACATTCGGATTCTGTTGATACTTCAGGGAAACTATCCATGGGTCATTTGTGACGTGTAAGAGTCAACCCCGCCTCAATCCAAGGCATGGTGTGGCCTGTACCACTCAAAGTGTCACACTTTTTTTTTGAAATGGACACTGTTTTAAGTAAAAACAACAGCCATATGGAAAGCTGACCAAACATATTCTGATTATGTTGATACTTTAGAACAACGATCCATGGGTCATTTTTGACATGTACGAGTCAACTGCGCCTCAATCCGAGGCACAGTTTGGCTGGTACCACTCAAAGTGTCTCAATTTTATTTGAAATGGACAACATTTTAAGTGAAAACAACAACTGGCATACAGAAAACTGACCAAACGCATTTGGATTCTGTTGATACTTCATAAAAACGATCCATGGGTTATTTGGGACGTGTACGAGTCAAACCCAATTCAATCCGAGGCACGTTGTGGCCGGTAACACTCAAAGTGTCACACTTTTGTTTGAAATGGACACTGTTTTAAGTAAAAACAACAACCATATGGAAAACTGACCAAATGTATTCTGATTGTGATGATACTTTATAGAAAAAAATCCATGGGTCATTTTTGTACGAGTCAACCTCACCTCAATCCGAGGCATAGTTTGGTTGGTACCACTCAAATTGTCTCACTTTTATTTGAAATGGACGACATTTTAAGTGAAAACAACAACTGGCATATGGAAAACCAACCAAACACATTCGTATTCTATAGATACTTCAGGAAAACTATCCATGGGTCATTTTTGACATTTACAAGTCAACCCCACCTCAATCCGAGGCATGGTGTGGCCGGTACCACTCAAAGTGTTGCACTTTTTTTTAAAATGGACACTGTTTTAAGTAAAAACAACAACCATATGGAAAACTGAACAAACATATTTTGATTGTTTTGATACTTTATCATAATGATACATGGGTCATTTGTGACATGTAAGAGTCAACCGCGCCTCAATCCGGGGCATGGTTTGGCTGGTACCACTCAAATTGTCTCACTTTTATTTGAAATGGACAAAATTTTAAGTGAAAACAACAACTGGCATACGGAAAACCGACCAAACGCATTCAGATTCTGTTGATACTTCAGGAAAATGATCCATGGGTAATTTTTGATATTTTACACGTCAACCTCAACTCAATCCGAGGCACGGTGTGGCTGTTAAAACTCAAAGTGTCACACTTTTGCTTGAAATGGACACTATTTTAAGTAAAAACAATAGCCATACGGAAAACTGACCAAACGTATTCTAATTGTGTTGATACTTTTGCACAACGATCCCTAAGTCATTTGTGACATGTATGAGTTAACCTCACCTCAATATGAGGCATAGTTTGGCTAGTACCACTCAAAGTTTCTCACTTTTATTTTAAATGGACAACATTTTAAGTGAAAACAACAACTAACATACAGAAAACTGACCAAATACATTCATATTCTGTTGATACTCCAAGACAACGATCCATGTGTGATTTGTAACGTGTACGAGTCAACTCCACCTCAATATGAGGCATGTTGTGTCCAATACCACTCAAAGTGTTGCACTTCTGTTTGAAATGGACACTTTTTTAAGTAAAAACAATAGCCATATAGAAAACCGACCAAACATATTCTGATTGTGTTGATACTTTAGCATAATGATCTATGGGTCATTTGTGACGTGTATGAGTCAGCTGTGCCTCAATCCGAGGCATGATTTGGCCGGTACCACTCAAAGTGTCTGACTTTCATTTGAAATGGAAAACGTTTTAAGTGAAAACAACAACTGGCATACGGAAAACTGACCAAACACATTCAAATTCTGTTGATACTTTAGGAAAATGATCCATGGGTCATTTGTGACGTATACGAGTCAACCCCAACTCAATCCAAGGAACGATGTGGTGGGTATCAATCAAAGTGTCTGTCTTTTGTTTAAAATGGACACTGTTTTAAGTAAAAACAACATCCATATGGAAAACCGACCAAATGTATTCTGATTATGTTGATACTTTAGCACAATGATCCATAGGTCATTTGTGACGTGTACGAGTCAACCGTGCCTCAATATGAGGCACGGTTTGGCCGGTACCACTCAAAGTGTCTAACTTTTATTTGAAATGGACAACATTTTAAGTGAAAACAACAAATGAAATATGGAAAACCGACCAAATTCATTCGGATTATGTTGATACTTGAGCACAATGATCCACGGTCCAACCTCACATAATCCACTTCTCATGTGAAAAACTCCTACCCCTATTCTAAAACACAAGTCATTTATTATTCCAAGGAAAACTACATTCCCTAAGTCACAAAATCTCATTAATACACACCCATTATCATCATAACTAATTTCAAAGACACCCGCCCCAAACCATGAGACATTATATTTGTGTTTGGTTGAAGTCATTTATCCATTTCCTTATTTTGGGGTTATTAGCGTCTAATTTCTTTATTTGATCGTCTATGTGTTATAAAAAATTAAATTTTGTATGTATTATTAATTCTGTATAAAACATATAATTACGTATTCAGTTTTTTATGTATTGTATTCATAATTTATAATTAAATTATGTATGTATTCAATTCAGTATTCAATTATGAATTGAATTTCGGATTGCACATGTAATTGTCTCTCAGAATTGAATTCTAAATCAATTATCTATGTTTATAATTTCCTTATGAGTTATGTTTTCATTCTATATGTGTATAGTTTCTAGAAGGTGGAAACTAATTGATTTATAATTATGTTTTTCATTCTATTTATATATTCAATTCAGGCCTGAAAATCACTCAAAGAGGCCTGGACAACAGCACCTCACCACTCACAGCAGCAGCTCAGAGCAGCCAGCTGCTGTAATTTCCCAGCATGCCCTATGCCAACAGTTGTAAACCGTTGGAATAGGGAGTTTCATACCAGCATGGACTATTCCAACTGTTTACAACCATTGGAATAGGGAGTTTTATACCAACTCTTTTCCAATAGTTGCAAACCGTTGGTGAAATATTTATACCAACGGTTATGTAAAACCGTTGGTATAAGGTGGATATCCTAAGATATGCCAACAGTTTTCCACAAAACTTTGTCAAATATATTTTCCTATGACTTACTTCCCCACAGTTTTGATAACCTTTGGTATATATTATACCAACGGTTATCCAGCCTTTACCAATGGTTTTGAACTGTTGGTAAAGACTTATTTTCCAGTAGTGACTTTTGCTATAAATACCAACCTATTCCTTAATTAAATTCATTAAAAATCCATCATCAAAGAATATATAGCCTCATTACCTCCCTAGTAGTCCTCCCAAGGTTTCCTCAAGCCCCTAAGGTCCCAACCTTTAAGTTCTCAGAGTTACTCTACAAGGTAAGAAAATTCTCAATTTCTTTCTTTTTTCCATTCAAGTTCTCTTTTATGTGGTATAACATTAAAGATTCCATACCATGTTCTTATTTACTTATTATTATTGATCTAATATTTATTATGATTCATTTATGTATGAGTGTACCTTGTCCCCTCTCTTTTTAATATTTTCTAAAACCATGTTACATAGCCGTTAGGCAGCCGAATGTTTGTAAGGGATTTCTCAATTATTCTTTTATTTTGAGTTCCTTTCTTCTCTTATTATTTCCTCATATACTTTTACCCTAGAGGAATGAAAGATAAAGAAATAATGTATATTATGGATGTTCTCATATTCATGGAAAATTCATCATCATTCTTATTCTCCTCTCCTACTTATTCAAGGAATAAAAACATTGTCCGTGATGTGTCGGATTACAGACATCATGGATGATGTGATTTCAATTTGCATTAATTATTTCAAGTATGGTAATGAAACCATTTTTATGGTTGAACCAGGTTATAATATATTTATTATGTCTCCTATATGGTTCTGTAATTATTTTTTACTCATGGATTTAATTTATAAGACAAAATGAGGTCGTTATTATCAAAGAACCACTAAAATGATCTAAACGAACATCATTAATGTTCTAACTTATTAATCACCCTCATATCAAACATCAAAATGATAAATGGTATAAATTATGGTATTTTAAATATGTAAATACCTTTCCATTCTAATTCTGGAGTTTCACTTCCAATTGATAAGAATATCCAACAATAACCAATCATGGAAAAAATGTAAGGAAAACACCCCAAAACAATGCAAGGAACAAATTAATGACAAATAAAGGGTGAAATGATGTAATGAAATGATAATTTAAGATATTATAAAGATGGATATGTTTATTTAAGATATTAATAACCCTCTTTTTAACCATTATACTGGATTTCTAAACACATTTGAAGTAACAAGAACCCATGGTAAGGAAATTCTTAACCCAATTTCCAATCTTTGGGTTAACCTTCTACTTTATCCATTGTGTTGTTTTAAGATTATTGGTTTGATCAATTTTTGTTTATATAATGTATTATTATTTGTATTTACAGTATATAGACAAGTAAATTCCATTCTATTAATTCTCACTTCAATTATATTTTTAAGGGACTTTCCTTTTAAAATCATTTTAAAAGTCTCTCTAATAATTTTCAAAGGGATTGTATTTTTATATGTATATGGAATGAGTGATTTACCCTAATTTCAAGAAACTTTATTACCATGAAATGTTCCTTGGACATTATTTATGTTGGTTTGAGCCCATTATAGATCAAGATATGTTGGGTTGAGACCATTATAGCTCAAGATATGACGGGTGAGCCCCATTATAGCTCTCTAATGTATTAGGTACTCCGAATATGGAAATTGAATAAAAGGTTATTCCATATATAAGGGTGAATGAAAGTGTGATATGGTAAATATTTTCCAATGAAACAACATGAGTATACTATGCATTTGAGTATTTATGATATGGGTTTTATTGGTTTTTATGTTATCACTTGACTACCGCTTTTTATATTTATATCCCTTACTGAGTTTTATACTCATCCCATGTTTTTAAAATGTTTTTTTCATAGGATATAAGGATGGAAAAGTGAAATAAGGGATTATTTATGTTTCATATGGAGTGTTGTCAAAGAAATCATGCTTTATGTTGTAATGTCTTATATTCTGAAAAAAAATGGAATCTTTTTTTATGGTATCCACTATGTAACAATGTGTAAGGTTATGAATGTATTATGATCCAATTATCTAAATCTATAAACTTAAAAATACCCTCAATGTAAAATGAAGTGTTTTATTGACTAAAATCAAGATTATGTAATGTAATAAGGTCGGGTCTTTATAGTTTGTATCTGAGGATGGTTTAGATAACTGTAGGGGTTGGGAAAATGTTAAAAGAATACTGTAAATGATTTTTATGATTAATTTGAAATTTGATGACATTTAATGATTACCATGTTTCTTCATCTAAGTTATTTTTATATAGAATGGTTTTCCATAGAATAAACAGGGAAGCGGGAGTAGAAACAAACCAAGAGGCTGATGTCTGTCAGAATCTGCAGCCTAAATGGTGGGAATCGGAACTGAGTAGTTTGTGATAGTAATGGATCAATTGACTCAAGAAATAAATGGTGTTGGTATCCACACTAGAGAGGAACATGATCTACCACAAAGAAACATGTCTTTTTTGGAGCATTTTATAAGGCAACATCCTCCAACATTCAGTGGAACCACAGATCTAGTGATAGCCTAAGGATGGATCAACGCTCTAGAAAAGATATTTGATGTCATGGGATGTTCATAACGTCAAAAAGTAATACTAGACATTTATCATTTGGAAGTTGAATCCAACCAATGGTGGTATTTGGTTAAGAATATGAGAGAAAGATATGATCTTGATAGTCTGGAATGGGATGATTTTAAGAGTCTTTTTTTTGGAAAAATATTTTTTCAAAACTGTTCGACTCAGAATAGAGAGAAAATTCTTGGAACTGAAGCAGATAGATGATGACTATGTGGAAACATATGAAGACAATTTTAAAAGACTATCCAGGTATGTACCAAATTTTTCTTGGTATTTTGAAAGTAAAATTAATAGATTTTACTCTGGTTTGAAACCATTTTTGTGAAGAGATTTGGCCTCACGAGAGTTTAAAAGCTATGAGAAGCTTGTGAGTTGTGCTGAAAAAGTTGAGATGGTGTTTTATAAAACATATGTGAATCATAATGACAAGAATAAGAAGAGATCAGGTTGGTAGGCAATGGGTAATAACTCGTTAAATAATTTTGGAGGTAAGAAAATGAATTTCCCTTCTTGTGAAAAGTGTGGTAAAAGGAATCCTGGTGAATGTCTTGTAAATTTTGGAAAATGCTACCGATGTGGAAATTTTGGACTCATGTCTCATGAGTGAAAGGAAAATTATCTGAAAACTAATGAGAATATGATGGTGATATGCTTTAATTGTAAGGAATTGGGTCATTTTGCTAATTTTTGTCTGAAGCTAGTTACTCAAGCTGGGAATCAGCATGATTGGAAGCAGAGGGGTTTGGTAAAAAATTTTGCAACCACTTCTGCAAATTTTGTGCCATAAAATGAGGTGGTATCAAGTACATTTCTTTTCTTTACATATTTTTCAAATGTGTTGTTTGATTCAGGGTCTACACATTCCTTCATTTCTCATATTTTTTTAGAAAAAATGGGAATTCAACCTCATGAAATGAAGTTAGATATCTTGGTAAAAGCACCTGGAGGAAATACTGTAGCAAAAATAAATTTTACGAATTTTACTATCCTTGTATGTGGAAAGAGTTTACCTGAAATTTTTTTTGTTTTTCCTCTAGTAGAGTTTGATGATATTCTGGGTATGGACTAAATTTCTTTTTATCATGCTAAGATAGATTGTAGAGAAAAAGAAGTTGTTTTTTCAGAAATAATTTCGTTTTTTGTACAAGAATGAACCCATACCATTAATAACATATCAGTATGCTAAGAAACCGATAAGGGATGTAAATGAGAGTTTTCTTGCTCATATTTTTGAAGATAATGGAACTCTCCAGATTAATGATGTACCCGTGGTAAATGAATACTTGTCTTTTTTTCCTGATGATTTTCCTGGTGTTAATCCTAATCGAGAGGTTGAGTTTACTATTGAATTAGTTCCTGATGCTAAGAAAATTTAAAAACCTCCTTATCGAATGGCCCAAATGGAACTTCTGGAATTAAAAAAGCAATTGCAATAATTATTAGATAAAGGATTCATCTGACCCAGTACTTCACTATGGGGTGCTCCTGTCTTGTTTGTTAATAAAAAAGATGGTTCAATGAGACTTTGCATCGATTATAGGGCATTGGATAACATTATTATTAAAAATAAGTATCCTTTACCTCATATCAATGACTTGTTTGATCATATCCATGAAGTGCAGTATTTTTCGAAGGTTGACCAGAGGTCGGGGTTCCATCAGTTGAAAGAAAATGATGAAGACATCCCAAATACTGCGTTCTGTACTAGATATGGTCATTATGAATTTGTAGTTATGCCTTTTGGGTTAACTAATGCACATGCTATATTCATGGATCTTATGAATAGAATATTTAATGAGTTCTTGGATAAGTTTGTGGTTGTGTTTATTTATGACATTATGGTATATTATAGAAGTAAAGAGGAGTATGAAAAACATCTACGGGTTGTTTTTCAAACCTTAAAAGAAAAGAAACTGTATGGAAATTTCTGCAAGTGTGATTTTTGGTTGCAACCGATTTCATTTCTTGGGAACATTGTAAATAAGGATGGAATAATAGTTGATCCAGCCAAAACAAAAGTGGTTTATGAATGGAAAATACCTACAAATGTTAGAGATATTCATAGATTTCTTATGTTAGAAGGTTATTACCGATGGTTTGTTAAAAAATTTACACGATTATCCAGCCTGCTAACTAAGCTAACAAGAAAAGGGATTAAATTTGTTTTGACAGAGGAATGTGATTTTTTTAGGAACTAAAGAAGATATTGGTGAATGCTTTAGTTTTGGCATTGCCTTTCCAAATTGGAGAGTTTTTCATCTACTGTGATGCTTCATTGAAGGGACTTGGTTGTGTTCTGATGCATAATGATCAGGTAATTTCTTATGATTCAAGACAACTTAAACCACATGAGTAAAATTATCCCACACATGCTTTGGAATTGGTAGGTGTGGTTTTTTCTTTGAAAATTTGGAGGCACTATGTATACGGATCCAAATGTCAAATATATGCTGACCATAAAAGTCTAAAGTATATATTCACTCAGGAGGAATTAAATATGAGGCATAGAAGATGGAATGAACTGATAAAGGATTATGATTTCATAATAAGTTACCATCTAGGAAAAGAAAGCAAAGTGGTGGATGCCTTGAGTCAAAAACATCATGCATCATTAACCATGTTACGTTTGAAACATGATCCCTTGGTTAATGATTTGATGAATTTTGGATTAGAAGTTGTCTGTGTAGGGAATACATCTGTTTTGTTTCAGGTTTTAGTACAGTCATCGTTATCAGATAGAATTGAGCAAGCGCAGAAGGAAGACCATGAGCTACAGAAAAATGTAGAATTGGTTAAAATAGGTATGCTGCCATAATTTAACCTTGATAAAGACTGTGTTTTAATATTTGGAAAAAGGTTGTGTGTGCCTTGTGATTACTAGTTTAATAAATATTTTTGTGTAAATCTCATAGTTATCTATTTTCAGTTCATCCTGGAAGTACTAATATGTATAGAGACCTTCAGGAGTATTATTGGTGGGATGGAATGAAAAGAGATATTGCTCATTTTACAATGAAATTTTTGACATGTCAAGAGGTTAAAGCAGAGTAGTAGTTATCAAAGGGGATGCTTCAGCCTTTTCCAGTTCCATAGTGGAAATGGGAGAATGTATCCATGGAATTTGTGGTGGGACTACCAAAGAAATATCAAGGTAACAATGTGATTTGTGTTATTTTTGATCACCTAAAAAAATATGCACGTTTTCTTTCTATTCGAGATACAATGTATTTGGATTAGATTTCTCCACTATACCTCAAAGAGATTTTCGGGTTACATGGAGTTCCTCTTTGAATTGTATCTGATCGAGATCCCAGGTTCACTTCTAACTTTTGGAACGGACTTCAGAAGTCGTTGGGAACATAATTAAATTTCGATACAGCTTTTCATCCTCAATAAGATGGGAAGTAATAATGAATGAATCATACCTTTGAGGATATGCTTTGATCTTGTTCAATGGACTATCAGGAAAGTTGGGATCATCATCTTTCTTTATTTGATTTTTCTTATAATAACAGTTTTCATTCCAGTATACTGATGGCACCTTTTGAGGCATTGTATGGGAAGCGGTGTTGAACTCCAGCTTTTTGGGATGAAGTCAGGGAAAGGAAGTTGATGGGACAAAATTAGTAGAGGAAGTGGCTGAGAAGGTGAAGATGATTCAGTAGCACAAGAGGATAACTTAGAGTAGGCAGAAACGTTATGCAGATAACAGAAGGAAAGAATTCTCTTCTGAGGTAGGTGACCATGTTTTCCTTAAAATCACTCCTTGGAAAAGTGTGATGAATTTTGGTAAGAAAGAAAAGCTAAGTATATGTTTCATCGGTCCTTTTGAAATCTTGGAGAAAGTTGGACCAGTTACATATCGATTATCGTTTCCTCTGAGTTTGGCTTAGGTACACAATGTTTTTCATGTTTCGATGTTGAGGAAGTATGTGCCGGATTCATCACATGTCTTAAGCCTAGAATATGTTTAGCTAGAATAGAACCTTTCCTATAAAGAGAAACCAGTTTGGATTCTTGATCGATGAGAACAAGTATTAGGGAACAAGGTAATCCACTAGGTAAAGGTTTTGTGGAGAAACCACATGGTAGAAGAAGCAACATGGGAGTCTGAAAATTCTATGAGGAAAAGGTACCCTAACTTGTTTAATGAGTAAGTAAAATTTGAGGACGAAATTTATAGAAGGTGGGGATAATGTAAAGCCCCAAGGTTTTAAAAATAAATTTAATCCTTGAAACATTGTTTTAAGTAGATATTTATAACTAGCCTTTAATCTTAATTTAGAATCTTCTATGTTTTGTATTTCAAAAAATAGTCATCTACAATTGTGTTCAGTATGTTATTTGGTGTCTGATGTAACCAAATTGTTTTTTTAGTGAATAGTAACATACCCCTATGAATATTAATATGAATCTAATGAATAATAAATTTTTTTATTATTTTATTTTATTAAGGCTTTAAGATAATAACATCTTGGTTAATTTTACAATGTGATATAAAAGCAGTTATAGTTTTAAAATTGATTATTTTTGAATTAAGTATGATTTTATTTAAAATTCAAATTAATAATAATTAGAATATTATTTTCAAAAAATGTAGTTCATTTTTTAATTATACACGTTGAAAAATGGTAAGGGTAGATTTTTGGGATTTTTCAGATACAGTTGATTTTTCAGTGAATAGTAAAAATACAGTTTTGAGTTTCAGTGTATTAATGACATCACTTATGATGTAATAATGATGTAATGAATCTGGTAGACTTGTGTACAGTAAAATAATAGGTTAGGTGTCCCATGTTTCTATTACCTTGGTAAAATACCATGGGCAAGCCCATGGTTTTGCAAATACCACTAATGAGGTGTCCCTTGGAAATTATTAAATTATTCCATCACTTTTGCTATAAATATCAACATATTCCTTCATTAAATTCATTCCAAATCCATCATCAACGAATATATATCCTCCTTACCTCCCTAGTATTCCTCACAAGGTTTCATCAAGCCCCTAAGGTCCCAAAATTCATGTTCTAGTAGTTAGTCTACAAGGTAAGAAAATTCTCAATTTCTTTCTTTTTTCCATTGAAGTTCTCTTTTATATGGTATAACTTTCAAGTTTCCATACCATGTTCTTATTTCCTTATTATTATTGATCTATTATCTATTATTATTTATTTCTATATGGGTGAACCTTATCCCCTATATTTTTAATATTTTCCAAAAACCATGTTGCATAGCTGTTAGGCTGCCGGATTTTTGTAAGAGATTTTTCAATTATTCTTTTATTTTGAGTTCCTTTATTTTCTTATTCTTTCCTCATCTCTTATTACCCAAGAGGAATTAAATCTTTATAAATCATGTATATTCTATATTTTCTAATTTTCATGTAAAATTATTCTTTATTATTATTCTCCTCTCTCACTTATTCAAGGAATACAAACATTTTCCGTGATGTGTCGAATTACCGACATCATAGATGATGTGATTTTAATTTTCATTAATTATTTAAAGTATGGTCATGAAACCATTTTTATGGTTAAACCAGGTTAAAATATATGTATCATTTATCATCCATGGTTTTGGAATTATTTTGGACTCATGACCTTAATTTATAAGACAAAATGAGGTCGTTATTATCAAAGAACCACTAAAATGATCTAAACGACCATCATTAATGTTCTAACTTATGAATCATCCTCATATAAAACTTCAAAATGATAAATGGTATAAATTATGGTATTTTAAATATGTAAATACCTTTCCATTCCAATTCTAGAGTTTCACTTATTATCGACAAGAATATCCAACATTAACCAATCATGGAAAACATGTAAGGAAAACACACTAAAACAATGCAAGGAACAAAATAATAACAAATTAAGGGTGAAATGATGTAATGAAATGATAATTTAAGATATTATAAAGATGGATATGTTTCTGTAAGATATTAATGACACTTTTTTAACTATTTACAAGAAGTTAAAACACATTTTATTTAAGAAGAACCCGATGTATGGTAATTCTTAACCCAATTTCCAATATTTGTGTTAACCTTCTACTTTATCCATTATGTTGTATTATGATTATTGGTGTGATGAATTTTTGTTTATATAATTTAGTATTATGTGTATTTATAGTGTATACAAATGTACATTCTATTATATTAATTCTCAGTTCAATTATATTTTTAAGGTACTTTCATTTTAAAATCATTTTAAAAGTCTCTCTAATAATATTCAAAGAGATTGTATTTTTATATGTATATGGAATGAGTGATTTATCATGTTTTAAAGAAACTTTATTACCATGAAATGTTCCTTGGAAATTATTTAGGTTGGTTTTATCCCATTATAGCTCATGATATGTTGGGTTGATCCCATTATAGCTCAAGATATGTTGGGTTGAGCCCATTATAGCTCAAGATATGACAGGTGAGCCCCATTATAGATCTCCAATGCATTGGGTACTCCAGAGATGGAAATTGACCAAAAGGTTATTCCATATATAATGGTGAATGTAAATGTGATATAGTAAATATTTCCCAAGGCAACAACATGAGTATATTATGTATTCGAGTTTTTATGATTGGGTTTTATGGGTTTTTATGTTATCACTTGACTAACACTTTCTATCTTTATATTCATTACTGAGATTTACAGTCATCCCATGTTTTTAAAATGTTTTTCACAAAATATAAGGATGGATAACAGAAATAAGGGATTCATGATGTTTTATATGAAGTGTTGTCAAAGAAATCATGCTTTATGTTTTAATGTCTTATATTTTAAAAAAATGGAAACTGTTTTTATGGTATCCGCTCTGTAACAATGTGTATGGTTATGAATATGTATTATGTTCCAATTCTCTAAATCTATAAACTTGAAAAGATCCTTAATGTAAAAGGAAGTGTTTTTTTGACTAAAATTAAGATTATTTAATGTAATAAGGTCGGGTCCTTATAGTGTGGAATTATTATAGGCATAGAAACCATATGATAGGTCAATGTTAACTACCAAGAATCTCATATCATATTGAATAATGAATCACTACTTATTTCCTATATCAAAATGGATCAAGCATCCACACCAGTTTACCTTAGTGGATTATGTTAATCAACTCATTTACAATAATTATATCATGAGATATATGGATTTAACCAATGCATTGGAGGGATATATAATTTGGGTACCACCTATCACACAATGAAAACCATACATATGTGTGCCATAAGATCAAAAATCATTCATCATATCATCATGGAATAACCCATATAAAATAAATAGATTTCATAAACATATGAAAATCATCATAATAAACCATAATTGTAAATAATAAACATGGTATCATTTGATAATATCCCTATTAAATCATAAAAAATCTTAAAGTTTGATAACATTGATGAAAACTTTCCTTGAAATATCATTCTAACATTTCTTTGAAAACATGAGAAAATATATTATTCCTTTGATAAAATATTAAACAAAAAACATAGAATATTGATTAAATTATTTTTTGTAAGAATAAAAAAGATTTTTTTAAATAAAATAAAATAAAATAAAGGTCATGATGGACGTAAAATATATTCAAGTGTTAAACATTAAAAGAAAACATTATTTTCACACTTTCCTAAAAAGTCAAAAATGATTTTTTTCTAAAACAATTGGAGGATTCCGTTTGAAAAAATTGTACATAAATTAAAATTTAGTGAAAATGAAATTTTTAATCATTTTTGGTATAGTTAATAAATTTAATAACATATTTCTTAAGTGTATGGAAAAAAATGAAAACACTCATCCCCCAATGTGTAAATAAGGGTGGATTTTTTTAAAGAATTTTCTTGATAATTTTACATACTAAGGAGAGAAAATTGGAAATAATAATTTAAAAATATAGTAATAAAAAATAATAACAAAATATATGTGATTTAAAACATAAGATCCCTAAAAATTCCCTCAACATAAATTTAGTATAGACCATCTTGAAAATAATTGATATTGTAACCTAAACCCTTACCTCAAGTATGAATTTCATTGTAAGAACTATAACTTCATGTATAATAAATTTAAATTTATTATTATTATATAATATAACCACATAAATACTTATAATATCATATATTAGCATCTTATAACATTTTTGACACCCTTTTATTAATAATCCTTTATTAAAAACATCATTTTTGGGTGTTAATTGTTTTGTTTTTATTGTAATCTTTGGTTTGGAAGTTCTAGTCCTTGAATATTGATCATGGTTATATTATAACCATAATGTTAATAATGATATAAATATTATATATATTAATTATATAAATATTTATAACCACAAAAAAGGCATATATATAAGAATGAATTACATCGTTCATGGAGAAGATAGTCCATAAATACAATATTTTTTCATCTTATAATGATAAAAATTAAAGAAAGATAAATAATATTTTATAATTAATAATTATAATAATATCATATAAATCAAATAAATTCCTTAAATTCATCATTTTAAATATCCAAGTGAGTAGGTGATGGAAAATTTATTATATCGCTACGTGGAGGCGATAGTCCACAAGTACACACAAGTGATACTTTCATTTTACATAATAAAGAAAGGTGGTGGAAAATGTTTGTCACATAATCAAATTAACGTATTATTATATTTATGATAATATATTAATTATTTTATGATATTTAAAACAATTTTTCATAATATGGTAGAAGAATAAAATTAAAAGATCTCAATTAAGAACTATACCAATTAATCGTACAACGTCTTTTGGTTTATAACTAAATCCTTCATAGTATGGTATTAGGATCAAACAAGAACCTATAAGACATGGGGTGAGATAATATTATAGGATCTTGTAAGTTATTGGTTGTGATAAGAGACTAGTTAAGTGTGGTTGACATATTAGAGGGGTTTCCTTTTATAAGTGAGGGAGAGGACATGCTTGGAATGTTTCAAAAGATTTAAATATATTAATGTATAAATAAAGAAAAATGGATCCAAAGTGACTCAAATTTTAAAAGGATATGATATAAGTTCTAAATATGACCATAAAATTGTATTTATATTAGTTTTATGGTTATATTATCCCTTACTATTTTTGTTTTAACCCTTTTAAATAAACTCTCACTGTTGTAACTGCCTTTTTACAAAAGTTGTTATTCATAATGACCAAAAGCGAATGTTGAATAATTTGAAAAATTTTAAATGATATTTTTAAATATGAAATCCATTTTTACAAATTCATTTCATATAATTTTAATAAATTAACTTAAAAATAGTCTCAAAAAATGTGATGAAAACCAGTTTTCTAAAAAAAATCTTTTAAGTGTAAAAATGTTTTTATAAAAAAATATAAAGTTTATTCCAATAAAATTAATTATATTACTTTTAATAATAATAAAATAATTATAATTGAAAACCAAAACAATATAAAATTTTACATTGTAAATACATGAAAATAAAAGAATGTTTTCTTTAAATAATCGGTATGTTCTACTATTCATCCAAAAAACAACTTTTTCAAAAAATATAAACAAATTACACTATGTTACTATAGAAATTTTTATTTAAAAAAATATATTAATTTAACTAAATAAAATTTATTGAAATGATAAAAAATAATTATTATATTCATTCAAAAAATGAAATAAAAACCATTTTTGAAGAAAATATATTTTTAAAGCATAGAATGAATATAATGAAAATTGGGTACCTATTTATTATGCATTAAAAGATAAATTTGAATTATATAAAACCTTTATACATATTTTTCATAATTTTTTTATTCTTATTTATAAATATTATTTAAATTCTAGGTCAATGGTTATATTTAAATGATAATAATTCAATATTATATAGTGGTATATTTAAATATGGTGTTTCTTTTAAAGTAATATATCTAAGAAATTACATTTTTTTAAAGAGAAATACACAATAAAATATCAGAGTATTACATTATATACCCCTTATAATAATTTTACCTTTTAAATTTCATCACTTTGATATAATAAACTGAGGATAATTATTCAAAATCACATCCTCAGGTTCCCACATAGCTTCTTAAAATTTATAGTTTAACAATGAAATAGTGACTAAGTGATTGGTTTCTTTTAACACTTTCTATCTTATTTTAAAAATCTCCATCATTTTATCCTTATAAAAGACAAAATTCCCCAATGATATGAATTTTAAGTTCAATACATGTGTAGGATCATGTATATACATCCTCAGAAGAAATACATGGAACACATCATGAATATGGGAGAGATTTGGTTGAAGTTACAAGAGATTGCCTACTATCCCAATATGATCAAGAATTTAAATGGGAATGATATATATTGGTATTATATTTCCATTTTTTTAAAATATCATAAACTTCTTCGAAGGTTGTATAAATAATAATACCTTGTTACTTACTTCGAACTCTAGATCTCCCCAAATATTGTCAGCATAATTTTCTATCGACTCTACATTCATCCATATACTTTGAAGTTTTATATATCCTTCTATAGTGGTATTCATTAGGAGAATTATTAATTCTCATGTTAAAGCTATCATTGTTAGAAAATACCACCAAAGGAAGTTGTTAGTCCCAACCACCTTTAAAATTCATAGAGAAATATCGATTATATAATTTTAATGGACCTCTTCGACTGACCATCATTCTATTGATGATATACAGTACTAAAAATCAGCTCTGAATCTAGACACTTCTGATGACTTCTCTAAAACATCGAGGTAAACCTCGAATCATAATCATATATGATAAAATATTTCACTCCATGAAATATTACTACTTTATTAATGTATATACTTCAAATTTTATCAAAGGATATATATTATCTATTAGAAATATAATGGGATAATATTTTAATTCAATTGACTATAACCAAAATTTAATTATGGCCTTTTGATAATTTTGTGAGTCTAAAGATGATATCCATGGTGATGTTTTCCCATTTTCATTCTAGTATGGGTAATGGTTGTAACATACCCTTATACTTATATCTCTTAAACATAACTTTATGACATTTTAAGAACACATATATATATATTCAGAAATATTTCTATTCACATTATCCCACCAAAAGTATTCTTTTAGATCTCTATACATCGTTATACTTACTTGATGGGTAGAGAATGATGAAATATGATCTTCACCCAATAAACCCTTCTTCAAGTATATTATTTATAGAATACATACTTGATTTGATAACCTTATCATTCCATAATAATCATGTTTGAACTTAGGAACATTTCTCACATTCTTATATAGTTTCACATCCTCCTTCTTTTCCTCTTTAATCATCACATGTATGGATGGTGTAAAATTTATCTAATAAAGATATAATTTATCCCATTTTATAATAATTCCAATTTCCATATTTTTCAAATATATAAATATTGCATCTCTTTAAATCTGCATCATATAAAAACTATCATAGTCCATCCAACTCAGAGAATTTTCCACCTTGTTTTCCTTCCCAGGGTTGTAGTTTATTATGAAATCATAATCTTTAATCAACTCCAAACATATCCTTTATCTTATATTAACTTATTTCTATATGAATATATACTTCAATATTTTATGATCAATATATATATCACATCATTCATCATAAAGATAATTCCTCTATTTTCTAAATGAAAAATGATCCGCTGCCAACTCCAAATCACGAGTCATGTAATTTTTCTCATGAATTATTGATTGGTGTGACACATAAACTATCTCCATTTCATTATAAATAAGTAAAAAACCCAATAAATTAATACATTGATAAATATATATAAAAAGCTCTACTCTAAAATAGGGTACAATGAGAATAGGTTCATTGACCAACCTTCTCTTCAGCTCCTTGAAATTATCTTCACATTCATTTTAATATAATAACCTACCACCCTTCTAAGTAAAATTGGTCAGTGGATTAGATAGTCATGAAAAATATCTCACCAAGAATCAACAGTACCAATACAAAATAATAAAACTATAGATCTAAGTAACTATAGTTTGTATTGGTCATTTCTCAATAACTTATATATGATAAGGATCCACTGATATACCCTCACATGAGATTATATGACCCAAGAAGGAAACATCTAAAGAAAAAAAATTCACACTTGTTAAATTTTTCATAAAAATTCTCCTTAATCAATGAATTCATTTAAATTATCAAATGATATTTATAATCTTCCTTACTATTTGAATATATAATAATATAATCTATAAATACTACCAAAAACTAGTCAAGGTAATATCTAAAGACATTGTTAATTAAATACATGAATATAGAAAGGGAATTGGTAATCCCAAATGGAATCACTATAAATTTATGATTACCATACCTCATACTGAAAGTTTTATTGGTTATATCCTCATTCTTAAACCTCAATTGATGATATACAAAACAATGTTTAATCATGTAGAAGTATGGAGTTCCGCACAGTTGATCAATCAAGTCCTTAATATGGGGAAGAGGATACTTGTTCTTGGTAGTGATCTTGTTAAGTTCTCAATAATCTATTAAAAGGATCATTAACTCATATTTATTATTTAAAAAAGAACAAGTACCCTCCAAATTGACTCACTAGGGAATATAAACCTCTTATCAATATTCACATAGAGTTATTTATTAAGTTCATACAACTAAATTGGGGATATTCTATATAGACTATTTGAAATAGGTTTAAAATTTTATATAAGTTAAACTAAAAAATCAAATTCACAATTTAGAGGAATACTTTTCATGCCTTCAAGAAATACATCAGTATAATTTTAAATAATTAGAATATCTTTGATGTTGAATTTCTCCCCAACCATTTTAGATAAATATTCCTCATGAGTAGGTAGTATGACCCATATAGTGGAAGTAGAATCCTTTCTATGTCCAAATTCATCCTCTTACTAATAAATAATAATAAGTTATTTCTAAATACCGAATTTGATCTCCATATTCTATAAATTTAAAATAGTTATATGTATAGATATCTAATCAATGATAAAAATCATATAAAATTCAACTAAATATAGAATCACATGATTTCCATGAATCACACTCCCACACACTTGTAATGAAGAGGAGATATATACTTGATATGTGTTCATAATTCCATTATAATTTTTTACAAGTAACTTAACAGATAATAATTAAGGTTGTAATTTCAAAAAATAAGAAAATTTATTAGATATAAAAGAGTTGGTAGGGCTATAATAAAATAAGACATTAGTTGTTCTGGAGGAAATGATAAGTGGAGATTTCATAATATAATTCTTGTAACACATTTCAGCAGTCATGTTTGAATGAGATTTCCCTTTGACTTGGGATTAAGAGGTTGTTGACACTAATCATCACCATTAAACTTTGTATTCATGCCTTGGTTAGTGAAATTATCATACTCCTTTCATTTTAAGCATTAGAGTGTGGGTGGTTCATTATTTGGAATCTTCTTTTCCTCAATTATATCAATTATCCCCTTTATTAGTTTTTAACATTGGTGGGATTTATGACTATCCCTTAGACACATGAAACGCCTCTCTATTCTATTAAACAAATTTCCTTAGTTTTTCTTCCCATATTTATGGAAGTTATGTGATTGCATATTCTTTTATCCATGTGACTTATTCAAGTTTTCATGAGTCTCCATCTTCATTTTTATCAAAAAAATAGGAATTATGAGAATCTCCAATTTCCATTTCTACCTTGATAGTACATAGAATTTTTTCATTCATAGCTACTAAAGTATCATATAGATAAAGACTTTCAGAGACTTGGTTTTAATCCACAAAATAATAAATCAATTTTCCTTTCATGGATAATGATTAAACTAGAAGAATACATGGCATGTTTTAAAAAATACCATCATAAGTGCCAATGGATTCATCATCCTATTTTTAATCCCAAGGAATTACTTATCCATTTATTTATATAGAAAAAAAGGGAATTGTTTACTAGAAATATCATTTTAAACTCATTTCATTATATATAGTCCATTTATTACTCTATCCATATTTTCTTAGTAATATTCCACCACAAATATCTTTCTTCTTCCAAATTATAAATGGATAAGACAAAATTTTCATGTTCCCGTCATTGGATAATAGAAAATATTTTTTGAGTGGTACAAATCCATCACTCATCCACTAGTGCATCGGAAGACCCAAAAAAGAAGGAAGATGTTTCTTTAGGAAGGAATCAACTACACATTATTCCATCCTTAGATCAGCTTTAATCTCATCATGATTCACATCCTTATAATGTTTCATGATCATAGTATTCATATTCTATATTCCATATCCAATAGTATTTGATTTCTTATGAGGACAATCATTACGTTTTCCATCACATTAGTTGTTAGAATGATTCTCTATCATTCCATACAATGACTAAAATCAAATACAATATTGTAAGAATCAAGTTATAATAATTAGATATGAAAATAATTTTATGATGAAAATCATTCATATGATGTCCAAAATAATGACACCTTCTTATTAACCTATTACACTTAAGGTTCATCCTATATCACATTAAATTCAATATAGTTTGATTTCGGTTCAATCCCCATATTATTTATAATTTAATCTCTAAAAATAACTAAACACTAGATTTTATACATACTTGATAGACCTATGTATGAAAAATATTGATATTACATTTTTTCATGATTATTCAATACATATCCCAAATAAACATGCATGATAACCATAAAGGTTTATTGTACTTAGAAACATGATATATTAATATCTAAATTAAGTAAAATATTTATAATCACAAAAATAATTTGTTATATAAGGTAATAATCTAGACTCATCATACATAGTACCCCGCTACATAACATATGGAAAATTAAAATATAATAAGTGGTGAGATCATATGCTCAGTAAAGGTAAACATGAGATATATCAATAAATGATCAAATGTATTAATATCATGGGGCTTTGATAACTTTTCATAATAAATAGAAAATCACACCTAACAATTCATAAATCATCATCTTGAATCATGGAATAAAACATTAGTATGTCACAAGAGAGTGGAATCATCAAAAAATAAATCATGAGACATGTTTTCATATAATAAGTATATAAACATTTAATATTAGCGTGTCACTATCATAGGCATGGAAACCATATCACATGTTAAGGTTAACTATAAATATAATTATATCATAGATGATCTGGAATGACCACATGTTTCCATATCATAGTTGATCAGGAATCCCAAACTATTTTCCATAGTGGATCAAACACATACACTCATTTCCCATAATTATATCATAAGATATAAGTTTTTAACCAATTCATTATAGGTATAAATAATTACTACCCACTAATCACATAGTTAAAACTACACATATGTGCTCCCCCATATCATAACATATTAATCATATGATCATAGAATAACTCATTGGAAATAAACTATTTTCATAAACAACTCAACATCATAATAATAAACCATCCATAGAAATAATAAATATGGTATCATTGAATCATATCTCAAGATAGAATAACATTCCTTAAAGGATAACGACATAAATGAAAAAAACCTTTGAAATATCATTCAATCATTCCTTAAAAAACATGAATAAATATCCTTTTAATTTGATAATTTTTAACTAAAATTTCCCAAAAAATTGATGAAATAATTTTCATCGAAAATATTAAAGGAAACATGTTATGGAAGCTTCAATGAAAATAATGATCATGATGTGGGAAAATTCATTCACTTCCTCTATATTAAATGAAAATATTCCTTTAAATTTTTTTGTAAAAAAGTAAAATACAACATACTCATTTAGATACATTCATTTAAAAAAATTAAATAAATTAAAAGTTACTAAAAATGACCTTTTTAAAACATTTCTATTCTAGGTATGAAAATTATTAAAACAATTTTAAAGATTATGGATATAGAAAAAAAAATTTATTGACCAAAGAGTAAATAATATAGGATTTTTTTTAAAATTTTATCCATATTTTTATATACAAAAGAGTGAAAAGTTCAACAAATATTTGTGAATTCTATGAATAACCCAATTATAATAAAATATATGGGGATTAAATGATAATATCCATAAAAATTTCCTCAACATAATTTTATTAAAGACAATCCCGGTAAGAAATGTAGTGACTTGGCCATAAAATCTTGGAGTCAGTGTCTACTACCATTATATTGGCATGATTAAATGGAATTAAATCCTGAAGGATTGAAGAGTTTAGTTGTCTTAGTAAGATAGACACATACATGAGTCTTGTATTACAAAGGAATACACTAATTACAACATTTTTTTATTTCTTAGATAGTAACTCTATTCCGTCTACTGTGTCCATGAATAACGTTCTCATTACATATCTTGGATTCTTAGGGAAAGGAAATAAAATATGGGTGATCTTGAATGCTCAGTAACTGTAAAGCATAATATAATAAATAATGAATCAATCATAATAATCATTACAAAAATGTAAATAATTTTACGCGCATGCCGTATAACTGATAAACTTAATGGATAAACAATATGACAATGTAATAACTAAAAATACATTCCATTAATATAACTAGATAAAGAATAATCAATATGGAAAGGAAAATAACTGAAACACATGCCATTTAATAAATGAACTGATAAAGAAATGCATCCATATATATTTTGACAAAAAAAACCATGGATATATAACAACTAAGTCTAAATGTGGTAAGTTATTAATTATTGGATTCCATGTTTCCAATGTACATGGCATATTTACCCTCAAGACCATTCAAAAGATGGTTTAACATATCTGGTAGAAACCCATATAAACCTATCCAACTAACTCATCCCATGAGACTACCGATACATCAAGGGGCTATCTATAATTGAGCCCCACCCTTTTTGAACCTATCCAAATATTTCATCATATACTGAATAATAGATTTAACAACGTGCCTTTTGAGACATCTTAATGGAGTTGATGAAACATATTTATAAATATTTCCCCAGTTAATCAAATAATTTTCAAGTACACATCATATGTAAAAATGGTATATGGTTTAGGAAATAATCATATCCATGATAAATGATATGGATATTTAGGGGTAACATAATGTTAAATTATCACTAGAAATTGAATATTTCAATGGGACTAATAAAGTAATCAAGGAGGTGAATTTCAATACTATCCTTTTAAACATTTATAAAAAACCATGCTGAAGAAGAATAAGGATGTTATTAGTATCACATGTACCCATCAGAGTAAGAATAAGGGTTGTTTTCCTTGATGAAATAGAATAGGAACTTTAAATTAACTCTTGAGGAAAATACCCTATTCTTTTGAAAAAAAATATTATTTTAAAATCAATTTTATAATAAATATTTTTAAAAAATATTACATTTTAAACATGGAAGAGAAGGTTTAAAATAATTATTTTGGTTAAATTTTTACATGTTATACAATGTAAAAATAAAATTCCTTGTGCATGGTAAAAAGGTTATAAAAGTGACTTGTTCGGAATGAGATAACAATATTTATTTGAAAATGTTTGTATAAGAAAAAAAATGGTAAAATTACTTTAATAAATCATTTTTGAAATTCTAAAGAAAATTTTATTTTTTTTAGAAAACTGGTTTCTTAGAAGAAAATAGGTTCTCCGACAAAGTAGAGAAATGAAGTCGGGATTTCTTAAAAACAATTTCTAAAACATTTTAAGTACCAAAGAGATGGAAAATGTTACTATTAATTGTAAAAGTTCATGAATAACAAAAGAAGAAGAAAATGAAAGGTTTTATTAGATAATGGTCAAATAATTTTTTCAAATGTAAATTCAAGTAGACAATATCCCGAACAAAATGAAATTGTGAAGTAAACCCTTGAAAAGATCACAAAATTAATGTGAGAATAAGTAAATAAATATACTGTGTCTATAAATTGTGAATAAATATATAATAATTATAAATAAACACACACACAGATATATATATATATATATTAAAATTCATTATACATTTATTCTTAATGATAATGAGGAAGTAATATAACCCAATGAAAAAGGAACTGATTTATGAAATTTATTTAACACTTTGTAATTTTAAGTGTAAATACCGTTAAGTGAAATAATTAAAATTAAAAAACAAAATATCATAAATAATTAAATAATAATTATATTACAAGTCAAAGTGGTATTGTGAACACCAAATATAAAAAATAGGTTCACAATAATAAAGCATGCCTCAAAGAATGGAAATTGAGACAAATCCCCTTACTATTATGGTAACATATGAATTGGAAGACTAAAAAGTAATATCCATAAAATGAAAAATTTAAATACCATGAAGATAAAATAATTCATCATATATTTTATCAAAAGGTTCAGTAGGTACACCACAAAAAATAAGTAAGTGGTTAAAGTGTTGTATGCCTCCCTGAAAGAAAAAGCAAGACAAGAATCCCTTACCTTAAATTTTATTTTTGGGTGAACAACCTTTAACCTCTTTTATAGTGGTATAAATCATGTTATTAACATATTATATATCCATAATTATATTCATAATATAATATATTACCTTCCTACAATATGTTGTTACTCATTTTTCAGAAGTCTTTCATTATTTTCACTATTTTGTGTGTTAATTACCTATTTTTTTGAGTATGTTCTCACTTGTTACATTTTATTCATATTACATATATCATGATTTCTTCATCTTCAAAATGTAAACCATGATTTAATTATAATATATATTTAGTATATATATATATAGAATAATCTAATAATTTCAGAGATAATAAATGAAATGCATCATTCATGGGGATGTTTAGCCAAATGTATGCATGAACCCTGCCTTAATTTCTTTTTAGTGTTAAAATAATGAACAATAAATGATATATAAGTATATTATTACATGTTTGTAAATAATCTTTCATTATTTTCACTATTTCTTGTGTTAATTACCTAGTTTTTTGAGTATGTTTTAACATGTTACCAGTTATTCTTATTACATAGATCATGACTTCATTATCTCCAGAATTTAAACCATGATTTAATTATAATATATATTAATTATATATATACTTAAAATAATCCATTGTGTTTGAAGATAAGAAATTAAATGCATCGTTCGTAGAGATCATAGACCGTACGTACGCATGAATTCTACCTTCATTTCATTGTTATATTAAAATAATGAAAATTAAAAGATATATATGTTTATTATGATTATAATACCGTATATATGTCATATATGCCACATATTTTTAATAAAACCATCATTTATATGTTCCACATTTAGTGTGAATTAATCACATCGCTTTGAGGGGCTGTAGTCCACACTTCCACAAACAATGTTATCATATTTTCACAAAATGGAAAGCATAAGGTTATGTGTTATGTAAAAATTACAGAATCACAAATAAAGTAAAAATATAATATATATAATATATAAATAGATTTTCGATCATAATTCCAACCACTAGATTTCATAAAGTGAGAATGAACAATTATCGTTTTTTGATGCAGTAGTTCATCATACACATAAAATGGTAGGTTCTTCACCAATTTGAATGATGTGTGCGTTTGTGGTTGTAGAAAACATATAATAATCACATATAAGTATATTTATGATAATTATTTTCTTATAAAATCAAGTAATAATAAGATTTTAGGGGGTGTAGAATGAAAATAAATAATAGAACTTTAGGAAGGATGTTACCTCTTCTTTGGGTAACTCAATTTGGTTTGCACCAAAAGGCTTCATGGATAGATTTATGCCCAAAGTGAGGCTTCTAGGATGAGGTGAGGAATTTTTATGAGATATTTTGGTAGATCATGGTTGATTAAAATTATCTTGTGATGTGTGAGAAATAGGGGTGGGTGAGTTCCTTTTTATAGTGTATGGGGATTGGAATTCTTATAAATTTTTGGAAAGGGAATTCCAACCATGTTTTTCAAAGAAAAGTGTATTGACCCACTTACTCTCATTGTCTTGAGAGGGTGGTGAGCCATTTCTATGACTTAAGAGACATCCCTAAGATACCAATGGATGGAAATAAATGTCTAAGGGTTTCAATACAAGTGGGAGATGATTTACCCTTTATGAATAAGACCAAAACCAACAACCAAAACCAAATAACCACCATATGATACAAGACTAATTAAAAGAAAACTCAACAACATACTTTACAACAAAAACAAAAAAAGTGTGCAATAGAGGAAGACAAACTAATCATCAAGGTAAACAATGTAAAACAAATATAGACTCCAAGATAACCACAAGACTCAATGATCTACAAGCTCCATGCTCTAACATCACCAAACATCCTAAGTATCATGAGGTGGTTCTGAAAATGTGTGATAATTTACGTTTTCCCATGTATTAGAAGATAGCATCTACAAAAGTACCAAAGTTCCAAAGCAGGGGTGAGTATAAAAATCAGTAGGTTTTCCCCCAATGACATCCCTAGTCATTCCACTAGGATATAAAAGTTATAAACATTTTTATAAATGATTTTTTATAAAAAAATTTCCAAAAATAGTTAATATCAAAATATAAACACCTCTAAAAACAGTTTATAACTATATATAAACAAAATCCATAACAACCATATTTTCCAGAAAAATTCATTATTCAAATAATAAAACCAAAAAATGATTTGAATCCATTTATCAATAATCATTTTTTCATAACCATTCCATTCCACTTATCCACACATCCAACCATGCATGTAACCTGGACCTCCTTATACTCGCGAGTGGTAAGTCATCCATTCACTAAGTCTTCACCTAGTGAACCACTTTGATAAGGGTACTTCACACCCATATCCATCCCAACATTTTTATGGGTGTCCTTAACGCCCATATCCATCCCAATGCATATGAACACACACACCACAACCCATTCCAAAACCAAGTGTGTTCAACCAATCCAATAAACTTGTACTTTTATTGAAAAATCTTCAAATAAGCCAATTCAATCCAACCCTTTAATTTCAATAAAAACATCCCTTTTATTTAAAATATCTTAATCAAGTCCATATTTTACAAATTTAGAAAGCCCCAATTTAAAATACACATTTTAAAATCAACAACCAAATAACATTTTCAAGAACACTCACTTTTCCAGATTTAAACAATTTATGAAACCGTTACTATAGAGGGTTTCCAGAAATTCATAAATAGACAATTCAAAATAAATTTTACACGTGATAATAAATTTGAAATTATTTCATTCAGTTATACTAATATTAGTCAATATTCAATCCACCTAACTCGAGCATTTTGACAAAAATAGTAAACAGATGAAGAATGCCCACGAAACTGGGTAAGAATTCCACTAAACCGCCTTAGATCTCTTACCCTAACCTGATCAAGAACAAATATAAACTTATTTGGAATCTTTAATCTTATATGTGACCATAGATTTTGTTTATATATGAATTGGAGAAGACGGGTAAAGTATATATATGAAAACGAGACCAGAACGGTGAAGAACAAGCACCTACCGCATGATTCGGGCTTCTAAACGCCAAGGAAAGGATTCAGATCGATTCCAATTTGCGTGGGAGAGGTTCTCCAACCTTCAAGAGAGAAGAATATAGATTTAGGGATACATAAGAGGATAAACGATCCACTTTGAGAATAAAACTTGTCAGATATACCTTTTTAGGATCTCACTTTGACCTTACACATAGTTTTGTCACACGATTAGAAAAACTGTGTGCTAATCGTGTGTTCGCTACTGCCTGGGAAGACCCTCACATAGCCTCCTAACATGGTATCCCTAATCATGAACACACCGTGTCGAAGCTACTACATCAAATTTCCCAACACCACTTTTCAAAGTTCACAGTTACTATAAGTCTACCTCACGGTTCGGACAACCCATGTGCAGCCCATGAGCAGCCCATGAACCTCCCCTCTATCCCCAAAAAACATTCCAACATTCTAAAAACTCTCCCAACCTTCAAACTTAATATTTATATACATAAAAAGAATAAATAAATGGTTATATACTAGAAAGTGGGGGTGCTAAATTCTCCCCACCATTGGTCTTTCCATCCTCAGAAAATATAAAACCAATCTTTCCCTGCAAGAGTTTCAGCCACTACTCTTTCATTTCCTTCTCACATTCCCAAGTCTCTTACTAAATCCAACCATTTTTCCATAAAAACTGCACTAGTATGATTCTTTTTCTATGCAAGACTTTATCCTACATATCCAAAATACACACCGAGATATGTACCAATGAAGCATCCAGATCTAGGTCAATGTGATCCCACTTGATCACATAGTCAGGATTCAGTTGATACTTTTTCAACTGAGATACATGGAATATATTATGCATTGAACTGAACCATGGTGGAAATGCCAACCGATATACCGCCTCTCCAAAAGATTTCAGAATGTGAAAAGGGACAATGTATCGAGGAGATAACATTCCCTACTTCCCAAAATGATGATGTACAATCCTTGGAGAGATCCTTAAGAAAACATGATCACTCACGGTGAATTACAATGGTCTTCAATGATGATTTTCATATTATTTCTAATGAATCTAATCTATATACATTCTCTTTATAATCTAATGAATCCTCTCAATAGTTTCTTGGAAAATGCTCATCCCAACTAATGAAGTCTCACATATTCCCACCCAACAAAGTGGAGAATGACAAGGACTCCCATACAATGCTTTGAAAGGAGCCATATATATCAAATCCTTATAGCTATTATTATATGAGAAGTTGAAAAATGGAACATGATATCCCCATGAACTACCAGAGTCCATTACACAATCCCTAAACATGTCTTCTGATGTCTATATCATCCTTTCGGATTTCCCATCTATCTAGGGATGATAAGTCATGCTCATAGTCAACTGATTCGTAAGAGAATTCTATATGGATTTCAAGAAATAAGATGCAAACCTCAGATATCTGTCTGAGACTATCAAAATTGGTATGTATTGTCTCTTAACCACATCTTGTATATAGATTTTGGATAGATATTCAACCATATTAGTTTTATTTATAGGAATGAAATGGGCTGACTGGGTAAGTTAGTCCACTATAACCCACATGAAATCATTTTTCCAAACCATTCTTAGGAGACCTATAACAAAATCCATCACGATATGCTCCCATTTACACATTGTAATAGGTAAATACTTCAACAAATGTGCTGGTCGTTGATGCTTTTCCTTAACTTTATAACAAGTTAAGCACTTTGAAATGAACTCAACCACTTTCTATTTCACACCAATACACCAAAACTACACCTTCAAAACCTTATAAATATTCAGTATACCCAGATGTAGAACCCTTATGGAATGGTCATAAGCATGATGAAGTTGTTCCTTAAAATCCATTGGCACAACCATCCGATTTTTGAACCACAACACTGAACTCCCATCATGTTTCCAGGCCTCAATTGTCTCCCCACCATTGAGTTTTTAACTTATAACCAAGCATTTTGTTTCTGGTGTTTCTGCCTATTTAACCATATTTACCAAATCATGAATCAAGGAAACCGAAAAGAAACCACAACATCAACTCGTTCTTCACATTATATATGCTTGTAAGCTAGGACTAACAACAACTACCATTCATGTAAATATTCTTTCACCAACTATGCTTATGACTTACTACTTAATTCATTGTCGACTGTATTACCATTTCTCAGTGTATGCATCAAGTCAAAGTCAATCATCTGAAGATACACCATCCATATTATTTTCCTCATATTTAAATCTCTTTTTGAGAAAATATGTTTCAAACTTTTATGGATTTTGAACACCATAAATATCTCACCAAAGAGATAGTGACACCAAGTATTTAAATCATGGACAACTATAGATAACTCCAAATTGTGTGTTGGGCAATTATTCCCTTACACTCTCAAATAACTTGTACCATAAGTAACCACATGGTATCCTTGCATGAGAATGCATACCAACCTAGATCCAAAAGCATCACAATACACCACACACCCCTTTCCTAATTCTGTAAAAATCAATATAGGTTCTGATGTAAAGAAAACTTTTAGCTCTGGAAAATACTTCTAAAATTCCACAATCAATTGAAATGGAACATTATTCTTTGTCAAAGATATCATTAGTGAATATAGTTGTGATAAGCCATGAAAAATGTTTCATTTATAACTTTCTCCACAAATTAATCTTCATATCTCAAATACAACTTTTTATAGTTTCCAAGAGATAATGGCTTCTATCTTCTACAGATCTACTGAAACACATTTTTCATAAATTAAATGGACAAGATAGTGTACCTATTATATTGAAAAATCACAATTATATAGGTTGGCATACAACTGATGATCTCTCAAGATTTCCAACACTGTCACCATGTGTTTCTCATGCTCATCTCTTGTCCTTGAATACACTAATATGTCATCCATAAACACCAGAACAAAATAATCTCGATATATCTAAAATATCCAATTCATCAATTCCAAAAAGACCACCAGTATATTTGTAAGACCAAAATTAATAACCACATATTAATAATGGACATATCTATATCTAAATGTTTTTTTGAAATATCATCCTTCAAAACTCACAATTGAAGATATCCTGATCGCAAGTCAATTTTATAGAACCACTGAGATCCCCTCAATGGATCAAATAGATCATCAATTCGTCAATGGAGGTATATTTTCTTTATTGTAACTTGGTTAAGCTTATGATAATCAATGCACAAACTTAGAGTTACATATGCTTTATTCATGAACAGGAGTGGTTTTTTCCATAGAGAAGTGCTCGGCTGAATGAAACCTATGCTTTCCAGCTTTTCCAACATCACTTTCAACGGATGGGAAATATGACCGGTCCTTAGGAGGAGATCAATTGTAAACTCTACTTATCTTATAAGTGGTAACCCAGATAAGTTCTTGGAAAAAAAATCTGAAAATTCATCCACTACTACTAGAAAAATGCTTTTATCGATCTATTCCATTGATTCCAAATTCAATTCCACCAACTGGGAAGAAAATTTTCCCACTATTGGTGCCAACAATCCCATTGCACCTGTATTTACAACCTTTTGTCGCTAGAAAATATGCTTTATTTCCAAAATTTTAAAACCAATTATTCTTCTATAACAGTTGATGTGAGGATTGAAAATTCTAAAAAAATCCATACCTAGGATTTCATCAAAGACATCAATGTACAACATTGATAAATCCCATTTCTTCTCAACTCCATCAACAGTTATAAAACATTCTCTGCACAAAAAGGATCAACATTCTATCTCACCAGGAGGAGTTATAATTTTTATTATTGAAGGAATCATCTCACGTTTTAAACATAAAACATTAATAGAATGAGAATAAATAAAGGAATGTGAGGCACTAGTATCAAAAAACACTTTCATAAGGGTAGAATTCAATAGAAACATACCTCTCACTGTAGATGGTCTAGCTTGATCATCCATAATCACCTGCTCATCTCCATATAATTTTTTCATCGCTGAACTCTACTCTTTGTTTCTTTGCTGATACTTCCTTTACCGAGGAGTCATTGTATTCATAGAATCACCATATCTAGATCTTCTCTACTGATGAGATTATTTATATTTCCATCATCATGTCGAAGCATAGGATGCCTGCGATACCTGAGAAGTGTCTCAAGCTCCTGACCTTAGAGCACTATGATAATAAAGATTAAGATATTCCATATGGTGGTAGTTATGACATGACCTAGGTGGTTTTGTACAATTTTGCTTCATGTGGTAGAATGAACCACATTGAAAACATCCAAGTTTCCTCTTTGGTTTTGGAGGAAGATTCACCGATCTAGCCGTCTAATTCTCATTCCCACTCCCACCTTGGAAGTAGGTGTCCCTATTACATTTTCTCCTAGCATTCGATTTCCCCCCATTTTTCTTAGGTATAATAATACTTCATCCTCTCATATCTCTTAAGATATCATGTTCAACCATTATCTCTCTATTCACCACATCTATATAATCTATAATATTATGCACTATAATCATCAAGTGAATCTCCTATCTTAAACCTGATTTGAAGATGTATGCCTTCAAGGCCACACTCGCTGAAACTTTTTGTGAAATAAAAACTAATTTTTTGAATTTAGCCTCATATTTTATGAAATAAATATTTTCCTTCTTCAGACTGAATAATTTCGTCATTCTCTGGATCCTAAACGTGTGAGGATAGAATTGTTTATTGAACAATTCCTCAAAATCCTCCAAACTAAAGCCTTGATCCAGTTTATCTTGGACCATTATGTCCCACCACCGTCATGAAATATCCTTGAGAAAATTGATTTCTAGATTTAATTTCAACTCCATTGGTGTGTTGATGAAATTTAAGATAAGATTCATCATATTCATCAGCATCTATACCTTTTCAGGTACATAATCACCCCGAAAATGGGTGGATTATGCATCATGAACAGGATGGAATGATTCACATGTCTTGGTACATCCCTTTGGTTTCTTTTGTACACATCCTGAAATGCTTGGATGATACTATGAACCATATTTTGGTTCACCTATTACTTAGGTGCACCACATTCTCTGTAGATTATTCTGGTTGGTTTCTATGATTCCTACCAGGTTCTATCATCTAAACTAACAACAAAATCTATAAGTCTCACTCTATAGAAACTAAAATATTATCATTTCAAATTATATCACATCAACTACAACAACATTGATTTTGAAAATCAACCTTTTTCAAGTTTAACTTCTTTTAAAAAAATCCATTCTTTCTTTTGAAAATCAACCCATTTTCAAAATATACCAATAATTCCCTTTGAAAATCCTTCATTAGAATTTTTTTTTCACATTTTTCAAAAATCAACACCATGCATCAAATCATATATTATTTATCAAAATGAAATATGAAATCCAAGTAGGAATTCATTCCTATAATGCATTTCATGCTTGTCTCATTGGATAAACCCATGATAATGAGATTTCTGTAATCCTTTAAGTGTCTCTAAAACACTTTCATTCCGAACTCCCTGGTATCATGATGTTTATTATAAATAGGTTACCTACATATTTTTATGCTCTACATTTCATGTACCGAAAATACTAATCCTTTATAATATTCTAACCTAAGGAATATATAAGAATTAATTCAACACCAAGACCAAGAAACTAAATACCACTTGTTATGAAAGGACCAAAAAATATGATACCATTTTTAATGGCCCACTTATTCTCATTTTCTTGAGAGGATGGTGAGCCATTTCTAGGACTTAAGAAACATCCAAAATATGCCAAAGGATGGAAATATAGTCCTAAGGGTTTCAATAAAAGCGGGGGATGATTTAACCTTTAAGAATAAAACCACAACCAAAAACTATAAACAAAAAACCACCATATGAAACATGAATAATTAAAAGACAACTCACCAGTATCATTTATTAAAAAACCAACCAAAGTGTTCAATAGTAGAAGAAAAACTAATCATCAAAGTAAATGGTGGAAAAAGAAAACTAAATAATCCAACATGACCACAAGACTCTGTGATCCACAAGCTCCATGATACAATGTCACTAAATAGAAAAAGTATCACAATGGGGTTCTGAAAACGTGTGATACTTTACCTTTTCACATGTCCCGGAAGATAGCATCTGCAAAAGAATCAAAGTGATAAAGCAGTGGTGAGTATAGAACTTAGTTGTTTTCCACAATGAATTCCCTACTCACGCCACTAGGATAGAAAATTTATCCAAATTTATATAAAATAGTTTATATAAAACAATTTCCAAAAATAGTTTATATTAAAATATAAACACCTCTAAAAATAGTTTATAACTAAATATAAATAGGTACCATAACAACCAAATTTTACTTCAAAATCCATATTTCAAAGAAGACAACCAAACAATGCATTGAATTCATTTATCAATAATTTATTTGGAATGACCATTCCATTACACTTATCCACAAATCCAACCATTCATGTAACCTGGACCTCCCTCTACTCTTGAGTGGTGAGTCGTCTTTTTGTTAAGTCATCACCTAGTGAAGCACGTTGACGGGGGTACTTCAAGACCATATCTATCCTAACCTTTTGATGGGGGTATTTCAAACCCTTTTTTATCCCAATGCATATGAACACACACACCACAACCCATTCCAAACCCATGAAAAAACGAAGTGTGTTCAACCAATACAATAAACTCATTCTTTTATTGAAAATCATTAAATAAGCTGATTCAAACCAACCCATTCATTTTAATAAAAAATTCCTTTTATTAAAAACATATTAAATAAATACATGTTCACAATTTTCATAAAGTCTCCATTTTAAAATCCACATTTCTAAATCAATAACCAGTGCACATTTTCAATAACACCAAATTTTCCAGATTTCCACAATTTACCAAACCATCACTAAAGAGGGTTTCTAAAAAATCATAAATAGCCAATTACAATAAATTTAACCCAAGATAATCAATTTAAAATCATTTAATTCAGTTATACTAAGAGGAGTTGACATTGAAGACACCTACCTCGAGCATTTTAATGAAAACGGTAAACAGATGAAGAATACTCACAAAACCATATAATAATTTCATGAAATCACCTTAGATCTATTCCCCTAAACTGATCAAGAACAAATCTCAACTTATTTTTCATCCTTAATATTAGATCTGACCGCAGAGGGTGTAGATCTAAGAATATGTGAAGAGGAGCATAGTAGATCTAAGAAAACATGACAATAATGGCATTGAACAAGAACTTACCAGAAGAATCGGGCTTCTAAATTCCATGTAAAAGATTTGGATCAATTCCAATTTTATTGGGAGAGGTTCTCTAACCTTCAATAAAGCATAATTTGGAGTTAGGGCCTTATAGAAAGTAAAACAAGCCTCTTAGAGTCAAAAATGTGTGAGATCCACTTTTTAGGATATTACATTGACCCTGGGCATGGTTTAGTCGCATGGTTAGACAAATCATGCACTAACTCTGCATTAGCTACTACCTAGGCTGACCCTCGCACAACCTCCTTAAACAATCTCTCTAACCATGCCCACATCGGTCCAAATATACTACCTCAAATTTCCCCAAACCACTTTTCAATGTTCATGGTTACTATTAGGCTCCAACATAGTTTAGAAAACCCATGTGTAGCCCATGTGACTCCCCTTTATTTCAAAAAAACTCTCCAACCTTCATCATTAAACTTTATATACATGAAAATAATAAAGAAAGGGTTACATACTAGAAACCGGGGGTGCTACAAAAAGTGGCTCCAATAATGAACCAAATTAAATAAAAGGTGTGATAGGGTCAAAATATGAATAGATAATGTATTTTGGTTAAGTATATAGGTCATTTTTCATTTAATTTTATGGTTTAGTCCCTTGTTAAGATAATATTTCTCTTAGTCATTGTAATAAATTCTAATTACATTCACTAACAATTTTGTCAAAAATGTAGGTAACCTAATTATACATTATAAATTATTTTGATTCTAAATATGGAATAGATTTTTAAAAATTCTAATGAAATAAGTTTCCAAAATTAATTTCAATTTAATCCCACAAATGGGAAGACAAAGCAGGTTTTTAAAATAAAAAAGGTTAAAAAGTTTGAAAATTTTTTATATGAAATTTCAATCTCAAATTGATTACAATGACCAAAATAAGGTTAAATGATGTTTATTTTATCTAATTAAACTTTAAAACAAATCAAAAAAATAATTTAACCTTATATATAAATTAGACAAAAATTAATTTTGAATTAAAATTATTTATTTTTTACTATTCATCAAAAAATGATACTTCCTAGAAAAATACTAAAAATTCACCTTAACCAAATTCTTATGTCTGTCTTTAAAAAATAAATTTTATTTTGACAAATAAAATTTATAAAAGTTTCAGAATTTATATTTAAAATATGTACACCATTAAAAGGTGGTAAAATGGTATTTTTAGAAAAATACTATTTTTAAGCACAAACAAGATTCATTATGATATTATGCCAAGAAAAACTATTGGATTAATATCATATATATTATACTATATGTGTAACTTATATATTTCATTAATATCATTCACTAATTGTAATTAATTTAATTTATCAGGACAAAATAGCTTTGTGGGCATAAAAATTGTTTTCTATAAAAACATCCCCTTTATATTCAATTTGTTCTTATATTCATTTATAATTAATTTGAAACCAATTAATTCATTTAATATTTTTTTAAACCATATATTTTTATTATTTCTTTAATATTATTCATAAGAACTATTTTAATGGCTATATTACATCTTATTATATTAAAAAATAATATTTTTAACTATATAGATTTAAACGACAGTGTAACTGAATATTTAGATCAAATAAGAGACACTATAATCCTTGTGTGTAGGGTCCACTTAAATGAATTTTTATAATTAATAAATTTACTTAAACATAACTAATATAGATTTTGGGAGTGATTCAAGAACATGCTTTCAATCTATAATGGATACCAAGACATGGTAATGAGACCCTTGAGGGTTGATCCAACCTATCATCTTCTTGACCAATAAAAAAACTAAAGTTTTTATGGTATTTCATAGTAACCACCTACCTTTGGAGAGAAGGTTTTTACCATATTAAAACATGAATGAGTGGGGGTGTGTCATAAAGAGTGACTACACTTAGTACTCACTCAAGATAGGGACAGATTCTATTGACAAAATCTAAGCTTATAATCACTATCACCCAATGTTTTTGGTTTTGAATATTGATACCATATTCACATAGATTATAATGTTGAATATTTATTTTGTTTTGATATTGATGATGTTTCATCTAAGTTATTAAACTCATTCGCTCCCATGTCTCTAAGATCAAGGTGAGAGATGATGATCCAAGTATTCATTCCTTTATTCCCATGAAAATAATATTTATGAAAGCATGATATTCAGATATAGGTTTGGTATGGGATTTTAGGGGAAATTTATTCCTTTAATATCTCATATATTAGTGGAGATGTGTAATCCACCAGTATATTAGGGTGGTTTGTCATAGTAAATTATTATATGGGAGAATTATGAAGGGATTTGAGAAAATATTATTATTGTCTATGAAATGTAATACTTATTTCATAGGTACCATCCATATATGAGTTGTATGAAAAAACATTTATGATATAGTTTCAATGTATAAATAGAGTATTATATCTTGGGTCTCCTATTTAATGAGGTGGATACTTTATTGTGTTATGAGAACTAAATAATTCACTAACGGGACATAATTCGGGGGGGGGGGGATTTATTATTCATATGTTTATATATGAAATCATGGAAATATTTATTATGCATATGTATGAGAGAGATATTATTTGGTAAGTGTAAAAGAAGTGAAATGTGGGTTCCTTAATATGTATTACTCATATCATTATGATTGATGATACTATGTAGTAATATTGGTTCTTTCCTACACCATGTTAATTGATTTTTTATATATAGTTGTTCATTTTGTTGTTAGTTACAACTTAGGATTCCCATACTGAGTATTATTTATCACCCATGCATGTTCACTTATGTACTTACACCTTCTTCACATGAAGATCAATGGGATAATGTTATAAGTGTTTGAGATAATTAGTTGATTTTTTAATAGGATTGTCGTTGTTATATATAAATGTTGTGGTATTTTTTATCTATTTGTTCTGATTTTATTGGGATGAGACTTATTATTGAGGGATATTATGGGATTCATATCTTGAATGATCACTATTTTTCACTTCATATAGTTAAATGTTTTATATTATACATTGTCCAAAGATTAAATTTTTTTAGTAGGTTATTCATATAGGTAATTATACTCATTTATGTGTGGCTATGTCAATGATAGTTTCTTTCCTCTAACATAGTGTAGGTAGGTCTAGATAGTTCACATGATAGTTATCTAGTTTAATAAATACTAGTATCATATCCTAGGATAGATATTTTTGTAAAAACATGGTGACATTTGTGTCCATTGGATTAAGTTAGTAAAACTAAATAAATAATAATAATTTAGTCATTGTATAGGGATTGGAAATAAATATGGGGGTATCTATACTCTAGATAAGTACTCTTATTGATGATAAGAAATTTGGAATCTTTAGTTATGAAAACCTTTGATATATATAGAAGGGAGATTTCTACCTTATAGAATAGGGCTGTTTTTTACTTTTTATGTGCATTTGATTTGGGAAAATGATTTAATTGGAAGTTAGTAGAATCCATATCATATACCTTGAGAATGGACATGAGGTAAATGAAAACCTATTCAATGAAATGTTTTCACTACTCTACCTTAGAGGCTTAAAGTTTTCTTGGATATATAATTACTTTCATCGAGCTTCGGTTGTACTGATGTAGGTAAAAATCAAGATTACAAAGGTTTATGTAACTATATTTTAGAGAGTGTATATTCAGATACCATGAACATTATAGGATCTATGATAAGAGTACATGGATAGGATGCCTTTGGGACCTAAGTAGAACTAATCAATATTTGAGGTTATGTTAAATGAAGATAGTGCATGTGATACAACACTAATACATTTACAAAGACAAAGACTCCTAAGATTACATGGTGGGGACTATGATAGTGTAGTTTAACATTATCTATAAGAGTTATATATTTCATTCCACATATTCTGTTCTCTATTGAAATATCATGTGATATTTTTGACCAACTTTCTTTGAGATAAATCTTTCTAATGGTGGTTTCTTATATGTGGATTTCATGATTATACTACCAAAATATGGGAGTTGTTTCTTATTCTTTTACATTAAGAATATTTATAAAGGCATTCTAGACTAAGATATGGTAGTATATGATGACATATTGACATAGAGATTCTAATATATGATATTTTCCCTCTCAATATAAACATTTAATATTATATTATCATGATATAATGGCAAATAAAAAATAGAGAGTGGGGAAAGTTATGGCGAGTCGATGATTAGAGCTCCAATGTCAGATATAAGTATTGGGTTTCTATACTTACTCAAGTCCATGTAAAGTGTATTTATAATTGAGAGAAAACTATTATGGGTGTTAACATGGCTACTAATGGTATACATTGATAAGTATTAACAAATACAAGAGGTATAGTGACTTATTAAATTGGACTAGCATAACATATGGAGTGATGTGGTCCATAATCTCATTATCAACCATGTCATACTCTATCCTAGCTATGAAGGGAAGCAGTTCCTATCTACTACACATGATAGTAATAGGTAATGGATTATATTTTGAATATTGATGTAGGATACATAGGAGAGATTTGTTTCTTATAATAAATTTAGTTTGATATAGAGTATGAAAGTAGATAAACCTCTAAGTAAATATCCATAGTTCATGACCCATCATTAGATGATGAGAACAAGAGAAGGATAATATGTTTAAGATTAAAAGATAGCTAGAAGAAGAGAAATAATACCACCATATAATGATTCTAATCAATTAAAAACTATAATAAATTATCTTTGGGAGAAGGTAGAACTAAAGGAAGAGGATGTGTTAGATGGGTATGTAAGGAGGAGGTCATGAAGAGTGAGGAAAGTTTTATAAAATATATGTAGATAAGGTGGAGGAGCTAGTTGGGGGAAATATTTTTAGAGGAACCAATAAAATTTTCTATACTGTTGCTTCTGTTTTGATAGATATTTGGTCTTCCCATTATTTTATAACTTATACTTCTATAAGAGAACTTGTCCTTTCTATAAAGAGTCTAGAGAGGTCTTCAGAATCAAATCCAGCCAATGAGGGTTAAATCTTGACAGAGGATTTCAAATATTGTTTTCTAGTTCTTGTTTATGACAGGATAATGTGGGATCCTATATTATTACATATATGATCATATTATATCATCCATTTAATTGATTAATTAATATCATTTAGTGATTTTTGGATTCATTTTAGTAGAGAGTCACATTACGCCCGTTATAGTGGGGAGAAACTTGTATTTATTAGAGATATGGACATTTTAATTAATAAAATACCCCAAGGGATATATAAAATAACTACTCAATTGTTTATTCTAGTATTATGGAATGTATATTTATATTTTTAAGATATATTATTGTTAAGGAGAGATTATTCTAATGTTTTTCTTCGTAGGGTGGTTATGTTACCACCTAGGTGGGAGGTATAGTTCAAAATTGACTTTGTATAAGAGTGGTGTTAATTTCTATGAGACCATACTAGATGGTACCTTAATAAAATCATGAGTTTGGGGTAAAGGGGGATTATTTTCTCTATTGGGGATTAATAAGCCTTGTTGTATCTTCATAAGGTCCACCTTTCTTATATTTAAGGAGGACATATGGGAGAATATTAAATGATTATCAATAGTGGAATTAGGATAATATAAATAAAATGTACCCATTAACACACTTTGATTAATTATTCAACCATCCTAGTTGATATTGATTTTTCTTTAAGATTGACCTTATATTTAGATATCATCATCCGTGATTATGAGGGTTGAATATTTAGAAGAAAAATATTCTATATATGTATGGATATTATGATTCAGTTATTATGTAATTTGGGGTTATGAATTCTCTAAAAATGATCATAGTTTTAAAACCAATATGTTTCACCCATATTTGGTTAGCTTTTTAGTGTTATTCAATTATTACATATTGATTTATTTAAGAGATAAGGAGAAGACTTTAGATCACATGTGTGTGGTGTTAGAGACTTTGAGGGAACATCAACAATATAGAATGTTATAAAAGTTATATTTTTTGATTTTATGGGTTTATATATTAGGTTACATCATATCATAAGAATTATTTTTGGCTGACCAAACAAAATTAGATGCAATATTGTCTTGGGATCCACCTCAGATCATATTTGAGTTAAATGATTTCTTGAGGATGGTTTATTATTATCATTGATTTATCCTAGACATTTTAAGGATAGAAGAACCTTTTTATGTATTTAAAATGAATGATATAGATTATATATGGATGGAGGAGTATTAAACAACCATTTATTTTGAGGAAATAAAGGTAATTAATGCACCTATTATTTCATTTTCAATTAAAGTGACACCATATAAGCTATATTGTGATTCCCCAAGTCAATACCTTAGTTTTGTATAGATACTAGATCATGTAGTGATTCTTAATAGATCAATATAGTTTGGGTATTTGGATTAAAACTACACCATGCATGTTTTGGAGTTGACAATAGTGGTTTTTTACTCTAATGTTCTAGAGGAATTACTATTGTGGAGTGTGATTCTTTCTATTTATTGGAAAAAAGATCATGAGATATATAATATCTCAAAGAGATATGAATGAGTGAAAATATTGTGGGGTTGAATTTTATTAAGATTCTATTATTGAGATATATTATACTCTTGGATAGTTAATTTTCATGGTTCATTATATGAATACAATATCTTTTTGAGAGATTGATTAGGAGGCCCAGGATACCTATAAATAAATAGATTAGTTAGCTACTTTCTCCTTTGATATTAGAGAGTTCGGTAGATGCGGGTTATTATTTCAATTTACAAAGACCTCAGTTTTGTTCAAAAAATTGTGAATTCATTATTTATTGGAACTATGTATGAGGTTTGGAGTGATATAATTATTCATAGATAGATACTAAGGGATTGGGATGAAGGTGGGGATAACTAAATTTTATTTTAAAGAAGTTGTGTGCTCCTCAAGTTTTTGAGGAAGTGTTACAGGAGTTTCATAATTCATCCTCGGTGGTCCACCATAGCATAGGGATGATGTATCAAGATCTTAACTAATAGTTTTGGTGGAATATTATGAATCATTATATGGTGGAGTTCTTAGTTTTGTGCTTCGCTAAATAGAGAGTGAAGGTAAATCACAATGTTCTAGTTTTTTATTGTAGCCACTTGGTATTCTATAGTAGAAGTGTAAGGAAATATAGATGGACATTGTGAATAGTATACCATGTATTACAAGAAATTTTTATATTATTTGGGTTTTTGTAGATATATAGAAGAAATATACTCATTTTATACTCATTAAATAGTAGTATACAAAATATTATTTGGTGAAATGTTATGTTAATGTGGTAGTAAATCTTCATGGAGTTCCATTATAAATAGTGTCTAATTGAGATGAATTATTTTAAATTGAGACTGATGTATGAGTTACACAAGGAATTTTGTATGATATTACACCTGAGAATAACGTTTCATCCCCATATCACTAAAAAAAACTGATTTTACTATTCATAAATTAGAATGATTTTTGAGGGAATGCTTCATAGATTTCGAGATTCCCATTCAGATTATTTTCTTTAGTATAATTTATATATAATAATAGTAATAACCTTACTATTTCCATGAAACCATTTGAGGGTTTTTATGAGGTACCATGTAGATCTCATATGTGCTAGAAATATGTTTTAGATTTGGCTATTTTGGATACCAAATTGGTTAGAATTGTGACAAATATGGTCCTATTTATGCAAGTGTATACGAGGACTACTCAAAGTTGGTATAGATTATATGTTGAACCAGGAGGGAAACATTAGAGTTATATGTGGGAGGCTATGTTTTTCAGAATTTTTCTCTATATAGAGATCAACAGATGTTTGATAATAGATGAAATATTCCCCAAAGTTTTATAGGTCCTTTTGATGTTCTAGATTGAGCTAGTGAGTGGCGTCTCACTTGAAATTATCAACTCACCTTGAAAAACTTCATAATTTTTTCACATCTCATCATTATAAAGATATATTCAACCCATATTATATATTATATCTTGGGGATACTCGGATCTAGGAGAATATTTCACTTTTATGAACAATCTTATGATGATATCAGATTTTAATGAGTATATGTTATGAGGTCAAATCATATCTATGATTAGATTTTTATGGGGATATATTGGATGAAATAAGAGAACCTAGAAAAGAGATTATACAATGCATGATCGTTCCCCCATCTCTTCACATAAGGTATTCATTCAGGTGATTTAATTTAGTATATGCATAGGTATTTTTTTAGATTAAAATATCTAAGGTGGGGAGGGTATAAAACAAGGGTTTATATTATATGATTACTTTATCCTTGTAGTATAGTATGATTTTAAAGATGTATTTTTGGATATAATAGTTAAAATGTAAATAAAAAATGGAAAATTTACATATTATTGGGATCTTAGAATTTAATATGGACTCCATATTTGAATTCTAAATATTGAGATTCTATTTTTTTATATTTTTTAAAATGTGTACTAATATAGAGAATATTAAAAAAATTAACTACTGTTAAAATAATAATATTAATCTTCTTAATTAAGACTATTTTATTAAAAATTATATATAAACAACTTTATGGGGTTTTGAATGACATAAGCCCTGTACTTTGTATACTCTAGAGAGAATGATGACTAGCGAAGGAATTTCAATGTTGAGATTGAGGAATATTCAAGAAATATAGGTATAGTTATTTGGAATTGATGTTGTTTATTAAAATTTTGAAACCTTTAAATCTCACCTCTCATTGTATGTCTTAATATTTGATTCGTGACATTAAATTTTCAGATATTTTTGAAAAACCCATAATTATGATAATGAATTTAAATTGATTAAAATAAAACTAATGGATTTTGATTAAACCAAGATAGATATTTAACACACCAAAACATATCACTATTATTTATAAACATAGAAGTTAAATTCTCAATGCATGTCTTAGATATGTTAAACCTTGTCACATTAAGGTTTTAATGAAATAATTTTTAATGAAAATTCAATTAATTTTTTATTAATGTTTTATAGATAATATTTAATACATATTTTGGTAATATTTATAATTGAATAAGAACATTTATAATTATATTATTATTAATATATCATTGTGTAGATAATGGGGAAAAAATATAATGAGACCAAATTTTTAATAATTTGATGAATGGATTTAATGTTATCTAGATAATTATTCATGATTTTGACATTCTCTATATATTTTGGTGTTAGAATTTATATTTTACTAATCCTAATGATGTGATGATGCTACAATATGAATTTGTAAAATTTTATATCATTCTATCTCTCTAGGAACCATTTTGGATAGTGTTTGATGGTGAAGAAAGATTTACACATGATAACCTCTAGTAGAGAAACCAAGGTTGGGTTTTCACTCATAAATAGTGGTGATATGACTATTTCAGCACTACCTATAGAATTATTCATACTTCAATGTGGTGTATTAATGGAGATACAATTATCTCAAATCATCATGATCATAAATAGTTCTATGTGGGTGCATCAGCCTTGTGGGGTACACCCATCCTTGAATACGGTTTATCATACCAAGATAATTGAATTGTATCCTATGTTTCCATATCTCCACTTGGGCCGGTGTCTCAATAACAACCTAGGTAATAATATAATAAATCATTTTCATGTTTACTAATATTTATGGATTAAATGGTTATATTAATTATAAAAATATTATGTAATTTTAAATTAAAAAATGCAATATTTTTAATTTAACTCTTTTCTTATAAGGATTTTTAGATTAACTACTAAATTATAGAATTTGAATTTGAAAAAATGAATTTAATATTTTAAATCATCATATCATAATTAACTTATGGTGAAAGTTTTTTATTTTTTTTGGAAAATATTGATTTTCAGTGAATAGGGGAAAATGTCAATTTTTTTAAATAGTCATTTATTTTCAATAAATTATGTATTTTAAAACTCTAATTTGTAAAAACCTAAAATTCAAAGTTAATAACATTGTATTCGATAATGTATATGACATGCAACACCGAGCGCATAAGGAAATATAATAGCTCGATATATTATAATATATATATATATATATAATTTTAAATAAAATATATCTATGATATACTTTGAAATGAATGTGATAATGAGTTAGTGTGTGTCACACACAAAAATGAGTTTCTTCCATGGCTTTCATTACATGCAAGAACGAGTTTTACCAAACAAAAACATATTAATAAAACATTATTATTTAGTATAATAAGATATAACGTAGTCGTTAAACTAGTGGTTATGAATATTATTAAATAACTTATGAAAATATTCGTTTTAAACAAATATAAAATAAATTCATTGGTTATAAATTAATTACAAATGAATATAAGAACCTATTGAATATAAAGGGAATGTTTTTATAAAAAACTATTTTATGCCTTAAAGGTATTTTAACTTAATAAATAAAATTAATTTCAATTAGTGACTGATATTAATTTAATATATATATATATTATATATAATAAAATATTTTTTTTCATTCATCTAATAGATTTTATAAGCATAAGATAAGAACAAACCCAATATTTTGTATTAAAACCTTTATTTTTATAAAGGTAATTTTATAGCCTTTTAATAAAGAACCAATTTTAAATCCAGTTTTTTGAACTTTTGTAGATTTAATATGTAAAAATAAACGTTATTTTTTAAACTAGAACATAAAAATTAGGTTAGGGTGAATTTTTGTTATTAATCTATGAAGTTTCAGTTTTTGATGAATAGTGAAAAAATACTAAATTTTAATTCAAAACTACATTTTCATCTAACTTATTTATATGGAAAATTATATTTTAAATTGGGTTTAAAGTAAAATTATATCAATTATATAAAATTTAATCCAATTTAGTTCATTTGAGTCAATTTTAATTTGAAATTGGACATAAAAACATAGCAAGCTTTTGAACGTTTTTACTTTAAAACCCTGCTTTGTCGGCCTGTTTGTGGTATTAAATTTAAATTAATTTTTGAAACTTATGTGATTAGAATTTTTAGATATCGATTAAATATTAGGAATAATAATAATTTATAATTTATAATATGTTATATTTAGTTTTTACCAAAAAAATTAGTAAAATCAATTGAAATAAATTATAATGATTATGAGAAAAAAATTATCTCACCAAAAAACTAAAACATAAACTTAAGGGCCAAAAAGACCAAAAAAAAATTGTCCAAAAACAATTTTATGGAAATATTTAGACCCTATACTCTCTTTATTTATTTTTTCAATTATCTAAAACACTATTCATAGGGAAAATTTGCGTGGAATTTCCTTTTCAAAAATTTACAAGAATGTAATTCCTCCTCTACTATAAAAAGTGACTCACCCCTCCCCCTTCCCCACACCTTTCAAGCCATTTTTTCACAAACAAAATATACCCAATTAGATATTGAAAATATTTCCCCTCAACCAAGAACCTAACCTTGGGAAGAAATCCATCCATGGAATCCCTTAGGTGCAAACCAAAAGGAGTTAACCGAATAAGAGGTGGCATCCTTCCTCAAGATCTTTTATTTTATTTTCATTCTCCACACCCTAAAATATTATTATTAAATGATTCTATAATAAAAAATATTATAAATATACTTATATTTTTTTATTATAAGTTTTATACCTACAAATATACACAATTCCATCTAATGGGTAATGAACTTACAGTTAATGTGTACAACAAATTACCTCCTCACAAAACAATGTCATTTTTTTCATTTACCCCCTCTCATATTTGAGAATTATGATAGAAATTCTATTTATATATGATATATATGATATTTATAATTTATTTATGATTATTTAATTTTTATACAATACATACCCTTATCATTTCCATTTTTTGTAAATATGATTACATCCTTAGTTGAAGTGTGAACTACCGGCCCCTAAAAGCAATGTGATTCATTAACACTATACATAAAACATATAAAGGATGGTTTTTTAACCTATGTCACATATATGAAAAAAATATAATACTAGATTCATAATATACATATATATATTTTAATTTTAATTCTTTTAATAAGAAAAATAAATGAAAGTAGCGTTCATGCATACGTACGACCAACCATCTCCAGGAATCGTGCATTTATTTCCTTATATGCTAATATTATAGATTATTATAAATACATAGATAATTAATATATATTATAATTATATCATGGTTTAAATTATTTATATTATTAAATAATTATCAACATAATAATAAAAACAAGTAAAATTGAAAACATACTTGAGAAACTATCCATTTAACACAAAAAATAGTGAAAATAATGAAATATTGTTATCAAACAGATAATAATATATTATAAATTAGATAATATGTGATATTATAAACATGAATATATTTATATAATAATTAATTAACACTATTAAAACCACAATATATGAGTTTAAAGGCTAATCAAACAAAAGGAAATTCAAGATAAGGGATTTTTGTCTCACTTTTTACATTCGTGAGATAAATGTCAATTCTCTCCAAACCTCTGTTTTGTGGGGTATCTACTTGAAATTTTGATATATTATATCTTAAATTTCTTCATATTCATATTTTTTTTTAATATTAATTATTTCTTCTATGTTTATTTTAATTAAAATTTATCACCTGGTAAATAATTTCATAACATGTTTCCCTTTCATTGGGTTATATTAATTTCTCATTATTGTTAATATTAAAGAATAATATGCGTAATAAATTTTTAATATATATTTTTGTATTAATAATTTTATTATGTGGATTTAAATTTTACACACAAAATATATTCATTGATCCATTCTCACATAATTATTATGGTATTCTCAAGAGTTCACTTAACAATCTCATTTTTTCGGAATTATTTACAGTTGAATTTCCATTAGAATAAATTATTTTATCATTATCTAAAAAACACTTAAATTTTATTCTCATATGGTTATTAGTTATCTTTTAAAGTAATATTACCATTTTCCCACTCTTGGGTACTCAAAAGGTTTTAGATAATGTTTTTAAGAAAACATTAATTCATTTCCCTCTTTAGTCGGAGAACCTTTTTTATTCAAAAAAACTAGTTTTATAATATTGTTTTCTAAAATGTTTTTACCCTTTTAGTGTTATTTATTAAATAAATTTTTACCATTTTTTTCTTTTACCAATGTTTTCAAAGGAATCTTGTTGTCTCTTTCCAAATAAGGCACCTTTTAAACCTTTTACTATGCCAAAGGAATGTTCTTTTTACCTTGTATGACATGTATAGATTTACCGCCATCATTTATCTAAAGATTAAATTTCTTGTTTAAAAGGTTAATTTTTACAAATTTTTTTTTAAAAGTTATCTTCATTGATAAGGATTTTCCAAATGTTTTTCAAAATAAAAAAAAAATTCTCAATAATATTTTCGAAAGATATTTTTCTAGTATTTCATTTCATCGATGACAACAACCCTTTATTTTCTTACACCACTTGGGATATGTTGTATTTATAGAATCCTTATTCTTACTCTATATGGTTTACGATTTATTTGACCAAGTATTTTATTGACATTTACTGCCATGATTAATTTTTTTCCTTTGGAATATTTAATTTCCTATGAATATTTGACATTGAATTTCCCCTAATTATCTATTTTATTTATCATGGATATATTTATTTCCTTATATAAATTTTACATACAGTGTTTAATTTAACATTTTATTTCATGAATATACTTACAATCATGATTTTCTAAGTTTTGTGTAATTCATGGTGAATTATGATTCAAATGTTTCAAAGTGTTATTGGATACTTTGGAATGTTTAAAAATTATTTTCATCAAGAATATTTTAATGATATTTCAATGGTATCTCCTTTCATAAACATCAACAAACCTTGTTGTTAGTTATTCACCACCGGGGAAACTTTGTTAAATATGTATCTTCTACTCCATGAGGATATTTGATAAAGAAAATTGTTAAATTGATTATTCGATATATGAGGAATTACTTGGATGGGCATGACATGGGTGGGGCATGGTTCATGACAGTCACTCGATGCACCGGTATTATCATGGGGAAATTTAGTTTTCTAGCCATATATTTATTTACCTAATATACTAAAACGTATTTTGAAATTTGTTAAAGGTAAAGACACCATAGACCTACGAAACATGGTGTCCAATAATTACGAATTTCCCTAATTTAGATTAAGTTATAATTTATCCATGAGATTTTGTATTGACATATCTATGGAAGAATTTAATTCTAATTTAATTGATTAAATTAATTGTGTTTTAGTAATTTTACTTTACATATTTATTATGACTTATATAGTTATTTTAATGGAATGTGATTTCAATTATTTACCTTTTTCATATTTTTATGCACTTTTTTCTTAGTTTATAGATTACATGGAATGATTCTTCAGTTATTACCTTGTTATACTAACTATTATCATTGATTAATTATTAATTATGATTTACTTAACCCTTACTGATCATTTTAACTCAACATTATTTTTTTCCTTTACCTAGGAATCCATGAAGAGTACTAATAAAAATATGCAAGGATATGACTGATAGAATAATGTTTTGATATTGGAAGGAAGAAATATGTTGTAATTAGTGTATTTATTTATAATACATTACTCATGTATGTATCTCGTTTAGAAAGACTAATAATGTCTTCAGTACTTTAAGATTTGATTCCTTGTAATCATACTAATGTAATGGTAGCATGATAGTGGCTCTAGGATTTCTAGGTTTGGGTAACTAAAGTTGGTATAAGAGGATGTTTAGTAGAAATATTGGGTACTAGATTTATGAAAATATAGATTAGAGTTCATAGAACTAAGTCAGACATTGAGTATAAGTATAGAAGAACATCCTAGAATTTTGTTAAGGTATAGATTATGTGTGGATTCCTATAAATACATCTATTTCTCGATACTACAAGCGTATATGGTTATAGAAAAATTATACTTAGGGGTAATAACTCTAAAAAAGTACATCAGGCCTGACTCTCATAACCTAGTACATGACTATGCACATTAATGTGCATCTAGTTTGAAACTCCTGAGGGATATTCTTATAATAATTCACCTTATTTTTATAAAGAATTATAAATAAATCGAATAGATAATGACAAAAAATGGAATAGGTTAAACCTAAGTTTTCTTATATTAAAAATAATGTTTCATGTTTTAAACATCATAAAAATAGTTATATAATTTTTTCTAATATAATAATTGATTATCACACAATGGTTTTTGGTATTAGGAAATTCCCTTTTATAAAGGATAAACTCTAGACCAAGGAAGGACCTATATAGAAAAATGATGAAGTATTTATATATTTGGGTTGTATTTAAAACCATAGTTAAAAGGATTTTTAAGGATTAAATTTCAAATATATCAATCATATATATTAATATCATTTTTTGAAATGGAAAACCTATATTCTGGATGATAACACATCAAATCCAATAAGGCCTCAGGACATGAACCCATGATCAAAGGACAATAAGGGTTTAATGTCACCCACTGACCAGCGCAATTTCCTTATTAATATTTCATTATTTCTAGTTTAACAATTTAATGAATAAATATTAACGTTGAACTAGTATTACCATTTTTTTGGTTTAGATATTGATGTATTAACCATTTTTCCTTTGGAGAATATTTAGGGATAAATAGTTAGAGTTTTTACTTTTTATGGGCCTTAAGATCCATTAAAAGTGTATTTTAGTGTCTCAGGAATCAAAGTTAATTTTTGGATGTCCATTTATTGATGTAATTGATGGATTGTAAATTGATCAATGTGTAACTAAAGAATGAAATTTAACTTATATAAATATATAACGTGAGTATATTTCCTTATATTCTTGGTCAATAAAATAATTACTCAAATTTAAGAAAAAATAATCAATTTTTTTTATCATAATACCTTAATTTTTTTGAACTAACGGTCTTTTGAATCATCAAAGATTTATGGCTTTAAGGCCCTCACCTTCCCACCGATAATTCACATGTTAGTGATTTAGGAAGTCAATCACTCCCTATAAATATTGGCACTTTTCCTTAATATATGTATCTCTAATTTCCAATAATGTTCTTCTACTTAGAGACATAGTTATATGTTTGTCTATGTGACCTTTGTACTTCTCATTCTCTCGTTTTTGAGAAGATGTTTTACAAACCCTTCTCAAGATGTGGGATTTCAAAATAGGAAATATCTAACAATTTACTACCAAGGTAGATTTTAAATTATGGGGATTCAATTTAATTATGGTTGAAGAATGTAACGCCCTGAAATTATTAAGTAAGAATTTTGAATCCGTTAGCGTGTATGAAAAACAACTCCATCCGCACAGGTGAATATAATATCCCATTAATTTATAGTATATTTACTATTTTAAATAAAATAAATCTATGATATAGTTCGAAATGAACATGATATTAAGTTATCACGTGTCACACACAATAAATACTTTCTTCAATGGCATGTGTTACATGCAAGATAGAGTTTTACTAAACAATAATGTATTATTAAAACATTAATATTTAATATAGTAATATATAAAATAGTAATTAAATAGTGGTTATGAATAATATTAACTAATTTTTGAAAATATATGGTTTTAAAAAAATAAAATTAATTCATTGGTTACAAATGAATTAGAAATTAATATAAGAACCAATTGAATATAAAAGGAATGTTTTTATAGAAATCCTTTTTATGCCAAAACGTTGTTTTACATTAATAAATTAAAATAATTAAAATTAGTGAGTGATATTAATGTAATATATATATATATATATTATTAAATAAAACATTTTTTACATTCATGTTAAATATTTTCTTAATATAATATAAGAATAAACCCAATATTTCACATTAAAATCTATATTTTTATAAAGGCAATTTTACCGCCTTTTAATGGTGATCCTATTTTAAATACACTTTTTAGAACATTTATAGATTTAATATGACAAATTAAACTTAATTTTTTAAATAGGAACATAAAAACTAGTTTAGTTTGAATTTATTTTATTTTTCTATGAAGTTTCATTTTTTTATGAATAGTTAAAAAATAATGAATTTTAATTCAAAACTATTTTTCCATCTAATTAATTTTTAAGGTTAAATTATATTTTAAATTGGTTTTTAGTAATATTATATAAATTATACAATAATTAATTTAATTTATATCATTTAAATAAATTTCAATTTGAAATTGGATATAAATCCATTGGAAGCTTTTGAGTTTTTTACTTTAAAACCCTTCTTTGTCGTCCTGTCTATGGGATTCAATTAAAATTAATTTCTACCAATTATGTTATTGTAATTTGAAAAATTTTCTTCCATTTTTGGAATAATCATAATTTCTAATATCTAATATGGTATAATTTTTTTTGACCAAAAATATTAGTGAAGGTAATTAAAATTAATTTCAATGATTAAGATAAAAATTAGCTTAATAAGGAACTAAACCTTAAAAATAAGGGCCAAAATGAGCTATAAACTTGTCAAAAAACAATTTTATGAAAATATTTATACCCTAAAATATATTTTATAAAATATATATTATTATTTGATCAATTTTTCATAAGGAAAACATGGGTGAAATCCGCTTTTCAACAATTTACATGAATGTCACTCTTCCTCCACTATAAAAAGTCAATCATCCCTCTCTCTTCCTCACACATCTCCAAAAATTTTGGATCAAAAAAGATATGACCAAATAAATCCTAAAAATATATTCCCTAAACCTAGAATCCTCAACTTGTCCATTAATCCATCCATGGAATCCCTTTGGTGAAAACCAAAAGGAGTTACTTGAATAAGAGGTAACGTCCTTCCTCATGCTCTTTTGTTTTATTTTAATTGTACAACCCCTAAAATATTCTTATGTGATGATTATATAATAAAAAAATTATCCTTAAAAAAATTATATGTTTTTAATAGTTTTTTATAGATACACTAACACACACTTACATCTAATAGGTAACAAACTTACCATTTATGTGTACGAAAAACTACCGCCTCACAAAAATATGACATTCATTTTTCCTTCACCACATATCATGGTTAGGAATGATGATGGTAATTATATTTATATATGATATTTATGATATTTATATTTTATTTATTCTTCTCAATTTTTTATATTACACATACCCTGATGATTTCCCTTTTTTTAATTATGATAACATTGTTTTTGGAAGTGTGGACTACTGCCCCCTCAAATCATTGTGATTCATTCAAACTATACATGGAACATATAAAGGATGGGTTTATTAAACCTATAAGAAATATTTGACATAAATATAATACCAAAATCATAATATAAAAATATATCATTTACTTTCAACTCCTTTAATATGATAAATAAATGAATGTAGCATTCATGAGTACGTACGACCTACCACCTCCCCAAACGGTGCATTTCAATCCTTATCTCCCAATATTATAGATTATTATAAATAAATTTTTATTGAATATATATTATAATAAAATATTTTTTTACATTATTTAGATTATTAACTTATTATAAACATAATAATAATAACAAGTAACAAGTCAAAACATACTTGAGAAACTAGGCAATTAACACCCGAAATAACAAAAATAATGAAAGTTTGTTATCAAATAGGTAATAAGATATTATAAGATGGTAATATATGATATTTCAAAAATTAATATGGTTATTTAAAAAATTAAAACCATTATATAGGAGTTTAAATTATATTCACATAGAAGTAAATGCATGGTAAGGGATTTTTATCTAACTTTTTACATCTGTGAGATAAATGTCATATTCCCCACTTACTTCTTGTGTGTGGTGTACCTACTGACCATTTTGATATATTATATAATTAATTTATTTATATTCATGGTATTTTTAGTTTTAATTTTAATTATTTATCCTAAGGGGATTTTAATTAAATTTTACCAAATGGTATATAATTTCATAACCTGATTCCTTTTCAATGGGTTATATTACTTTCTCATTGTCGTTAATAATATAAAATTACGTGTGTAATAACTTTTTAATATATTTTGTTTTATTTAACCTTTATTTAGGTTTATTTAAATTTTACACACATAATATATTCATTTATTTATTATCAAATCAATGTTACAATCTTTTCAATAGTTTACTTCAAAATCTCATTTTGTTCGGGATTGTTTAAACTTGTATTTCCATGAGATAAAATTATTTAATAATTTTCTGACTGGCAAGTCATTTCATCGAAGGCATGTTTTCAGTGTCCCAAATTATTTTTACCCTAACAAGTATAACACTAGTAAGGGGTTGATCCACAGGGAATTAAGAAGTTATTTTATCTTGCTTAACTTAGTTTGTATTTTGGTTTTAGTGAAGGCTGCTGAATTTAGAGTTGATTTTTGTTGATTGTTTTGGATACAAAAAGAATAATTGTTTTTAAGTTTCCTTTAACAAATTGCTTATCAAAATAAAAGTAAAATACGGGAGAATTGGTTTTGATGTAAATAAAGAAAGAAATGCGTTGGGGTTATGGATTTATGAGAAGTTTGATTATTAAATCAAATTGATTACGAGGTTGTATTGTTTATAATAACCCAACACTCTGGGTTCAATTTGTAATAAGGTTTCCTTGGTCTGATAAACTTTATATTTAGAGATGAAGAAACTAACTCCTTGGTTCAGTAGTGAGTGTTTAACAGATCTTTATTTGGATTAATCTATTTTGAGTTGATGAATACTTCCAATGGTCATGAAATTATTCATTGGTATTCTTCTTTTGAATCCCTGAATATTCTTCCCTTGGTCTGGTACAAAATTTCTAGTGATAAGAAGAAGTGATTTAAGAGGAATAAGAAGATTTTATTAGAACAAACACATTCATAGAAACTTAATTCAAATTACAACTCATCATCTCCCATAACCCCAACACACTGGGTGTTTAGTTACACATGGAGGTAAAGAAAAATGCAAGACTCTTGATACCTGATGTGATCATGCTTGAAACTTCGAGGTGGAAATGATTCTTCAGTAGATGGTGGAATGATGGTAGTACGACAATAGAGTGTCTCTGCTTTATAACTTCAAGACTTTTCTCCACAAAACACTACAACACCCTCTCCTTGGTCCGGAGGCCAAGGCCTCCTTTTATAGAAAAAATAAGTACATGGAATGTGGACAAAGTACATGCTATGTACTTTTGTCAATGTGTTTTTGCCTTCGTTTTCTCCACTGTTAGGCGGCCTAACACTCCATCTTTGAATTGGAACACGACGACTTTTGGTAGGTGAATGTACACGGTGTGTAGCGCCACCATACACGGCGTGTAGTCTTATTTTTCGGTCACCAACCACTTCTAGAAATGTATATATGGTGTGTATCAGTGGAACATGAGATGTCCCCTTCAGCCTGCCACATGGGCGTGTAGACTCTTCTCATACACCAACTGCTTCTAGAATGGTATACATGACGTGTATAGTGTGCACACAGCATGTACCTGCTTCCAGTTACTTGGGCATGTACTTGTCCTGGTCAACCCGTGTCTGAACTTGAATATACACGGCGTGTATATAAGTACACAGTGTGTAGTTGTAAATTTTTGCTTATTTATTCCTCGTTTTGTGTATTTGGCCATAAACCTCCTGAAAATGAACAAGATCACCAAAATCAAAGTATTTGTTCTCTATGAAGTAGGTAATTGCTGAAAACTTGTTCTTATTTTTCAATAGAGTATATGAAAATGTATACACAAATCGGGTGCATCAAACTCCCCCATACATAGCCATTTTCTTGCCCTCAAGAAAATCTCAACATCTAATTAAAAGAGTCTATATTTTAAAAGGAAAAAATTCGGTTAATCATAAATTTAAATAATAAGTTAGAAGAGAAATTTTCAAAAAGAATACAAAACAGTTTCAATACAAGAGATATTCTAATCATTCCTCGTATATAATTTCAATTAAATAATTTCATTCTATTTTAACACATGTTTCAGCCTTTCAAAAATAAGCTAGAAACTTGATGATTTACCTCACCAATAACTTACACATACTCAAGATTCTTTTAATTAGAGTTATGCTCAATCAAAGATATATACACTCTATTCATAGGTTTGCAAGAAATCTAGTTATCCACTTCAAAAAAATTGACTTACAAAAATCATGAGGGCTTTTCAATAAGGATTAAATGTTTCTGTGCCTAAATGTTGGTAGGTAAAGATGTGAAAATAACTCTGAGGATTGAAATATGAGGCTAAATACTTTAAATAATAATGCATGATATTCAAAATTAATCTCAATGTAAAAACGTTCTCAACAAGCTCAAATGATCTCACCATCTCCTTTAGTTGAGTAGGTAGGGTTCAAAAACCAACAAGTGAGTATAAGGTCCCTTTGTTTGTACCTTTTTTTTAATAATAACAAAGGGTACCTCTCATAATTTCCACGAATAGAGGCTTGGAACCCTTTTTTCCTCGAATGATCAAGAGGCTTTCCCCATACTTAATTTCTTAACAATTCATGAAATTATGCCATGTGTTGTCAATCCCTTCTTTTGAGCTCAAATGAATAATCATGAAAAATCATAAAATAATTAGGTTAGGAAGGGAAATAGTCTTGTATTATGGCTTTCTATAAAGTATATTCATGGTCTCTAAGGGCTTCATGAAGATAAAATGTAGGGTAGGTCTCCATATAAAGAGGTTTAAAAAATCTAATGCCTCAATCATTTTAATGTAACTCAAAAATTCCTCATGTTTTGAAATGATAACTTGAAAATTCTGGTACTTATGTATATTCTAAGATTCATTCAAGAAAGAGTGTATTAGAAAGAATAGGACAAAGGGTTTAGAATACCTATCAGGAGTGGGAAAAAGAAATAAAGAGACAATCAGGCCATGAATTGAAAATAATTGATTAGTCTAATTGATGTAATTATCCAAGGATTATAATCTATAATTTAAATTATATCAGCAATCATTTTAGAATACTTTATGAACCAAAATAAGCATGCAATTGATAAAAATTTCCCCTTTGAGCCTTCTTATTTAAAAATACGATTAACTTAAAATATCTTCACATTGTTAAATATATCTTCTAATAATGATGTCTCCTAGAATCTGAAAAGGGCAAAGACTAGAGAGGTCAAGAGACACCCCCTCATACTTAATACCACACGTGGTCCACCAAGTGCCAAAAAAGAGGAACAAGGAAAGGTGGGGACACAATAGTGGACCAAACCGAGGGGAAGTAAGGAAAGAAGTAAACTAATAAAGAAAATTAAGCAATGGAAAAAGAATACTACCCTCATGTCTAGGCATAGAAAAACAGAATGTGATGTTAAAGTGCAGCCCAAAATGTCCCAGAGTACCTATAAGGGGGGAAAAAAGAGAACACTGCAAGCATACACAATAGACAGAGGCGCAAGATATCACAAAAAATATATATACAATGAAAAAAATGTGTACCAAAAACCAGTCAGGGGGTCACCTCAGAAGAGGCATCATCCAGTACAGAACCAGTTGGGAGAGAAGGCTCAGGAGCCACGGAAACTGGAGGCTCGGAATCTGCACCTAGAAGGGAAGTTGTAGAAGTAGGAGCCGCAGGTGATGGACTCGGTAAAGGAAGCTCAGCATCCCCCCTAGACTGGCAGTAGTGGTGGAACTAGTAGAAGCAGCAACTGGGCCCACAGTGGATAGGAGAACGAAATCTGTGTCCAGCATAGTAAAGGGCTGTGGAGGTGAAGTAGAAGGGCCAGGAACCGAGGCAGAGGCTGGTGGCAGGGGCAGTGAAAGGGTGAGACCGACTGAGGGTGCGGGGTTAGGTGGGGATGGTGGTGGTAGAGAAGAAATAAGTCTAGAAGAAGTGGGGTCAGTAGAAGGGGTGGGGTGGGGAAGCTGGAGCGGGTGGGGAAGGAGGAGGAGGTACATCGGCGGGTGCAAGAGGGTCAACAGGTGGGCGGGGTGGAGCCTGGGCAAGGACGTAGGCACCCCCTTCTTCTGGACCAATCCCATGCGAATAATCATGAGATAGTCCATCCATTGGGGTGAACCTAATAGGTAATAGGGTAGAGAAGTCTCAAAAACCCCGAGGTGGTGGGCAAGGTGAGTGGCATAAAACCCGCTGTTTAGGTTGCCCTGACAGCCGGTAAACATGGCATGGAAGTAGGAGGCGGTGAGGTAAGGGAGGTATGGTTAGTCCTTCCAGATGACACATGTAAAGAGATCCATGTCACGACAGGTCATGACCCCCATATTCTCATGTAGGGGGAAAAGAATGGCGCTAAAGCACCGGTGGGTAAAACAGAGGATGAGGTCAGTGATAAGGGTACTCTTCTACGAGGTAGGGGTGTAGCGGTGGTCAAGCCCAGCAATCTCCCACCATATAGAACCGAGCTCAGAGTGCTCGGGCTAGGTCAGGGTGGAAACAGGGGGTGGGGTGATGGGATGAGGGTTGAAACCACACCCTCAATCGAACTCAGTCATGGTAAGGGAAAAACGTCGGCCGCCCTGCTGGAACCGAACCACGGGTACCACATCGAAAGGTGTCTCTTGGTACTCAGCTCCATTGAAATCAAACAAGGCAGCAAACTCCAAAAATAAATTGTAAAAAATAGGAGTGCTGACCTGGAAGATCAAAAGTAAGGGAGTATGGCCAAGAAGATCCTCCAACTCACCACAAATACCGAGATGTTGTGGAATGATTCTATATAGATAGTGGCCGCTCAGCGAAATCGGGCGGCGAGAAAAATGTTGAACTCTGTCATGTGCCAAGTCAATGACTAGGAACACTAGGCAAGGGTATAGAACACCTTCAGGTCTTGGCCCAGGTGGAGGTGCAGTAGCTGGAGCATGCTTTGGGGGTGGATCTGCTGAAGTAGATGGAGGCCCGCTGGATGAATCGGTTGATGTGGGGCCAGCAGATACTGAAGGGGGAACATGAAGTGAGGTAGATGATGGAGAAGAAACGATGGAGATCAGAGGCACCAGACGGGGTGGTGAATGGGTGGCTTTGCTAGGTCCAGCCTCTGCGAAGGCAGTGGGTGGTGAAAGGATATCCAACGGAGGGAGCTCGTAGACCAGAGCATCTAGTTCTAGCTGCGTCAGAGGCCGGATTCGTATCTGACGATAAATGGGCCTCTCACCCCCAGTGGTGGAGGTGGGTCGCTTCCCATGGGAAGGATCTCGGTCTACCATAACCTGAAAGAGAAAGAAAAACCAAACAAAATAAAAATAAAATAAAAGAAAACAAAGAAAATGTGAGAAAACAGTAAAATAAAAGTACACAGCATGTACATCCAGAGTACACAGCGTGTAGTGAAAACTAGGTATCATCCCGTGTTCTTGGGATAAACACGCCTAGGGAGCATGGGATAGACCAGGAAAGGAGACACGACATGTACCGAACATACACACTGTGTTCATGAAAAGTGGACATGGTCGTGTATCTGTAAAGGCACAACCACTATTTTAACAATTCTAATAATAAAGGACACGCCGTGTACGGATCAGACACAGTGTGTTCATTACCAGAGGAACATGGTTGTGTGTGTGTGTGGGGGGGGGGGGGGGTGGGGGTTCTTGACATGGGTTGGCCGAAGGAAATGGCATACACGATGTGTACCGAACACACATGCCGTGTACGTGAACATGGGGTGTGAGTTCGTGTAAAGTGCTACACACGGATGGGCCAAACGAAATGGAATACACGACGTGTACCTAACACACATTCCATGTATATAAAAATGTTGTGTGAGGCCATGTGTAAAATATACTCGGGCATAATGGGGGAAAGGCACACGGTGTGTACCAAACATACACACCGTGTATTTTAAAATTGCGAAGCATTCAGTTTGTGACCGTGTAAAAAAGTACATGACGTGTGTTATTCATATCGTGGCCATGTACCGCGAAAGCCGAATGGTCGGATGATCCAAAAATCACCCTAAACGGTTCTAATAACTTGAAATAGAGGGTGTAGAAGGGTGTACTTGTACCAAGGATCGCAATGTAAGAGAAATCAGAACCAGAAACACCCAAAATCTGTGAATTTAAGCTTAGGGGGTTCATGTATCATATAGGGGAAGAAAAAAAGAAGAGGGGGAGCTCCGCGCAACACGACCTGAAGCCGGGTGTCCGCGACTTAATAGCCAAGGTACACGGCATGTACATATAGACTACATGCTGTGTATCTCATTTTTTTGAAATAATATATATATATATATATATAATTATAGTAAAATATATAATAATTAATATTAATTAAAAATAAAAAAAAATGTATATATATATAGAATTTAAAAATAAAACTATACACGTAATGTAGTTGTAAAATACACGGCGTGTGTTTAAAATTTGGAAAAAGAGAAGTACAACCTTTGGTCTGGTGCTAGGGGTGAGGTTCGAACCGATGATCGGCCGTTCCGAACGGAAGCCCTCAACCACTAGAGTGAAGGTTGTAATACTGCTCTAATGTATCATTTATATATAGTTATTATATATGGACTATACTACATGGGAAGAAGAAAATGCACAGCTTGTGGTTTTTAAGTATACAAGAAGGGAATGAAGCAAGGAGATTAGATGAGGTTGAACCTGGATCTTTTGGAACCAGGTCCGAGACTTTTCCAATCTTCCAACTTCACCCGCTTGAATTACTTTATATGAAAAAAAGTTTTTTGTTAATTTATTAAGGAAAAACATGGCACACAGAACGTATATCGAAATACATGTCGTGTGGTTTTTATTAAAAGGAAAAATGATGGAAATAGGGTGTTTGTCAGGATTCAAACCCGACTCTTTTGGAGTTGGGTTGTGATCTTGGCCAACTGATCCATCCCCACCATGGGTTTTCTTATAAGCTAATATATATATATATATATACATATGAAATTTACTACACACGCCGTGTAAGAAAAATGAAAAGAAAAAGGAGGAATCTCGTGCCGAAGGTAGGTTGGGAGGATTCGAACCGGTGACAGCTTGGATAAACTCAAATGACTATACCATCAGCACCAGCATCTTCCATGTTTATTACTTTGTTAATCTATATATTTATAATAGCTAGAAAAATGAAAAGTAAGATGTACACGCCATGTGTATAGCTGGTACACAGTGTGTATCCTATGGGTTGCCTCCCAGGAAGCGCCTTTGTTTTAGGTCGTTGGCTCAACCTACTTACCACATTTACCTGAGATCTATGGGGGATAATGGTCCCAATAGTAGCCGCTCTAGCCTTCTAGAAATTGTAGTTTCTCTAGATCTTCTTCAACTAGAATGTATAGAATGATAAAGTTATCAAAAATAAAAGAACATACCAGATCATCCACTAAGTGATCATCCACGGTAGTTATCGCATAACATCCCTCTTGATTGGGCGATGATGCATGATTGAAAGCCTTGAGGACATTATAGGAGACTCTCTCATCTCCTACCCGGAAAATCAACTCCCCTTGGTGTACGTCAATGGGTGCATTCCCAGTTGCCAAGAAAGGCCTTCCCAAAATGATAGGTGCCTCGTGGTCGTCTTCCATATTAAGGATAATGAAATCTGTAGGAAGGATCAGCCTACGTAGCTTGACCAGCACATCCTCCAGTAGTCCCTTCAGATGTTTGATGGATCGATCAGCAAATTGAAGGGATACTCTGGTAGGCTTCAAGTTATTGAGCCCTAGCTTCTTGAAAAATCCAAGGGGCATGAGGTTCACGCTGGCCCCTAAATCGCAAAGTGCCTTCCCAAACTCGCACGGTCCAATGGTATAAGGAATAGTGAAAATACCTGGATCCTGGAGTTTGGGAGGAATTAAATGCTAGATGACTGTATAATACTCCTTGGTTAGAGAAATGGTTCCCAAATCCTCTATTTTCCTTCTATTGGAGAGTATTTCCTTCATGAATTTGAAATAAGTGGGCATCTACGCTAGTGCCTCTTAAAATGGAATATTTATGTGTATCTTTTTAAATATGTCCATGAATTTGCTGAACTGGTGGTCCAGCTTTCTCTACTTCAATCTCTCTGGGAAGGGTAAGGCAGGTTCAAAGGGTTTGATAACCTCCTTCCCTTTATTCTGCGAAGCCTCCTTTTGTGGGATTTCAGATGAGTAGGGGTCAGTATTGGTACCTTCTTCATCAACATGGGGTGAGGATACACCTGACTATGCTGGTTAGTTCTATTAGAGAACTTTTCCACTCCGGATCATGACAGCATGGGCCTCCTCCCTTGGGTTCTTCTCTTTGTTTCCCGGTAGAGTAATATGTTTCCTTCCTGATAGTTGGTTTTCCAGTTGGCCAATTTGGTTCTCTAGGCCTCGAATTGAAGCCTCCTAATTTTGGAACCTGGTCTCAGTAGTAGATATTAATTTGGTCATAAGATTCTCTAACCTTGAGGTGTTCTCCTCTTGAGGTGGTTGTTGAGCTAGTGGAGGTGGTGGCTATCGTGGCAGTTGTGGGCGAGGGTTTTGATACCCTTTCTGTTGATAAGGGCCCTGTTGGGGTTGTTTCTGCCTTTGGTATTAGTTCTGATAAGGAGTCTGGTTGTAGTCGGGCGGTCGCTGGGGCGGAGGATTCTGCTGATGTTGGCCCCATCCTGTATTTTTTTGATCACGCCATGCCAGGTTCTGGTACTGCTGGTACTGGTTTGGCCCTCGATTTTGTGCAACATAACTTACCTCACTTGTTGATGGGCCTCCAGTAGAACCTGGGTATTCTCCCATGATGTGGTTATCACCACATTAGCTACACGCTGGATTATTTTCCGCATGTACTTGGGATGTGCCCTTTAGATTGAGGGTGTCGATATTCTTAGACACAACATCCAATTGGGCAGCTAACATGGTAGTTGCATCAATGTTATACACACCTCATTTCTGTGTGCCCCACTTGGAATGCCACTGGAAGATGTTGGCAGAAATTTCTTCCAGTAGTTTGAAGAGTTCTTTGGGGGACTTCCTCATTACTATACCTCCAGCAGCAACATCCACCGTGAACTTGGTATTTGTTGTCAATCCTCCATAGAAGGTTTGGACCTGCATCCAAAGTGGGAGTCTGTGGTGTGGGCATTTACGCAACATCTCCTTAAAGCACTCCCATGATTCGTATAATGATTCTTCATCATGATTCTAGAAGTTTTGGATCTCATTACTCAGTGTCACTATCTTTAAGGGTGGGAAGTATTTGGATAGGAACATCTAGGCTAGCTCCTCCCAGGTGAGGATGGATCGTTGCGGCAAGCCTTTAATCTAGTCATTCATCTTATTTCTTAGAGAGAAGGGGAATAGGTGATGATAGATGGCATCTATGGACACTCTGTGGTAGCGGAAAATGTCACAGACCTCCAGAAAATTAGGGAGATGGGCCTTGGGATCCTTGCTGGGCAGGCCATTGAATTGAATAGTGTTCTAGATCAACTGTATGATAGCAGGCTTGATCTCGAAGTGTTGGGCCTGCACCGGTGGATAGATGATGCCCGTGTCAGCTCTGTGAATCAATGGCAGGCCGTACTCCATGAGATTATGATGTGAAGGTGGCTGCTGAGTAAGGGGAACTAGCATGAATTGTTAGTCCTGAGGGGCGTAGAACGGACCCTGACCTTGGTTGCAATATGAAATCTGCTTTGGTTGCAATTGTTGGAGCTGTTGAGGGTTCCGATTGTCATCCAGTCTTAACTGCTATCCAGCTCCTTGGACAGCAGATGGATTTCCTTCTTCATTCTGTGCCAGTGGATTAGTTTGGTTTTGTTCGGCCATTAGTGCTCGTTGGTGCCTCAAAAACATTTGTTCGATCTCTGGGTCAGTTGGGAAAACCTTGGTGACTCAGTGTTCTTAGAACGCGTGAGGTGGCCTCTCAAACACCTAAAGGCCTGCAAAAAACAAAACAAAACACAAAGAATAAATGGGAAAAAAGAAATATAAACAGAAATGAGAATATAAAAGAAATTATTGTGAATTTATGATTTTTATTTTTACTAAAATTTTATACAAAGTTAATTAAAACAAGAATAAAATTAACTCTAGATTCCTTGGAAACGACGCCAAAATTTGGTGAGTCATTTCACTGAAGGTATGTTTTTGGTGTCCCAAATTATTTTTACCCTAACAATTATAGCACCAGTAAGGGGTCGATCCACAGGGAATTAAGAATTTATTTTATCTTGCTTAACTTAGTTTGTATTTTTGTTTTAGCGAAGGATGCTAAATTTAGAGTCAATTTTTGTCGATTGTTTTGGATATAAAAAGAATAATTGGTTTTAAGTTTATTTTATCAAATTGATTAACAGAATAAAACTAAAATACGAGAAAATTGGTTTTGATGTAAATAAAGAAAGAAATATGGTGGGTTTATGGATTTATGATAAGTTTGATTATTAAATCAAATTTCTTATGAGGTTGTGTTATTCATAATGACCCAACACATTGGGTTCAATTTGTAATAAATTTTACTTGTTCTGGTAAACTTTATATTTAGAGCTGAAGAAACTAACTCCTTGGTCCGGTAGTTAGTGTTTAACAGATATTTATTTGGATTAGTACATTTTGAGTCTATGAATACTTCCAATGGTCATGAAATTATTCGTTGTTATTCTTCTTTTCAATCCCGGAAAATTATTCCCTTGGTCTGGTACAAAATTTCTAGTGATAAGATGAAGTGATTTAAGAAGAATTAGAAAAGTTTATTAAAACAAACACATTCATAGAAACTTAATTCAAATTACAACTCATCCTCTCCCACAACCCCAACACACAAGGTGTTTAGTTACACATGGATGTAAATAAAAAAGCAAGACTCTTGATACCTAATGTGATCATGCTTGAAACTTCGAGGTGGAAATGATTCTTTGATAGACGGTGGAATGACGGTAGTATGACAATAGAGCGTCTCTCCTCCATAACTTTAACCCTTTTCTCCAAACAACACTACAACACCCTCTCCTTAGTCTGAAGGCCAAGGCCTCCTTTTATATAAAAAATAAGTACATGTGTGTGGACAAAGTAAACTCCGTGTACTTTTGTCAATGATTTTTGCCTTCATTTTCTCCACTAGTAGGCATCCTAACACGCCGTCTTTGACTTGAAACATGGTGCAACCTAGTAGGTGAATGTACACGGCGTGTAGCGCCACCATACATGGCATACGTGTAGTCTTATTTTTCGGTCACCAACCGCTTCTAGAAATGTATACATGGAGTGTATCAATGGCACACAACGTGTCCCCTTCAGCTGACCACATGGGCGTGTTGACTCTTCTCATCCACCAACTACTTCTAGAACTGTATACATGAAATGTATAGTGTGTACACGGCGTGTAACGACTTCTGGTTACTTGGGCATGTACTTTTCCTGGTCAACCTGTGTCTAAACATGAATGTACATGGCGTGTATATAAGTACACGCCATGTAGTTGTAAATTTTTTCTCAGTTCTTCCCCGTTTTGTGTATTTGGCCATAAACCTCCTGTAAATGAACAAGATCACCAAAATCAAAGTATTTTTTCCCTAAGTAGTTTATAATTTCTGAAAACTTGTTCTTATTTTTCAATAGAGTGTATGAAAATGTATACACAAATCAGGTGCATCACTGACAAACCCTTTAATTTTCTTATAATATGGTTATTAGTGGCCTTTACAAGTATTAGTACCATTTTACACTATTTTTTACTCATAGTGTTTTAGAAAATATTTTTAATCAAACCTAACATAACTTCCCTCTTTATTCATAGAACCTATTTTATTCTAAAAAACCCAGCTTTCTAAAAATATTCAAAAATGTTTTAACCTTCCTAAAATTATTTATTAAATAAATTTTTACCATTTTTTGACAAATTTTTTCAAAGGAATCGTCTTTTCTATTTCTAATCTAGGTACTTTAATAACATTTTACTGTACAGAAGGAATGTTATTTTTTACATTGTAAAAGATATACTAATTTACAACTATAATTTATTTGAATCTTCCTTTGAATTTTTTAAAAGTTTATTTTTAAATAAAATTTTCTAAAAGTAATTTTAATAGAAAATTATTTTCAAAATGTTTTAAAAAGGAATATTTTCCTCAAGAATATTTTTAAAAGATATTTTTATAGTTTCTTTATTAATCAATGAAAATAACCATTAATTTTTTTTACACCACTTAGGATATGTTTTATTGATTCCATAGTTTTTATTACATTGGATGGTTTATGATTTCTCTGATCGAGAATTTAATTGAATTTCACTGCATTGACTCTTTTTATTCCCTCTAAAATATTCTATTTGCTAGGAATATTTAACATTTAATTTTACCTAATTATCCATATCACTTATCATGGATATTTTTATTTCCAAATAAATATATCATTTTTACATATAGTGTATCTAGGAGGTCTTTAAGTATAATCCTAAATAAGAGGTCTGAAAAAGAAGTATATTTCTTAACCGAGAGTTTTTGTTTTGTTTCATATTAAACTACCATAAAATGTTATTAAACAATTATGAAATAATAAAACCATTATATACCATATACTAATATTTTATTTTTTTAATTTAATAACCTAAATCCCTCTCCTCTTCCATCAAATGAGAAACAAGATCTTGTTTCATGTGTACGGTGGACTACCACCTCGTGGACTGATGTAATTAATTTTTCCCTATCGCCTCTCATAAATATTTATAATTAAGGAATTAATGTCTATATATTATATTAATAACATATTTATCATTATAAAAAAGTAATTTATCATTTAAATTTTACCTTTCCATTCACTGAAAAATGATAACGACATTCATTCATGTGTGTAGACTACCGTCTCCATGAAGTGATGTAATTAATTTTTAATCACCACATCACATAGATGATATATATAAGTATATTTGAAGAAAAAATATTTTATTTATGATATTATTATCATTATGTGAAGAAAAAAATAATACTTATCTTCTTTCCATAGCGATCGCCAAAAAATGGAAACGTTACACATGTGTACGTACGACCTTTGATCTCCATGATTGTAACATAGTTCATTTTTCATAACCACCATTCATGATTGGTTTTAAAAGAAGAATTAATGTATAAATATGATAAATATTTAATTATTATTATTCTATATATTTTTATATAATGAAATCTTTGACCAAAATCAGCATACTAAATTCATTTTTCACATATAATCAGAATACTGTAAAAACATCTGAAGTACTCCTAATTGATAAACTAATTGTGTATACCATGGTAAGAGATAAAATAAAATGAATAATAAATTAGAAAATGTTTCTAAATAAAGTTACTAATTCATATAAATTTATTATTTATGGATATAAATATTTTATGTGATGATTCAAACTTGAGGTAAGGGACTTTCTTTTAAAAAAATTATTTTGAAGATTTAATTTTCAAATCATTTTATTCTATGTCCATATTTTTAAAACTATTTTATGGATGTTTTTATATGAAAATAAAATATTTTTAATGGAAATTTTATATCTCTTTTTACATTATTTCATAGATTTTCAAAAATTAATATTTTTATAGAATATTTTACTTTCTTGACAAAAAGAAAAAAGGGATGTTCTTTTTTAATGTATACAATGAAAATGACTATTCATGTCATTATATTCATTATTTGAAGTTTTGATTCCTTTATAAGATTTTAGGTTTTATTCAATGAAAACTGATATTTCCCTTTATTAGGGGATTTTGGTTTTGAAAATAGGTTTTGAAAAGAAATGGGTTTTTTGATATTTGAAAGTTTTTTACATAAGGATGTAAAAGAGTTTTTCAAGGGTTTTATAATGAAAACTTTCAATATTAAAGTGTTTTATTAGTGATATGGTCCTTGTACATTTTTTATATGTGTTTATAAGACCCATTATATAACACAATAGATACCTATATCGCTCATATGATGGGTACACCTAGATAGAACCAGGTGATCTCGTTATAGCTTATATTATGGGTGTTCTCAGATAGCACTATAATGTATTGTGTAATGATAATGTTCTTCATAAAATTATACTGTAAGTTATATGTATGGTTATTAAAATTTTAAGGGTCCAATAAGGGTTATGTAATGGTTCTATGAATAAGTTGTCCCAGGACACCTACAATAATTTTCTATGATTAATAATGATTTTTTATTGAGATCCTTTGATTTAAAAAGTTTTTATGATGATCTATTTAAAATAAAAATGATTCCATTTCTAGGTAAAAAAGGTATGTTTTAAGTAAATGTTTTTATGTATTTCCTTTTTTTTCAATATATGAATGTATTCCTTTTTTTATGTCCCTTACTGAGCTTTTTGTTCTCATCCCACATTTTTAAACTATTTCTCATAGGATTTATGGATGGGTAAAGTAAAGTAATAAGTCGTTGTTAAAGTCAAAAAGATTTTTCAAAAAATGAAAACATGTTATATTTTTAATGTTATATATTATTGGAAGATGGATATTTATTTGAATTGTACACTTTGTAATATGTGGGATTGTTATCAATGAGTTATGAACTAATTCTCTAAAACTCTAAACTAGAAAAGATCGTCAAATACAAGAGAATGAATTCATAAGATAAAACTTGTTATTATGTAATGTATAAGGTCATGTACTTATAGGATTAGATAGAGTCGACCTATGACCACATAGGTTTTATGATTAAATATCTAGAAACCAATAATAAAAACACAAGGGATATAGTGAAATTCAAGAGGATATGGTCAGTAGGGTATGTGGGGATACCACGTGGGACATTGGGGTAAGTAATAACCCCTTTGGGGAATGTGGGGGTATGTTGAAAGGAATTTTTTAACATTTATAATTTTATTAATTGCTTCATAACACCTTAGACAAATTTTTATATAGTTTGGATATTTTAAAAAAAATGGAATCTCAATGTTTTACTAAACATCATCTAATGAAGTTTTATATGCTTATAATGAATTTTTCTTCATGTCAATCTTTAATATTATACTTTTTCAATGAAATTTGTAAGTATAGAATTTACATGAGTTAACTTTGGTCATAAATTCATGGAAATAGTTGATTATTTATAATAATGATAAAATTATGCTAAAATTCAATTATTTCAAGATCAAAGTGACATATTGATGGATATTTTATACTGAAGAAATTGAAACATTGAGGCGATAAAAAATAATATATTACTTGATGAGTACCTCATATATTAAAAATTTATTCTTTATATGGTTGACCTTTAATATTCAAGAAAATAAGGAATGAACTATTATAAAACTAATCAAAATTATAATATAATTGGAAATATAATATCTCTAGTTATGATATAAAAATTTTAATATTATTTTATAAGATTTATTGTGTCCTTTATTTCACATTATGTGTAATTAAAAAATTACTTATGAATATCGATGATGATAAGGAATTTTTTAATACACTTGGTACTAAATATATATTAGGATATATTATAGTGATGACATCGTAGATTATACTCTCTTCCACCAACTATACTAGGTTGAGGATTTTGATAATACATACTTATAGATTCTAATCTTAAAATTTTGTTTTGTTTCACCAATGATAATGTTTTACCTGATATTTGACACTCTTTATATCTCTCTCTTTGGGCTCATTCGAAAATGATACACCAAATATTCACTCTATTCTATCCACAAAACATGGATTGTGGAAGAATATATATTTAGTTGTAGATCTAGTATAAGATTTATAGTGATGAGAATTCCTTCAATAAATCAAGGATAGGGTGAGAAGTGTATTGATCTAGTATCTCAAGATGATGTATATAGATTGAATTATAATATGATAAATCTATGAAAGGGTTTTTAGGGAATATTATTATAATTTCTAAGATGTTATTTTTCATTTTCTAACTACCATCCACATATAGGGTAGATGAAAACCAGTATATAGGTTTTATTTGGAATATATAATTAGAGTGTTATATCAAGGGTATCCTATCTAATGATAGGAAGGATAGACTGAGCTAGGATAACCTAGTGACACTCTAGTAAAAAATAGTCCATGAGGACCCTTTTTATTTATATATTTATTTATCGATGAATAGATATACACATTATGCATACATATACAATAAATGTAATTTGGTGAGCATAAAAAAAGTGAATGATGATTATATTAATAATTATTAATCATAAATTTATGATTTATAATTATGTGTTATAATATTAGTTTTCTGGATACCATGTTAATTGATATTTCCTAATTAATTATACATTAATTGGGTTTATAAACAACATGGGTAGGGAATACAGAGTATTGTTTCTCAATCTACATGTGAACATGTAGACTTTCTCTTTATGTCTATAAAAACCATCAAAATCATATCAAAATCACTTAAGATATTCAAAAGAATATTGGTGATAATATTGAAGTATTTTATTCGATACTTTGTGGTATTTTTAATGTTTTTTGGGATAAGGATTATTATTAGGGGTTATAAAGGGTGTTGGATTTCATGAATGATTACTATTTTATACTTAATATATTTTATTGTTTTATATTGTGAATTATATTAAGATTATATTCATTTAATAGGATGAAATTTATTTATATAGATAATGCATCTCATATATGTTGGTTTGGAACCAAGACTGTTCTTTGCTTGAAATAGATTTTGGTTTGTGTCTGTTTTCAACCCACACGAGGTTGATCAAGGACTTTACAAGAAAAGTGATCTTAAAGAATAAGTTGACAATAATTATGATGGTGGAATTATTTCTCAATTTTTTCAAAAATTTTTGTCTCAAAATCCAAAGGAATTTTCTAGAATCGCCAAGGGTTGTTTTTTTTAAATCAACTATTTATAAATATGGTAAATTCATGGGTTTAGTGAATACTATGTTTCGCAAAGGTGAGTTTCATGAGTTCATGATGAGCTGATGGTGTTATTTTCAATTTTTATAATTGGATCATTATGAATATGCGATGGTTTTATAGAGATCTTCATGAAAATTTTAAATCTCAAGGGAGATTTGTGAAAGGAGGAGCACCACGAAGATGTTTTTTGAAATATCTTAAACATTTTTTGGAGGTAGTGAATCATATTGAACATCCAAAATTATAAATTTAACTCTACCCAAACTTCATTTTACATGAAAATTTTCATATAAAATTCAGAATAACTCTTCTTTCATGAAGTTAGGGAGCTCTGTGAATCTGGGTTTCTATGCGAGCTTGAGCATCCTAAAAAGACTAGCTTGGTATTGAATGATTCTAATTCTTCTATGTATTGTGTGATACATGAGGATGGGGTATTTTTTGATTGATTAGTGAGATTCATGAAGGTATTTTGTTCCATGAAGTCAGTTTTCTTCATAAAGGATTGAGATTCATGAAGGAGATTCATGAAAAGTAGTATTGAACATCAGTTTTCCTTGAACAATGATTTAAAAGTGAATAAACTATGGTATATGATGCATGAAGAGTCTCATGATAGTTAGGGAAAAATAATTTAATTTTAATATACTGATATTACCATCAAGTCAATAAACTAAGTAGGAATTCACCCAACGTAGTGAGCTTGGGGGAGTATATGAAAGTGCTTTGAGGGACTCAATATTCTATCCCTAAAATCTTATAAAGGTAGTGTTCTTAGAACATAGTGACCATGTCTGAACTTATATATTATAAAACTAGTAAATATTTGTTGATTTTGGTATGATCAAAACATTTTTGGTGTATGCTCCTTGGACCATCCCTTAGTGGTGAACCAAGTAAAATTATTGTGTTGTCTCTTTGCATGTGATTTTTTTCTACACATTCCCATCAAACAAGTTTAATGGGTTCCTAAAAAAATGGAAAAAATATCCATAACATTAAAAGAATTATTTGACACACTGATTTACAACTCCCATCTCAAGGTGTTCTAGGGTGATTTTTGTGGTATTAGAGTCTACACGTTGATGGTGTTAAACTGTTCCTTCTTTGATGTATTGGAGAATTCAATAATGTCAGTGGAGTCCTCCTATTTGATGGAAGAAAATTATCTATTTGGGTGAATAGGATTATATATCATCCAATATTCATTATAATGGAAGTACACTTTACTATTTCACAAGGGATTTTGGTCACTGATGCAACATGATTGTCTATGACTGGAACAAACATAAAAATGCTTGATGCAGATGCCAAAGCACAAAATGACCTTAATATAGCTCTATCTAATAAAATTTATCTTAATGTGATGAGTTTCACTTCATCCAAGTATATTTGGGAAAAACTATAAAATATATATGAAGGTTGGAAAAAGGTAAAAAGGTGAAACTAAAAGTTTTTCATAATAGATTCAATGATCTGAATATGCATCTATATGAAAATAAAGATACCTTTTTTAATAGAATTATAGATATTGTTGGATAAATTTGAGGACTTTGTGAATAAATAAAATACATTAACATTTTGAAGAAAATATTAATAAGGTTTCCACCTCTCTATAATCCAAAAGTGTCAACCCTTGAGGAAAGGGATATGTCTAAACTTTATTTGGATGTTCTAATAAGTAGTTTGATAGCTTATGAAATGAGATTCGAACCATAGGATGAAAAAACTATAGTAACTAAGGAGATGGTTTTTATAGACATGGAAAAAAATTATATTTATAGAGATATTATTGATAATGATAATTAATAAGATGAACATATTAATCTTTTTGCTATGAAATCATAAAGATGAAAAATGATATTTGAAATAAAGCTACCTATGGAATGTTTTTATTGTGGAAGAGTTGGGAACATTTATTCTTGATTAAAAAATAAGTTTTATGATAAAGATATTGAAGATAAAAACATACATAAACCTCATAAATTATTTTATCAAAAGGGAGACTTTAAATCTAAAAATAAATTACGTAGAATGTTATGTATGTAAACATGATGATAATGATAACGAATTTTTTGAGGTTGAAGAACAAGAATTTAAATTTGGAACCCAAGAATCTATTATGGATATTTTTTTAAAGTCAAAACCATAAAAATATAAATCTAGAGATAATAAATTGATTTCTGATGCTGATCTCAAGTTGGAACTTGAAGAAGCTCTAGGTAATCTTGAGAATCAAAGAAACAAAAACAAAAAGTGGAGAAAATTTCTATAAGAGTGATAGAGATAATATTTTCCTAATTTTTTATATGTATTTCAGTTATTTAGATCCTCTAAATTTATCAATTTGATCTTATTTTCATCTATTTTATATTTATGGTGTGTATTGGGAAAAAGTTGGAAAATTGAATAATTCTCGAAATTTAGCATATTTTAATCACTTTGGTATTATTAGCATAACTTTTAATAGATAAATAAAATTGATTTGATTATTTTTTTATAAATCTCTTATTTTTGGGATCCAACTTTATTTTATGGACTATGATGTGATTCAAACATCTAGATGCCTAAAAAAACCAATCATGTTGAGAAATTATTTAGGAAGACAAAGATGACCCCACAACAAAAATGAGGAATAAATCATATGATGCACTTCTAATTGATGTTATTCAAAATATATTCAAAATAAGACAATAGTATTTTACCACATTAAATTTTATGTAATTATTTACTCATTGAGGGATCCATCAAATGTTCATAATTAGATAATGATTTTGGAAACATTCAGGCGGAATTAATGTTCTTGGTAATTAGGCAGTAACACTTACTAAACAAGGAGGATGAATCATAAATTTTGATAAAAAAACATCCAACATATTCTCAAACAATGTTTTAGAAAACTGTATTTGAAGATTTTGCCAAACCGAGGATGTACCATGGGGAAACCTTTGAAGAAACATTGTGGAGTCAAATTTTCAATCATTGAAGAAAAATTATGAGTTGAAACTCATTAAATGGCCTGTTATGACACCTCAATGCAACTTCCATACCAATAAATAAGATTATATTGGTGGATTGAAGATAATTTATACTGGTGAAGGAAGAATTGTATAATTTCCTCATACAGATATATTTCTCTAATTTCTTGTTCTTTTATTTTATTTACTTTGTAATGTATCCCCTCTCATGCGTCATCACATCTTCCCCATCCATAGAGGGGTAATTTTATTGAGTGATTAGGAAAGTCAGAGGCTAGACCTTTTTTCTTATATTGAGTTCTTTCAATTCAATTTAATAAGATATAATCTTTTTTCTAAATCTTATTTTAATCCATAATTCAGTTTTAAATTCTGAATGCAGTTGTCTTAGGTTTTGATTCAGTTATTTTAAATTTATTTGTTTGATGGTCTATATATCCCTTCACCCAATTATTTTATATATATGGTGAAACAATTTAGTGTTGTGTGTTGAGTGATTGATGGTAATTAGCATTTGTGTAATATTGTATGTTGTAATATTGGTTTGTTAGGGAATAAAAATCCTTGTTTAAGGATTTTTCTAATTAATCATAAAAATATAATACAATTTTACACACATGGGATTGAGGATAAATGTACCTGAGGTTTTAGATAGGAATATTATCATCATCATAACTTATCCAAGGGATATATAGGACTTGGTAGATAAATTGATCTTTTACTATTCAGGGGGAGAAAAGGGGACAAAACATGGAAACCATGATAGCACAACACTTGGTCTAGCCAAACCCACTATGGTTACTATCTTCCTTAGTAGTTTAAAACAAATCAAATAAAACTTCTTATTTCTCACACATTATTCAAAATTAATTAAAACTAATTGTTTTCAGAAAACCAATAAAAAGTGACAACCTTGTTTTATGTTTACTCCTCTTTAGGATACTACCTTGAGTGAACTACTTTAATATAATTAAGTAATTTATAAAATATTGTTTCTACATGCTCCAGGACTGGCGTGCATCAAACATGAAGCTATTACCGAAGAGGCAGTGCCTGAAACCCCCCAAAAAAATAAAAAAACAAGTGAATCAATTGTAGTTCAAATTACTATTTAACTGAATTCAATCCTAAAATTAAATGAACAATAACCCAATTGAGAAAAAAAAAATGAAAAGAAAGTTTGAGCAAAAACATCTCACAAATTCAAGTGACACATTTAGTGATCACTTTGAACCTAAAATAATGGCTGGAAACCCCAACCAAAATTTGTGAAATCATTACACACCACAATTCATCCACCGACAAAATCAACTAGTTTTCCCCACCTTAGAGAATGATTTTGAATTTTACATTAACATGATTCATATTCTACCTAAATTCCATGGTATTATAGGAGAAGACCCAAACATATATGTTATAGAATTTAAAAATATGTGCTCCATGTGTAGACCTAGAGGAGTTGAGGAAGGAAAGGTAAAGTGAAGGGCATTCCCATTATCACTAGAAGGAGCGAAAAAGGAATTGTTGTACAGTCTATAACCAGGAGAATTCCAAGATTGGGAAGATATTCAAAGATTATTCAAGTAAAGTTTTTTTCTCACATCCAGGAGCATGGATATCCAAAAGGATATCTATATTATTCTCTAATCAACCAATGAGACAATTTATGTGTATTTGGAGTGATTCAAGATCCTATATGCTAGCTGACTACATCATATTGTGGAGAAACACCATTTTATTTCTTTCTTCTATAAAGGATTTTTGGAAAATGATCACAAATTTCTAAACACCTCATTTGGAGTATCATTGATTTAAAAGTTAGCAATGAATTCCATAGGTCCGATTGAAAATATTAGACAAACCACATAACAATTTGGGACTAGAGGTACGAGCACCAAAGGAATCCATGAAGTAAAGGCATTAGATTCTTCCCCACCCTTACTTGAAGAAAAATTTATGGAAATGAAAATTGTGATGATACAACTTGTTGTGAACTAGATAAAGGAATAATAAGGCATGACTCATGTATGTGGTTTATTCTCTCCTACTTATCATTACACTGATCAATGTCTGGAAGTGTAGGGGACCAAAAGTTGTGCTACTACCTATCAATATATAAAATTCTAGTCAAATAAGCCACATTAACCCTAGACCCAACAAGGATATGTATTTCAATAGAACCAAGATAGGACACCTTTTTAGCATCAATATCAAAACCCAAAACCATTCCAAAAATCTTACAAGTAGACCTTCCAAAAACAAAAAACTTTTCAACTATCACATTTCTAGTAAAATAATTATGAGAAACCTTCCCCATGTTCACCAGAAACTAAAGATAGGTAGTTGAAGGAAAAATTTATGGGAATTGAAGAAAAAATTGACAAGATAACTAATCATTTTCAATACTTATGGATGTTATAACAATGAAAAATGGTAGATTCCCAACACAAATAGTTACATATCCAAATAATAATGTCAATGAAATCACAACATGAAGCGGGAATGAGCTCACACCACATAAAAAATCGAGGATGAAGATTCTAAGAATCCTTCTGAAGATCAACCTATCCCTCCAAAATAAGGATACAATAACAACAAAGTAGAAAGATCCAGGTTTTGTAAGGAAGGGCTATAAACACCTTTGAAAAAATAAAATAGTGAGAAAATAGATATCCAATCACCATTCCAATTTTCATTAGTTGAGTCAAAAAAGGGTGAAAGGAGAGTCCTCAATGGGAAATTCAAGAAAACATCCAAAAAATTTAGATCAACATCCCAATTCTAGAGGCAATCTAACGAATCCCTATATGTGAAAAATTTAAAAAGGATTTGTGAAATAAAATATGGCAGATGGATGGAAAAGAGAGTATCAACTTAAGAAGAAGTATCTCGGCACTGATCATGCCATCGATACTGAAAACTATCAAGTGCACTTCAATATACTTGACTTCATGAAGAATCATTAAAGAATTCATTCATTAAAATAAATATCCCACAAATAAGGAACAAGTAAAGAACCATGGGGGAAATTCAGTGAGTTGTGCATAGAAATAATTGAAACAGATATTCCCTTTACTATGAAAGTAAACAAGTTTCAAAATGAATTAATTGGTAAGAATGTAAAAAATGAGTGCCTAATAATTTTTCCACATCAATTTAAAATATCCAAAAAAATAGAGGAATGTTAAGAATTATTAATAAGTAGTGATAGATATTTCACTTCCACAACTAGATTACCAATGAAGACCTACCAGGTTGCATCTTTCCTTTACACTTGATTAAAATAAAATATAAAAGTTTTTTTATACTTACATTAAAAAATAAATTTAAATACATTGAGGTCACCATATAAATTATGTCTGGGGGAGAGAATCTTGTAGTCTAGGATTTTTTAAAAAAAAGAGTCAAGCCAACGATATTAAACAAAAGTGCTTCTGAGATGCAACTTGAATTTCTTTTCCTTAGTACACTATTATTCTTGTTCATATTCTAGAAATATTGAACAAGCATACACTAAAATTTTTTTATTCATATTTTTCAAGTACATTAATAAATATGACTAAATGTTCAAAAATGGAGAAATTGAAAATAACACACTTCAAAAATTCACTATAGAACATATAGAAACCTCAGCTTAACATAAATGGATATTACATCATTTAAGATGAATACTCAAAAAATTACTAAAATATATGCCTGATGACTATAATAATTTAGTTTCTTTGGAAACATAGAAACAAAATATTCTATCATGGTGAAAGATCTTCAACATATCTCATCAAGATCTCCACCTTTAGTGCCTTTACCTAAAACCTTTATTCATAACCATTTGAAGGAAACACAGAAAGGGTGATCTCATATTCTCAGTAAGGGTAAACAAGGGAGACAAGTAAGCATAATCATAAGCATAAGGGTATGATAACATGAGCAAAAAAATAAAAGATCATACCTTGCTTATCAAAGAGCATAAAAATGAATCACGGAATAAATCATGGAGGTTCATAAGACATGAATCATAAGGAAATAAATAACATTAGACATGAAATCATTACATAAGAATAAAGCGTGGAATTGTGGTAGAAATAGAAGCATATAATGATTTCCATATTAGCCATTTCATCACTACCAATAACATCTTGGTAGTATGGGCTCACTCCCCATACAATATTGGTTGTCATGGTTCACTCCCATATCTATCTTAGTAGCATGAGTTCACTCCTCATACCATCTTGGTAGTCATGGTTCACTCTCATGGACATGTTAGTAGTCAAGTTTCACTCCCAAGACCATCTTAGTTTATCTCATGAGATATAAATCTTTACCTAAGGAATTGGAGGGATATATAGGTCCCACCCATCACATAATGAAATCATACAAACATGTTCAACAGGATCATTAAAGACATATCACATCTCAACCCATGAAATGAAATGGGTATCATAAACATGTAATCATATCATAATATATTTAAAAAGATACATGTTTTATAATAATTTCATTATAAACATAACCCCTGAAAATAAGCGGGTTTCAAAAGCCTATAAATCATGAAAGAGATATGGGTTTCACAAACATTAATCCATCAAAAAATAATCCATTAAGAGAAAGAATCTGAATGGAAAAATTGAATAATTTCTCCATAATGTCATTAATAACACCAATGGATGTTATATTATATGGGAAATAATTTTTATATATCTTTTTAAAACTTTTCTTGAGGAATATATCTTTTCCTCTTTGAAAAATAATTTTTATAAGATAAAACATTTTAAAAACATTTCTATTTTAAAATAGATTTGAAAACTCATAAATGATGATTTGAAAACAATGAAACAATTTTAAAATCATTTTTCCTTGAAAATTATCTTCAAGGATCCTCTGAAAACATTTTTTAAGAATTTTTGTTTGAATACCACAGGTTTCCGACCAAAGAGAGAGATACAAACATATTTTACATAAAACATTATCCAAAATTCCAAAGAGTGTAAAAACAGTACTAAAACATGAGTATATCATGAATAAATATAATATAAGGAAAATCATGAATATTCTTGAGATATGGATCATAATATTTTATCATGACACACAATCATTAATAATATCAAAAATCAATGAGATAATTTAAACAAAACCTTACCACTTGGTTACATGGGATCATACTCTCCATGTGAGAAAAGGAAATTACATGAAGCGTAAAATATAATGAAAATAAGTTGATTCATGATATAATATGGAATCTTGGATTATATAAACATTAAAAAGGAGTTCAGGTGCATAACAAAACATGGGTCTCAAAGAAGGAAAATTGAGATAAACCATTTTTACTGATTTGGTAACTTTTGAATCTTAAACCCCAGGAAATAAAGATTGTAAAATGGATATGTAAATACCAATAAATTTAATTATAATAATAATTCAATACAATCATGGTCAGTACATACACCACACAAAAGGAAAGAGTGGCAAACATATCATGTATCTCAAGGAAATAAAAAGTGAGATGAAATCCCCCTTACCATATGTCTTGAATCTCATCGTACTCTTTCAAACCACCTGTATAATAATTATAAATTTAATATAAATATTTTTTATAAACATATTCTTATATATTATACCATATATGGTTTTATTAATACCTTATATTACCCTCTTGTTAACTTTCCTATGTTAAGGTTTCACTTCAGATAATATTCTCCTTGTTTTTCGCATGTATCTTAATTTTTTATATCATTGAACCTTATACTTATATCATGATTCCAAAATTTAAAAAATGACATAAATATAATATATATATATATATATATTATATTTTTATTATAATAATCCTTATAATTTATTACTATTAAAAGGAATACATGATCCTTGGAGATGGTAAGTCGTACGTACGTGTGAACAACATTTCTGTTTAATTGTCGTGTTGAACGAAATAAAGTAAAAGAAATATATGTTGACATATATGTATATATATAATTATTATAGTATATATATTATAACATATATATCATATATATTCATTACATACATCCTTAATACATTCCATGTAGTGTATGAACTAATCACGTCGCTTGGAGGGGCCGCAGTTTACACTTCCTCAAAACGGAATTATCGTATTAACACCAAAATTAACATATAAATATATGTGTTCTAAAATAATTCCAGAAGCTTAAATAAATAATAAATATTATATATATCATATATAAATAATATTTTCATCATAATGGCCACCATGAGAGGCAATAAAGTAAAATTGAACAATCATCATTTAGTGAGGTGGTAGTCCGCCCACACATAAATAATATGTTCGTTAAACATTAGAGGTAGGTGTGTGTATGTTTAGTTATAATACATAGAATAAAAACATCCTAGTATATTTAGGGTAATTGTTTTGTCATAAAATCATGGAATAATAATATTTTAGGGAGTTGAGAAAGGAAATAAAAGAAAGGACTTTGAGGGAGGGTGTTACCTCTTAATCAGGTAAATCATTTTGGTTTGAGCCAAAAGTCTTCCTTGGATGGATTTATGCCCAAGGTAAGGCTTAAAGGTATAATTAAAGGATTATTGAAATATATTTTTTCATAGTTTTTAAGAACCTATGGGTCTTGAGAAATGGAAGTGAAGAAGAACTTTTATAATGGAGGAGGAGTGGAATCTCTTGTAATATTTTAAAGGAAACGAAGCCCACCCATGTTTTTTATTTAAATTAGTTAAATAATGGTTTAACATCGATAAAAGGGAGTATAGAATATAAATATGTTCATAAAAGGGCTTTAGTACAAGTTTATAGGTCGTTTTGGGCCTTAATATTATGGTTTAGTCTATTGTTACACTTAATTTTAACATTATTCATTGTAATTAATTTTAATTACATCACTCATATATTTGGTAAAAAAACTAATTTGAACTTATTAGATATTATAAATTATTATAGTTCCAAATAAGAAATAAAATTTTCCCAATTCTAAACACACAAGTTCCAGAAATTTATTTAAATTTAATCTCGTAGTCGAGTCGACAATACAGGTTTCTAATGTAAAAACGTTCAAAAGTTTCCTATGTTTTTATAGTAAATTTAAAAATAAAATTTATTCCAATGACCTAAATTGGATTTATTGATCAAAATATTATCTAATTAAAATTTTAAACTAATTTAAAATATAAATTATCCTTATAAATAAATTATCTGAAAAATCAATTTTGAGTTAAAATCCTGTATTTTTAACGATTTTTAAAAAAAAACCTTATGTAAAAAATACCAAAACACTAACCTAACGTAATTTTTATGTTTCTATTCAAAATATGAAGTTTATTTTTAAATATTAAATCTATAAAATTTTGAAAACTTATTTTTAATATCGCTTTTCTATTAAAAGGCGGTAAAACTATAAAAATATTGGGTTTTATTTGATAAATTACTTGTATTCTTATTTTATGATTATAAAATATATTTGATGATTATAAAAATTATTCACTTGGATATATAATATTAAAATTAATTAATCATCTTAATTAATTTAATTTATTATATATAATCAACTTTGCGATCATATAGATATTTTTCTATAAAAATACTCCCTTTATATTCAATTTGGTTCTTATATTCATTTCTAAATAATTTATAAATAATTAATTCAAATTATATTTTGTGAAAACTATATATTTATATAATTTAGTTAATAATATTTATAAAATTTAATTTAATTTCTAGTTTATATATTATTATATATATATATAATAATATATCATTGTTCGGTAACACTCGGTCATGTGTGGTGTGCAAGACATCGAGGAAAGTTTATGTTACATGTAATGAAAGTTAATCTCAAGGTTCCATGTAGTGAAATCTAATATTTATTTTCCATGTATTTAATGTGATGCAAACATAGTATTTTAATATAAAATAAGCTATTTTTTTGTGTTACATGAAAGGTAGAACCTAAAAATATTAAATTAACTCCAAAAAATATTTCAAAAAATCTCAGGGTGTTACATTCTATACCCATTAAAATGAATTTCTCCCTCAAAATTCATTTATATAATCAAATTTTTAATACTTAAAAGTTTCTTTCATGAAAACCCACATCATAAAAATGAATACTAAAACTTCCCTTAAAAATAGAAATTTAGAACCATAACGGTTACCCAAAGTGACATATGACTAGGTTTCCACATAGGAGAACATAGGTTGGGAGTAGACATTGAACATGGAGGAAAAGATTAAATATTTATAGGGAGTTATTGAGTTCATTAATCACAAGAAAGTGAATGATAAAAGAAATTTTAGGGGCCTCAAAATCATAAATTAGTGATGATTTCAAAATCCATTGGTTCAACAACATTTAAGGTATTATAACAACATTTTTTTTATCATTTTCATAACATTGAGTAATTATTTTAGTGAACAATAATATAAGGAAATATACTTACTTGATATATTTAAACAAAATTTAATTCTTTGGTTATTATTTTATCATTTTCTAATTCATCCATTACCTCAAGGAATGAATGTCCAAAAATTAACTTTGATGCATAAAGTAATAAAATATACTTTTAACAGATCTTAAGGACCATAAAATATTGAAAAGTATAAATATTTGTCTCTTCAAAATCATAATTCCATAAACTATAAACATAAAAAGTAACAATATAGATTCATCATTAATATTTATTCATCAGAAATAATTATACATTAACCCGGACATTACGTAGGTATGTGGTAGGTGTGAAACCCTTATCGTCTGTCGGTCATGGGTTTAAGACCCACGGCCTTGCAGGACATGATTGGTTTTCACCCAACATACATGATTTACTTTTTTAAAAACACAACTATATAATTTACTAAATGAATATGATGGACATACTAGAAATAAGTTTACTCACTAAATATCTTTTTAACCAAATATCTAATTAATTACTTCCTCTAATATTTAACTTAAAATTTTCATGATTGGTTAACCATATAACCATTCCAAAATATAGAAATCAAAAGATTTAGAAAGAAATTCATGAAATCAGATTAATATTGATCCCCCATGTACCATAAAATAGATCTTGGTTGTCACATTCCAAACATGTGAATACCCTCATCATATATTCTCTTGAAACATGGTCATAACATGAATTACCATAAATGATTTTTGAAAATTTGAATTCTACCTTCTAGATTACTGGATATATATATCTTAAATCCTAGAAGTTATATACTTCAGCCATTATAACATATACTACATTGTCAACAGATACTTTATCTGTTCTGAGGTAATCAATACTATCCAATTTACCTTTTCATATCAAACAAAATTATCATAACATAAGGAAGATATTAAGGGTTATCTTTTCTTAGTCCAAATTTCACCGTGTCATTAAATCAATTTTCTATTCCATCAGAAAAATTCAACATAAACTTTTAAATACTTAGTAAAAACAATTATTGTATATCTCACCATTCATATAACACAATTTTTTTGAATCAAAATATATAAAAACCTTAATTATTCCACTTCATCATTGTGCCATTAATAAGGTTACCTCATCCTATTACACAATACCTCTTTCCTTTCATATTTCATCAGTAGTTTCTTCATCATTAACAATGTAACCATTACTCACACCTCATTATTGGTTACATTCAAAAGATTTCATATTGGGGCATTAAGTTTCATAATGACCGTTTATTCCACATTTAAAAAATGTATCATTTGATGAAGACTTAGGGAAGCTATTTTTATCATCCTTTTCATTAACTGAACTCTTTATTTTTTCCTTGTAGTCACTAGCTTTGTGTCTTTATTTTCCACATTCAAAACATCTTCTTGTTCCTCTAAGACAATCACTTAGGTGATTCTTTCCAAATTTATGAAAAAGGGGAAAAATATTCTTTCCTCCATGGTCTCTAATACCCGAACTCTTAGCAAATTTCTTTAATTCTATTCCTTGGTGAGTCCAAGAGTTGGTTAAGGTACATTTTTTTCATCATGTTTTGTGAAAATATATTAAGAATGATCACAACATCTTTAAATCTAGTGATCATCCCACTTGAATTATCTTCATAAAATTATCCATCTTACTTAATGTTAATCTAGTTCCTTATGGTTCTCTCCATTATCTAAAACCAAGAAAAATTGAGTAAGAAATAATTGTCATAGTGAGGAATAAAAAAATCATGGAAACAACTTATGTAATGTCTAAATTATGAAACCTTTATTAAAAGATAACTCCTCAGGTTTATCCAAAGTTATTCATAACCAAATAATATTTAAATACTTCATGACGGTTTATGAGGAGTTTTTGAATTCCCAATGAATATCCCATGGGAGTGTCAATCTAGGTGTGCAGTAAGGATCGTTTTCATGTACCAGATTACCTCGAGTTAGGCATGGAACATCTTATCAAAGTTGTTACACATAGGTACATCTATTCTAGATCCACATCCCCTTATAGTATCTAGATAGGGATTTATTTCTAGGAATCCAATATCTCTATCCAGCACCAAAATTCCATGACATTTTCCTAAATGTTGAATCATCCGTATACTCATCCTTAGAGACATCCCTAGACATATCCAAAGAAATATACCAAGGTATATAACTACTGTTATCTCATACCCATTTCCAAAGGTTAACTAAACCTTTCATTTGATACCAACTATTGTAACCAAGGAATAAAAACCATGGATATTACAACATTTTAAATGAATAATTAGTACTTTACAGTTTAAATGAATAATTAGTACTTTACATATATACATTCCTAAGGATCATAATAGTTTAGTGTCTTTGGAAACTTGAAAAAAATGTTCTATCTTAGTGAAAGATCTTCAACATCTCTAATAAATATTTCAACCTTTAGTACTTATTCTTAAAATATTTCTTCATAACCTGAGGATGGAAACATAAAAAGGGGTGATATCAGATTCATAGTAAGGGTAAATAAGGGATAAAAGTAAGAGTAATCATGGGAATAAGGTTCTGAGAACATTATCAATAAAATAGAAGATCATACCACGCATATCAAAGATCATAAACCTGAATCATGGCATAAATCATGGTAGTTCATAATACATGAATAAAATGGAAATAATGAACATAAGACCTGAAAGCATAACATAGGAATAAAGAGTGGAATTTTGGTAGACACATAAACATATAATTATTTCCATAGTATACAAGGCATCACTTCCATGATCATCTTGGTAGTATGGGTGCACTCCCCATACCATCTTGGTAGTCATTGTTCACTACCATGTACATCTTAGTAGCATGAGTTCACTCCTCATACCATATTGGTAGTCATAGTTCACTCCCATAGCCATCATAGTAGTCATGTTTCACTCCAAGTACCATCTTAGTTTATCTCATGAGATATAAATATTTACCCAATGCATTGGAGGGAGATATAGGTCCCAACCATCACATAATGAAATCATACATACATGTGAACAAGATCATTAAAGAAATAACACATCTTAACCCATAAAATGAAATGAGTGTCATAAACATGTAGTCATATCATAACCTAAGGAAAAAAAATACTGGTTTCATAATCATTAATTATAAACATAACCCATGAAAAGAAGCGGGTTTCAAAAGCCTATAACTCGTGAAAGAGAAATAGGTTTTATAGACATCAAGCCATCAAAACATAATCCATTCAAAGAAAGAATATGAATGGAAAAGGTGAATAACTTCTCTATAAATTCATGATTAATAGAAATAGATATTATCTTAGATGGGAAAATTTTTGACATATATTTTAAAAAAAATTCTTGAGGAGAATTTCTTTTATTCTTCAAAAAATATGTTTTATAACATAAAACCTTTTGAAAACATTTATCATTGAAAATATTTTTGAAAACTTATAAATGATTCTTTAAAAACAATTAAAAAATTAATTTCCTTTTTCCTTGAACATCATCTTCAATGATCCTTTGAAATTTTTTTTGAAAAACATTTTTCAAAAACATGGTTTTTTAATATAATTGGTTTCCGACTGAAGAGAGAGAGAGACGACCAGATTATACATAAAACATTATCATAAATACCAAAGAGTGTAAAAAAATGGCACTAACACATGAGTATGTCATTAATAAAAAAATATAAGTAAAATCATGAATATTCTTCATATATGTATCATAATATTTCATCAAGACACAAAATCATTAACAATCTCAAAAGGTGATGATATTGTTTAAACAAAACCTTACCACTTTGTTAATTGAGATCATAATCTCCATACGTGAAAAGGAAATTAATTAAAGATTAAAATATCATGAAAATAAGGAGATTCAGGATATAATATTTAAAATGGGACAACATAGACATCGAAAATGAGGTTAGGTATATAACAAAACATGGTTCCCAAAGAAAGAAAATTGAGAAAAAATATTTTTACTGATTTGGTAACTTTTGAAACTTAAACACCATGAAAGAAAGATAATAAATGGATATATAAATACCCATAAATTTAAGTATAAGAATTATTTAATACAATCATGGTCAGTATATACACTACACAAAAGGAAAGAGTGGCAAACATAACATGTATTACACCAATATAAAAAGTGTGACGAAATCCCCTTTAACTTGTGTCTTGACTCGCATCGTACTCATTCAAACCACCTGTATAATAAATATAAATTTATTATACATATTTTATAGGAAAATATTATTATATATTATACCATATATGTTTTTATTACGACATTATATTACCCACTTGTTAACCATCCTATGTTATGGTTTCTTATAAGATAATATTCTCTCTGTTTTTCGAATTAGTCTTAATTTGTTATATCATTGGTCCTCGTACTTATATCCTGATTATATAATGTAAAAATGATATAAATATCATGTATATACATTGTATATTTATTCTAATAATCCTTACAATATAGTATTATAAAATAGAATACACTGTTGATGGAGACAATAATCCGTACATATGCATGAACACCATTTATATTTAATTGTCGTGTTGAAGGAAAGAAAGTAAAACACGTATGTATGTATATGTATATATATATATATTTTTGTGTGTGTGTTTTTGCTTGTTTGTGTGTGTGTATATATATATCATTATTATAGTAGCTTTATTATATCTTATATATGATATATATTCAGCAAAGTCATCCTTAATACATTCCATGTAGTGTATGAATGAATCACATCGCCTTGAGGGTACGGTAATCCACACTTCCTGAAACGAAATTATCCTATTAACACCAAATGAAAAGTATAAATATATGTGTTGTAAAATAATTAAATAATCTTAAATTAATAATAAATATTATATATAACATGTATAAAAAATTTTCTCATCATAATGTCCAATATGAGCGGTGGTAAAGGAAAATTGAACAATCCTCATTTAGCGAGGTAGTAGTCCGCCTACACATAAAATTTTTGTTCGTTATCCATTAGATGGAAGTGTGTGTAAGTTTAGGTTGAATACTTAGCATAAAAACATCCTATTATATTACAAATACTTTTTTGTCATAAAATCAGGGAATAAGAAGATTTTAGGGAGTGGAGAATAGAAATAAAAGAAAAGAATTTGAGGGAGGGTGTTACCTCTTAATCGGGTAACTCCTTTTGGTTTGAGAAAAAAGGCTTCCTTGGATGGATTTCTTCGCAAGGGAATGCTTAAAGTTATAAGGGAGGGTATTTTGGGAGCTATGATGGTAGATTTTGGCTGAATATAAGGGTCTTTAGAAATAGAAGTGAATGAGAGCTTTTATAATGGATGAGGAGTGGAATCTCTTGTAATATTTTAAAGGAAAGGAACCTCACCCACGTTTGTTTATTGAAATTAGTTCAATAATGGTTAAAATTAGATATAATGGATGAAAGGACTAAAAAATGGCCATAAAATTTATTTATTATAATTTTATATGTCATTTCGGGCCTTAATGTTATGCTTTAGTCCATTATTATGCTTAATTTTAACTTTAATCATTGTAATTAATTTTAATTACTTCACAAATATTTTTGGTCAAAAAATAAGATGACCATATTAGACAATAAATATTATGTGGATTCTAAATATGGAATCCATTTTTCAAAATTTCATACACATAAGTGGCAGAAATGAATTTAAATTTAATCTCACAATCAAGTCGACAATGCGGGTTTCTAATGTAAAAATGTTCAAAACTTTGCTTTGTTTTTATAGTCAATTTCAAAATGAAATTGATTAAAATTAACTAAATTGAATTTATTGATAAATATATTATCTAATTAAACTTTGAAACTAAATTTAAATATAATTTTACATTATAAATAATTTACATGGAATTTTTTTTTGAGTTAAAATGCAGTATTTTTGACGATTCATCAAAAAAAAGAGACCCTATAGAAAAACAATTTTTTTTATCCAAACCTAATTTTTATGTTTTGATTTCAAATATAAAGTTCATATTGACATATTAAATATTTAAAATATTGAAAATTTATATTTAAAATAATTTCTCCTTTAAAAGGTATTAAAACTATAAAAATATTGGGTTCTATGTGTTAAATTAGTTTTATTATTTTATTATGCTTATAAATCTATTGGATGATTATCAAAAATATTTACTTTGATATATAATATTTAAATTACTTACTCATTGTAATTAATTTAATTTATTATTATAAAAAAACTTTGTGATCATAAAATAGTTTTCTATAAAAATACCCCCTTTATATTCAATTTGGTTCTTATATTCATTTCTAAATAATTTTTAACTAATTAATTAATTTTATATATCATGAAATTCATATATTTTCATATGTTAGTTAATTATATTCATAAAATCTAATTTAATTTCTAATTTATATATTATTATATATTTTTTTAAATATATATGATAGTTCAGTAACTATCGATAATTTGTGTTATGCAAGCCATTGAGGAATGTCTTTGTTTCATGTGATGTAAGCTAATCTTGGTGTTCCATGTATAGAAAGATATAATTTATGTTTCATGTATTTCATGTGATCCAAACATAGTGCTTTAATATAAAATAAACTATTTTTAGTGTTACATGAAATGTAGAATATGAAAATATTTAATTAACTTGAAAAAATATTTCACCAAATATCATGGTGTAATAGAACAGAACTGAAGGAAGGTGAATTTCACCACCTGACTAAAGAGTAATTTATAAATGGGTTTTTCTATTAAATTAAATATCTTTTTAGTTTCTTATAATCTTGTTTGAAAATATTTTTCTTGAACATTCAAATAAAATTTCATGCCGACACTTGGATTTATTCTTTACTTGACTTATCTAGGAGACATGAGTTTTATATGAATCTTGTGATATCAAGTTTTAAATTTAAATGATAATTAAATTGAATGAGAAAAATCAATAATTTTATGAAGAATGGATATTAAGATGAGGGATCATGATTTGAGGTAATTTATTGATTCATGTAAATGAAATTTCCCAACCATTTTTAATGATTTGAATTTCTAAAATTTATGTGAATTTTTTTCTTATTGTTAATCATGATTTTATTGATTTTCAGATGTTATAATTCTCATTACCTAGATTATTTCCAGACCAAGTACTTCCTATTTTATTCTTGGGAATATTTCTTGAGTGATCCTGGGACATGCCACCTACTAGAACTTTAATATGAACTTTTCAAAGCTATGGCTATAAAAAAACACATATAAAATGATTGAGGTGTCTTTTTATATAACACTTATATTTAAAGCACCACCTTTACATCAATTTCTATTTATCCCATAGAGACCATGAATGTATTTTATAGGGATGATCCACGTTTTAAGCCATTTGTTTACATTCCTACCATACTCTTAGTATTTTCTTGATATGCAAATGTTGAATTATGGGGGTGGAGGGAGTCATGGTAGAAAGGATAAAATTGTTTGTAAAACTTTTTTTGGGGTTCTACAGTGGGTTTAAAAAAAGGTTTTTGATTCATTAAATGTACGCAAATTTCTCCCCTATTAAAAAATGAAAAAAAGGAATGGGCTGTGACTTCAATGAATCAATAATCACCATCACTGGACTGATGGTTTTTATCATATGTGGGTAGGTGGTGGATATGTGGTTCAGTATAAGAATAATTTTTTTTTAAAAAAAAGTAAACTAATTTAAAAAAATTATAAAAGTAGATAAAAATTCAAAATATGCACAATATTCATTATTTATTCCTTATTCCTGAACTTTTCTTTGAGTTTTGGGGAATATAGAGTTATTAATTTAAAGGGGGTAATTTCATTACACTTTTATTTTTGAGATCATGCAATGTAATTTAGAGATAAACCTCCTCCTTGAGGCTTAATTTTCAAACATAAATTCCTACAAACCTTAAGCCTTAGAGTCATTTTAAACTTTAGTGAAATCTCTGAGGATTTTATGTGACTTTTTTCTTTATAAAGTAGAGAAAATAGTTCCGTAAAAAGTCTATGGTTAAGAAGAATATTCTCATGATATGAAAATAACCCCACTTGAATTTTATCATTATATATGGGATAAAAAAGAGTAGTACCATAATTTTTAAAAGGGGAAAAGTAAAATGCATTAATTTATTATTTCATAAAGAAATGGGATATTAAATTTTTATTTTATGTGGATTTTTTAAATTTTAATTTAACATTGATAATTGATTTATTTTATTTTTTTATCTTGAATATAGGTAACATTATTGCCCGATGAATTCCATGTTGATATTTTATGATTTAGGAAAAGCATAGTTTAATTGTGAATGAATTGATAAATATAGTATTTTCCACATTTTTGATATGTATTTAAATTATTTAAAACCTCAAAATTTATAAATTCGAGCTTCTTTGCATCGATTTTGTGTTTATGGTGTGTTTTGGGATGAAATTGGAAAATTTTTTAGTTCTAGAAATTTAATAGATTTTAATTACTTTGGTATGTTTATAACAAATTTTAAAATATATAACTAATTGATGTGATTAATGTTTTTAGGATTCCCTAGTTTTTGGGATTTAAATTTGTCTTCTAGACCAAGATGTGATACGAACATATAGAGGATGAAACATTATAAGTGAATAGAATTTCAGATTAATTGGTAAGTAACATTTAATACACATAGAGGATGAAGTTGAAATTTTGAGAAAAAACATTCCACATATTTTTAAACAACTTTATAGAATACTACATTGGATTATTCAGAAAAACCAAGGATATACCACATGGAATATTTTGAAGAAACATTCTGAAGTCAAATTTTCAACCTTTGATGGTCTATTATGACTCGAAACTCATTAAATGGTATTTTATGACCCCCAATACCTCTTTAGTTGATATAAATAAGAGTATATGGGTGTATTTAAGATAATATCTACCAGATTGGGAAGTATTGGTTGATTTCCTCCTATATATTTATTTCTTTGATTTCTTCTTCTTTTATTTTCTTTACTCTATAATGTCTCCCCTATCCTACATCATCTCGACTTCCCAATCCATAGAGGGGTAGTTTCATTGAGTGATCGAGAATGGGGGTGGCTATACCTATATGATTTTCTTACATTCTTTTGACCCAATTTAATAATATCCCTCGTTCTTTCTAAATATGGTTTTAATTCATAATTCATATTTAAATTCCAAATTTGGTTGTTATAGGTTTTTCTTCTGTTATTTTAAATTTCATTGGTCTATGATATATATCTCCCTCCAACCAATTATTTTTTGCATACGGAGGAATATATTAGGGTTGGGTGGTGAGTGAGTGATGGTCATTATCATGTATATAATATTGTATGTTGTAATATTGGTTTATTATGGAATAAAAATCCTTGTTCAATGACTTCCAAAATTAATAATGAAAACCTACTGCAACTCTACACACACAAGAAGGAGGGTACACCTACCTGAGGTTTTAGATAGGAATATTATCATCATAATAATCTACATAAAGAGGAGAGAGGACTCAGTAGTTGAATCTATCTTTTACCAGTTAGTAGAAGAAAAATGGGAGAAATAAGGAAACCATGACAACACAACACCTAGTCTAGCTAAACCCACTCCGTTCATCACCTTCCTTAATTATTTAAAACTAATCAAATCAAAATTCTTACTTCTCTCACATTATTCAAAATTATTTGAAACTAATATTTTTTAGAAAACCAAAAAAAGTGACAAAATTGTTTTTAGTGAAATCCTCTTCATGAGACTACCTAGAGTTAAATACTATACTAAGGTAATTTAAAATATTGTTTTTCTATGACCCATGATAAGCATGCGACAAAGATCCATCAAAATATGTTGATCTTCTTTAAGATGAAATTGATCGACTAAAATAATTAGAAAAATAGTATTTAATAACTATTGAAATCTAAGAAGATATAGTATAATTGAAGCTCAAGATTGAAGAAAATGCAATGGTTGTTAATGACTTTACATCCAGAATAATTGAGAAGTTTAAGATAGTCGAGGGCCTTGAAGAATAAGTTTTTACTCTAAGGGTTAAACTAGATATTGAATAAAAATCAATGAAAAAAAAGAAGAAAATATAGTTTGGAATATTCTCAGATGTTGAGTTATTAGATAGAGCTAAGAGTGGTTATGAAGGAGTAGAGAAGGTTTTGAATGATCAAATATCCACATGCTTAAGAAATAGTAAAATTGGTTGTGATGATGAAACATCAATGGCTGGAAATAAAATGGATTAAAATAAAGAGACTCAAAAAGTTGGACATATCACAAAGTCACCTGAAATCCAAATAAAGAAGCCCTGAAACCAAAGTAAAATCATAATTGAAAACTATACACAATTATAAAAAATGATCACCAATTAAACTCTTTTCCTAAGGAAGGGGACATGAGTGGTAAAATAAATAAAAATAAATTTCCTCTTGTGAAATTTTAATCTTGTGGCTATTTGGTTCATATAATGTCATAATATGAAAAGGGGAGGATTTATGTGAAAGGGGAAGAGATAGGAAGTCATCAAAGGAGAAAAAATTCATATCCTATGTATTATAGAAGAAATATATTTTATGGATATTTTTTTCATTTCTCTAAATATGGCCATAAAGATATTCTTTGTAGGTTAAGGAAAGGTATGAACAATACTTATAGAACCTGGAGACATGTTAATACCCTCCAACCAAGCAGAGTTTTTAGGGAAAATAGATATTCTACGCTGGAAGAAGAATATGATTATGATGAACCTGTGAATATAAATAAGATATTTGAAATTTCATCATTATCTAGCACTCAATAAAATAATTTATGGAGGGAAAATATGAAAATTTAGACATCCAATCTTGCAGAAGTAGATCTCAAAGCCACAAAGAACAGCAGTACCTAAATTCTTGATAGCGACTTCTCACCCCATATGACATTAAATGTAGACATATTGAATAATTTTAATAAAATATTTGATTAAATAGTAAGGTTTGGAAATTATGGTTCTTTAAAGATCAAAGTAAGTGGAATTACAAAACTAGAAAATAGTGAGTTGAATAAAATTGAATTTCTCTATGTGGATGGTCTGCATCACAATCTTATAAGTGTGAGCCAACTCAGTGACTCAAGACTAATAGTGAAATTCAATCAAAATAGATGCACTATGAAAGTAAATACAAGAAATTATCTCATGGAAGGATACATAATAGATGGAAATTTTTTCTAGATAGATTGTAAAGAGAACATTTTTTACATAACTATTGAAGAAGAAAATAACTTATGGAATCGTAGGTTTGGTCACATTAATAAAAAATACATGGAAAAGATATATTAGCTAAATATATTCATGGATTTTCCCAATCTGAAGTGTGCAAGGGAAATTACTTGTTATGATTGTATATGAGGAAAGTTATTCTGGTGTTCATATCAGCAAAATAAGAAAAGGGTGTAAAATCTTCTTGATCTAATCCACACACATGTGTGTTGCCCGATAAATGTTTCTATTATATATGGAGAGAGGTAATTAATACTATTTACTGATTAATGTAGAATAATGTCTTGTGTAAGGGTTATTGGAAAAAACAAGTTCTTGATTGTATGAAAATTTATCACTATATAGCTGAGAATGATACTGGTTATACAATCAAATTCTACAATACAATAATGGATGGGGATACACATCCATTGAATTTGAAAATTACCTATATAAAATTAGAATAAGGAATGAGGTGGCTATAGTGATAAACCCACATAAAAATGAATTCATTGAATGCATAAATCGATAGGTAAACAATATGGCCAGAACTATGCACACCGAGAGTCGTATCTCTCACCTTTACTAGAAAGAGGATTTTCAAGTAGCATTGTAGACTCAAAATCAAAAAGGTCTTTATATGGTATAAATGAAGACACTATATGAGTTGTGTCATGTATGGGATCCCTCTTTCAAGTATTTTCATCTTTTTGGAAGTAAATGTTTCATCTGAAACAAAGTAGAAAATAAAGGAATGTATGGCGATGCTGCAGATGAAGGACTATTCCTTGGATATTCAATGAAGATCAAAACCTAAAAAATCAATAATTATCTTGAAAGTATTTTAGAAAGCAGTGATCTCAATAACATTGAATATAAGACCAAAAATACCTCTAGGGGATATTATACTGATTTGTTAGAAGATGAAGAAGAAAGTGGAAATAGAACACATTCAAATGAAGAAGTAGACAAACAAGTGAAAAACATTCAGAGGTCACAAAATGATGATGATTAATAAGAATAATCATAATAAGAAATTATGGCTAAATAAACTTTATCTAAACCTCATAGTGTAAATAGAAGAGTATAAATTGAAAATTTTAATATAATTGGGGATTAGACTACACCAACACAAACAAGGATAATGAGGAATTATGCACATTATTATTTCTTATCCACTTCATAACTAATGTCATTTGAATAATATCAAAGGATAAATCATGGTTTAAATCCATGAATGGGGAGCTAGATTATATTAACAAGAATCATACGTGGGATTATGTTGCATGACCTGAAAATCGCAATTTGATTAGAATAAAATTAATCTTTAATAAAAAAATCAATAAAATGAAAATGTGATCAGAAACAATGCATGCTTAGTGTGTAAAGGTTATGATCATATTAAAGGAATTGATGTTGAAGAATTGTTTTCTACCATAGTGATACTAGAGTGATCAATATTTTCCTTGCTATGGAAATTCAAAGTGGATAAAATGTTAATAAAATGTATGTAAAAATAGCATTCTTCAATGGTGTTGTTGAATAAGAGGTCAAAATTGAACAACTAGTGGTTTTTCTAATTGGAAATGATGAAATAAAGGATTTTAGATTGAAAAGGGCACTCTATGGTCTGAAGAAAGCACTACAAGCATTGTATTATTGTGTGTATTCTTATCTGAAGAAGATCAAATTTAAAAGAGGAGTTTTCGAACATAATCTATATGTGAATAATTCAAAGGAAGATAAATTTATGGTGATGGTTTAAATGAATGATATTATATTTGGTGGAAGAACGTAGAGATTAGTGGAAGAATTTTCTAATCACAAAAAATTAGAATTTAAAATTTCAATGATTTGTGAAATCACATACTTCTTTGGGCTGTAGGTGATTCAGAAGAGGTATTATACCTTCATTTCTCAAGAAAAGTACGTAATATAGTTACTGTGTAAATTCAATATGCATGACTCCAAACTAATTTCAACTCTGATTATGGTTGAGAAAAAACTTGTAAAACATGAGGATGAAACTTCTATGGATCCCACCATATACAATCGAATCATCAGAATCTTATTATACTTAACTACAACACAACCCGATATTGTCTTAGAAACATGCTTAGATCCCCACTTTCAATGTAATCCAATGTAAGAATATATGGTAATAGTTAAAAATATCATGAGGTACATTCAAGGAACATATAATTATGGATTATACTTTGCTTCCAAAAGAGATAATGAACTATCATCATTTTATTATATTGACTAGTCTATAGATGCAGTGGATATAAATTCCACAAGTGGTGGATCATTATTTATTGGAAAGAAATGTGTGGGTTGGTTGAGTAAGAAATAAGAAAATCACTTCTCATTATACTAATTAAGAGAAGTATATCTCTACTATAAATTCTTGCACTCAGCTATTGTGCATGAAACAAAAACTGATTGGTATTAGTGATGCGGTAACATAACCAATAGTGATTTAGTGTGATAACAAGAGCACAAATGATCTTATGAAGAATCATGTTTGTTATTCTCATATAAAACACATTGAAATTAGATATCACTTTATCAAGGAAAAATTTGAACAATGAAGGATTGGAATAGATCATGTTGAAACTAATGATCAAGTGGTAGATATACTGACCAAGCCATTATCATCACATGTGTTTGAGAAACATCAGTTGAACCTAGGTGTTCAAAAACCTACCAGTGCTTGACAAGGTTATGGTTCCTCCCCTCTTTTAATCTATTTTTTTGAAGTGGTACAGATTTATGGGAGAGATATGATCCAAGGAGAGTGTGTTTTGTGATCTATAATTTCAAATACATGTTCCTTGGGTTTATTTCCAAAAGGGGAGAATTGAGAAACTCAATATTATGGAGTTTTGTATAATAAAGAATGGTGAATTTATACATAGAAATTCAATGTGATAAAAGTATTTTTGTGACATTATGAGACTTTTGGGTTTTGATGAAACATATAGAGCTTAGCTTTTACATATTTAAGCATTAAAAAACATGAGAACCCAATTCATGCTTCCCCTCTTGTTTTTTACATCGAGGTTTTCTCATGTAGACTTAGAGTGTTGGAGGATTTTTTTCTCATGTATCAGGTTTTTATCATGGTTGGTGATTTATTGAATTTATCTACATCTTGAAAACAAACCCAATGTGGAGATTATTAGAACCAAGTATTTTATTTTCTGTAAACAATTTCCTCCGCAATTATGAGAATTGGAGCATTGTGAGTGTGTGATGGTTTAACAGATATTTTCACGAAGACAACAAATCTCAAGGGATCTTATTAAATGAAGAAGATCCACAATGTTATTTTTGAAAGATACAGAAAATGTGTTGGAGGTTGTGGAGTATCAAGAATGGATAAGCCTATAAATTTAAGACTACCTCCAATTTATTTTAAAAGAAAAATTTCAAATGAATTCTAGAATAGATCTTTTTTCGTGAAGGTAGGGAGCTCTGCAATTCTGGATTTCTACGGGAGCTTGATTATCTTGAAATGACTAGCTTAGTCTTGAATAATTCGAATTATTTAATGTTTTGACTACTTCATGATGATGGGATATTCCATGATGGCTCAGTGATCTTAACAAATGTATTTTGTTCCACATAGGATGTTTTCTTCATGAAGGAGTGAGCTTCATGAAGGAGCTTTGTGAAAGTTACATTTTAACATCAGTTTTCAGTGAATAGTGATTTCAAAGTGAATCAACATAAGTCAATGATTCATGAATAGTTTCATTCTAGTTAGGGAAAAATAAATTAATTCTAATCTACTAATTTGACCTTCAAGTTGATAAACTGAGTAATATTTCACCCAAGGTAGTGAGCTAGGGGGAGTCAACATAAATGTTATGAGGGACGTAGTGTGATATCCCTAAAATCATGAAATTTAAGTGTTTCTATAATAGAGTGATTGTGTCTAAACTTATATATTCCACAACTAGTGAAGATTAATATATATTTTTATGACCAACACACTATTTGTGTATGCTCCTTAGACACGACCTTAGTGGTGAATCATGTAAAATTGTTGTGTTGTCTCTTTGCGTGTGATTTTTTATTTTCTACACATTCCCATCATACATGTTTAAAAAGTTCCTACCAATGTGGGAACAAGATTTTTCACTTTATAAGAAAAAGTTGATACCCTAATTTACCCCTACCCTCTCTGGGTTTTTCAGGGTCCTTTATGTGGATCACCTCAATATAAGTCAATACCCCATGAACTAGTGGATGAGGGTTAAGGGAGTTCACATATAGGTAATCTAAAACATGGTATGTTACAACATGAAATTAAATTGTGATTAAAAAATATGTGTTGGACCATTTAACAAAGCACACACTAAATAAAAATGAAAACCCATATCCAGGTAGGTGCTGATAGGTCCAATACTCTATCCTATTGCATAGAAAACTCTGCATTACCTGGTGATCAAGTGAATCCTTAAATTTTTCACCCTTTATGATCATATATGGCCTCTAATTTTCATAATTTTTATATAATAATTTATATAATGGATTTTTGGATCAATAACCATTATGGAAAATTTATAATCCATTTTGATCATTTTTCCTCAAAGATCATGATAGTGATATTTTTAATAATAATTAAGATAATTTAAATGAATTTTTTTGAATAATAAATAATTGTACATTAAAATTGAAAAATATATGGCCCATAAAAATTTATAAAGCTCTATTTTTGTTATTTTCATTAATAAAACTCAGGAATTACTCTCATTTGGGTCATTTTGTGCTCCCAAAATAGCATTTTAATCAAATAAGATTTTATACATTGATGTTCCTGTGAATACTCTTGAGATAATTATGGAAACTATGACACATGGGGAGATTTCAATACGTTCGATGATCAAGGAAATAATCATTTCAAGTTATTTGGATAATTTTTTGGATCAACATAATGTTTTGATGGTATTATTTATATCAGTAATCTATTTTGTGACTTTGGAATACATTATAAGTTATGAACTCTTAAAAAGGTTTCATTATACTATAAAGTCCTCATTAAAATAATTTAAGGTTAATAAGTTGGATCAATCAATAAATCATTAGTGGGATCATTAGTATATAAACCTTTAATGAGTATAATAGGGTGAAGATTTATCCTTATTGATTATTTATTTGGATAACATGTTATTTGTGTAATGATTGATATTCTATTATATCATGTGATGTGATTATCATAAATATGACACTCATATTCTTAAAATTATTTTATATACATGGTTATTTTCCTATAAAAATTAGTTTATACTAGGTGGAGGCTATCCGATGATCTTCTACACATCATGATGGGATAATTGACATATTATTGGAACTGATCGATATATCAATAAATTTTTTGGCATCATTAATTATATAACATGAAATAGTGTGTGTGGACTCCTAACATGTTTCTTATGATTATGTTTTCACTATATCAAAATATTTATGAATTATGTCATGATATTTTTGGAGTTATTTTTTAATGAAAATGAAGTGGTGATGAGATTACTTATTAGAATGGTTTGTAAATGTTGGGAGATGACAATTAAAGTTAATATCTCCCAGTTATAACTTCAAGTATGAGTTGTTGTGAAATTATAAGTTATTTATTATTACATTTCAAAATAACTATCACGGAATACCTCTAATATATTCATTCTTAGTGCCACCCTAACATTAATATGTGAGTCTCAAAGTCATTATGTTATGATCTATATAGATATATAGGGTTACATACTTTGTGAATCTATTTTATTATTGATGAATCCTATACTCCCCAGGTCAGAACTATCATTTATAGGATGCAAGTATTCTATATGATAGATGGGCTCTGTAACTTCACCAATTTATTCTCTCTTCATGAAGGGGTAAAATTCCCCTATCAGTGGATTCAGGTTTTACCTCAATTTATGGATACCCTCAAGGGGGAACAGTTCCTCCACCACATCTTAGTTCTAAGAGAGTGTGTATTTTCATTTCATGAAAATTGATATATCCCAAAGATAAAGGTAACGAATGTTTTGGGGATCAGTTTTTTATATACATATGTTTATGAGATTTATTTATTATGGAGTGAATATTATAGAGAAACTAGGAATAATTTACTTTGATGTTCTAGATTTATGATTGATGACTTACAGGCTTCTAGAAAGAGATGTAATTTGGATAGTATCGTATGATATTATTTAGGATGATATGTATTCCTACCTAACATTTTATGTAAATTACCCATATGTGATATTATGTGATGAGTTTTTTAATATGTTTTGTGATTTCAATTTATTTGACTACTAAACATGAACAAGCTCAACTATTTTATTTATAAGTTCTTGGGATGTCATGTTAGGAATTATTAATCACCCATGTATGATAAATTGTGTGGTTACTTGATTATATCTATGTTAATAGTTAAAAAAATAAAGGTTTACATGATTATGTCGAGATAGTGGTATTTTCCTTAAAAGGTGGGCTTAGTAGTGATCATTAGTGGGGACTTGGTAGAGGATTCTGGATCTATAATTGAAGTGTTTCTATTATGTTTCAATATAGAGATAGATGTATGGTATGTTATTAGAATTTCATTTTATAAATTATTATATGACATTGATTATTGATTATTATATTATTGAAATATGGTATAAAAAATATAGTTCCATCCTGTTCATTTTACTTGTTGATGCCTATTTAATATGTTTCTTACTTTATAGTTGTTGTCAATTTTTATTACAGGTTCCATGGGTGAATACATAAAACATTCTATATGGTCCTTCTTATTGATATACACCAACCCCTATCCAATTTTAGGTGGACTAAAGGAGGAACACCTAACCATTCTTCTAGACTTAAAATTCTCTTGGTGAGTTAGGTCATGTTAATTTTTTTTTGATTCATGGGTGGATCATTTATCTTCAATTAAGTTTTCATATAAGAACATTTATCATTCATACAGTAGTGTAGAATAATTTGATGAACTGTATAGATGACCTTATTATTCACAATTATGTTATTTTGATATTATTGGGTTGAATATCATTGGACTATAATTTTTATAAAACATTATAGAGCATGTGTAGATGAATTGATAATACATGTGGAATGATATGAGTAGAAAAAATCATTATGGATAGTAAAATACCATTTTATTTTTTATTTGGGGATCATATAATCTTTATAGTTAACTTTGGATTTTAAAAAAGGGTTTATGTAATAACTAGGCACCGCTAACAACACAGACACCCTACCTTAACATGGTCACCGATTCCTGGACCACTATGTGCCACTAGTTTCCCCACAGACAGAAGGTCCCCTCCTTGGGGCCCACCCACATGCCCGAATAGATCATCAGATGTTCTTTCTAGTTTTCTTTTCCCTCACTTTCACACACCCTAAGAAAATTCCCAGAAGTTCACCCATCCTGATCACTACTCTCGAACAAGCATGCTTAACTGTAGAGTTAACTTTGGATTTTATATAAAGTTTTATGTAATAACTAGGCACTGCTAACAACACAGACACCCTACCTTAACATATTTGCCAGTTCTGGGCCCAATAGGTGCCACCGGTTTCCCCACAAACACAAGGTACCCTCCATGGGGCCCACCCACATGCCCGAAAAGATCATTAGATGTTATTTATTGTGTGATTTTCCCCCACTTTCGCACATCCTAAGAAACATCCCCAAAGGTCACTTATCCTGGTCACTACTCCAGACCCATCATGCTTAACTGTAGAGTTCTAATCAGGTAGGCTCCCAAAAACAGAGGTGCACCTTATTGACATGAGTCATATAATTTATTCATTTAACCCTTTATCATTCTAGGGTGTTACATTCACCCCCCCTTTAGAGAACAACACCCTCATTGGGGACCCTACATATCAACCCAAGAAATGTACCACACTTAATGTTGGGTTCTTCTTTTGATTCCAAATGTAACAATCAGGACCTACTAACCACAAAGATACCCCAACTTAACATGGTCGTCAGGTCCTAGCCTTCTAGGTACCCCTGGTTTCCCTATAGACCCATGGTCTCGTCCTTGGGTCCCAACCATATGCCAGAATGAGACATCTGACTAATGACTATCCCCATAGGCCAGCACATGTTCCTTCCAATTTTATTTTTCCTCACTTTCAAACACCGTGGGAAACTTACAAGAAGTTCACCCATCCTGATCACTACTCTAGGACAAGAATTCTTAATTTTGGAGTTATAATCAGGTAGGATCTTGAAGAGAAATTTTCACGTAGTTAACATGAGTCATATCATTTATTCATTTTACCCTTTATCATTCTGGGGTGTTACTTTTTAGTAGTTGATATAATCATTCTCTGTGATTTATTAGACTATTTTACTTGTTAGAATTAATTAAAGAGGTAGCTCATTCGTTATCACTACCCTTGTAGGTATAAAGGATTCTTGATGTTTTCAATTGTTATATATTTGGAAATAATCTAAATATTCATAACATGTAGTTTATTTATTAATCCTAAATTTAGAAAAGAAATAATTTTTTTAGGAATTTATAGTTATTTAGGATCATTGAGAGAAGTTTTTTTTGTAGATGATTTATTTCATATGTATGTGTAATTTGTTAACATGTTTATATAGTTGAAATTTATTTTGAATTGGAAAATCAATTTAGAGTGAGGTATTATAAACTATTTTAAGTCTTTTTTAATTGAAATTATTTTATAATGATATATGTTAAATTAAGGATAATTCAATTTGATATTATTCTTCTTTATTCATTATGTTGTGTTTATTAATGACTTTCATGATAAAAGGTTTAGAATATGGGGTGAATGTAGTGAAACTTATTTAGATTTCACATAGTTTATAACAATTTTATATGATATTTTGGTCTTTTTAAATAGTAAAAAATGGTATTTCTACTGGTATCCGACTAAATTTTAAGTGTATCATTAAATAGATAATTGTATATTTATTATTTGGTTGAATTTTGGTAAATTTATATACATATGGAATTTTATATAATGTTATAAATTTCAAAAAAAATTAAATAATTCTTTTTGAACAACCATTAACATAGAGTTTATCATCATGATTAGTATCCTATAAATTTTGGATTTAAAACATAGTGGTTGAAATTTTTTAAGTTACTATTATAGTTACTAAAGTATGGACTATAATGGGTGCAATGTACATCCAACTCCTCTAAGGAAACTATCTTAGTACATTAACGTTCTACTATAGTAGCATCAAATATCAATTTTTTTATTTATAACTATAAGGATTAATACACTTGATTTTGGTAAGGTATGAAATACTATAGGTAATTCCATGGTGGTGGGGAGGTATCCCAAATTAGTTGGGACATTATAAAAAATCATAAGTTTCATGCCAAAACAACATGAGTATCATGCCACCCACTTCTATTCTTATTCTTTCTTCTCACTAAGGAACATGGGTGTATTATAGTGAATGAGGGCATACCCCTATTTGTTATATCTATATAAAAATATGTAAATCCCTATGATAAACCCTTATAATAGTGATGTGATATATTTAGATAATACATTTAAAAGATATGGGTGATTTTAGATTGAGAGAATCCATTGAAATATGATTTTGAACTTATATATGGATACTAATGAGATTACTAAACTTATTAATTTTATGATTCCTAGTACATGATGAATGATTATATTGATGATAACTCCCTAGGATCTATATTGAGGATGACTAAGTGAGAGAGTACTATCAAATATATTATGGGTTAAATTTATAATTCATATATATTATAGATCTAATGGGTAGATGGGTTTGATGATTAAATTAATGATAAGTATTTGAATGAATTATAAACCCAACAACATAATGATTAAATTGAATGTGAATATAAAAATCCATTTTAAACCCATTAAGTGGATGATATAATAGATGGTGGGGGCTTAAATCTATTTAAAGACAATTGATATTTTCTTATAGATATTATTGTATAATTATCATTTTGTGAGGTTTAAGATTATACTTATTTTAACTTCCTGTTCTTAAAACATATTGATACATTTTAAATCCATTATTTTCTATTAATCCTTCACTCAATATCCACAAATTAAGAAACTATCAAATAGATGATCGCATCCCCCCTTACCTCTCCCATGATTTTTAATGTAGATATAGTAATGATAATGAGTATATGATAGTATAGATGATAGTGTACAATTGATATAGACAACTTATAGTTGAGAGAAAGCACATGTGATTTTGGAAAATGTGGCGATGATTTGATTGGATAATGCTTAATGGTTAACCTATTAATTTATTTTGGTTCGATTCACACACACACACACACACACTATATATATATGTATTTATGTATCCTATGGATTAAAGAGTGTTCTTATTGTGAGATATGGGTTAAATTTAGCATAGTAGACTTATCCTGGGATGTTGTGTTAGTTTTTATATACTATTTACTTCATCTATATATGAATTACTATGATTTATTCAAATAGAAATATTATTGTTTAGGGAAGGAAACTACTATTTATATTTATATGAACACCCCTTATTTATATTTTTTTAATATTTATAAGCTATGTTTAGAGGTATTATTAGCTGACCTTATCTCAATAATAAGAGTGTCTCGATTTTGGTGTCTATATTTTTTAGTTATTTCTTATGTTATAATAGTGTTGTGGTTTTTGTTTATTTGCCTCTTTTAAGTTATATGATTTTAATTTTTTTATCGAATGGCATTAATTTATTAAATATTTTACAATTGATTCATTATTTGGTTATGTTTTTTTCTATTTATTTGAGATTTAATGGGTAATGGCTTCCAATTTTATGATTATATCAATATGAATTACTTTAATTTTCATCTTATAGATTATCAAAGGGGGAATTGGTATTTTATCACTTGATCTTGTTATAGATCTAAGTGGGGTTTTATAGAATTTGTGTTATGAAAACATGATATTCAAGAGAGATTTTTTAGTATATAGCTCAGAGTGGAAAATGGTAATGATTTTTCTCATTTTCATAAGTTATTTTTATTCTTTAACTTGGTGTCTAAAGTAGTCCATAGAAACTATACTTAGACATAGAGGTACTCTATGAATCCAATAAAATCCTTTGATTGATTATGAATCATTATTAAGGGAGAGTGTACTAACTATAGGGTGATACTATAGGTACAGTTTCATGCATCATGTCATTCCAGTTCATGATGAATTTATGTATTAAGTATAAGATAAAAATTCTTATGGAGTGAATAGTATGGGAATTTTTTTTAGAATACTATTATAAAATTGGGTTTAAGTGATTTTATCTACCTATATTAATGTCATTTTTATATTGCTATTATAGATTTTAGTTGGTGGAGGTGTATCATGCTCTAAGAGAAGTATAGTAAAGGATATATCCATAATCAATAAAAAGTTAAAAATTAGGTAAACATGAGTTTCATTAGAAAAAATTAACAAAGTATATAGTATAGATCTCTAATAATGATATATAATATTGATTTAAATAAATTGAGATAATGTTCCAATTAATTAAAATAGAATATGGGCATCATATTAATTTGGTAGCGATCTTGTTTCAACGTCATATATGATAGTAGTAGATACTTTTCTTAGGTGATTGATATGTCCACTAAATTTAGTGGGTTTTGTCTTGGGTGTTATTTATTAAATAATTCTTATATGTGACTCTTAGAGTTAAGTAACAACAATAGTTTTTATCCATACAAAAAATATTCCATAAATTGAGAGTTTCATGTGATATTCATAGAGTTATGTTACAAAAAACATTTCATGATCAAGAAAATGATACTCTCTTTTCATTTTTACTAATATTTGATAATAAAAATTGAGAGACAACTGCAGATATTTTCACCAAGTTATTTTACTAAGATATTAGAGAATGGTGGTCTGGAAATGAATTTTTTGACTCAAATATGTTCTTTTCAAGATATTTTCCACCAAATAAATTCTTAAAGAGGAGTTTTAGGTGAGTGTTTATAATTTTAAATAAACATGTGGTTTATATGAAATCATAGTGATAAATTTCCAAAATGATTCCATTTTACTAGTATCTCCATTGCACAACCATATGATGGAAATTATGTCATTGGATATTTTAATTATAATAGTATGGATCATTAGTGCAGCATATTAATATCATATCATAATGGATGGGGATACATAAGTAGAGTAAAAATATTGATAAAACGCCCCAATAGTTTGATCTACCTCAAGGATAGCAATTTCCACAAAAACAATATGATATGAAACTAATAGAACAACAAAATAAGGAGGTTCTAGAAGATAATACTGTATAAGATATTTATGCCCTCAAGGTCAAATAACATCCAAAACAAGAGGTATAGGCACATATCTAGGGTGAAGATTTAGAATATTAGGTTAAAGACAACTCTAAATAGCGGATATAAAAGAGATAGAGTGAATCGAACATGGTTTGAGATAAAAAAAATCCACTCAATTTTTATTGGAATTTGTGATTAAAATAAATTTATCATTCCTACCATGGTTAAATGGATACAACATCCAATAGATAAACCATAAATTCTTTATAAGTTATCTAAAGCAATGGGAGGAACAAGGAGGCTTTATTATTTATGTTTAATTTTTATGAATATAATCTCATGATGTTATACATGTAACGGAGTTTGTGGGTCATGTAAGATAATTTATTGATTATTATTGATAAAGTATGATTTCCTATAACATGGAAGGATATATTTTGATATTTATTGGGTAAATATAATTTTAAAGGGACATAGAATGATCGAGTCATGCATCCCTACCAAAAAATTGAAATTCTAATGATTTGTTCATTTAATGTGAAGGTGGAAGATTTTCCAGTAGTTTTAATGGAATATAATAATATATTTTAAATAAATTAATTAACTTACCTAAAAGGTGAGACTTAGAGTTAAAAATAATTTTATATTTAATTGTTTCATGGATTTCTAGGATAACGTGTAATATTGAACATGGAAAACATCAATATTTTATGATAAAAATTTATGATTTAATGTATAAAGGGTTAGTTAAACATAGTGTATCACCATAAGACACTTTAGTGTTATTTGTTAAGAAGGAAGAAAAAATCCAAAGGTTATGTATATATTATCCGTGGTCAAATAAAGTGACGACAAAGAATAAAAATTAGTTTCCTTAGATAAATGAATTATTTAACTAGTTCAAAGTAATGAGTTGGTTCTAAAAGATTTATCAGTGATATCGATATCACCAAATGAAGGTTAAATATGATCACATCCCAAATACACCTACTCAGTTTCGATATGGACATTTAAAATTTTTATTAATGTTGTGTGGAGTTTTAAATCCACCAGTTTTATTTATAGATATTTTTAAATAAGTGTTACAAATATATCCTGGTAAAATTTTCATGAAATTTATTAATGATATTCTTATATATTCAAATATGAAGGATAATCACAAGATGCATCAGAGAATGGTATTAGGATCACTCAATAAATATATTTTATATAGAAATATTTCTAAGGGTAGTTTTTGGATTTTTTATTTTCACTTCCTAGGTTATTTAATTTTTTATATTGGTATCATGGTAAACCTAATGAATATTGATAAATTTATTAGCTAGACCTTATTGGAACCCAATTATTATTAAAGTACAACAATATATCCAAATAAATATATTCATGATGAGGGGATAATCTAGAAATTAAAGGATATAATATGAGTGTGAATTCAACATTATGATGGATCACCAGTGCATCGTTTATCATGTATTGAGCATTTTAGGAAAATAATTGATCATTCATCCGTTATTATGGAAACATATATATAATTTTATGGGAAATATTTTAATTATTTTCCATTTTGGGTTTATATTTTTGGGTCAACTATTATTGGACTAGAATTTTTGGAGCATAAGATAGAGCATATAAAGATTATTCAAGATTGTATGAGGAAAAGTTAGAGTAGAAAATTGTTTTATAAATATTGAATAAGAATTTTATTTGATATTTTAGTTAATAATAAAAAATTGTTAAGAGTTTCACTTAAACATTTGAAAGAAATTTATCATATGTAAAATAAAGTTCTCATTGATTCATTAGACCATTCAAGGTTATTGAAAAAATTATATAATTATGTTATTATTTAAGTATACCATTATAAAAAGTGATGATTCATTAAGTTTTCATGTTTTCAAACTTTAGATGTGTTTTCATAACCTGGATCATATTGTTAAATTTTAAATTCATTATATTAACAAAGATATGAATGTGGTCTATGTTACATAGTGTATCCTAGACCTGAAGTTTTTATGGTGGAAGAAATTGGGATATTAGGGATATAATTTGAAGGATATTATGATAATTTTAGATTATTTATTATTATACTAATTAATTGTGGTGGAGTATTTCTAAACAATAAATAGGGGTCTAGATATTTCATTTTTCTTCCCACAATGACCGTTTCCTATCATATCACACTTATGTAAATCAATTAATTCCCTTATCATAGGGAGATTCATGGTCCATTGGTGATGGAAGATGGAGAAAATATTTGTATTTTGGAGCACTCATTTTTTTGAGAAATTATATTGATTTAGTCATTTAATTTTTAGAATATTAGTTGTAATTTCCACAAAATATTAAAATTAACATCTTGGAATGGGTATTATCTCTATCTCAAATGGGAATATTGATTTGGATAATGTCTAAAAATATAGATCTTTTTATGATTGGAACATGGTCAATGATATAGATATCTATAAAATTCACATTGAAACATTAAAGGTTGTGTCTTTGGGTAGAATTTATAAGAAGGGAGATGTAACCCATGTGATTACAAAGAGACAGATAACTATTAAAGGATTTAAGATATTAGAGCATTTCATTATTGCTCAGATCGTATTATTAGTTGTAGTAAATACATGGAAGTTTTATGATCTTGTTATAAGATTGGTGGAAGTTTGGGGTTTCTCTAATTAGAAATAAATTCCAATGGTAGGGGTTACCTCCATATTCTCTTCACTTCAGATGAATTTAAGTGTCATTCATAGTGAACTAGATACATCATGTTTAAACCAGGTATAGTCTTATTCTAGTAATGGGATTTTTTTATTCAATCCTTTTTTAATTAGAAAGAAAAAAAGTTCAAACATTGATAAAAATTTCCAACCTTAATTGGATATTGCAGTACCATTGGATTCTAATGTATATTTCATATATTTTTTATACTGATTAAGATGGATAAAATTAATGAGGATTCGATATTTGGTAAGAATATTAGAATCTATGTTGAGGTATATGTTTTCTTCACTCTGATTGTTGTAATAATTTTTTTTACCTCAGATAGTGATATTTGTCTTCAAATTAATTAAATTTTTTATTATTTCTTTTTGGTGTGACATATTGTTGGGTATGTTAATAAAAATTATAGAAAAAATGTTTTCTAATAATTTTTTCACATAGTCCCATGATACGACATATTTTAAAATAAAATTGAATAAATAGGGAAAAGCAGATACTAACATTGCAACTGAAATTCCATATTTATCTTAGGAGTAATGTGGTAACCAGAAAAAAAACACTTGTTAATCTATTATATGTGAAGGGATATCAACTTGAAAATATTCATTATCAAATGTATGGGGAATCTTGGAGTCATGGTAATGGTTAGGGATAGAGGTTTTGGGTTATGGATGAATAACCATAGAAACTTTCTTTGGATCAAGGGTACATATAGGTCCAAGTGGCTTAGATCCCAGCTAATAGTCATGGATACGTGCATGGAAATCTAGAGTAATGAAAAATATATTTTACAGGATCAATAACTTCTATTTAAATTTAAAGAGCTTCTAGTTCTATACCAAAGATACATGTCAAAAGAAACCACATCATTATAAAGGGGAAAGATCATTCTGATAATCCATAGAGGAAGAATCAATGATATGAGGAGTGGTAGGGAAAACTTTCGGTCCCGTACTATATGATCTATGAGGAAATAAACAAAAATATGTAAGATGATCGAATTAAGGGGTATATGGGTAGACATTGAGGATAATACTGATCCTTTTCCTAAAGAGGTACTACATACAAGTATTCATTATGTAAGAATAAGAAACATTTTATTAATGAGGAGGAATTCCGGATTCTTCCTCTATGGAAGTCATGAAAAAAGAAAGGCTTTTCATTATGGAAAATAAAAATATTAAATAGGTATCAATTTTCATCATCATATAACATTGAATGAGATGATGAATTTTTATATGAGGATCGTGGATATGATATTATTTATTATGAGTAATGTCTAGAATGTACTTGACTTTATTAAAGTTAATGGAAGCTTATGTTATGTCTGAATCCATATTTCCTTTTGTACAGTCATTTATTTTTAATAAATAGGCATATAGTATTTAGTATTGAATATATACCTTCCAATAAAGGGTGTTGAGTGATGAATAATGAGTAATTAATAGTGAGTGATGAGCATGTAATATAAATAATACATGGAATTGATGTAATGGGTGTAAAATTCATGAGAATATAATTATATAATTATGTTTCAAATTTAAAGGAATGATTATTTATATTTATTTTTTATGGTTCTTAAAAATTACATATTATTAAGGTCTCATAATTTCAAGGAGGAAATTTGCGTATGCTAAAATATTGATAAATAAATTATTAAATTTCAAATATGAATAAATATGTTATGTGTATGTGAGATTATGATTTAATATATATGTTGAATTACATGTTTACTATTTATTATATAGGGAATATTTTATTCTTAAATTTATATATGAGAATCAATATATATCATTTACAATAAATTTATTAGTGAAATTAAATTCTATTGATTTTAATTTTTTTTCGTTGCCCTTGATGTATTTTTGAGCATGGTTGTAAGAAAACTGACCCCATAATCTCAGAATGGGTTCCTTACTTAATTTAATTTGTATAATAAACAAGGAAGTCACATCCCAAAGGACCAAATAGTTTAGTATATTTGAAAAATCAAATACATACATAAGTTTTACATTACAAATTGAAATGGAAAAAACGTAGAAAATACATTGGAAACATCCATAAACTCTTATATTATCCCAACAAGTCATTTATAATATACATCTTCACATACTAGGGAAAAATAAAATATAATAAAGGGTGATATAATACTCTTAGTAATATTAAAACAATATAGTTGAATATATAAAAAATAAACATAAACAACAAGGCATGGTGAATAACAAAAAACACAAGCCATTAAAACCTAAATTTGAGCATAATATGGTAGTAATAAAATCTGAATAAATAATTCCATATGAATAATAACATGAGAATTAAACTTAACCATAGATATTCTACTAGTAGAATAATCACATGGGCTATCAATTAATAATATCATAATGAGGGAATGAATAATGTTGGACATCATAAACATACCATCAAGGCCACTTCCCAGAAGTCTATATAAATGGGTAAGGCCTCATCCAAAACTCAGTATATTTGGTCTCATGAGACCTACTAATGCGTCGAGGGCCTATAGCGGGCCCCGACCATCACTTACTAAGTCTAATTCATTCCGCATAGATAAAATAATAGATTTAAAAATATATATTTAAAACAGAGTGTCCCATACAAATTTTAAATATTTTAATTATAATCATAGATGAAAATAATCCAATAAAAGCTTTGATAACTTCTTGAGATAAATATCCTTTTACTTTAAAAATAAGAGTTATTTTGAAAATTCATTTATATTTTTCATAAAATAAAATTTCAAACAAAAATATCCAAGAAAATAAAATTTAAGGAAAACGAAATTATTTTTGAGGTATAAATTCTTTTAAAATAAAGTGAAAACATGTAAAAAGAGTTTTTAAGAATCTTTATAAATGCGCCACTTCATTGCAGTTTAATGGAAAATATAAAAGTCTTTAAAATGGAATATAAATAATTTTTTATATAAAAAAATAATGACCAATAATTGTTTATTAGGAAAGAAATAATGATTTTATAAAAATAATTGTGTGTTAATAAATATTATGGATGGTAAATGAAAATGGGTAAGAAATTGGGAAGTTCCCTTTAATCAGGTTTTCTTATCAGAAGGAATTGAAAAGGGAATCGAGTAAAATAAGTATTTACCCATAAAATAAGGATGGAATGATATAGATACATGGTTTTGGGACACATACATAGAATTTATATTACATTTATAAAAATAAATTATAATTAAATTGGGGTAAAGATATATAAAGAGTCACCCGAATGGAAAATGGAGGTTCGGGAAGAAACCCTAACCACTTTATAATCAATCGAATCGTATGCCCAATAATTAATAATCTTAAAATAAATAATTTAATACCATTAATATAAATATATTTATTGTATTATATATTAAAGGCTAGTATACATACACCACACACATGAAATAGTGGTGAATAAGGTATATCTCTTAGAAACAAAGGTGAGATGAGAAAACCCTTACATTATGTTCTAATCTGTTCTTCATTGGATATTAATGTTTTGGATAATAAAATTCAATGAAATAATTAATTAATTAATAACCTTTTATACATTTTTTTTATTTAGTATAATTTTAATAAATTTGTTTATTTCCTTTTTGATGAGTTATAAAAAATAATTTTATCATTCGAGAGCGTTCGTTTATATGGTTTTCATGATCGGTTTACTTTTATATGCATATGGTAGATCATGTAAAATGAAAATAGTTGTACAGAATTTAAATTATGTGTTATTAATTATCCTATAAAATATTAAATGGTTATATAATTCATTTGGTTATTTGTGGTGAGAATGAATCATTAGATAAAACGTTAGTGCTAATTGGTTAGATTATTTTGGCAGATTTTCAATCATCCTGAACTAGTTTTATTTTATTAATTAATATTGTGATTATATAATAGATTAGGAACATTATATAAGATTTAATACATATATTATATTATATTTTAACCATAATTATTTTTTATGACCATTAGTGAGGGTGGAATTGAAAAACTAAAACATGTCATCCACGATGCCGGTAAATCGGCTCCTCACGGACGATGTTTTCATCTTTAAATTAAACTAAAAGGGAGAGGAGACATGATGGTTTACATTATATTGACATAAAAATTTACAAAATATATAATATAATGTATTTATCATTAATGTTTTGATATAGGTGGTTAGGAGAGTATGACAATATAAAATAATTTGAAAATAATATAAATTAAGCGAAAGAGGATTTTACCTCTTGAATTATTCTCCTTGAGAACCTCCTTAGGGAAGTTAGTTTTGGTATTTTGTTGAGACTAGAACCTTATTTATGTAGTTAAGAGGATTGGGAATATGATTTCTCATAAATTGGACAAGATTCATGTCTTTGGAGGTGTGAGGATTAGAAGTGGTATGTATAGTGGAGGAAATGGGTGTTTTTTGAATATTTTATTCATTTCTTTATTATTTTGGCTCAAGACTATGAATAGTTTTCTAATTATCACTAAATATTTTAAAATAACGAATTATAGTTTGTGATTATGGGTTTAAATCATCCATACATATCCTATGACTCTATAATTCAAGTATTTTGTTAAATACCATAAATTACCATATTTCACTATTCACCAAAAAATCAACTATTTTAGAAAAATCCCAAAAATTCACCCTAACCATTTTTTAATATTTAGAATCTGAAAATGATCTACATTTTATGATAATTATTTTCTAAATATTAGGAATTTAATTTTAAAATAAAATCTTCAATTATTTGAAAATTACTGATTTTGAAATTAAAACGAATTTTATGAAACTTTGAAAAATTAATTAAGGTCTCATAAAATTATAATATAATCATAAGGAAATAAAATATTATTTTATGAATCTATTTTTTGAAAATAATTTTTCTTTTAAATAATTATTTTAGTTATAAAATTGTGAATAAACATTTATATTTCACAGAAATACCAATAATTAATTCATCATTTTCAAAACATTTATTTACTTATTCCCTAATTAAAATACATTACATTTCCATTCATAAGATACCTAAATTTTATGTATAACTTCATTGGTTAAGTTACTATTAAAATAATAAATATACTATTAATATATTGAAAATTATAGTTTTATAGAAATTGGGATTTTTCATTATTCATTGAAAAAAATATTTTCAGAAAAATACTAAAACTTTACCCTAAAATAATTTTGACATTACTATTTTAAAAAAAAGTTTATTTTGGTTAATATAATTTATAAAAGTGTCAAAATAGTTTTTTAGAACAATTTTTCCATTAAAAGGTGGTAATATTACCTTTAGAAAAATATAGCCTTTTAGTGCGTAAAATTGGATTCATTATTATATAATACTCATAAAATAATACAGATGAATGTAAAAAATATTTGTTAAAATATATAATATATAAATTTCTTAATTTATTTAATACTATTCATTCCCACTGATTTAATGGCTAGGTTATGAAAATTTTCATAAAATAATGATATTGAATTTTATATCATTGTTCGTTTAATCTTGGCATTGTTTGAAACATATGCTATCAAAAAATAAAATTTTAAAAAGACACGTAACATGAAATATTATGGTGCTACATTCTCCACTCCTTTAACAAATTGTGCCCTCAAAATTTGAAATTTTACTTTGAGAATCAAAGTTTTAAACATCAAAATTATTTTGTGGGAAACCAACATAAAAAATAGGTTAAATAAAATATCATCTTAATAAGAGGTAAAGATAAATGCAGAGATCACCACAAAACTAGGGATTCGAATAGGATAACACTAGTTCAAAAATAAAATATGGACATGGAAGTATAAACTAACCATAAAGTTTTTATGAAGAGTGATAGAGAACATGTTCGTTCAAAAGTTAACCATCGCAAAGCTGTAAATTTGTGATCGATTAAAATAACTTTGATTTCTTAGAAAGAAATGCAAACATATGATGTTTTTATTCCAAAATATTTTTCCTAGAGTTGAGGTATTCTTTTAATATTCATAAAATCACCTGATAAAATAAACTTACTATATTAATTTACCGTCCATAAGTATAATATCATATTTTTTGGTCCTTTTATCTATTTTTACTTCTTCCCTTACACTTGGAAATGAATGTTAAAGATGAATTTATCATTCCTGAAACACTTTTATGGAACCATATTGTCCTTAAGTTGTTCATTTCCCCTTAAAATATTTACTAAAACGAAAATCTTTACCATGTATTATTAATGAAAAATAATTATTAAAGTTTAACTTGATCCATTCCACAAATATTTAATCTTAAGACTCATTTAAAACATATCTCTTGACATTAAATGGCAAAAAATTTAGAATAAAGGTCACTAAATTTCCAAAAATAAATGTAACATAATATTCCCCAAATAATGTAGCTTTTATTTCCACACACCAAATATTTTAATACCATAATATCCTTTAGACCTTTATGAAACATGCATGCTTCCAAGAGTAAAATGTTAGGTCCTCCTTAAATTCAAACATTTAATAATTCCAGCATAACATAACCCATTATATCACTAACCACCATCATGATCACCAATACTATCCCATAAGAATATATTTAATATTATATCAAAATAAAACACATATTTAGGGTCATCATTCCCAAGTCTTGTGTTTTTAATAAATTTAACATATAATAGAATCACTTCCCTCGATTACTAGTGTTATTCATCACATTCTTCCAATTCCTTAAAAAATAATTACTATAGTACAATCCTTATATATCTCATGAATATTATGACCAAATCATTATTGATAAAATGCTCAAAAACATAATTCTTGAATAAAAAAATAATATTAATCATTAATCATTATCTAATGTATTATCATAATCGTGACCATGATCTATTATCCTCTTTTTGTGTATATTCCTTTGACACATTAGACATTTATTTATGTAGTATCCCATATCCTTGCAATTGAAGCACATAAATTTGGAAAGTTATTTCCTTTCCTTACAATCGCATGAATGGTGTTATTTTTCTCTACACTTGAATCAAAACTTCTTTTCCTCTTAAGTATATACCAATGTGTTTCCTTACACCATTATCACTTGTGAGAAATACTTCTTTATCTTCTTCCATTTATATGTCTTTTTTCTAGATTTACTCTTCTTCTCTTTCATTACATTGAATACATAAGAATTTTTTATTCTTTCTCTATATTTTTAGAACATGGTATTACTTCCTCATATAATGAGAATATTTGGGAGAATACATACCATCGAAAATCTGGATTAAACCCATTGAAGAAACAATGGAATACAATATATTAGATCATAAAATTGTGAAATATATAATACCAAAACTAGTTAAATACATAACATAAATTGAAAATTTTAGGCGTAGATAATCTCATAATGATAAAAAGGGGTTTTTTGACATATTTTCTATTAAATACTTTATAATTATTTTTAAAGAAAATTTGAATTGCCCAAAGAATATCCCCCATTACTGTCAAACTAGTTGCGTAGTAAGGCATGTTGTCATGTACTAGGTTACACTGAGTCAGGCCAAACGCACCTTTTTAGAGATTTCTCCCCAAGGTACATCTGTCCTAAAACCACATCCATTTGTAGTATCTATATAGAGATGTATTTCTAGGAAGACCCATATAATATCTACCAACCCAAAATTCTAGGATTTTATTCCATGCTTATCCTCAAAGTCCATCTTAGGGTTATGTTCCATAATCTATGTTTTCTAAATCTAGTTTATAAGGTTTCAACTATACTTCCTATGATAGCAATTATAAGGACCCCTAACCCAATAAACTAGATATAGTTCCCTAATTAATTACATTGGTATAATTAAAAAGGAATTCGTATAACGAATAACCTATTAGTCTAGTAGCTTTATGAAACTAGATACATCCAAAGTTTTACATTACAACTTGAAAGGAAAAAACATAGAAATACCATTGTAAATATCCATAAAATTCTATATTATCTATACAATTCATTCATAATATGCATCTACACATCTTGAGGGAAAATAAAACATAAGAAATGATTGATCTTAGATGCTGAATAAGGGTAACCAAATACAACAAAAGCATTAAAAAATAAACATAAACAATAAGTCATAGTGAATAACTAGAAACACATGACATTAAAACATAATCATGATCATAATATGGAAGTAATAAAAGATGAATATATAATTCCATATAAATAATCAAATGGGAATGAAACCTAACCATGTATATTCTACTTGTCAAATAATTACATGGGATATCATTTACTAATATCACAATCAGAGAATCCATAATGCTGGAAATTATAAAAATACCATCAAGGCCTTGGCCAATAATTTTATATTAATGGGTAAGGCCTCAGCCAAAACCCAGTCTAGTTTGTCTCATGAAACCTATTAATGCATCGAGGCGATATAGGGGGCCCCTATAATCCCTTAACAATTTCAATGCATTACTCATATATAAAATAATAAATTAAAAATGATACATTTAAATAAAATAATCCCATACCAATTTCAAATATTTGAATCAAAATAATAGATGAAAATACTCTAATAAAATCATTGATAAATTCTTGTGAGAAATATCCTTTTACTTTGAAAAGAATAGTTCTTTTGGAAAATCATTTCTATTTGTCCTAAAATCATATTATAAACATTATTATCCTAAAAAAGAGAAGTGAAGTACATAATAATTATTTTTGAGGTATAAATTATGTTTAACTAAAGTTAAAACATGTAAAAATTGTTTTTAAGAAACTTTAGAAATGGGCCACTTCAGTGAAGTTTAAGGGAAAGTATAAAAGATTATTTAAAATAGAAAAAGTCATAATTGTTTGTATAAAACTAGAAATGAACAAGGATAGTTTTTTCTGGAAACAAATTTTATTTTATAAAAAATAATGGTGTCTTAAAATATATTATTTATCATACTTCAAAATGGGTAAGAAATTGAGAATTTCCCCTTAATCAAGCTTGCTTATTGAGAGGAATTGAAAATGGAACCTTGTAAAAAATGTATTTACCAATAAAATAAATATGAAATGATATGGATACATAAATTTGAGATATATAAACATAATTTATTTTAATTATATAAAAAATAAAGATTTACATTGGAGTAATGATAGATAAAGCATAACCTGAATGGAAAATGGAGGTTCGGGAAAAAACCCTTACCACATTGTAATCAATGAAATCATATTCCCCAAAATTAATAATGATAAAATCAATAATTTCATACCCTGAAGATAAATAATTTCATTATATTATATATCAAAAATTAATATAAATACACCACACATAAGAAATATTGGCGACTAAGGAATATATCACAGAAATAAATGTGAGATGAGAAAACCCATACCTTATGTATGAATGTGTTATACACATGATCTTAATGTCATGGATAATAAGTTTAGATACATAAAATAATTATTCCATAACCTTTTATAAATGTATTTTACTTATTATAATTTTTTGAAATTCATTTATGGCCTTTTTGATAAATTATAAAATACAATTTTATCATTATGAAGCGTTTGTTTCCTTGGTTTTCATGATCGATTTAATTTTATACGCATATAGAATATCATGTAAAATTAAAATAGTTTTCAAGAATTTAAATTATCTATTATGAATTATATTATATAATTTTAATTATTTATATAATTCATTTTGTTATTTTTGTTGAGTATTAATCACTAGATAAGACGTTAGTGATAATCATTTAGATTATTTTGGTGGGTTTTAAATCATCACAAACTAGTTTTGTTTTATTAATTAATATTTTTTATATATAATGGTTACATAAAATTATATAAGATGTAATAAAAATATTATAATCATTTTTAACCCTAAAAATGTTATATGACCATCCTTGAAGGTGCAATATATAGGCACCTCAAGAATGATGTTTTCATCTTTAAAATAAAATAAAAATGAGAAGAGACATGATGGTGGATTTTAAATTAACATAATAAAATTATAGTGTATATAATATTATTTATTTATCATAAATGATTGGATATATGAGTTTATAATAGTATAATTAAAGAGAATAAAGTGAAAAAATAAAGAAAGTGAAAGAGGATTTTACCTCTTCAATTTTTCTCCTTGAGAACTTCCTTAGGGAAATTGGTTTTGGTATTTTATGTAGACCAGAACCTCCTCGACATGTCAGAGATTCTTGGGGACAGTAATTGGTTATAAATTGGAAAAAATTCAAGGCTTTGTAGGTGTGAGAAGAAGGGGTGGTGAGGGGTGGTATTTATAGTGGAGGAGAGGGGTGCTTTTTGAATATTTTATTCATTTGTTTATTATTTTTGATCAATACAACAAATAGTTTTAGAATTATCACTAAATATATTAAAATAATGATTGATTTTTTAATATTATGGACTTAAATCATCCATAAATCACTTATGACTCCATAATTCATGTATTTTGTTTAATATTACAAATTACCATATTTCACTATTCACAAAAAATTCAACTATTTCATAAAAATACAAAAAAATCACCATAACCATTTTTTAAAATGTAGAATTAAAAATTGAACTACATTTTATAAAAATAATTTTCAAAAATATGATTCATTTTAATATTAAATAAAATCATCATTTATTTAAAAAATACTGATTTTAAAATTATAACAGATTTTATGAAACTTTGAAAAATTAGTTAAGGTCTCATAAAATTATATTATAATCATACTAAAACAAAATATTAATTTATGAATCCATTTTATGAAAATAATATTTCTTTTTTAAAATTTTTTTGTTATAAAATTTTAATAAACATTTATGTTTCACAAAAATACCAATACTTAATTTATCATTTTCAAAACATTTATTTACTTATTACATGATAATAATATGTTGTTTTTTCATTCATCAGATACCTAAATTTTATTTATACTTTAATAGGTTAATTTAATATTCAAATCATAAATAGTCTATTAATATAACAAAAATGACAGTTTTATAGAAACCGGGATTTTTTACAATTCACTCGAAAATAAATATTTTCAAAAAAACACCAAAATTTCACCCTAAACGAATTTTCACATTATGATTTTAAAAATAAAGTTTATTTTGTTGAATAGAACTTATAAAAGTGTAATAATATAGTTTTAAAACTATTGCGTCATTAAAAGGACAAAAAATTGGCTTTAGAAAAATATATAATTTTAATGCGTAAAATTTAATTCATTCTTATATTGTGCCTATAAAATAATTATAATGAATGTAAAAAAATTGGATTAAATATATAATATATAAATTTCATAATTTTTTCAATAATTTTCATTCTAACTGATTTAATGGATAAGTAATAATAGTCATTTTAAAATAATGATATTTAATTGTATATCATTATTCATTTATGCTTGGTGTTGTGTTAAACCTATGTTGTCAAAAAATTAAATTTAAAAATATACACACCATAAAATATTGGGGTGTTTCAATGGGTAAATTAAAATTTTAGGTTTTTCTAAGTTGTTTTGATCTTAGGTTTTTTTACTTTTGGCATGGGGGCATACCACTCATTGTAAGATTTTTGTGATCATAAGTCTCCTTTGGATAATTAGATATTAAATTGTATGATAGTTATACTATTTGAAATGGGGGATATAAAAAAAAAATCAATGACAAGTAACATAGGATTTATTCGACTTACAGGTAATGGTAGACATTCCTCAAATATATTACATGGGTTCATATTATTTCATCTAATGAAAAGTTGATTCAGGAGGGATCATTCCATAAAAGAATGAGTATCATGCAACCCACTTCTCTTATTATTATTTATTATCTCTAAGAAACATATTTTTGTTAAATTAAATGAGGATTGTGCAACTAACTATGAAAATTATCTAAAACAAACCAAAAACCTATTATATAAATCTATAATGATGATTTCAGGTTTTTAAATGGAGGTATGAATGGAAAGGAATTGGTTTGGAAGGGGAGTCTCTAATTAATAATTTTATTTCAGTTTTATACAATTAGTTATGGTGTCATTAAATTATTAATTTGGAGTTTACCAGGTAATAAATAATGTTTATGTTGATTCTAACTCTCTATAACTTTCATTGTGGATAACCTAAGTGGGAGAGTAGAATGATATATATATATATAATGGGTTATGATCTACCTAGGTATTGTATTATTGATTTACTAGGTGTATAATGATAAGGATAAAATTAATAATGGGGGTCTAAGTTCACTCAAATTATTTTGATGTTACCTAAGAGATATGATTATACAATTTATGATTATTTTGGGTTTGAGAGTATAGTATTATTATTATATTCTTATAATTTAACAATGTGGATTTTGTTATATTCTATCATGTGCTTCATTAAATTTAACCAATATCTAGATATTTAGAGACTACAAAATGGTCAATTTCTTTAACACACTGCATATGATTTTGTTCTAATTTTTCAAAACTTGTGTTTTTACTCTTTAGTTTGTGAGGTGTTGGTGATGGCTCAAGTGTTTATTTTGGGAGAACAGAATAGGTTTTGGGACATCTATTATTTTGATAGATGACAGTAGGAACTTATATTTAGTACCTAGTGTAGGTGGTTAATGTAAATGTATCTTTATGTGGGCCATTGGTTAGTCAGTGACCCTGTAGTAGGTACCCGGAGTCCACCGAGTACTTGGTAAAATGCTAGCAGGTACTTGGTGGGTACCTAGTGTGTTTTTTAATATTACTTAATTTTTTAAATTAGTTGTTTAAATATTTAAAACATAACTCCAACCCCCATGATGATTTTATTCTAACTTCACCCTTCCCTCCACCCCTCATTTGATCTCTTCTCAAGTGGTGAATCTCTTTCATCTATTATCACAATAAAGGTCTGATCATATCATATGGTCATCAAGGGTATGTTTACCCTTGAAATTTCCTTTATCCTATTTTTTCTTTTTTCTTTTTCCTTATTTCATTGACTAATACCTAATGTGGGGATTAATTCATGTTTTTTTATGTTGGTCTATTGAGGACAAATCAACTGGTAGATTTCAATAAGTAACACCCTTTTAATTCTACATAACTATTTGCTTGTATTATTTTTGGTATTTACATGTGTGTCATTAATAATAGGAATTTTTGGATGAAACATTTGTAAAAAAACCCTTAATTTTAATTCTTAAACTGATTTATTATTTCTTATGGATCGATTGAGGGCTATTAGGGTTGTGAGTGGTCATAGTGATGGGTGTGATTCATCATTATGATTGCGGATGACCATTTTCCTTGGTGTTTTGTTGTAGAACCTTAACATTAGACCCATAATTGGTAACTTATACCTAATACAACACTTTAGAAGCATTATGTGGCGTCATTTACCATTTCTTGATGATGAATGACCTGATATCATGACAGTATAGAAGGGAGATACCCTAGGAATTAGACATCAAGCTGGTTAAAGGATTTGAGATAATAAACCTCTATGTGTTAATTAATTTTAAATATTATGTGCTAGTTTTAAGTGATAAATTATTCATTACAAGGATTTCTTGGTGGTGTATCATCATACCTAGTTTTTTTGTATCTCATACACCCAAATTAAAATAGTGATCCATGAGTCACCAAAAAGTATATATTATGGTGGTACCACATCCACCTAAATCTGGTTTATAATGGTGTATCATACAACCATGGAACATTAGTCATATATCATCCACCCAGATATTGATATCAATGGTGCACCATTTCCTTATTGAAGTTTTCTCAATGTTGAATCACCCATACGAAAATTTATATATGTGGTACTCCATTCACCTAGGAGTAAATGATGGTGGTATATCTTCCATCTATGGGAGATGTATCATTCATGCATAATCCACATCAAGATTTTTATTGGTGGTATATAATACATCTAGAGTGTCGTATCAGTGGTACATAATACACCATGAGATTGATATTAGTTGTGCATCATCACCCATAGATGGTCAGTGGTGGTATATCATCCACCAGAATAGCTTGTATTGGTGGTTCCACATCCACTCGTGGAGTTTTTTTGTGGTTTATTATCCATGTAAGATGTGTATTGGTATTATATCTACCACCTAGAGTATTGATGACTCATTCAACTAAATATAACTTATTCTCACTTGATATGGTATTAGTGATAGATCATTTACTTGGATTCTGAAAAAGAGTAGTGGAATCTCATTCATCCTATAGGATCATTCAAATCATTGAATATCATCCCATTATGGAACTAGATGAAGTAGGTATAGTCATAAGTGGATTGGATACGGAGCATTCTGTAATGTGAGGGGTCATTATTTATTTATTTGTTTTAATATAATTACATATTGACAAAGAACTTGTAATTACTATATTTGTTAGGGAATCCATTGGTAGTGGCCTACTAAGTTTTACTCACACCCTACTCAAGTGCCTTGGTACTTGAGAAGACTTTATTATTAGTTCCACATGTAAGGACAAGGGCCTTTCTTCTATAGACTGTTAAGCTAGGATGTTATCTTATATTTGGGTGACGATACTAATCTATAACTCAAGGAAAATTTTCTAGTTTCCTCCCTTTTTTTTAAAATTTATAACCTAGTTGTGCATGAAATTCACACAAGAGATACTACTTATAAATGTATGACATGTATGACATATATAGTAGATCATTTTATTATATCAAGGTGGTTGATATATATTATTCATTTTTGAATAGTGGTGATTATTATATTTATGTTTGTATTGTGATATAATGATTATTTATTGATATTAATTATACTATTATTTGTGGTTATTAGTACTAGATATGGTATAGTCTCCAAATGTTTTACATAGACCCTCATTGTTAGTTAGCAGCCTTTGGCATATGGGCATGACCTGGTTCAGTCACAGTAGAGTTGAACTGGATCAGAGATGTTATAATATGGTATTAGAGCCTTGTTTATTTTGATTATAATCTTTAGAATATTGTATAAAATAGATTGTATATTGTTAGTTCTTGGTATAGTCCTTGTTCATGGGGGTTTCTCACCCACATATAAGGGAATTCCAAGTTACCTAGGTGGGTTGATTTTCATAGTTTTATATATTTAGTGTATATAGTTCTAAAAAAAATTATTATGTGATTTATGATTTGTTGATTTTCTACTCATGGACTATTATGGAAATATGGAATGTGTTTATGCATAATTTTTGACATGTTGGGCTTATGTAATGACCTGTAATTTTACATATGGAATTTTCCTTATTAATAAATAACATGTCATAGTTTTAAATATAGTATAATTTAATACATATTAACCACATAATAAAAAAAATAATGACTAATTTCATTAATTTGAAACATTGATTTTGGAGAATAAATATACCTAATAAAACTAAAATTAGTACAATTGGATAATAAATAAAAAAAATATAAAATAACAAGATTATTAAATTTTAGATTTTTCTAATCTCCTAGAAATAAAATCCATCCAATTTTTTAAAAAATTATATAAGACTACTTTTAAGGGTTAAATTGTGAACTCTCATAACTCCACAAAGTCATAAAACTACTTTCCACAAATTCACCGATTCAAAATTCAAAACTCAACATGCCAAAAAATTGATGAGCTTTTGAGCCCAATTTTTGTGAGTTATATTTTTTTTCAAGGAATAATTTCCATGGCTTTTCAAAATGTTGAAGAATAAGTAGTATCCTATTTGATGAGGAATATAAGATTGTTAAAGAAGAAGTTCCCAATATTTTTTTTTACTTGATATAAAGTAATTATATATGAAAAAACATCTTGAAAAATTGGTTTATAATTTATTATCATGTTTTAATATGAAATATTGTGTTCTTTCAATTGGAATATTTTGACACATATAAATTATTAATGGTAAATAATTAGTTGAATACTTGATGTGTTACATGGAGAATTTCATTTATACTGAATACATTTATATATCTCTTTGATGAAGGAGTTTTTAAGTTCCATACATATTTTATGAAGGTTGAATGGTAGGTTGAGGGGCTACCAAAAATCACTCAATACAAAGTAAAGTGTTATTGTAAATATTAAATTTCATGGTACTGGTTATTATGATTTTTAGAAAGAATTTCTTGAATGTGGATTGAAAGAAGGATGAAGTGAATAATAGGGAAAAAATATAGTCTAGAATATGGATAAAGAAGTGAAAAACCATGTATAAGAATCTGCATATGCCTTCCACATAAGGAAATATATGGAAATGTGATATTAATTTAGATAAAATTGTCTACCCAAATAGGATATTACATATGGGAATATCCATGTATAAATTTTTTTTCATAATGGAATCTCCATATTTGAATACCCTATTACATATATTAATTTTTCATGTAAGATAAATATTTTCATAGATGAATCTCTGTACCTAAATGGGATGCATATATGAATGAGTCTGCATTGGTGAATGGTCCAGATATGAAAATTTAGATATTTTCAAGATCCATTTTGGTGAACGAATTATGTAAAAAAATTCAATGGATATGAAATGGCTATGTTATAGAATATACATTTAGAGAACAATGAATTTGAATTGGGAATGTATGAAAATTACATCATGTATGCGAATAGGTTCTTTAGATAGTATGAAATGGAAATGGAAAACATTTTCAAGGATAATATTTTTTCCATGATTTGATTATTCCATACAATTATTGGTATTTTGATCTTAATTGATTTATATATATCATGATATTTGATATCATGATCTCTTATAAATGAGTAAATTATAAAGTCGGTGAGAATAATATAAGATGATGTTTTCAAAATGCTTTGCGTTATAGAACCAAGTCCAATTCAGAAGATGTCGTGATGGATGATGTTCATTGAAATGAATAATCATAAGTCTTTAGTTTAAGTCATGATTTAGGAAGAGGAAAAGATCAATGGAATGTATGTTTTTTTTCTCATTCAATAATTGGGAGAAGTATTATGGTCTTTGTATCGTAATGGAGGTTTCACAACAATACTAAGTTCATGAATTAGTAAATGTAGCAAAAGAAATATGAAGCTTGTTTGATGGAATGATGGATGAAGGATTTTTAGGATTATTTTATGAAGAAATGAAGGAGAATCAATGACTACATTACATAGAGAAAAACAAAAACTCTTATTCATTAAAATGCATATAAATTATTATGGGCTAAAGGAGATGTTATAAAAATGGTAAAGTCAAGCCAGTTGCTATATTAAAATACTGCTATTATGTGTAATTATTAAAGGAGAAAATATGTTATTATGGCTATTATCAGGGGGGTTTTAAATTTGAGTCTTTAAGAATTAATGGAAGAAGTCAAGGCTGAAGATTTTTGATCTAGTCAAAGAAATTAATGGTTAGGATCTAAGGGATTTGAATTAACAACAATCTTGGTATTTCAAATCAATTATTCACATAAGTTAGTAAATACAAAATTAATGAAGATAGAGGATGAAGTAACTAATTCAAAAACTAGTTATCACTAAATATTTTCTTATAAATTATAGATCAAAATGTTGGGAGAGGTTTGATGCTAATTCCAGAAGGAATATTTTTAGTGTTTAGAAGAAGAGTATCTAACTCCATTTTCATAAATATACACGCTTTGTGATTTGAATCCAAGAAGAATAGATCTATTTAAATCTCTCATACCCTAAATAAGTTATAGGGAATAATAGATAAGAAGAAAATAGGGTGTTGTACAAATCAATTACGCATGATGAAGAGAAGGAAGGAGCTGTATTTTAGTTTGTTTCAGTAAATAATAGAAAGAAGGTTGTGTGAACTACTATTTAGGAAAGGGAAGAAGAAGTTAGTTTTCTTGTATATTGCTATGAAATTAATAATAGAATACGAAAAAATATAATAAAAAAGTTGAACTATGATAATCAATATATGTCACATTTGGTGTAGGACTTTCTTAATGTTTCAACGAACTTGATAACATTGAAGATTGTGTATACAATCAGTGTAAAGATCAAGAAAGGTGTTGAAATTGGACTAGGTTATCACCGGTCTAGTGATTTAAGATTTTTATACGTCCCCCATCTTGTGTGTAGGGTACCACACTTTAGGTTTAGGAGTTTTTTTTGTTATCTCTCTATAATAGGTATCTCATTATAGTAGCACGTGTGATTGATGATTATTTCCCAGTTACACTAAGGACTGAGCTTTATTATTGAAAGGTTAACCTTGTGAATCTATTTCCCACATTTTATCTATGTTATCAAATGAAGAAAATATAATAGAATTAGAGAATAAAGATCCTAATAGTTCTAATAGGTAAAGGGATAAAAAGTATTAATTAGAATAAAAAGTTTTCAAACACCGATGCACCCCCCATAAATGTTGATCATATCCCAAGGGGTCTAAAAATTAGTATCAGAGTAAGTTCACCTCTATTGGATTATATATATTTGAAGTTTTTATCTATTGAATATATGATATTCCATCATTTTTTATTTCGAAGTTATTTTTTGGTGAATAATTATCTATATAATATTACAATTCATTTTCCTCTATGGAATACTCGTTACTTTTAAATTATTTATTTTATTAATTTCGTTGACATCAGGTAGTTTGGTTTGATGCCCAAATTAAATTTTGGAGTTCTTATTTAAAAACTAATTTTTTTCCCTGGACTATGTTCAGTGCACCGCGGTCGAAGCCATGCGACCTTGTCCGAGCCCCCGTGCGACCTCGCCTAGTTCATTGCATGACCCTATTGTTATTCAGGGTAGATAAATGAAATGTAATGAATAATGAAATAGAAATAAAATTAAAATAATAAGGGTAATAAAAATTTAAGCAATTATTTAATGATAATAATAATGATATTGTTTGAAGATATTATTATTATTTTTCATAGTGTTAAGAATATAAATTGTATTATGTCGTTATTAGTATTATTCTTAATATAATATTAAGTTACGATCACTTTATTATTTTATTTGGATTTAAAAATATTTGGTCGAGGATCGGGATGGGTCCTGGATGAACTTTGAGTTTTTCTCGATAAATGGGCACCCAACGCTCGGGCGAGGCATAGTCCGGAAACCGCATGGCCTCTCCTGGGAAACCAGGGACCTGATAATGTTCAATTAAATAAATAAAATGAATTAATAAAGAAGAAAAATAAAAATAAGAAGTCTAATTAAAATTAATCAATTGTTTTGATGATAATAATATTATTATTATTATTTTAGGATATTACTATTATTATTATTATTATGTTTTCCTTTTTTAGGGTTTTATCCCTTTATTTTATTTTATTTTCTATTCCTCTTTTTCCAGTTTTTTATTTTCTATTTTCTTTATTTTTTATCATCTCTCTCCTTTCCTTCCCCCTCTTCCCGTCAGATTCCTCCTTTGGTCTAGGCACTAAACACTAGCGCACCCCCATGTAATCACCACTCCACCCTGGCCCTTACTCCCCTCCTACCCAGAACGTCGTGCCCCTGTGTGCCTGTCTGGCCACCAACCTGTCGCGTCGCCTGCTACCCAGTGCAACCCCCTGGAACCCCCCTGGTCTGGACTGCCTCCCATTCCTCCCAATCGAAGCTCTGCCTCCCCCGCTCGGACCCGCTTCCCTCCTGTTTTGGCTGGCTTCCCCCGCTTGTGTTGTCACCCCGACTGATCGACCAGACCGTTTGCATCATCGCACCACCCTGGTCCCCAGCCAGCTCAAAGCGCTACCCCCTTCCATGTCTGGACGACCTTCTCCTGCTTGCGGTGCACCCCCATCCTCAACTCCAGTCACACTACGCCCTTACCCTCCCGACCAGTTCCGCTCTTTGTCGCTCCTCTGTCTAAAGACCGACACCATATCCCTTTCATATTGCTTCTCCACACTCTGATCCGTTGTGCCTCCACCCTAACTGGAAAATCCTCCCATATCACATCTCCTACCCGCTTGAGGCCTTCGACCGACCTTCTGTCTAGCAGAACTCGCTCGCGCCGCACCTTCCTCTACTAGTCGTGGCATGGTCCGACGTCCACTCCCCCATGCTGGCCAGAGATGCCTTCTTCCAGCTACTATGATCAGTGCCCTCCTTCACCTCGATAGATATTCGCATGCCACTCCCCTATCTCCCATGAAAAACCCACATGAACAACCTCTTAGGTGCACATCCCTTCTCAAATGGATGTTTTCGACGTGACATACCTCTAGTACCTCTCCAAAGTGCACCGGAAACCTCCCAATATCCCCGCTATAGTTGTGTTTCATTTTGATTAGTTTTTTATTGTTTTTGGGAGTGTTTTGGTTGCAGTTTTAGGTTGAAGTTGGTTTGATTCTGATGTGTTTATATCTTTTTGTAGGGTTTATTTGAGTTTGTTTAAGAGGTGTTGGCGTGCGGTGGTCCTTGCGCACCAATTTTATAGAGTTGCTACACATCGGTAGGTGTTTCCGTGCCCTTACATATTTGAGATAATATAATTTGTTTGTCCAGTTAATTTTAATGTGTTCTATTATTTAATTACATGGTGTGATTGTAGTCTAAAAAGAAAATGGGATGCAAATTTGGTTTGAAAGTAGTTCTTTTTTATGAATTTGGTTCATTTAATTTTAAAAACATTCTGGGTGTGTTTTATAAATTATGAAATGTTTTATTTAAACTATTTTGATGGTGCGAAAGAGATTTTTATATCGTGAGGACGTGCGATCAAATTTAAAAGATGGTTTCAGGTGGTGTAAAAAATTGGTTTGTTTGCTAAAGTTGTTTTATAAACTATTATAGTGGATGATCAAATTATTTTGAAAGATAGAAAATATGTTTTTGAAGTATCGGCGTGCTTATGTGTTGGGTTTGGACTTTGTATGAAAAATGGTAGTGTTGTGTGTGTTTGTTTAAAGTGGAGTTTTTTTTGTAAAAAAAGGGTAGTGTGAGTTCTTTGCATGGTGCGAGTTGAGTTCGGAAAGGGTTTTAAAGTGTTTTAGCATTGAGAGATGGACTCTTTGAGAAAATGAGTATATTCATTGTGTGACACACACACATCCTTATTTTTTATACATTAGAGGTTTTTAAAAAAATGTGTGGGTGGTGCGAAACCCCTTTTTAAATGGTTTTGTTATGTTTATGACTTAAATTTTTTTTTATAAAAAGGAATAGGGTGATTTCCTAATGTAAATCCTTGTGGTGAATGTTGATAATGTTTTCTAAACTATGAATCCTATTTTTTACTGCTTAAGAGGTGAGATACATACTTTGAAAAGTTTTTTTGGGTTTGTAATGCCTTGGTTGACTTGTGAAATGAAAAAGTGATGTGTTATGTGAATGTGAAACTTGATTGATCACAAGGTAATCCGTAGGTTTCTAGGTGGGTGGAATAGAACTAGTGTACTAGTGATCCGGAGTGGTATCTTCCCTGTTTTACTTAGCTATATTGATGATTGCAACACTAACTAAACTTAATAATGACTTAGGGTCATAGTTTCTAAGCCACATTTACTAAAGGTCGTGGTTTCTAAGCCACATTTCATTGAGACACGAGGTTCTAGGGTTTAAATCGAGCTAGATAAACCTTTGGAGATTTCTCTGTAGTGCTCTACTATTCATGACATGGTGCCTTCCATTGGAATATGAAGGACCACTTGAGTATGTGCATGTCATTTATAAATTTTCTCTTTTATTTTAAATTATTATTTGTAAAAAAAATTTATTTTAGTTTTCTTTAGTTTTCATTTTCATGTTTTAAATGTTTTTCTAAAGCGTTTTAAAAGTATGGTTTTAAATGAGAATGTTAAATTATCTTTTTGGATATTGTTTCATGGAACCTTTTTATTGGTTGGTATCCTACTGAGCTCTTAAGTAACACCCTATATACACCTTTGGGTGTATGTAGACCTTGTTATTTGTGTATTCCAGGTTGAGGCATACTACTTAGTGATGGTGGTTCTGGTTGTTGATGGTCTCCATATGTAGGTTGGTATTGGAGTTTTAGTTCTCTATATTTGTTGTTTTTCACTTTGGGTTTTTAGTTGAATTGTAGACTTTAAACCTATATTATAGTTTAAAGGTGTGTTTGGTTTTCTATTTCCAGTTTCAGTTTAGTTATATTGTTAGTTGTTTTTCTATCTTTTGTTTTGGTTAAATCATCCCCTTGTACTATTTGGATACCTGGGCACCTGTGACAGCCTGTGGGGATCGGGAATGCCCTTAGGGACATGTCATGGACCGGGTCAGGTGCCGCGTCGGATGGAGACCTAGCCTGGTTTGTGACACTCCAAGACTATGTTGAACATGATTAAGAAGTTGAAAATTGGTTAAAGAAGTTATCTCTATCGATTAAAGAATAATAATGTTTGGTTTTCCCATACCACAAAAATAAAGAAGATAGTTATTTCTTGGAATTTTAAGAACAAGTTTTTTAAAGCACCATCATAGAGAAGTATATAAATTATACCCCAAGTGGGTAAAGGAAGTTAGGTGATCATGTGGTATGTGTGAATTCATGTGAAAACTATCCTGAAGAAGAACCAATCATAAGTCTTGATAATGATCTATCCACTATTTATTAAGAAATATTAATCAAAGGATTAAAATATATTCTTTTTTTTATACCCAAAGAAATAGTTTCTTTTGTTTGTGGAGTTTTTGAAATCTTGTAAGAATAGATAACCAAGATTAAAGGTGAAGTAGATAACATAGAGAATTATTTTTAGGAAATAGTTCTGGAATGCATAATTCTCTTCAAACTGGTTAGATACCTTGAGACAAGAAATGTTGAACTTGAAATAAGTCCCTGAAAATTTGAAAAAAAATGCTCAAATAAGATAATCAATATGAATAGATCAATAGGAATCAATAATAGAAGATTCATTCTCTTTAATACAAACTAAAAAATAACTTTAATGTCAAGAATGTAAAATTGGATGTTAAATCCATGAATATTAAGGAGATTGAAAGCTTTCTACAAGAAAATACCATAAATCATGAAGAAGTGATTAAAAAATGAAAAAGATTTGTGAAGAGATAATTTTATTTATTAATGATCAAATGAATATTCTAAGTATGATGTTTCTAGTATTGGAAATATTATTGACTAATTTAGATAAGACACATAGTGAATCTTTCAAACTAACGAATGAAAACATTGATACTTACACACAATGTTTTATGAATAATCTTACTAACAAAAAACATCCATCATATTTCAATAAGAACATTAAATCACCTGATGATCATTCCGAAAAAGCCTTGAAGAAATAGGTACCATATATTCCCATTTATAATAATTTTTCTAAATATGTTTCTCTAGAATGTACACGTTTAAAATAAAAATAATTACAAGTATGGAGGATGAGAAATGATAATAATTCTTCCATCGTGTTCATGGTGAATATAAATAATGTGGAAGCTAGTTACCTAAGAAACTCCCATCCAATATTGGAGAATACCTAAAAAAATATTGTTCATAAATATGGATATTAATAAAATAAAGTGAAAATATCAAGATCAATAGGGTCTCTTTCGTGTTTAAATATATTTAATTGATGTTAATTTTATTAGAGGTACAAACCTCTAAATTATAAATAAAAAATAAATCCCATATCATGGGGGAGAAAGTCATAGAAAAATTAATGTCAATAGATGAGGAGGAATCAATCTACATATAACATATTTGATATACTTGAAAGCATCTGTGATAATTTCAATTTTCATGGGAGTGGTTAATGTATATATCAACGTGTATAAAATGTAAATGAGAAGGAAATTCCATATCATATTTTGAAAAAATAAGAAGCATACTTGGGAAAGGAATAGAACAAAATTGAAGTTTCAAATCAGAATACTCCCAGGATAAATTCACACGAGAGATCCTTATAAAAATAGGTGATGGATCCTTAGACAACCAACTCAATATAAATCATATAGAAATAAACTAAAAGAAGTTTAAAATTATTGAATAATCTAAAATAACTAATGAGAAGAAATTAAACTAGAATAATCAATGTGAAGACTCCAAGAAAGTTTTCAATGACTACAAAGATATATTATTAATTTTTAGAGTAGTTATATTAAAGAAGAGAATGATAGGAATGAAAAAAATAAAAATCCATCTCTAATGGAGAAGAAGAAATTACACATGAATAATTTGATTTTCATGAGAGTCTCTTAATAAATGACAACGCTTATGCAAAATAATTATTGTGTGTGAGGTGAAACATGGCTGGAAACACTCTTATAGATTTTTCTATGATAATTACGGCATATGAAGAGTTTTTAAAGAAAATTAAATTTTCACTAGGTGATACAATTTCTCTAAAGGCTCTTAAGAATATAAAATTCACATAAAAAAAACTTTAGAACTGATAATAATCATATTATCCCAAGATAAACCAGAATTCAAGTTCATATGTTCAAGTATAAATAGTGGAGAAAATTGATCATATTGGTTAAGAAAACATATAAACATTTCCATTAACATTGATAAGAAAGTAAGTGAAACCTTATTCCCTTAACATTTATATATTTTATTTGTGATTATAATATAGAGAAATGATGTTGAACCATGATCTTAGGTGGGACAACCTATGGTAATGTATAGGATGTCAACATTGGACAACATTCTTTAATGAAGTTACCATTTTGTAATGATTCAAAAATTGGTATACTAAAAAATATATTGATAAGATAATCAATTATGAATTTGAAGTGGTATTTTTCAACACTATATTGAAAATTGAAAATTATCCCAAGTTGGTTTGATCTTATATTTATAATTCTATAGGAATATATTAAATAATATCATCTATGGTAATTTTTTTTTTATGTTTTCAAATCTGGATTAAAATAATTTGAAGATTAATTTTAGTGTTTTCTTGACATAAAAACCATAAAAAATATCTATTGAAGATATTCATCATTGTGATAATCATGATGAATGTTTCCTTGAAGGGGTAAAAGTATAGAATGTTGAAGAAGCATCCATAATCATTATCTCATTTAAATCTAATTATTCTGAGGTATTATTAAAGATTGTGTCATTGAATATATATGATTTACTTATCTCTTATCCATGATAACTAAAGATAATAATAACTCAAAGAGAGAAGAATTTAATTAATTAATAATAAATGAAAACTAAAAATGATAAAGATATACCAATTATTTTAATCCTTCTATTTGTACTTGAATAATTTTAACTTTTTTTTGAAGTGAGTACATGAGTTTTATGTTGATATTTATGAGAAAATTTTATTTCAATTGGTATCTATCATTCGTATCAGCCTGAAATAAAATTTGAAATCCCTTGAAGACAAAATTGTGATCTCCCATTTATTTTGGTATCATTCTATTTTATGATGGATATCCTTTTTGTCTAAATCAAATACTCTTTTTCTCTACACTAAGTATGGGTCATGTTGATATAGAGAGTGATGATTGATAGAACATTTATTAAGAATTAATTATTTCACTTTTCCCATGTACATTTACTTTCATGTCAATTATGAGGAGAGAAAGTAAAATGAAATATTGATGAGAAATGGGAGAGTTAGAATAAAGACTAAACATATGTAAACCTCATTTAAGAAGTATTTACAAAAAATAAAAATGTGATATTATTGAGCCCCTACTGTGTGAATTATATTTTCTTCCAAGGAATAATTTCCAAAGAATGTCTACATATTGATGAAGAAAAAGTATCTAGGATGATGAGGAATCTAATATTATTAAAGAATATGTTACCAAGATTTTTTTTACTTGGTATTTAGTAGTGATCTATAAAAAACATCTTGAATTATTGGTTTAGAATTACATTTCATTTTTTAATATGGTAGATTGTGTTCTTGATTTTATAATATTTGGAGACATATTATTTGTTTAAGAAAAAAGAGTAGTTGAAAATTTGAGGAGTTACATGTAGAAATAAATTTATACTGAAGAAATTTATATATCTCTATGATGAAGGAGTTTTGAAGTTCCATTCATGTGTTGGATTAATGTTGGAATGGTAGGTTGATGAGCTACAAGAAATCAGTAAAATAAAAGTTAAGTGTTCATATAAAACTTAAATTTCATAGTATTAGTTATCATGATTCTTGGAAATAATTTCTTCGATATCAAGTTTAATAAGGAAGAGGTGTGTAACATGGATAAAGATAAATTTTTAAACATGGTTAAAGAAATGCAGAACCACTTATGAAAATATGTATAAATGATCCATGTTAGGAAATATCTACATATGTGATTTACTATGTAGAAGAATCCAGATACCCTAAAACGATTATGTTTAAGTAAATATCCATGTATGAATTTTTCTACACAAGTGAACCTATGCAGTCAAATACCTTGTTGTTTAAATAAATTGGTCACGCAGGTGAACTGGTGGCATAGGTGATTCTATATACCTGAATGGGCTATGTATTTGAATAAATATATGTAGATGAATGGTCCATTTATGATAATTTGGACACATAATGGATTAAAATAGGGGAATATATCACATATATAAATTATCTATACATATGAATAGTATACGTCAAATAATAATCATGTTTATCATAATGTATGTTAATTGGAAACAAATGAAAATAACATCTCGTATGAAAAGAGGTTATATATACAATATAAAGATGAAATGGAATAGACATTCGTAATGAAGATATATGCTATGATAAAAAAAATTAGATGATTCTTTATATGTTAAACTTCATATGTTCCATATATGACAATATTATTTATCATGATCTTTTCTAAATGATATAATGATGAATTCTAAGAGAAGAAAATAAGCTCGTGTTATCAACGAGCATTGGGTTTCAGAACCAAGTTAGATTTAGAATATTCCAAGTAATATGAAATTCATTGAAATGGTAAATCATGTAGATTCATTTTAAGCCATGATTTATGAAAAGTAAATGATCAAAAGAATACATGAGTTGTTTCTCTTGCATGAATCTGGATAAGTACCGCAAGATTCTTTCCCTCTTGAAGGTTCTATGGGTCACATCTCTAATTTTATTTTGAGTTATTCTTTTGTTTATTTTTGTTCCCTTGATAATTATTTATCTTTCCTGGGAGTTTTAGATTAAAATTGGATATTTTGGACTTTCTAGAAGGTGGATCATGGTTGACATATGGTTAAGGAAAACCATGCACCCTTCTCTGGGTAAGCGTGGGGACGATTTCATCTTAGATAGAGGATAAATCACAATTATCGCACTATTTGGAAAACCATGAGGGATAACCATGTAGCTTTTTACTATTAGACAATGATAAATGTAGGGTTTTGTGTGGTTTGGAAAACCATGCGGGAAAATAATGTGGCCTATCCAGGTCTTTAAAATGTGGAAAATTAATTTCTTTACCTCTTAATATTTAACCCCCAAACCATCCCTAATCCACCCCATTTAGTATTTTTAGGCCTATGATCTCCCTCTTCTCCTACTTGGACCTCTTAAACTCTAATATTTGGGTGGTTTTGGTGTGGTGACTTCAAGAAATCATCAATTAAGTCTCTTTTATACTAATTTCTCTCTTATTATAGGGTTTTTATTCACTCTTTCATGATTTCTTCTTTTCTAATGGGTTATTTGACATAATGAGGGTCTAATATTGATATGTTGGGTGAAATAATTATTTTTTTTGTTTGATATTTCCTATATAGTGTCTTTTTAGCTGTGTTTGTTGTTTCACACTGGTTTTTAGAAGTTTCCAAGTGTGAGTTAGGTGGTTCCATTCTTTTACATTAGTATATGATTTTGGCTTTATTTCGTAGTTGCTTAAATATGTTCTATTGATTAATTGTGTGGTGGGAAATTTTTTTACAATGTTTTTATGGTTAATATGTGATGGAAGTTTTTTTTTGAAAAAAATGGTTATATTTCTGGTGTGCTTCACTATGGTTCTTCTTGAATGTGTTTTATGCCTTGAGGGAAAGATACAATATTTGTTTCAAAATAATATGAAGTTCATATTTATTGAATATTTTTTTTCAAAAGAAATGTCTTCTGTAACATATTAGAATCTTTTTTAAAATGTGTTTTTGAATAGTGAAAGTGATGGGAAGCATATCTTAAAGTGGATTTGGCATGAATTTGGATTTGAAATGGCGTTTACCCATAAAAATGGTTAGATTTAACATGTTAGCTTATTATTTGTGAAAGTGGCTCAAATATGTATTTCTAAATAGTTTTTGTGCGAGTGTGGAATGGGAAGTGGTTTTTTTATAAATATTATGATTTCTTTGTGTGTTCATGATGCTTGGAATGTGTATGTGGAAGTGACGATTTATGTGATATGTGAAATGGTAAATGAGAATAAAGGGAATATCAGGTATGTAGGTGGTAGAAATAAAACTAGTACGCTAGTTGATTTAGAAGAGGCTAAGGCCCGGATTATTCTAGCAGGATTGACGATTACAACACTAACTAAACATGTGACATGATCAGAGACCACTTGAATTTAGGATGGGATACCTGATAGTGGATCATTCATAGGAACGTTGTTGGTTTTGGATTATTATATAAATACCATTAGACCTTTGGATAGAATCTCTTCTAATGGATCATGCATGGGAACATTCTCAATATTGGTTAGTGGATTTTCATCACTAAGGTACAAGGTTTCTAGGCTCCTGCTAGTGCTAGATTACCTATAGGGATTGACCACGGTGCTCTGTTAGTATATTATTCCCATGTGATATGGTGATAATAATTAGTATACAATGGACCTTATGTATGTTTGAATTTAAAGAAATAATATTTTGAGATTTTTTTTCTTTAAAAGTGTTTTCCTGAAAAGTTTCCCTTGAAATGATTTCTTGAAAATGTTTAAATTTTTTTTATAAAAATGTTCATTTTGATTTATCTTCTAATGTTATAACATGGAATATTTTTTCTTTGGTTTGAATCCTACTGGGATTTGGATCACACCCTACATACACCTTTGGGTTTATGTAGACTTTGTTACGTATGACCCAGGTAAAGGCAAGGGATATCTGGGTGGCGATGGGGGATCTGGTTACTAGTGTTCCACTTATTTTAGGTGTTGGTGGTGGTTCCTTCAAGGTTCTTCCCTTCTGGTTACACAGAGGTTTTCAGGATGTTCAGATGTTCCCTTTACATTATGGTATTCTTGGTTTTTGGTAAAATTTTTAAAACATTGAATATGAAAATTGTTGTATCCCATTTGGTTATGATTATAAATTATGTGATTTTTTATTCACATGGGTTTTTCAATATTATATTCATGGTTGAAATCATTTCCAAAGTGCATTGTTGATACCTAAGAACTAGTTTTCATCCCATGGAGATCCAGAACACCCTTCGGTCAATGTCATGGGCTAGGTTGGGTGTCATATCGGATGGAACCTCGTCTCCCCTTCATGAAACAATTTCATCAAATGAGGATTCTATATTTTTTGGTCATTTTATTTGAGAATATTATTGATAGGTTAGAGCTTGGATTGTTGAGGATTGAGGTTCTTGTTGCAATTGGGGTGTCTATACAAAACTCTTTATGAAAGGACTTCGTTTACCAATGGATGCTGGGAGATTTATTTTGACATATACTTTAGGTGAGATGTACAGGCTGCCGATAGTATATGGACACTGGGTTGAGGTGGAGTGGTTTTTTGTATTGTTGTTTTGTTGGATATGGTTTTTTATTTATGGAAGTGGTTGATATTTTTTATTATTTTTTAAAATTTTCAAATGTTTTGTTGATGGTTTTCTCTTCTTATTTTTTCTTATAATAGTAAGATGCATCCTCAGAAAATTCCCATGAAACCAAAGGAAGATGCCTGAGAGGGTTCTCCATCAACATTTTACCAGAGACTTGGGGAAGCAGTATTTTAGGTTGTCCAATATTTGGGTCAAGGAGTGGCCTCTAATCCTTCTCAAGTTAAATAATCCAAACTAGGTCTTGGAAGGAAAAATTCATGGGAGTTTCTCAAGAATAAGCCTCATTATTTCCAGGGTATCATATAACCCTTGTAAGATAAAGTGTGGCTTGAGAAAATTGATAGGTTATTGGATTTTCTTGATAATTATGAGAAATTTAGGTTGGATTTGTGCCCCATTCATGTTGTAATATCCTACTCAGAAGTGGTGGGACTCAGTGGTTCAAGCTAGGAAGTGTGAGAAGATGAGTTGGAAGGATTTTAAGGTCAAATTAAATAATAAGTATTTTCTTGATATCCTAGACTTAACTAGATCCCAAGAGTTTTTGGATCTTTACCAAGGAAACTGGACCATGATGGACTGAGCTAATCACTTTACAGAGTTACTTCAGTATGCACCTGAGGTCATTTTCAATGAGTACTTGAGGGATCAGAAGTCCAAGATGGGGTTACGACCAAAAATCCTTTCTCAGGTCTTCTTATTCTAGTTGAAGACATTGGTTGAGGTGGTTGATTATTCCATTATGGGGGAAATATACCACAAGGGAATGTATGGTCTCTCTAGATAAGTTTCATCATCAGGTAGTGACAGTTCATCTAAGAATAGGTGGAATCTGGATAAACAAGGGAAGAAGGGAGGAGGTAGTTCATACCATCCTTCCCACCTATCTTTGTTTATGGATTCAAGTGATGGGTATGTTGTGTACCATCACCATGGAATGGTATGGTACATGTGATCTACATTTTCAAATCCACCCCAGTCTTTCCATCGGTGTGAAACTATGGTATGATTACAAGGATTTTGCAAGGTGGTGAACCCATATCAGAGTGGTGCGAGATCATTGGCTTCCAAAGGGATGTCAGCTCGGTCAAAACCATCCTGGAATGTGGGATCTCAGTTTGGAGTTAGTGGTGTTAGGGTTGGATCATATTATTCCAAATTTAGATCAGGGAAAATCCATAGGGTAGTGGTCATTCTTAGCCTCATGCAAAGGTGAGGCAACTTCATGTGGCATATCAGGCGCCATTGTAATCATATGCAGGGTCTATGATCATTGGAGGTATCATTTTTATTGTATCTTATTTACTTTTTGTTCTATTTGATATCATTTACTCAATTTATTTTATTTCTAACCATCTTTTTGATGTTTTTAATGTTTTCCATGGAGCTTATTCCTTATGCGATGTAGTTGGTAGTGACTCTTGGTAAGAAGCGAGAGTAAGGCTTCAGGTATCCGTCTTGTGAAGTCAGTATGTCAGGGGTCTGGTTGGAATGAGATTTTATATTTTTGGATATGGACATATTTTATGTGATTCTTGGTATGGATTAGATGGTGAATTTTCAAGAACACATAAATTTTTATAGGTGGTGAGTGGTTTTTTTGGCACCTGATGGAAGTACCCACATTTTTCCTAGTGAATGGGATCCTTGATCAGAATGTGCTAGAGCTCAGAATCTAGATATAGGAAATATTTTTTATTTGATTTCATCGCTCATGATGAAGGATAGTGATAGTGGTTTGGAAGTTGGATTACCTCCCATGGTGGGTGAGCTCCTATAGGTGTTTCTAGATAATTTTTTGGTCCTTCCTCTAGGGCGGGATGTGGAATTCTATTTTTATTTGGAATTGGGAACACAAGCAATATCTATTCCCTTGTATCGTATAACCCCCCCACTAAGTTTATGGAATTAAAGGCACATATGGATGATTTGGGATCCAAAGGGTTCATTCACCTGATCATCTCACCTTGGGCCACCCCAGTATTTTTTTTGAAAAAGGATAATGGATATATCTGGTTGTGCATTGATTACTAGAAGCTAAATAATAATAAAAATTATCCTTTCCCAATTATTTATGACCTTTTCAATCATATTAATGGGAAAAACGGTTTTCTAGGATTAATTTTTGTTTTAGGTATTACCAAGTCAAAGTTAAAGAGGCAGATGTCCCGAAAACAAAATTTTGAACCAGGTATGGCCATTTTGAGTATTTGGTCATGAATTTTGGGTTAAAAAATGATCTAAGAGTCTTTATCCCACTTATGAACAGAGTTATTCACCATTATCTTGATTCTTTTATTGTTTTATTCATGGATGAAATCCAAGTATACTTAGAGACTGAGGAGGAGCATGAACGTTTTTTATGAATTGTGTTAGTCACACTTCATGATCACCATCTCTATGTGAAATATTCTAAGGGAACCTTCTGGATTAGGGATGTTAAGTTTATGGGTCATGTGATCTTAGAACGAGGGTTTTCGTTATACCCTTAGAAGATTAGTGATGTGATGTCAAGGGAACAATAGAATAACATCTTTTAAATCAGAATATTTTTAGGCTTGGTAGGGTATTACAGGAAATGTTCCCAGGATTTCTCTCAGGTTTCATCGTTCATGAAGGTGCTCACCCTAAAGGGATGAATTTAAAATAGAGCTAATAGTGTCAAGAATCATTTGGGGAGCATAAGTGGTGGTTTAAAACATATCTTGTTTTGATCTTTCTGAAGTCTGGAAGGAGGGATGTGGTCTATTTAGATTCTTCTGGAATAGGCCTCGGATGTGTGCTGATGTAGGATGACCATATGGTGGAATATGGTTCACTCAAACTCCAACCACATGAAAGTAATCACCCAACCCATGACTTGGAGTTAGCATCAGTGATTCATGCTTTAAACATGTGGCTTCATTATCTTTTGGAGAGAAGTATATAGTATATTTGGATCATAAGATCTTAACCTATATTTTTCCCCATAAGGACTTGAATTTTAGGCAGCTTCGTTGGGTTGATTGCCTTCATTGGTTTTATTTAAATATCATCTATACCCCAATAAATGATAATGTGGTTGTAGATTCCTTTAGAAAGGAAGTTTAAATTCAAACAGTAAATGATTTCATTGATGATTTTACAATGATGGGTCTTTTTTCCAAACTAATATCGAGACCAAGGAACATAGTAAAGGTGTGTTCATGGCTAGTGTTCATATGAAACCTTCCCTCATAGAATTTATTCAGTGGGAGAATCCTATTTGTGAGTTGTGCCAATAGTTTATGCTATTACAAAATAGTGAGGAGGTTCCTTATGAATGATCATTGTCTCCTGATGTATTTTTGTGCTTCAAGGGTCGCTTCATGGTGTCGTTGTCACTATGGAAAGTGGTGATGAAGGATATCCATGAGTCTAAGTGGGTCATTCATCTCAGTAAAACCAAGATGTTTTTTGATGTGTGTCATCATTTTTGGTGGCTTGGTATGAGGTGGTATGTAGCCAACTTGGTATCGTGGTGTTATACAAGTCAATGGGTTAAAGCAAATCACCAAAGGCCCTTCCAGTTTTCTTCATCTAGAACCGATTCCTGGAAGAGATTGACATGGACTTTATTATTAGCTTGCCTTGTACACCTCGTGGATGGAATGTAATTTGGGTGTTGATTTAACACCTAACCAAATCAACCCATTTCATTCTGATTAGGGATTCAAGCAAGGTGGATGAGTTGGTTAAGCTGTATGTTCAAGAGATAGTGAGTCTTCAAGGTGTGCCACTAGAAATTGTTTCAGACAAGGACCCCATTTTACCTCGCAATTTTGGGATGGCCTTCAAAATTTAATGGTGTCACAAGTCATGTTGAGTATGGAATACCATCCTCAAATGTATGGTCATATGGAGTGGGAAAATAAGATCTTGGAATTCATGATCCAGGAATGTGTGTTAGATTTTAGATGCTCATGGTATAAATGGACAATGCTTACCTATCCTCGATTCCTAATAAAGAAGAGATCTGGGAAGCCTTGAGGAGCATGCCGCAGGAGAGTGCTCCGGGTCCGGATGGTTTTCCGGCTTCCTTCTTCAGTGCAGCGTGGGATGTGGTGGGGTCGTAGGTTGTGCATGCGATCCAGGACTTTTTTGGTGGTGGGAGTTGATAAAGGGTGTCTCTGCGTCTCGGGTGGTGCTGGTTCCAAAGATCAAGGACCCGAGCCTGCTGAATCATTTCCGGCCTATTTGTCTTTGCAATGTGACGTATACAATCCTGGCCACGGTTATCAATAGGAGATTATCCAGTCTATTGACTAGCATGATCTCGATAGAGCAGCATGGTTTTATACAGGGCCGTAACATTCAAGGGGCGGTTGGCATAGCAAGTGAATTGGTACATGATATCAACAGACGCACAGTGGGTTCGAATATCATTTTTCAAGTTGACATGAATAAAGCATATGACAGAGTAGAATGGAGTTTTATCATTCAGGTCATGAGGGCGTTTGGCTTCCAGGAATGGTTTTGTGACCTTTGCTTCAGGTGCTACTCTTCTCCTTGGTTATCGGTCTCCATGTTGGGGAAATGTTTCGGTTTCTTTAAATCTGTCCGAGGTGTTCGGCAGGGAGATCCGTTATCACCAACTATCTTCGTTCTGGCTCAAGATGCGTTGTCCAGAAATCTGGTTCTAGGCATCTCGGAGGGTAAGTTGAAGCTCTTCTATGGGAGAAGGAATGCGAGCTTCGTCTCTCATTTGATGTTTGCCGACAATATTTTGATTTTTATGAACGGTTGTAGTAGATCCTTGAAACACCTTGACGACATCTTGGCCAGGTATGGACGGTATAGTGGGCAGCATATCAATCCTTTGAAGAGCCACATATTTATCTCGGACAGGTGTTCTGGAAGGAGACGCAAGGTGATCCAGGGGATTTTGGGGTGCAAACAAAAACAGCTTCCCATATTCTACCTTGGGGATCCGCTGTCCAGTGGGCGCATCAAAAAGGAACATTTCAATGAGACCCTTGATCGGATTTGGAGCAGGATTTTCAGTTGGAAGAACAGATTGCTGTCATTCGGAGGTCGGGTGATGCTCATAAATAGTGTTCTCTTGTCCATTCCCATGCACGTTTTCTCTGTTGTCAACCCACCAAAAGGCACGGTGGCGAAGGTGAAGAGTGTCTGCTCTTCATTCCTCTGGGATGCTAAAGGGGAAGGAAGATGCCATTGGGAATCTTGGAAGAGGCTGGCTCGTCCTGTGGATGAAGGTGGAATTGGCCTTCGCGATGTTGAGGACACTATTCTGGGATTGAAAGCACGGTTATCATGGGAAGTTATTGTGGGGGAGACTTTCTGGGCAAGGTTTTTTAGAGGGAGATATGGCTGGCAGGGGGAGTTTCGCATCCAAGGCGCGACTGCCTTAGCGAAGAGCATGTTTTCTCACATTGAGAGGCTTTCTGGCTATGTCAGGTGGGTCGTTGGACGGGGGGAGATCAGCTTTTGGGAGGATAACTGGGCCGGCGAAAAACTGTCTTATGCGGGTTGCCCTTCGCCGGGGATCTCTTTCAGCGAGGCAAGTGACAAGTATGATCTAATACAGGCAACTCTTACTCCCAGCCAGCTTGAACTGTTTGGTGGCATCGTGATGAGTGAGGAGCCGGACCGGTGCTGTTTTACGAAGACAAGTAGTGGAAGGTACACTGTAGGGGGCTACAGGGAAATCCTACAGGGAGAAAGCCATATGGGGGAGCGGTGGCCAGCTATTTGGTGCAAGGAGCTACCTTTAAGAATGAGCTTCTGGGTGTGGTGGGTGTTAAACAGAGCAGTCCCGACGGAGGATAATATACAGAGTAAAGGGGTCTGCATGGTTTCGCGTTGCTACTGTTGTGAACATTCGAAATCAGAGACGATGGCCCATCTGTTTTTTCAAGGGAAATGGGCCTCTTACATCTGGTCTCTCTTCAGCCATCCGCCCTTTCCGGTTGGTGAGTCCTTCTGTATCCAGGACTACATGTACGTATGGCTTCCAGGTAGCGAAAGCAGGGCAATGGAGCGGACTATCAGAACGCTCATCTTGGTGGATATCTGCTGGGTTATTTGGGAGGAGAGGAACCAGGATCGGCTGGGGAATAGCAGGTCTTTGGTGTCTATCTAGGTCCAGCTGAAGTCACTCATTGTTGATCTTGCATCTCTTGTCAAAGGAGGGCTAACATCAGAGACAATGTGCAACCTGTTCAACGAACCCCTCATTCAGCATAGAGGAAGAGGAAGATGGGTGAGGTGGCTACCACCGAACCAGGGTCTGAAGCTGAATATCGATGGATTCTGCATAGAGGGAGTCATGAGGGGTGGTGGGGTGCTCAGAGATTGTTGGGGATTGGTCCTTCTAGCTTTTAGTGCCTTTTACGGTCCAGGGAACTCGCTGGGTACAGAGGTCCGGGCACTTGCATCTGGGTTGGCGGTGTGTAGGCGGAGAGGAATGCATGTGGTAGAGGTGGAATCTGATTCTGAGTCTCTTGTGAAAATGTTACAGGGAGGTCACTGCATTCCGTGGGATTTGACTTATCTCATTCGTAGATGCAAGGCGGAGACGGACCCTGGAAGGGCCATTCACCACAGTTGGAGGGAATCCAACTTTGCAGCAGATGCTCTAGCTTGCTTGGGAAGACAGGAAGAGCCTCTTGTCATTTTTGGAAGTTTGAACTCCCTCCCCAATGAGTGCCTTACTATTGTGTAGGGATATTCCCTTGGACTCCATCACTTTTGACCTCCTTGAAGGGAGACCGCTTGTTTTGTAGTTCTTTTCTGAATAATAATAAAAAGTAACTTGCAAGTATAACCATTGGGGACTGGTTGAGTTGTCATAAAATAATAGTTACTAATCCTCAATTCGAATGTCTCCATTTGATGCGCTATTATGGTTAGCTATATTATTCTCCCTTATGTTGGACTGAGGTGGCTGGGACCTCATTATTGGGACAAAGCCTTGTGGAAGAAACTTCCAGTAAATTCAAGTTAATCAAGAAGATTTTTTTGACGGCACAAAGTCATCGAAATACATGTATGAACAAAGGTGTTTAGATTTTGAAGTTTCATTGGGTGAACAATTGTTTCTGAAAGTGGAAGCTTGCTTGGATAGTCATCGTTTGGGTAAAAATGTAAGCTAAAATTGAGGCATGTCAGACCTTTTTAGATTACTGAGAGAGTTTGTAAGGAAGAATACAAGTTAGTCTTGTCCTCCCATTTGACATCAATCCATGACATGTTCCATGTATCTTAGATGAAAAAGTAAAATCTAGAACCGTATCATGTGTAGGATTGGGAATATTTGAAATTGGAGCATGATTTGTTGGTGTTTTAGTAGCTGATATAGATTTTGGATTCTCAAGATAAAGTTTTTTAATGGAATCTTATACCATTGGTTCGGGTTCATTGGATGTATTGTAATGATGTGCATGAGACATGGGAGTGGATGTCTTGGGTTGAGGATTAGTATCCATATTTATTCTATAATCAATATTTGGATGGACTTTCTAGGGACATAAAGTTTTCATGGTGGGGAAAATAATCACACCGGTGCTTTTATTTTGAGAAATTCTATTATTTAGTTCTTATCCCTTGTTTATTCTTTAGTTTTCATGGGAGTTCTTGATGAAAATTTTATATTTTAAGCTTTCTAATAGGTGGTACATGGTTAGGTTAAACCATTATCCCTTCTCCAGGTAAGTGTGTAGCCGGTTTCATCTTGGAAAGAGGTGACCGCATGGTTGTCGCATGGTTTGGAAAAATTTTGGGATAATCATGAAGCTTTTCCCTCTCGGATAGTGAAGAACACACAATTTCAGCAAGGTTTGGAAAATTGTGTGGGCTAACTGTGTGACCTTTCCATGTAATTAAAAAAGTGGAAAATTACCTTCTTCATGTTTTCGGATTTAATACACAAAACATCCATAATTCACCCCATTAGGGATTTTTATCCCTAAGAGCTCCCTCTTCTCCCCCTTAGACCTCTTGAACTCCAATATTTGGGTGTTTTGGTGTGGAAAATTCAATGAACCATCAAGTTAGTCTCTTTTAACTTAATTTCTATCTTTTTCTGGGGTTTATCTTCCCAAATTCTTGATTTTTTTATTTTACAACAGGTTATTTGACCGAATGAGGGTCTGATATTGAGATTTTGGATGAAATCATGATGGTTGTCATTCGATCTTGCCTTTATAGGGTCTTTTTGATGTGTAGTTTTGGTTTCTCACAAGTTTCCAGATTTTTCCATGTTTGAGGTAGGTAGTTACATGATTTTACATTATTAGATGATTTTGGATTGCTTTATTGGTTATGTAAATGTGTTATATGGATTATTTGTGTGGTGTGGAATATGTTTACAAAGTTTTTTAAAGTTCACATGTGATGGAAGTTGGTTTTTGAATAGAAATTAGTAATAATTATTGGGCGGTTCACTATGGTACTTCTTGAATTTTTTTTATGCCTTGAGTGAACTTGTAAAATGTGTTTACAAAATAATTTGAAGTGAAGAAGTGATGAAAGTGTTTTTTGTCAAATGAAATAGATTTTATTTCATATTGAATGATTTTTTGTGCACCTTAAATGTGTTTGTGAATTTTGAAAGTGATGGGAATCATGTCTTAAATTGGATTTGGCATGCGTTTGGATTTGAAAGGGTTTTTTCCAATGGAAATGATTGATTTCACCTATGATCTTCTTATTTTTTTAAATGGGTTTTATAAGTTGTGAAAGTGGTGAAAATATGTATTTCCAAACATTTTTTGTGTACGTGTGGAATGGGAAGTAGTTTTTTATGGAAAATGGTGATTTTATTGTGTGTTCATGATTCTTGGAACGTGTATGTGGAAATGTTGATTTATGTGATATATGAAATGGAAAATCATCACAAAGGGAATCTTATTTATCTAGGTGGGAGAACTATAACTAGTATGATAGTAGATTCAGAAGATGCTGAGGCCTGGATTCTTCTATTATTATTGATGATTACAATAGTAACTAAACATGTGATATGATCAGAGACCGTTAGACCTTTGGAAGGGATCCCCTATATTGAATCATGCATAGGAACACTTTTGGTTTTGGATTATTATATGGAGACCATTAAACCTTGCGATGGGATCCCCTCTAATGGCTCATGTAGAGGAACACCATTGGTATTGGTTGGAGTATTTTTATCACTGTGGTATGAGGTTTCTAGTGTCTCATTAGTTCTTGATTACCTATATGTATTTCCTACATTTCTCTCTTGTGATACGATGCTTATGTGATGTGGTGCTATCCGTTAGTATATGGTGGACTTTTCCCATGTTTGAATTTAAAGAAAAATTCTTTTGAGAAAAAGTTTTCCTTTAAAAAAATCCGAAAATGTTATGTTGAAATGATTTCTTGAAAACGTTTCAAATGATCTTATGAAAATGTGTATGTTTATTTATCTTCTAATGTTATATAATGGAATATTTTTTATTTGGGTGGAATCCTACTGGGATTTGTCTCACACCCTACATACAGCTTTGGGTCTATGTAGATTTTGTTATTTATGATCTAGGTAAAGTAAAGATGTATCATGGTGGTGATGGTGGATCCAATTTCTAGTGTTCCACTTATTGTAGGTGTTTTTGGTGGTGGATTGAGGGTGATGACCCTCGTGTTGGTTCCCTTTTGATGTGACAGACCTTTGGGATGATTCTTCATGGGACTTTGTGGCAGTTAAAGTATCGACTGATGGATTGAGGAGCGTAACCACCTAGAATAAAGCATGCTTAGTGCGGGAACCATGCGACTGGATGTACTTGAAGAATCTTCATATCCTGTATGGTTCATCTTCAAATCCTATGTGGATCATCTTCTGATCCTGTGTGGTTCAGCGCTCAGCGATCCTGTGTAGGTTAGCGCATACTGACCCTGGGTGGGTCAGATCCTGAGTGGGTCATCGGGGGGGGGGGGGGTAGCTACTTATCGATCCTGTGTGGGTCCGTAGCCATGCTTCTTAACAGAGTAAGATAATCTAGTTTACAACTAATCATCTGTACCTTTGTACTTAAGTTATACCTGCTGTGAGCTGAGTCCTTAAACTTGTGGTATTCTTCTGTGTGGTGATACCTTTTTGGTACTTACCATTGTGGTGATACCTTTGTGGAATTATTCTATGTGGGGTTACCTTTGTGGTACTTTATTTTGTGGTGTTACGTTTGTGTTATTCTTTCCTTCGTGGAATATTTGTGCAATGGATAAAGAGTTGGGCCTTATATTCATCATGAATGTGATGGGTATACTTGATAACTTAGGTATATGTATGGGAATTTAGCTAAGTAGGGTTTACTGTTGTTTCCATGCATTGTGTATTATCCTTTGTGAATTTGATAGACCTTCAAGGGTATTAGGGTCCCTACTGAGTATTGTTATACTCACCCCTGCATGGGCTACATCCGCACCTTGTTCTGTCTTGTGCAGACGATGGACAATGCTGACTGAGGACGAGGGTACTAGGACTAGATACTGCTCAGAGGTGGACCCTAGATGAGGCGTACCGCAGAGAAAAATATTTGAGAGTTTTACCTACCCTTTAGGCAGGATCCTTGGTGGGTGTTCACAGGAGCTATTTTTAGTTTTACTTGTACTTTCCAGTTTTACTTGTACTTTCCAGTTGGGCTTGTATTCCGGACCCCTTTACTTACTGTACTCACTCTATTTACATTTTAGTTTACTTTGTGCTTGTATCCTGCTTTGTGATTGGATTGTGTGAGTTCATAGGTTTAAAGGCAATGCCTTCCCAGATTTAGGGATATGCCTTTTCGGTGCTAGTCGCCAGCCTCAGGCCTATGGAAGGCGGGCATGGGGTAGTCACGACATGGGCCCCGAGGGATGGGTCGTGACAAATTGGTATCAGAAGAGTCAATTCTACCAAATAACATGGACTCTGATATTTTAATCAGCAATAGTGTTAAGTTTTATGAGTGTGGTTATCAGTTTGGGGAATCTAGTATTGGTGAGGCGGCCGACGTATTCATACACCAAGACCCTGACTTCTGATTTCCGACTCAATGCATGAAAACACTGATTGTGTGTCTGTTTTTGGAATGTTATCTTTGTGATCACTTTGAGTTATCTCACCAGGTATAACTTAATGACTGTTTTGCACCTGTTTCTTTTCCGGATGCCTCCACGCAGCAGCCATCTAGGGTTCTAGGTAGAGTACGTGATGATAGCCCACCGAGCAACGACACTTCGGTGTAGGGCCCCATTTTGGTATTTGAACCATCGGGTGGTGTACCAGCAGCACCACTACCCATTGGGTAGCCGATACCACCAGCCCCAGCAAGAGAGAGTGCATGCTGCTTAAGCACGTTGCACGAGTTTCAGCACTAGAGCACACCAATGTTCTGGGGAGAGAGGGATCCATAGGCGGCTGAGGATTGGCTGGAGGTCGGGGTTAGAGTTTTTCGACTGGAAGGGACACCAGCTGATCTCATGGTGATCCTTGCCGCTAGTATTCTTTAGGCAGCAGTGGGAAGATGGTGGAGCTTGATGTTCCAGGTTCACGATGAGGTCACTCTCATCTGGGCAGACTTCAAGAGCCTTATCAAGGCAGAGTTCATCCCAGTGAACCTACGCTCAGTGTGTATACATGATCTTATCCGCTTGCAGTAGGGTAGCATGACCGTGGATCAGTATTCAGTGAGGATCACCGACCTCTCGCACTACTCCATGGACATGGTGTGGGGCATTTTTTTTCAGGGCCCGGACCATCGATCAGGGTCTCAGATAGAAGATTAGATCTTTGATGATTTCTCTATGCATCCCAATTCAGGCGGGGGTGTTAGAGCGAGCACTCTTAGTGGAGAGATTCCTTGCTGAGTAGTCACCGTCAGCGAGACCCACCACCAGACGACACGTAGTAGATTCATCTATAGTTGGCAGTAGACAGATGATGCAGAGGTCCAATAGGACCAGTCCTATAGGTGGATGACCACAGGATACAAGGTCAGTTGTGCAGGGATCTCGAGACAGAGCAGGATCAGCGAGGAGAAAGTAGTGTTACTCGTGTAGCGGGTAGGGTCACATGGCTCGCAACTGCCCGACCCACCATACGGACGACCAGCAGACGGTCTAAGGACTGCCTGGGAAAAGGTGAAGATTCGATCGAGGAGGTCCACAGGCAGCAGGCAGACATAGAAGAGGAGCTCTCCATGCAACAGGTGGTGGACGGCGATTCGAGGTTCTACCTCCAACACCACTAGGTGGTCCACCCTGACCATAGGGAGCAGGTGGACAGGGACGAGCTCATCTTCAGGAAGTTGAGTCCTACGACCACGAAAATCCAGAGATGATACGAGGTACAATATGTGTCTACTCTACCTTAGCTTCTGTACTTATAGACATAGGTTCCAGTCACTCTTTTGTTACCACGAACCTAGTTCAGAGCTCGGAGATACCTGTGGAGTCTTTGGCTCGATCCTTACGGCTAGAGACTCCTACAGAAGAGGATTCGATGATTACACACTGGTGCCGGAAGTTTGAGTTTACTCTAGTAGGTGAGAGATTCGTCTGAGATCTTCTAGTAGTGGCGTCGAGGCCTTATGAAATCATCTTGGGCATGGACTGGTTATCTATAGTTCATGCTCAGATTGACTATATTAGGCGCAAAGTGCGGTGTGTTCTCACGGATGAGACAAGGTTTGCCTTCATCGTTAAGAAGGGAACCTTTGCAGCACAAGATGAACATACCTTAAGGAGGGTGAAGCTGATCACACATCATTTGGATAGTCCTACCTCTGGAGCAGTTGATTTTGAGAGTATGACCTATCCTGTAGTGGTGGATCAGTATGATAATGTTTTCCCTGATGATGTTTCAGGTCTACCTTTTTGCATAGAGGTGGACTTTTACATCGGCTTGTACCTTGGGATGACACCGATATCTACACCAGTATATCGGATGGCTCCTGCGGAGCTTTGAGAGCTGCGAGTATAGATAGAGTACTTACAGAGAAATGGGTTCATTAGTTCCAGTGTTTCTCCTTGGGCAGCCCCAATTTTGTACGCCAAGAAGGTGGATGGGAGTTGGAGACACTTTTTGGACTATCGATGCCTGATCCAGGTGACCATGAAGAACAAGTACCCACTCCTGAGGATTGATGATCTCTTTGATTAGTTGAAGGGTGTATGGTGGTTTTTGAAGATATACCTCAGATCAGGCTATCACCGGCTCATGGTATGAGACGAGGATTGCAAAACACAGCTTTCAGATGTCGGTATGGACACTATGAGTTCTTGTTTATGCCATTAGGTGTAACCAAATCCCCAGTAGTATTCATGAGACTCATGAACATGATCTTCTAGCCATAACTCTATTGCTTAATGGTAGTCTTCATTGATGGTATCCTGATATACTCAGGGACAGAGGAGGAGCATGCATATCATTTGCAGATAGTTCTGGACACACTCTGAGAGAACCGGCTTTATGGTAAGCTCTTGAATTTTGAGTTCTGGCCAAGAGGTTCACTTTATGGGACACTTTATCTCATAGGATGGTGTTTCAGTGGATCTAGTAAAGATTGAGGTTGTGATTTCTTGGAATCCACCCTAGAGTGTGACGGATTTGTGGAGTTTCCTGGGTTTTTCCGGTTACTACAGGAGGTTTGTGCCTGACTTTTCCAGAGTTGCGGAACCCTTATCAGCATTGACGAAGAAGGGGAAACCCTTCATGTGGTCTGATAGATGCTAGCAGAGTTTCCAAGAGCTGAGGTAGAGACTAACGAGTGCCCCCATAATGAGGTTACCAGAAGAGGGTGTTTGGGTATGTAGTCTACTATGACACATCAAGGAAAGGACTGGGATGTGTCCTGATGCAGGACTGAGCCGTGATCGTATAAGGTTCTCAACTGCTGAGGTAGCATGAGAAGAACTACGCCACCCATGACCTAGATTTAGCAGCAGTGGTCTTCACCTTGAATATGTGGTGACATTACTTGATGGGTGAACATTTTACAGTCTACTCTGATCACAAGTCTTAGGTATATATTCTCTCAGAAGAAATTGAACTTGAGATAGCGATGTTGGTTTGAGTTCCTCCAGGACTATGACTTTGAGATAGTCTATAATCCTGGGAAGGGGAATGTAGTAGTAGATGCACTTAGTAGAGGATCTAGTATATAGTTGTTGAGTGAGGCGATAGAGCAGCTAGTCTCTTTGCGGATATCCTACATGGATCAAGATGGATCAACTTATCTTCAGTCTCTGACAGTCACTTCCCCACTCCTTCAGCAAGTCAGGGAGGTGTAGCTTAGGGACACTGACTACGAGGCTCGACGTGCTCAGATATCCATAGGACAGGCACCTGATGGATTTTATGAAGGTGGGGAGCATGTTATCCTTTTCAGAGGATGTACTATGGTACCGATGGTGCTTCAGGAGTAAGTGTTGAGAGAGTTCAATACGTCCCCACTAGTGGTACATCGTAGAGTGGAGAAGATGTACTAGGACCTCCAGCGTCAGCACTGGTGGCCAAAAATGAAGAAAGCTGTAGCTGAGTTTGTCCCTTAGTGCCTCACTTTTCAGTAAGTGAAGGCAGGGCATAAGGTTCCAGCAGGGTTAGTTCAGCCACTAAAGGTTCCAGAGTGGAAGTGGGATGGAATATCCATGGACTTTTCGATAAGACTTCCACACACATCCAAGGGGCATGATTCCATCTAGGTGATTGTTGACTGACTCACCAAGTCAGCCCACTTCCTACCTATCAGAGAGTAGGGATTAGTAGAGGGATTGGGAAACCTCTATGTTCAGGATATCGTGCGGTTTAATGGGGTTCTATCTACGATTATCTCTGATCCTGATGCACTTTTTACTTCCCGGCTATGGAAGGGGTTACATGACACATTCAGGACACAGCTTCAGTTGAGAACTACCTTACATCCTCAGATGGATGGTCAGACCGATTGAACCATTCAGACTCTCAAGGATATGTATAATGCTAGCATCCTTGATTTCAGCTGTATCTAGGAGGATCAATTTCCCTTGGTGGAGTTTTTATACAACACCAACTATCACTCCACCATCGGTATGGAACCATTTGAGGCATTGTACGGGTGAACTTGCAGATCACCTCTGGGATGGACTGACCCAGGGGAGTCATCCCTCATGGGACTAGAGATGGTACATTCTACGATGGAGAAGGTGCAGATCATCCAGGTGTGGATGAAGACTGCATAGATCAGGCAGAATTCCAATGCTGATAGGGGACAGAGACCTCTTGAGTTCAAGGATGGTGACCATGTATTTCTACGGGTCTCACATCAACGAGGTTTGCAGAGATTTGGCCGGGGCGGTAAGTTATCTCCAAGGGTCATCGGACCCTTTCAGGTCTTTAGTAGAGTTGGCGTGGTGGCTTACCGCTTATCTCTTCCCCCTAAGTTACATTATGTGAATGATGTTTTCCACGTATCCCAGATGAGGAGATATGTACATGATCCTTCGCACATCATTGACTGGGGCGAGCTGGAAATCGATGATGGGGCGATGCTTTCGGAGGTTTTAGTGGAGATTGGGGATTCAAAAGAGTGGGTCCTTCATGGGAGGTGGATAACACTGGTGCATGTTCTTTGGAAGCATGGGAGTCTCTAGGACAGAACATGGGAGTGGAAGGTTCAGGTTCGTGCTCAGTACCTCCACTTGTTTCCCTAGTTTGTATTATGGATTTTGGGGATGAAAAGCCTTGATGTTGGGAGAATGTAAAGACCCGTAATTTTCCATGTATTTTTTTAATTATATTGAAATATTATGAGTCCACCAAAATTGAAGGTGCGCGATTCTGAGGCCCATGTCCCCAAAATGAATTTCTGAACTTTTTTTCGGGTACATTCAGTAAACGCACAAGTGGAATTTTGTAACTTTTGAACCGGTGATCAGAATTAAAATATAAGGACACTTTTGAACTCACAGTGCTGATATTCACTTAAGGAGACCATCACATCAACCGCAGTAGGTTGAGGGTAGAAGTTAGTTTTTCGGATTTTCATGGGAAGGTTAGACAAATAATAAAATAAAATAATTAACTTTTTTTAACCTCTCATTTGAATCATGAAGGTGGGGACCAAATGAGGGTGGTTGGGCATTTAATGTTGGGAATTAAATGCTCAGTTACACAAAATGAGTAACCACTTTTCTCTTTAATTAATATGATTCATTAATTATGAATTAATGAATCAACTTGTTGATTAAGAGTTATTTTATTAACCCTTTTTAGGGTTTTTTTGTCCCATTGGTGAATGGGAGAGGATGATTTTTTTTGGAGAATCCCCCAATGAAGAACCACCCCCAACAAAGAACGAGGAGTCGAAGCCTGATCCCAGATCAGAAACGTGTTGCGGAAGTGACGAACGCCGACATTCCCTTCATCGTCTTTATCTTCCTCCTCACGCCACCTCCAACGGATGATCGAGTTAGGGGTTTTAATTTGAAGTGTTATTAAATATATTTTTTGATTCTTCATATTCTTGATTCACAATTATTATGGCCAAAAAAACATCGCCATCGTTCCACACTTATACCTAGACTCTTTTCTTTCGTTCTTCGTGCGTTCTTTGTGCGTTCTGCGACACCAAATAATTCAGCGCGCTGAAAACACAATGTCTCGTTGAATGCGACATATGGACGTGGAGATCTCGACCCGAGGATTTTGAATATGCAGACATCATATTTTTCAAGCTTGGAATGAAGATGAAATAACGCATGGAAGAAGGGCGGCGCGCTTCCGCGTTGCTGGTAGAGGAGGAGGCTGCGACTGTCAAGCCGTGACGACGCACTGAAGGGCGGCCGACACCCGGTTGGCCGCTGATTGAGCAGGAGGCGCACCTGGAGGAGGCCAGTACCCAGACGACCATGACTTGAGTAGGCGGTGCACCTGGAGAGCAGATGACACCCGACCAGGCACGAGAGGACAGTGGCGTCGTTGCACTGTTGGGAGGAGAACCAACCGGAAATCTGGCCGGCTGTGACGCACCTAGCAGGACCCGCTTCGGCGGGTCCCTCTTTCCAGAAGACCAAATGGTCTATTGTATTGTTCAGGAATATGGGGGGGCGTCTCCTATCAGGTGGCGGTAGGGCAGACCGCACCCCAGTCGGGCAAACCGCACCGCAGTGGGTCGGGCCATGCGGACCGCACCACAGCGGGCCATGCCCAGCGGGCCGCATCGTAGCGAGATGGGCCCACCACGACCTATCCCAACTGAGACGGAACTAATTCAGGTTAGTTAGACCCAAAACGGGTTGATTCGACTCAGGATGGGAGGTCCGACAGGGCCGGACCAGAACCGGGCCCATCGGGACCCAATTTCTCCATTTTGGCTATATTGTGAGAACCAGGCGTCTGTTTGACAAACCGTCTATGGAACCGAGATCCTTGGATTGAGGTGGTCCTTTTGGTATACTCCACCTGTGTTTTGGATAATTTTGGAGTATGGCTAGGATGGATCGAACCTGAATCCAACCGGGACCTCAAAACGAGAACGCTAATAACTTGCAGACCGAGCGTCCGATTGATGCATTGTCAAGCGTGTTCGGTCTCTTTTGACATGACGGGCCTTTGGGATTATTGTTAATGGGAATTTGTGGTAGTTAAAGTATCGACCGATGGATTGAGGAGTGAAACCTCCTAGAATCAAGCATTCTTAGTGTGGGAACCCTACGACTGGCTGTACTTAAAGAATCTTCAGATCCTGTATGGGTCATCTTCGGATCCTGTGTGGGTCATCTTTCGATCCTGTGTGGGTCAGCGCTCAGCGATCCTGTGTGGGTCAGTGCATACTGATTCTAGGTGGGTCCGATCTTGTATGGGTCTGCGGGGGGGGGGGGGGGGTTAGTTACCTATCGATCATGTGTGGGTTAGCAGAAGTGCTTCTTAACAGAATAAGATGATCTAGTTTACAAATAATCATCTGTACTTTTGTACTTAAGTTATACCTAGTGTGATCTGAGTCCTTACCTTTATGGTATTCTTCTGTGTGGTTATACCTTTGTGGTACTTATCATCTTGGTGATACCTTTGTGGTATTCTTCTGTGTGGGGTTACCTTTGTGGTACTTTCCTTTGTGGTGTTACCTTTGTGGTAATCTTTCCTTCATGGAATAGTTGTGCAATGGATAAAGAGTTGGGCCTTGTATTCCTCATGAATGTGATGGGTATACATGATAACTTAGGTATATGTATGTTCATATAGAAAAGTAAGGATTACTTGTGTTTCCATGCATTGTGGATTATCCTTTGTGGATTTTAGAGACCTTCAGGGGTCTCGGGGTCCCTACTCAGTATTGTTATACTCACCCCTACACGGGCTACGCTCGCACCTTATTGTGTCTTGTGTAGATGAAGGACAACGCTGACTGAGGATGAGGGTACTAGGACTGGAGGCTGCTTAGAGGTGGACCCTGGATGAGGCATACCACAGAGATGACTGTTTGAGAGTTGTACCTACCCTTCAGGTGGGATCCTTGGCGGATGTTCAGAGGAGCTGTTTTCAGTTTTACTTGTACTTTCCAATTTTACATGTACTTTCTAGTTGGTCTTGTATTCTGGCCCCCTTTACATACTATACTCACTCTGTTTACTATTTAGTTTACTTTGTGCTTGTATCCTGGTGTGTGCTTGGATTGCGTGAGTTCACAGGTTTAAAGGCAATTCCTTCCCAGATTTAGGGATATGCCTTTTTGGTGCTAGTCGCCAGCCCCTGGCCTATGGAAGACAATCTTGGGGTAGTCACAGTATGGGCCCCAGGGGACGGGTCATGACATGATGTTTCAATGAGATTGATGAAGTTGAAGACTTTCTATATTGGTTGAATAAAGATCTAGTAAGGTTTTGTAGTTTGACTAGGCTATCACCAGTCCAAGAACTCGTTATTTTTTTTCACCCCTCTTGAGTGTAGGGTACCACACTTCAGGATCATGCTTTTTTTGAAAGAACCACTATAACTGGTATCTCATTATATTTTCCTTTTTTATTAATGATTATTTCTCAGTTACACCAAGGACTAGATGTTATTATTGAAAGTTAAACCTTGTAAATCTCTTATCCACATTTTGTGTATATTATCCAATGATGGAAAGGTAAGATAATGGGATAATAAAGATCCTACCATGCCTATGTTATAAAGGTATAACAATTATTATCTAGAATAATGAAGTACCCCACAATAATTCACCTCCCCTGTGTTGAGCATTTCCCAAGTGAACCTAACATGAGACTCAAAATCTAGACCTGAAGTGCATCACCAGATGCCCCAATTGTGTCAATGAAAACATGACCAAATAAATCATGACACACTGATTGAGGTACCCCAAATCCATTCCCTATCGTTTACCATTTCGTTATTGCATTAACTCACCTTCGAGGCCACCCCCACTGCCTTTCAGTGAACCCTTATCCGCTGGAATAACCAATAAAAAACAACCACACAAGATGCATCACCACTAAATCATCGATAATGAATTCAAGGAATAAATAAAAAAACATTCTAAAATACTAAAAATATATTACATATTAAAATCGTCCACTATAGACACAATTTTAGAACCAAAACCATGAAAATTGGAAGAGAATTTCCAACATAAATGAAAACTAAAAACAAACATGACTAAGAAAACACAAACCATGAAGCCAAGGAAATCCAAATCTGTAACGTCCCGGTTACAGAAGCCACCCAGAGGTGCCTCATACCCAGTTGGTCACATGGCCTCAAGAGAATTTCCCCGAATGCCAGAGGCTTCCAACTAGAAGCGATGGCCTTGGGTGTGATAGTGGGGAAACTATGCCCTCATTGGCAGAGTACGCAGCGGAAATAAACAACACACAATAGTGGAAGCAATAAATATCTAACAACAGTAAACAGCGGAAGACTAATAGAGAAACAACTAGAGCAGAAATATATACATAAATGATTCAAAATACATATATGTTTAGAAAAGAATCCAAACAAGTCACAATGATGAATACATTAATAAACCAAAGTACAAAAGAAAAACAAATGAGCAACTCCTCAGCATCGCTAGCCTCGGCTTGGTCCCATTCTCTTCAACTCCAATGCAATAAAGTACTTGAAGTCGAAGGGCGCTTTCCCTTGTCTATACCTACAGCAATACAATCTGTTTGGGTCCAAAAGCATGGCCGAAATAGGGTGTGAGACTAAATCTCAGTAGGCAACCACCTGAAGGTCTGTTCCTAACAGTCAGTGAGTATATGGCAGATAAAAGTATAGAAAGCAGTAAACAATCCACAATTTAAGCATTCAAAACACCACCCATCATGCAACAACAAAACAGATAACACAACAGGTAACCCTCTGGGAAGTACCCACAGCCTATCCCCTATGGTCCTACCTATCAAGTACAAGAAACCCTCAGGGCATCACACATAGTCTCACCCCTCTGGTTCAGCTAAACCATAGACTCTATGGGGAATCACTCTCCGCCAATTCCCCCTATAGTCTCGTATCATACTAAAGACGTCCTGGGGAAGAACTCAACATCAATTCTCATTGTGGCCTACATCGAGGAACTACAGAGACTCTAGGGAAGCACTCAACGTCAATTCCCCCTGTGGTCTCACATCATAATTATAAAGACACTCTGGAGAAGCCCTCAACATCAATTCTCCCTATGGTGTATACACTAGGTTCTCACAGCCCTGTGTAATTCAAGCAAGTATAGCATGCGTAATGGACAAAGTAAACCTCAAGAACTACCACTAGTGCAGAAAACGCTTTTTACGTCGGTTATTTTTAATTTTTTACGTCGGTTTCTAGCCGTCATTAATACGGGCGACGTTATAAATAACGTTTTTGACATCGGTTATTTAAAAACCGACGTCAAAAACATAAAATCACGATGTTTATGACATCAGATATTTTAGAACTGACATGCTAAATAAAATGGGAAGGGTTTATCACGTCGGTTATTTAACAACCGATGTGATAAAAGGCCTGCAAAATGGTTTATCACGTCGGTTATTAAAAAACCGACGTGATAAAAGCAAGGGGAAATGGTCTATCACGTCGGTTATTAAAGAACCGACATGATAAACCGGGGGGCGGGGGGTTTATCACGTTGGTTATTATAGAACCTCCGTGATTAACCTGGGGGGTTTATCACATCAGTTATTAAACAACCGACGTGATAAACCTGGGGGCGGAGGGTTTATCACATCGGTTTTTTAATAAACGACGTGATAAACCGGGGGGAGGGGGGTTTATCACATCGGTTATTATATAACCACCATGATAAACCGGGGTGAGGGGGGTTTATCACGTCAGTTATTATATAACCGTCGTGATAAACCAGGGGGGTTTATCACGTCGGTTATTAAATAACAGACGTGATAAACCATTTTCCAGGCCTTTTATCACGTCGGTTATTAAATAACCGATGTGATAAACCATTTTCCAGGCCTTTTATCACGTCGGTTATTAAATAACCGACGTGATAAAACATTTCCCAGGCCTTTTATCACGTTGGTTATTAAATAACCGACATGATAAAACCAATTTTTTTTTAAAAAAATTGAATGCAGTCATCTTCTCTCCACCAGAATCAACCATTAAACAAATCAATAAATTGTACCACAAAAACAGAAGTAGATCAAAATTAAGCATGTACATTGATAACATATAAAACTTACCCCCTAGAAAGCCACCACCCTCATGTATACCCCATGGATAGCCCTCCCCCACCCTGTTGGAGCCCTCACCCTCATGTATACCCCCTGGATAGCCCTCCCCCACCCCATTGGAGCTCCCACCCTCATGTATTCCCCTTGGACAGCCCTCCCCCACCCCATTGGAGCCCCCACCACACTCCTGGACTGCCCCCCGACCCCCGGACAGCCCCAAACACCCCTCGACAACCCCCCACCCGCCTGAACAGCACCCCTCACCCCCTCACCCCACTTGACAGCCCCCACCACACCCCTGGACAACCCCCCACCCTTATGTATACCCCCCACCCCTAGACAACACTCCCACACCCCTGGACCGCCTTCCCACACCCCTGGACAACCCTGCCACCCCCCTGGATTGTCCCCCCACCCCACTGGACAGCCCTCCCAGACCGTTGGACACCCCCAACCCCACTGAACACACCCCCACACCCTTGGAACCCCTCCCCCACAGACCCAAATCCATACCAGAAAAACCATCATAAGTAAACCAAAATAAGAAGTAGAGAAAAATTAAACATTCACTAATATAACATTCAAAACTTACACTGTCAACTTCAAAAAAACTAAATCCAACCAAAACAACTACCAAATACTCAATTACAACGACAATATTCAAAATTACATTTTACATTACAAACAACTAAAAGTCAATCAAACCTGTAAAATAATTTGACCACTCCACTTGTAAGTGTTTGATGTCTTCAGCAGGATAGGGTTTAGGGTCATCAAAAAGCTACAAATGAAAAATAAAGTAGTTAACGTGTATAATGAATAAATCAAATTGAAATATTATAGAAAAGTTTAAGAGGAAATCGTACCAGGTCAAAATTCACAACTGTCTCAGTTGTTATTATTTCATACATAAATATTAACATATAATATCCGCATTCGATGAGGCCTTGTTGTTCATGAAAATTCTGTTTGAATGAGTGTAAATTCAATATATTATTTTTATGTAATAAATCAAAAAGTAAAAATTATAAATGGATATTTACCTTCACATTTACATATTTGATCTTTGCACCTCTTTTCTTTGTGTTTTTTCGAAAGTAGGCCCATGCACTGTTAGAAAATAATACGAATGGGGTAAATTTAAAATTCATTATAATATATAAAACTATTGAGAAATTGAAACTTACTTTTCCAATATATTCTTAAAACTTTCCCGCACATCACCATGGACAGAGCATATCCAATAAAGGGCTTTCTCCCTTGGGCAAAAAACCCCTAACATCCAATGATCACTGATAAAAGGAAATTTGACGTTAGTGGTTTTTTATGTTAAAAGATAATTAACTCTTTGAGATAAATGTGTTTCATACCTCTCACAAAAAGGCATCATCCAACATTGTGTGATTATATTCTTTTCAAATATTTCAGCAATATAAACCATTCTTTGTTCCTCATTCAATGCACATTCTTCAGGGGAAATCAATTGCGGGTCCATGAATCCATATACTTCTGTCAGCTCATTCCTCTCACAAATTTTATAAAGATACCTAATAAAAAACATACATAAGTATACATTTTAATAAATATAATGCAGGGAAAATGTGTTAAGACTTACATGGAAAAAATTTTCACCACGTTGATTCCCAACTTATCTCCAGTAAAAAGCTCCATGATATCATTTTTTATAATCCCCACTCTTATTTCACGTCCACAAACATGAGCTTCCATTGGAAACTCATAATAACCCGACAAAAAATATGAATATCTTGACAATCTGTCAAGACCATTTGAATCTGTATCTGATGTCATATCCATTTGTCTTTGTTGTTTTCTATACAGTATTTCTTTACCTTTGATGTATTCCTGTAAAAAAATTGAAAAATATATTAGTTTTCAAATGATAAAACAACTTTAATAAAAAAAATAAAATAAAAGATATAACATTCATACCTCTATGGTAATGATTCGAAGAATTATGGATGGCCAAATTAAAAAATGGGCGATACTCTGTCCAACTGTCTCCACCTCATCTGTAGGTATTGGTACCCTAGATGATCTATCTATAATATCTTGTACAATGACCCTCTGATTCTCTACCTCTAATTGTTGATGATGAACTATATCTCCTATACAATATACCAACCCATATGCTACTATATGATGTTGAGAATCATCAACATACAACTCGCAATAAGTAGGAAGCTGCGACGGAGGCGTAGGATAAAAAATGGGGTCCGCAGGCTGAGGTGGGGGAGTGGGAGCTACTGGCAGAGGTGGAGGATAAATAATGGGGTCTGTAGGGGGAGGTGGAGGAGTGGGAGCTGCAGTCTGAAATTGTCTTTGCATTTCTGCTAACATAGACTGCACTGACTCTCTAATCTTGTCCTCCATCGTCGCATTAATATTATGAACTTCAGCCTCGAAGGATTCTATTTTTTTTATAAACCCCCTCAATGTTAGAAGTTGAAGAATGTGGAAACACTTTTCTTACCAATACACCTATCAGATATCCTCTTACACGACCAGGATGTTCAGGCCTTCCCAATGCTGCAAATAAAATATCTTCCCTCCCAGTAGCTGTAAATGTCCCCTCTGAACTCTGCTCCTTAAGAGAGTCCTGTATTAATTAATTGAACATTTCTGTAATGATTGAAATTATATGAAGAAAATAGTTAACTTAAATAAATAAAATAGATATCTTACAATCCTCTCAGCTACGATTCTCAATTCTTCCGAAAGATATTGCCCTTTTTTTTCCTTCTGAGATCTCTTCCATTTTTCATGTCTAGATGGAGGGGATGGAGGGGCCACCTCTCCAGAGCTTGAAGACTCAACTCTTAGTTGTTGAAAATTTTCCGCCATCATTTGTTCTTCCAATAATGCATACCCTCCCCGAGATAAACAATGAGGGTATACATTTTTAGATTGGATCTCCTGATGATCTTTCCTTGTTTGCTGTAATTTAAGAATAAGAAATCATTAACAAAACATTAATAAAATCATTTATATAAGAATGTTTATAAAAGTTTACATTGCCCTTACCAGAAATGACTCTTTTCTTCTACTTTCAAAAAACTGTCTCCATGTGTCTTCATCTATAAAAGGATATATATGACACGGATTGTCATGACTCCTATGACCATAAATGAAATCATATGAGAGGGTTGATTTGAAATCCCTCCATCTCCTGGAAACCAATGATAAGCATTTCTTCCTGACTCCTCCAGTGTCAGGAATATCAAATGTCATCTGATAAAGAAGAGGTTAAACATATTATATATACTAGAAACATTAAAAGAGTCGTCAAACAATGACAAAAGATCTTATCAAAATCGTCTCCCACAACTGAGAGCTAATCGCTTTATCCACACTTCTCTAATCATCATAAATAATGCTTACTTTGCTCTTAGCCTGAGTTACTACAAAACTCTTAAAATATTTTGCATTCGGACCTCTAGGAATATCATTATCATCAAACTCAACGACTATCCTCTGATCCTGCGTACGAGCAAGTGATAATTTTGGTAAACGTGTGCACCCATGTTTACCAACCTTTGAACTCTTTGTCATAATAGGAGCATGTGAATGTTTATCCCCAGAGGTATGACCAACAATATTCTCCTCTCCAGAATCATGTGGTTGATCATCTGAATGATCTGTCATTATCCTTCACATAAAAAAAACGTCAGTTCACAAATATACAAATTCAAATATTTTAATACTACTGTAATCAGAAAATAGAAAAGTGTACTAAGTTACATAATAGTAAACATTGGTAATATGGTAAGCATGTTAAAAAATGGTAAAGATGGTAAAGATGGTAAATATGGTAAAGATGGTCAAGATGGTAAACATGGTAAAAATGGTAAACCTGGTAAACATGGTAAACATGGTAAAGTAATTGTCAGTGAACAAAAATAATAGATATATAATTCATGTAATGGTTATAAACATGATAAAGTAAACTAAATAAACTTAAAACAAACAAAAACATATACTTATTTTGTTTTAAAACATGTTTTAATAAATAAAAAACTTACAATATCTAACATTTATGGAAAAAATAAATGTAAACAAGAAATAAACATATGTTACCTGTAATTTTAGGAATGTACAAATGGATTGTTTTCCCAAATTCCTTCGTCGTGATCGTTCCTCGTGGCACAAACTATGTCTTCAACATGATCATCATTATGTTCTGTTAATCTTCCCATGGAAGTAGGGATCTCACATAAATCAGAATATTCATCAACTTCATCCTCACCAACATATTGTTTTTTCCCTTGTAAAACAACAGCCCACTACATATCTGATTGATCTACTACATAGAAAATTTGTTTTTCATGTGTTTCCATTATAAAAGAATCAGCTGTGTCTTCCAATCTATTCAGATTAACAAGTGTCATTCCAAATTCATCGTGTCTGACACTGTTGTTACCGTTAAACCATTTACAGTTAAAAATGGGAACTTTAATTCTAAAGTAATCAACCTCCCATATGTCTTCAATCACTCCATAATATGCACTTGATGTAGAAATTGGGTTTTTGTCCTTAGCACTCGAAAAATGCATTGCTTCTGCAAACACCAATACACCACTATTCTGAACTGCACTTCTGTTGTCCTGAGCTTTCGTATGAAATGTATAACCATTAATGTCATAACCGGACCATGTTATAACATTTAAACATGGACCACCCATTATCCATTTTAATGTCTCTGATACATCTGATCTACCAAGCAAAGTCTTTTTAATCCATGACAAAAAATTTTTGTTGTGCTCATTCAAAATCCACATTTCTTTCTTCTTTGGATGACATTGTTTCAACTCATTAATATGCAATGTGATATATGGTTGAGCATCAGCTATGTTATTCAAGATGTATAATTCTAACTTCTTCATTTGTTCAGCTGACAATGATTTTAATTTCAAGCTGCGAATCCCCTTTCCCTCATTATTAACTCGTTCATGGAGAGATGGAGGCAAACTTATGTGTTGTGCCGCAACCAAGTAGCTCGTAAAAAACTCTGATACCTTCTTAGAAATATACTTTTCAATAATGGAGGATTCAAGTCGATATAGATTTTTAACATACCCCTTTAATATTTTCATATACCTTTCAAAAGGATACATCCAACGAAGATATACAGGTCCACAAAGCTTTATTTCTTGAACCAGATGAATCATTAAATGCTCTATTATATCAAAAAAAGTTGGAGGAAAATACATTTACAATTGAAAAAGTATAAAAATTGAATCCTTTTCCAAAATGTTCAAAGCATTCACATCAATCTCCTTGTTACAAATTGAATTGAAAAAATAACACAACTTCATTATAGTCTTTCTGACATGAATGGGCAATATTCCAAGCAAATGCAACTAGTAGAATTTGTTGCATCATGACGTGAAAATCATGTGATTTCATACCTATCAACTTCATGTCCTTCAATGAGACAAAATTGTTTACATTAGAAGAATAACCTTGAGGCACTTTGGTATCATGAAGACACTGACAGAAGCTAATTTCCTCCCTCTTCGATAATGTATGACAAGCCGGGGGAAGAAATGTTCGTCTTCCTTTAGGAGTGGGAGCTAACTCCAAACGTATTCCCATTGATAGTAAGTCTAATCTTGCATTCAACCCATCTTTAGTCTTTCCTTTAATATCTAACAATGTTCCAATAAAATAATCACAGATATTCTTCTCCACATGCATGACATCAATATTATGTTTAACTTCATGATACCTCCAATACGGTAGCTCAAAAAAAATACATTTTCTTCCAAATATGTCTATCATTACCAGATTTATGTGTCTTTCCCAAGGCCACATCGTGGTTTTTCACCCTCTCAAAATAAAGATCAGGGGATAAAGGTTTTGTAGTAGTATCAAATTCTTGTGAGCCATTGAATGCCTTTTTTAGTCTTCTATAAGGGTGTTCCATAGGAAAAAACTTTTGATGACCCATGTACACTATTTTCCTCCCATGATGCAATTGACAATATGACGTCTATTGTTCGCAAATTGGACATGCTTTATGCCATTTAACATTGTATCTAGACAAATTTCCATATGCTGGGAAGTCATTTATAGTGAACAGAAGCACTGAATGTAGTTGAAAATATTCCATTTTATAAGAATCATACACCCTAATACCATCATCCCATAATAGTTTCAAATCATCAATTAACGGTGAAAAGTAAACATCAATATCATTACTGGGTTGCTTTGGACCAGAGATCATTATACTCAACATGACATATTTGCGCTTCATACAAACATTAGGAGAGAGGTTGTAAATTACCAATAAAACAGGCCATGAACTATGTGTGCTACTAAGGGTTCGGTATGGATTCATTCCATATGTGCACAACCCTAGTCTGAGATTTCTAATTTCATTTCCAAATGTAGAATACTACGCATCAATTTTCTTCCATTGTGGAAAATCAGCTTGATGGCGTATTTTTCCATCACATACCCGCTCTTCAGCATGCCATCATAACCTTTTTGCATCATGTGAATTAGCAAATAAACGTTTGAAACGATTAATTATAGGAAGATACCAAAATACCTTTGAAGGGAGCTTTGTAATCTCTACACCAGCCTGTGATTTTTCTTTCACCTTATAGTGTGATGTCCCACATTTAGGACACTCTGACAGAAATTCATATTCCTTCCTATATATAATGCAGTCATTCGGACAGGCATGTATTTTCTTGTATCCCAATCCGATCAGGCATAATATTTTCTTGTCTTTGTAATGTGAATCTGGATGATCGTTATCTTTTGGAAGAATGTCTTTCATCAATTGTAGCAGCTCTATAAAACTTTTGTCACTCCATCCATGTTTCGCCTTCAGGTTAATCAATCTTAACACCGCCAACAAAACCGTAAAATCTGTACAACCAGGATATAATGGTTTTTTAGCATCACCATATAGACGTCCAACTGTCGGTTCTATCTCAATTTGTTCTTCTACAATATTGCGAATCATTTCTTCAATTCCATCGGAGTTACCATATTGCGAATCATCATCATCAGTGACATTCCGTCTAGTTTCACCATGCCAAATCCAAGGTTTGTAACTCGGATTAAAACCATGACAAATCAGATGATCCTTTATCTCTCTACTTTTCAACTTCTTAATATTCAAACATTTCAGGCATGGATAGAAAAAATGTCACTACTTGGAACATTTCGTTTTGAAAATTCCAAAAATGCATCAACACCTTCTTCAAATTCATTTCTCATTCGATGTGCCTTAATCCAACTTCGACTCATTATTACCTATAACAAATATCAACAAAAAATATATATTTTTAAGATAAGAAAAATATATGTTTATATGAAAAAAATCATAATTTGAATGTAAAACAATTTAAAATATAAAAAAAATCTATGGTTATTTAAGAAAATATACTTGAATATTATTTTTAAAACAAAATATAGTTAGATATAACAGTTTTAAATTTCATTGAATCAAAGAAAACCATGCCACCTACATAGTTGATAGAAAATTGGAGAAAATTGAGTAAACCTGAGAATCACCCCCACCCCCCGGACAACCCCCAAAACCCTCTGGACATGCCCCCACCCCCTTGGACAGCCCCCTACACCCACCCACCACCTTGGACCACCCATGGACACCCCCCAACCCTTCAGACAGCCCCCACCCCTCTAGAAAGCACCCCCACCCCTCCTGGACACCACCCCCACCCCTACCCCTTCAACACCCCCTGGACACCCCCAACCCTCTGGACATCCCCCCACCCCCGGACAACCCCCAAAACCCTCTGGACAGGCCCCCACCCCCGTGGATAGCCACTCACACCCACCCACCCCCTTGGAAACCCCCCCAGACACCACCCGTTTCCACATCTTTGATATAACATATTTTTTTTAAAAAAACGTGACATTATTAAAAATGTTTCATGAAATATGATGAAGAGTCCAATCGTATTTCTTATGAAATTTTTCTTACTAGAAAGGGTCTTAGTATTGGATAAAATAATAAATAAAGTGGCATAAAACAAAAATATAATCCTAAAAAATGCATACAATCCAGCTTAAATATTTGAATAAATATGTTTGTAATCAACCATCAAATCCAAAAGGTGTATGAGAGAACAATTAGAGAAAAACTGTCAATGAGAGATCATAGTCATTGAGGGGGGATGGTGTCAAAGGAAAAACAAAATCAAATGAACCGAGACCACTTTATGAAGTAATCCATGAAAAAGAAAAACCTAAATCAAATAAAATCGTGAAACATCAAAAACCAAACAAATACCCATTTGAAATAGAATCTAGTATCATGATTCAGAAACTCTAAAAAATAAATAAATCACAATCTCATTGATTGAATCCTGAATTTCTAAAATAGAACAATACACTGGTTTCACTTTGGTTGGTGGTGCAATTATTTGTTTTATTCGATCATCAATTAGTTTTGTGACATAAAATCAAAAAATATTGTGAAATACATATAAGTAACATTCATTATTCAAGTTCACATTCTTTTTGTAAAATTACCCATGTCTATATTAACATTAATAAAAAAACATTATCATTATTCTCAACTAAAATCATGAGAATTGTGATATTCCCATTTTTATAAACATATATTAATGATGTTATGATATAGTTTATCATAACTAATAATATAAAAAATGGTATACTTATCTATAGTAGAGTCCTATAAGACAAAATGGATGCACGATATTTCTGTGACATTTAGATTTTTTAAAGGGATATAATGATGTTTAATACTTCCCAGAAGGGTGAAATTATAAGGGAGTTTAGTGTCTTCTAAAAATACAAAGTGGGTAAAAGTGAATTTGTTTACATTAAAGAAAACAAATGGTTTATCATAGATTTATTAGATTCTATGAGGGTGAATGATAAATATTTATTTTATTATGTTCCATTATAACTCATGTGTAAATATTTATTTTAGTTCAATTAATGAATGATAAATGGTTTACATTAATGGTTTTTGTTTTCTAAAAAAATGACATCTTCAATATGGATGATTGATTCCTATTTTATGATAATAAACTCAACAAGGATGATTCACTATATATGATGATAATTTCTTTTAATTCTCTAATCACATAAACATTATTGGTTATCAAACTAAAAATTGTTAGATGAACCTGAGCGTTAAATGAAATATAGGATAAAAGGAATGGATGAATCAACCATACCTCAAATTTCTTTTTGATAATGAAATTCAAACCGGTCAATTCAGGAAATATTCCAAATATTTCCTTAATCGCGCCATAGTCCTTCAATAAATAACCCCAAATATGTTTCCAACATATGAGGATTTTGAGTCATTAAATTCAAGGTAATATATCAAAATTTGTTTTATAAAGAAATACAAAAACAAGACACTCAAGATAAAAACGAATGTCCGGTGCCAACGATATTCAAAAAGATGTAATAGGGTTCAAAATGGAAGAATATAACCTAGTTTAAACAAAAAAAAATCGCAAAACATAAATATAGACTATCCGGGAAAAAAATGAACGAAATAAATTTGTGGAATTCTTACTTGAGTGTTGCGAGTTGAGATGAGAGATCTGAGGAGACTAAAGATGATAAACGATGAAGCCAAAATGAGTTTAATGCAGGTCGATCGACGAGCCGATTAGGGTTTACCACGCGAGAGAGACGAGCCGGCGGACTGTCGATCGAAAAAACATAAATGACAGTCCTTGAGGATTTAATTTTTTAAATGTTTTATAACGTCGGTTATATAATAACTGACGTTATAAACTATTTTTTAATTTATAACATCAATTATTTGAAAACCGACGTAAACCCCCCCCCCCCCCCGCGCTTTGGTTTTTTATGTTGGTTATAAAATAACCGATGTAAAAAACACCTAGATATCTTTTTTTTACATCGGTTATCAAATAACCGACCTAAAAAACACCTAGATATCTCATTTTTTACGTCGGTTATCAAATAACCGACATAAAAAACCCCCGCGCTTTTGTTTTTTAGGTCGGTTATAAAATAACCGACGTAAAAACCGAACACGCGCGATTTGTAACGTCGGTTATTAAAATAATTGAGGTTAAAAAGATACTCAACACATTTGTTACGTCTGTTATTAAATAACCGACGTAAGAAACCACGTTTCATAGATTCTCACGTCGGTTATATATAACCGATGTAAAAAATGGTGACGTAAATAATGTTTTCTGCACTAGTGTACTTGGCTAGCATTCTATGGCATATCAGCACTTTAGAACTACAGTCATACCATCCTACAATACTAGGCATGGAAAAGGAAACAGTAGCCAAATAGGCAAACTAGACCCAAAGGTCAAATACAGGAAAAACATGCACGGGAAAAACATCCAAATCACAAAAAAATTCCCTATTCACAAAAAATAACCTCTACTCAGGCGTACAAGAAAAGTATGCAAACAATAGGGCTAAAACAGTAAATGCGCAATACCCTGTTCAAGGGTATTGGGAAAATTTTCACATAAAACTAAAATACTTTCTACAGAAAGGCACAAACCACCAACCTCGGGGTTAGAAGATCAATATACTTGAACCACGAGGCTTGAATCATCTTATAATGCCGTAGATCTAAGAAAACACACAAAATTATCAACCCATGATAACTCACGAAAGAGGAAAAATTGGAAAATGATTCTCTAGAAGAAGAGAGAACTCACCGATGCGATTCCAAAACAATCAACGAAGTTCAATTCAAAGGACAGATGGAGGATCGGGGGTTCGTCGAAGATCTGTGGCCGTATAGTTTCTCTCGGACGAACAGAACCTAAAAGAAGATGGTTCTATCTGTCAGACGCGACCCCAGTACATTTAATAAAAAAACAAAACACACGGTGTGTACTTTTGGAGTACACAGCTTGTACTTACTGTTTCCGTACTCTACTTTAGGCGGCCTCCACGTTACCCCACATGACTGTGTGTGTTTCCAGGACATGGCCATCACACGGCCTCCTTCGGCAACGAAGTACACGGCGTGTACTCATAATGTACACGATGTGTACTTCAAAAATTTCAAAAACTCCTCTTTTCTCAAAAACTCCAAAAGAAGTAGAAACATACCTGAAAAGAAGGTCCAAGTTCTTTAAAACTTTCCCCCTTAAAGAAATTCATCCCCGAATTTCCCTAGCGTGGCGTAGAAGAAGAAACCCCGAACAGTTCCGGCCACTGAGCTCGTACCTCGGCCTCCCTCTCCCAAGTCTCATCCTGTACTTGCCCATGTTTCCATAGCACCTGTACCAAAGGAATAGACTGACCATGAAGAACCTTTGTACTTAGATCAATAATCCGGATAGGATGCTCCTTGAAAGATGCGTCCACCTCCAACTTGGCTTCCTTGGGTTGGAAGGCATGAGACTGGTTTGAAAAGTGGCGTCGAAGCTGAGAAACATGGAAGAAGTTGTGCATAGCTCGGTACCTCTAAGGTATCCGCAACTGATAGGCAATCGGACCAACTCTCTCCAACACCTCAAACGACCCAACGTACCTCGATGAAAGCTTACCCTATCTTCTAATCCTCTTGCGTCCCAACCTCGGTGTGACACGTAGGAAAACCTGATCCCCAACATTGAACTCCATAGGTCGTCTCCACTGATTAGCATAAGACTTCTGATGAGATTGTGCAATATCCATCCTCTTTCGAATAAACTTTATCTTCTCTGTGGTCTCCTAAAAAAGACGAGGTCCCAACAAGGCTGCCTCTCCTGCCTCCAGCCAACATAAGGGTGATTGGCACGGCCTACTGTACAAAGCCTAATAAGGTTCCATTTGAGTAGTTGCTTGAAAGATACTATTGTAGGAAAACTCCACAAGAGGTATATGCTTCTCCCAAGAACCTCCAAAATCCAGAATGCATGCTCGGAGCATATCCTCAAGCACTTGAATCATATACTTGGACAGGCCATCTGTCTGGGGATGGTAAGCTGTACTCAAAAGTACCTTTGTGCCCAAAGCCTTCTGAAGCCCCTACCAGACCCGAGAAGTAAAACATGTATCTCTATCTGAAACGATGGAGTGTGGAACTCCATGCAGACGTACAATCTCTCAAATGTACAACCGCCCAAGCTCATCAACACTGAAGGTCTCCTTGATTGGAAACAAATGTGAAAACTTCGTAAGTCTGTCGATGACAACCCATATTGCATCGTTCCCTCGAGGAGACCTCAGCAACCCTTTCACGAAATCCATCGTGACATCGTTCCACTTCTACTCGGGAATGGGTAACTACTGTAAAAGCCATGCTGGTCACTGATGCTCCGCCTTCACCTGCTGACAAGTGGGACTCCTCAGGACGAAACCAGCAACGCACCTCTTCATAACTAGCCACCAATACTGACGGTGTCGATCACGATACATCTTGGAGATGCCAGGATGAGCTTCCCAAAATAAGGAATGAAAGTCCCGCATCAGCTCCTCGCTTATATATGCTGGCACCCATACGCATCCCTAGAAATGCAAGATCTCATCCTCTCCTATAGTCCACCCAGGAATAAGATCTTCTCCAGACACGCTTTCTCGTAAGGCTAGGCCTTCAGAATCTGATAGCTGCCTCATTCGTACTCGATCGAGAAGGGTAGTGGTAACAACTACAGAAGATAGAAAATTCGGCCCCTGTCTATCATGCACCTCCAAATGTATCTTAGAGAACAGAGCCATAAGATTCCCCTCACTGTTGGCCACCCCAACTACCTATATCTGAGTCCTCCTGTTCAATGCATCAGCCACTGCGTTGCCTTTCCCCGACGTATAGGCAAGCTCAAATTCAAAATACTGAAGGTACTCAACCCACATTCGCTATCTCAAATTCAGATCACACTGAGTGAAGATGTACTTGAGACTCTTGTGGTTGGTGAAAACCACATAGTGCTCTCCCAGAAGATAATTTCTCCAGCAGTGTAGGGAATGAACAACAGTTTCCAACTCCAGATCGTGCGTTGGGTAATTCCTCTCATGTGGCCTCAACTGCTGAGACCCTTACGCAACAACTCCATCTCCCTGGATAAGCACAGATCCCAACCCGATACCTAAAGCATCACAATAAATAGTATAGCTCTTTCCCATCTTTGGCAAGACTAGTATCGGTGCTGAAGTCAACCTCCCTTTCAGCTTCTAAAAGGCTGACTCATAAGAATCGGACCATAAGAACTTCACACACTTCTTGGTCATACCTATCAGTGGTGCTGCTAAGCATGAAAAGTCTTGTATAAAACATCTGTAGTATTCAGACAGCCCTAGAAAACTCCACACCTCAAAGACGTTCTTCGATTGCTCCCAGGAAACTACAGCTCTCACTTTCTCTAGGTCTACTGATACCCCTATCTCTTAAATAATGTGACCCAAGAAGTGAATCTGATCCATCCAAAAGTGGCATTTTGAGAGCTTAACATATAACTGATGCTCCCTCAGTATACTCAAAACAATCTCAAGATGGGTATCATGGTCGTGTCGAGTGTGAGAGTACACCAAGATATCATCCATGAAAACAACCAAGAAGGAATCCAAGTATGGATGGAACACTCGGTTCACCAGTGCCATAAAAACTGCAGGCGTGTTCATGATACCGAACAACATTACCATATACTTGTATAGACCATACCTTCTCTAGAAGGCTGTGAGAGGTATATCAGATGGTCTAACGTGCAACTGATGATAACTGGACCTTAAGTCAATCTTCGAGAACACCCAGGATCCCCGAAGCTGATCGAAGAGGTCATCAATCCTAGGCAAGGGATATCGGTTCTTGACCGTTAACTGGTTTAACTTCTGATAGTCGACACAAAGCATAAGGGTACCATCTTCCTTATTCACAAATAGGACATGTGAACCCCAAGGAGAAGTACGGGGTCGGATGGAACCCTTTGCCTGTAACTCCTCTAACTGCTTCTTGAGCTCCTGTAACTCAGGTGTAGCCATCCTATAAGGAGGAATGGACACTAGTGTCGCACCTAGCATGAGCTTAATAGAAAATTCTACCTCACGCTCTGGAGGCAAACCTAAAAAGTCCTTTGGAAAGACATCCCTAAAATGATCCACCACCGAAGGAAAGTCTAACTATGAAGTCCCCTGGTCATCCAGATAAAGACTAGCAATCTGGGTTGTAACTGCTCTCAACCCATGATGCTTTGGACCCGCTCTGCTTGCCTGGACATCCCACTTGCCCTTATGAAGTAAAGATCCACCCTCTGGTGATATAAAACTCACCCTGCAGTGATAACAGTCAACGACTGCTTGAAAGGGAACTAGCCAGTCCATTCCAAGAATGACATCATAGCCTGTCATCTCTAGAATATAAAGATCCCAAAAAAAGTGACACCCACCAACCTCAAGAGGGCACTCCCTTCACTGACGTACACCAGATTTTCTTGTCCCCAATGGAGTGTCTAGTGTCAAAACATCAGCAGAAGAAAAGATACAGAGCCCAAGGCTGTCCATAATAGTGAAATATATAAAGCTATCCATAAAACTAGTATAGAAAAGAGTTGAAGATAAAACCGAGGCAACTATGATTGTACCTAGAACTGTAAAGGGGTCGGGATCCTGCTTCTGATGGGTCTGATCCACCGCAAAACAATGGCCAACTCCACGGCCCTGTGACCCAGCCTGACTACTCTGAGCTGATCCACCCTACTGTCGCTGGTGGCCTGGTGACTGACCACCAAGACCGCGACCTCCTGTAACGACCCACACTTTTTAAATAGTATATTAACTTACTCTTAACGATTTAATAGATATGTTAATGGTTAATGTAGAAAGAAGAGTCGATGGCTTCATCCAGTAGACTCGAACCTTATGAAGCCCACTTATCAGAGCTTGGGAAGGAGGTAGCATCTTTGGGATTCGCTTTGGACCAAGCCCAAGCCGAACTCCAGCGTGTCAAGCTTAAACGGAAACGCCTACGGGAGAAGTTCAAGTTAGTAGAGATTACTACTAGGGCAATGTTATCTGAGCCTCCCTCAGATTATCTCACCATAGCACACCTTACACTTAGGTTATATGCCGGTGTTATAAGGGGCTATGTGACGAGACCGTATCTTCTTTGTGTAATCCTTTGGGATGAATAAATTAAGATTTCTTCCTTTAGTGATATTGGTGAAATTTCAAATGTCTGGATAATTTTAGGATGTATTTTGGAAAAACTGATATTTTAAAAAATTTATGTAAACCTTAAATAATTAATGATGTGTAATGATTTTCAAAAAATAGTCTTCTCCAAAAGTGTTCAGTAAGGAATTTGGAGTTTAATAAGATCAACTTAATTTTTGATGAATAGTAAATTATGAATAGTGATTTTACGCTTAGGATTAGTAATGCGACCAAATGGATTAGTAATCTCACTTAAATAAAGTTTTATTATAATTTAGACACCTTGATTAAGTAATGAGATTCAATAAAATGGGTTAATAACGGTTTCATAAATTATTAGTCAAGTATTGGTTTTTTCGGGTGAATAGTGTTTTTTAATTAAAAATTTAATTAAAAATAATTAGAAAATTATTTTTAAAAAATGGACTTTCTTTTTGAACTCAGAGCATTGATATTATGTTATGCTAATTTTTGGGGATTTTTCTGAAAAAAATGAATTCTTGATGAATAGTGTTTTTATTTAAAAATTAAATTAAAAATATATAGAAAATTATTTTTATAAAATGGAGTTAATAAATGTAATTAGAGCATTGATATTTGGTTAAGGTGAAAGTTTTGGATTTTTCTGAGAAAGATGAATTTTTTAGTGAATAGTAAAAATGCAGTTTTAGGGTTTCGGTATGTTTAATGACATCATAACTGTGTCATGATGATTTCATGAGATATTTTAAGGGTTGTCCGGCCAAAGGTGATGAATTATTGTATTGGGGGCCCCATGTGGCATAACACCATGGTAAATGCCATGGGAGAGCACATGGTTTTGAGAAAAGCACTTGTGAGGTGTCCCTTGGCCATTAATGCCTTGTCCCCTCACTTTCCCTATAAATACCCACCCTTTACTCCTTTGGTTTTTACTCCCAACTCTCCCCCAACTAATTTATGGTCTCCTTACATCCCAAGGAGTCCTCCCAAGGTTATCCCAAGCCCTCAAGGTCCAAACCTTTGAGTTTTAAGAGTTACGTTTTAAGGTAAGGGATCCGACCTCTCTCTTTCTTTTCAAGTAATCTCTTTTATGACATTTCTTTTATACTCCATGTTATTATGTTGGAGGATGTTATTATGTATTCATATTACTTCCCTTTTCATGTTCACATGATGAGAGACCCCCTCTTTCTCTCATCAATTCGTTTTAAGAATGTTTAAGTGACGCCGTTAGGCTGTCGAATTTTTAAGGGGATTCTTTCACCCTTCTCATTCTTTTCAAAATTCTACTTTCATATCAAGTCTTTCAAGTTATTTTTTTATTATGTTGGGGTATGATCTCTATATATATCATACTGAATTCTTATGTTCACATGATGAGAGACCCTATTTTATCTTTTCAAATCATTTTGTTTAAGTTTAAGTGACGCCGTTAGGCTGCCAAATTTTCATAAGAGAAATCTAATTTTTGTCTTCCTTCCATGTTTTTTCATTTCAAATGGGTTGTCCTTTAAATTTCATTACCATGTTCATAAAACCTCCTTATTCTGTCCCTCTACTGTTTTATGGGTCATTTATGAATTTTTGACCCGTGGCCCCTCTCCTTTCAATGTTTTCTAAAACCTCAAAACATAGCCATTATGCTGCAGAATTTTCGTCTCAAAATGCCTCTCTCTTTTCTCAAAATTATTTTATGTTATAAAGTGAATACTCAAAGATCTTATTTCTACAAGGGTATTTATATATATATATATATATATATATATCAAAATTTTCTATTTTAAATTCTGGGATTTACATACATGAGACCCGCTTTCCCTTTCAGTGGGTTTAAAGTGACATTAAGATCACGTATTTAAAGAAGTTTTTAAAACGTTATGATTAAGAAATGAAACCCATTTATTTTATGCTATATGGGTTATTTATGAAATTTTTTATGATGATATATGTGGCTCACATGATAATAAAGGCAAATTTAAGGGTGCACCCTGGTAGCACTCCAATGCATTGGGTAATGATGTAACCACTAGAGATAACAATTTTCACGATATCTTGGTGAATAACCTTGGTAATTTTCAAATGACACCTTGGGGATGGACCTTGGTGATATGTTCATGATTGTCTATGTTAAATGATGTATCCACATCTTCAAGTTTTGAAAAATGTTATTTTTATTATGATATTCCACATGATTTCTTTCTCATGCCTTAAAGTTCTTTTTCATGACATAGTAGATGTATCTCAAGTTCACATGTTAAATATTTCTCTTGTTTCCCTTACTAGGCCTTCTGCTCACCCTTTCTTTTGATGTATGTCCCCGGGTTATGATATGCAGTAATGAACCTAGGATGAACTTAAGGAGAATCCTTTCAAGTGTTTAAGAAGAATGTTTTATGTTATTTTCATGTATTATGTTCCTGGTTTCCAAGACACTAAACCTTAAAGATCCTCAGTTTTGTGTAATGTAATAAAAGTTTATGTTATAATAAAGCGGGATGCTATAGTTGGTATCATAGGATGGTTTAGTTATTTGTGGAAATTAGGATATAAAAACTTTAGGAAGAACCCTATAGAAAAGTTAAATATAGGAAAACTTCTTGGTAGTTTGGTAAGTATTGATTAAGTGGTTTATCAAAAAAAATACATCCCTGTCTGGATACGAGCAGGTAGAGGCGGCTCTGACACAGATGTACATAAGGGTAAAACCCGAAAACACCACTTTGAGATAGACTCGAACGGGAACTGGTGCACGATAACGGGCCTTGCTGCACTCTTTGTTACGACACTCCCGGGGGATATGTTTGGTTAATCACAAGATTTTTATGAATCATTATAAAGGAATTATAGATAAGTGTAATTTTCTAAGCATGAAGTCTTAGTTAAAAGATTCCTAAATGAAATAAGTTTCTCACTAAGGTTTTATTATTTTAGAAAATGGCGGGCAATAGGAGGAACTGTGCAGATGGTGACCGCAATGCACCATGTGCTGACGACCCTCTGATGGAAGCCGGAATGGAAACATTCATGCGAATGATGAACCAACTGACTCAAGTTATGAGTAATAAATTGAATCAAGCTGAGAGGATGATCTCACCACGAAGGGAACAACATTCTGTTGAGTCCTTTATGCATCAATGACCACCAACATTCAGTGGATCTACTAACCCATTGGTTGCGGAACAATGGATAAGCTCCATTGAAAAGATCTTTTCTGTACTTCATTGTTTGGAACAAGAAAAAGTCACCCTTGCTGTTTACCGCCTAGAGGGAGAAGCTGATCAGTGGTGGTCACTGATCAAAAACACGAAGCCACAAGGAGATATGGAAGCTATGGAGTGAGAAGAGTTTCTTGGAATATTCTTTAATAAGTATTTCCCTCATTCAATGAGAATGAGAATGGAGAAAGAATTTCTCGAGCTGAAGCAGGAGAATGAATCAGTTGGAACCTATGAGATGAACTTCACAAGGCTTTCCCGTTATACCTCAAGCTTTGTCATGGACCCTAATGGGAAGTTTGATAGATTCTTTGGTGGATTACGACCTCATCTACGGAAGAATCTAGCCAATAGGGACTATGATTGCTATGAATAAATAGTTCGAAGTGCTATGAAAGTTGAACTAGAGTTTGGGGAGCAGTGGTCTCACAAATCTAATGAGAAGAAGAGAACACTATAACCAAGCCTGGGAAGAATTTTTGATCAGGAAAGAGGTGGAAAGCATATGCAACATGCCAGATGTAATAAATGTGGGAAGAAGCATTCGGGGAACTGCTTGATCGGAAGTGGTAAGTGCTACATGTGTGGAAAAGAAGGCCACATTTTTCGGAATTATCGTAGTGATGTGAAACCTCAACTTCCCAACACTAACGATAGAGGAAAGATGGTTCTTGCCCTACCTGAAGTCACATGCTTCATGTGTGGATAGCTTGGGCACTTTGCTAATCAATGTCCAAATCTGAGGGCGGTGGAGGAGAATCACCATCAACCTCTGAAGAGGCCAAGGGAGCAAGGTCGTGCTTTCACTATCACAACAACTGAAGTTGAAGTTCCGAACGATGTGGTAGTAGGTACTCTTGTTTTCCTCTCATAACTAGTAAGTACTTTATTTGATTCTGGTTCTACGCATTCCTTTATTTCCTCCAAGTTTGCAAGGAATATAGAATCAATCCCCAAACTGCTAGAGGTAGAGTTGTCAGTCAAGACTCCAAGTGGGATTATCCATGCATCAATAGTGTTTAGAGACTCTTGTGTTTACTTCAGTGAGCATAATCTTATTTCAAATCTAGTAGTCATTCCCATGTTGGAATTTTACGTTATACTAGGGATGGACTGGCTCTCAAAGTATAATGCTAAGATAAAATGTAGAAGTAAGGAAATCTCAGTAGTCTTGAATGAACGACCTACAATTATCTTCCTAGGAGAGATATCTCGAACTGATACCTATCTAGAAGCACCTCCTATAGCTTTCTTTATGGAGTTAATCAGTAATGATGAAGAAGGAAAAAGGAGTATACAAATAGAAGATGTTCCGATTGTTCAGGAATACATGGATGTATTTCCTGAGGAGTTGCCTGGACCTCCCCCAGAAAGAGAGGTAAAGTTCTCCATTGAACTCATACCTGGGTCTAAACCGATATCAAAGACTCTGTATAGAATGGAAAATGTGGAGCTAGAAGAGTTAAAGAAACAACTCCAAGACTTGTTGGATAAGGGGTTTATCCGACCGAGTGTGTCTCCTTGGGGACCACCAGTTCTCTTTGTGAAGAAAAAGGATGGATCAATGCAGCTATGCATTAATTATAGAGAACTGAATGGGATCACAGTTAAGAACAAATACCCTCTTCCAAGAATTGATGATTTATTTGACCAACTTTGTGGGGCTCAATTCTTCTCCAAGATTGAACTTTGATCTGGTTATCATCAACTGAGGGTGAAGAAGGAAGATATTCCAAAGACTGCCTTTCGATCAAGATATGGGCATTATGAGTTTACTGTTATGCTCTTCAGCTTGACTAATTATCCTGCTATTTTCATGGATTTGATGAATAGAGTCTTTAAGGACTACCTTGATAACTTTGTGGTAGTTTTTATTGATGATATTTTGATATATTCAAAAAGTCATGAGGAGGATGAAGATCATCTGGGGGTTATTTTGAAAACTCTATGGAAGGAGAGGCTCTTTGGAAAGTTCAGCAAGTGTGAGTTTTGGTTACAACAAATGGTTTTCTTGGGGCACATCGTAACCAATGAAGGAATCTCGGTTGACCCTGTAAAGAAAATGGTTGTGGAGGAGTGGCCTCAACCCACAACAGTAACTGATATTCATAGTTTCCTTGGTTTAGCAGGATATTATAGGAGGTTTGTGAAAAACTTTTCACGGCTTTCTAATCCGCTAACCAAGTTGAATCGAAAAGGGGTTAAGTTCATCTGGATGAAGGAATGCGAGGAAAGTTTCCAAGAGATGAAGAAGAGATTGGTTACTGCACCTATGTTAACTCTACCCTCTATCGGAGAAGGATTAGTTATTTTTAGCGATGCATCTCTGAAAGGGCTTGGGTGTGTCCTCATGAAAAATGACAAGGTAATTGCTTATGAATCTCGACAGTTCAAGATTCATGAGTAGAATTATCCTACACATGATCTAGAGCTAGTGGCAGTTGTTTTTTCTCTAAAGATATAGAGGCACTATATTTATGGGGAGAAATGTGATATATACACCGACCACCAAAGTTTAAAGTATATTTTCATGCAGAAAGAATTGAACATGAGACAAAGGAGATGGTTGGAGCTTATTAAAGACTATGATTGTTCAATTCATTATCACCCTGGAAGAGAAAACGAAGTCACAGATGCGTTAAGCAGGAAAGATCCCGTTGTTCTGGCAACAATGAGGATCCTAGGAGACCCCTTGATTAAAGATCTAGTAAAACTGGACATGGGAATTGTAAGGGAAGGGACATCATCAACCTTATCCCAAATGATTTCTCAACCTTCATTACTAGAGAAGATCAAGAAGGCTCAAAAAGAAGATCCTTTGCTGTAGGAGAAGTTTGAGGCTGTAAAGGATGGGAAGTTCCCTGATTTCAATATTGATCAAGAAGGTGTATTGAAATTTCATACAAGACTATGTGTTCCATCTATTCCGGAGATAAAGAAAGAACTGATGGATGAAGCTCATAGCTCTATTTTCTCTATACATCCGGGAAGCACTAAAATGTATAGAGACCTTCGTGATCATTATTGGTTGGATAACATGAAAAGGGAGATTGTTGATTTCACTAGAAGGTGCCTAGTGTGTCAGCAAGTAAAGGCAGAATGACAACTTCTTAAGGGGGTATTACAACCACTACCCATACCAGTATGGAAGAGGGATAATATCACCATGGACTTTGTAACTGGTCACCCGAAAACATCCAAAGGAAACAATGCGATATGGGTTATTGTGGACCGTCTCACCAAGACCGCCCATTTTATCTCTATTCGGGAAGATTTCTCTCTGGATCAACTTGCCATGATATACATAAAGGAAGTGGTAAGGCTGCATGGGGTACCACTATCCATCGTGTCTGATCGGGATCCAAGATTCACATCAAAATTCTGGAGAAGTCTTCAACATGCTCTGAATACTGAATTGAATTTTAGTACGGCCTATCATCCGAAAACTGATGTCCAATCTGAAAGGACTATTCAGACACTCGAAGACATGCTGAGATTATGCTCAATGGAATTTAAAGGTGGATGGGATCAACACCTCCCATTAGTTGAGTTCTCCTATAACAACAGCTTCCATTCGAGTATTCAGATGGCACCCTATGAAGCTCTATATGGAAAGTGATGTGGAACTCTTATATGTTGGGATAAAACTAGTGAGAGAAAGCTTCTTGGACCTGATCTTGTGAAAGAGACGACAGAACAGGTTCATGCCATCCAAAAACACATAAAGGCTGCTCAGATTCGGAAGAAGAGCTATGCTGACAACCGTCGAAGGGACTTGGAGTTTGGTGTTGGCGACAAAATCTTCCTTCTAATTTCTCCATGGAAGAGAGTCATGCAGTTTGGGAAGAAAGGCAAGCTCATCCCTAGGTAAATTGGCCCCTATGAAATCCTTGATCGCATAGGAGCAGTGGCCTATCATCTAGAACTTCCACCGAACCTAGCTCAAGTTCACGATGTCTTCCATGTATCTCTCTTGAGGAAGTACATACCCGACCCTTCGCATGTACTGAACCCAGAGGTGGTACAACTGGAACATGACCTCTCTTATGAGGAGCAGCCAGTGGAGATCTTAGACCGTAGAGACAAGGTTCTAAAAAACAAGACTACCCACCTTGTGAAAGTGTTGTGGAGGAATCATATGCTTGAAGAAGTGACTTGGGAGCCTGAGGAAACAATGAAGCAAAAGTACCCTCACCTTTTCAACTAGACCTCAAGTATAAATTTCGGGGACGAAATTTCTTAAGGGGGGAAGAATGTAACAACCCAAACTTTTTAAATAGTATATTAACTTACTCTTAACGATTTAATAGAGGTGTTAATGGTTAATGCAGAAAGAAGAGTCGATGGCTTCATCCAGTAGACTCGAACCTTATGAAGCTCACTTATCAGAGCTTGGGAAGGGGGTAGCATATTTGGGCTTCGCTTTGGACCTAGCCCAAGCCGAACTCCGGCTTGTCAAGCTTGAACGGAAATGCCTGCGGGAGAAGTTCAAGTTAGTATAGATTACTACTAGGGCAATGTTATCTGAGCCTCCCTCAGATTCTCTCACCATAGCACACCTTACACTTAGGTCATATGCTGGTGTTATAAGGGGCTATGTGACGAGACCGTAGCTTCTTTGTGTAATCCTTTGGGATGAATAAATTAAGATTTCTTCCTTTAGTGATGTTGGTGAAATTTCAAATGTCTGGATAATTTTAGGATGTATTTTGGAAAAAAAGATATTTTAAAATATTTATGTAAACCTTAAATAATTAATGATGTGTAATGATTTTCAAAAAATGGTCTTCTGCAAAAGTGTTCAGTAAGGAATTTGGAGTCTAATAAGATCAACTTAATTTTTGATGAATAGTAAATTATGAATAGTGATTTTACGCTTAGGATTAGTAATGTGACCAAATGGATTAGTAATCTCACTTAAAGAAAGTTTTATTATAATTTAGACACCTTGATTAAGTAATGAGATTCAATAAAATGGGTAAATAACGGTTTCATAAATTATTAGTCAAGTATTAGTTTTTTCGGGTGAATAGTGATTTTTAATTAAAAATTTAATTAAAAATAATTATAAAATTATTTTTATAAAATGGACTTTATTTTTGAACTCAGAGCATCGATATTATGTTATGGTAATTTTTGGGGATTTTTCTGAAAAAAATGAATTCTCGATGAATAGTGTTTTTATTTAAAAATTAAATTAAAAATATTTAGAAAATTATTTTTATAAAATGAAGTTCAGAAATGTAATTAGAGCATAGATATTTGGTTAAGGTGAAATTTTGGGATTTTTCTGAGAAAGATAAATTTTTCAGTGAATAGTAAAAATACAGTTTTAGGGTTTTGGTATGTTTAATGACATCATAACTGTGTCATGATGATGTCATGAGATATTTTAAAGGTTGGATAGACAAATGTGATGAATTATTGTATTGGGGGGCCCCATGTGGCCTAACTCCATGGTAAATTCCATGGGAGAGCACATGGTTTTGAGAAAAACACTTGTGAGGTGTCCCTTGGCCATTAATGCCTTGTCCCCTCACTTTCCCTATAAATAACCACCCTTTACTCCTTTAGTTTTTACTCCCAAATCTCCCCCAATGATGTTCTGGTCTCCTTACCTCTCAAGGAGTCCTCCCAAGGTGCCCCCAAGCCCTCAAGTTCCAAACATTTGAGTTTTAAGAGTTACGTTTTAAGGTAAGGGATCTGACCTCTCTCTTTCCTTCCAAGTAATCTCTTTTATGTCATTTCTTTTATACTCCATATTCTTATGTTGGAGGATGTTCTTATATATTCATATAACTTCCCTTTTCATGTTCACATGATGAGATACCCCCTCTTGCTCTCATCAATTCGTTTTAAGAATGTTTAAGTGACGCTGTTAGGCTGACGAATTTTTAAGGGGATTCTTTCACCCTTCTCATTCTTTTCAAAATTCTACTTTCATGTCAAGTCTTTCAAGTTCTTTTTTTATTATGTTGGGGTATGATCTCTATATCTATCATACTGTACTCTTATGTTCACATGATGAGAGACCCTATTTTATCTTTTCAAATCATTTTGTTGAAGTTTAAGTGATATCGTTAGGCTACCGAATTTTTATAAGAGAAATATAATTTTTGTCTTCCTTCCATGTTTTTCATTTCAAATGGTATGTCCTTCAAATTTCATTACCATGTTCATAAAACCTCCTTATTTTGTCCCTCTACTGTTTTATGGGTCATTTATGAATTTTTGACCCATGTCCCCTCTTCTTTCAATGTTTTCTAAAACCCCGAAACATAGCCGTTATGCTGTCGAATTTTTGTCTCAAAATGCCTCTCTCTTTTCTCAAAATTATTTTATGTTATAAAGTGAATACTCAAAGATCTTATTTCTATAAGGGTATTCATATATATATATATATATATATATATCAAAATGTTCTATTTTAAATTCTGGGATTTACATACATGAGACCCGTTTTCCCTTTCCGTGGGTTTAAAGTGACATTAAGATCATGTCTTTAAAGCAGTTTTTAAAACGTTATGATTATTAAATGAAACCCATTTATTTTATGCTATATGGGTTATTTATGAAATTTTTGGTGATGATATATGTGGCTCACATGATAATAAATCCAAATTTAAGGGTGCACCCTGATAGCGCTTCAATGCATTGGGTAATGATATAACCACTAGAGATTACAATTTTCACGATATCTTGGTGAATAACCTTGGTAATTTTAAAATGACACCTTAGGGATAGACCTTGGTGATATGTTCATGATTGTCTATGTTAAATTATGTATCCACATATTCATGTTATGAAAAATTTTATTTTTATTATGATATGCCACATGATTTCTTTCTCATGCCTTAAAGTTCTTTTTCATGACATAGTTGATGTATCTCAAGTTCACATGTTAAATGTTTCTCTTGTTTCCCTTACTGGGCCTTCTGCTCACCCTTTCTTTTGATGTATGTCCCCAGGTTATGAGATGAAGTAATGAACCTAGGATGAACTTAAGGAGAAGCCTTTCGTGTGTTTAAGAAGAATGTTTTATGTTATTTTCATGTATTATGTTCCTGGTTTCCAAGAAACTAAACCTTAAAGATCCCCAGTTTTGTGTAATGTAATGAAAGTTTATGTTATAATAAGGCGGGATGCTATACCTACACCTTAGCCTGAACGGCCGGAAGAACTCCAGTTCCCAAACTGGTGAAAAACTGGCAGTTCTTCTTCTGTACAAGGATTCCTAGATGAACTCCTGTCACCAGCTGCTGGTGAAAAGATCTGACAGAAATGATGAAGGTGTCCTAAATTTCTGTAAGATCAGCACTCAACCAAGTCTCTCTGAAACTGTGGCCTCGTATGCCCAGCCCTTCCACACTAGTATCATACTACCTGGCTACCTGAAGATGCATCCCTCCCACTCAGATCTCCCCTTGTAGTCTCCTTGCGATTCTTTCGGCTATCAGTTGGCGAAGCACTAACTCTGGATGTCGAGCCACCCCTGCTCACAACCCCGGATTCCCTCATATTATACTCTGTGATCAGTTCCTGGTTGATGATGGAAGCGATGGAAGTCAACCAGAAGATATTCAACTGAGAGAGGATGTCCTGTCTGAGGCCATCCTCGAACTTCCTTGCCATTAATAACTCATCTCCTCCCAGGAAGGGTGTGAAACGCTGAAGCTCGATGAAACGATAGGAGTACTCCATAACCGATAGGGTACCCTGCTCAAGGCTCATAAACTCCCAGACTCGGTCGGCCCTCAAGGTCTCCAGATAGAAGTAGTCATAAAAGATGCATTGGAATTCTTCCCAAGCCATGACCTTCTAATGAACCGCCTGTGAGATCGCATCCCACCATATCTTGGCGGAATCCTATAACATATTGGTAGCGAGCTTGAATCTCCTCTATGGAGGCGTCTCCAGTTTCTCAAAGATCATCAACATGGATTCGATCTATGACTCTGCAGCCGGAGGTCCTCCTTCCCCTGAGAAAGTGGGAGGCTGCTGCTTCTGGAAGACCCGCGTCAAATTAGCCATCGACAGGGCAGGAGGCAGCGCTCCCTAAAAAGTATGCATTATCCTCATGAAGCCTTCCCTGAGCTGTGCATCAGTATTGGTAACAGGTATAACTAATGGTAACAAGAATGGAACAATAATAGGATCTTCATGTAGTCCCTGATCAACCGTGTTCGGTGTCTGATCAGCGCCTAGCAACTGGTTTATAACTGGAGGACATCTCGATGGCATGAATATGCAAGGCCAAGCGCACACCTTAGATCATAGTTATCAAGGACTGAAAACAAGGAGTGTAAGAAGATAACAAGAGGAAGAAAACATTCATGTTTTACAAAACAAGACTACACGACGTGTACACTACCTACACGGCGTGTTCCCTGAAGTCATTCACATGGGCATGTACTGTTTCCTAAAATGGTCATGTGACACTCCAAACACATGGCATGTTCTCAAAATGCATGGAGTGTACTTGAATCCTATTCCCCTACCCAGGTCCTTCTACACAGTTAATACACATGGCTCTCCTACGACAGAACTACACGGCGTGTTCAAGGTAGACATGGCGTGTACATGACAAGATTCAACTGGCCCGTGTTGTTAGTGACATAGTCAGACACACGACTCAAACTACATGGCGTGTTCCTGACAGACACGGCATGTACGTGAAAGGATAACACCGACCTGTGTTGTTCGTGACACGGCCGAGTACCTGGGTCAGACTACAGGGCGTGTTCAAGGTGGAAACAATGTGTATAAGAAGAGACTCCACTGACCTGTATTGTTAGCTACACGGTCGGGTTCCTAGGATTATACTACACGGCATGTTCAATGCAGACACGACATGTTTCCACCAGACTTTTCCCATCCTATGTCTCTTTCCACATGGCCTACGACACGGTTAGAGACTACACAGCGTGTACATAAAGTACATGGCGTGTACTTAAGAAAAAATGTTTCTCCTCAGATAGAAGAACACATGGCGTGTACTTAACATTACACGGTGTGTATTCTGGGTTTTTACGGATAGTAAGCCTCATAAACTACTCCAGAACCTAGAAAACACTGAAATAAGTATTGAAAGTGCCAAATTCCGATCCGTGAGGACCCATATGCCCTGCGAATCAAATTTTGGCATCTTATACATGTTATAAACAATAAAACAGTGCAATGATCCACTAAATTCCGGTCCATGAGGGCCCATACCACCTCAAGAAGCAAAGTTTGGTGTTCATTCAAACAAACCTTACACACAATTTCCTATCAAACAACAGGTATTTCTATCAAGGCATCTATCACAACAACATGCATATTCTAAACAACATCTATCACAACAACATGAAATCACTAATGCATCCTAGATGGCATGGTAAGAATGCATGGCATGTGATTTATAACAAGTGCCTATATAATGCATGAGATGGAACACCCTCATCTCATCGGGTTGGGACAGAAATAGAACCTCAATAACAACAATGGTAACAACACAAGACATGTGAATCACCCAACGGTGAAATCAAATCAACTGTAACATTTCAAACTAGTAAAATTGCATTAAACGAGGTAGTATGGATTTTCCCTGTACATGGGTTAGCTACTCCAAGGCATAGTTTATTACCAAGTACCTATTAAGTCATATCGCAGGCTATAGGATCCAAAAAGTAAGTCAATAGAAAATAATTCCGTTGATACCAATTTGTAACACCACGGTTCTGGAAGCCACCCAGAGGTGCCCCATACCCGATTGGTCACATGGCCTCAAGCGCATTTACCCGAACACCATAGGCTACTGACTAGTAGTGAGGGCCTTGGGTGTGATAGTGGGGAAACTATGCCCTCATTTTTAGAGTACACAGTGGAGATAAACAATACACAATAGTGGAAGCAGTAAATATCCAACAATAGTAAACAACGGAATACTGATAGAGAAACTACTGAAGCAAAAATATATACATAAATGATGCATGAAACATATATATCTAGGAAAGCATCCAAACAAGTCACAATGCTGAATACAGTACTAAACCAAAGTAAAAATGAAAAATATATGAGCAACTCCTCAGCATCGCAAGCCTCGGCTTGGTCCGATGCTCTCCAACTCCAATGAAATCAAGTACCTGAAGTCGAAGGGCGCTTGACCTTGTCTATACCTACAACAATACAATCTTTTTGGTCCCAAAATCATGGAACAAATAAGGTGTGAGACTAAATCCCATTAGGTAACCACCTGAAGATATAAACCTAATAGTCAGTGAGTAAATGGAAGGTAAAATTACAGAAAATAGTAAAAAATCTACAGTTTAAGCATTCAAGACACCACACAACATGTAACAGAAAAATAGATAACACAAAAGGTAACCATCTGGGAAGTACCCACAGCCTGTCCCCTCTAGTCCTACCTATCAATTACAAGCAACCCTCTGGGCAGCACACGCAGTATCAGCCCTCTGGTTCCGCTAAAGTATAGACTCTCTGGGGAATCACTCACTGTCAATTCCCCCTATAGTCTCGTATCATACAAAAGGCCCTCTAGGGAAGCACTCAACGTCAATTACCCATGTGGCCTGCGTCGAGGAACTACAGACACTTTGGGGAAGCACTCAACATCAATTCCCCCTGTGGTCTCGCATCGTAATTATAAAGACACTCTGGAGAAGCCCTCAACATCAATTCTCCCTATGGTCTATACACCAGGTTCTCATAGCCCTATGTAATTCAAGCAAGTATAGTGCGCCTAACGGCCAAATTAAACCTCAAGAGCTACTTGGATAGCATTCTATGTCATATCAACACTTTATAACTACAGTCATACCATCCTACAATACTAGGCATTGAAAAGGAAACAACATCCAAACAGGCAAACTAGACCCAAAGGTCAAATACAGGAAAAACATGCATTGTAAAAACATACAAAGCATAGAAAAATTCCCTATTCACAAAAAATAACCTCTACTCAGGCATAAAAGAAAATCATGCAAACAATAGGGCTAAAATGGTAAATGTGCAATACCCTGTTCATGGGTATTAGGAAAATTTGCACATAAAACTCAAAGACTTTCTACAGAAAGGCACAAACCACATACCTCGGGGTTAGGAGATCAATATACTTGAACCAAGAGGCTTGAATCGTATTAGAACGTAGTAGATCTAAGAAAACGCACAAAATGATCAACCCACGATAACTCACGAAAGAGGAGAAATTAGAAAATGATGCTCTAGAAGAAGAGAGAACTCAGTGATGCGATTCCAATGCAACCGATAGAGTTCCATTCGGAGGACGAATGGAGGCTCGAGGGTTCGTCGAAGATTTGTGTCCATACAGTTTATCTCGGATGAACGTAACCTAAAAGAAGATGGTTCTGTCCATCAGACGCGACCCCGATGCGTTTAATAAAAAAACAAAGGGCGTGTACTTTTGGAGTACACGACTTGTACTTATAGTTTTCGTAATCCAATTTAGGCGGCCTCCACATCACCCCACATGATAGTGTGTGTGTCCATGACACAGCCAGTACATGGCCTCCTGCAGCAACAAAGTACACGGGTTGTACTCATAAAGTACACGACGTGTACTTCAAAAATTTCCAGAAACTCCTATTTTTTCAAAAACTCCAGAAAAAGGAAAAACATACCTAAAAAGAAGGTATGGGTTCTTTAAAAATCAAGACGCATATTATTCTTCAAATAATATATATAAATATTTATATTGAATTCACTCATTCCTATAAACAATTCCAAATTCTTGTAGGGCTTCCACTACACCATATATGTTCACACTCCGATGAGAATACCATTATGATTTCCTTTCCAAATAGCTACCCTATAAGTATATTAGAGAGGAAAGACTTCATAATAACCAAATAGATCCATGGAAAGGAATAATGAAATCTACCACCTTTGATTCAATTTTTTAATAGTAAAATGAATCAATATCTAAGACCCATGAAAAAATTACTACTCCACAAGAGACAAGCCAATACCACTAGAAAATGTGGAATTGTGTCTAATGATAACCATACCTCAATGTTATCCCAATATTCCTTAAAACTGCATTATTCCAAACCAGAAAAAATTTCTATAATGATGGGTTAGACAAAAATGTGATAAGTTGAGTAACAGCATGTATGAAGAAATCTAATACCACAAATAAAGGAAATTAGAAAATATATTGGACACCGCCCACATTGATAACCTAAATCGTCTTTAACATTAACATTTTAGACTAGGGATGGGCTCCAACAAACCAAAAAATATATAAATATGGGAAGAAAGATGTAGTAGATGATCATATAGGGAAGATATATTGATAGTAATAATTTAGAGAGTAACAACACTTTCATGTGGAACCATGTAAACCCTTGAAGGAATAAGAGGATGATAAAACCCCAAGGGTGCTAGAATATCACATTCGTGAACAATATTATAAAAGGAAACAACACATTAGTAATGTAATTGAAATTTAAAAAATGAGTAATATAGAAACATGATAGAAATTAAAGTAAACGATGAATTGAAGGAAGTAGGAGTTATTAATAATATGTATAAAATAAATAACATGGTTAGAATGGTGACCTGACTATTGGAATAATAACCTGGCTATTTTGAATAGAGACCTAGCCATTAGAATACAAATAAGAATGTTAAATTTTTAAAATAAATAATAAAATAGTAAAATTAAATGTAAATAATATTTACCTTGAATAAATTAAGTAAATATAAATATAATAATACCACAAAATGAATATTCAAATTCAAAACTCAAAGAAAGTTTAATAAAGTTAATTTTACAAATTTTTCACAACCTTATTTTTTATATTAAATAATAATTTTGGATTAGTAATAAATTTATTTTGATAAAATAGATTCCATTTTGGGAATCATCACATCAAAATTTTATAAGGTATATTTTTTAAATTTTCTTTAAAACAACAATTTTTATGTGAATAATAAAAAATATAATTTTTCAAATATCGCATGTTTTATGAAATCGTAATGATGTAATAATGACCTAATAAATACCAAAAACTTTATCTCAACCCAAAATATATTTAATAACATTTTTATATCATTAAAATAATAAACATAATTTTTGATCCTAAAAAGTAATTACCAAAGTCTAAAAATGTAAAGTATTCCATTTTTAAAAAAAATTATTCTTCTTCATTCATTTTGATTGAACTAATTTTTTTTATTTAAAATGGTTTGAAATTTATAAAAACATATATTTTTACTCAAATATAGTTTATAATTTTAAGATGATCACTATTGTGAGGTTTACTTTAGAAATAATAATATATTCAATCTTTTAATTCAAAAATATTCTTATCCTCATGTACAAATACACACTATCCTTTCCTTGTAAAATAACTACTCATAAACTTCTAAAATATCAATATTTACTCTACTACCTATAATTATGTAACTTTAAAACCATGGGGATGTTTTTTTGTCATTAAACCCAAATCCCCTGATTAATTAATTCCATAGAAAATGATTAAAATCTCACCTAATAGGTAATCTTGTGATCCCCTTTTTTCATTATCTTTTTCTTCTTTGTACATTCCAAATATAAGGTATTTTTATAACATCATAAAATATTGAATTTATAAGTATATAAAAAATTAATGTCATTATTATATTATGTAACTATTTTGATTTATTTAATGTATATATACTCTCTCCTTATCTCTTTTTGACACATCCCATTAACATTTGGTTTCATCCACCCATGAGGATGTTGTAATAATTTTCATATCACCACTTATATAGATGGTTGGTCTAGAATATATATTATATTTATAAATATATTTTAGTGTATTCTAATATTTTATATGTAATTTTCTAAAAAAATTATTAAAAATTAAAACAAATATCTCAAAACATAAATTATAATATTCAAATAAAAATATTTTCGAGTCATTCACATTTTATATGAAATGGTAATAAATAAATTCCAATAATTATAATTGATCACACAAAAAAATAACATAATAAAATTTTGGAATAGTATTTTAACAGATATAAATTATTTATAAATGATGACTGAATTTGATTCCACAAAATGGGACCTAAGGTAAGGAGACTCTCCAATCAAACTCTTCTTTTGGGCATATCTTACATTCTTCTATCTTTTCGTTGAGAATCACCTAAAAATTTATTCTAAAGGATTTTAAATTGTGTATCAATTTAGTTCTTATGGGATGTAAATTTTCATACTTCATTGGGATGAATTCTAAGACACCTTAAATATTTTTTATGAAATACATTTCTTAAAAAATATTTTCATTCTACTTATGTTTACTCCACTCTTCCCAATGAAATGTGATCTTTTCATTGTTAATTATACCATTAGACATCCTAAATTATTTCTTAATTTATAATTTTGGGGATCCTCTTTGTTTTATTCAATGATATATTACATAAAACACCATTCATAAATCCATTCTGTCCACATGTTTTTATTTCATATTTATGACTTATATACGTAATTTTTTTATGTGGAATGCATGGTTATAAGCATTTTATGATGTGACAGGTGGGCCTGGAATTATATATCCCTCTAATATATTTGGTGATGTGATATATATCATGAGATTATATGTATTATTCCTAAACATAAGTCAAGATTTTTTCATATTTTATGAAGTGATGATGTGTACAAAAATGTTAGGTGTGAACATTATTCTATCTTTTTTTACAATTTATGTGCGGTTTTTCATCAGAGTGTAACAGTGTTTCATTATTATTAATATGCAACATTCTATTTATCTTTGAAATTATTCCCTAATAATTATGATTATTATACTTTTATTATGATATGATGATTATTATTATTCTCACCCATGTATTTTATTCATTCATGTATTGTGTACCTTACCTATTATTCCTACCCTTACTAGGATTTTTGTCCACACTTTATTTGATATAACTGTAAGGTTTAATGGAAGAATAGGAGTGGTGAGGCCCGTGAACAATGATTTTTTTCATATGTTTCCTCAAATTAAATCCTTGGAATTGGTTGAATTAATCCTAGATTATTCATATAGTGAATAATTTACTATATAATTTATAATTAATTTAATCACATAATTATCTCGGGTAGACTATTATTTTTTATTAATGAATCTTGGGGGTTTTGTAGTAGTCTCATCATTATGATTAATAATTCTAAGTAAAAGTCCTCTAGTGTTATTCACATGTTATCTAAGAATCTTTTAATATCAATTATGGAATTCTGGGTGCTAGTGTGGAGGTACTTATCCTCTTTAATCATTCTCAAAAGATTTCAATATGAAATATTTATTTCAAGAAATATTTTTTCTCTTGTTCTCTTAGTTTGGATATAGAGGAGGAAGATCACGTCTAATTATTTATAGATGTCATGAGATAGTTCTCCATAGTATGTAGAGAATTTTCTTGAGAGAATATCATTGTGCATTATAATTATAATCTTCTTAAAATTGATATAATTTTGGTGAAATAATTAGGTTTTGAAAATTAGTAATTGCATAGAGGACCTTAACTAATTCAGTTATTCTATGTAAAAGCCACATCCAATGATAATAATGTTGTTGTTATTTGAGTTCATTATATGTGATTACTCGTAGATATTTAAATATCATTTATTTAATCAATCATTCAATATTTATTTAAATTATTTTAAATAAAATATATCATTTTAATCTGAGCGCTTAAATCAAAAAATGAATCCTCCTAGAAATTATCAAACATAGAATAATACATATTTATTTAAATAAATAAATATCATTATACCATTCATTTAATAAATATATAAATACTATATTCACTAACTAGATAATAAATACTTATTTAAATAATCAAATAATCAAATAAATATTTATTTAACAAATAAAAAATTATATATCACACTGGGAGTAATAATCAAGAGATTAAAAAAACATTTAATATTTTATTGATTAAATTAATATTTATTTAATATTCAACTCACATATATTCTGAACTGAATAACTAGTGATAGAATTTATATGATCATAAGAACCTGAATAATTATTAAATCACAAGTTTGGAATAATTTTTAATGAAACTATTAAATACAAATATAATTTAAGTTAGATTTTGGGTACACTTGGTGAGTGGCCCTCTAGGTCTCTTTTTCAAGGGGATTAAACAAGTTGTCGTAAAGTACAAAATCATCATCTATAAATATTTCAAGTAACCCATAGAGAAATAAGATAATTTTTCAATGAAAATAACCTCATATAAATACTCCCAGTGTAATTTAATTATTTTGTCTCTATATCTCCTCAAAAAGGTTGCATACTTGTGTCATCAACCTATATTCTGAAAAAACATTCTCCAATTTTCTGAAATGAAGTATTAAACGAATCACCATGTCCATGGATTTAATGATATAGTTTAATTCCAATCAAATTTCCTGATATATCTAATTCAATTAATATGAAATGGGTATATCCTTTATTTAAGTATTCATTAATTCCATATCACTTATGACACACCCAACATGTCCTACCTATCGACAAGAATATTTTTTCATAGTTTTCATAAATACATAAAAGTGTGTAATTCATGATATACAATAATAATACTCTCAACTCTATGGACCAATACACACATTTTCAGATTGAAATATCCAATGAAACATATAACCAGTGGAATTATTATTGGTGGGTATGTCCTTATAACCTCCTCTCTTATATAATACCAATTTGAACTTCATGTGATAAATTAATCATGTGTTATAAGCATCCATCACCTAATGGATAAAAATTATTTGTGTCCTATTAGATATATGTCACCTAACCATAAAACATATATTTACGAAGTGTCAGGTCACTTCAAAGTTATCATTAAAATAAGAAGTTTATATAACCTTTTGATGAGACAGATACACTGAGAACATTATCAAATTAACATTATAAATAAGAACACTCAAATGGTAATAAGAAATTTATTAATATTCAGATCTTTAAATATATATCTAATCAAATATGTAATGTTAGTTGGTTATAGGGAACCAACTCTAACTTACTCCCACTTACACTTGTTCCAACTAAAAACTAAATGGTTATTATTACATGATAAACATGCTTCTTGTGATTTATGGTTATATATACTGGGACTACCATTTTTTGGTGGGTTTTTACTTACTATGACTTCAACCCTTTGAGAAAATTCATCAAGAGGTTATATTATCTAGTGTTTACCGTTTTCCCTCTATCAAAACTATAAAATATTGGTTAATCCAATATCTGGGAAAAAAATTTATAAATACTTCTTAAGCTACATAAGTAGTCATAAAATGATTATTTTATATAGATATTGAAACTACTAGTCATAACATGTTTTTATATAATATTATCATAGCCTCACTATGATACTAGATCGAACCTATATAAAGGAATAGTAGTTTTGTATACCCTTGAGAAGAGGTATTCTTACATCTCCAATAACTATAAAATCACCCATTTCTAATTTCTCCTGGGATTCCAAATAATTATAATTGAAACTAAGTATAGTTCTCTATGATCTTTTGATATACTCCATGTCTTCATTAAGCATAAGTAATATAAAAACATAGTACATATCATGGAATGTGAGAATGATTTCCGAATTACACTTAGGAATATCAATTCTATTCCTTTCAATAATGGTATCCTATGTTTTCATAGATTATCCTAGTGAGATTTCATGCCATGTGACACATGAAACAATTCGGTCATGAAATGTTTCATATTTCCTTAAATACCTTTTCAAAGTATATACTATAACTAGATTATGAAACCCTATAGATCTAAGCTTGTAGATTTTTTCCCTAGAACTTGTGTTTCTAATTTTAGTCAATCATGAAGAAATTATCCTTATTCTTAATTAACCATAATACTAACAACATATTTTTTTTGTATGTTTCCAACATGTCTATCTAATAAAACAAAATCACTCCCAATAACCTCTTCTAGACACTCAGAACACATGCATTCCAAATTAATATTCTATAATTGTAGAAGGTGGATATAACAAGTATAATTATAAATAGTTTTTTTCATGATAGTTTGGAATAGGTTTTTTTATATACTATTTATAAACATCACTTAAAACCTTCAGTAATTAATCAATCCTTATTAGAACCAAATTGTACTCTAGATGTATGGTCTGTCTGTAACACCCACCAATGACTTTACAACAACTATATAAACTTATAAGATACATTATTGGTATTTGGGGTTTTGAATATAGCTTATAATTAATATACATTGTCCAATATTATTATGTTCTCATTCATAGATTCCTTGTTAGATTCATTATTCTTATATAATAATATATCACCAGTCTTGGTGAACATAAAACCACCTATTTAGTTCTAATTTTCCTTCATAGAATATGTACATGGAACACCAAGACCTTATAAACCTAGTGGAGTCTATTGTTCATATTCAGACTCACACACATATGGTGCCGAGTCTTCATTTAAGTCTTGTTTACTCACAAAATCTCAAAATAAAAGTGCTTAAATCTTTGAAAAACTTACCCAATATATAATATTACCTTTCTATAAAAAGGATATTAACATCCTGAGTAGCTATAGGATAATTAACTAAGATGAAATTAGTATTCTTACTTGATGTATGTTTGTATTTAAAGCTATAATTTTAACAAAAGTTTCTCATTAAAACACATGAAGTTGTGAAATAATGGATTTCTATCATATATTGAATCATATGAACCCATTTTTTAATATTTCTAACATATGTTTATTTTTTATGCTTCTATTTGTGAAATATTTCTAGAAAGAAATCATGGAAGACTTGAAATACATGTATGACTCTTTTTTGATCCAACTTGTACTCCCACTAAGTCTTTGATGTGTATAAGGTATTCTAAATCCAGGAGAATATGTACTCAAATATTTAATTGTGAATGAATACTTGGTTAAGAAATTATCCAAAAATCTTAGCCAGAGAATCCTATATCATTTACAAAGTTTAATAATTTCTTTAATGATCATATCAAAAAAACAATTAAAGAAATCCCATCAATTATAGGAATTTACCTCTAGATTCTCCTTAGAATAGTTCATGCAATCTGGTTAAACTAAAACTAGAATTTTTGTGTGGATAATCTTAATTTCTAAAGGTTTATTTATCTAAAAAATAATAAATAAGTATATCTAATACCTATGATTTTTTATCTACAATTGGGTATATCTAAAACAACTAAATTTCAACTTTATTTGATAAATAAGTATCTTAACCAAAATAGGTATCCACATTATATTATATATTCAATATTTATTTCTGATATTGGATATATTTGATTCAAGTATTACTGATCTATTAATAAAGTATGAAATTCCAAAACCACATTTGTTCTAAACATGAAATAATGTCTCGTTGTGTTTAAATTTACACTAAGATGAATATTATAGAAATACTCAACAAAAAATAGTAGTTTAAATAGAAACAAATCCCTTAGGTAATATGAATTTTTGTCCTATTAGCTGACCTAGGAATCTCCCTTCCTCAGTTACTTAGAGAGTTTACCTTTCTTCTTTTAATATTCCTGGATTCTCATGGTTCTGAGATTAGAATTAAAGTATGTGATTTTTATATTGTATTTAATATCCAAGAAGTGAAATAGATATATATTACATATAATGATGAAAATACCTAAATTAGATGTTATTGTTATATTCTTCTACAATTTTATAAAATTTCTCTTTGAATGAATATTCTTACCACATGAGAATTAGATAGCTTCTTGTTCATCACACAACCTCTAAATATTTTTTCACTTTGAAGGAAATTGTAAAGGATCCATTGAATTTCTGTCAATAATTGTATTTTCAACATGGTCATTCAATTCATTCACTATAAGAAATGATGATACATTTTCCTACCATTCCCTATATGTGTAGAGAATCATAGTCAAAATATTCTAAAGTGGTTCATCTATAATGTTCATACTATAATTTTAAATAAATAATGAGCATTTGGGTGGTAAGGGTGATAACATGATATTGAAGGATAATTTTTTATTCAAATAGAAGGATAATATTTCTAACTGATCAATATAATCTAGTATTTTGTGGGAATGATCACAAGCTATGTAATTTTATTCTAGTTTACACTAGTACATTATAGTCAAAATATTATTCATCTTAAGCCTCTCCTAATATTTTGGAAGTTCAAGGAAATGATTTTATATTATATAATAATCAATGTCATTATTCTATATCATTATATCACTATAAATGTCTGATAGAATGATTAAATAAACATAAGAGGCATCCTCCATGAATCTCATGTTGGATTCCTTTTCACCATCGCTCAATCAGAGAGGTGGCTGATTAGGAATAAGGGATTATAGCACATGAAAAAAAACCTGTTTTAGTAGTGTAGTGTATAAACAACTATACCAATATATTAAATTTATTCTAATGAGAACATGGTCTATGTATTAAAATGATCATAGTGTTCCCATTGTTTTTCATGCCAGTTTCTACAAAATGTAAAATAAGGTTTTATTACTTTATCTTAACTACCATGTGTGATGTAATAAATTAATTTTTTTTAGTATACCATTATATTATAAAAACCCATTAGACCCCACCATTGAATTTTAAATATCCTATCATGTGGATATTTTAGTGGCATGGATCCATATATCTATTCTCATAACCCAGATGAGGATATTGTCAAATTCCTCAAAGGTATTTAGGTGGTATATCTGGAAAACTAAATTATTAGATGTTTTGGGATCTGTTGAGTCGACTCGTCAATCCTAAAATACTAACTGGTAATTCATAAATGCATTCTTCCATGCTACACTATGTTTTGAAAAGGTAATCAAACATTGATATCAACTTGGTTATGAAAATCTAAATCATTTATTATAACTTCTTGATTGATGAAATTTTACTAGTGAGGGCTAGACCAACACATCGATCTATGGGTCAAATCTTAGTCATATAATGGAAGAAATTATTTGATATAATGTTTTATTAAATTATTTTTATCATAATTCATACATATTAATTTTTAACCTCTTACATAATTGTTCATATTATGTGTATTTTACATAATTAATTATCCATTTCTGAAAAAAATATAAATAATCTATTTATTTCATTTTAACTTGAATTATTGATATTTATTTACTTTATGTGATCTTTTTTACTTATAAAATAAACATGAATCAAATAAAAAAATAAATAACCATGCACTGGATAAATAAAAAACATGTATCATGATCATAAGCATTCACTAATGGTTGGTTTATCGAGTAGGAGATAAACTAAACCTTATCCCTAAGGGAATAACTCCTTGAGTTGGGTTGGGATTGAGTTGCAACATTACATCTTTTGACATGTGTATCTCTATGGTTGGTATCACCATGGATCAATCTAGAACATTCTACACACACCTTGTAACTCCTTCCTTTATATATGAATACTCAATCACTGGTGAGGAGAATTAGTTGTTTGGGGTTATATAAAAAACCATTGATATGCAGACTAATACATAATAAGGAGGAAGGGATGATTCATAGAAAATAAAATTTAATTAAATAATAACATTATCAAAAAATCACATACAATACATAATTAAATTAAATAGAAACCCTTGACATACATAGGTCGGTCAAGATAATGATCATCTATGCATGCATTTAATACACATTTAAAATATGTAGCATTCATTTTAATATATTATTTTTTATTATAAATCTCTTGAATGAATAAATTAATTATCATATAAATTAACTAATTAATTTCACTTAATTAATTATCAAAATAGTTTTATCTTTCCATCCCCTATAATTTAAAATAAAATTAATTAATTAATTTTTATTTAAAATTAATTATATATATAGAATGTATGGGAGGTGGATAATTTTTCACCCTTATCCTTCTATTTAGACCCATTTCGGGAGTTTAAGTATTACATGCAATGTTCCATCAATTAACATGACAAGTGGCTGACATTGTGTATGGTCTTTGTCATGTATAGTGTAATTAAATAACATGTATTCCTATATGATGTTTTCATGATATAAAATATGTGTTGTTTCATGAGTCAATTTGTGTAGTTTTCACAGTATTTAGGACTACATATCACGCCTTGAATATATGGGGCATGTACCTCTTGAAATTCCAATAGAGTACATGGTGAGTATAAAATCTATACACTTATTGTATCTTCAGAATTACATAGAATATAATTAATTAAGAATATAATTTCACACATGATCCACCAAATATTACTTGTCATGTAATAGATACAAAACCCTATCATAAGGCATGTGCATCTAGCTACATGCCATGTAGTTTGGTTTAAATTTCTTTAAATAATTTCCTTTTCATGTGTTGACTCACACAGTATGCTAATGTTGGCATATACCTGACATGATTTAGTCTGAATTACATTGTGTGTTCAATAAACTATGTAGCATGTGATTCATTACTAGACTCACATAATACATCCCAAGTGACATGGTTTTTATTTAAAATGGTATATTTACACTTTACATGTTACAAAGCATGTATATCATATTATATGTCATGTACCTTATGCAATGTCATGTCTCTAAGATAGCAATGAACACACACTATATGTTAATTTCAATTCATGTACTTTGATCACATAACTTCACTGATTCATGTTGATTAAAAACTCTATAGAGTTACATGATGTGTAGGCCTACTACACGTCTTGTACCACCATTATATTGCATTCCAACTGGTGATCAATACATAGTGTGTAATGATTCCACATAAAAAAACCCCACATGATGTTCTATGATTTGTGTGGCTTGTCTGTGTGTGGTTAAACATGGGTTCAGAGTATTTATATTTTCATTATACACAATTTACATGTGTCATGAATCCATAATCATCATCAACTTTAGATAGGATCTATAAGAATTATTCATCAGTTCTATTTCGTATGAAATAAAACAATCACGGTATCTCAAATTTTGAATTAAAAACAGAAAAATTGGAAATAAAAAAACCAATAATAAAATGCTTAATTGAACAATAAATAATAAATAATTCTAAATTAATATATGACCACTCTGATGTCATTGTAAGGATTTGGGGTATAGTGTAAGTAGATGGGTATATCCCCAACAATGATTTTCATCAGTTTCCTTAAAAAATCCTCAGAACTAGATAAAGAAACCTTGATTAATGTAGGGGGTATATAATCATATAATTACTAATTAAGTTAATGTGAGAATTTATTCATCTATAATATTCTTTCTTTGGTGATGAATCTGTTGTCCACTGTCATAGTCTCATTGTTTCTAAGAAGAATTAAAAGTATAATTCCTTTAATGGTATCCACGCATGTTGCAAAAATTATAGAACGTCTCCAATTGAACTGTTTGTGTTAGCTCATACATATTGATCATATTTCATCATTATCTTTGGATCACAATAATAATCCTTTTTCTTAAGAGAGGTTATTCTTGTTATTCTCTTTGTCTATCAATAGAGGGGGAAGATGACTTCTTATTCTATAGAACATTATTGAGAGAGTTATCCTTGGTCTGGTGATCCTTCAATTGAGAGAATATCATTTCACACAATAATTTCCATCTTCTTAAAAATGATATAAGTTTGGTTTTATACATAGGATTAGGAAATTATCAATTTCATAGAGGCCCTTAACTAATACCCTTATTCTAAGTAAACTGCACATATAATAATGTTATTATTTTTATTATATTTCATGATCACAATGAATCACTAATATTTAAATATCATTTAATAAATAAATAAATTAATATTTATTTGAAGGATATTAGATGAGTTATTTCATTTCCATTCATTATCTAAAATCATCTCGTCAATCAACGTTAGCATTTTTCAAACATAGAAAAATAAATATTTATTTAAACACATAAATATCCTTAATTAACTAGAGAATAAATAAATATTATATTAACTAAAAAGATAATAAATATTTATTTTAATATTCAAGTCCTCAAATAAATAAATATTTAATTAATTAATAATTATTATTTTTCTTGTGAATAATAAACAAGAGGTAAATAAATATTTTATATTTTCTAGCTAGGAAATAATATTAATTTAATATTCAACTCACATATATTATGAATTGAATAACCTATGATTTAATTTATATGATTAGTGGAACTAGAATAATTATTAAACCAAAAGTCATGAATAATATTTATTCAAACTATCAAATTTAAATAGAATTTAACTCAGATTCCGAATACACTTGGTTTGTGTGTCTCTAGGACTATTTCTTAATTGAATTATAAAAGTTGTGAAAAATTACATGATTAGAATCAAGTAGCAAGTCAATTCACCCTAATAGAAGTACGTTATTATTTCAATGAAAACAATGTAATACGAATTTTAACTTTTTAATATAGTCTCTTTATCTCTTTATCTCATCAAACTGGTTTCATACCTATTTCATAAACTTGTACACTTGAAAATCCTTCTTTGAATATCTAAAATGAACTCATTAATGAATCAACATGACCATGGATTTAATCAAACAATTATATTCTAATGAACTATCCAGACATATATACTCCCTTTAATTCAGAAGTGATAAATCGTTTCTTGATGTGTTCATTAATGACATATCACTTATGAATAACCCAACGTATCCTACCTCTCTATGAGCATATATTGTCATGATTTTCATCAATACATAAAAGTACACAATTCTTGATATACATTAGTAATAATATAAATTTTAATAACCAATGAAAACATATGTAGACAGGAACATCTTATGGAACATATAACATGTTTAATTCTTATTAGGGGGTCTTTCATGTAATAAACCAAACCAGGTCAACATGAAACATCACTCAAGATGACCCACCACAAGATTGAGTTCATTGAAAGCACTAAAACATGTCTCATGACTAACTGAAAAGAGGTAAAATAAACACAGTGTAATGTAGAATAAGTGTATGAATTCATGAGACATACAATGACAATCCCCAAAGGCTAAACCATAAAGTAATAAAAATATAAACAAGACCATGTCTCTATGTGACCAACTTTCACCACCAACCCATCTCACTAAGAATAGGAGAAAATACTATGGTAGATAGCGAACTACATAACCCCCTTCCCTTTACCCGTGTCTTAAAAACTATATCTTCATACTCCTAAAGGAATATGCAAGGTATGAGGAAAACACCTAATATGACACATCATGGAAATCGTTTATTCTATATTTTAAAAATAACGTATTCATAAATAAATTTCAAATAAAAAAATTATAAAACTTTTCTTAGTTTCCATAAAAGAATTTCATATTCATATTGGCCAAGAATAATTCAAGTACATAAAACATAAATAAGTGTGTTTAATCAAAATAATCTATGGAAATACCAAATGATAACCATATGATAAATAAAAAATGAAACAATATTATCATATATAAAACCAAGAACAAGTGGTATCTAGCCTATGGGAATATATAATCATACATGTGAAGGAACACTAATCCAAGAAAACCATGAATACTACCTATATCAAGTTCATTTATAGTCTATCGATATTATAGAAGTAACCCCAAGTGGAAACACACTCACTAAGGTTTCCATATGTTTATAAATTAGTGCACCCATGGTTCCTAATGTGTTATTTTTTTCAAAATATGAAGACAAACCATGCTTGTGATTTTATAAAAAATAATAGAAATTAATTATCACTTCTTTTCATGAAAATACATTTTAGATTCCAAATTATATTTGATTAATTTCACCAAACACATAAGGTTAATTAAATTTTTTTTTAAATAAAACCCCTTTAGTAATCAATTTTTCATTCCACCTAATATTAATTTGAAAAAATATTTTTCTCTTGGTATCAAATCAATAAATTTCACAAAACTACTCAAATTAATTTACAGTATCATCATGTACTTAATGAGATAGAATCGTTGTTTAGTGACACCTACCTTGATAATAGAGGAAAACTTTTCCCCTTTGAGAATAGATATTAGAAACATGGATATTGAGTCCTCATTGACCAAGATCCATATGAAATATCATTAATACAATATAAAACACTCTAGATCTAGAAATCATAACCTAATTTGGATCTAATGGTAAAAGGGTCAAGGAGATCAAGGAGATATCTAGAAATCAGAGAGGTGATCATATCAAAAACAAAACATACCTTGATGAGATTCACCAAAAATGACCAAGGATAACCAAGTATTTGATGGGATAATCCTCTAGTGTGTCATGAAGGGGGTGGTTCAACATAATGAAGATTTAAAAAAGATATTAGAGTTTAAAATGATAAAGGTTAATTGGGTAATTTTCCATTTTAATAGGTTCATATCTAAGCATATGGTTAGGCCACGTGATTTAACAAACTATGTTCCAACTGTGTTGTGGCCTCTTCCCTTAGAAAAATTAACTTATATGGTTTCCTGGGGCTATTGTCTTGGTTTTAAAAACATGATCATGATTTTTGAAATCCACTAAAACAAATCTGAAATTCCCACAAGGTATCTATTGGGACTCGCACAGTATGAAAAAATCATGCTCAAACCATAAAAAATGTCACTAGAACTCACAATGCAACATCACATGGTGAACACTTGACTAGTACTAACAATGTTTCTAAATTGTAAACCTATCATTTTCTTTTAAAAAAATTCAAATTTTTAACCCCTAAATTGTAAATAATCTCTAGAACCTCACAAGAGATTAACCATTCTCAAATAAAATCATACCTATGACCTAGAGGGTGTTACAATTCTCCCAACCAAAAAATATTTATGACCATAGAAAGAACTCATGATTCTAGGCTAGGCAAAGGGTAAGGCCATTACTACCTCATCAATAATTCCTTCTCCCACTTTTCATGGTTATCCTATCCACACTTCCACGATTCATGGACCAAAGGAATTTTTTTACTATGAAATACCTTACCTTGGAGATCCATAATCAGAATATGTTGTTCAACCACTGATGTTACTGGATCAACATCAACATCTTCCTATCAAATCACACGGAATGGATCTGGTTAATACCTCATCAGTTGAGAAACTTGAAACACATCATGAATTGATGTCAATAGTTATGGAAATTCCAATGGATAAACAACCTTTACAAGATGTTCATTGATATTGAAAGGTCTAATTTACCTTAGTGATAACTTAAACATCTTACCTAATTGATGATGTCTCAAGTGATGTGAAACTCTTAGAAAGACTTGATCACCAGATTCAAACTCCAATAGATGATAATGATTGTCCATATAAGATTTCTGATATCTTTGTGTTATTTATAACCTATTTAAAATCAATTTCATCTTTTCCTTCATCTCTTGAACAATAATCAGTCCCACCAAAGACCATTCTCCCAATTCCACCCAACAAAAATGAGATCAACCTGGCCATCCATACAATGATTCAAAAGGATCCATTTTAATAGTGGATTGATAATTTTTTTATCAGAAAAAATTAACAAATGTTGATACATTTCCCATGAACCACCAAAATCAAGCACACACACATGAAGAATATCGTAAATAATATCATTTTCTAGATTAGTATACGAATTCTTATGAGGGTGATACATCATGATTAATTATAACTAGGTACACATCACTACTTATAAACCATTCCTAAACCCAGATGTAAAATAAGGTCTTTGCTAGAAAAAACTAAACAAGAAACTCCATAGAGTATCATGATCTCTTAGACATATCAATGCCCAAGCTCTTTCACCTTCTCCATTTTATTAATATAATGGAAATGAGCTAATTTCATAACTCGTTCAATGATTTCCCAAATCTCATCCTTCCCACTATAAATATGTGGTGAACCAATGATGAAGTCCATAGATATCTAATCCCACTTCCCCTTCAGAATGGTCAATGGTTTCAAAAAAAATAGTAGGTATTTGGTACTCCACCTTAATCTTCTATCAAGTTAGGCATCATGACATGAAGTTTTTGATTGACTGTCTCACCATATTACACCAATACCAATGATTCAGATCATGACACATCTTGGAAGTCCCATGGTTCATGGAAAAATAATACTGGTGTTTATTAGCTATTAATTATTGATTAGATATATCAAAATGAATGACCTATCTCAAAACCACAAAACATCAACAGGTGAATAAAACCAACCATATGAGGTCTTCCCTTCAATAAAGATTTTTTTTAAAACTTTTAATTAGTGGTTGAAACTTATTCGAGTTGAATCCAATCATAAAATGATGATTCAGACATCACAGAAGCTAAGAACACATATACACCAACCTATTCCACTCATAAGATCATATCATTAAACAAAAACATCAGAGACCACTCCTCCACTAATTATATCAAGTCATAAGTCGACAACTTTATACTCAATGTGTTAGTGGACAAATTAAACATTCTAGGTTTATATGAAATATAAAAAATCAATAGTCTAAATAAACTCAAACCAGTATCTCTATCACAAGATCAGATCGAAATGAGCAAAAAATACAATTTAGGCTCTTCTGATCTGAATATATCATAAATTACCCCCCAAATAGATAGAGGCGCCAAGTTTTTAGGGAATTAATCATGGTTTCTAACTCATTATCATGGGTATGATAGTTATTATCATTAGGGTGAAATTATTGGGAGCCACATGCCACCCCCTCTTTTCCCTAAATCAAAACACACCCCAATCTTGTACTAGAGGCAACACATAAAAAATCATAGCCTAAACCCAGTTATGGAAGAATCAGAACTAGATCCAAAGTAAACCTCACCATTTTTTTGTAGAAAGGTCTCTGATATTTATCATCCTACTAAAACATAAATCCCTTATAGGTAAAAATTTGCACTGAATGTGTGAGTTTAGAGAAATCCAAAACAAATATCATGTAATAACTAGAAAATCCTAAGAAGCTCTAAATATCAAACACATTTCTAGGAAACTACCAATACATCACATTCCAAATATTTTTAGGATACATTGAGAATAAACTCTTAGATATAAAATTTCCTGAAAAAATTATTTCATGAATAAAAAATTCACATTTAAAATTATTTCCATACAAAAAATGTTCTTTTATTATTTTAAGGATGATATCCAGATGACCTCTGTGTTCTTCCTCAGACATAGAATACACCAAAATATCATCCATAAAATAAAAATGAAAAAGTCTAAGAACCAATGAAATATATGGTTCATTAACTCCATAAATATCATGTGAGAATTAGTAAGACTTAATGGAAAAAATAAGAACATGAAATGACCATACCATATCTTAAAAACTATGTTAGGTACATCCTATTCCTGAACTCTTAACTATTTCTACCTAGCTCATTAGTCAATCTTATAAAATCATCAGGCTCCTTTGAGTTTATTAAATAGATAAAAAATCATAGGAAATTGGTATTTTTTCTTTAAAGTCACCTGAATCATCTTCTAGTAATGGACACAAATAATGAGGATTATATATTCCTTATTTATGAATAAGATTATTGAAGCCCAATGTGACACATAATTTTAAGTAAAAATATTGTGTTAAAGACTCTAGAGTAATAATTTAAACTATTTTAACTCAGTAGGTTTCATATGATATGATGGAATAGAAATGGGGACCATCCTAGGGAGAATGCCAATTGTGAACTCGGCTTCTATATGAGATGACATCCCATAAAAATAAACAAGAAACACCTTAGGGTATAAACTCACAACTCGATGAAGTAGAATGATAAAATATTGATCAAGAGTGGCAATAAATATCTCCAATAACTAGAATGATATCATTCCATTATAAAGAATATAGTACCCTCTCTCCCTGATCTAGAATCCTACTCACCATAAAAGATATGTGGGAATCCATTGGAAGAATGAAACTAAACCTAGTGATGATAACAACATATATAAAAATTAAAATTTATAATATAATCCATGCCAATAATAAGGTCAATGATATCAATATCAATAACTAGGAAGTCCCACACCACTTCAAGATCGGTAATCATCACCCAACTATTGGGACATTTATAACCTTACTCCTTTCTCTTTCCTAAGGGTGTGGAAATATCCAACATGAACAAAATAATATTTGAGTGTAATCCCAATATGTTAATAATCATATATAATGAAAAATAATGTTATTTTCCTATATAAAATTAATCTAGGACTATAGATGATTAAATGAAAATCATACCTCTAATAGTAGTAAACCCTACTCTTGAATCCTTCAGTGCATAATCCACTGCATAAAGACATATAGACTCAACTCCTCCCATGGATTTATTCAATATATAATAATTCCCCTTAGAATAAGGATGATATCCACCACACTTTGGTGAATCATAATGAACATGGGAGCTTTTGATAAGAGTGGACCCTTCTCTACTAGCTTGGGACATTCTTCCATGGAAACACTTATGTTGAAAAGATTGTCCACAATAATGGGATGTCATGGATTCTTCTATACTATTATGCTTCATATGAATAGGTATACCATACTAATAGAATAATACATGATGATTTATCATATAATACCTTGAAACCTCTATCAATATAAACTGATCTCCCTAATGATTCCTTTTCTAGCTAGATGACATACATTAGATACCTCTTGTTATAATAAAAGATCCACCTAAAATTGTTTTCTCATCTATGTTTTCCTCATAAATATAAATTTTATTAACCACATCATAAATGGTTAGTAGGAATAATATAATTTTCTTCAACGTAATATTATTCTTCAAACCGATCACGAACCACTAATCTTTAATGTGATCACTAGAAATAAGCTCGAGTAATAAGTGAACCAACTTGGTGAAATGAGAGGAATACTTAAAAAATAAATTCCCCCTTTCTCGACGATCATAAATTCCCAATAATTTACCACCCACAACATTAGAGGATAAAACTTTTTAATGAATAACTTATTTAAAATTTTCCATCTAAGATCCTTGTGTAACAAAGATTTCATGAAAATTTACCATTACTTTCTTCTTGTTCCTTGAATCATGTAAGTGAAAAAATATTCCTTAGAGTTGTCTAGTGTTTTAAAAAAGTGTAAGATCCTCTCAATATATTTGATTCACTCTTAAAATTCCAAGTTTCCCTTTTCACTATGGAAGATATGTGTGTTTTTATTGGTAAATTATAAACAACAATCCACCACTCATCCCAGGTTTCCAACACCCATTTGGTCTGGAGTCTAGATTGTTAAGAAAAGTATTTCCAAAAATTAAGGGTATACTAGAAGATTCACCTATACAACTTTTTGAATAGATTCCTCTCCTAGATTCAGATATATTTTTATAATAGTTATTGTCTAGTAAATAAAAAATACATCATCCAATTATCTTAAGAGAAAATCTTTTAATCAAAAGAAATGTTCAAGAATCCATATTAAAGCCTTTAAACAACAATAATACGAAGAAAACATGGATTCAAGGAAAAAGAGACAAAAACATTAGAAAATAACATGTTCATCTAAATAAAACCCTAAATCAAGTCCATTTAAATAACCTCAAAAATGAAGATCAAGATTCACGAAAATCCATGATCACCCATTGTAACTCGAGTTCTAACATGAAAGTGAGCAAGCTAGGCACCCTTCTGTAGTTACTAAACAAATTTTTATGGTCTTAACTCCAATATATCATAGATTAGAAAACAAAATCAGGTAGTATCATTAAACTAATAATTATGAATTGGAACTAATACCATTTGGAAATGAACCAAACCAGGTAGACACGACTCATCACCTGAGATGACCCTCTACAATATAGAGATAAATAAAAGAACCAAAACATGTCTCATGAGTAATTTAAAATTGGTAAAATAAATATACTACAACATGGAAGAAGATTAAATATCTATAATATAAACATAGAAAACCCCCAAAGTCTTAACCTAAAATTAAAACAAAACAAGGACAAGACCACATCACTAAGAAGAAGACAATATCCAAGAGAATCCATAGAACTACATGATATATTTCTATTTACCTACGAAATGTAAAAATATATATGAATATTCCCAAATTAATATTCAAGGTGTGGGGAAAACTTCCAAAAGGATAACGCTTTGAATCTATAATAAATCTATCTACATTCAACCATTAGTTCTTTCTTTAAAAAAGACAAGTTTATAAATAAATTTCAAATGAAAAATCATTTTTTAATCATAATTTGGTATCTATAAAATAATTTCATATTCATATAAACCAAAAATATGAAAATTTAATAAAATATAATAAAGAGTGCATAATCAGAATCATTAATTGAAATACCATATGATAAACATCTGGTGAATAAAACATGAAACAATACAATCATGTATAAAAACAATCACAAGTGTGATATAGAATATGGAAATACATACTTGGAAACATAAAAGAACACTATTCTAGGCTTTCCATGAATCCTACTAATATCAAGACCATCCAAAATCCATTGATATCACAAGAGTAACCCCTAGTGGTTCCACACTCACTAAGTTTTTCATATTTCTATAACTCAATGAACCCAAGGATCCAAATGTGATATGTCTTAAAAAAAATTAAAATAAACCATACTCACAACTTTATAAAACATTTTTGAATCAAATAATCATTACTGTCAAGATAAAAATCCATTTAATATTGAAAATTGTCTTTGAGGAATTTCATCAAATACATAAAGTGCATAAATATTTTTTTAAAATTGAACCCCATTAAAAACATCTTTTTCAAACCACCCAAGATACAATTCAAAAAATATATTCTTTGATTTTAAATCAATCAATTTCACAAAACAAATCACAGTAATTTATATTATCATCCAATAATGATATATAACAATTTTATAGAGACACTTACCATGATAATAGAGGAAAACTAGTCACCTTCAAGAATTAATATTGGAAATAAGAAGATTGGCTCCTTATGAGCCTAGATATATAAGAAGAAATGTTAATTCCACATAAAACTATCTAGATTCATAAATAATATCCCATTTGGTTCCAATGGTATAAGGGGAAAGGTGATAAAAAATATATCTATAAGTATAACATTATATTGGATCAAAAATATAATATAACTTGATGAGATTCTCCCAAAATGATCAATGATCACTAAGGAGTTGAGGGTAGAATCCCCTTGGGTGTCATAGAGGGGCTCGTTTAAGCTAATAAAGAATTTAAAAGACATTATAGTTTATAAATTCCAAGGGTGTTAAGGTAATTTTTTTGGTTTTAGGGGGTTCATATCTATGTAGACATTTAGGTCGCATGTTTTAATAAACTATGCATAAACCTTGTAGTGTCATTTTTACTTAGAAAACCTAAGTCACATAGTTTCTTAGGGTAGCTACACAGTTTGAAAAACTATGCTGATGTTGTTAAATTTCCACTAGAAAAAATATCAAACACCATCATGGTGTATTTGGGGACTCATGTAACATCCCTGACCTAGAATCCACGAAACTGGTGCTCCGATCTAAGTCGTCACAAGACCTCAAGCATGCCTCCATGTATTCTAGAAGTTTCCGACTAGTGATGAGGGTCAAAAGAGTCATGTGGAGAGACTATACCAACATTACCATATTGATAAACAGAAAAAAATATAAATTGCAGAATAATATTAACAAATAGTAAAAATGCATAACCAAACGTTTCCCAAACATGGTACAAACACAAATCAAATAAAATAATTCCATGCCATACTAGTAGTGAAAAGTGAAAGAAATCCAAAATAAAACAAATGGAGAAACTATAAACATGTCATGAATCTAATTATGTATCCTTTTCCATGTACATCCCGAGCCCAACTCAACATCTTAGTGTAGGGACCTTTCCCTTGTCCTGACCTATAATCAAGAGATTTTCTTAGGTGCCCAACAGTGGCCCAAGCAAGGTTTGAGTAAAAAACTCAGTAGGCCACCACCAACGGTGTCCATAAAATATCCAATCTAGTAGATAGTGCATTCAGGTAAAAAATAAATGGTAAGTAAGCAAGGGATAGTTTGGGTTCCATTAGTTAACAAGGTTCATTTAATTCCTGACTAGAATTTATCCCAATTCCACTTCTTATACATCTTCATTACATAATCTATATTGATCACATGTTCTAGTGGTTAGGAAAAAATATCATCTACATAAGGGTCTAATGAAATCAATCCCAATGCATAGGTTAAACAAATCAGTTCCCTATCTCACTAGGGATACACATATCACATCAACAAATTATCCTTACCTCGAAGCCTCAGTCCAGGTAGAATGAAACCATTAGGGGAATAGATCCTCCATCCCCTTTCCTAACCCATGCATTTTGGGGTGGAGTTTAGAGCCTCAATCTAACTCTACCCATGGGTGTAGAGCCTCAAGTCAATACCCCACTCTACCAAGACAAGTTAACATAGTTATTTATCAAATCACCACAACCATACTATAACACAACATAACATAATAAATTCCATTGTAAATCACAATTCATAACAACAACATGGGAATTAATACTATTCCATAACCCATTAACACATTTAATAATTATAATTCATAGTCATTTATCCAATTTCCTATTCTTGTGCCTTAACCATTTAAATTTATTCAATAACCCCTATAACTTAGTCAAATTAAACAATGACCATACATTTACCCATTTATGCCTTTTGGCCCATTAAGAATTCCACAAGTATTTACCCACTCATGCATTTCAAGTACATTTCCCATTTCTTATAACATAGCCACTTATTAAATTCAACCATTGGGTGTACCACAATTCACATGAATTAACCCATTCAACATGTTCATCCATTAGCTTATTAAATACCATTTATATTCTCCCCATTCCCCATTCCATCATCCAATTATAAGTTCACCATTTAATATGCACAAATCCTCTTATGCATTTTTAACCAAATTTCATTAAAATACTGACATAATCTCGTTCGACCTAAATTTGACCATTTTCATGTCATGCCAGGAAACCCCATATTCATTACCACCCCAGGCATATCTATTATCATTTCACTTAAAACTTGATAAACCATTAAAACATGTTCTACATGGGCTTCACATTATTACTTGGAAATCCCTCACATAACCCTGCAACTCTCTAGGTATGGGATTGTGGGCGCACCCCATGGGTAGCCCTAGAATGGTCAAGTCATCTTCAATGCATCCCATGGGGATTGTGAGGGTTTAAATTGGTCACTTAGACACATGTTTTTATCAAACACTTCCATTGAACCAAGAGAACAAAAAGGAAAAAACTAGAACACCAACTTCCATGCAAAAATCCAAAATAAAACTATGGGACAATACTTGTAGACCACCTACCTCAAATATGTTTATGAAATCACTCGTAATCAGGGACTTAGATCCGAATTCAAGAATCCCTTGAATCCCCAACCTAGATCTCACCATAAAAAGAGGATTTTATGTCTTGAGAAGGAGATGGAAGAAACTACAAACCCAAATATAAAAAATAAGAGCTAGAGGAGCATTAGACATACAAAGGGATTCAATATGAATCAAATGGTGCTCAAAATGGCCAAAAATCTAACGAGAATCACCCTTGGGAGCTCTTGGGGGGGTTTGGTTCGTTCCTAGGGTTCCAAGTAAGAAGGGGGTGGAAAATCCCAAGTGAACCTAAAATCCTTTGGTGGCGTTTTTTTAATTTTTTTTAAACTTTCCAGGCTACACGGTTTACCTGCACAGTTTTTCTAACCATGTGAAAACCATGTAGAGGCTACTGCCCGCATGCCCTTCTCTCACATGATTTTCTAGATCGTGCGCAAACCATGCAGATTGCTACTGCCTGCATGGTCTCCCCTTGCATGGTTTTACAAACCATGCACAAACTTTGTGGATTGCCCAGAAATCCCATTTTCACCTTTTCCATGTCCCAAACACTAGAACACCCTCGAGCCTTTTCAAGGACTTTTGAAACACTTATCTAGACAAAAATAAGATTCCCAAGACAAAAATAAAATAGAAACATGCTTTAATAAAATATGCGACCTTAAAACCTCCCCAGCTAATAATGGCTTATCCTCGAGCTGCTCTTCCAAACATCACTATGATTCTGTAACTAGAGGTCATTCCACTAGTCATGCCTATCCTTTACTACTCTCCAAGTCTCTAGTTGCATCACACGGCCACCAGACGCAGATCAAGGGCATAGACTTTCCCCACAAGACTTCCTCACCACAACCCAAAACACGAAACAGTTACCCCCCAAGGATGCTTTGCCTCCAACCATACCCAACCACTAGAACATCGAAGAGAAAACATAGGCAAAGACACCTAACTCACAACACACAGAAAATTCACTCCTGTCATCACATCGTCATGGAGGAACCAATTGTCACACCATCGTCCTTATCCTCTCCACAACTCATGACCCAATCACTTGAAGTCAGTTTCCTCTGTTTTTTAAAAACTAATGGTGACCCAAACCTAATATCACCCAAAGGGAAACACATGATCCTTTAAACCATGTTTCTTAATATTTCATTCCACAACTATAAATCCAAACACAACTCAAAACTCTCAACTACCCAACTAGTTAAATCGTGCCAAACCTCCCTATTAGGGACAAATCACCCGAATGGTGAACAATCGAGTTCTTCCAACAAGAAATGTTGACCACGTCATCAACCAATCATTTATCTGGTATGGTTCTCTCATCCATTTCTAGTTACATGGAATCTCCTCCATCGACGAAGGACCACCAGAAATCAACCCAAATTTCCCATCACCTAACATGTTCCAATTCACCGCGCCCAAGCATCGATAGGGCATTACCCTACATTGGCATCCATTCACACCATCAAAACCATTCGTGAGGACATTTCTACACTATCCATACAAGGAATAAGATCAAATTGGCCTCACTCAGGTAAACTTCATTTCAAAAGGTGCCTTCCACTACAACTTTAACCCAAAGGTGGGTCACTCTCACCACACCCATTCAAGTTTACCATCTCAGGTTAGACCACACCCGACTGGCTTGTCCCAGAACACCCACCTTCCACTGATGGTATGCTACATATTTCTCTCACCTTCCCAAGGTACTTACTGACTTAAAGCCTATTGTTATCATACCACGCACCCACTGAGGACATTTCTTGAATTTTGATAGAATTCCATCATCGTGACATTACCACCCTCTAGACCATCATGTGGATTCACCCTTGGCACGACACCACATCACATGGACAAGGTTCACTCAACTTCACGACGTTACAAAACCACACCAGAGAAAATTACTCGAGTCTAACCTCAATATTCATTAGAGTTATAGGACCCCAACTCCTCTTGCCACAACCTGTTGTCATATCCAACCACACCCTTCTATGACTCAGCACAGACATCACAAGCTTCACATGGAACCACCCTAATCTCAAAGCCAACACTTGGCTCATTTGTCACCACATCCAAGTCCCACATTCCCTCCCTGAGGGACCACACATAGACCTTACAAGTTCCTCATTAGCATCCCGGTTCCACTACATCAACTCAATGTTATCTTCTCCACATCTACGACTAACTTATCACTCCCCACCTTAGGATTGTTGTTATCAGTACTCTCATAAGGGATTCCAACAACCCGTTCTTGCATTCAATCATAAGACTAACCCCAAAACATAGACATTGTTGTCTAGATTTTTCGAAAAAACAAGAAAATGAACGTCACCTAGTGCCCATTCTCAACTTTCGTGAATGACACCCATTACATTTTTCGTTATTCGGTTCATCATGAAGACCTCACCCCAAGCCATAGAGGGTGTACATCCCACCATCAATATTTAGTTATATTGTTTCCTTGACTGTAAAATATATAATGTCCCTCATCCAAACAAACACCTTCATGTCTCTTGGTGTGATCCCGAGCTTCTCAACTGACCTGGGACGATGTTAAGATGTTGGGCATGCTCGTCACTAGTTGAGGTATTCTAAGAAGTCATCAAAGAACACCACACCCAACTTATCCATTTTTGACGTCGAACTATGGGACAATATGAATTACCAAGGATTTTAGGCCTCCCTTCCAAACGCATCTCATCAACAATTAACCTCTACCACTCAGGTGTGATTTCCGACCAAATTTAATCATCTATCCACAAAAAAAATCATCAAGTAGCCATAAACCAACATTTTTGTGGCAATAATTCTACCACACTACTCGTGTAATTATGAAGCATCTCTGCTGGCTAACAACTGAAGCACAATGGTCTACCACACCAATAAAACCAACTTTCTCACACAAATCCACCTTAACTTGGGTGTATCCCATCACATGATTACTTACCTAACCATGTATTTTGGTTATTTAGTATCATCATCCCTAAGGAAGCCTATTCATCTCACCCAACAACCAAACCATTCATATAAACAAGTTCAGCCATGTGACCACCCTCACCTTGGGTGCCACCATCGAGCGAAAGCATATAACCACAATTCAAACACCTTTGTCTCTTCCACTCCAAAACAACTTCAAGCCTCCATTAATCATTGTCAAAACATGTGAGTCAGACATTCATACGATAAGAATCTCCGAAATAATCCTTACCTCCTATCACAAGTACTATGGTTCCCTTATGAAAGAACTAGGCACAACTATACCATTTACTAAAACTTGGGGTACTTAGTATCAATTGACACCACCTCTGAAGCATCTCTCATGATTTATATTCCAAGTTACTTTCACCACTGGCCTAACCTCCCATGAGGTCACCCTTAATTTTCAAAAACTATCGTTGCATAACCACCACAACTCGAGGGGAATAACTAACCATAAACATTCCAACTTAACCCTCAAGGACAATCATGCACCATGGAACACTCTGAGTCCCACTATCAAAGTCTAAAACATCTACATGTGCGGCACATAACCAAAATCACTAGAAACCATATCCGAACACTCTCATAGGTCACCTTGAAGGCTGAATGATACCAACTCATTGGACTCAAGTCGCAACCAGGAGAAGCCATTGGTCCTCTCTCCAAACCATACTTATCGTGACACGAACACAACAATGCTCGTGAATGGAACTTTCACTCCCATTATGATGAACACTATGACTACCGCACCAAACAACCATCTACTCTAGGTTCCACACCAAAGTTGTACACATTCATTGAAACTATGAGCAAATCATCCTCTCCGGGATTCAAGACACAACTCACAAGGTCTCTACTCACAAGGTCACCAAGACCCAGGCACCCTCCTTAGGGTTTAGCATGTACTCCATATAGTCATGAACCACAAGAGTTACCTCACTCACATTAACGAACAACGCCTCACAACCTAAAGGTCACAAACCTACCATGGGTTCCCTAAATAGACCACCTAGGCCATATCACTACCAGCCTAGCCTCGTAATCCAAGTCCAAAGTCTCAAACTAGAGTACTCTCACTGCCCCAACTCACACATACATGGGTCCCACTAACAAAAAAGAGGATACCCACTGTTGAACTAAATCATTGTTTTTTCTAAACATATCATTCACTCAATGATTTGAATAATGACCAACAGGATTAAACTATATAAGGAAAAAGTTCTCACACTAGAAACCTTAAATAGCCCATTCTTCATGATCTATCTCAACGGTCATCATCACACTTAGAACACTTCCCCTACCATACCTACAACGGTCATGTTCAGCATGGGTTAACCAATTCACTTAATCAGAATTCTTTCATCAACACCTCTTAGACCCAAATCACATTTTACAACATTATTCCTTCTCTCTTAGGCAGATTTCCCATTTCACAACTTGTTACAATAATTATTTTAATTCATTTACACCTTTCTTCAGGAAAAAATATTTAACAATTTCATCATCATTATGAAATAATTTTTATTTAATGCACCAAATAAACCTTTAAAATTTATCACAACCCAAAATTTTAACCCCGATCACAACGTTTCTTTATACATAATATTCCTTAACTATTCATTTTCATTCTTTTTATCCACCCACTTTCATTACCACTATTAGGCAGCACTTTGTTCATATTTATCAAAGTAGTAAAATGTATTCTACTCTTTATGCCTTGCAAACCCATCCTGTGTGTGTTCCTATAATGATATGCAATCTATATCCTCATGTGCCAAAAATGATGCATGAATGCACAACCTCATGCCATTTAGGCCCTATGAAAAATATTATAAATCAGTGAAATCACACAACATGTGAATCACCCAACGGTAAAATATCATTCATCTATAATAATACACATCAAGAACAAAAATTACAACCTAGGGTGACTTGGGTTTTCTCTCTTACATGGGTTAGCTACTCCCAAGTACAAGCTCATTACCAAGGCCCGATACATCCTAATCTCCTACCTACTATCCCCAAATAGTAATATAGAGAAAATAACTCCTCTGATACCACTTTTTAACATCCCCAACCCAGAAGTCACAAAATCGGTGCTTCGATTCCGGTCATCACATGACCTCAAGCATACCTCCCCATACGCTAGAGGTTGCTGACTAGCGATAAGTGTCTAATGAGTCACGTGGGGAGACTATACTCTATTTACTAGTGTGAGCCACTATATAACACAATATAAATAGCAGAATAATATGAAAAACTAGTAAACATGCATAACCAAACATTTCCCAAACAGGGTACAAACACAAATCAAATACAACAATGTCATGCCATAAAAGTAGTGAAAAGTTAAAGAAAACCAAATTAAAAAAAATGACAAACTTAAAACGGGTCCCAACTCTAAGTCTGGATCCTTCTCCATGTACATACTAAGCCCAACTCAACATCTTAGTGTAGGGACCTTTCCCTTGTCCTGGTCTGCAATCAAGAGAACTGTTCAGGTACCCAAAGGTGGCCCAAGTATGGTGTGAGTACAAAACTCAGTAGGCCACCACCAAAAGTGTCTACAAAATATCTAGGGTAATAGATAGTTCATAAAGGTACAACATAAATGGTATGTAAGTAAGGGATATTTTGGGTTCCATTAGTTGACATGGTTCATTTTATTCATGACTATCATTTATCCTAATTCCACATCTTATACCACCTTCATTACATAATCCATATTGATCACTTGTTCCATGGGTTAGGAAAAAATATATCTACACAAGGGTCTAAGGAAATAAATCACAATGCATAAGGGAAATAAATAAAGTCCCTGTCTCACTAGGAATACACATATCAAATCAACACATTGTCCCCACCTTTAAGCCTCAGTCTGGATGGAATGCAACCATTAGGGGAATAGAGCCTTCGTCCCCTTCCCAAACCCATGAATTTTGAGGTGGAGTTTAGATCCTCAGTAAAACTCAACCCATGGGTGTAGAGCCTCAAGTAAATACCCCACTCTACCAAGACATGTGCACATGATTATTTATCAAATCACCAAAAACATGTTGTAACACAACATAACATAACCAATTCCATTGGAAATCACAATTCATAACAATAACAAGGTAATTAATACTATGCCATAACCCATTAACACATAAACTAATTATAATATGTAGTCTTTTAGCCAATTATCCATTCTTATGACTTAACCCTTAATGTTTATTAAAAAACCCTTATTCTTGAGTCAAATTCATCAATGACAATACATTTACCAATTTATCCCGTTTATCCCATTTAGCATTCCATAAGTATTTATCCACTCATGCATTTCATGTACGTTTCCCATTTATCATAAAACAACCACTTATTACATTCAACCATTGGGTGTGCCACAATTCCCATGTATTAACCCATTCAACATATTCATCCATTTACTTAGTAAATACCATTGGAATTCTCCCCATTCCCCATTCCATCATCCAATTATAAGTTCTCCATTTAATATGCACTAATCCTATTAGTAATTTCTAACAAAATTTCATTAGACAATGGACAGAATCATGCTCGACCAAAATTTTGCCATTTACATGTTATGTTGGTGAACCCCCTATGACTTACCACCCTAAGAATCTCTATTATCATTTCAGTTAAAACTTAATAAACCATTAAAACATGTTCTACATGGGCTTCACATTATTACTTGTTAATCTCTCACTTAACCCCACCACTCCCTAGGTCCAAGATTGCCAGCGAACCCCATGGGAAGCCCTAAAATGGTCAAGTCATCTTCAATGAATCCTTTCGGGATCGTGAGGGTTTCAATTGGTCACTTAGACACCCATTCGTATCAAACACTTCAAAAAAACCAAGAACACAAAAAGGGAAAAAAAGAACACGAACTTCCATGCACAAATCCAAAATAAAACTATGGGATAATTCTTGTAGACCACCTACCTCAAATATGCTGACGAATGCACTCTTAATAATGGCCTTAGATCTAGATTCAAGCATCCCTTGAATCCCCAACCGAGATCTCACCAGAAAAAGTGGGTTTCAGGTCTTTGAAAGGAGATGGAAGAAACTACAAACCCTAATCTGAAAAAGAGGAGCAAGAGGAGCACTAAACATACCCGAGGCTTCGATCAGCAACCAAAAATGCTCCAAATGGACAAGAATCGAAGGAGAAATAAATTTAAAAGATCCTGAGAGGTTTGGTTTGTTTCTTGGGTTTCAAGGAGGAAGGGGTAAAAAAACCCGAGTTAACTTAAAAATTATGGGGTGGCATTTTTGTAAATTTTTTAAAAGTTTCCAGGTCGCACGGTTTTCCAAACTATGTCAAAACCATGCAGAGGATACTTACTGCACTCCCTTCTCTCACATGGTTTTATAGAAACTTTACAAACCATGCAGATTTCTACAACAAGAATGGTCTCTCCTCACATAGTTTTCCAAACCGTGCGCAAACTGTGCAGATTTCCAAGAAAGCCCATTTTTTCTCTTTTCAGGTCCCAGACCCCCAAAACACCCTCGATCCTTCTCAAGGACTTGGGAAACACTTAACTAGCCAAAAAAAGAGTCCTAAGCCAAAACATAAACAAAAATATACTTTAAGAAAATCTAGGACCTTACAACTCGCATGGTTTGAAAAACCATGTTCAAACCCTGAAAATTTCCGCTTGGGCTCATTATTCAATGTCACATGATTACTGCATGATTTTTGCTAACTAGTCACATAAACCATGCTACTAGCCTATTCATTTAAAATTTTAAATTTTTAACACCTGACTCCCAAAAAACTCTATAACCTCAAAAGAAATAAACTAAACCCAAATTAAAGCATACATGTGATCTCGAGGGCATCACATGTCCTCATAACCATGTGTGAACTTCATGAGAATGAATCTCAAGGTATTATGAACCTCCAACACCTTATGGTCCAATATTTTTTATTCCCTAGAATATATATTTCATCTGACTATATAACATATTATTATTAATGTTTTCATAGCACTCCAAGCTTCTCATTATAACATGGAACTTTTATTACATTTCCATTCGAAAAATACACTAAAAACATTATCACATTAATGTTACACAGAAGAAAACTCATCATTTTATAAGATATTTATTAAAATTTAGGTATTTTAATATATAGGTAATTGAAAGTACAAAAAAAGTTAGTTCTAAGGAACCAAATCTAAAAGTAATTCCTCACGTGATTTCTTATATTAAGAGGATTAATCAATATTTTAAAAGTACCATGCTAAAGGATTTTTATAATGTTTAAAATTTTATGTGTAATAATATTTTATAAACTTAAATTTCCCAATACACTAAAACTTCTAATTTTTGATTGTATTATTGTACTACTATTTATGATATAAATGATGTCATATTCATATATGATATATGTGAGTCACTATAGTCGGTATTAAAGAAATTTTTAGATAATTTGGTAATTAGGTTAGTAAGAGGAAAAGTATGTTAAACTTAGGGATACTATAAAATAATACTTTTGAATATATTTACACATGTGAATAAGTTATTTATCCCTTCTTTATTCACTTACGGTTTATTTTCACCTTTTTTATTAGAAAAATGGTTGTGAACTAGGAGAAAACTAGCCAGAAACCCATGGGGAGGACAATGAATCTATTTTACAAATGACATTATTAATGTAATGGGATATAGAGTTTAAAACCCCATTATGGTACTCAACCACTTTTCTCTCAAGTTATGATTAATTCCCTATACCATGTGAAATTTTCTACTTTAACCATGAATGAGAAATTATCCATTGAGTACTTTAAGAACTAATGACCACTGACATATAATTTATCTTTTGATTCATTTGTTGTCAAAAAATGAGTCACCTCCATGAGGAATTTATTTTCTATAATTTTTTTTCTGAGAAGGAGAATGGTACTTTTTATCCACTATTTATAAGTATTAGTTGATCAATAGTGTAAATTAATTAAGAATAAAAATCAAAAGGATGGAGTTGAAGATTTGAAATGGGAAGACATTAAGAAAATATTTATTAACTATTATTTCCATCAAAATCTTCAAAAAAATATTGATAAAGGGTTTTTAGATCTTAAGTGGAAGGAGAGTGAATTTTCACAACTGATGAGATAAATTTCACAAGTCTTGAAAGTTAAGCCTCATGTTTTAGTATCAATAATTATGGAAAATTAGATATATTCTTTAGTGGTTTAAAACCACATATTGAGAAATATATAGCTATTTTAGACATTGGGAGTTATGAAGAAGTGGTCTAGTGTGATCTCGATATAGAGACTGAGTTTGGAGAATGGTCCCATGGGAATCGATATAAGAAACAAATCAAGGGGTTTCAAGATAGGAAATTAAATGAAAAATGAGTAAATAATGCCCAACTACCCATATGTAAATGATGTAGAAAGAAACACCATAGAGATTTCCTAAAAGGACTGAGGATATTCTTTAAGTGTGTAAGATAAAGGAATCCAGATCATTAATATTAAAGAGATGTGAAGAAGTTATCTAATATGATGGAGGAAAGAAAGGCACCACCCAATGCACCACATATGGTTAAATTCTTAAACTATAAGGAACATGGTCACTATGAAATCTAGTCCACCAAACCATGGGTCTTCAAGTGTGATCACCATCAAGAACAACTTATTAAAAGTGGGGTATGAAATTTTATGCCACCACCACCACTATAGTGTAATAAAAATTGAAGTAGTGTTTGATATAATTACTATTAACACAATAATGGATAATGTTTTAATTGATTCAGGTTCTATTAATTCTTTAATATCCTGAAATTTTTCTAAAACTAGTGAATCCCCACCCCATATACAAAATTAGATATATCTATGAATGAACATAGTAGTGTAATCATTTCATCCCAAGTGTTGTATTATTCCCTAGTTAGAATTTGTGAGACTATTCTTCTAATAAATCTCATAATCCTTCCCCTAGTATAATTTAATTCTATACTAGTCATATATTTCCCCCCATTATATATATCTCACATAACTTGTTGGGAAAGAGAAATCTCTTTCCATATCATGAATCATCCCATTCTCCTATATAAATGAAAGTAAGTTTATAATTTTCCATTGGAAAATAATTAAATGGTATGGGTGCTAATACTTAATGAAGATACATGTCTTGGTAAAATGGTTGATAGAAAAGAAAGAATCAACCATGAACACATGCACATTATAAGGGAATATATTTTTGTATTTTCTGATGAATCACAATCCCATATCACATATAGTGAGGTATATTTATCAATAGAACTTATACCCAGATCCACACTTATACCAAAGGTCCCATATAGTATGGCCTTAATAGAATTGGGAGAGAAAAATAATAAACTAAAAGTGAATTTAGAAACAAGATTTATGAACCCAAGTTTATCACCATGGGGTTCATCACATATCTTTTTCATGAACAAGTGTAGATCAATGAAATTTTGCATTGATTACCAAAATTACAAAAAGATCACCCTAAAGAAAAAGTGTTCACTACTAATGATTGATGACTTGTTTGATCAAAAACATAGATCATAGAACTTCTCAAAAGTAGTTCTTTATTATAAATATCATTAGCTAGAGGTGAATAGAGATTATGTTAAATAGATATATTTTCATATAAGATATGGATACTATGAATCTAGATTTATTTCATTAGAACATAAAATTTCCCCAAAAATCATCATGGAATGGAGGAACATAGTCTTTATAGACTGTCTGGATAAATTTATGGTGGTATTTATTAATTTATTATCATATAGTCCATGAAAAAAACATGGAGAGCATCTAGGGATTGTTTTATAGAATTTAAGGAAGGAAAATTCATATGATAGTTTTATAAAGTGTGGATTTTTAATGAATCCAGGAACATTTTTTGGTCATATGATCGTAATTCAGGGAATAAATATGCATCAATAAAATAAAAATGTAGTTGAGGAATATTATATACCCAAAAGTGTCATATATATTCATATTTTTCTTAGATTAGATGGGTACTACCAATGCTTTGTGGGAAACTTATCATGATTTTCTATCCCACTAAATAATTTAACAATGAAAGGGGTAAAGTATGTCTAGATATAATAATGTAAGAAAATATATAAGGATCTCAAGAAGAGGTTAATCACTATGCCTAGACCCACACTCCCCATGATTTCAGAAGGGTTTTTGATATACATCAATGCTTCAAATAAAGTCTTTGATTGTGTACTTATCAAAAATGATAAATTGGTAGCCTATACCTCATGAATATTAAAGATTTTTGAGTAGAAATACTCAATGAATGATTTGGATCCAGCATCTATGATCTTTTCCATGGATATTTGGAGGAATTTACCCAATGGAGAGAATTTATGTATATATGTATCAAAAGGGTTAAAATTACATATTCATATAAAAGTATTTGAACATGAATTAATGATGTTGGTTGGAGTTAATCAAACACTATGATTTCACAATTCACAGCCTTCTCAAAAAATATAATAAGGTAATTGGTACTCTTAATAGAAAGGAATATAATACTTTATCAGTGAAATAGATAGAGAAATACCCTATCTTCATGGACATATAAAGGATGGATCTGAAAATAATAAAGGATGGGAAGATATAATACCTTTCCAAAATGATTACCCAATCACCCATCCAAGAAAAGATCAAGGAGACTTAAATGGATTATTTAAATCTTCAAAATAAGGTGAAAGGAATAAAGTAAAGTACTATTTAAATTTACCGCAAAAAAGGATAGATTAATTCAGTTTATAACTGGACTCTAGGTTTCATCATCACCTGATACAAATAAATAACTATTATATGATGCACATAGCTCATATTTATCCATCCATCCTGGAATCACCAAGATGTTTCAAGATCTTCAAGATAACTTCTATTGGGAAAAACTGAAGAAATATATTATTGTGTACACCTCAAAGTGCTTGGTATGTGAGAAAGTAGATGAAGAGAAATAAAATCCCCAAGGGATGATGTGAATATTACCCATATTAACATTGAAATGGGAGAACATCACCTTATACTTTTTCATAGGAATCCCAAAGGAATTTAAAAAAAGAAACTCCATATATACTGTGGTATATCTACTAAACAAGACTTTCTAATTCATTTATATTTGGGAATATTTTTCACACAATAGACTTTTATAGATATACATAAAGTGTTGAGGTTTTATAGGCAACCACTTTTGCTTTCATCTGATCAATAATTGAGGTGTACCTCTAGGTTATTGAGGATTATTCAACTTGATTTAGATACTCCGTTGAAATTCAATACATCCAATTACCCATAAACTAATTTCCAATCTAAAGGAACATTAAACACTCAATTACTTGTCGATATATTACTAGACATACTTTAATTAAGGTTAGAATAGACACCTTACCCTGGATGAGTTATCATACAACTATAGTTTTAAACCATGTATTTAGAGGTCCCCATAAAAATATTTTTATGGGAAGTGATTTAGAACATCTAAATGATGGGATGAATTCGGTGAATGAAATAATTTTTAACTTTCACTTGTTGAAGATATGAGAAATAAGTTTCAATACATTTAATAAACTATTAAAGTTACTCATAAATGACAGAATATCTATGATGAAAATCGTTGAAAAGAAAATGTGGTTTCGAGTTTGAGATAAAATATTCCTTCAAATATCACCCTAAAAGAGATTCAATATTTTTGGTAAGAAGTTAAATATCATCTTGAGGTACATTTTCCCCTTTTAGATTCTTGATCACATATGAGATGTGGATTATTGACTAGAACATACACCAAACCAGGCTCAAGTTCATGAAGTGCTCTATGTACCTCTCATGAGGAAGTATATACCGTATCCCTCCATGGTACGAAATACAAAAGTAGTACAACTGGAGCACGACATCATTATTTAGGGGAAATTGCTTATGTTATTGAACCATGGAGAAAATGTTCTATATAATAAGAAAACTGATCTTTTAAAAGTAATTTTGAGAAAAAATAAGTTTGAAGAGGCAACATTGGAACCTGAGTAGCCAATGAAATATAATTACCCTCATCAATTCTCAATTGAGGATGTTAGTTGAAATATAAGGTCAAAATATCTAAAGAGGTAATAATGTAATGATCCAAAATTTTCAATATGGAATTTTCCTTTTTAATAAATAGTATGTCACATTTAGAAATATAATATATTATATAACACATACACCACATAATAAAAAGCCAACAATAATTTATTTCTTTAATTTATACCATTACATTTATAGAATAAATATAACTAATAAAACTAAAATTATTATAATTGGAAAATAACTTATGAAAAATAACTATGATAAGAAAATTTAGATCATTTTTATCACTTAGAAATATCTCACTTATGAATAATACTATAAAAAAGGAAACAAAATATTAGTAATGTAATTGATATTTTGAAAATGTAAAACATAGAACCCTAAGATGAATTAAATGGGGTGTTGAATTAAATGAACTATAAGGTATTTATAGGAAGTATAAAACCAATATGATTGTTGTAATAGTAACCTAATTGTTGGAATAGTATCCTAAGTGTTAGGAATAGTAACATGATCCTTAGGATAGTAATATGACCATTACAATAGTATCTTAACTAATATAAACGAAAAATGATATGTAAGTAATATTTATAATTAATAAATTATGTAAATATATATTATAATATAATAAAATAAATATTTAAATTATAAACACAAAGAGAATATAGGTGTATTTAATATTATGTATTTTATTTATTCTACAAAAAATTAATTTTTATATAAAATAATAGAATTAGGTTAGTTAGAAAATAATTTTTATTAAATAAATATCAATTTTAAAACCATCACATAATAATTATATAGGGGTTAATTTTTATTAATTTTAAAAAAACATTAATTTTTAGCTGAATAATAAGAAAATAGTTATTGAAATATCACATGTTTTATAACATAGTAATAATGTAATAGTTACATAATAAATACTAAAATGTTTATCTTAACCAAAAAATATTTAATAAGATAAATAACTCATAAAAAATAATAAATGTAATTTTAAAACCTAATAATTAATTTAAAACTTCTAAAAATGTAAAGTATACAATTTAATAAAATATATTTTTCATTTTTCTTAATGTTATTTGTTTACACTAATAAATTCTTTGTATAAATAGTTTAAGTCCTAAAAAAATAATTTTTATCAAATATAGTTTATAATTTAAATAATACCACTATTAGATGTTTTAATTTAAAAAAAATAATGCATTCAATATTTTAACTAGAATATATCCCTCTCTTAAAATATAAACACCCCTCTCCCATCCTTGGAAAACCACTTCCCATATTCTTTTCAAAGCTCAATTTATACCCATTCACTCCTCCAAAGTATTCTTATAACCATAGGGATTTTCGTTTTTCATCCAACACCAATCCTATAAGGATTTAGTTCCATAGAAATGGAGTAAAACTTCAATGAAGAGATAATCCCATGATCCTCTCTTTTCATTTTTTTCAATTTTTCTTTATACATTCCAAATATCTTTTCTTTTTCTAACAACATAAAATATTTAATTTATAGGTATATAAAATATTAATATTATTATTATATAGTCTAAATATTTTAATTCATTTAAAGTATATATACCCTCTCTTCTCCCTCTTTTTGACACATCCTGTTAGCTTTTTATTTCACCTACCTACGAGGGAATTGTGAACATTTCACCAATCCCCACCTACATATCTGGTTATTTTAGACTATATATTATATTTATAAATTTATTTTCATATATTTTATTCTTCTGGATGTTATTTTAAAAAATTATAAATTTCAAAGAATCAAAACCTATATATCAAAACGTAAATATGAATATTAAAATAAACAAATATTCAAGACATTATCTCTTAAAATGAAATAGTATTAAATAAATTCCAATAATTATAATTTATCAAGAATTTCAAAGTGGGAATATAATATAATTCTATACTAGTTTCTTAATAAACTTAATTTTATGATATATGAGTTGTAAACGTGACAAAACAAAATGGGACCTATGGTAAGGGGACTCTTGATACAAACTATTCTTTTGTGTTTATATTCACTTTTTATATCTTTTCACTGGGATTGGTAAAAAAATATAATAAATGTATTTTAATTTTCATTTAATTTTTCTAGGGATATATGTGTTCTTACTAAATCAGGATGAATTCCAAGTCACCTTCTGGGTTTTTTCCACTGAATTTTATCAAAACCTCTCTTCAATTATTATTATCTTTATTATCCCCTTATCTATGAAATGTGATCTTTTCATTATTAATTATACCCATAAATTTAAAAAAAATCATCCCTTTCACTTTTGGTAGCCATTCATTTTTTATAAATTGATATGTTTTTTAGGACACTATTAAGACACCCATTCTTCTATCATGGATTTATTTCATGACTATGATTGATATATGTTTATTTTCTATATAGAAGACATGATTATGAGAATTTTATGATGTGAAAGGTGGGATAATAAATAAATATCCCTCCAATTCATTGGATAATATGATATATCACATGATATTATCTATATTATACATGAAAATGATCTTATCTTTGTTCGTATTTTATAAAGTGGTGATTTGTACACATTTTTTATGCATGAACATAATGATATATTAGTTCACAATTTAAGTTTAGGATTCAAACACAATGTTATAGTGTTTTATTATTATTAATTAGAAAAAATATATTTATATTTTACGTAATTAACTCATGCTTATGGGGAATATTTTTTGTTTATTATTTGATGGTGATGATTATGATTGTAACGCCCTGACCCCAGAAGCTCGGAGCTGGTGCAGTACTTTATTACATTGGCATGATAAAAAGGAATCAAATCATGAAGGACTGATCATTGTAGTTGTCTTGAAGAAACTAGATACATACATGGAACCCATTTTACATTGGAAAATGGTAAAAACTACAATATATAACAAAAACTAATAAACTACATCCACGGGAACTCAACAAATGATATCTTATTCATAACCTAGTGAAGGAAAATAAATGAAATAGGTGAGCTCAAATGCTCATTAAGGGTTAAAAATCATGTAAGCATGAATTAAAAATAATATAATCACAATCAAATTGGCATAGTCAATATGGCATTGTGAATAAATGAAAAACACACGCCATTAATAAACTGAGAATGAAACTGCATCTATAGATTTTTTCATAGTGAAAACCTCATGGATAGTAATAATTGAAAATGAATAAAGAGAATGATTATTAATTGGACGTCATGTATCTAGAACATGACACAACTATACCATCAAACTGGTTAACCCTGTGGGAAGAAACCCATCTGATTTTTGGAAACAAACTCAAAGGGCTTGTCGCGAAATGATTTGTCTCATTAGACCTGTCAATGCATCGAGGGGCTATAGCGGGCCCCACCCCTCACTGAAAGTCCAAAAAATTATTTATACATAGATCTAATACAAGTTCTATATTCCTTATCAGTACCCATATAGATTAGAGTATACATATTCATCAAAAGATGTCGACATAAATAAACATACTTTTAAATCAATCCATTGAATTTTTTTTGAGGAAATAATCCTTAAACATTCTAAAGTATCACATACCACCATGAAACATTAAAATCATAATACCTTAGATTATAAAGAGAATAAGGAGACTCTTTATATTATATACCAAAGGGAATTACATACACCACAAGTAAGAAGTACGTTGTGAACATGGAATATATATCATAAAAGATAAAGTGAGATTAGAAAAATCCTTTTTACTTTGGAAAGAAGAGTCCTTTTGGAAAATCATTCGTAGTTTTCATGAAATTGGATTCTGAAAATGTATATCCCATAAAATAATAGGTAAGTTCATTTAAATCATATTTGAGGCTTAAATAAAATCTTATTGAGGTGAAATCATTTTAAAAAGAGTTTTTAAAGAAGCTTTATAAATAGAACATTTTAGTGCGGTTTAAGGAATTCTTTATGATATTTTAAAGCACAAAGGAATTTTTGCTTTCATAAAACAAGAAATGAACCAAAATATATTTATCACTTTAAAATTTATTATTTTTTAACGATAAATATGGATTAAAACATATTATTGAGTGAACATCAAAATAGGTAATAATTAAGGAAGTTCCTTAAATCGGGTTTGCATTTTGAAATAATTTTTAGAAGATTATTTTAAAACACATAACACCCCATAAAATAAATAAGGGTTATGATTTTTAAACATATATAGAACATTCAAACCAAATTTATGAGTAGTAAATAATAATAAATAACAATTTTATTGAGGTGAGTAGAGAATAAGAGCCACCCGAATGAAAATGGAGGTTTGGGTAGAAAATACTGACAACTTTGTAATCAATTGAATATTATGACCCAAAACTAATAATCATTAAATGAAACATTGAATATAATAAAAATAAATATATTCATGATTTGAAACATCAATGGTAAGTATACATACACCATACACAACAAGTAGTAGTGAATATAGAATATCTCACAAAAATGGAAGTGAGATGAAGAAACCCCTTACCTTAAGTACGATGGTGTTCTTAAATTGATCTTAGTTTCCTAGAAAACCAAATTAAATTAATTAATTAATACTTAAATAACCTATTATTTATGTAATTTATTTATTATAATCATATTAGGTTCATTCATTTCCTTTTTGATGGGTTTAAGAGGTTCAATTTTATTTTTTTAAGCATTTTCTTCCTTGGTTTTCATGATTGGTTTACTTGTATTCATGAATGGAAGTTCATTTGAAATGTGTTAAAACATACATAATTATTAATATATATTATTAGTGAAATTATAGGGATATAAATTATCTTATAATTAATTTGTTTATATACTATGAGGATGAGTTGGTTGATAAAAGATAATGACAAATGTTTTGATTAACTTGGCGGTTTTGTGCATAATGAACTTGTTTTGAATTATTATTTTATATTATGAGGGTGTAAGGATTACAGAACGTTAAATAAGATTAAATAAATATATTATTATCTGGTTAAACCATAAAAATATTTTCATGATCAAAATTGATGATGGTAATAAAAATTGAGAACTCGACGTCCTTGAATGTGATAAATTAACACATATCGGACGATGTTTTCATTTTTATTATAAGAAGAGGGTAAAAGAGAGATGATGATGAAATATTCCATTATAATATAAAATTTAAGTTCATTTAAGGTACTGTAATTATCAAATAATTTGTAAGAGGAGAGATGAAAAAGAAAAGAAAGGAACTCAAAATAAAAGAAAAGTTGAGGAATCTCTCGCGAAAATTCGGCAGCCTAACAGTGTCTCTTAATATTTAATAAAATATTTTGATGAGAGAAAAGGGGTATATAATCATTCATAAATAATATTTAAATTATGGGGGATATGTAATGACATATCCCATAATAAACCAATATATATTAAAATATAATAACATAAAAAGAGTGCTTGAAAAAGAGAGAGATTTTGAGAGGAAATTTCTACAGGATAATAGAAATGAAAAATCATTTTAGAAAACATTAAAAAGAGTGGTAATATGGGTCACCCATTAATAAAAGACTTATATAATAGTATAGGGACATAATAATATTTAAAAAAATATTTTATGAAAACTTGAAATACATACCACATAAAAGAGAAGTTGAGAATTCTCTTACCTTATAGAGTAACTCTTAAGACTTGAAGGTTGGGATCTTGGGGGATTGAGGAAACCTTTGTAGGACTACTAGGAAGGTAAAAATTCCATATATTCAAGTATAATGAGTTTTTAATGAGTTTAAATGAAGGAATGAGTGGGTATTTATAGTAAATGAGTGGGAGTTTTTTATTATTCTAAAGGGATACCTCATTAGTGGTTTTTTGAAAAACCAAGGGCTATCCGATGGTATTTTCACATGGTATTAGCCACTTGGGACACCTCACATAATATTTTACTATACAAAAGTATAACATCATTTTATTTTAATTATTACATTATTATGATTTCATTAAACATACTAAAAACTCAAACTGCATTTTCACTATTCCAGAGAAATTCAAGTATTTTAAAAAAATCCCAAAAAATCACCCTAATCATTTTTTGATGTATATAAATCAAAAATGAAATCCATTTTTTGAAAATAATTTTCTAACTATTGTTAATTTAATTTTTAAATAAAATCATAATTTATTCCAAAAAAACAACATTAAAACTGTAACTCGTTTTACAACACCTTGAGAAATTAATCAAAGTCACATAAAATTATCTTATAACCATATAAAAATAAAGTAACAATTTGGGATTAAATTTTATGAAAATACATTTCCATTTTAAATTATTAAATTAACTAGAAAATTTTAATTAAAATATTTATGTCATACAAAAATAACAATACTTATACTATGATCATTTTTTCCACTTTTAAGATTTCAAAATTATATTTATACATTTATGGGTGAAGTTACTAATTTTTTGTATGATTTACTATTCATTACTATCCATAAGTTTATTTCACTATTCATAAGGGTATGTTACTATTCACAAAAAAATCAAGTTTGTCTTACTACATTCTAAATATCTTACTGAACGCAACTGTGTATGTTAGTTTTTCGAAATTCAAAACATAGAGGTGGAAAAATTATGTTATAAAAAGTGTTATTTTGTATAGAATTAGTGTTTTATGCATTTAATATTAAATCTATTTGTAAATTCTTGGGGTGTTACATTATTCCCACCTCAAAAAATTGCATCCTTGTAATTCAAAACTGAACTTCAAAAGTTAAATGTTGATGCTTGAAAATTCCCTTGTATAAACCCACATAGGAAATAAGGTTAATAAAATATCTTCTTAAAAAGGGGTTAAGGGAGATGAGGTGGTCACCCCAAAAAAGTATTTTTTTCAAATGAGGTGACATTATTTGAAAGTAAAAACCAAGAAATGGAAGAAAAATATAACTATGAAGTTCTGCTGGAACATGATAGAGAACATGTTTAGATGATTGATGATTACTACAAAACTATATAATGATGTAAAAAATCATTGATATTGTCAATGATTATGATAATAGGAAAAAAATTATTTAAGACTTTTTCCATGAGTTGAGGAATAACTCCACTCTATTAGAGTATAAACAGACATTTCATTTTACAAACTCATCCTTTTATTTCATCTTGAACTATCTATACTTCATCACTTAGCACAAGTTATGCCTTATGGGGAAGTAAAACATTTACCTATAAGATCTCCTACAATGATCAACTTAAACCATTTATTATATGGCTAAACATTCAAAAATATGAAGATTCAACACTTTAGAATGAAGGTCTCTGAATTTCCAAGATGAACTTATCATTAAACATTAATCAACATGAAGCTACTCTAAATTTTCACATTCCAAACATGTGAATAACTTCATCATGTATCCTTTTGAAATATGCTAATAACATGAATAACCATAAAAACCATTTCTAAAACATGATTATTTCTTATTCCTTAAGTAAGATACATGTTATTGGATATATTCTTTAAATCCAAAAGCGTCGTAAACTCCATAGATGATAGCATAGACCACTTCTCGACAAGTTAATAATCAGTTATAAGGTAGTCAGTACTTATCTAAATCAATAATTTCTTCATCATTATCTCAACTTCAGATATTTATAAATAAGTTTAACATTCTAATGAATCACTTTTCCTTTGTACCACTCATAATATGACCTCAAATCCTTAATGAAATAGTACTACAGTACAATCCTTATATATCTCATAATTATTACAACCAGTACATTACTAAAAAAATATTCAAATGACATGATTCTTGACTAGACAATTAATCTTTCTACTTCATCTACGGTTGCATCATAACTTGATAATTATCCAAAATTATAATTTTGGGTATATTCCATTGATGGTTGGGACATTGATTTGCATATTGTCCCATCTCCCTATTGTTAAATCATTTGAATATAGGAAAATTATTTCCTTGTCTTGCAATTATGATCGTGATGGACTTTTTCTCCATACTTAAAGAAAACTCATTTTCCTCTCAATCATTTACCAATGTGTTTCCTTACACAATTATCAAATGTGGGAAAATAAATCCTTCCCTTCTTCCCTTTATCCATGTTTTTCCATGACATCCTCTTCTTCTTTTTCTTCGCTTCAAATCCATAGGATTTAGAGAAGTATTTACATACCTTGTCAACACATGATACTATTTTCTCATATGATGAGGATACTTTGGACACAATCTTCCTTTGAAAAGTTTGCTTAATACCTATAGAGATATGATACTTCTTACTCTTTGCATCACATGCATTGGTGAAGTTCAAATTTCTTCTGCTAGGCGCCATTTCTAATCAATTACATATTATATATTAGCTCATAAAATTAGGAACTCACTTCTACTATAAAAATTCTATCACACATATCATAAATTTATACATCATGAATCTTAGAACCATATACTTTGGTAACTATGGGGGCATAAATATTTAATTATTGTTTGTAATAAGCTTATGAATTTACCAAATCATATCGTCTGGGAGTGTCAAACCAAGTGTTGGACTCCTCATGTGTTAATCATGTTTTAATGATCACAAATCTCATTACTATTAATTAATCTTGATCTTCAGTGCACATCTTGCTAATGCTCTTCAAACTCAACAATAGGTGCACATCATGTTTTTATAAAAACAAATCTTATGTATGTTAATTACTCTCTACAAGTCTTATGCATGATCACAATTCTCTCATATATTATCTCTAATGATTAACCTTAACCCATATTCTGCATATCACTGTCTTAGTCCAAATACAGATATTCGTCTAAGTATGGACTCACCTTGAAGGACTCACCGTGACCCAGACACTGTGAAGGACTCACTGTGACCCAGACACCGTGAAGGACTCACCGTGACCCAAACACCGTGAAGGACTCACCGTGACCCAGACACCGTGAAGGACTCACCGTGACCCAGACACCGTGACCAACTCACCGTGACCCAGACACCGTGAAGGTCTCACCATGACCAGACACCGTGACCAGACACCGTGACCACTCACCGTGACGAGACACCGGGATCAGACATCGTGAAGAAGACACTGTTTCCATGATCACTGTGACACCGTTTCTTAAGCTTTTGTCAATATTATTTTAAATAATGCTAACGGTCAAATTTGTTATTTTTAATGAAATTAATGTTATTTAATGTTAGTTTTTGGCATGTCAGGAAACTGTATCTCGTACCTATGAGAAGGGAATCATTCCTACTACTAGAACTCGTGGAATATAAGAAAGATTGAGATGCAGTACACACGCAAAAAAATAAGCAACAACAAAATAAGAAGAGAAGTGGTGTGAAGGTGTGAAGATACAACACGAAGAACTTACGTACACTCAAGTGCACTGTGCTGAACAAGAAGGAGATTTCAAGACCTTCAATGAATTCTCATGAATGAAATCCAACAGCACTGAAGAACACACGACGAATCAAGAGATCATTCTCACTCCTGTAGAACACAAGATGAACTACGACACTCTGTTTTTCAACAGAAAAACCAGATAAGGACTCCGAAGCATTCCTGCTGAATCCAACGAGTCCAGAACTACATTGATAATCACTAGAGCCTTTCTAAAATCTCATCTATCTTCTCTACATGATTTATTTATTAACTTTCGAGTAGTGTGGTGTACTCTGTATATCTTTACACACACTGTCTCCTGCATTGAACTGGAGGATATCAAAATCCTCACTCAAATTCTCTTTACTTTTGTTTACCCATGTCAACTGTGGAAGAGGTCCTTGTTTGACCTGGTCTTTGTTTTGTTTCCCACAAATAACAGTGGTAGAGGTCCCTGCGTGGCCTGGACAGTTTTTGTAAAACTGTTGTTAACCCCGATCCAGGGTGTGGATCAAATTTATATATATATATATATATATGAGAGGACTAAGTCTCGGCTTGAGACTGAACCTCTTGTTATACCTGCTCTGTATCTTTTATTTAAGTTTAATGTATATGAAATATATCATATTTATTCCACTGATATTACTTTAAAATGCAAAATTATTTTGAAGCTACTTTGATATTTAAATTTGCAAGTGTTTACACATATTGTAAATCAATATATTAGTTTCAAAAGTTAGTTTGATCTTGTGGTTAAACTAACTGAGATCTAATAAATCGTTGAGAAGATAAGTGAACATTTAAAATCTGTATAAATTCACTACAGTTTAACTTATTTTATAAATCGGGGGATTTTAACTAGACAATATTTTAACAGAAATTTTAATTGGAACTAAATTCACCCCCCCTCTTGAGTGTCCACTCCAAACAACATTTGGTATCAGAGGCTTATTTTTTTGTTCAAAGATTTTTGAAATACTCTGTTTTTTAACTGTGATTTTAGTTTCATCTTTAAAGATCTTAAATTTCTATTAGTTCTAAATTTTTATCTCTTTAAATTATCTTTCTAAAATCTAGTTATGGATAATAGACTAGAGGGTGCTGCTACTAACAGGCCACCTTTCTTCGATGTTACCAACAATGCTCATTGGAAACTTAAAATGAAAATTCATTTAGAAAGCATAGGTTTTGATATTTGGACTGCCATAGAATCAGAATATAAACTTCCCACTACTTCTAGATCCACTTGGGATGAACCTACAAAGACTGCTTACAATAATAATTGTAAAGACAGGAATGCCTTGTACTGTGCTTTATGAGATGAAGAGTTTAACAGAATTTCTGCTTGTAAAATAGCTTTTGAAATTTGGGATACCTTGGGTTTTTCTCATGAAGGAACAACCAATGTTAAAGAAATGAGATTAAATACTTATACTATTAAATATGTTAATTTTAAAATGAAAACAGATGAACCTATTTTTGACATGTATCTCAGGTTTAATGAGATAGTCAATACAATGAATTCACTTGGAAAATTTGTTCCAGCAAAGGAACAAATTATGAGAATCTTGAGATGTTTACCAGAACGATGGAGAGGCACATCTGTTTCAATCAGAGAGTCATGTGACATTGCTGATCTACCTGTCAAAGAACTCATTGGTAAGCTTATGATGTATGAGGAATAACTCAAGGTGAATAAAGAGGAAGATGATGAACCTAAGAGGAAATCAGTGGCTTTCAAGACAATTGCTTCAAAGAGCAAGGATAAAGATAAAGCTCAACTACCTACTGACAGTTCAACCAGAGAAAATTCAGATTCTGATAGTGATGCTAAAATGGCTCAAATAGACATAAGGTTTAAAAAAATTTATATGAAGAAGAAATTCTTCATAAAATCAAATTACAAAGGAAAGTATGACGATAAGGGACATTGGAAGAAGGATTGGAAAAAGCCATATAAAAGTGATGAATTTGTCTGTTATGAGTGAAAAAGAAAAGGACATATTAAATCAGACTGCCCAAAGCTCAAATTCAAGAAGAAATATGATTACAAGGACAGTAAGTACAAAAAGGATATGAAGGATACTTGGAGTGCTTTTGAGGATAGATACAGTGAATCTGAAGCTTCTGAGACTGAAACTAGAAATAATGCAAACATGTGCTTCATGGAAAACACATCTGAGGTAACCCTAGATACTCCTGCTTTAAATTCTTGTGATTCTAAAGATAGTGCAGAATCTGATTATGATTCTGAAAACATGACTAGTGAGGAATTGTTTGAATATTGTAATATACTGGAAGAGACATGCAATGAACTTAAGGATAAATACAAATCATTAAATAAATAGCATGCTCTCACTACTACTTGTAAAACTGAACTTACTATTGAAAAAGAGAAAAATGCTCAACTTTTAAAGGAGAAAACTGAACTTAAAATATCTAATGAGAAACTCAAAAATAATTTAGTGAAATTCACAAATGGAAAGGATACACTAACTCAAATGCTAGGAAAGCAAGTTGCACCAAAATACACTACTGGAATAGGCTACAAACCTGTACATATACAGTTTACTAAGAATAGATTTATTCCTAAATCTAGACAGAATGCTGCTAATTCTAGTTCTGGACATTTATATGCTTCAACTACTTATATTCATAGTTATGGATCTAATAAGGTTTATCTTTCAAAGTCTGTTGATTCTACAAATTTCATGAGACCCATAAGACAAATTTGGGTACCAAAAGCTTTGATTGCTAACCTGTCTGGACCCAAGAAGATCTGGGTACCAAAATCATTTCCTATCTAAATCTGTTTTGTAGGAAACCTGCTTAAAGAGCTCCTGTAGGAAGACCTGGTACTTGGACAGTGGATGTTCAAGACATATTTTAGGAGACTTCTCATGCTTTAAAATCTTAGTCAGAATTGATGGAGGTTTTGTCACCTTTGGTGATAATTCTAAAGGGAAAATCATTGGCTTAGGCCAGATTGGTAACACTAACTCAGTATTAATTTCTAAAGTTTTATTTGTTGATTGACTTAAATATAATCTGTTAAGTATTTATCAGTTATGTGATGATGGTTTTAATGTTAAATTTGAAAATAATTCTTGAAATGTTTTTAATTCTAAAAATGCTTTAGTATTTTCTTCCCTGCGGAAAGAAAATGTTTATGCTGTTGATTTAAATTCATTAGCCATGCAAAATATTACTTGTTTAAATGCTTTTCATAAAGAGTCTTGGCTTTGGAACAGAAGATTAGGACACTGCAATATACACTCACTTAGAAAACTTTCTAGGAAGAACTTAGTTAGAGACCTACCCAAACTTGAGTTTCCAAATGACAAAGTTTGTAATCCCTGTTAAAAGGGAAAACAATACAAAATCTCTTTCAAACCAAAGAAAGAATTCTCAACTTCTCAACCTCTTGAGTTGGTTCACATGGATTTGTTTGGACCATATAGATTTTCTATCTTAAATGGGAAGCACTATGTCTATGTCCTAGTAGATGACTTTTCTAGATATACTTGGGTATATTTTCTAGATCACAAAAGTGAAGCTTGTTCTTACTTTGTTAAATACTCCAAATCTGTAGAAAATCTTAGTGGACTTAAGATTAAAACTCTAAGAAGTGATAATGGCCATGAGTTTGAGAATCATGAATTTGAATCCTATTGCTCACACAATGGCTATAGTCACAATTTCTCTGCCCCTAGGACACCTCAACAAAATGGTGTAGTAGAGAGAAGGAATAGAAACCTGCAAGAAATTGCTAGAACCATGCTTAATGAGTATGATCTACCTGTTTATTTTTGGGCTAAAGCTGTAAATACAGCTTTTTATATTATCAATAGAATCTTAATCAGACCTGTTCTTAAGAGGACCCCTTACGAGTTGTGGAACCATAGGAAACCTAAGGTTTACTACTTCAAAGTCTTTGGTTGCAAAATCTTTATTCATAATACCAAAGATAATCTTGACAAGTTTGCATCCATGAGTGATGAAGGAATTTTCCTAGGTTATTCTATCTCTAGTAAAGCCTATAGAGTTTTCAATAAGAGAACCATGTGTGTGGAAGAATCTGTTCACATCAAGTTTGATGAAACTGATCCACATGAGCCTAAAATTTCTCTTGACAATCTTGAAGAAGATTTATCTGTTCTGGACCTTAATGACGAATCAAATGAACCTTCTATAAAGACAACCAGTTCTGGAAATTTTCCAGAACCTGCTTCTGTTGATTCCCAACCAGTTGATGAACCTGAAATTTCTAGTCCTACCTTTACTAGATTAACTAGAATTCTAAAGAATCATCCTTTAGATGCTGTTGTAGGAAATCATGATAGAGGGACATAGACTAGAGCTTCTCTTAGAAATCAGGTTGAACATCAAGCCTTCTTGTCACAGCTTGAACCTAAAAACATTGATGATGCTATTAATGATGAATTTTGGGTAATTGCTATGCAAGAAGAACTCAATCAGTTTGAAAGAAATAAAGTTTGGAATATTGTTGAAAGACCTAAGGACACTTTCACAATAGGCACAAAATGGGTGTTTAGAAATAAAGTATATGAATCCGGAAACATAGTTAGAAATAAAGCTAGACTAGTTGCACAAGGCTATATTCAAGAAGAAGGTATTGACTATGAGGAGACTTTTGCTCCAGTAGCCAGATTAGAGGCTATTAGGATTTTACTTGCTTATGCTGCACATCTAAATTTCAAACTATATCAAATGGATGTCAAGAGTGCATTCTTAAATGGATATATTGTTGAGGATGTTTTTTTTGAACAACCACCTAGTTTTTCAAACCCTCATTTTCCAAATCATATTTTCAAACTATCAAAAGCTTTATATGGTTTAAAGCAATCTCAAAGAGCTTGGTATGATAAATTAAGTACTTTTCTAATTTCTAAAGGTTTTACAAAAGGAATAGCTGATCCTACTCTGTTTATAAAACGAATTTCTAAAGATGTTTTAGTTGTACAAAATTATGTAGATGATATTATTTTTGGATCTTCAAAAACTACATTATGTACTGATTTTTATAAAATGATGCAAAATGAATTTGAAATGAGTTTAATGGGTGAACTTAAATTCTTTCATGGTTTTCAAATCTTTCAAAATGATTATGGAAGTATTTTAACTCAAAGTAAATTTTCTAGAGATATTTTAAAACGTTTTGGATTGGATAACACAAAAAGTAGTGACACTCCCATGAGTACCACCTGTAAGATGGATCTTGATGAAAATGGTAAATCTGTTGATCAAACCACTTATAGAGGAATGATTGGAAGTCTACTCTACCTGACTGCTAGTCATCCTGATATTATGTTTAGTGTGTGTATGTGTTCTCATTTTCAAGCAAACCCTAAAGAGTCACATTTAAATGTTATAAAGGGAATTTTCAAATACCTCAAGCATACTCCCAATTTAGGATTGTTCTATCCCAAAGGACAATAATTTGAATTAGATAGTTATTCTGATGCTGACTTTGCTGGATGTAAGCTAGATAGAAAAAGAACCTTTGGAACATGTCATCTTTTAGGCAAGTCACTGGTATCATGGTGTAGTAAGAAACAAAATTCTGTTGCATTATCAACTGCAGAAGCTGAATACATAGCTGCTGGAAGTTGTTGTGCACAAATTTTGTGGATGAAACACACATTACTAGACTATGGCTATCAATTCAGACATGTCTCAATAAATTGTGACAACACAAGTGATATTAATATTTCTACGAATCCTGTTTCTCATTCTAGGACAAAACATATTGATGTAATACATCACTTTTTGAGCGATCATTATCAAAAAGGTGATATCACTTTGGAATTCATTGGTACTGAATATCAACTTTCTGATATATTCACTAAACCACTAAATTCTGAAAGATTAGACTACATCATACATGATCTTGGTATGATTAATAATAAATGAATATCTTATTGATCTTAATGTTTAATACTTTACTGTACTTTACTTTACGGTTTTATACTTACTGTTTCTAAGTTACTATTTTATGCTCACGGTCTGACAACACACTGTCTCACTGTGACTATATAAAATGCTCACTGTCTCACCGTGATGACTATAAACTGTCTCACCGTGATGACTAGTTTTCTGTCTCACCGTGAGAATTATGTTTATTTTTATTTTTTTAACCCGTATCGCGGTAATTTTTATTTCACCACTATTTGATTTCCCGCGTTTTTGTTTTTATGACGTTTGACATTCCCAAATGATAAAACTTGAGGGTTTCATTCGATTCCTTACCCGAATTCTCTTCTGAACCTTCTCTTATCTCTCGCACGAACCTTTAGTGAATTCCAAGGATGAAGCATCCATCTTCACCCTCGTCTGAGTAGCGCCACTCTAAGAAACAAAAGAGGATACCGAGGATAGCTCCCGAAGGACCTCTAAACCCAAACCTGGTAAGTCATACTGTTGTACCTGAAAAAGAGGTTTTCCCTGAATGGTTTCTATCTAGAAGATCGTCAGTTTTGAAAGTTTTAAAAGAACAAGGATGGCTTTAATGGTTCACTGGACAGAATAGACTGATTTACCCGAGGCTTGTATCTCAATTTTATCAGTATGTGAAGTTCTCTTTTGAGTTTGGAGAAATCTTTTTGGTGACCAGCTGGATCGATGGTCAGAAGTGCTCTTTCTATTCAAGGGTGTGGGTTGCATGCCTAAGAATTCCACATGAAGGAGTGTGTGAAGATTACCAGAGAGACCCTCCTCCAACAACCGACATATTTAACCTGGAAACTGGTTTGGAAAATCTAACTGGAAATGGAACCGAGCGAAGGTCTATAGCTGCTGAATTGGATGGGGAGACAAGACTTCTGTTCAAGTTTGTTTAGAATTTGGTTAGTCCAAGAAAAGGAGATTTTTCTGTGATGAAGTATCAGGATGTGTTCCTAACTCACCTGTTGAAGAATGGGCATAATATCAATCTGTATAAGTATGTTATCAACCATATCTGTGAGCTGATCAAAGTAACTTCCAAATCCACCTCCCTGTTCTATTCAAGGATGATTTCAGCCGTGTTAGTTTCAAAAGGAATGGTTGGACCGAATGAAGAAAAATTAGATGACCTTGATTTCTGCCTACCAATACCTATCATCAGAAGGATGAAGATTAGCTGGAATCCCTGAAAAAAGCAATGGGTTGAGGATAGTGATCAACTGTATAAAAAGTTTAATCCTGTTGACTATCCAAGAAGGCCTAAGAACCTAGCTGATCCTGGTTTGGAACCAGATGAAGTGGCTGAGTATTCAGAAGAAGAAGAACAAGAAGAAGTAACAGCTAAAGTTCCACCTAGAGAAGAATCTGTAATACCTACAATGGAAACAGTTCCAGTTGAAGAGGAATGGGTTTTTGTCCCTGCTGTTATCCCTGCTGAAATAACTCAAGGAGAGGAAGTTTTTGTTGAAACGGAATGGACTAAGGACCCTTCAGTTGTTCTTCATGAGGAAGAAGCTCATCCCAATGTTGCAAGGAAATTGGTTTTTCCTGGTTCAGAACAGCAAGTAACCTTTGAGGCAGATTTTGTTGAAGAGACTCTTTCTATTGAGAAAGAAGCAAGTCTGGAAGCTTATCCATTGGAACAATCGATTCCTGAGATTATTCCATCTGCTGAAGAAAGAATGGAAATTTCCTTTCAGCTGGAAAGGCAAGAGTTTACTAAATAGATTAGGGATGATCCTGTGGATCTTGTCCATGTTCCCGAACCTCAAGAATCTGAAAGGGAAGCACATGTTAAGGGGGAGGAAACTCAAAATATTGAAATTGTGGAAGCTGGATCTGCTGAAGCTTCTCAACCTTCTGTCACTTACTCTGTGCACTCTCAGTATGAGTTCCCAATCTTTTATGATGTGAATGAGTCACAGAAAGTGATTGCAACTGGAATGGATCTTTCTACTCGGTTTCAACTAAAGTCCTTAGCTCTTTCAGAACTAGAACCAGAGCCCCAACCTCAATCTGGATCAGAATATGAGTCAAAAGATGACTCTGACCCTCAACCAGAATCTGAACCTCTACCTTTACCTGAATACTTACCTGAGCTTCACTCCTTTTTAACCAAAGATGATCTGAAAGTTTTTGGCGAGACTTTGTTAGCTGGATTTGAGAATATTTTCTCCACTCAACCTCATCCAGTGACTCAATTAAGTCAAGAAGATGCATCAATTCTATTGGAAAATATTATCTTGAATATTCAACCAAGGATGATCCGAGAAATTCAAGAAGTCAGAATAGAGAATAAGCTGTTGAGTGCTGATGTTGCAAATCTGAAAAGTATGGTAGCAAATCTGCAGAATGAGTTATCTTTGAGATCAAAGCCTGCTCCTGTTTCTACCCCTACACCTGCTACTGTTTCTCCTGAGTCTTCTGATTCCCTTCTTTTCTAGGGAGATTGTGTCTCAAGTTCATCCATTCCTACTATCTTTTGATGAAAATATTGAAAAAATGCACACCAAGATGGTGGAACACATGAGAGAGCTTGTGGAAACTCTGAATAAGCTTACAGATGAATACACTGGATGTCTGCAAAAAGTTCTGAAATAGCTCAAAGTTCTAACCGAAGTTGTAAAGGCTTCACATGCTTCTGGTCAGACCTCCACACCTTCTTTGGATGATTCTATGCTGAAATCTGTAATTAAGGAAGAATTTCAGAATGCCTTCAGTGGCTGGGATATGTCTTCTTTTTCAGAAGTGATTAAGAACAATAATAGAGCATTGGACTTGGTTAGGATTCATTCTAAGATAGCCAATGACTCTCAACAAGAGATCTCCAAGAAAATAGATTTGAATCTTTCCCAGATTTTCTCTAAAAGTGATATGACAGATCACTTTAGATATCTTGTGGAAAATCTGAGAATCCCTCTGGTGACTTATGCTTTTAAATCTCAAGTTCAGAAACTTTCAGAGTTCACCAGATTGTTGGACATATTTCTGGAGAATAAGGATGATTTTGAAAAGGTTATGCAGTATGGTGGTGAAATCATTACTGATTTCATCAATCTTTTGAATCTATATCTTCATGTGCAGAGTACTGCTATAGTTTCTCCAGCTGCTTCACCCCTTAGACTTGGACTACCTGCCTTAGTCTCAACTGCCATGACAGTTATCCAAGCCCTTTCTCAGATCCGGCCACTCATTCTTGACCAACCTAAGCCTAGATGTTCTACTGCTCCTACTTTGGCTCCATCTGTTTTTGAAGTTATACCCTTACCCTCGTTGTCTACCACATCTATGCCTTCTTCTACTTCAGCACCATCTCCTGCTGTTGATAAAGGAAAGGAAAAAATGGATCCCTAAAGAGTCTAGAGACTGATTTTCTTTTTGATGGGATGTCATTTCTTGTTTACAGTTTATACTTCTCATGTACTTTGTATTCGGAACCCATTGTTTAATGACAACGGCCGAGTTTCATTTCCTTCTCTCTGATTTTTGATAATCCAAAAATGGGGGATCAAAACTACAGGTATCAGTTCTATAATAGTATAAATGGGGGAGAAAAACTACAAGTATCTGTTCTATAATGTTTTTTCTATGCTATTATCTTTAATATTACATGTCTTTTATATTCTGCCTATATATGATTTGTGATCATCAAAAAGGGGGAGTTTGTTGGACTCCTCATGTGTTAATCATGTTTTAATGATCACAAATCTCATTACTATTAATTAATCTTGATCTTCAGTGCACATATTGCTAATGATCTTCAAACTCAACAATAGGTGCACATAATGTTTTTATAATAACAAATCTTATGGATGTCAATTACTATCTACAAGTCTTATGCATGATCACAATTCTCTCATATATTATCTCTAATGATTAACCTTAACACATATTCTGCATATCAATGTCTTAGTCCAAATATAGATATTCGTCTAAGTATGGACTCACCGTGAAGGACTCACCGTGACCCAGACACCGTGAAGGACTCACCATGACCCAGACACCGTGAAGGACTCACTGTGACCTAGACACTGTGAAGGACTCATCATGACCCAGACATCGTGACGGACTCACCGTGACCCAGACACCGTGAAGGACTCACCATGACCAGACACCGTGACAAGACACTGTGACCACTCACCGTGACAAGACACCGTGATCGGACATCGTGAAGAAGACATCGTTTCCATGATCACTGTGACACCGTTTCTTAAGATTTTTTCAATATTATTTTAAATAATGCTAATGGTCATATTTGTTGTTTTTAATGTAATTAATGTTATTTAATGTTAGTTTTTGGCATGTCAGGAAACTGTTTCTCTTACCTATGATAAGGGAATCATTCCTACTGCCATAACTCATGGAATATAAGAAAGATTGAGATGCAGTACACACGCAACAAAATAAGCAACAACGAAACAAGAAGAGAAGCGGTGTGCAAGTGTGAAGATACAACACGAAGAACTTATGTACACTCAAGTGCACTGTGCAAAACAAGAAGGAGATTGCAAGACCTTCAACGAATTCTCATGAATGCAATCCAACACCACTGAAGAACACACAACGAATCAAGAGATCATTCTCACTCCTGTAGAACACAAGCTGAACTACGACACTCTGTTTTTCAACAGAAAAACCAGAGGAGGACTCCAAAGCATTCCTGCTGAATCCAACGAGTCCAGAGCTACATTGATAATCACTAGAGCCTTTCTAAACTCTCATATATCTTCTCTACGTGATTTATTTATTAACTTTCGAGCAGTGTGGTGTACTTTGTATATCTTTACACACACTGTCTCCTGCACTGAACTGGAGGATATCAAAATCCTCACTCAAATTCTCTTAACTTTTGTTTACCCACGTCAACTGTGGAAGAGGTCCTTGTGTGACCTGGTCTTTGTTTTATTTCCCACAAAGAACAGTGGTAGAGGTCCCTGCGTGGCCTGGACAGTTTTTTTAAAACTGTTGTTAACTCCGATCCAGGGTGTGGATCAAATTTATATATATGTATTTGAGAGGACTAAGTCTCAGCTTGAGACTGAACCACTTGTTATATCTTCTGTGCATATTTTATTTAAGTTTAATGTATACGACATATATCATATTTATTCCGCTGCTATTACTTTAAAATACAAAATTATTTTGAAGCTACTTTGATAGTTAAATTAGCAAGTGTTTACACTTATTGTAAATCAGTAGATTAGTTTCAAAAGTTAGTTTGATCTTGTGGTTAAACTAACTGAGATCTAATCAATCTTTGAGAAGCTAAGTAAACATTTACAATCTGTATAAATTCACTGTAGTTTAACTTATTTTATAAATCAGGGGATTTTAACTAGAAAATATTTTAACAGAAATTTTAATTGGAACTAATTCACCCCCCTCTTGAGTGTCCACTCCTACCAACACCAAGAGTGTAGTAGGGCCCGTTTTCATGCACTATTTCCCATTCAAGTCGAGCTCAAAGTGTTGTTTTCGGGTTTTACCCCTAGATAAGTTTGTGTCAAATCCACCTCTACTTGTTTGTATCCATATAGGGATGTGTTTTCTTGATAATACACATAATCTATTCCATACCAAAATTATAGAATGTCCTTGTATTCTCACCCTAAAAGTCTATATTAGAGTTTTGTTCACTAATCTACTTTTTATATATCTAGTCTCCATGTTTTCTACTAAACTTCCTTTGATACCAACTGTAACGCCCTGACCCCAAAAGCATGTTGCCATGGCATTACTTTATTACATTGGCATGATAAAAAGGAATGAAATCCAAAAGTACCGATAAGTTTAGTAGTATTGAAGAAACTAGATACATACATGGAACCCATTTTACATTAGTAAAGGTAAAAAAACTATAATGCATAACAAAAACTAATAAAATACATCCAAGAGAACTCAATAATTGATATTTTATTCATAACATAAGGAAGGAAAACAAATGAAAGGGTTGGGATCAAATGCTCAGTAAGGGTTAAAAATAGTGGAAGCATGAATCAACAATAATTGAATCACAATAAAATTGGAATAGTCAATATGGCATAGTGAATAAATGAAAAACGCATGCCTTTAATAAACTGGCAATGAAACTACATCCATAGATTTTCTCAAAGCGAAAACCTCATGGATAATAATAATTGAAAATGAATAAATGGAATGCTTATTAATTTGAGGTCATGTATCTGGAACATGATACCACTATACTGTCGAAACAATTTAAGTCTATGGGTAGAAACCCATCATATTTTTGTAAACAAACTTAAAGGGTTTGTCTCCAACTAATTTGTCTCATGAGACTTGTTGATGCATCGACGGGATATAATAGGCCCCACCAGTCACTAAAAGTCCAGAAAATTATTTTTACATAGATTTAATGGAATTAAAACAAGCCTTATTAGTACCTATAGAGATTAGAGTATACATATTCATCAAAGTATGTGGGTATAAATAAAGATACACTTAAATGAGGCCATTGAAAACTTCTTGATAAAATAATCCTTAAATATTCCAAAGTGTCACATACCACCTTGAAACATTCAATTAATAATCCCTTGGAATATCATGAGAATAAGGAGACTCTTGATATGATATACCAAATGGTAGTAAATACACCACAAGTAATAAGTAAGTTGTGAACATGGAATAAATCTCATGAATGATAAAGTGAGATGAGAAAAATCCTTTTTACTTTGGAAAGAAGAGTTCTTTTGGAAAATAATTTTTAATTTTAATGAAATAAGATTGTAAACATTTATATCCCATAGAATAAAATTTAATTTAATTGAAATTATATTTTATTCTTAAATAAAATATTTTTTAGTTTAAATCAATTAAAAAATTGTTTTTTAAAGAAGGTTTAAAAATTGAACATTTTAGTGCAGTTTAAGGAATTCTTTAAAAAGATTTTAAAGTGAAAAGGAATGTTTGCTTTCATAAAATAAGAAATGAACCAAAAAATATATTTTCAATTAAAATGTGTGATTTTTGAAAGATAAATATGGATTAAAATATATTATAGAGTGAATGTAAAAATAGGTAAAAATTTGAGAAGTTCCTTGAATTGGGCTTTCATTTCTGAAGATTTTTTGAAAGATTATTTTCAAACACATGGCACCCCATAAAATAAAGATGGATTCTGATTAGTTAACATATATAGAACATTCAAACATAATTTTTTAGTTTTACATAAGAATAAATAATAATTTCATTGAGGTGAGTAAAGAATAAGAGAAACCCAAATGAAAAAGGAGGTTCGGGTAGCAAATACTTACAACATTGTAATCAATTGAATCTTATGACGAGAAATTAATAATAATTAAATGAAACATTGAATAACATGAAAAATAAATATATTAATTATCTTAAACAACAATGGTAATTATACATACATCATACACAACTATTAGTAGTGAATACATAATATCTTACAAAAATGGAAGTGAGATGAAGAAACCTCTTACCTTAAGTCTGATGCTGTTCTTAAATTGATCTTAGTGTCCTGGATAACCAAATAAAATTCATTAATTAATATTTTTTGAACATATTATATATTTAATTTATGAATTATAACCTTATTAGGTTCATTCATTACCTTTTTCATGGGTTTAAGAGGTTCAATTTTATTTTTTGGGAAGCATTTTCTTCTTTGGTTTTCATGATCGGTTTACTTGTATTCATGAATAGAAGTTCATTTGAAATGTTTTAAAACATCATGAATTGTTATTATATTTTATTAGTGATATTATAGGGATATAAATTATCTTATAATGAATTTTTTTATATACCATCAGGATGACTTGTTTGATAAAAGATAATGATAAATGCTTGGATTAACTTGGCGGTTTTGTGCATAACGAACTTGTTTTGAATTATTATTTTATATTATGAGGGTGTAAGGATTAAAAAACATTAGATTAGATGAAATACATATATTATGATCTGTTTCAACCATAAAAAATGTTTCATGATCAAAATTTATGATGGTAATAAAAATTGATAACCAACCTTCCTTGAATGTGATAAATTAACACATATCGGACAATGTTTTGATTTTAGTATAAGAGGAGGAGAAAAGAGAGATGATGATGAAATATTACATTAGAATATAAAATTAAAGTTCATTTAATCTACTATAATTATCATGTCATTTGGATGAGGGGATATGAAAATAAATCAAAGGAACTCAAAATAAAATAAAATTTGAGGAACCCTTCACGAAAATTCAGCAACCTAAAAGCATCGCTTAATATTTAATAAAATATTTTGATGAGAGAAATGGGGTATATAATAATTAATAAATAATATTTAAATTAAGGGGGATATGTAATGAAATATACCAGATTAAACCAATTTATATTAAAATATAATAACATAATATTGTGCTTGAAAAAGAGAGAGATTTTGAGATGAAAATTCTGCAGCATAATAGCTAAGAAAAATTGTTTTAGAAAACAGTCAAAAGAGAGGGGATAGGTTTCACCAATTAATAAAATAATTATAAAATATTATATTGACATAATAATATTTAAAGAATAAAATTTTATGAAAACTTGAAATACATACCACATAAAAGAGTACTTGGATCGGAAAAGAGAAGTTGAGAATTCTCTTACCTTGTAGAGTAACTCAAAAGACCTGAATTTTGGGACCTTGGGGGCTTGAGGGCACCTTAGGAGGACTAATTTGGAGGTAAAACTTCCCTAGATTCCAGTATTATGAGTTTGGAATGAAATTAAATGAATGAATGAGTGGGTATTTATCATAAATGGAAGGGAGTTTTTATTATTTTAAAGGGACGCCTCATTAGTGGTTTTTTTGACAAACCATGGGCTTTCCCATGGTATTTTCCCACAATATTAGCCACCTGGGACACCTAAAATAATATTTTACTATACACAAGTCTAACAGAATTTTATTTTAATTATTACATCATTATGATGTCATTAAACATACTGAAAACTCAAAATTGTATTTTTACCATTCATGAGAAATTCAAGTATTTTAAAGAAACCCCAAAAAATAACCATCACCATTTTTCAATGTGTATAATTAAAAAATGAAATCCATTTTTTAAAAATATTTTTCTACAAATTTTTAATTTTTTTTAAATAAAATCATAATTTATTCCGAAAAAAACAACTTTAAAACTATAACTCATTTTATAACACCTTGATAAATTAATAGAGGTCCCATAAAATTATCTTATAACCATAAGACAATAAGGTAAAATTTTGTTATTACATTTTTTGAAAATACATTTCCATTTTAAATTATTAAATTAATAAGAAAATTGAAATTAAAATTAAAATATTTATGTCATACAAAAATACAAATACTTATACTATGATCCTTTTTTCACTTTTAAGATGTCTAAATTGTATTTATACATTTATGGGTGAGATTTATATTTTTTGTATGATTTAATATTAATAACTATTCATTACTATTCATAAGGGTATGTCACTAGTCATAATGGTATGTTACTATTCACAAAAATCAAGTGTGTCTTATTAGATTCTAAATATCTTACTGAACGCAACTGTGTATGTCAGTTTTTCAAAATTCAAAACACAGAGGTGGAAAACTTATGTTATAACAAAGTGGTGATTTTTATAGAATTAGTGTTTTATGAATTTAATATTAAATCTATTTTTAAATTCCCAGGTTGTTAAAATGATCACCCATGTACTGTACTGATTCTTGTTTCATATATATTCCCTATTATCCCTCCCCTTACTGGGATTTTATATCACACTTTATTTGATGAATTTTCTTTAGTGATTATGTGTATTAAGAGTGTTCTGAAATATTTTTGGATTACCATGATGAATGATTCAAATAATTTTTAAAATTTCATATAAAATTTTCTCTATGAACCAAAATTTTCCAATACATTGAACATTTTGATACTAGATTGTATTATTGTTAGGTTATTTTTCATAAGAATGATGTAACAATCATGTAAAAAATATATGGTTCACTATTTCTCATAATAAATTTGTGTTCTTGAGTTTTATTAGTTACATGGTTATGATTATGTGTTTCATTAAACTTAATCAATTGATCCATTATTACTTGATAATATTTTTTATATACAATGATTGTTATGTGATCTTGTGTAAGATTTTACCTAGATAGAGAGTGTCTAGGTTTGGCTAAACTTAAGCTAAGATATTTGAGACTCTTGTATCCTAAGGTGTGCGTTTATGTTATAGGGTCATGTTACAATTATTGTTTATCCTAAACTATAATATTTAACATAATTATATCATTTTTATCTAATTATTATGATTAGAATTGTTAATATATTCCACCATGGTGACCTCTAGTTGTGTGACATGAGAGATAGGATGATAATGACCCATATATAATGGATCTAGATCCACCGATGGTGCTTATTACTATTATTGTTCTGTAGCTTTAGGATATAATTCTTTAGTTTTTATTCTCTATGGGGAATCGGAAGCCAATGTTTGTGTTGACCATGTCAAATTTCACTAAGGAGTTCTATTTGTGGTATCCATTACTCTTTGTGGGTGATGGTGGACACAAGTTGTTGAGTTCTAGATGATGCCTATGCAGACCATTTTTTATAATCTTGAGAAACCCCTAGACTGTAGGATAAAGCATTCTAACCAATTTCTTTGAAGAATAGTGAAGTGTTGGTGATAAATTTTAGTCTAGGTAGATCAGTCGGTGGGGATAAACTATAATGATTTCCATACTCTCATTTTTATCATTTGTTCCTAGAGATTTTAAGGAATCAAAGATCAACAGATTTTATGTATCTTGTTTAGGGTCATATTTTGGGGATGGGTTATACGACCATATTTACTAATTTTCTATGGTATTTACCCATGGTGATGAGTAGTGAGACTAGCGTAGTCACGCATTTTAGATGAACTAAGTTAATATATATGGTGATTGGTGAATTTATTCTGAATAACATCTTTCTATGATATTGTACATTAGTACTTTATTATGATGTGGAACTATATCTAGAGTATATCATTGGGGAAACCTGAATATTTTAAAATAATCTAGATTCGGTCATTAGGAAATAGGAAGTAGACATTTGAGGATTCCCTCCAAGTTAAATACCGGTAGCCTAGCTAGGGAATGGGTTCATTGCTTCTTCCTATAGGGTGATCCTTGATCGAGTGCTACCAGTGCAGTCATATGGGGCATATCCACCCTGATTGTGACTTACAATCAAAGGAGTACTCCTCTTATAGGGATATTATAAAGATGCAAAGGTTTTGTTCCATAGAACCACGGTTTATCCATATTTTCATATAGGGTTGAAATGTTCTATTATAGAACATATAGGGTTATTAAATACTCAAATACCTAAGAAGAAACCTATAAACCCATGAAAATTACACATTCTGGTTCTATATAGAGTTCCCAACTTTGGGGTTGATTTTATTTTGATTAATAGATAACAATATAACCTAAATGAATATGATTAAGGATAAGGGGTTGATCCTAGTCACTGATGTGGCTATATTGAATGAATTTATTTTTTTAGAGTTTTAGTTTCTTAAATTTTAGAGGGGTTCATTAAATAAAATAACAACTACCCACATCAATCACTTTTTTATTACTTAAATAATATCAAGGCTAATAACTTATTACTTCAATAATAATTTTCATAAACACTCCAAGGTAGATGATTATTCTAAAATAGATAATTTTAGGGCTTAAAATTTAATGATGATGATAGAAGAATGTAAATTAGTGAATGAATATCTTAATTATAATAAATGAATAAACATTAATATAATAATAATTGTGATTCAATCATGTCCCATGTAACTTCCTTGGATAAAATCATAGAAGTATTAGGCCTCCAATTATGAAAAAATCTCAATGGAAGATAAAATTTGACTCATTAAAGTAGATTTAAAGAAGTTAAATAAGAAAATAATCTAAAAATACACCATTGGGTGAATAATATCACAAATATTGCTGTGAATAAAGTCACACCATGAGGCAAAGGTATCAATTTTTTTATAAGAAAAAAATAAGATAATAATATGAATTTTAATGAAACTAGAGTGATTTTTTATCTACATGAGAAAAATAAACTTTTAAAGACAAGATGATAATATAAAATTAAAATTGAAATAACATACAAAATCATCCAAATTACTTCACCACTACAACCTTAAATAGTAATTTTTGTAGCCTTGGGTTAACCCCTATATTTCTAGGTTTTTCCAATTTATTGGGTAGACATAGGTGTGTAGAGAGTTTTTTAAAATTTGACTTTTTCATACTTGACCCAAAATCAGTGCAAGCTATTTTCCTCCAATTCATATGCCAAAATAAGATTCTATAAGGATGAATTTGGGTAGGTAATAGAATAATAAACTGTTTCCCAATATTTATTTTAATATATGTTAATCTTTTGAACCAATTAGATTATTCATCATGAATTTATGAAGAAAATGGTTGTCTGTAATTTTGGGCTAATGAATTTAGCCTAAAATTTTACCTTTGAATTGGGTTGCATGGATCACCTCTAATACATCATAATTAACTTTTTCAATAGTTTAATGAAATTTTATTCATGATTTCATCTATATAGTTAAGTAATTTATGAAGTGTTGTACTTATTTCATGGCATCTACATGTAATATAGTGTACTGGTGTCCAATTCACTTCACCCAGAATGTTTTGGATTAAAGTCCAAAAAATGATTATCTTTTCTAATGAATATCCCATTACTACATAAGGAAAAAATATTCCCCATAACATGGGTAAAATGATATTGAAATTTAATTTTCAAATCAAGACTAGTGTGAGTTTTATAGAATGTTTAAAAAAGTTTCAAGTATTAATAAATTTTAATTAATAATTAAAACAATCAGGTAAATGAGGTTTATATTATAAAATTCACTAAAAATAGTGTTTGTGTATAGTGAAACACATGAATATTCAATAATAAAAATTTAATATTAGACTATTTTGGTGTCTAATCAGATTAATACTATAACATTAGTTTTATTTTTCCTGAGAAAATTACTATCTCAAAAAGATGAAAATTTAATTCCCCTTTCCAAACACATTTTAACATATAATGTTTTCTATTAATACCTCCCATAAAACAATATTGAAAACCATATAAATCCTTTAAAAATGTTCTCAAGAATATACCCATTCTAAGATCATTAGATTATTCAAATTCATTCCCATAATTCATCCAAATATAAATAATCATAAAGCTATATTCTTCACTACAAAATACATAGGGTTTTATTTTTATTTTACGGGGGAAATATGGAAGTTATGGGTGGGATTCGCATTGTAATCCTAATATGAGTATCCATTTTTGTTATTATTTTTATTTATTATTTTACCATTTTTATATGGTAATTTAAATTTTTCTCAATCAAGTAAACTGATGTAGAAAGACTTCTGCAATAACTCTCGGGCATAAAGACCTTAGGGAACCAAGTGAATCTTGCATTATTGGGAATCATCTTGAGTTAACTCAATAAATTAAAAATTAAAACTACCAAAAATAGATATATAAATACAAATTATGGTCCATAAAACAATGGAGTATTCATACCCATGTTTTGGAATGTATATGATATATAAATACATTGCTATATGTGAAAATGTATTTATTTTATTTATATTTAATTTTTTAATACTCATATTCAAAATTAAAATGATCACTAAACCTAGTATATTTATATAATCCCCCAAGATCTAAAACTCATTCCCCAAAATAAAGAGGACATACATTGTGACATTTTTATTAAATGGATGAAAAAAGTACATAATGAAAAATCACATCACACAACCACACTTTCCAAAATTTATACTTTTGAACTTAAACATTAATTAATATTTGAATCAAGGCATAGATACCTATTTTTATTTAGTTTTATTATTAATAAAATATTTTATTAGATGAAAGGTTAAATGAATTTTATTTTCCATTGAATTAAACAAATTTTCTATCATTTTATTCATCATCCCCACATAACATAAAATTGAACTGACCTCAGTGTTAAAAAAATAAAAAATTAAAAGGGGGAAGTTATGGAGAGGAGTTCCAAAATGTGACATTAAATAATATTATTGAAAAACTTCACCTGGTATTTTGATGATTATGTTCATTCTACTACTAAATGATCATTTGAACTTTATATCACTCACAAAATCAACATAGAGGATTATAGAATGGGTTTGACCATTAGAAAGTATGTGATCCTTCAACCATAGAAGTTCGTCAATCTAATAAAAAATTGAACATCATGTAAACCCTTATGGATTCTCATAAATAAAAATAATAAAAACTAAAATAAATGAAAAAAACATACTTGTTTATTTTAGAACACCAACATTGACTCGAGGTATAGGTTATAAAAAAATCATATATTTACATATATTTAAATACCCACACACAAAAAATATAAAATATAATCATATATATATATATATATATATTAAAAATAGAATATGGATGAAATATATAGAATGGATCAGTGGTAGGAGATGCACCCATTTTTCCCTTTGGTCATGGGTTTGAGTCATATGGCCTCTCCATACATGAAAATCTTTTTTCCAACCAGCGGGCTACACTTTTTCCAAAATAATGTATTTTTTTATTTTTTTTATTTTTTTATTTTTAAAAAATAATTTAATAAAAACATTTTCATTATTTTATTATTAAATACATAGTCACACAAAAGAATTAAAATAAAATAAAGGTCATACGAATTATAGGTTACCTCATGGAAAGAGGTAAGTTTAAAATAATTAAATCAACTTGGTCCCCCAAAACTTATCCAATACCAATATTAATTATCTTAAGGTTTCAATTCATCAACACATTAATTGGATTGGTATTGATTGTACACTGTGGTAGGTTTCATGCATTATAATTAGTTTTAAGAACAATCATATGGGTATCAATGAGAGGGTTAATCTTAATAAAATTATAAAGGGTTCATCCAATTTTTTACTTGTTCCAAACCAATATAAACATAATAATTATCTCATAGTCATCTTTAAAAGAATAATAAATTAAATAATAATGGGTTTGGTTATCCCATAATAATTTATACTTGATTGAGGATGTTAGTAGCTTGAATATGAACTTAGGTGGGTTAAAATTTCTTTAATCTATTTGGGGATTTCCATTGATTTTTTCTTTATTTTTCTATAATTTTAGATAAAAAATAACTTGGAATAAATGTTTCCATAAATTAAAAATTGTCTTGATCGGTGTTTGGAATGGGTATAGACTCAATGTTTACGATTTCTATAAAGGTTTCACTAATTAGTAATCCTTAAAAATCATTATGAGGAGGGGATAAACAAGGATTGTAAAAGTTAGTTCCCCAGTACCTATGTTTAGATAATTGTTAAGGACAACAAAGTCAACAGTTTAGAAAAAAAAATCAACATTTACCATAACATCCCATTAGTTACTCTTAGGAACCTAGACACTATAATCATCAAGTTGGATAGTGAAATATGTTGATTGGAGCTAATCAATACATGATATATGGAATGAGGTTAACACTAGATCCTAGATCACATAATTACTTTAAAACCTTTTTCTATCATATTTCCACATTTTTGTATGGAAAATCATGGCCAATCAACATTGGAATCATGGTTCCTTGGATGGAAGTTCTCTAATTAGTGTCCAAAAGGACATGGTTGTTGTGTAAGAAATTAATTTTTAAAGTATAAAAGTCTTTAAGGTATATAGAGTATATATATATATTTTTAAGATTTCATATATAATTAGGATTTCAAGCTTAAATTAAGATAATATTACCCTCAAATTTCCATTCAACTCAGGTTTTCATTTTCGTCTCATTCTTTGTGGGAATAGAGATGTTTTCAAGATTTTTTGGGGAGGAGCTGTATCCTTCACATTTTTATCATATTTATTAGATTATAAGGTAATTTATTTATAATTATCATGAGATATTAAAGATTTATATAGTTTCAATATGGTTGTATGAGTATTTTAAATGGATTTACCACATCATAAGATGGTCACAACGTTGAGTTGTTTGAGTGAGGATTTTAAACAATCAGATTCTCCCATGAAAATTGGTGAGGTAATTGAATTAGTGTTAATGGTTTCTTTAACCATTTAAATGGTATATAATTCATGTTTATGTGAGGAAACATTAGAATTAATTCTCTCAATTTTCTTAAACAATTTCTCAAATAATGGGAGAGGAACACACTGAACAAATTTTTGAGATCATTGGTTTAACCCGAGTGGATATTTAGGCTATTGGATGGGGTTTCATAATTGGAATGTGTTGTGTTGGAATTTTACTAGTTGGTATTTAATCGAATTATGTGTTTGATAATTTTTGGAGGTTAGGGATTAAGACCTTATGGCTGATTGGGGTTTTTATTATCTTTACAATGGAATCCTAAATGGTCATTATACCTTGGAATAAATGAGTTTTGGTACTGTGGATTCTAAAAATTCAGAGAATTGACCTCTATGGATCATCCTTATAGAATAGAATACTTTATTAAAGGAATTTTTTATAAATTATTATTATTATGTCCATGTTTTTCACAAATTGTATGAACAGGGCTAATAAACTGAATTTCTCCGAATTTCCTAAGATCGATCTCCTCGACCTCCCATGAGATGGTAGTAATTTTATCCCTAAGGAATTATTATTCCAAAATAGTTTCCATCCCACTATATTTATGAGGCTTCTCATAATAGTGTGAAATTATTTAAGTTTGGTTTTTTATAGGACTTTTCAGATACTCATAAGCATAGTAAAATTTTTGTAAAGGTACCATTACACATCATGTCAATGAATTGTTTTTTATTATCCCTAACCCATCATAAAATATTCTCAGTTGTTCTAGGATTGAAAAAACATTTTGAGGTACAATCTTCAATATATTTAAACCATTATGAAGTTTCATAAAATTACACACCCTATTTTTTTAAAAAAAATTGAATGCTCTTTTTAAGTGAATTTGTTTTTTTGTGAGGAAATTATTTTTTGTAGAAATATATTTTAAATTAGTTAAAATAATGAATGGATAAAAGATTAGAAAAATTAACCAATTATTATATAGATAATTTATAGAAAAGATAAAGAACATCATCTTCGATAACTCAATTTGATGTGGGTCACATTGTCTCAATAATGACTTTGAATTCCAGGACATGAAGGTAGGTAATTTCTAACTTCATCCCATGAAATGTGGTGATATGGTTTAGTACATGATATTTGAATACATAGTGAGTATCTCCTAGTTAAAAATATCTAATGAAAGAGTGTTCACTACTCTAGGTGGGTTGGTGGTAGTCATTCATGGTTTGATTTACTAGGTTCCCCAAGTTAGGGCCACCTCATTTGGATTTCCATTTTGGTTATTACTATGGTTTATAATTGGGGTTCATATAAGATACACCATTTGAGTTCACTAAATTTAAAATATGAAATTTTAAGAAGATTTTTATATATATAAAGGATACATAAAGTTTCACTTGACTCCCCACATCTTGAATTATCCACCCTAACTAATTAAATTTAATGGACATTGATAAATGTTTGAATAAATAGAAGGATATAAAGGGTAAAATATAAGAGGAATGGGAGGGAGAATAGAGAAATGGGGTGAGAATATAATGAGAGTGTCTGATATCACTTTCTTGGATCCATGGAAACAATGACAATAATTAGTTCACCTAAATGTACCTAGTAGGATGAAGCGGTATATTTTAGCAGAGCTATATTTATTTAATCCTTAAAGTCCTATGAAAAAACATACAAACACATGATTATTCTACATATTTATTTGGATATAAAGTGTCCATCATTGGGGTGTATTTTATTTTGATTATTATAACACAATAAAAACTAAGTGATATTGATTAATCATAATGGGTTGGTCCATGTTATTGATAAATGTAGATTGAATTAATTTGTTTTTAGAGGATTTTAGATAATAAAATTTGAAAGTGATTCATTCAACAAAATAAGGACTTACCTCATTTCTCACTAGATTATAACATATGAAATAATAAGGATATCATGACTAGACCCACCAAGGATCATCTAGATAGTGTAAAGATGAGTGTAACACACGAAGACATCCTTTAATGGTCTAGGGGCTGGAGACTAGTGCCAAGTAGAAATATCACACACATGGGAGGCCATTTCCTAAAGTACCAGTACACATGTACACATATCCATACAAAAAATCCCATAATAGAGTACATAAAATATTATAACCAAATAAAAATGACCAAATAAAATTCCACCAATATCGTAAAACATTCCATTCTGGTAACAAAAGGATAATGATATCAAGATGAAACTCCTAGAACAGTTTTTGGTCCCATAAGAACAACTAAACTCCACTTACTCCAAGTCCACCTAGAACTTCATTTAAAGAATTATAATATTCAAAAGACACGACTTTTGTGGGTTGAGCTCCTACAGGGGTGAGTGTAATCATACCCATTAGGATTCCCAAAAATCACCAAATACAAAGCATCAATGTGGAAATCAGCTGTAAGTCACAAATAAAAGATAATAGAAAAGATAACTCATATATACTCAAATTAAGACTCTAGTCATGAAAAGGGTGGAATCTTAATCTTCCCAATCTTATATGTATGAAGAGTCTTTATAAAGATCCAATAATATCATATATGATGTAAATAACCTCAAAAAACCTCAAAACAATCATAATGGAGGGCCTTCTATTCACTAATGTGAATCGTAGAAGAGGGACCAGTGACTCCAGTTGTAAGAATTTGGGTTTTTTACAAGGTAAATATCCTTTTGTTTTCAATTTAAATGATTAATTACGGACTAATGTGAATACACATTGAGGTCATGGGTTTATCAAGGGTGTTTGGGGATTTTTTGGAGCGCGAAGCTTAGCATTTTTGTAGAAAATGGTAGGAAACATGGTTATTAGAAACCATATGCCGTAGGTCACACAATTACTTCTAACCATGAAATGATGGACAAAGAGTAGGGGGTCTTTGTAGTTTGATAAATTGTACGATTTGAAGAGCATTCCCATGTGGCACCATTTAAATTTTTTGATGGTGGGATAAAACATTGATTGAGCATGGTTAGTCAAATTGTTCATACAAACCATGTGAAGTTCCCCCTATTATAGTAGTGGGTACATGGTTAGTGAAAAGTTTGGAAAACCATGTGCCCAAATCATGTGATCCAATATTTGAGGTGAAATTATAATTTTCCCTTAATTAAATCATATAACCTATTTCTATTTATATCTTATTCTCTTATGGATAATATTCAAATGTGGGAGCTCCAATTGAAGGAAAATTCTTAGGGTTTGATCTCGTTTCTTAATATAATCTCAAATTTGAGTGTTGATTGTCTCATTGGATTCACATCTATGAGTACTCAATTAATTTATATTCTTTTCTATTCTTCTTGGTATCATCTGTGTTATTTAGGTTCAAGATAATATTCCCTAATTTCATGTTTTTCGTCCATTCTTTATTTTTATTCTTATCTGAGTCAAATCATAAGCTGATACTAGATGAGCACTCTACTACATACCTATGGTAGTTGGTATAAACTTTTCCTATTTGTTTTGGTGCTTTACTAAGTTATTTTTCTTTGTTTCACCATCCATAATTTCTAGAATGGACCCAAAATTGAATTTAATAGTAGAATTAAATGAAATGGAACTTTTTAGGGATTTACTTTAGTTTCTTTTATATATATTATTTGTTGTTTCCCAAGCCTAGTATATCCATGGGGTGTTCTATTTTCCCTTTCCTATTATTAAACCACCCAAGGGGTATGTTTTTTATATTTCATAGATAGAGTAAGTCTATAATGAACTAATTTGAATTGAATTTCTTGTTTAAGAGACATACTTCCTTCTTTTCCATCTGATACACGATGTTGAATTATTTAATTGTGAATTTTAAGTTTTTATATGAGTGGGTGTACTCATGGGATTTGATGATTGTGAATTGATGAATGGTATGAGATGTGGATTCAATGGTATTGGATTCCTTGGTTGGAAAACTTTGGATCTTGATTCCATTAGATTCCATAAATGTTTCTCATTTGGATCTTGAATGTGGTATTAGAAGCCTTGGATAGATATTACTCCTTCATTCTTCATTCTATGGGATTCCTTGGGCATTCCTACCCCTTGGATCTAATTTTTCTTGGGATCATAGTAGACATGGTAGGTTTACATGCTCCTTGGACCCCAACTTGAGTCAAGACGAGTTTCCATCGAGATTATACTGGGACTCGATGAGGATTCCTTAGTCTTTGACACTTTGGATATGGACCTTCATGGTCTTACACACATAATAGGTCAAACATGGTCATGGTAAATGTGATATACTTGTTTATATGGCTCTATCATGGATGTTCTGACAGTTCTGGTTATCTGGTAAGGTCATGAGTATTTGATACAAAGTTTGTACAGAAAGTTCATGGTTGATATGATATGAGTGTATGTACATTGAGGTCATGTTAGGTATTTCTAGGTTTTTTGTAGTGGCCTCGTTATAGGAGCTTCACCCTTGTTGTGTAGGGAGCCTTGTTGGGCTATACAATATCCCTTTTTATATAGTACACATACCATAGACACTTTACCTTTTGTTACTACTTACATGTGATATGTATTTCACTCTTATTAGATTATTATATTTCACATCTATGACTATTTGTATAACTCTGGTTGGTTACCTATTGCGATTGTATCTCACACCCTATTTAGTCCGCGTTGGGTACCCGAAAATGCTTTATGGATGTAGGTAGGGACTGGGGTAAGCACCTATAGTTCAATGATTTATTTTCTTCCAAGCATAGGATCAGGGGTGAGTGGGGCCGAACTAAGGCTCATGATTCTATCTATATATAGTGATTTTGGTCTTTTTAGTATTTTTTTACATGTATTGTTCTGATTCTATATATACCAGTGTTGATTTTTTTGTAGAAACATGAAATTTATCATCCTATTTTGTATATGATATTAATTTTGGGATTTTTTATCTAATCTTGTTGTTTAACTATAGTATAATTGTAGTATTTCTTCTGTATTGTATCTTTATATTTTTTACCATTGTGTGACACTCTAGTAATAGGGAATAGTCTCCCGATAGATGCACCCTAGGCCCTTGATGTTACTCATATGCCTTTTCCATTTGGGGAGATGTGATTGAGGACATGTGGCTAACCAGGCTTGAGGCACTATTGAGTGGAATCCGGGTCTATCAAATTAAAATTTGGTATCATAGGTATTTTCTATTCTAATTTACTATTTAGAGGCAATTGATGGTGATATGAAGGTAATGGAATTTGGTAATGTGTTTTTCTTGGGCATAGCTAACCCACTTATAGGAAAATTCCATATTTCCTTGAATGGGCCCTTGTGGGTTATATTGTGTTGGAGACCATGAGATGAGGGTATTACATCTCATGCATCATTTAGGAAACTTATATAATTGAAATTACATGCATTAAAAAATGCCATATTGGATGCATTACATGTTTCCATTATGTTATGATAGGTGTTTTGATAGATATTCCTATTGTTGTGAGAGAGTTTTGTGTAGGGAATTGAGAAACATGGGTTGTACTTAGAGTGTTCGCTACAACTTAAGTTGTTTTTTCCTAATTAGGCTACAACATACACCCTAACCATCCATTTGTGGCATGTTTAGTCATGGACCATGAGTCGCGTGGACTAGAAAGTGCTATGGTGTGGATTAGGTGGACACCATATTTTGGTTCAAAAAGAGTATGGGCCCTTAATGATTTGACATCATGAACCATTTGTCTCAACCATTAAAAATTTAATGTGAAATGGATATGAAATTCAAATGGGAAAAATAGAAATGATAAATATAGAACTCGACCTAGACCTAACTTTTGAGTGGGAAAGAGGTGGTGTCTTTAGTGACTTCTTGTGACTTTTTCTCTTTTATAGTCCTCGATTTAGGGGTTGGTTGTGTGGTATTACCTACTTATAGGAAGGTTTTGACATGTCCTATGCTTTAGACCTATGAACATTATTATCAAATATTTCTGATTTGTTTGTTTGGTATTATAGAGGCCTACTACCACCATAACCTCTATTGGTACACTAGTAGAGAAGCGATGACTAGGATCTGGTGGTGGCAGACCCTAGGATACCATTGGATCCTACTTTAGTGAAACATGTGGCAACATATGTTATTCCAAACATAGGTTATGAGGCACAATTCTGTGAGGGGTTTTATCTCTTCATGAAAACTTTTTAAGGATCACTACAGCCTACCTTGCCTATGGATGAGCTGACATATGTTTTCCAGCAGTAGCATCCTACCATGTTTTTAGAGGATGGGGGTCCATAGTATACTGATCTATGTCTTGAGACTACTCTGTCAATATTCGAGCATCTAGAGACACTGCCTAAGAGGAGAGTGAGGCTTGCAACATATATGCTTCACAGAGTAGTAAAGAACTGGTGGGATGTTCTGAACCAAGATTTAAGGCTATGAGATATGGTTTCAGATATTTTAAAAACCAGATTCTATGATTAATTATACTCCGAGACTCTATGGGAAGAGTAGGCTAGTGAGTTCATGAATCTAGAGTTGGGTGTTATGACGATTATCGAGTACTTAGAATGTTTTATAGAGTTGTAGTGTTTTTCATTAACATACCTTGCTGATGAGTTATCGAGGGAGAGGAACTTTGAGGAAGTTCTCTGACATGATGTTCAATATTAGGTCAATGTGTTTAGATTGAACTCTATTACTAAGATTTTTAATCAACTACTAATTATAGAGTTGGACCTAAGAGAAGCTAGGGGCACAGAGTAAAGAAGTGAAATATATCAACCCATTAGTTCAACGTCTTCTTGTAGAAAGTACTATTTTGAGGCTTCCCATGAGATGAGTGTCAGAAAATCTGTGACTAATGGTTACTTGGTTTTCTATCATCAATTTGGTAGATAGGGCCACATGAAGAATCAGTGTGATCACAACCCAATCATGTTTCAGGAATTCGACAGGATGGTCAACGTGCAACATTTATATAGGATCATTCCTCTATTAGTGAGTGGTAGGGGTTAGATATAACACCAGGATTAGGAGAGGGTTCTTAGTTATTCCTCAATAATGGATCTAGAGTAGTATCGGTCGATCAGGATGTGGTGGTGGTGTTCATGGTTAAGGCATCAATGCACCAGCAATATCGAGACAGTAGAGTGGTACTACGCTGGGTAGTGAGGTTGTGTCATAAGGCTATGGTTTGGGCTATATCTATTCTTTATAGAATACCCCTGAGGAGCAGGTCTGCAGACCATCTATGGTGAGAGGTATGATCTTAGTAGCCTCAACTCTTGTATCTTTTTTTTGGACACAGGTGTGTCACATAGTTTTATATTTTTAAATATTTTGGAGAAACTTAGGATCATGGTTCAGTTTCTTAAGGGTGTTATGATTATTTATACATAATTTAGGACCATAATGGATATTTTTCACTAGTGAAGGGAGTGGCCCCTTAAGGTTGGTTGGTGTCACTTTTTTTAGAATCTGTTTTTTCTCGAGATGATGGGGTTTGACGTCATACTTGAAATAGACAGGCTTGTGGATTATCGAGCCTATGTTGACTTCTATAACTGGAGGGTAAGTTTTACATCAAAATAGGTCACAGTTTATACTCACAAGGGTGAATTTGATGTCCAAGCGAGCTGAGATAGACCATAGCATCATGGACTAGGAGGAATGATAGCCCATATCACTAGTTTATATTTGGATGATCATGGAGCATGTCACGTAAACTTTTCTACAATGGATGATCATTTTAGGAATGTGTTCCAAGATGACATTTCTAGTTTACCTACTAAGAGATATGTTTATTTCTCCATTGATCTAGTTCTAGGAGCTGCACCAGTATCCATTCCTCCTTACAGGATAGCTATGATGGAGTTGCTGGAGATCAATATGAAGCTAGAGGATTTGGAGGAAAAAATGATTATACAACATAGTACTTTTATTTAGGGTTCACCGGTCCTTCCTTAAAAAAGAGAGATTGTACACTTACTTTATGCATGGATTAACATAAATTGAACTAGCTGGTGATTAATAACTGGCATCCCTTTTCGTAGATATATGGCCTTCTTGATCAGTTTCTAGTAGTTCTAGTATTCTTAAAAATTTATTTGAGATATGGATATCATCAGGTATGTTTTTTATTTACCAACAGATCTAATATGGACTTTTTCAGAAGGTATGTTCTATATGAGTATATGGTTATATCGTTTTATCACATGATTGCACCAACAGTTTTCATGGCACTGATGAACCATGTTTTCTATCCTTATCTAGATTCATCTGTGTTAGTTTTCATGAATGATATCTTAGTGTATTTTCACAATCAATATCACCATTTGAAACATATTGTGATAATTTTGGATGCATTGAGAGAGCATCAATTATATGTTAAGCTCCCAAAGTACCAGTTCTATATAGATAATATTCACTTCCGGGGTAAAATTATCCAAGAGACCGGAGTATCAATAGACCCAGAGAAGGTGAGATCTCTAGTTTATTAAGAGAATCCCAAGAATGTATTTTAAATATGGAGTTTCTTAGTGATAGATAGATATTATAGGGATTTCAGACATGAATTATCACAATTATCAACATCATTGACAGTCTTGACTAATAAGGGTGTGAAGTTTTTTTGAAAAGATACATACAATACACCCTTTCATGGGATGAAAGGGAGATTAAATTCAGCACCAATACTGATTTTTTCAGAGAATGGAAGGATGTACACTATTTATTTTGAAGAATATGGTATCGGTGTTGGAACAATAATTATAAAGGGTGATAGAGTCATATCAGATGAGTATCAGTAGCTAAGGCCACATAAGAGGAATTATCCTACACATGATCTCAAGTTAGCTGCATTTGTTCATGTTGTGTGCTGTTGGAGACACTACTTACTAGGAGAGCATTTCTTGGTGTACATTGACCACAAAATCCTCAAGTATATATTTACACATCATGATTTGAATTATAGGAAGAAAAGGTGTGTTGAGTACCTATAGTATTTTGACTTAGAGCATGCCAACATGCCTGGGAAGGGAAATTATGTGGCTGGTGAAATGAGCAAGATGACTCAGATATAGTTAGTTTAGGAGGATAGTAGTGAGTGTATTCTTATATATTTGTTCTCTAAGATTTACTTATATGTGAAGGACTATCATGGGAGGAATTTAATTTTATCCTTATTTGTGACCTCTACCCTACACAAGAGTCAGGATGAGGAAGATATCGTATTCTAAGGGCCTAGTCCTATGGGAAAGTGTGGTAAGTGAGGAACCACCTCCTATTTCCATCATATTAATGGATGAGATCCTCTATGTTCATGGATTCATTTGGATTTCAATGTACATATATGAGGAGATGATGCGGGAGTTTTATGCCTCATTTTGAAAATTTCATCTCAGTGTTACCAAGATTTACCATGAATTATGTCATCAAAACTGGTGGTCATGTATGAAATGTGATGTAGATTTTTTTTATGAGGTGTTCCACCTATTAGCAGGTGAAGGTGGAACATAAATGACATGTCATACTTTTATAGTAGTTACCTATTCCCAATTTGTAATGGGATAAAGTCGTGATGGATTATGTGATCAGTTTTACGAGGTCACCTACTGGTAGTGATGTTGTGTGGGTTGTTGTTCATAAAATAATGAAGGTTTGTCATTTCATACTGATCAAATATACCTTCAGTGTAGAAGATATTGAAAGTTTATACATCTGTGAGATAGTATGACTTCACGGGGTCCTGTGAGCTATCATTTTAGATAGTGATTCCCAGTTTACATCTCGATTCTGGAAGAGTTTGTAGGGGGAACTGGGTACATTGGTTCTTATGAGCACAACATACCATCCTTAAACTGATGTAAAGTTAGAGCGTATGATACAAGTTCTTGAGAAAATGATTCAAGCATGTAACCTAAATTTTTGGGGCTCTTGGGAGTGGTATATAAACATTTTTGAGTTCTCTTATAATAATAGTTATAAGAAAACTCTACAGATGGGGACTTATGAGGATTTTTGTGGTAGGCCATGTCGATCACCCCTATGCTGGTTTGTGGTAGGTGAGGCATCTTTACTTGGACCACATCTCATGTAGGATACTTCTAAGTAGGTTCAGTTGATTCAAAAATAGATGGCTACGACACAGTAACAATATAATTCTTACATTGGTCACTTCTTATGACCTCTAGAGTTCGAGGTTAGTAATTGGGTATTTTTATCAGTTTCAATGAGGTTGGGAGATAGAAAGATGAGGAGATAGGGTAAACATTCACCATGATATGTTGGGTTGTTTGAGATTCTGGGTAGATTCGGTCTAATAGCCTATCGGTTGTAGTTAATTCAGAGGAATCGATCCATGCATGATGTCTTCCACATATCTCATCTTTTTCATTATCATTTATACATGTCTCATGATTTTCAACTCAATGATGTTGAGTTATTGGTAGATATGCCTTTTGAGGAGAAACTGATTTGTATTGTTTATAAGTGCATGAAGGTTCTCTGATCCCATTCAGCTCCTCAAGTACTGGTGATAAGGAATCATGTTAATTTACAAGATGAGACTTGAGAGTGGGAGATCGATTTATGTGTTTAGTGGCATCATTTATTCTCAGATGAATCTTGACCACCCTTGAGAGGAAAATTTGGGGAATAATTTCTTTAAGGGGGATGATTATAAGAACCTGGGTTTTCAAATGAGTTAAGGATCCTTTTGTTTTCATTTTTAATGCTTAATTATGGACTAATGTGAATACCCTTTGAGGTCACGAGTGTATCGAGGGTGTATGGGGATTTTTCAAATCTTGGATCCTAGTTTTTTAGAAGTAAAGGGTATACCACATGGTTAGTATAAACTATACAGGGCAGGTCACACTGTTACTTCTAACAATGAAAGGTTGGGTAGGGAGTAGGGGAAGTCCGCACAGTTTGATAAACTATGCGATCTGAGGAACATGCTCTTGCGATACCCTATGCAGTTTTTAACAATGGGATGAGACATAATTTGGGCACTATTAGTAAAACTGTGGATATAAATAATGCAAGGTTCTCCTCCTTATAGTAGTGGGTGTGCGGTGGGAGCATGGTTTTTTCAACCATGTAGCCAAACCGTGAAGCCCGGTATTTGGGGTGAAATTACACTTTTCCCATAAATAAATCTTATAACCTTTTTCTATTTCTCTCTTATCCTACCATGGAAAAAATTCGAGTGTGGGAGCATCCTTTGAAGGAAAATTATTAGACTTTGATCATGTTTCTTCATCCGATCTTAGATTCAAGCGTGGATCATCTTGTTGGTTTCACAACAGTGAGCACTCAATTCATTTAATGTCATTTCTCCCTCCTCTTTCTATTGGATTCACTATACATGTAAAATATAACATTTCATAATTTCATATTATTCATAAATTCTTCATTTTTCTTCTAATATGAGTTAAATTAGACGCTAATACTAGACTGACACTCTAGTTTGGACCTATGGTAGGTGGTCTATAATTTTCCCATTTGGTTTAGTTATTTATTAAGAAATTTTTCATTGTCTTAACCACATAACTTTCTGGTGTGTCCCTAAAATTTAAATGAATAATTGAACTAAATGAAAGGGAAACTATTAAGGACACATTTTAGTTCCTTTGAGATGTACCATTACTTTTCCCTAACCTAGGCCACCCATGGGGTGTTCCCTTCTCCCTTTACTATTATTAAACCACCCAAGGGGTGTGTTTTTAGGATTAAATAGTTAATAGAAGCTCATAATGAACTTATTTGAATTGAATTGATTGATTATGAGATGTGCTTCCTTATATTATATGTGATATATGATGATGAATTGTTTAATTGTGAATAATAATTTGTTATATGGGTTGGTATTCTCATGGAATTGGATGCTTTTGAATTGGAAAATGGTATGATATGTGGATTGAAGGGTAGTGGATTAATTTTTTGAAAAAACAAGGATCTTGATTCCATTAGACACCATAGATGTTTCTTCTATAGGTCTTGAACAAGGTAAGGGACACCTTGGATAGATATTTCTCCTTGGGTATTGATTCTGTAGGATTCCATGGGCCTTTCTACCCTTTGGATCTATTTTTTCTTGGGCTCACAGTGGACATGGTTGGAGTATATACTCCTTGGACCCCAAATCTAGCCTAACCGGGTTTTCATCGAGATGCTCTTGGGACTCAATGAGGATTACTTGGTCTTCAACATCTTGGATACGACCCTTTGGGGTCTGATACACTTGATTATATAGAACATACATGGTAAATGTTATAAATTTTTTTATATGGCTCGTACATGGATGTTAAGAAAGTTATGGTTATACGAAAAGGTCATGATTTTTTAATACATGGGTTGTATGTCAAGTTCATGGTTTAATTGATATAAATGGATATACGGTGAGTTCCTATTAATTATTTAAGTATTTTTTGTAGTTTCTTCATTGTTGGAGTTTGACCCTTGATTTGTTGGGAGACTTATTGGGATACACAATATCACTTGTTCTATAGTATACAAGCCTTGGGAACTTTATATTTTATTACTTATTACCTATGATATGTATTTCACTATGGTAATCTTGTTATATTGCACAACCTCGACATGTTATAGACTTTTGGGTGACCTACTGGGATTGTATCTCACACCCTATTTGGGTTGTCTTTGGGCACTCAGACATGATTTATTGATGAAGTTAGGTATTAGGGAAAGCTCCTATAGTAGATGATTGATTTTCTGCCATGATTAGGAGCAAGGGACCATAGGACCAAGATGAGGATCTTGATTCTATCTGAAGACAATTATTTTGGTCTTTTTGGTATTTTGTTACCTGTATTGAACTGATGCCATTTATACCTGTTTTGGCTATTTTGTAGAAACATGAAATGTATCATCATCTTTTGAATATGAGATTACTTTTAGCATTGTTTATCTATTCCTACTATTTTAATATTATCTGATTTTTATATTGATTCCAAATTGGATCTGTAAGTTTTCTATAACTTTGTTACACTATGGTAAGAGGGAAAAGTCTCCCCACAGACACACCCTAGGAGCTCTATTCTAGTCAACAACCTCTGTTATTTTGGTAGATGCACTTGAGACCATGTGGCCAATCGGGATTGGGGCACTGTTGATTGGCATCTGGGTCTGTGATGCTACACCAGTAGAGGAGATTCTATCCAATGGATCTTGATAGTAAGGGATTACCACTCCATAAATAGAGGTCCCTCATCCTATATTTTGTGGAAGAGTACCGACTCAACCTTTATGTAGGATATAGGGGAACTAAATCCTAGTGATTCAAGATACTACTGAATTCAAAATCACTCTAATGATCAAACCCAATCACTACCATAGGCTAACCATTTCTAGGAGAAATATACCTCTAATATCACCTCATTTTATATCATTAATTCCAAAAAAGGCCACCATCATGTACTAAGAGGAATTCTACTCATAATGGACTACTTACGGGGCCAAATCTGAGTACTGGAGAGAAAGATATGTAAAGTATTAGATTCTGGGGGAAGTACAAGGAGTGTGCAAGTGTCCCTCTAAGAATGATCCTACCCATTCTCATACATCCCATATGTAATTTCCTCATCTAGATACATGTATTATTTTAAGACACACAACATTTATATTTACTCAGGAATGTGTTTATTTCCTTTGTTTGTGTTATCTTATAAGTAAACAGGGTGTGCCTTGACATGCACTACATGCAGGGTCACATAGATTCATGGATTATTATTCTCCATACACGATGAGATACGGACCTAGGGAGCACATGAATGGTGGGTCCCCCACATGGTGTGTGATATTTAACTCTCCATGTATACCCTATCTGCAGCACAGAGGTGTCTGCACAGTGTGTGTTCATCCAAACTTTACCCCATGTATATATTAAATTTAAAAAATTTATAGATCTTCACACATATGTGTCACTACTATCATGACCTCTGATTCTATCAGGTTTCTCAATCATAATTTCTACAACCCATGTGGAACAAATTTAAGCATTTTCGATTAGTATAATCTATCCACCCTTTTCTCAGAAAATGCCTCTCGATTGGTCTGTCAAATTCCCTCAATCCAAAACACACATTGAAAGAAGCTTCCAATATGAAATTGGGCTTCCTTCATTATCATCATAAAACCTCCATTACCATAATCCAAGTTATTTATTTCATAAAAATGATCTATGGCATCCAAAAATAATGCATTGAAATTGGTTATTGGAAAATGTTTAACTACCATTCAAAAAAATATCATGATGAACACACGTAGAATGTAGGGAGAAATCTAGAAAACACAAATTGATAAATCGATGATGGCTATGTTAGGTTTCTAAAACATCATCAACTGAGGATTGAGGATTTTAGGGGATTCAAAAAAATCAATAATTCCAAATTCTATGTGTTAATATTTAAACGATTAATGATTAAATATTCACAAATCAATTCTTAAATGAATTAATTTTTATTTATCACCAAAAAAATAATGGGGAATAAAACTATAAGAAAAAAATCCCTATATTTAGTTTGGATTGATAATTGGTGAAGAATTTAGTTTCATCTACTTTATTGATGAGATTTATTATGTTCATGATTAGCTCCTTGATTCTCAATTTTCATTAATCATTGATCCTCAAACCCATGGTCACCTGCCAATGCACTCACAAATGGAGCTCCCTCGTACCTCTCAATGCTCTTGGGTTATGTGGATAACCTAAGGGAATTCTATATAGATGGGTTTATAAAGAGTATTAATTAAGGTTAGATAATAAATAGACATTAAATTAATAAATTAAATTGATCCATTTAACCTACCCACAACTACACCCTATCAAATATTCAAAAAATGACAAGACTTACGTAGCACGGAAGGTAAAACTCATACTCCAGATTTAATTATTGTCTTAGTTTTCTCATTTAAGAAACCATTTGGTATTTATTCCATTATTTCTAAAAAACAATTCACATGTGATATTTTATATTTAATATTTTTAATATACCAATATCAAGCTTCCAAAAATCCTAAAACTCCACGTCGACTCTACACCTTACTCTGAAAATATTATTTTAAATACTCTAAACGGTAAAACAAATGTTTCAGAGTCACTAAATTCTCCCCACCTTTAAGGCTTTTCATTCTAAATATAGAAAACCTACCAAAAAAGGTGAGGATTCAAATATCATACTTGGTTATTTAGATTCCACGAGAGCTCCTAGTGGTTCGTGTTCTACCTATAAACGCACACCATGGGAAACACTCTCCCATGAAGTGTCTTATCCTACTGATACTTTATAACCATCAGAAAACAAAAAAAGGTAGTTCCATCTTCAATTACTAACTCCCCCAATTTATAACGTTCAATATATCATTCATGTATCCCCTAATCTATGAAACAAGGAACACATCATGTACTCATTAAAACTACAATAATAAGGATAAGTGATATGTCACTCACTGGCCTTGTGTAGCATCAGGAAAGAGATGATGGACCTTGGAAATAACATGCCACCATATCCAAATCTACATCATCCTCACCAAGGTAAGACCTTCAAGAACACATATTATCCACCAATTAACTCTTAAGGCCACCATAATTGGTCCCCATATGACTTATGATGGCTCTGGATAGTCATAATCTATTCTTGGATGGCCTAAACCTTCTCTATCATCAATTTCACCAAATCTTGACCCATAAGTACTGCCTCACTTAAATCTATCCAGCACATCAATGACCTACAAGGTCTCTAATGTAAGGCCTCAAATGGCTTAATACCAATGGTGAAATGGTAACCTCTGTTATATGAAAACTCCAACAATTTTAAGTGATCCTTCAATCTATGGACAAAACCTAACACACAAGCTTGTATCATGACCTCCAAAACTTGGGTAGTCCATTCAAACTTTTCATCTATCAGGGTATGAAACATCGTGATCATCCATAAATTAGTCCTCAAATTCCTACTATAATCCTCTCTATAATCTATATGTGAAGAGAGTGTCATGGTATTAAATTATCTTCAAGGAAACTCTATGAATATATACTATCAACTTCACATACAAGCATCCCAAACTCCCCAATTAACTCATCTTTTAGATGTATAAGATGTTAGATAATTTGGTGAGTTGACCAATGATCACCCAAATAGAATCCTAACCTCTTAAAGATCATTTACAGATCATCAAGGATTCCATAGATATACCATCCCACTTCCAATTCCATTTTGACACCTCATCCATCACCTGTTGGTAGCTAAGGCATTGAGAGATAAACTCAGTAACACTCATATTCATCCTTGGACACTAACACTAAAACTAACACTAAACGTCCTGGTAAATCTTATCAACTTCTATATATTCCTATAAAGGGGTACATTATACTCCCTCAGTACCTATTTTCTTAGTGTGACTAGTACCATCATCCATCCTCGGAAAAGGACGTTGTGATCTCCACCTTCAGAAAATACATCAAAAGAATTTCCTTTAAATATTTAGTCACACCAGACCTAAAAATCAATTTCTACAAACTATTCATCCTTGACTCACTGGTGAGGTGTTTTGGTCACAAACATCAACTAGAGATACACCTCTCCACCCTCATTCACAAAGTTTAATTGAAAAGAGACCAACTACTCTATCACCTCACTCAACAACTGTGAATGGAATTTCTTACTGAGAGAATATTTTACCAAATTAACCTCTCCTAGAAGTATAGAAAATTCCAAAAACATAGTAATGCAGGAACTCCATCCATCACCTCAATATTAGGTTAATATAATTCTTTGATAAGATATAACTAAGGCTCCCCTATTTAGAATAGATGATGAATCACTCTTCAATAATATAGTGTTGGTAGGGCTTCAAGGTGAAATATATTGTTGATAGAACCAATTCATGGGTCTAATAATTCTTATCGTGGATTATTATCTATTGGGACCCACAAGAAATCACCATCGAACTCTGCATCAGAATTTATCTAAGACCAATCCCGAATTTTTTTTGGAACACTACATACCCTCTTCTATAAGTCTCTATATGGGGGGAATTCATCAACCTCTAATGAAACTACTAAAAATCATGTGGACACCACCCAATCCACATTAAAGTTTTCTCCTTTCAGGTTAAGGAAGTCATTTATTCCATAATTTAAGAGAATTCATGTACAAATCTCAAATAATATTCAGCCAACATACAGTAGATTTTCACCTCAGTTACGTTCTTGGGTGGATCCAAAGCTAGCACTGCCTCAACTTTCACTTGGTCAACTACCACTCCATCCTCTTAGATTTCATTTCTTAAGAAGTAGATATCTTTAATATAGAACACACACTTCTAGAGATTCCAATAAATTAGGTTCTCCTGGAGTATGTCTAGTATGATCCTCAAATTTCTCATGTGCTCCTCCTCTGATGGTGAGTACACAAGGATTTAATCTATAAAGAATGCCATGAAATGGACCCAAAAAAGATAATAGGTATGGATCATGAGTATTATAAATATTATTGGGTTGTTCTTCATGTCAAAGGGAATCACACATCATTCATAGTATAAAATAATGATTCTAGAATGTTATCTTCCATAAAACCTCCTCTCAAACTCAGAGCTGGTTATAACCTGATTTGAGGTCCTTCTTTTAGACCCATCTCCCCCATTCATGGTGATTAAATAGTCCATTGGTTCTCATATGTGGATACATATTCTTGATAGTCACCCAGTTTAGATGATGATAATCAATGCACTACCTCAAGCTATTATCTGCCTTCTTGGAAAACAATAATGGGGATTTCTAGGGTAAACACTAGGTCTAACAAATAATTTCCTCTAAAAATCCTCTAATTTAACCTTAATATCTTGTATATATGTGGGGGAAATATGACATGATATCAAATATATCATTGTCTCCCCCTGGGTGAAATTATATCCTAAAGTCAATTTCTCAATGGGGAGATAAGCCTAGAATTTCCTCAGTGAAGGCATCCTCAAACTCCTCCACCAATATAGGAAATTGAAATTTAATAGAATCCACCACTCCAAGGTTCATACTAGATAAATAATGAAAAAATTATTGTATACTTATATATATTAACTCATCCTTATCATCCTGATATTCCTTCTCATGAATAAAGGAAAAACTCATCCCACCAACTTGGGAACACTATAACTCTCACTGTTAACAATCGAGTTGGGTATGTTTAGTAGATAACCTGTCCATATATATAGAGAGATATAGATAGAGAAAAAATTTGGACTTTTTTATATAAATGAATCCAATTTTATTCTCTCTCCTCCAAGATTCAGGTTACGCAAATAGCTAAGACATATTATTTATTAAACTTTCCCAGTAGAAGCCTCTAAACACAAGGTTCAATCTAAATTTTCCACTGTAAACTCTAGGTCTTGAACATGTGATGTGGTAATGAAATATTAGTTTATTCCTAGATCTACCAAATCTATAGATAAAGTATAGAAAAAAATATCATACCCAAATCTTCCTAACCATAATCCTCTACTACGTATAGTTGTCCACATCACTTCTCTGTGTGTTCTCTACAGTCACAGTTTTCTCTAAAAACATATAACATCCAAAAGAGCCTCAAACATAAAAATCAAAGGAAAACATCCACCACACCTAGATATTATCCACTTTGGGTGGCCCAAAATTTCTTGAATTTTTTTTAAAACATGTCAAAAGAGAATGAAACATAGTGGGGTGGAAGTGTCCCTCTTCTTAGTATTTTTAAATTCACACCACACCTCACCAGCATAGGGCTCCACCATAACTATGATTTTTTCCATATTAGTATACCTTCTCAAGACACATTTTAACTTGGATAGGTCCCCAAAAAATAGAATAGATGAGCCATAACCTCTAAATAGTACTTTGTTTCTTGGAGGTTTTTTTGGAAATCACTTATCTATTGAAGATATTCTAAATCTCTATCCAATAGTGGGTCACTGTATTAAAAAACTTGGTCACTAGACTCCACTATCACCTGACTGGGCTCTGTAGAAGGCTCACTGCCTGGACCACTATCTAATTTGGAGGTTTTCTAAACAGGTGTAAAAACATTCTCTACTTCCTCAATATAATCCTCTACCGCATGGGGTTCTAACTCACCACAAAACTTGAGCGGTCTCTATCTCTAAAATTCTTGAAGTTCACCCATCTTGCATGTATCATATTTTGGTACTGATAGGATAAACTGATGCTCAACCTAATGAGGAGCATCCACCTGAACCAGTAAGATTATGTTTCCATATTTCTCAATTGATGGAGGAACCTTTTATTATCCACTTATAGGAGTCATCTCAAGATCAGTTCTCAACATTGAGGTCACATTGCTAGGTGGGTCTTCATCATGATCTTACTAATGTGTTTATTGCTGGTTATCTATGTGGTGGAATCTTTTTTCTTAATAATATATACCAAATTCAAATAATATATCTATAGAGATAACTCAATAAGAAAATGGAACTATAACCTAATCCAATATGATGCATATACCAATGTTTTCCTTATACCTAGTTCCTATATATGCCAAGTCAGCATGCAGGTTATCAAAATACTAGTGAATGGGTACATCAGTAGTAATACCATCACTAGATTGATTGTCCTGAGATCCAAACTCAAGAAACTTTATTATTGTATCCATATTTACTAAACCAATCCCAATGACTAAACTATCTATTAATCTATGGTCTTATGAAAACCTCCTTCGATACCACTCTTTCATGACCCGACCCAATGAGGTCTGCTTACTCGATGGTAATTTGAGTGTGACACCCAAAACCAGCCTCTAATAAGCCAGGGGATAGAAACTAGCACCAATTTGACATGTTACACACGTGGGTAGCCTTAGCCTAAAGTAATTATACACACACACGCACACACACACATATATTCATACACTTGTTATGCGGAAAAGATAAAAAATAGATATTGTAAATACATTCATAAAAACTAATCCCATTATAGAGTACATCAAAGAGTATGGACAAAGAAAAAGGTGTCAATATAATCCCATATATATGATAAATGAGTCCAATATGCTAACAAAATGGGAATGATATCAAGATAAAACACCTAGAAACATATGTGGTCCCTCTAGAAAAACTAATCTCCACCTACTTCTGATCCACCTAGTTACCCATCAAAATTCCTATCATATTCATAAGACACAACACATGTGGGAAAATCTTATGTAGAGATGACTATAATAATACCCAGTAGGAAACCCCAAAATCTCAAAACACAAAAGTCTCAAAGAGGGAATCAACACTAAGACATAATGAAAATAGGATAAACAAGATAACCTATAAATGATCAAAGGAAGGCTCTAGTGAAAAATGTTATGAATATTAATCTCTACATGTAGTTAAGGATGATGAGACTTCTTGTAGCTAAAAAGGTCACATATCTAATGCCAAACACCCTGCCCAACCTCCCCAGAATCAGGATTGATGGCCTGCTCCTCGCTATTATGCACCATAACCAATGGAGAACTAACACTAATTGAGAACCTACTCCCTGTTAGAGATCGATGATGGTGGAGTACCACTTCATAGATAGAGGACCCAAGCCTTATATAGTTTAGGGGAGTACCAACTATATATATATATATATATAGGATATAGTGGGCCCACACCTAGGTGATTCATGGGATTACTGACCCCATAATCCCTATAATGAGTGATCTTTGCACATGAGTCGATTGTGTAATGACCCACTATCATGGGATCACATGATGACTTCCTATTCATGTGACTATGAGATGCTCATATGATTATGAGATGGTCTCTTAGTCATACAGCCATACCATGAAATCACTGAACACTATTTTATGAAATTAGCCCCCATATCCTTGAGCACTCTCATGACGTCATAGCCATCACATAGATTTTATGGCCTCTCCATTTTTACACAGATTGCATGACCCCATGACATTCATGCAATCACCTAGCTGTCAGTGGTTCCATTAAAACTCTCCTAAGTTCTTATTCTCCCATAAATCTATATCCATTAACATTAACAAATGTTCCATAACTCATGGGGCCATAAACATTAGGATTTTAATCTATTACTCATTATTTTCCCATAAATTTTCAAGATAAAATATGAACTATGATGAATTTGATACTTTCCATAATCAGGATACATAAGACACTTCTCCAAGTCTAATATTTATAACATAAGACCCCCTATATATATATATATCTTTCACATCTAGATATTTAATGCGGATTCTTATAATTCTTCTCTCAAGGAGCCATATCTTCCATGAGACTCATAATAATTTTTCTCTCAAGGCACCCTCAGCATGTACACCCCACACAAATTCAAACTTATGCTCTTATGAAATGTATATAATCTTATAATATCTCTTGTTTCTCACACCGAGAATGACTCACGTGAGATAAGATACTTGTGATGATCCTTCCATTAGTATGATTTAGACTCTTCCAATATGGGTCTCCTTTCAGATATAAGTCTCAAATTTATCTTATTCATTCACTTTAAAGGGTAATACTCTTGATGGAACAACTCAATGCAGCCTTATATTCATAATTCATAGTCAAACCATTGTTGTTTCACCTTCTACGATATAAACTCCCATACCATTAGAAATATATGGACTCTAGTTCATGTCCTCTTTAGGATACATAGGATATCTCTCCAAGTATAAATACCTCATATCTAATATTCAAATGACCCCATATCCATCCTTAGTGAAAGATGTTAAACTTCATGGTACGATCCTATCAAATGACCACACACTATTCTATTTGAACTACTTCAACTCTAATTTCTATCATGAAAATGGTTAATATGATTCATTCCTATGGATTGAGAACCTATATTCAATGAATATCTTTATGATTATTATTTTTATGAGGGAATACTGTCTGTAAATACCATAATTCCCCAAATATATTCCACACTTAAAATATTACTTGTGAAATTAAATTTGTTTCCTCATAGATTCCTAACTTTTACAAGGATTATAATCATATTACCTTAGGTAGGCCTTAGTATATAAGCCCCACACCAATATATAGAATGTCTGATTTCTTAGAATATCTTATTTCTTAGACTGAGCATGACTCACATGGGATAAGATATTTGTAATGATCATTCCATAATAATAATAATAAACCTCTATATGGTAATCCTCCTTAGTTGTAGGCCCTAGATATATCTTCATAAAATTTTAATATTGTGGTATATAGTTCTTGGAACGTTGAGATACATAGGACACCACCTTCAGGTTCAAAGCTAACATCATTAACCCTTTATTGTTTGTCTCATTAGATCATACCCCTCAAGAGATACTTTATATCCTTCATTCACCCTGCCATATTCCTATGAGATTGGATGATTCATTCACAAGATTCATATTCCCTATGAACCATATTTTATAAATCAATATTCTTGATAAGATCATAATCCCATCTAGAGGGATATTTCCTTCTCGTTCCGTCAAAGTTATCCTCATTAGGCCATATCTCCAATTGGAATCATCTTCATGTGTTCATATTACTTATGACATAAAAACATTCTCATTAGGAAAATTCCTGATGGGGATCGTTATAATGATTGCATAATATTAATGAAATTATTTCATCCATGTTGAGCTATATCCCCATTGAGTTCAACTAGAATGGTTATATCATTCGTAAGTCTTATACCAACCATTTTTATGCACATTTTGATGAGATGTATTTACCTCATATTGTTAAACTGCATGGATTGATCCTTGTCACATAAACCTAAAAATCAATACATGTTCTGAACTATGTGGGTTCTGATTCCTTTCATAAGGATACATGGTAATCCTATTTATGGTCACAATCCTGATACCATTAAATCCTACCCCTCTCCAAGATGGTGATAAACTCAAGAGATACTAGTTTTATGGATTCAAAATATAGAAAACCCCTAAACCAGTGTCTTCAAGTAATAAATGCTAATAAAATATAGAACCTTGGACACATTCAGATGGTTGTGTCAATGGAATACCTATGAGATATATAGATTCTCACATCAGTGGTCAACAACTAGTGTGTTTTTTAGGGTAACCAGTCTTGTATCAAGATCTAAGAAATATTCACAAACATATCTTAAATATATAAGAAATTACTAGGGTAGAAAATAATTCCCATCAATAGGGTGTGATGATCTTGGCCTCCCATCCTATTGACCAATGTGAGTTCCTAATTATCATTTTTAAGAAAACCTAATGACTTCCTACCTTTTTAAAGTAGTCCTAAAACCCAAAATTGATGTGGTAATGGTTAGGTGTTTCTGATTCCAAGAATAAACTTGTTAGTAATCATCTAAATCCAAGATGATGAACCTTATGTGGAACTATCAGGCCATGATATTGACCCCCCCCCCCCCACATACACCCACACAATTGAGTTTCAGACCTCATCCAATGTTTTGTGTCAAAAAAATCATGTACCCGATGTGAAACAATATTCTAAACAAATAATAAAGTTACTATAGGAAACGTTCAATTTTTTTCCTATACCCATACATCCATTTTTTGGATCAAAATTAAAAATGTTGAACAAAACATGAAAATTTGTGGTAACCAAATTATGATGTTACCATAGGTATGGGGCACTTTGTTTCTTACAACCAGCTGACAACTTTTCATATTGAATAAAAAAATGGTGAACTGGACACAAAAAATGTGATAAATGAATAATAGAGTTCCCATAGGCATCCAAAATTTTATATCCTAAACCAAGATGACTATATTTAGGATCAAAAAATGGGGAACTCAACATGAATCTTTTCATATAAAAAAATGTGTTTTGACCACATGATGATCCATTTTTTCTTGTGATTTATGCAAAAAAGAATTTGAAAGTGACAACAATAATGAACAATTATTTTTCTTGTGCATAATTAATTAAGCATGTCTATTACTAGAGATGTTTAATTAATAGATGGCCATGTTTATTATTATCTTTGTGATCATAGATATCACTCTCACAAATCACACCATAACTTAAGCTAATGGCATCGTTAAGAAATATTTCTGGTACCTCGAGTGTAGTGGATTCCTATGTGAATTGTAAAATAACGTCACCCACTTGATACCTTCAGCATCTAGTGTTGAAAACAGTGGTCAAATATTATCATCAAAAAAGTAAAATACCGACCCTTGAGAATTAATGTGAGTGGATTTGGGTTCTAAATCATGTAGTACCACATCATTTAAGGAAGTTCATGATGAATCTGACATCACCTTCTGCCACTGCAAACCACTTCGGGAGCCTATCTTCAGAGTGTGATAATTAATACCTTATTTATTTAAGAAGGAGGATCAATGAGATGATAATGGATCTATCCTAGATCAAAAGTCCCCTAGGAGGGATCCTATAAACCACTACTAGCGTTTTATGATAATAGCCCCTCAATCGTCTACTGAGGGTACTACCAAACATGCCACCTCCTCATACACCCAGATCTAGGTATCAAAGAGATCTATTTGGGTGCAATATATTGCAGATCATTTGGAGGAGGCCCATATTACTACTCCCATAAATGAATCATGTAATAATATTTTGACTTAAACTAATGAGTAAACTTATATCCCTACTTGTGTATATCAAGTCTACCAATATACTATGGTAGTACTCGCTGAGCAGGCTCATATCCATTCACATGAATACCAAGTCTTCCCGTAAATTCCAGATGCAAATAAGCAGTAGGTTCAATTTATCACCCCCACAAAAGAATATTGTTGGCATATTTTGGTGAAAATAGAGTAAAGGAGTGGTCACAAATACCCACATAAATTGAATATGTCTTTCAACATGTTCTGTAAAATGAGAACGTGTATTCCAATAATTCTACATATACCCTTCTAAATTTACAATATATTTGGGTAGTGATGTAGGAAATTCACAGAAATATTTTAGTAATGATATGGGGATATGAATATATATCAATCCAAACCTCCATAGAAGCATATGATCATGCCCAACATTTCATGATGGATAATCCAAAACAATCATATATTATTACTCCCATCGGAGTGGATTGTCAGCATATTCTAGTAAATGACAAGGAATGGGACCGAGCTCATATCCCCATTCCCACTAGGATTCCTCAACTCAGTTTGACAACCACCTCAGGATAGGCACACATTCCTATTGAAGAAGGTTCATGAAATATTCCAAAGGTAAAATATGATTAGGCCCATATTCCGAATCCAACTGAGGTTTGTCAACATATTACGATAGTCACCTCAGGGTTGAATCATGTCCCTATTAGGAAATATTATCATTATTTTTTGGTTGGTTACAAGATCCTTGAATGTATTCCTTCTCACACAGATGAAAGACTACACCAAGATCATTTAGATGCCAAATAGGAGGAGGCCCATATTCATTTACTCATTCCAGTGGTCTGTCATCATATTTCAATGGTGAATGCACATCTGAATCGATATCGTATTCCTACTTCAACCAAGTTTGATTAGAATATTTTGAAAACAACACAAATTCGAGCTCATATTCTTTTCCAAAAATATATAATCTCACATATATACTTTATTATACTCTCAGTAGTGGGACTATATTTTTGTGGTAGTATATGGTTATAGGCATATTCCAGTGATCACCATACCACAAGATCATATTCATATTCAATCCTAGAGGAATGGTCAGAATATTCCAACCATGATGTAGGATAAGTATCATTTTCATAACCTCCTAAATGTGATCATTAATGAGGCCATAAAGCCTATATCTAAAGAATATTAAGGATATATCGTCTCTTTATCTAAAGTATAAGGACATACCTACCACAATAGTCCTCCTCATTTTAGTATAGAGATGGATTATGGGGATCCTACACTTGACATTCATCATGGACAACCTCTCCACGATAATATCTCACCTAGGAAAGGACATCCTACCCTTTTAAGGGAAACACAATATAGAGAGGTTCTAGAAACACTAGGATTAACCATATATAGTTCCCCATCAACCACCTGGAATACCCCACCTCAATCAGTAGGCGACCCAAAGTGGATATTGTCATCCCTGGATTCTATAGTCCATGATCTATTATCCACAAAGAAGTAGCCTCAGTGGTTTGACCATATATAGGAATATAACTCTGATGAGGAAGAATCTAGAATAGACATATGGAAAGATTTGTCCAAGAACAACCTCACGACTATTCTCCGGCCCATCAATACCTACAGTTGTGATGTCCCACATGACTTAAAAGAGAAATTCATACTTTACGTACATTGAAACTTATGTTCAATATTTAAATGGATAAAGGATAATAAACTCTCTTATTAGGGGTATTAATATCATATTCAGTCCATAAACTCACCCTTACACTATATATAACATTTTTCCTTCTATGTGGTTAGAGATCCAAGGATAGAAATTCACTATGATATCCAATGGAATGGTTTCCTCAATAGTCTAACTACCCTTTAGAAAATAATCATTAAAACCTCATCAGGAGTATAAATTTAGGGATGGTGAAATTATAGATCATTATACTCCACCCCATCCCTAGGACATAAAATTTCACCAGACATATCATCCTACAATGTCATAGCTATAAGATATATCAAAAAACCAATAAACATGAGCACCTATAGGTCAATCTGGTAGAATTCCCCCATTTTAAAGATACAAAAGCACCGTGAGAGAAGGTAGAGGGTCACCAATAAGATTTTAAGCCAGGAACCTCAATAAGACAAGATCACACCTTAGATGAGAAATTAAAATTCCTATAATGTCTGATAACCCTCTATAGAGAATTGATAACATCATCATTAGGCACTACACCCAACTCATGAGAGAGTGTGAATGTATCAAAAAAATAAATTCCCATTTATATCCACCATGGAAACCATCTAAGAGTAACCCCATCCCAAAAGTCTGGAGGAATTTTTACCACCTCATTCTCCCCCATTCTTATCAAATCCCAGGTGGATCTAAAATAATTTGGAAACGAATTAAAATCAACCCTATCTCACTGTGATCAGGGTATTTTTACCACAACCTCCATCTTGGGAGTTATCAAATCATCAAAAATCTCATAAAGTTCTAGTTCCATATCTACGTCAACCCAATCCCTCGGCGATGGTGCATTATTACAATATCATCCAAAAGGATCATTAATCTACAAACTAGGAAGTGGCTACCAACAGATAGTATCCTATCCATTCCTCACACTGAGTGAAACACCCCTATAATTCGGTTCTCAAATATAAATAATCATAGGAAACTCCCTCATGGTCACTAACTATAGCCAAAACTAGAAGATATTTCACCGAAAAATATAACCTTGCAAGGGTCGCAATCCAAAATGACCAGTAATAGAAAAGTGGAGAGGGAAGACTTCAATGTATCTCCCAAAGGGGAAGTGGAAATTATAGAATTTCCATATTGCTCAGAGAATGATGAGATTATTACCACTGCATGATATTCCTTAGTGAACATTTTTACCATCAATCTAGTAAATGATATAGATCAAGATGTGGATCCCAAGATATGCAGTGTATAAATAGTACTTTGAGAGGTAGTATGCACTGATGCACAAACCTAGGTGGTACACATCTAGAATCAGAATAGGTTCTGGAACATGGCACATCTAAATGATGATCTGTCACACCCTCGATGATATTCTACTAGGGATAAATGGAAGGATGTGGCTAACTCCCACTCACTACCCGGAAAGGATAAAATCCCATCTATAGAATATAGATTGCAACAATATGTGATTAAATATACAATCTCGGATGACTAAATGATAATTTTATCAGGAAGAAATATTCCCTCTGAGTATCACCACCCAGTTGAAGTGAATTTCACTCCTACCACCCATTATAAGGAATTTCACCTACATGTTAGGTGGAAATTTGATTATCATTCTAGCTCCATATCAAAACTTATAGTTTATCTAAATATTGAAATTTAAGGAAGAACAATATGTTCTTCCATTATAATGGAAATAGCCTTTATATCAAGAAAATCACCGAGTCTCCTCAAGGAATAATAATCAAAATCTAATGAATTCAGGGTGACCATGTCAATCTTCACTCGCTTCCTATTCTCAAGAGGTAGATCAAACAATGATACCCCCAAAACTTCTTAACACCATCAAGTCTCTCACTGCTCAATTGGAATCCATGGAAGGGCGACATACCCCCATGTTCCCTAAAAGGAATTTGTATCCTAAATGGGTGAACATTAATCTTCATCTACCAAATTTCAAGAACTATATTTTCTTGACCTTATATGGAAGTGGATATATAGGGAAACATCTCACACACTTCATGTCTCGATTTATCCCCATGATGGACCTATGAGACACAATATAAGAAGAAAAATTGAGGTGTTTTGTACAGACTCAGGCGGCGGTAGCATTTTTATGGCATAGTAGTTTCTCAGTATGGTCTATCATGGGATGTAAAGACGTTTTTCATCAATTCCTCTACCAATTTATCTTTAGGATAAGAAAAAAAATGGCCATCAACCACATAAACCACAAACAACATGAAAATAAAAGAGATTATAATTTTATTTTTGATGGAAAATATTAATATATTCACTCTGTATTCAACTCTCATAGGAGAAGTTATTGGATTTGTGTATAGAAAACCTCCATGATGAACATTATAAACCTATAATCCCATTGAAATATCTAGGATGGTTCTGGGAGTTTGTAGACATAGACTAGGCTCTAAAGTATTTATTCAGCAAACAAATTTCAAATCCCGAATCATGCCCATAGAATATGGTAAAAGTTATGGAAATCTATAAACTTCCACAGTACCATTTAAACTACTATTAATGCCCAAAGGAGAACCCAATAAATCCTTGTATCCCTCAGTGCCTCCCATCGAGAATTAATATCATAACAACCACCCATATGTGGTGGAAAAAGAATATCAAGTCCATTCATGATTTTAGGAATGGAATAAAAAAGTATATTCCTTATAGAATGAATAGGTTCCTGGTTATTTACTTGCAACCATGGAAAACAGAATCCTTAAACTTTCCAAGACTAAGAAACTCGATGAAGTTATCCCCAGGGGATATATTTCCCTTTCCATAAGAGGCAGGGTCACAATGTATAACATTTTTTTGTCTTCAATGACATATTCCAAAACATGGTTGATTCTAGGTAGGTGAAACTATGAAAATACCTAATAAAAATGGCTCATTTTTTCACTACCCAATTAGAAGAAGTAGATGGTTAGTAATATTTTCTTACCAAGTGAAAAAAAGACAAACAATTGGATGACCCAAAAGATAGATCAACAAATTTGTGCCAACCTTAGACTGAAACATCATCAACCAGTCATGATTCTGGCACATCGTGCATCACCTAAGAAAAATTTATTAAACTTAACTTAGAAATAATAAATAGAATCATAATAGTGAATTAAAATAAGATAATCATCTAACTTCCAAGTTATCCCAAACTCTTGTGGATTTATATCCCTCATCATCTAGGTCATGGGTACTACCCCTCTAAATGGCACCCTCATAGTATGAAGGGCTTCTCTACAACCCTATTAACATCATTAATGTAGTATACCCCTTATTTTATGATTAATATATGTTTGAAACTAATTTCCTTATACTTGACCAGAGATTTAAAGGCAAATTCCATAAAAGATGAGGAAGCAGGGGAAGATTTAGTCACGATTGAACCCGATTACCAGATCATATCTCCACTAAATCCATATATGTAGCTGAAACACATAGGAAATCACTTCAGTGAGCCCAGTGGAAGTATTAAGACATACTAAGGTCTTCAATTAGTTATCCAAACTAAATTATTCTGAACGGTTGGCTGGTAGGTGTGAAACTATATAATCATCCCAAGTGAGTGGGTTGACTATCTCATCCCACTCATGTATCAATATATATTTACTCATCATTTTTCCAAGTACTATAACTATTAAACACAATTTCCATAGATCCTAAGACACATAGTAAGGATAAACCCTACTTTTTAAATCACATAACTTCAGTGCATATGTATGACATCTTGAAGAAACTAGAAGTTATCCTAGAAAATATATCAATCATGGATTCTATTTATCTCTCAAAATAGCTCAGGGGTTCTTCTTGAGGCCCCCCGTAACCTATTGGAGTTTGAAACAAAATTATTTAAGACTCAGGCTTATCAAGAATAAATCACCTGAATGGAATTCCTTGGAATCATCTCATTCATAGAGAAAGATTGGGTGTAATCTATTTTGGGAAACATCATACCCTGTATGTTTCAGGAAAGCTTGATAGTGTGGATATTCAATGGTATCTAGTTGAAAATAGTTCCAGTAATAATCTCATCCTAGTCCAAACCCTTTGGCGTTTAAGATATATTAAGGATGATCTATCTCTAACAAATCTAACCATTCAAGGGTATGATAGGATAGAGAGAAATTCCATCGTAAATATAAAGTTCAAAGTGAAATTTAGGAACCTAATATCTATGGTTTAATTCATGGTTATCTAGTAGGACTTTGAAAACATTTCTTACTCAGGAGACCTTGTATTCATATCCACGCAGCTATCCCATCAATATTCCATCAATGTTTGAAGCATGTAATCGATGAAAAAATCTATTTTTTGTGGAGAAAATTCTCATTTGAATATTTTTAATCCTAGTACACCAAGGATGGTTTCTAAAAGAGGGAAGGTAGGTAAAAAATGATGGATGGTGACATTTGCGTCACCACTCAAAAATTCTTGGGAACCACTCCAAAAAACCCCTAGATCTTTCTTGATAATGAGAATATGATTACTATAAATCTAATCAAGGTAAAATATATGGTTTTGTAAGGATTATTCAAGATATAAATCTTACTAGGTCATGTCGACAAGATATTGGTAATTCTATCTAAAATCGTCCCATAAAAGGAAAGTGGGAGTAATGCTTAATCTGAGTCATAAAATTTTCTTTATCTATCAATGGATATCTACAATTCCCTCAATAAATTACTTATATCCTGGGATTTACAACTTATCCTACCCCTAGTGATAGTAGATAGGAAAAAAATAATCTCCAAAATTCCCTCATGATGTCATTTTTAGTTTGTGGTGTCAATGTTTCTTTGAGTTGCCTCTCACCCTTCTCTACAGATATAGATGCTCATGTATTATTGACCATGAAAAAACTAAAATGGAAGAGTATAAGGATGAACTCTTGGATGCCACTATATCATTTGATAAAGGAATATTCACCACCATCAATTAAATCATGTAGATATATTTGGGAAAATAAGAGGACATGTGGCCCATATTGATCAGTGCCTCCAGGATCCTAGAGGAGAAAGATATTTATATCTCATTCTTAAAGAAACACCAATATGTATTCACTTTGAATTAAACTTAGATTATTGGGATAGATCCATATGTGGATACTCATCACTTGGGATTTCCAAATGGCCATTGAGGTTTCAAGAATGTATCCAAGAGAAGGAATCCTTGTGATTCCACCATGGTGGAATCTAAAGTTAAAAAATTGGTCAAATTAAGATTTTTATGATAGGTGAACTTCCCAAAAAAAAATTAACATATTTATATTAAAGAAAATGAATCGATGTATTAGGGTCTACACCAATTTTAGGGATCTCAATCAAAATTTTCCAAAGGATGATTTCTCAGTTTCGATCATGAAACTTCCAATTGGCATGATCGTAGGCTTCCAATATCTTTACTTTATGGATGGGAATTCAGGGTACAATCAGATCAAAATGACCCTACAAACATGGGGAATCCACTGGAATTAGATCAAATTAGGGTATATTCTTCTATGATGTCATTCCCTTTGTCCTAAAGAATTTAGGTGTCTCCTATTTGTATGATGTGCATTGAATTATCAACCCCTTCATAAAAATAATTATAGAATACTATATCGATGACCTAGTGGTCAAATTTTGGTATCACTGTGACACCTCACCAATATTAAAAAAATATTAATCAAATTATTGTAGCATAATTTGAAGATAAACCCTAGGAAGTTATCTTTTGGGTTAAAGTGATGGAAATTTATTGGATTCATGGTATGCCACAAATATCTTAAAGGTTTATCTATAGAAGACTAATACAATCCTCATTATTTAAACACCTCAAAACATTACTGAGTTATGAGGACTTTAGGGATGTCTCACATACATCAGGAGTTTCATTCCAAACCTAGCTCAAAAATGCCTCTCTTTACCTATGTTAATGAAGAGGGGAGTTTCTTATAAAAGGGATGAAGACTACCAAGAATGCATTGAGAACCTCAAAAAATAATTATTTCATCCACCATTATTAATTACACTTGTATTAGAGAATCCACTCATCTAGTATTTGGTCACTCTGGATTGATCACATGGCACCCTTATTTCATAAAATAATGATACAAGAAACAATAATAGTCTTTATTATCTAAGTTTAATGATGATAAACACTATGACCTGATATTTTTTATATTGAAAATAATTTTCTCATGCTTATATTAATAGTGCATAAGCTAAGGTGCTACTTGTAGCACTACAAAGTCCATATAGTATCTTGTTTCAACCTACTAAAGTATATCCTTAGCCTCCCTACACTAACCAAGAATTTTAATCAATGGGTGTTTATCCTACAACATTATGATATTTAATTCTTTTCATGAAATTAATTCAAGGTTAAAACAATAGAAACCTTCCTCACAGTACACCTTTCCCCATAGAACACACCAATAAGTACTGAGCTCCTAGAATAAGAGGTTTTTTATACACATCCCACTCCCCATTCATTAGATATTTATTTCAATGGGACCTTTTCAAGTATAAATAGGAAGACAATAGAAAGATCTAATTTCAACTGAATTTTCATTGGGATTTTCATTATTTCCCTAGATAAGGAAATTTTCCCTACTCTTTGTTATTTGAATGCTACACCAATAATGAGGTGGAATACAAACACTTAATATAGGTCTAGAGCTAGACCTGCAATTGTAGATAGTTTATTTGAATGTAAAATGTTACTCTAAGTTAGTGATAAAATATATCAATGATGAATACATAATCAAGAAATAATAATTGACCCCCCCCCTATAGGATATTTAAGGGGACTGATGCATGAATTAACTTCAGAACCAATATTGAATTACATTCCTTGACTAAATAATTGTCATCCTCATGCACTATCTAACACATCCACATCCCTAGTAAATCTTGACTTGGACAAGAAAATATTCTTCATCACACATCGAAGGGTAGTATCCTCAGTTATCATCTATAACATAGAGAAAATAAACCATATTAGTGCTACCCCAAGGCATGATGATCCAACAACTGTTATCAGATAGATGATCTCTATAATGGACTACCTCCAAAATGGGACCCTTCCATCGTACTGAGCCAAAAAAATAAAATATCTAACATCAGACAGTGAACTTTAACCTCAGGAATGGGTTAAATTAACATAAACTCCTCTATAAATAGGTCTTAGATGAATTCCTATTTAGATTCATCGTGTATGGAGAGACCCTCACTGTAATGCATGAATCCCATGAAGAATCTTATGGTGTACATCAGTCAAGAAATTGGATCACTAACCAAATATAGAGGATGAGTTATTTATAGTTATATATGATTTAATACTATGTGGATTTTGTACAAAAGGGTTTCATGCTTTTCAAATAAATATAAACTTCATCTATTATCCCCCAGAACTATTACACACTTCCAAGTATTTGTGGTTATTTTTCGTATGTGGAATGGATGTCATGGGGACATATCCCCCAGCTAATGTCAATAAGTTCAAGTATATTCTTACTTGTTTTGACTTATTCTACGAATGGGTTACGGTAATACCACTCAAGGAAGTTAGGATGAAGAGAATTATCATCTTTATAAAGCCCCATATCATCACCAGATTCGATGTAACTCATATAATATTGATGTAAAATGGTACCAATTACTCTTATTTTGAGTTAAATTGGATATATTAGGAACTCAACATCGAGTTCAACAATTCATCTCATTATCACACAGTAGAAAATGGGTAGATAGAGGATTTCAATAAGACTCTATAAAACATGCTCCAGAAAATGGTGGACAAACACATGAAATCTTGTCCAGATAAACTCTTGTAGGCCTTATGGGCCTATTTCACCATAACTATAACTACCAAATAAGTTACCTCGTATTATCATTTCTATGAATCATATGTGGTGCAACCCATCAATTTATAGTTTCCATCACTTCGATTCATTATTTATTGTCAACTCTTATAAGGTGAATAATCACAGAAGTGACTTTATGAGTTGGAATTACTTGATGAGAAGTGGTTTCATATATAGGATCACACACGCCTATCATGAGTCATGGGAAAAAAATAATTACCAAAGTATCATATATTTATTTATCCCTTAGGTTTTCTTTGAAAGAGAAGTGCACACAAAACGAGTTTTTAAATTTTTGTTGCTTTTAATAGAACTTGATTTAATTGATTTTGACAAATCATGAGTAGAAATAATTTTAAAGGATTTATTTTAATACAATTGATAAAGATGGTGATTGGAGAGAGTTTGAATAGACCTAGTGATATGCTATCATTGTTTAAAAAATTTACCAATTCTTCTTTCACTAATTGATAAGAGATGGATTCATCTATTAATTCATCTATTGATCCATCTATTGATTAATCTCTCTCTCTTAGCCAGATGGTAATGGTGAGGGTATTCCTAATAAAAGTCTCAATTATTCTACCCTCCTTCCTATGTTTGTAGTGTCATAGTGGTTCATTTGGATAAATTAGGTAAATCCCCAATTGGTTATTATTCTTATCTAATAATCTATAGTTCATGCAACAATCATGTTTATATACTAGAAATCACTGACCACTCACCACCCTAACCTAAATTGTTCTATAGAAAACAGATGGGAATTGGGTGGAGGGGGATATGGATATTTGACTAAGTCAATTTAAATTAAAATAATCTTACCCTAACATAAATTCATTCATAATTTAACACCTAAATTATAATACAAATTGGTTAGTAGAATAAATAATTAATGTTGTTTATTTAAGAACAGAAACACAGACATAGAAAATGGTCTAGCCTCCCCACTTCTCAATCACTAACAAAAACTACCCCTCCATGGATGGAGAGGTCAACCTGATTTGGGAGAGGGGAGAAAACATATTAATGGAATGAAAGTAAAATAAAAGGAAATAAGGGAAATAAATCTATAGCAGGCCATTGTCTAAAGATTCCCCCTCTGATTGATCCCTTTCTCAATCCCTATGTACCTCCATTTATAGACTTAGATCATACTAAAGATTTCATAAATGAAGAAATAAAATCATTCTTGGTCAATCCTGGGGTTCCATGGGTGTCATGAGAAATAAATGAGTTGTGGCCACATAAATTCTCATTAGATTCTACATTAGTTCTGTGGGTTTAATTTCACGAATTCTATTCATGACATGAATGTTGTGGGATTGAATTTTTCATGACATGTTTCACACATTGACTTCATGTATTGTAATTATTCAAGGTTAAAATAATGGATGACATTAATTATGTGAGTTTTTTAGTAGGTTTTTATCAGTTACATCTCAATTCTTCACTTTCAATCTTTGACATCGGTCCTTGACATCTACAATATTTTGGTGTCACGATGTTCTGTAAAGTAGTATGATGCGAAGTGTCTTCAACCTACTTATTTCTTTATTTTTTTTCAGTTTCATAATAATTGTGGTATCTTATAATAAATCACATAAAAAATTTAATACAAGAAAGATTAATCAATTAACCTACATAAAAAATATTTTTTATATCAAAATAATCATAAAACACATTACACTATTATTGAATAATTTAGAAGTATATTAGAACCAAATTTAAAGAGACTTAATTAAAAAGGTCCACCTCCACTCGTTCCTTAGAGGAGATTTGGTGTTGATTTTTTGAAACCTCACTGATACAAGGGAAGAAACCTCTAAAGCTTGAACCCAAGTGTGAGGGTCCATACATCATACATAAGGTCTATTAAAATGGGGATTAATCCTAATCCATGATGGATGGGGAAAAAATTATTCCCCCTGTTAATGTATTGTTTCTCAAAAAATAATTTTTATAATGTTCACCATGCACTGAAGTCATGGTAGAAAGAATTTAAACTACATAGCATCCTAGGTCCCCATTGCATGACTTTAAACTACATGATATCAAATTCCTCATCACATGACCTTAAACCATCAAAAACCTAGGTCCTTGTTGCATGAAATTAAACTGCAAGGAACCTCAGTCCTCATCACATGACCTTAAATTGAAAAATATTTAAATTTGTGTCACATTATTTTAAACGTCATGAAAATGTCCCTACCATATGACGTTAAACTACATAGTACATGTAATGGTCATGTAATGATAAATTGTGTGGCATGTGGTCACCTCATCGGACTTGCCTCCCCTTCTAAATATGATCCATATCTGCATAAAAGGTTTCTAATGTATGGGTTTAGTGTCCCACATTGTACTCTCTCAATCCAACCAACATTGGAACAAATATATCTCACCTCATCCTTGCACTAAAACATCGTCCACGTGAGGTTTCCTTACTTTTAAATCTAGGACACGTCTTTATTAGAAATTCACTACAAATGAGTCAGATATGTATGGAAAATGAAATCCCATTATACCAATATAAGACATGGGCCTGTATGAATACTGTATATAAGAACTATGTGTGTATTGATTCTCATATTTATGGGATATGTATTGATTCATGTATATTAAATTTAAAACCCAGACACAAATTTTCAGTACTTTTAACTATGTTCCTCTATAAATACCAAATCAGTGCGGGGATTCCTAATCATATTGAAATTTTAATCCCCTGCATGATTCCTTTCATGCACTCTCAGGAAGTTTAATTAATTTTTAAGTTTTCTATTATTTATCACATCGATTATGAATCATTTGGTCGTAAAAACCCTAGAATGACACTCTAACTAGTGTTATTGAGATGAATTTTATTAAAATATAGGAAACTATATCCTTGTATCATGATGTTAAACTACATAACATGAGGCATTTATGTTGAGCAAAACATCACCTATGATAATTTTGTTCTCAAGGGTTCAAAATTTTATTAATTCACCCCAAAATTAGTTCAATACACGTTAGCATAGCCTTTAGGGAACTCTAACCCTTCTCCAGTATTATAATCTCCATGAACCAACTTCATGCATCTGATATTTGAGTTAATACCCACCAATTCTTAGAGTTGATATACTTCTCTTACAAACCCATAACCTTGAGTATAATATTTTTAATAATGGCTAGCTGATCTGAAGTATCCCTATTAGGATTTATTAGTGAATTACAAAATTCCTTGGATATTATGACTTATGGTTATTTTTGTTTTAGAGGAATGGTCCCCCCCTTAAACCCATGTGTTATTTTTTTGACTGTGTGTGATATTGGTTTCAACCATTACTAATGGTCGGACTAGTCCCATCAATCCCCACTTATCATTGACTTAGATACTCTTGGGTTATGATTTATATATACCATAACCCAAATATTCAAGTGGATTCAATACCCTCAATGTTATGCATCTATGAATAATACCAATTATCAAATTAATATTATAAAATCATATTTTTACCCTTTCATTTCAGGGTATTTATCCCCTATAAAAGAAAAAAACCTCATGTAAAACCCTTGGTCAAAGTTTTATGAACATAAGTATCAAAACTAGAAATTCCTTATCGCATGATGATAAACAACATGAACTTTAGTCGATCCTACATGACCCAAAAATTTCTTATATAAGTACATATTATAGGACACTTTACTAACATGAGAGATGGATACATGTAAGGATACATGGAATATAACTTTTTATCCATAAATCTATGATAGGGTTGAATATTCCACCCCCATGTTAGGATATAATATAGTAATATCTCTCTTCTATGTACAAGATTGATCTACATAGGGAACCCTCCAGTCGACAATGATATCAAGGTTCACCTAGGTAATGACCAAAGATACCCCCTCCATGTATATGAAGTAGATATATATAGGGATTCTATATAGGAATTACACATGGATTGATTCTTTTATTTATGGGATATGTATTGATGCTTGAATCCATTCCCTATGCCCAATCACACCTTCCATCAATAACTAATGCCCCTATATTTTAACTTACTCAATAGAGACACGTAATCATTTTATTAAGTATGAATGGATATATTCCCATTCTTTTGAGATGCTTGGTGATGCCTATATATATTACCTTAAACCCATCCATAAATTTGAAAATTTATAAGTAGTCTTATTTTCACATATCGACATGTCTTAGTGATGCACCCATCACTAATTGTTGTTATAATTTTACTTTACCAAGAATATAAATAAGGGTTTTACACTTTTCATATGGGCTAGACCCACGTGAAACTAATCCCAAGTCTCCACCATGAGAATTCGAGCTAAGAGTTGAAATTCCATCAGGTGTGACTTTACACTTCTCATAGTGGACCATTTTTTGTGGCCTTTTTTTGTCCCTTCAAAAGATCTTTATCCAATTAGAAGTCATTGACACATGGTTGACATGTACGTTAGAGAATTAATGCCCCTGATTCCTTTCCTATAAACTAGGTTTATGTAAAGAATCATCCTTTTAAAGAACTATAGGTATTCTTGATTCTAATTACTATTGGATACATAGTAACATCCCAGTAATCTATCATATACCTAGCTTCCATTCTCATAATCAAAATATAAAATTTTTCCCCTCCTACACATGTGTCAAATCTACATAGGATATTTCGACACTAGTTCTCTCATATATGAAATTGATCATTGAATAAAATGAATCTTCGATTATATATTATCTTGATATATATAATGAGACCAGTAAAAACTATATGTGTTTTGATTCCTATCTATATAGGATATATAGTAATGCTCGGGTCCCATGTCTTGGGCCCAACTGCAATGTTTAGGGGAAGAAATACCAATTTCCCTATATATGTGATGGATTTGTTCAAGGAATTATATTTTCAGAGATATGTGTGGATAGATACCTATTTTTATAGGATACAAATCACTACTAGAATTCCAGGAATTTGTGATGGGTCATTTGCGACGGCCAAATGAACTATCTCAAATAATGTCATTTCTATTTTTAATTTCAATGACATATTTAATCCATCACAAATAATGATTTATTGTGACGGAATAAACAATCTGTCATAATAGTTTTTGGAATGCTTTCCCACTACCTAGTGTGAAAAGTAATCATGAAGGTCATTTGGGACAGATAACAAAATCTGTCACAAATGCCCCTAGGATCGGGATTATTTGCGACAGTACATAGTGTCTGTCTTAAATAATCTTGGAAAAAAATATTTGTGAAGGAATTAAATTTTTCACCAATAAGTCGTCACAAAAAAATGTTGATTTAATAGAGCGTGTAGCCTCCTTTCTTTCTTACTCTCCTTTCTTTATTCATCCTCCCTCTCCCGTAGAAAACCCTATGACCGACGATTTTATCCCAGCTTTTTGGACCTATATTCTTCCCATTTATTTGCAGATTTCGACTCAGATCTTCAAGGTACAGACTCCTCTTTTATTTTCTTTCAATTTTTTAGAGTATTTGGGTTCATTGTTAAATATATTGATTTAGTCCCTAGGTTTATAAATTTATCTTATTTTCATGCTTTATTATATATTTAGGATAGATACAATTGTATACATTTTTATTTTGATTTTAATCTGGTTAATTTTTTGTGTATTTTGTGTTCAATGTCAAATATATTGGTATGATTAAACCCTAAGTTTATAAATTTATCTGATTTTCTTACTTTATTTGATATTTAGGATTGATATAATTATATTAATCTCTATTTTGATTTTATTATAGTTCATATAATTTATTTTAATTGGTTTTTTGGAAATCTGGTAATTTTTTATTTTTGATATTTATGTGTTTGGTATTTCTATTTATATATATATATATATAAGTATGTTTGTGCACCATGTTAATTTTGATATATGTTTGTGTGTGTATATATATATATTAAAATTTGTTTATATATATATAAATGATTTTAAAAATATGTTTATGGTTTGTGATATATATATACATATATGTATGTCTGTTTGTATAAATATATATATGTATATACAAATTTAATATGTATATTTGTTAAAAAAATTAAAATATATTTTATATATTTATATTAATTAATAAATATTTTTACATAAATTCATATAAATAAGACCTTTTGATTAGTTAAGAATTTTTTTGATATAAATATATATAAACAATAAATTTTATGTATATACATCTATAAATTTTTTAAAAAACATTACATTTTTTAATATATTTATATTTATATTTATATAAAAAATTGTGAAATGTTTTTAATATATATATACACACACACATGTATGTATATTAAAATATGAATATATATATATATAAGTTTCTAAAAAATGTGTAAAGATTATGATATATATATATATACAAACAGACGTATATAAACATTTGAAAAAATGATTAAGGTTTTTAATATATATATATATATATATATATATATATATATGTATGTATGTATGCATTTATTTATTTGATATATTTTTTTTTAAACATGTAAAAATACATTTGATTATGAAATCGTGTAATATATATATATATATGAATATGTATATATAAATATTTTAAAAATAAAAGTATGGTTTAATATATATATATATGTGTGTGTTTGTGTGTGGGTGTGTGTGTGCCTGTATATATTTATAGAGATTTCATATGTATATTTATTTAAAAAAAAAGTCAAAATATATTTTATGTATTTCTATTAATTATGAAATCATGATATACATATATATAATAATTATTACTAATTTAATAATAGTTTAAATAATTAATAATAATCATTACATAACTTATAATAATTACTAATTAATTAGTCAATATTATTAATATATTAAATATTTATGTATGTTTATATCTATGTATATATAAATTTAATATGTATATTGATTTAACGAAAGTTGTCAGAATATTTGTGGTATATTAATATTAATTTTGAAATATTAAAATACAAAAAATAATTTACTTACTATTAATAATAAATAGTAAATATTAGTTTTAATTACAAAATATTATTAATAATCTGAAAATTTAATGAAATATATGAAAATTTGTGTGTGTGCGTGTATATATGTATATAGATTTGATATGTTAATTTCTTTAAAAAATATGTAAAAAATAATTTGATGTAAATATATTTGATTATGTGTTATATATATATATAATTCATAAAATAAATAGAAATGAGTGTTTTTTAAGAATGATGAGAAAATTAATTTAAAACAAACATTTTAACTAAACGTTATTTATAAGATTTTTTTATATTAAAAACATTAAAATTTTGGTTTAACGAAAAAAATAAACATTTAAAATATGTATTATTTATTAAAAAATTATTTAATAATAATTAGGATAATATTTTGTAATACTCTTTTAAAAAAAACATAACAATTATAAGGCTTATTAAAAATTTGTAAAAAATATTAATTATTAAAAATATATTGTTAATTTAAATAATTTATAATATTTAACAATCAACAAGTCATTATTATTAATAAATTTTTATTATTACTGATGATTAGAAAATCATAATAATAATTTGTTAAAAAATATAAAAAATAGCATGTCTTAAAAATAGAGTGTGTCTCATATGAGAAAAAGATCAAGATATTCTAATATTTTCAAAAAAATAGCATGTGTCTTATATAATATATTTAATATTTTTATTTTATCTACAAAGATCCTCTCTGGGCCCCATAATCTAGTGCTAACCCAATTTCTCATTCTGATCATATTCCATATAGAATATTTTAAGGTGTTAAAATATAATAATCATTTTCAATTAGTAAAAATGATCTGTAATAATTGTTTTTTGTTTTTGTTAGATAACTATGAACTTAGTAAGTAGACACCAGTATCTATTAAGTGATCATTATTGGATAATTAATCACAAAAACCAAAATGAATCAGGTTTATATCTTGTCTACATTGAAGGTGTTTAAGCCTTTATATCAATTTCATCATCAAATTAAGATTTTGTTTCTGAAGGAAAAATTAAATTTCTATGTCATAAATGTGGTCTTAGTACATTCAAAACATTTGACAATGTTGGACTTCATCTATTGTGTTATGGTTTTCAGAAAGATTATATTGTTTGGTATCAACATGGTGAAAAGATTTCATTAGAACATAAAAAAAATTTGGTTCCAAATCTATCATTTCAGAATTTAATACATGAGGTAGATGGTGCATCTATTCCTGAAACAACAACTCAAAATGACATTCCAAATCTAGATCTGAACCATCTCATTTTTAAAATTTGTTTCAATATTCTAAAGAGGCCTTATATCGGGGAAGCCAGATGGGAAAAATTGAAGTTGTTACAAAATTTATGGCTATTAAATCAGATTTTGGAAATGTCTAATAGTTGTTTTGATCAGATTTTATCTTTGGTTAATTCATCATTTCCTAAATGAAATAAATTACATGTAAGTTTCTTTGAAAGTAAAAGGTTGGTTTATAATTTGGGTCTAAGTTATTATAAGATTCATGTATATTCAAATGACTACATCTTATATTATGGTGAATATGAATCTTTAGTTAATTTTACAACATGTGGAGAATTAGGGTATAAAGAGGCACAAAAAGAAAGAGTTCCCATGAAATAATTGAGATATTTTCCAATTACGCCTCATTTACAGTCTTTATTTATGTCTTGTAGCACATCTAGATTTATGACATGGCATAAATCAAATATTTTCGTCATAGAAAGATTAAATCATCCATGTGATGCTGACTCATGGAAACATTTTGATCAAACACATCCTTATTTTTCTATAGAACCTCATAACATATAGTTGGGCCATTCTACAGATATTTTTTTCCCATTTGGTGCTTACAACAGTCAATATTCTTGTTGGAATGTTTTCATTACTCCTTTAAACTTGTCTCCTTGAATGTTGATGAAGGAACCATATATATATTGGTCGTTGTTAATTCCAGGGCATTGGAAAAATAATAATGATTTTTATTTGAAACCACTAATTGATGAGTTAATTTCATTTTGGAATAATGGTGTGACTACAATTGATATAACTTCATATCAGAATTTTATATTAAAGGTTTCATTAATATGGAAAATCAGTGACATTCTGGCATATGAATGTTATCTGGATGGAGCACACATGGTCTAAAATCGTGTATATACTACATGGATGATAAAGAAGCCGTTATTCTTTGTAATGGGAGAAAGGTTAGTTATTTTGATAGTCATTGGAGATTTATTCCTATATATCACCCTTTTCGAAGAAACAGAATTAATTTTACAAAAGGTAAAATTGAAATAGATGCACCTTCAACAGTTCTCTTAGGTAATCAGGTAAAATCTATTGTCTCTGCATTACCTCTTGTTACTTTTGGACCAACCATAAAAGAGAAAAAGATAAATGGTTTTGGGATAGATCATAGTTGGATAAAGAGGAGTATTTTTTCGTACCTTCTATATTGGTATAATTTTTTGGTTTGTCACATGTTAGATGTAATGAATATTTAGAATAAGGTTTTGATAACATATTTTATACCATGTTGGACACACCTGGTAAGACCAAAGATAATGTAAATATGTAATTTGATCTTATGCAGATTTGTAGATATCCTGAACTTGAATTATTTGATGATGAAATATCACAATAATTAATGAATCCAAAACAAGCTTACTCACTTAGTAAAGAAAACTTTTTATTATTCTATCAATATATTAGAGATTTGAGGTTACTATAAGGTTATTCTTCTAATTTTTCTTATTGCATCATAAATGATCATATTACTGAGTTAAAATTCCTTATTATCATGTCATAATTGAAAGATTACTGCATATTGGTCTTAGAGGGCTGTTGAATTCTTCAATCTGGGATGTGTTGAATAAAATATCATTTTTTGAGATATTTGTGTGCCAACATCATATTATAATGAATTTAATTTCTTGGAAAAGATTTTGTTTTAATTTTATGTAAATTGGAGAAAATATTTTCACCGAGATTATTTGATTCCATGCATCATCCAATATTACTTTTTCCATTAGAAGTTAAATTTTGAGGGTCATTACAATTCTGGTAGATGTATCCGTTTGAGAGATTTATGGAAAAATTAAAGAACAAAGTACGTAACAAATCATCAGTTTAAGGGTCGATTGCAGAAGCCAAATTACAGGAGGAAATTTCAAATTTCAACTCTTGTTATTTTTAGTCAGAATATCATTTAAAACCTAATCAGATGGGTCACAATGAGACAAATGTTGATGATGTCATAGACTATCAGTTGTCAGTTATTAATTAGCCTTTTGGTGGTTATCATGAGCAATGGCTTATTGATGAAGAACTGCATAGAGCTCATACTTATGTTGTGCTGATTTGTGAATAAATGACACGATTTGTGCAGTACATATTAATTTTTAATTATTTCTTTAAATATTTATAAAATATCTCTTTATTTACATTAACATTTTTATATAATATATGATGACCATATCAGAAAACAATTTCTACAAATTACATCTACTGCTCTTGAGGAACGTCAGCAAAAACAATTTGCATATTGGTTTCAAAGACTGGTAAGTGAAGTTTCTTTCGATGAAATAATAATTCAATTTTTCAATGATATATTTTATTAACAATTTTTATTTTTTATAGGTAACACAACATGAAAATAAAATTCATAGTCAATTATGTGTTCTCAAAAACTCTCCATCAAAATTGGTAAAATCTTATAATGGGTATGTGAATAATGGATTTCGATTCCATAAATGCGTATATCGTGACTCAAAGAAATCAATTAATAGTGTTGTTTGTTTGAAAGGATACCATCTTTAGGAAAGTGGGGTTGACTTTTATGATATTCTAGTTGAAATAATTAAGTTATTCTATCTAGGACCAAATTATGTTACAATGTTTAAATGTCATTGGTTTGAAACTGATTGGGGTTGTGATTTCATCCACGACATGGAGTACTTGACATTAAATATAACAGTCTTCTTACATCAAATGAACCATTTATATTGGCACATAAATCGCATCAAGTTTACTAATAAAATTACTGTGATGTTTTGAGATATTTGAAGGACTAGTGGAGTGTGATAAAAATGAGATCACATGGAAATCAGCTTATTGAAAATTAAGATGGTTCTGTGGAAGTGAAACATATGAAATGTTTCAAGAAACATCCCAAAATATATCTCTTACCCAGAGGGATAAAAATATAAATGATGAAACCCCTTAGTTAAGGGTTGATGATAAAGATGATGTTAATGAAGTAATAAGGGATTTTGAAACTAAAAGTCATATAGATGTTGACAATACTGAGGATAAGGATGAAGAAATTGATGTCGATGAAAATGGTGATAAAGATGATGATTGATGTATTATATTCAGGTATTTAGCTATTGGTAATTATTTTATTCTAATATTTATTATTTTTTAAAATTTCATATTTGTATTAACAATTTTTTATAGGTAACATTATTTTATTCTGACATTCATTAGTTTTTTATATTTTATATCTACTTTAACAATCTCTTACTGGTGTGAATATTTGTTTCAGATGGCTGGAGATGATCCTCATGATGATTTATTACATTCTCTCACTAATGTTTGACTTTATAATAATGAGCTTGATTCAGCTAGTCCTCCGTAGGCTAGTGAACCTACTAGGAGGGGGTATGGTTTTGATTGATTACAAATTCTGGATCCTATTCCAGAGAGATGACCATCTATTGATTTTTATCCCCATTTGCAAAGGTATGTTTAATTGTTTAATAAGAAGTTTATTATATATTAAATAAGTGTATTAATTTTGATAATAGTTTAATTATTATATATTTGTTTCAATTTTCATATTTTTTTTCATTTTGCCATTGGCCAGGCTGGTGCGATTCATAGAAATTATTTTTTGAGCCATGAGTGTCATGGGACCTAGTACCCATTATTGTGCATGACCAGATATTTGACCATTGGATTGTACATTATTAAAAAATATATACTTTTTAAAATTTATTTAATTAATAACATATTTTTTAAAATTTCCTTACAGAATTTATTTTCTCTGATTTCTGATAGTCAGAGTGGTCCTATCCGAAAGGAATGGGATACTTGTATACGTGAGAACTTTCGTCACTTTTTACACAACATCAGAAAGAGAGATATGGATAAATCTTGTGTTGTCGTCTTCGATCAGTCTTGCATCTCCCATCATCCAGACTATATATCAGCTTAGGTATTGGATGGGTTGTTCTCCTTCTAGCTAGGATAGAATTTTAGGAGGTGGTCATCAGCTGGACATTAGAGCCAAGTGGGGGAAAGAGGTCACTCATAGGGTCATGATTCGTACATTTGGTATACATCGATGTCATATGGTAAGTGATATTATTTATTAATGTATATTTATTTTAATTATAACATGTTTGTTATATTTTAAAGGCCGCTACTGACCCATCTATTATGAAGTATAAAGTTTATTAGGAGATGTATTCTGATCCCCGTATATTAGAAGTTATAGGAAACTGATTGCACTGTATTGTGGTTAATGATTTTGTTAAACACTGTCATAAAAATTAATTTTAGGGTTATTCTAATTTGTTACTATATTTAAAGGAAAAATATGAGGCTACGAATTCTCATTCACGAGAGAGTCAACATGATACTGAACAAGATGTCACTGTTGATTCCCATTTTGATGAGGGGGATTGGATATATGAGACCTTGCAAGGTGTTGAGAAAGTTTGGGTGGTTCTCAACTAACACCTATGAGTTATTATGATACTTCTTCGATGGCATCAGTGAGTGTAAAGGGAGATCATAGAGATTCTTCATCGATGTCATCACCCATTGCACATTATAAAAAGAGGTTGAGATCCTGGGATGAGATGATACAACAGATACAGAAGTAGAGGGAGGAGTGTGAGAAGCAGCGTCTAAGAGATGAGGAGATGATAAAGTATATATGGAAACTTGCACGTGGCATTGGTATGGAGTTTCCTCCCCGTAGTCTATCGAGTGATCCTCCTCCACCTGATGTCATTTGATGATTTCTGAATATTTTAAGTTTGTTTTGCAATTTGGTATGATAGAAATATTATATTTGAAAAGATGAATTAATTTTATGTGTGTTATAATTGTTTTAAATTTTTTTAAATGGTTTTTAAATATTTGTACTTTTTTTTATAAATAATTTAATTTTTTCTTTTTTAATGTTTTTTGGTGACTGATTATCTATATATCGAAAAAGGTTACTTCCGATGGATCATCAAAAAGGATTATAAATAATATTTTGGGGTTTTTTTTGTGACGGTCTATATATCCATCTCAAAAAAATGATTATTGTGATGGACCATCACAAATAATTATATTCATGATTCCTTCTATTATGATGGTCTATTTGTAATAGACACCCATCACAAAAATTCATTTGAAATGCTAATTTGTCTCAAATGGACCGTCTTAATTTTACTAAATTACTATAGTGTAGTGATTCTTCGATCTCATATCCTAGTACCAACCACAATTTTTGAGACAATAATGCCCCTTTTTTATTTTTCCTACACATAAGCATGATCTATATAGGAAATATATTTTAGAATAACTACATGTGGCTTGTTTTATGATCAATAAAGAAATATAGTGATTCTTAGGAATGATATACTAAGACCAATAATGGGTTTATCACAATAATATCTTTTCTTGAAGCTAGATCTATATCAAAAGTAGTCACCTTATCTTGGATGTAGGATTGTGAAAGTGACCTTCTAATTGAAAGTATCCCCCAACATTAGAGAATTTTTCCTTCTAAATTGTTGGAGATCACACACCAGGAATACTTTAGGAAAAAATTCTTTTTTTAGGAGTGATGTGCCCCTTTCCCATATATATGAGACACGCCTGTGTAGGGGACCCATTTTTTCCCAAGAACTATATGTGGATTGATTCTTTTCATCATAGGATATGTAGTGACGCTTGTATCTCCTATCATAGGTCTAGCCACAAACTTCCAAAAATTCCCTCTCTTGCATATGTGTTTGAGCCTTTTCAGTGATACGTCACTTCCCCAATTGATTTTCACTATAGTAGGACATATTTATTTTTCTTTTAATCTAAGTTGGATCTATACATAGGAAGCCTCACAAATATTGTGTATGGATTAACAACAATTCCCCTTCCCACATATGAGTCTGAATTATGTGGGAATCCAAAAAATAACTATTAGTTTATCAATTCCTATCTCTATAGGATACATAGTGACACCAGAATTCTCTATCCTTGGCCCAACAAAAATATCAAAAAAATCCCCCCTGCCTTTTTTATGAGCTAGATCTATGAAGATGGATTTCTTTATAGGGGTTTTATATGTATTGATATCTTCCCATACATGATTCATAGTGAAATTCAAATGATGTACAGCAATTGAAATTTCACATTCCCCCAAATCATCTTAGTTCTTGATTTAGTCACCTATCATTCATGCTAGGCCTAGACCATTCTCATCACCAAGAAAAGTTTCTCCATTTACCATACACTACTTGCCAACATAGTATGGGTTATTCCCCATACACCTATTGTTTCTCACATCGATCATGATTCACATGATCTTAGAGGATCACAGTGACCCATTTGATGTGTTTGGGAGAATAATTGCTAAAAAAAGTCACACATGAAAGATCGAAAACTCCTTAAGAATGGTCAAGTTATATAAACTCTATTTGTTCTGTATTAGCTAGATCTATATAATGATTTCTTACATGTGAGTTTTATTCACACAAATAGGCCACAATATATGGTTATTTAACTTTAAGCTTATGTAAAGGGTAAAATATTTCCCACATCCAAGTTACCCCCTATCATGACCTATCCCCTGGGGTCCGTGTCATGACTATCCCAAGCCTGCCTTCCATAGGCCAGGGGTTGGTGACTAGCACCAGAAAGACATATCCATAAAACTTGAAGGCATTTCCTTTAAACCTGTACAAACACACAGCTCAAGAAAACAACAAGATACAACCACGAAGAAAAAGTACAATAGTAAACATGTATACAGAAAGTAGAGGGGGACGGAATACAATCCCAACTAAAAAGGTACAACAACAAATGAAAACAGAAATAAGATCCTGTGATAGTCCACCAAGGATCCTACATGAAGGGTAGGTACAACTCGTCTCCACTGATCTCCACGTCGACCAGTCACCTCCATGTACCGCCTGGTCCTAGATCTTGCAGTCTCAGCTGAGCCACTCATTGTCTGCACAAGACACAACAAGGTGTGGGTGAAGCCCATGTAGGGGTGAGTATAACAATACTTAGTAGGGACCCTGAGACCCCCAAAGGTCTCTCAGAGTTCCACAAAGGAAAACCACTAACATGATATCAATCAAAAAGAACGAATCAATAGACACAACTCAAATGAGGTATAACTTAATTATATAAGTACAGATGATTAGTCATAAATCTAGATCATCTTATTCTGTCAAGAGGTATTGTGGCTGACCCACACAGGATCAATAGGTACTAACTCCCGTAAGACCAACATAGGATCGATAGGTGCTGATTCACACATAATCGCTCGGTGCTGATTCACATAGAATTGTTAGGTGATGGTTCACATGGAATCCCTAGGTGCTGATTCAAACAGAATCATTGGGTGTTGATTCACATAGAATCACTGGGTGTTGATTCACATAGAATCGCTTGGTGATGATTCACACAGAATCGCTTGGTGCTGATTCACACAGAATCATTGGATGCTGATTCACATAGAATTGTTGGGTGTTGGTTCACATAGAATCATTGGGTGCTGATTCACATAGAATCTTTGGGTGTTAATTGACACAGAATCGCTCGGTGATGATTCACATAGAATCGACCTTCATTCTTCATGTCTCAGTCAGTCACAGGATTCCCTCTCATAGTACCCTTGATTCTGGGAGAAACCAATACTCAACCCTCAGGACATATTTTAACTAACACAAAGTCCCACAAAGAAGTTACCCAAAGATTGGTCACATCATAAGGGTTCCAACGCAACAGACGACACATCAATTGGACGCCCGGTCTGTAAGTTATTGGCATTTTAGTGTCAAGGGCCCGGTTGGATTTAGAGTCAATCCAACCCTGCCATAATACAACTTTCTTCAATACTCTCTTGGAATATCTCAAAGGGACCGTCTCTCTCTAAGTATCTTAGTGCCACAGACGGTTCATCAAACAGACGTCTGGTTCGCAAGATACGGTCATTTAAGTGTATCTGGGCCCGAGAAGTGTCCAGGTCCGGTCAGCCCGACCTAGCCCAGTGGGGCTGGGCCACGGCGGGCTCGACCCACCGGGCTACAGTCTAGCCCATTCCACCAGGCGGTCCAGCCCTCTGTCTAGTGCGACCCGCATAGGGGTCACGTGTTCCACCTACTGAATGGCTCAAAGGAGCTGTTCGGCTCCTTGATTGGTGGTGCCAAGTGGCACCGCCTGGCCACCCGCAAGACCCATAGGGAGCGAGTCCTGGCCTTCATCGCGACTTCGAGTCCCGACCATCGCCAAGAATTCGATTCATGGCCTGTCTCCCTATGGTGAGCGATAGTGCGCGACCTCTCGTCTCTACAGCCGGCCGTTCTCAGCCGCCTATCCGACCACCACGGAGCCAAGCGGCGCCACCCTCCTCTGCTTCTAGTGAAGCTTCCGCGGGCCATCGGGTGAGATCCCAATGGTCTATTATTCCTTCCGAATGTTCCTACATCCCTCTCGGTATGCCTCCATAATTTTGGGCCTCCCGGTTTCTACTTTTCTTCGAGTTTAAAATCATCCCATGAAGAACTCATCAAGAAATGAAGCGGTGGAGGTTCAGGGCCTTTTTCATTTGGCCCGCACCCTCCGGGTTAGCATTAAAAAAAGTAGAATATTATTCAATACAACATTGGTAAAATATACTAATATCATGATTCATCAATCCTTTCAATAATGAGGGATGATCAATTAACAAGAAATTAAAAAAAAACCCTACCTCAGATTTCATTGGAGATGATGTAGTGGTGGAAAAAGAATATGTGTTTGATGAGGCTGCCAACATTTGTCGTTCCGGATTTGATTCCTCTGAAGTTGCCATATAAGATTCTATTCATCAGTGGAATATTTCGCGTCACATCTCCAGAGGTTCCTTTCTTGGTGAATCAGTGTCAAAACCCCACCCTGAGCCTCAGTTAAATAGACGGAGGATGAGAGCCTAATGCAACAAAGAATTAATGATGTTCATTAATTAGTTAATTAATGCACCTCCCATCTCTCTCAATGAAGTGGTTACAAAAACAAATGGTCAATCCATTAAATGGATTGATAAGTAATTTTTCCTACCACCACCACTAAATAGTTATAGAAAAAGAAATAAAATAACTTTATAATGTTATTTTATTATTTTTTGGTAAAGTAAAAAATTTATCTTTTTCTCCCAACCTACTGCGGTCGAAGTGAATCTTCCCTTAAACGAATCATGGTGCTGTGGATTCAAAACTTCTCTCAGATTTCAATTCTGAGCCCCAGTTCATAAGATAGATAATGTCGTCTATGCATTTACTGAACATACCTAAAAAAAGTTTAGAAATTCATTTTGGGCACACCAGGCCTCATTATCAAGCACCGCAAATTTTCACAGACTCGTAATAATCCCAATTAATTTTAAAAAAAATAAATGGAATTTTTTGGGTCTTTACATTCTCCCCACCTTATGTATTTTCATCTCCAAAATCTTCAACAAAACTAGGGAAAAAATAGGGGTACTGAGCATGCACCTGAGCATCCCGCTCCTATGTGCTCTCCCGGAGGTTCTTGTGCTGCCAATGAACTCCCATTAGGGGGATCGACTACCCAAGAAGGACCCGCTCTTGTCGATCCTCTATCTTCATCAGGAAATCCATAAATTTCTCCCCATCATAGATGTCCAGCTCACCCCAATTGATAACATGCGATGGATCATGCACATATCTCCTCAACTGCAACATGTGGAAAACATTATGCACCCGGTGCATTTGTGGGGGAAGAGCTAGACGGTACACCACCTCACCTACTCTGCTGAGGATCTGAAAGTGTCTGACGAACCTCTTAGATAGCTTGTCGCCCCAGATAAACCTCTGTAATCCTTGTTCGGATGAGACCCGTAGGAAGACATGGTCTCCCTCCTCAAACTCTAAGGGTCTTCATATCATGTCGATATATGAATTCTGCCAACTCTGTGCAGTCTTCATCTGCTCCTGGATGATTTACACTATCTTTGTGGTAGCCTGTTCCAACTCTGGACCCATAAGTGTTGACTCCCCTGGGTCTGTCCAGCATAGAGGTGATATGCATGGTCACCCGTACAAGGCCTCAAACTGAGCCATGCTGATAGTGGAGTGGTAACTGCTGTTGTATGCAAACTCCACTAGTGGTAGGTGGTCCTTCCAACTGCAGCCAAAATCAAGGACACAAGCATGCAGAATTTCCTCGAGTGTATGTATGGTCCACTCCGTTTAACCATCTGTCTGAGGGTGAAAGGTGGTGCTTAAGAGTAACACAGTCCCAAATGCCTCCTGAAATCCCTTCCATAAGAAGGATGTAAAACGTGTGTCATGATCTAAGATGATCATCGATGGTACCCAGTGAAGCCGTACAATCTCCTGAACCTAGAGATGTCATAAGCTCTCCACGGATCCCTACTCACAGAAGGGTAGGAAGTGGTTCGACTTGGTGAGTCAGTCAACAATCACCCAGATGGAATCGTGGCCCCTGGATGTATGTGGTATCTCTATCACGAAGTCCATATAGATACCATCCCACTTCTACTATGGTACCTCAAGTGGCTCAACTAAGCCCGCTGGTACCTAATGCTCGGGCTTCACTTGTTGAAAAGTGAGGCATTAGGATACAAACTATGCCACTTCTTTCTTCATCCTTGGAAACCATTACTAATTCTGGAGGTCTTGTTACATATTCGCTACTACGGGATGTACCGCTAAAGGGGTTTTATGGAAATCCCTCAACTCCTCCTCTCGTAGCATCACTGGTACCATGGTGCGTCCTCTAAAGAGGATGATGTGCTCCCCACCTTCAAAAAATTCATCAGGAGCCTATCCTGAGGATATTTGAGCACGTTGGGCCTCGCAGTCTACGTACCCAAGATGTGACTCTTGAAATTGCTAAAGAAGTGGGGTGTGACAGTCCTAGACTGAGGGTAAGTTTCTCCATCTCTATCCACAAAGTATATCTGCAATGTGGCTAGCTGCTTTGTTACCTCACTCAGCAACTATAGACCAAACCTCCTTCTAAGTGTGTCTACTACTACATTCCCCATCCCAAGAGTTTAGAATATCTCAAAGTAATAGTCCTGGAGAAACTCTAGCCATCGTCATTGTCTCAAGTTTAGGTCCTTCTATGAGAAGATATATCTGAGACTCTTCTGATCAGAGTAAATAGTAAACCATTCACCCATCAAGTAGTTCTGCCACATCTTCAGTGCAAAGACCACTATTGCTAACTCCAGGTCATGGATAGTGTATTTCTTCTCTTGTTGTCTCAACTTCTGTGAGCCGTAGGCAATCACTGGTCACTCCTGCATCAGGAAAAAACCTAGTCTGGTCCATGATGTGTCGTTGTAGACTACATACCCAATGCCCTCTTCAGGTAGCCTCAATATGGGGTCACATGTCAGTATCTGCCTCAGCTTCTAGAATCCTTGTTGGCACTTCTCCATCCACAAGAAAGGTGTCCCCTTATATAAGTGCAGAATCTCTTGAATACGCACAAAGCATAAATTCTCTGGTACAAACTCCACCCTGAAGAGGGTCTTGAATTCCAACCAAGAAAGTGTCACCACCTCATGCGTCTGAAGTGTCAGACTCCACCATCTCCCTATTGGGTCCAGAAAAAAAATCTAGTATCTAAGATCACAATATGGTTTTATGGTGTCTCAACTAGAAGGAAAACTCATGCCACAGCCTCCATCAAGTCCTCAGCTTCTTGGGGAACTATATTGCCTTGAAACCTCTGAGGCCTCTGTCACTAGAACTTGCAAAACGTGCTCAGCTGGAATGCACCATTTACCAGTGGGCCTAGTGTAAACGACTTCCCAATAGGTGGTGGTGCTGCTAGTACACCACTCAAAGGTGCCAACATAGTAAGAGGGCCCTGCACTGAAGCCTTGTCGCTCGATCGGCCGTCATTGTGTACTCTCTCAGGAATCCTGGCTAGTTGTCTATGTGATGGAATGCAGAAAAGAAATAGGTGTGCCACAGTCATTAATTTATACCTGGTGAACTGACTCAAAAGAGATCAATGTAAAAATACATTTCCAAAACACATGTAATCATTTTTTTCATGCACCGAGTCAGAAATCAGAATTCAGGGTCCTAGTGTATGGATATGACAGCCGCCACACCAACACTGGACTCCCCGAACTGAAAACCACACTCCAAACACTTAACACCTTTTCTCCACTAAAAAGACCAGAGTATTAGTTCTTCGGTAGAACCGACTCCTTTGATACCACTATGTCACGACCCGTCCCCCAAGGCCCGTGTCGTGACTACCCCAAGCCCACCTTCCATAGGCCATGGGTTAGAGACTAGCACCAGAAAGACATATCCTTAAAACGGGAAGACATTACCTTTAAATCTATACAAACACACAGCTCAAGAAAACAACAAGATTAAACCACAAAGTAAAACTGTAGTAGTAAAAGTGTGTACAAAAAGTATAGGGGGAGGAATACAAGACCAACTAAAAAGGTACAACAACAGAAAATAGAAAAAAGCTCCTACGATAGTAGACCAAGGATCATACCTGAAAGGTAGGTATAGCTCGTCTCCACTACTCTCCACATCGACCAGTCACCTCTGTGTACTTCCTGGTCTTGGCTCCTACTGTCTCAGCCGAGCCGCTCATTTTCTACACAAGACACAACAAGGTGCGAGTGAAGCTTGTGTAGGGGTGAGTATAACAATACTCAGTAGGGACCTGAGACCACTGAAGGAATTTCATAGTTCCAAAAAGAAAAACCAAAAGAATGATCTCAATCACAAAGAATGAAGCAATAGACACAGCTCCAATCAGGTATAAGTTAAGTACAAAAGTAAAGATGATTATTCGTAAATCTAGATTATCTTATTTTTTCAACCCACACAGGATCGATAGGTACTAAACTACGCAAGACCTACATAGGATCGATAGGTGATGATTCACACAAAATCACTTAGTGTTAATTCATGCAAAATTTCTAGGTGCTGATTCACACAGAATCACTACGTGTTAATTCACACAAAATCGTTGGGTACTGATTCACACAGAATAGATGGGTGCTAATTCACACAGAATCATTGGGTGCTGATTCACACAGAATTGCTAGATGCTGATTCACATAGAATCGTTGGGTGTTGATTCACATAGAATCACTGGGTTCTGATTCACATAGAATCCATGGGTGCTGATTCACATAGAATTGCTCAGCGCTGATTCACACAGAATCGATCTACATTCTTCACGTCTCATCCAGTCATAGGATTCCTGCTCATAGTATGCTTGATTTTGGGAGAAACTGCTCCTCAAGCCTTCAGTAATATTTCAATCAGCACAAATTCCCAAGAAGAAGTTACCCAAAGATCTTTCACATCATAAGGGTTTTAATGAAACAGACGGCGCATCAACTGGACGCTCAGTCTTTAAGTTATTGTCATTTTAGTGGTGAGGGTCCGGTTGGATTCAGAGTCGATTCAACCCAGCCATAATAAAACTTTATCCAAAACTCTTGTGGAGTACCTCAAAATTATCGTCTCACTCTGAGGATCCCAATGTCATAGACAGTTCATCAAACAGATGTCTGGTTCACAAGATACGGTCATTTAAGCATATATGGACCCGAGAGGGGTCTGGGTCCAGTCTGACCTAGTCGGACCAACCCGACCCGACCTGACCCAGTCTGGGTCCGAACTCGCCTGGCCCAAACCATCCCGGGTCGGCTGGATTGGGTTGGTCCGCGGCAGGCTTGGCCCACGGGGCTGCGGAACGGCCCAACCTGCCAGCTGGACATGGCCCGCTGGGTGGTCCTGCCCGCTGGTAGGCGCAACTCGCACATGGGTCGCACAGTCTGCCTAACGGACGGCTTAAAGGATCTATTTGGATCCTTTATTGGTGGCTCCAGGTGGTGCCTCCTCATCAACCATGAGTACCAGCCTTCGCTGCGGCATGTCTCATTGCGGCATACGATGACGCGCCACCTCCCGTCTCCATGGCTAGCCATTTTCAGCCGCTTGTCCGACCACTGTAGCGCCACCCTCCTTCGTGGCTGGTGTGCGCTGGCCACCGTATCCACTACTGATGCTGGTCACCGGTGTCGTTGCGCCAGTGCCATGCCGGCAGAGCTTCCACGGGCCACTGGGTGAGGTCTGGTGGTCTGTTCTTCCATCTGGACGCCCCTACGGCCCTCCTAGGATGTCGGTGTTGTTGTGTGCCTCCCGTTTTCTGCTTTTCATTGAGTTGAAAATCATATCAAGAAGAACACATCAAGAAACAAAGCGGCAGAGGGTCCGGTCACTATTCATTTGACATGTGTCCTCCATGATAGCATTATAATAAGTGGGATATTATTCAATACAACATTGGTAAAATTAACTACTCCCGCAATTATTCAATCCTTTCAAGAATGAGGGAAGGTCAATTCACATGAAATTAAACAAAACCCCTACCTCGTATTTCATTGGGGATGACGCGGTGGTGGAAAGAGAATCTGCACTTGACAAATCCATTGGCATTTTTTGTTCCCGATTCGATTTATCTGACGTTGTCGTCCAAGCTTCTGTTCCTCAGTGGAAGACATCGCAACACTTCACCAAAGGTTCCTTGCTTGGGGAAGTCATGTCAAAAATCCACCCCAAGCCACACTTAAATAGAAGAAGGATGAGAGCCTAATGCAAGGTACCATTAATGAGGTTCATTAATTAGTTAATTAATTCACCTCCCATCTCTCTCAAAGGAGTGGTTAAGAAAACAAATGGTCAAGCCATTAAATGGATTGACAAGTCGTTGGTCTCGCCTCCGCTGCTAAACAATTAGAGAAAAGAAATAAAATAACTTTGTCAAGTTATTTTATTATTTTTCTATAAAGTCCAAAATTTAACTTTTTATCTCGGCCTACTGTGATCAACATAAAGCTTCCCTTAAGCAAATCCAGACATTGTGGATTCAATGATTCTATCATATTTCAATTCCGAGCACTGGTTCAAAAGATATAAAATGTCACCTGCGCGCTTACTGAATGTACCTAAAAAAAGTTCATAAATTCATTCTGGGAACACTAGGCCTCAAAATCAAGTGCCATCAATTTTCATTGACTCATAATAAGCCTAATTAATTTAAAAAAAATTACCTGGAATTTTTTGGGTCTTTACTCCCCCAATCAATACAGGGTGTCTCTAAAGATAATTTTCAAAATTATAACATAAGTTCAAAATATCTTGATCATTGAACGTTAAAGTGTATATACTTTGTCTAAGTTATACGATAATAAATTATATTCAATAAGTTCATCATCACATGATCCAAAACTATTGAATTCCTAAGTCCTTATTGCATGATATTCGTGTTCTCACTACACAACATTAAAATACATGGACCATCATCCATTATCACTCCTTATAAAAGGACCATAATAACCCAACCACGGTTAACTGAGGCTGGGGTGATTGTCTCATCTTTCTAGGAACCTCAATACATAAATCACACTTCATTTCTTTAGTTTCTTGAGTTCTAAAAGACTTACATGAACCCTGGAAGGAAGTGGAGACCCCATTGCTTTACCAAGAATGTAAGCCCATATTGGCTCTTACATATGGTCCTTTGAATCAACAACTAGAGGAATCATTACCTTGAAGAAAGGCCTTATGATCCTCATATTCCCTAACAATAGGAAAACAGAGTTCATCACCTTAGATTTATTTTCGATCATCACTTTCATGTTTTACCTATACCATTACTCATGATTCTAGAACCTCAATACATGATTTACATCACCTCTATCCTCTATTCAAAAGGGTTTCAGAGTAATCTCATCCTTATGAATCCAAAATTCTATTTTGTGTAACACTCCCCTAATATCAGTTTTATACATCATAACCTTAAAATATGTGAACTTTTTTTGAGTTTATATAATCTTACTCTATCCCTTGATATTCGAAACCACAATAACTTAAAATAATAGTGAAAGAGACAAAACAATCATGATAAATACCAGTAAAGGGAGGTCTAAGAAAAATTCAACTCTATTGTCCCTAACCTATCCATATATAGATCTTAGGAAAAACTTATAGTGTAAATAAAAATAATCACAAAGCTCATATAATATATCTTATGACCCTAGAAGAATTTGGTTCATGGTTGTTGGACTATTTCATTCCAGAAAAAAAAGTTAGAACAATGTTTACCATATCAGTTCTTCTTGAAAATACATTCATTACATGTTGGTGTAGCCTATAGGGTGATCAAAAACTTTTTGAATATTATGTTCTCTACAAACCAACTTCATGTATCTGACATCTAATTTGATATCCATCAATTCCTTAAGCCAATATACTTCCCTTCTAATCCCATAACCTTGATTCATTCCTCTTGGTTCAAACTTATAGTGTATTAATAATAATGACTAGAAGATTTGAAGGTAACCCACTAGGAATCATTAGTGAATAACAAAACACCTCAATGCATGTGAGCTAGAGGATGTTTTGGTCTTAAAGGAGAGGTGCCCCTTAAACCCATGAGTTATTGTCTTGACTGTGTGTGATACTAGTTTCTAGATTAGTTTACCTTCACCCACAAATATTCACTTATAATTTCCTTATATATTCCTATATCATAATTTATAAGTCTGATAATCCAACTATTCAAGTGGATTCGACATCCTTAATGTTATTTGACCATCTTCTATACCCATTCTCAAAGAAAGGATATGGTACCTCATTCTTGAACAATTTTTCGGTCCTCATTATGTGACCCTAAATAGAATGATATATGGGTTAAAGATTCATGAAAATAAACTAAATTCCCTTTTATTAAAGAAGTCAATGCCAACAATTGGCCCTTCATTCATGATAAGATTTACTTGTCCTTTTATTCATAGACTGTCTCCAGCATGTCAGAACCCTCTTTGGATAGATTTTACTCCATATCCTACTTTATTAACCAAGTGTTTGCCCGAAAAACCATTCATAGATCTTTTAAATATGAATTTCTAACTTTAAAGGACCTTTTTTCTTGATTATGCATGAGTTAAATCTACATACAATCCTATGTTCTATCAACCCAAGGCATCTTTTACCTATGATCACTAGAAACATTGCAGTGGAAATCTTCACCCCAATATGATTCACAATATCCTCAGCATGATTAGAACATATCATCATCGTAATTTCAAAATATATGTTACATGATTTACACAACCCATAATCCAAGTGTCCAAGTGGATTTTACATCCACCACAATATGTCAACACCTACTAAACTCATCATTGAGGCAAGGATGTAGGGTGTCATAACCCTTCTTGAATATTCATCCTTCATTACTTAAGAAAGTATAAATGGTGTCCGAACCCTTTATGGATATCCATACTTCATGACTTAAGAAAGGATGTAGGGTTTTATAACCATTCATTAATATTAATCCTTAAAGAATTAAGAAAGGATGTAGGGTTCTAGAACCCTTTTCGAATATTCATCCTCTATAACATACTCCATATCTCAGGTGTTTTAGTCATCTTAAACCTTCGATGAACCATGATAAGTAAAATACCTAATTTCAAGGGACATTCTACTTAAATATTCATGTGATACCATATTGTCTTATACAAAAGGGTATTTACCCCAACAACAAGAGACATATTTTCATTGAAAGAGGTATTGGTAATTCATGTGATCTCTAGAAACGTCATAGTGGAACTCATCACCCGAGCATGTTTTGAAATAATCAACAACATGTTTTCCTCATATCATAATCCATGGTTCAATATCTTTAGGATTTGATTTACCTCTCTCATTAGTCCAATATTCAAGATGTGGTATTTTGTTAGCAATGTAAGGTCCAATCTATATGAACATAAACTAAAAAAATAGAAGGTTCATGTTATATGACCTTAAACTATAGTAATAAAAGTTATAAGTTATATAACCCTAAACTACATCAATATAACTTCAAATGTATATGACCCTAAACAACAATAATACAAGGTCAATGATATATGATCTTAAATCTTAATTTTCTTAGGTCGAAGCTATTCAACCATTAACATCAGTTATATTGGTCTGACTTCCACAACCATAAACTTTCCATGGGAAGTGACACAATACTCACTAGGTTGAGAACCTACAAATGGTGGTTGAGGAAAAATTCAATTATATGCTCACAATACTTATGTTTTGTGTGTTTTAGGAAAAAATATGAATTTAAAAAAAAGTGAAAAAAAAATTAGGTTGAAAACCCAAAAAGGATGAATTAAGAAAAATTTAAGTCCCTTCCCACTAGGACTTCTTTACAAGAATCCTATTAAAAAATTAAGGGAAATAGTGAAAAACACACAATCTATGCTCATTAAGAACTAACGCTAAGAAAAATTTAGAGCACTCCCTCTTTTTCTTTGTGAAGCATCTGTCCAAAAAATCTTTTTTGAACAAAATGATTTTAAAAAATAATGTAACTAACATGTCAATGGTGGAATTTATACCAATGATAATACATGATACATTCTTAGGTGTACTCCATTTTAGCTCAAGAATATGAGTTCATATTTGGGTTCACTTGGTATTTGAAAATCTATAAGATACTAAGTTATCAAGATTTCATATAGGGGAGAGGAAGACATAAACACATGGAATTTGAATATTTTTTTATTGATAATTTCAAAAAAAATGATAAATATATATAGTCTGGAGTCTCTCCCATGATTTCCTAAAAAAATATACTAAGCTCATAGAATAATTTGGTTTGACATGTTCTAAAAATAAAGTAAAGTTTGGTGGGAGGTGACAATTGGATTTTGAAGCCTCACCTGCTAGTTTCCTCCTCTGTCACCAGTGGACAATAATCCTCAATCGAAGAGAATAGATAATAACCTTACTTTTTTATGGCCACTCAAATATCAGCTTTCATATGTGTTATAAATACTTTAAATTATGTTATTTATGTAACTACATTCATCTCCTAATCACAAAAATTTGAGTTTTTATGATGATTTTTCTCCAATAACTCTGAGGCTTCCCTCATTGATTGGAGTAGAAATTTTATATCATAAAAGTTGTGTGGGCCTCTCTCATGGCAAAATAGTTGATGTTGGGTCAGGAAAATAACTAGTAAGATTTCATCTAATTTATGATAATTGAAGTCGCCTTCCCCAGGAGGTGGAATAGTTGGTAGAGGCATTCCCCTTGGCCCTAAATTTCCTCCAAGTGGGTTTCGATAATTAATGCAAAAAATATGGTTCCAGGATCATCTTAATGTTACGCTTCTTTTGGAATTCATTTTAGAGGGTGTGATTACATATGGAATGATGACCAGGATATATTCGGGTATTAAACCTACTGAAGGGAGGTTTATCCCAACCAATGATGAAGCAAAGGAAGTATATTGGGTTACTCTCCCTCTTACAACAATGTACTATGACACTCCTATGATCAGCACATCATCTGATATCATTACAAAGGTGGAAGTTACCTCAATAAACTCTGCCTCATCATCAGAATATTCTTTATCATGATGGGTTCATTTTTATAAAGGCCTTATTAAGTTCTAAATTAGTTCTATTATAGACAAAATCAATGGGCTTTGAGAAAAAAAAGGTTTTTATGCTTTCAAAATTTGTTGGATCAGTGTACCAGTTGGGTAGGATTTCCCCTAGGCTTTGGTATGGTCTCAATATAGATAAATAGTACTACTAATAAGAATAAAGGTAATATTTTCATTAGTTACCTCATGCATCAACATCATCTAAAATTGAAAAATAAGTCAAGGATATCATTTTCCTTTCACGCGAGCTAAAGGGAGGTAAGAAACCCTCTCAGTATAGAGAAACTGACAAGAAACATTATAAGGGGTAGATGGCTCATAGATGGTTAGTTCATCTATGAAATCTAAAAGAACCCCATCCTAAAGTGAGATCATGTATATCCTCTCATCAAGGGAGACACTACCTTTATTGATAATCATCCCATAAGTTTTCAAGAATGGAATGAAATTGAATATGTGGTGGTTGCTCAGCATATTACAATTCTCATCAATATCTTGAAGCATTTTATAAACCCCAAAGACATTCAGTAGTCTATAGTGATTGATAGAATTATAAATCTCAATGTTTTTTATACTCATAGAATTGGAAGTTCTCACTTATCCAACTAAATAAAAACTAGAGTGTCCCACTGATCTAGTAAGGGGTATTAACCTTTTGAAGGTGGGTAAATAGTTGATAAAGAAGGGAAATGGTTGGTATGGATATGTTAAGAGGAATCCATTATGAAAATTAAGTTTTAAAAGTTTGTATGTGAACCTAGATTCCCAAACTTTCATCCCTAATCAGAAAGATCCATTCATTCAAAAACATGGAAAAGAATACAACGAATCGAAGACTTGGGGATATGTCTAGATTCACCATCTACCCCCATGAGGTGTACTTCATAGCCTCTAGAATGACCCAACAAGACCCCTCACTATCCCAAACCTATCTAGAGGGACAATGATGAGGGAATATCATCATTATCCAAGACCCGATTAAGAAAGGGAGAATACATATCTACTATTTGAAGGAACTAATTGGTCATAGACCTAGACCCTTCTTCAACATATCGCTTAAAATGATGAACATATCTCAATCCAAGGAGGGAAACTATTTTGGTTTATCCCAAAAATTCACAGTAATGAGGAAATCATCATATATATCCCTAAGAGTAGGTATTCTATAAGCTATTATATGTCCCATAGGTTGAACCCTACCTTGAAATTGGGCAGTTGAAATGATTAGGTGTCAGTCTAAACACCAATAAATGATCAATTCTCAAAGAAACTCTGGTAGATAGTATATGATGAGTGGTTATAACCATTATTATTCATATATATTGATGTTACTAAGTTGATCAGAAAACTCTAACTAGCCCTGGTTGACCCAAAATGGACATCCCCATTAATCATCGAAATTACCAACAGAGTAAAGGGTCCCAAATTAAAATCCAGCTACCCTTAATATTATGAAATGAAAAGGAAAGTATATTTGAGTAAATCTGAGAGATAGTTTGATGAGTGAGATACTGACCATATGATCTCATAATGTAATTGCTCATTGTATAGGTTACGCACTAGAATAGAATCAAGGATTATTATCTATTTTCAGTGATTATATCCTAGATGTGGCCATAAGAATATGAGAACCAATAATATGGAAGAATATGTATAGGTGAAGGAATGGTAGTGTTGTCTAGAATAAAAAGTCTGTATAAAGGAAGTTTTTGTAATAGAGGATAGTTTTGAAGGTCAATTAGAATATGACCTTATATAATCTCATTATAAGATACAAACTAGTATTAGGGATTAGAATTGGGTTTCTAGTAATCAGGGATCTCTATCTTACTGTATTGGAAGAATTATATGATCTTGAATACATCTGGATCAAAGTGTGAAAATTAAATGTAAGAAAATTGGTGGATTTAAAATGTACAAAGGATTGTGTGACCTAAATTAATCCGTGAAATCATGTATTTGTGATGTGGTCACACGGTCACATGACCATATAGGGATCATGTGATCACATAACCAATTAACGGATAATCAAAGTAATAACTTCATAAGAGGTATACAATCTCCTGGAATCTTTTTAGGTAGGTGATTCATGAAAGTTATCATCTTTAGAACTTATTTGATTTTTCAGAATAATATGGAATTCATCATTCATGATTAAATAGTAGTATTGTTCCACTTGATTGTGTAGATTATTCACATGGTGGGATCATGTGAATTAGTCACACAGGAGCAAAAAATTCTGAGATATTGAGAATATTAGATATAGTGGAATATCATAACCCTTTACCTTATATTTATAGGAATTTTTTCAAAATAGAAAAGGTTAATTATAAGACAAAATGTCACTCAAAAGACTAATAGGAGAAATTATGATGAACCCAGGTGGGAATTTACTTCCTCAAAATCAATTCATTGCTCTTTATTCTAGACTTCACTTATGAGGGGATAATTTTTTAATTCCTACCAAATGAACATTGAAAAAATATGACTTTGTAAAATACCAAAAACCCAAGTAAAATTATGTTGAAAAGGAAAATTTGAAAAAGCATAACACTTCAAGGTCATGTGGTTGGGACCTGCAGTCTCATATCCCCCCCCACCACCCCCACCACCACCAAATTGTGTGATGAATCAAATAAAAGATAGGATTCCATCCCCATAAGGGTTACCCATGTTCACTTGACCTGACCTATTCATGAGTTTTCCCTGAGACATGCGGTGACTAAATTTTAAAAGCCTCAAGGGGTAAAGTTATCCATTGCAGGGCCTTCACATGGCACTATTTCTTACCAGAAACCTTTGAAGTCATTTGATCGACCTAATAAGGAACTAACCATGCAAGTTGGATAAGTAAGGTTTTCTATGATAAGACCTTCACATATTTGTTTTCCTTAACATGATTCTTTTGGAGATGTCTATGATGACATGGGACTTAGTCATGTGAGGCACATGAGATACCACTGATTTATACAGATATCCCTTATACTGACTTAAGCATGTGTATGTAGATTCTCCACTACATGAAGTGGTGTGGATATAGGGTGTTACACTAGTAAACACCACTAGCACTCAAAACAGAGACACAAAAAAGGAGAGATTAAGAACCATATGAGAGGATAATGGGGAGGAATTTTCCATAGTAGAGGTATCATGTGATCTCAAGGTCTTGTGCTTAATAAAGATCAATGAGTAACATTATAAAAAATTAAAGAAGAATGGTTGATCTTTGTGAATGATTTGTTCACATAATGATCCCTAGTCACACAATCACACAATAACTTCTTGTTCGAGAAATTGTGAGATAGTCATATAGTTACAATATGGCCTCTTGGTCATGCGACTAGGACATGTGATTGCCTAGCTCGGGGTTACGTGATCGCATGGCCCCCATGTCCTTGAGTGCTCTCATGACTTCATATCTTTCATGTGGCGTGCATGAACTCAATTTCTTTATGAGAAGTGCATGGCCCCCTAACATTAATTTGGTCAACTATCCCTCAAGGGTTCCACTCAAACTCTATTATGTCATTCTTCTACCATAATGATATATACCTTAACATCCTGCCAAACTCCCTAACTCATAGGGCCATAACCTTTATAAGTTTAGTTTGGTCTCACTTCCTTTCCCATCATCAGTCAAGGGACAATATGAACTATGAGTACTCTGATTCTTATCATAATTATTATATGTTGGATTCCACTCCAAGGCCCGATCTTTGTACCATAACACCCCCATATAGGTAGATTTTACATCCCGTTATCATTTATAGAGGCTTATAATTCTTCTACCATAGAGCCATATACTCCAGAAGACCCATAATCATACTTCTCTTAGGGCAGCACCATTTTATAATCCCCACACAAATCCAATCCTATTCTCCCTTGCAAAGTGTATAATCTTCTTATATTATTGTTTCTCACACCAAGCCCAAATTTCATGGTCTTAGAGACTAGAGATGATTATTCCATTATCATGATTCATATTACTCTAATATGGGCCTCCTTTCAAATGTAATTTATAAATATATCTTCTTCCTTTCCTTCAAAGGGCTATACTCTTGATGGAGAAACTTAGAAAAGCCTCATATGTATAAGTCTAACACAAACTAATGTTATCAAACATTCTTTAACACTCACAACCATACCATTAAAAATATGTGGAATATGATACCTATTCTAATAAAGATTCTTAGGTTACATATCCGAGGCTCAATCCCTCGTATCTAATATTTGAATGACCGAATATGTGTCCTTACTGCATGATACTAAACTGTATGGTGTAGTCCTATCACATGACCAAAAACTTTTTCATTTGAACTATGATGACTCTGATTTATATCATGAATAAGATATTTAGGTTTCCTATTAAGACATCGGCCTTGATATTCAATAAATATCTTTATAATTGTTATTTATATGAAGGAATAATCATCATAAAGACCATGATTACCCATATAGTTTCCACTCTTTCAATATTTCTTGTCAAATATTATACCTTTCCTCATGGATACATATAATTCATGAGGCTTATAATTATATTCCCTTATGTAAGACTTGGTGTGTAATCCTCACTACCATATGAAATGTGTCTAATCTCTTGTCATCTATTATTTCTCACATTAATCAAGACTCTCATGGTATTAGAGACTTTAAATGATCATGAAATTAATATAATAAAAATCTCCCATATGGGAATCCTCTTTAGGTATAATCCCCAACTATATCTTTTTCAAATTAAAAATATATATGATTTCACTCTTGACTCAGTGAGATACACAAGACACATCCTTGAGGTTCAAAACCAAAATCATCAACCCTTCACTTCCAGTCTCATCAGTCAAAACCCCTCCTTATATCATTTACATCCTTCCCTAAATTAGCCATATTCCTATAAGTTTGGACAATTTTTCACTAGCTCCATGTTCCCTATGAACCATATTTTATCAGGATATATTCTTGATAAAATAATACTCCAATCCAAAGGGCCATATTTCTTTCAGGTCTATTGATGTTATACTCATTTGGTCATATACTTAGTGGGGATCATCTTAATGAGTTAATATTCCTTATGGAACTAATGCATCTTCATTCAACCATATTTCTAGAGGGGATATTCTTCATGATTCTATACACCTTATGAAATTAGTTTATCCATTTTTAGTTATATCACCTTTAAGGTCAACAAGAAAGGGTATCTAATATGTAAGTCTCGCAACCACAATTACTTAGAAACATTCTCCAATATATATTTATTGTATGAAATTAAAATACATTGATCAGTCCTCATGGCATGGCTCTAAAAGGAATGACATCTCCCGAAATACATGGGTTCTAAATAATTTTACAATGATATGTAGAAAGCAAATTTATGGGACCAATCTAAATACCATAGACACCTACTTCCCTCTTAGATAGTGATAAACTCTAGGGATACTATCTATATGGATTCAAAAAATAGAAAACCCATGAACCAGTGCCACCATGTAATAATGGGTAGCAATATGGAAAACCTATGATACTACAGATTGTAATTTCAATGGAATAACTCTGAGATATATATATTCTAATAATAGTGGTAAGAAGCTAGTGTTTTTGTAAGGACAACTAGTCCCATATCAGGGTCTTATAAATATTCTTGAATATGTCATAAATCTATAAGAGAAGCCTGCAGTAGGAAATAATTCCTCCAAATAGGGTGTGATTAGACTAACTTCCCATTAACTTGACCAATGAAAGTTTCTGAGTGTCATTGGTAAGAAAACCCAATGACTATCTTACATTTTAAATAAATCTCGTAACCTAATATAGATATGGGAACCATTGGGTGTTTCTGTTCCCATGAATAAACCCATTATAAACTATCCAAAAACCAAGATGGTGAACCCAACATGGATGTATTGTGAAACTATATTGAACACCCCCCCCCATAATCAACTGTCAATACCCATATAATGTTTTGGGTTAGAAAAAATAGTGAACCTAATGTGAAATCATATGATAACAAAATAATTAATTTACCATAAGTGTTGGTAAATTTTTTTCCTACCCCCAATCTAAACATCTGTAGTCAGATAAAAATCACTCATAGAATCATCCCACTCATATAACCTTGATTTGTTTCTTAAATTCCTAAAAAGGGACACCCTCACATAGAAAATTGAATTTTACTTAGAATAGACTACTCATATGCTCAAATTAGAGTTCTAGATAAGGAGATACACAAGGTCGGATATTTTGGGTGAAGTACATGGCATGATCAATTTACACACAAAGTGTCCCACTAAGTCTGGTCATGATCATTCCAAGACATCCTTCATGGAATGTCCTCCTCTAGATATATAGAGTGTAGGTAAGACATGCAAAATGTTAAGGTTCTCAAGAATGTGTTATCTTCCTATATTTTTGTCCTCTTATAAGTATATATGGTGTACCCTCACATGCTTGGGGTGTGCTACAATAGGCATGGTGTGTGGGGTAATATGGTTTCCTCAGTGTGTACTCCATATACATGCCAAGTTGTCGGCCTAGGAATCACACAGCTTGTGAGTCCCCCATAAAATTTGTGATATTTAACTCTCTGTATAAACCCTATCCACTGAATAGTGGGGTCCACACAGAGTGTGTTCATCTAAACTACAAAGAATATTTTTTTTGGAAATTTACTAAATTTCTAACCCTTCACATGTTTTCATCTCTACCACCCTCACCTCGGATTCCAGAAATATTATTGATCTTTATGCCTCCAAACTATATTAACTAAACCCGTAATGTCATAAGTGTCTATATTATAGCCACTCTTTTCTCATAAAATTACTCTCTATAGATCCACCATGTCCTTCACACCAAAACCCACATAGCTAAAAAAATTCAATCTTTCGTCAAGATTTTATTTTTTCATTATAAAATTTTTTTCCCAAAAATCCATGTTTTTTATACTATAAAAATGATCTTAAAATCCTAAAAATAATGCATCAAAATCTAGTTTACAGATAAATTTGAACCCTCGTTCAAATGTAAACCAATGAAAAATTCATGTAGAGTAGAAGAAAAAATCACTAAAAAAAATTGATAAATTATTGTTGGCCATGTTTGGCATGGCCAACATAATTGATGGAATATAAACACTTTTAGGGGTTTCAAAATAATAAATAATTACTATTTCTAGAAATTAAACTTTAGAAAATTAATGAATTAAGATTCATGAATCAATTCCTAAATGAATTAATTTATGTTTGTCACTAAAAATAAGAACAATGAATCAAACCATAATAAACAAATCACTACCTTGAGAAATGATCGACCATTAGTGAAGAATGTATCTATGTAAATGTTGTTGATGAGACTTTATATGTTCATCATTGGATCCTTGATTCTCCACATTCATTCATTGTTGATCCTGGATCCTATGGTCACTCACCAACATGCTCTCCACTAGATCTCCCTTCATCCTTTCTATCCTCTAGGGTTATACAGAAAACCTAAGGAATTCCCTATATATTATTTTAAAAATAGGATTCCTTAGGGTTATGTAAGGACTCTACCTTAAACATTACTTAATATAGTTTCTTCAGAAAATATTTCATTTTCATTCATTCCCAAATATCTTTTAGGTTTTAGTTTTTGAGATTTCTGTCATAACACTTATATAATAATATTATATATTATAAAAAGGAAAATTATACTCAATATACATTTTTCAAAATATAAAACTTTTAACATAAAACATATTTACTTTTCATGAAAAATCTTTATGTCTTTAAACTTGACTTATTATTTTCCCAATCCATCCTTAAACCCTCTCTAAAACATTTTAAAAAGTGGGATGAGAAAAATATGTTAGTTTAGTTATGACACACTATATTTTACTCATACATCTAATTTTGAGTTTTATTTATCCTTGGGTGCATTCTTAGAGTTATAAAGTGTTGGAGGTCATAACTGGGAGTTTTTTGGGACACGGACCAAGGCGTACAGTCAGTACATGGTTTGTCTTAACCATGTGAAAACCATGAAAATGGTTTTTTAGTTTTTGATAGTGTAGTTTCACATGGGTTTGACATGTTTTTTCAAATCGAAAAACACCCCAAATAAAACTTTGTGTCCTATTTTAGGTGGATAGTGTCACTCGCATGGTTGGTGCATGGTTTTCCAATCCGTGTGACCCTATCCAGCTTGTTAAAAAGTGTGAATTTATCCTTTTCCCCTGTCAATTACTTAAGTTTTGGGGGTTATATTTTTTTCCCCATGTGTGAATCTCCCCCTCCTTGGTCATGGATCTGTCCCACTTCTTCCTTGGTGGATTTCCACTTGTATTATTAGTGGTTGGACTTGAGATAAGTTGATTTATTCTTGATTTCATCTTATTTTTCCCCCTTAAGCCTTATTATTCCATTTTAATAGAGTTGTGGAACCTAAGGGGTAGTGTTGGATAAATTTAGGGTTTTTTATTGAGGTTTTTATTTTATTTTTGTTTTCCTAGGTGAGTGATTCTTGTTTCTACCTCTTCTGTGTGGTTTTTATCAAGGGTGATGAGATTTAGACAAAATTTGAGGTAAGTGTCCCTATTTATGGTCGTTTTCCATGGTATACCTTTCAATTTTGAATCTCCTTTTTTTTATTAAATTTACAAAAAATGATTTATTATTGGTTTTTATTCCATTTTTATGTGTTTCAAGTATTGTTATGAAAATTTGGGGGTTTAAAGTAGGGTTTTCCAAATGGGTGTAGCCTGTATTCCAACCAAGTGTTTGATAAAATGGATCAAAGAGGTTTTCATATTTTAAATGGATTAAAAAAGTGGTTTTAGAAATTTGTTTACCTTCATAAGTGTATTTTTATAAATTTTTCATGTTTTCTTCTGAAATGTATTCTATTATGGATCCTTTGATATGGGCACTTGTTTGTGATTCTTCCAGCGTGGTATAACATATGGGTTAACCCAGGTGGGAGTGAGAGTTTTGTTCAAGGGATTGTGTTAGCCTTAAAAGGGAGAACCATGAGATCCTCTATTTGTTTCCAAGGGACTCGGTGAGCCTTTTGGTAGGATGATCGTGTGAGCTTCCATGTTGGTTTCTAAGAGACCGTGTGATCTCTTGGAGTTGGGACTGAGGAAGACCATGATAGATTCCATTACATAGATAGAATAATTTTTTACTCGCTAATGACATACCCTATATTTAGATCACCCAGGTGAACATTACTTATATAAGATTGGTTTATGTGATTTTTTCATTGGATTAGTGCCACATTATGTGATGATATGTACTATTCCCATTTATTTATTTTCCATTCATATGTTTATATGATGTCGATGCTTATTCTCTCATTATTTATTCCTACTTGGTTATGTTGAGAATGTTATTCCTGGTAGATTTTTTATTGATTTGATCCATGTTTGGAAATTGTTTTTGGAAAACCATGTTTTGTTTCAAAAAGGAAACCCAATGTATTTTGGAAATTTTATTTGGAAATGGTATACTTTCAAAGTGGTTTAGTTTTGAAAAAAAAATCAAACAAGATTATTGTTTTTCATGATAAAATAATTAAATACATTCATGGTGGTGTCCTACTAGGCCTTGTGCCTCACACCCTTCTTGGTCCCTTTTGGGAATTTGTAGCTTTTGTTTTGAAAGACACTTGTAAAGGAAAGGGAACCATGTACTAGGATAGATTTTCTTTATTTCCTTCATCCAATGTTTTGTGGAGTAGATTTGGTCTCACAAGTATGGACTCATGTGGATGTATTTTTTGTATTTTTTACCTGTTGGGTTATACATTATCCTTGGTTGGCATTGTACCCTCGTATGAGTTTGGGTTTATTTTTGAGATAATATATATATTCTATGTTTTGGAATGTTTTTAATTTGATGTATGTCATTATTCGTTGTATATACTTTTCTTTTGTTGTGGAATTTTATGATATTAGTGTGACTATCCCATTTATGGATGGATCATTCCCATTTATCAATGGTGAAATAATTCCAAAATTCTCATTGGTTGTGCCCGATGTTTGTCACTAGCCTGTGGTGATCGGGAACATGCTTTGTACTGGGTGGAATGTTGACTCAAGTGGATGTTTAGGTCAACTCAATTTGTTTAATTAAAAAATGGTATCAGATCTAGTTTTTTATTTTTGTTTTATTAGTATTTTGGAGATTGGACTATCAGGGTTTGAGAGTTAGTAATCGAGGAGTACCAGGTCATCTCTTCTTCATGTTGAAAATTGAGTTTCTATGGGCGGTTTAGGATTATGGTTATGTTTTGAGCCTGGTTATGGTTTTTATGATATTTTTATCTTTATTGTTGAATTTTCTTATAATTCCCTTGTTGGGGGTTTTATTTTTGTACTTTTATTTTGATTTCATATTAGATTATTCTTGATGAATCTTGTGATTTTATAGATAATTCCTCTTAGAAGAGCCTCATCTAGGTATAGAGAGGGTGTGGTGGAGATTCCACAGAGGAAAACCCTCTCATTGATCCATATTTGGTGGAATTAGTGATTAACATTAACCAAACCATAAGTCAAATGGGTATTCATGAGTACACATGAATTGTGAACCATGATCAAGAGTTTTTTAGGAATAATCCACCATTGTTTCTTGAAAACAAGGGACTTAATGAGCCTAAGGATCAGTTGGAATATATCAAGTGGATATTAAATTTCATGAATACCCTTGAGACCTAAAAGGTAGTATTTTCTCATTATGTGTAAGAGGGACTAGTTAGGAAGTAGTGGGAGTTAATGGTTCTTTAGAGAAAGCATAAGGATATCATGTGGACCACTTTTAAAGTGTTGTTTAATAAATAGTTATACTTAGATACATTTAGAGAGGTAAAGTATTGTGAGTTTCTAAAACTAGAGTAGGGGGATCATTTAGTGATGAAGTATGCTACCAGATTTACTATGTTATTACATGTATCTCTAAATCTCCTCAAGAATGATTACTCAATGCTCATCATTTTGATATGGGATTGAGGCCAAAGATCATATCTATTACCATTATTCTATGTCTACCAACCTATTTATGGGTAGTTGATAAGTTATCAATGGAAGAGGCATATTTCACTAGAAATATAAGTCTCATTGGTGTTACTTCAGTGGGTGGTAGCTGGAGTTCTTTAGGATAGAAGCAGAAGTGGTATGATTCTTAGAGAAGCAGTGGAAATAGTGTCCAAAAATCATCAAAATTGAATTTTGTGGATACTATGGGGAATATAATGGTTTCAATATCTGTGTGGGAAGGTTGGAGATAACTTGATGAATTTTATAGAGACTCTAAGGGTGAACCACTAGCATTGGTAGTCTGGGAATATCCGGTACTTTTGTTAGTTGGATTCGCATGGGAGTAGTGTAGGTTCTGTTTTATCAATGGGATCTTAGGTGAATTCAGAGTCTTTCAAGTGCATAGGATATCACCCTTGTGGAAAAGGGGATTTTCACGAGTGGAAGAAGACTTAGAGTGGGTCTGATCAAGGGGAGACTCGAAGCAATGGACGTCATTCAAGAGGACTCGAATTTCAGTTTATCCACCGTTTAAGGTATGTTTTGGCATTGGAAAATGCGTCCACAAGATATTACTAATTCTTTTATACATGATCTCATAGTGTATCCCATTTTTTTCAAGCTTCAATTTTACGAGTTGTAGATTCCGAACAGAGTTACAGATTAGGAGTTATGGCCATTCAAAGTTGTTCTAGAAAACTAGTTTGTGGAGCCCATTCGCAGCGCTCCCTCCACGATCACAGAGTAGAAGAACTTGATCGGATCCTCTGTGAGTGCCATGAAGGCTATGACAGTAGCCTATGTGAGTTCGAGGAACATGACCTAATCCTCCACAAGCGATGTGAAGGCCATGATGGTAGGCTCTGTTACTCCAATAAACATGAGGGAACTGCCTTTGGTTGCAGAGCGTGATTTCCTTTGAGACGTGATTTTCTCTTCTCGAGACACATTTGTTCTATATATAAAGATCTGCTGACCTCCATCACCTATAAATAGATAGATAACCCCACCTCATATGGATGGTTATGGCACCCCATCGACATCTGATCTCCCATTTTTCGATGCCCCCAAGTAACGTGAAGTTATTCCCTTTACAAAGGCCTCTGCCATTTCTGAATGAGGGAGATCCTTAGGGTTGCTCAAGGCTTCGTGAGGCCCCCTCCTCCATGAGACCCAAAGCTCCATGAATCCCCATGCTCCATGATACCCAGAGCATTATGATCCCTTTTTCTCAATGAGACCTAGAACTCTAGGAAGCTCCTTGCTCTGTGAGACACTAAGCTCCGCGAACCCCATTCCTTTGCGAAGCCCTATCCTTCGAAAAGTTTCTACCTTCATGCCCACCAGTCCATATCATGGGGGATTCACCCCTACACCCCCGATCAGGGTCAATCTCGAGATGTGGGCCTAGCCCTCTGAGCCGGTCCCTTCACTTCCATCACTGACCCCCATGAAAAATGGAGAGTCACACCATGAAATTTTTGGGCTGGGACGTTGACATTTTCCATTGCGCCTTTATGCTTATGAACCTTCCACCTATGGAATACCATGATTTAAGATAATCCTCTACACTCCATGAAACTCCTTGAGTCAAAATATTTATTTTGGCCCATTTCCCATGTCGTGAGTTGATATTCTCGTCATCAATTCCCCCGAGTACATGTAGTCAAACCATTCCTCAAGTAATTCATCCAAACCCCATCACCTGACTCCTATGCCAGGATCCACCATAAAGGTTCGTTCTTACATAAGTCCCAACACTAACCATTACTAGGTTCCTTATTCCTAATAGTCTTATCTATATGAATTTAACTTGTAGTACAACCTATGTGTCAAACATAGGATGCATATTGTTTCAAATAAGATATGCCTTATGCGACAAGCATAAGATTCCAATAGTCCTCTCTACATGACTATAAACTTTAGTACGTCCTATGTGGAAAATCTAGGATGCCTCTTATTCCAAACAAGAGATACCTTTTGTGCTAAGCATAATATGGCAAGATTCCTCTCTACATGACTATCAATTGTAGTATGCCCTATGTGACAAACATAGGATGCCTCTTTCTCCATACAAGATATGCCTTATACACAAAGAATAAGATGGATATAGTCCTCTCTACATGACTAGAAACTATAATTGACCATATGTGACAAACATAGGATGCCACTTGTTCCAAAAAAGGTATTCCTTATTTTCCAAGCATAATATGCCAATAGTCCTCACTACATGACTTTAAACTATAGCATGTCCTATCCTTCAACAATAGGATGAATCCTTTTCCAAATAAGAGATGGATTATGTGATGAGTATAAGATAACTCATTCCATGATTATAGTGGTGTAATTTCAAGAGCATCAGAATCCGTTCAAACATTCCACCACTCCACATCACACTTCATGTGTCCTTCATTTGGATCATCATTCTCTTTAATGTCGGAAGGGACCCCCTAACGGCCTAGTCCCATGCCACCTCGGCTCACCTACTATTCTGGGTTGATGCCCCAGAAGACTGTGGACGACACTTCGAGTTTGGGCCCGTGTTTCGAATACGGTTAGTGGTTGGCCCTTTTTTTGTTTCCATCTTAGGATAATGCGATGTGGATGAAATATTGCGAATATGGTCAGCAGTTATCTTATTTTTTCATTCCACCCCATTTTGGTCTGAATGTTGGTCATGTGATTCACACTTTTCATCTCCCTTTGTTCATACTGATTCCAATGCCCTTTGTGTTATACTTCTTGAGCACTAGTTCATATGTGTAGGCCACAATTATATGCCTCAATCCACCAGCGATTTGGGATGCCTTCATGGCCAGACATGAGGAATACATTATGGGAAGCTTACATGTGTAAGCCCCTTTCACCATTGATGCTTCTTAGTTCCACCCAGGTAGCTTCCATGCGTAATCCCCACTCACCATTTTCTCTCCTTAGCGACACCCGGGAATCATACATGCATAAACCCCTTTCACTATTTCCACTCCTTAGTGGCACCCGGGAATCTTCCGTGTGTATGCTCCATTCACCATCGTCCCTCCTTAGAAACAGCTGGGTAGCTTCCATGCGTAAGCCCCTTTCACCATTTTTTCTCCTTAGCGGCACCCAGGCAGCTTCCATGTGTAATCCCCATTCAGCGATGTCTCTACTTAGTGACACATGGGAAGCTTCCATGTGTAAAACCCTTTCACCATTGCCACTCCTTAGCAGCACCTGAGAAACTTCCATGTGTAAGACCCATTCACCATTGTTGCTCCTTAGTAGCACCGGGGAAGCTTCTATGCATAATCCCCTTTCACCATTTTCTCTCCTTAGCGGCACTAGGGCAGCTTCCATGTGTAATCCCCATTCACAATTTCTGCTCCTTGGTAGCACTCAGGCAGCTTCTATGTGTAATCCTCATTCACCATTTCCGCTCCTTAGAGGTACCCGGGAAGCTTCCACGCATAAGACCAATTCACCATTTCCCCTTCTTATCAGCACCTGGGAAGCAACCACGCGTAAGACCCATTCACCATTTCCACTCCTTAGCGGCACCCAAGAAGATTCCATGCATAAGCCCAATTCACCATTTCCGCTCCTTAGCAACACCTGAGAAGCTTCCATGCGCAAGCCCTAGTCACCATTGTCACTCCATAGTGGCACCCATGTAGCTTCCATGTGTAAGCCCCATTCACCAGCCTTCGTGACCACACATTTGCGACATGATTTTCAGGTTTGTTGTTTCCTCTTGTTTCTCACACCGAGTATGAATCATGTGAGTTTTGAGTAAGCATCCACCATGACACCCTCTATGGGTCACCTCAGTGTGTAATCCCCATTTCCCACCATTACAGAACTACGTGGACTTTGATTCTCTACCACTAGGATATGTAGGAATCGTCCTTGAGGTTCAAGCCCATCACCCACCAGTCCTAACCACTTCTTGTCAGTTCACCCTTGTCCCACATGACATTAAAATGTATTCCCCTTTAATTCCACATGATACTAAACTATACATATTTGAACTATGTGGATTTTTATCCTTGTCTCTTATATAGGTTGCGTAGGAAGCCTCCTTGAGGTTCTACCCCAAACACTGGTCACTTATTTGAATTACATGGATTTTGATCCTTGTCTCCTAGATAGGGTTAGTAGGAATCCTTTCTAAGGTTCAACCCCAAACACTAGTCACCTATTAAAACTAAGTGGGTTTTGATCCCTATCTCCTAGATAGGCTACATAGGAAGTCTCCCTGAGGTTCAACACCAACCCATTCAAACTATGTGGGTTTTGATCCCTATATCCTAGGCAGGGTACATAAGAAGCCTCCCTGAGGTTCAACCCCAAACATTGGTAAACCTATTAAAACTATGTGGGTTTTTATCCTTGTATCATATATATGGTATGTAGAAATCCTCCCAGAGGTTCAACCCCAAACACTGGTAAACCTATGAAAAATATGTGGGTTTTGATCCTTGTCTCCTATACATGGTACGTAGGAAGCCTCCCTGAGGTTCAACCCCAAACACTGGTAAACCTATGCAGACTATGTTGGTTTTGATCTTTGCCTCTTAGACAGGGTATATAGGAAGCTTCCTTGAGGTTCAACCCAAAACACTGGTAAACCTATGTGAACTACTTGGGTTTTGATCGTTGTCTCTTAGAAAAGGTACATAGGAAGACTACCTAAGGTTCAACCCCAAACACTGGAAAAATTCAGTGTCCCCTTTTCTATGACCCACATCCTTGGTCCATTCCTTAGTGGCATCAGACCCACTCCTGGGCCGCTAACCACGCATAACCCCCAGCATGTCATTGGTTCATTGTCCTTTGCAGACACCCTGATTCCATTCCCCCATCTTTAAATATGTGGACTTTAAATCCCTACCACGAGGATACGTAGAAAGCCTTCCTGAGGTTCAAGCCCAGCACTCATGTCCCATCCTATTCTCTCCCTTGAGCCTTTGTGCTTCAGCAAGGTCATTCCCCAAACCATTGGTTATACTTCCTATGGGTCCTATCCATGCATCCATTCTCATAGGGCACCTCCTCAGGTGTCCCATATCCCCACTAAACTATGTGGACTTTGATTTCTATTCACAGGGATACGTAGGAATCATTCCTGAGGTTCAAGCCCAACATTACTATCATCTTCACTATGGTTCCATCTCATTCCTCCCATTCACTTCATCCAACCATTCATCATCCATATTGATTCTTACATGGGACATCATATTTTTTTGAGATCATGTCATCCATCTCATCGTCGCTTCTTATAGAACCTAGAAATATGACCATGTATAAGCTCCACAAAATCCATAACCATATAACCAAGAGTGTCCCACTTACGATGGGCCTCTATCCATGCATTTTCCCCAGCATGTATCTAGGTCATTTTCTTTTTTGTACACCCCTATTCCATGTATCAACCTTATAAATACATGGGTTTTGATCCATATCGTCTACACAGGGTATGTAGGAAACCTCCCTGAGGTTCAATCCCAGCCAATGGTAAACATTAGTACCCCCTTCTCTGGGACCCACCATTTGTTGATCCACCTCTATCGGTCATTCTGATCACTCTCAATACATCTCCAAAAGACGTTAAACTCATGGAATACCCTGTGTTATACATGGGAAGCTGAGGAAAACCTCAGAGACATGCCACTGGCATATGATTCCTCATGGATGATGTGGTATGCCTCATGTTTTATCCCCTTGAGATTACCTCTTACAAGTAAAAATATAGGTTCCCCAATGTCCACACATCCAGAGATGCCTCGACATGCCTGATATTTTCATATACTCTGACCAAATGTTGTTGCCCTATCAAGACCCTTTGGAATGTCCAGAAGGAAGCAGTGTAATTAACCGGCGTCCACAAAGATATGGCATCGGGAATGATATTCATGAACAACGACTCAAATCTATGAGGTAGATCCAGACTAGGTGATGAGTTCCAAGGAGGAATCCATAGAAGGAGATACCGACATCCTATCATCCCATTTCGATCAAGGAGAAAACATCCTTGAATACGTGACAGATGTCATCGGCCTTTGGAAAGTGGTAATGCGGGGGGGGGGACAGTGCGTCCTCATAGATGGATGCGTGTCCCGGTGAAAGAATCAGAAACAGTATGGTTTCTATTTCTTCTTCTATGGAATTGATTATATTCAACATAGGTGAATCCCATTTTTTCATTTAAAATTAGTTGATTTATAGATTGGGTATGCGGGATGAGTTGATTTCTTATTTCATGTACCCATTGAACCCATTGGGTAGAAATATGCAGTATGGTTGTTAAAGTGAACTGAGTGTTATGTTGTGGTAGTTGGCATGGAGTTCATTTGGGACTTCCTTGTTTTGGACCTGGACATTTTTTAACTAATTATCAATATGTATTATTTGATTATATTCAAGGCACTAGTCAATTATTATCATCATATGTTCTTGTTTCTTACTCCAAATAGAAGCACCCACATCTTACAAGGTGAGTGGGATCCATGATTAGGGAGTGTGGGACTTGTTGCTTCTGATTTGGGGTTGGACTTTTGCTAGTTATCCAGGTTATTTCTTGAGGTTGTTGAATAGTATTCCTCAGATGTAATTATAGTGGTCATTGAATGGTACCCAAATGTGGTTCAAGAGGATTTCCTTGTATTTACACCCTACATAGAGGTCTATTTTACTATCGACCTTCTCCCTGGGATGATCCTAATTTCCATACCATCTTATCAGATGGTTTTAGCTGAGCTGAAGGAGATAGAGGTTCAGGTGGAGGATCTCGAGGGAAGAATTTTATTCACCCCAATATGTCACTGTGGAATTCACTGGTTCTATTTGAAAAGAATGCGGATAAAAGCCTCATAATTTTCATATACCACCATAAGCTTAACCATGTGATACGTTAGAATAAATACCTATTTCCTATAATTGATGATTAGTTTTACTAGCTCAAAGGGACCCATTGGTTTCTAAAATTTACTTGAGATCAGGGTACCACTAGTTGATGGTCGGGGAAAAGGATGTTCCAAAGACCTACTTTTAAAGTCGAAATGGTCTTTTTGAGTATTTAGTATTCCATTGTGGAACACCAATGATCTGGCTATTTTTAGGGCACTAAAGAACCAAATATTTCATCACTTTTTGGACTCCTTCATGGTCATGTTATTAGATAACATCTTAGTGTATTCCAAGACGGGGGGAGAAGTATGAGAATCGTATGAAGGTTATTTAGGGTGTATTGGGAGAGTATAAACTATATTCCAAGTTTCCCAAGTTTTAGTTTTGGATTCAAGAAGTGAAGTTTCTGGATCATGTGATTTCTAAGGTTGGAGTTTTAATGGATCTAGAGAAGTTTCAACTAGTGATGTGTTAAAAGAATCCCAAGAACGTGTTCGATATCCACAACTTTCTAGGGTTGGTTAGGTATTATAGGTATTTTTAGGAAATTCCTAGGATATATTCTACCTTATTATATTTGATAAGGAAAGGGGTGAATTTTCAATGGGATGATAAGTTCTAGAGTGATTTTGAGAAGTTACAGACCCATTTGATGCCTACTCCTATTTTGATTATATATATGATTCGAAGAGCTTAGATATGGTTTTTTTATGATTCTGGTATGGGTTTGGGGTGTGTGTTGATGCACGATGATATTGCAGTGGCCTATGGATCATGAAATCTATTCCCATATAAATATAATTGTCCCACCCATGACTTGGAATTAGCAACTATCATGAATGTGTTGAATTTGTGGCAACACTAACTCTTTGGGGAGTATTTTATAGTATATTTGGATCATAAGATCCTAATGTTCATTTTCACTTGGAGGGATATGAACCTTAGACAGAGACACTGGGTGGAATACCCTCATAATTTTTATTTCTAGACTATGTATATTTCTGGTAAGGGGATGTGGTTATTGAAGCTTTGAGAAGGAATCTTCCAGTGTAGGCCATTGGGGAATCAATGGATGAGTGGGATCTGATGAACTTGTTTTATTATATAAGACTAGGTGTGCATTAGGAAGGAGGGTAAGTGTTCATGGATAGTTTGTAGATGAAAACATCTCTCATTGATAGGGTTAGTATTAATATGGTTTCATGTCCCATTTTCCAGTATATTAGAAGTGTTTTAACTAGTTGGTAGACCTTGAGTGACTAGTATCGGTATCCCAATGTTTTTATTATTTTGTGGTAGTGGCTAGTTTTTCCTTTGAGCCTGATGCATGAGGATGTGCATGAGGTGCATTATCCTAGTTGGGTTTTTTACCTTGGGTTGGCCAAGATGTTTTATACCTTAATAGGATAGTATTGGTATCCTAGAATGAGACGTGGCATAGAGTAATTTATTTCCATATGATTAACCTATTAGAGGATCAAAGATGAGCATTAGAGACCAACTCGGTTATTGCAACTTCTTTCCATGCCAGTGTGGAAGGGGGATGAGATCTCTATGGATTTCATGATTAGGCTACCTAATAATCTGATTGGGAAATATTCTATATGGGTTATTATTGATCATTTGATGAAATCGTCCCATTTTCTTCCCATAAAGGAGTTGAAGAAGGAAGAGGACCTCAGCTGATTGTATGTTTGAGATGTTGTTGGACTTGAGTGAGTTACCTCAGTGATAGTTTTAGACCAAGATTACCATTTTACATATCTCTTTTGGAAGGGACTCCAGGGGGTTTTGGGAACCCAGTTGAAGTTGAGATATAGCGACCCGACCTTTTATTACATTACTATTACATCATTTCAAAGATAAACAACATAATAATATTACACAGAGAGGATCCAAAGGCTTAGTGTCTTGGGAAAACTAGGACCACACATAACAAATACAACATCTAGCACAAACATTTATTTAATTTCTTCTTCTCTATATTCTTATTGGAACTTGTCCTCTCCTTAGTACATGTAGCCACCTAAGGATATACATCAAAAGGGGTGATCTAGAATACCATTAAGAGGATAGATAAGAACAATATATCATGGGGTGAGCATAATCATAACGTAGGCAAAAGATCATGAACATGAGAGGAGCATAAATAAAAGACTTGAAATGTGGAAATGCATAAAAATAAAACATCATGTCTTATTGGTTAACTACCACACATACTTGTGAACCAAGCTAGCATCTTGTTCACACATCATTTCACATTTACTCATGAGATTCATCACTTTACCCTATGCATTGGAGCGATGTATTATTCTGGGCGCACTCGTCACATCATAACATTATCATTATCATGCTTGCCACATGGAACATACATATAAAGTGAACATAACTAAACCACGGTAATGAATGGGTTTAATATCATAAGAATACATTCATAATATTTGGCTTCCCAAAATAAAGAGGGAATAACATACTTGATACAAGAACCATCAACCATGAATGAGAGGTAAAAGTTGAGTTCTTAAGAGAAGAATTATTTTGGAAGACATTTGGATTGACATAAACTTAATTAGAAAACATGTATATCCCAGAAAAGGAAAGAAAATGATGAAAAAATGATCTTTAAGTAGTGACCATATCAAAAATGGAGTGAAAGAGGTAGAACCCGAAGGATGAAAGTTGGGTTCGAGAATTTCCCCTAACCTTGTACCTGAATGCTTCCTTCTCTTTAATGTCCTCTATAATGACATTATATTCATAAATTAGAAATCCAGAACCATGTGTACGTTAATAGGGTTCATTCTGGTTTAATTATGTCATATTATGTTCTTTTGGATGACTTATAGAGTTTAAAAACATTGTTCAGGGATGTTCATTTTTATTGTTTTTCTTGGGTGGTTCACTTGTATTCTTAAATTGAAGTTTGGGTAGAACATGAGTAAACATCCAGAAATGATATTACATGTAATTAATGATATTAAAAGAGATATAATGATATTATAATGAATTATATTATATCCATGTGGATTAATCAATAGATAATAATTAAATGATGGTTATTTGGGTCAATTTGGACGGTTTTTTTTGGATCACAAAGAACTTGTTTTAACTTATCACTTTGTAATATGCCCATAAGTTATTTCCAGAACTTCAAATAAAACATAATACACATAAAATATTTTTTTTCAACCATAAAAATGGTTTCATTACCCGATCTGAAGGTAGAAATGGAAGAATAAATCATGTCGTTCTTGAAGGTGATAAATTAAGACCTCACGAACAACGTTCTCTTTAATAAAATAAAAGGAAGAGGGAAAGGGGGTTGGATGATATAATATCCCATTAGAATCATAAAATCACTATATATGTATAATACTGGAGTTACAATACAATTTGGATGAAGATAGGTGGGGAGAGATCAAGAAATGAACTTGAACTTGAAAGGAAATTAAAGGAGAAGAGGGAGGGAAATTACCTCTTGAATCCTTCTCTTGAGAACCTCCTTAAGGGCCTAAGCTTGATCTTTTGATGAGACCAGAACCTCTTAGACGTGGGGGAGGGGCTAGGGAATGTGTTTGGGTAGATTTTAGAGAAGTCTGGGATCTTGAGAGGTGTGAGTAAATGAGGGTGTGAAGGGTGGCTTTTATAGTGGAGGGGAGAGGGGTTTCCTTAATATAAAATTCATTAGTTTATTATTTCCCCACAAGACAAAAAATAATGAGTCTTTAACGACCAATAATAGTAATTTTATAATGTAATCTCACACCAAGTGGGCTTACATCAGCAGAAAATCACACATGACCCTATAATTAGCTTATTTATCTAATTTTGTAAATTACGGTATTTCACTATTCATCAAAAATTCAAGAATCATAGAAAAATCCCAAAAATTTAACCCAAACATTTTTTGACGTGTAGAATCTAAAAATGAAGTCCATTTTTGAAAAATAAATTTATAAATATTATTAATTTAATATTTAATTAAAATCATAATTTACTTAAAAACAATTTTTAAGGTTAAAACTGATTTTATAGTGCTTTCAAAAATTACGTAGGGTATTATAAAATTATCTAAAAACTATAATACATTTATTCAATATTTTATGAATACATTTTAGGGAAATAAATATTATTTTAAATTGATTAATTAATTATAATTAATTCTTTATGACTTACAAAATACCAAAAATTTTACTAAGGTCAAATTATCACTTTCTAAGATGTCTAAATTTTATTTTATTATTCATAGGTAATGTTACTCTTATGTTGGATGATTTACTATTCATAAGGTTTATGTTACTATTCATAAGGGTGTGTTACTATTCCTAAGGGTACGTTACTATCCACCAAAAATTATTTTTATTTTATTAGACTCCAAAAATCATCTTGAACACCACCATGTATGTCAGCTTTTCAAAATTCCAAACATAATAGTGAAAAAATTATGTTTAAAGGTCAATTATCCCTTAGTAGTTCATTATTTTATGTTTTTATGACATAAATATAAGAATGGAAATTTCCATTGAAAAAAATTGGGTCGTTACATTCTTCCCCCCTTAAGGAATTTCACCCCCGAAATTTCACTTTACACAAAATGGTGAGGGTACTTCTCCTTCATTTCCTCTTCTGGTTCCCAAGTTTCTTCCTCAAACTTATGGTTCTGCAAAAACACATTGACAAGATGGGTTGTCTTGTTGCGTATAACCTTATCTCTCTAATCCAGAATCTTTACTGGCTGCTCCTCATAAGAGATATCATCTTCCAGCTGCACTACCTCTAAGTTTAGTACATGTGAGGGGTATGGTATGTACTTCCTTAGTAGTGATACATGAAACACATCATGAACTTAATCCATATTCGGTGGAAGTGCAAGATGATAGGCCACGACTTCTATGCGGTCAAGGATCTCAAAGGGGCCAATATACCTTGGGCTTAGCTTCCCTTTCTTCCCGAATCACATGACTCTCTTCCATGGAGATATTCGAAGGAAGACATTATCTCTAACGTCGAACTCCAAGTCCCTTCGACGGTTGTCATCATAGCTCTTTTCCCGACTTTGAGCATATTTGATATGTTTTTGGATGACTTGAACCTTCTATGTCATCTCTTGAACAAGATCGGGTCCAAGTAGCTTGCTTTCTCCAAATTCATCCCAACAGGTTGGAGTTCTACATCGCTTTCCATACAAAGCTTCATATGGAGCCATCTAAATACTCGAGTGGAAGCTATTGTTGTATGACAACTAAACCAATTGGATATGATGATCTCAACCACCTTTGAATTCAAAAGAGCAGGCTATTAGCATATCTTCAAGCGTCTAAATAGTCCTTTAAGACTGGCCATCGGTTTGGGGGTGATAGGTCATGCTGAAACTTAATTCAGTACTCAAAGCATGTTGAAGGATCCTCCAGAATTTAGATGTGAACCTTGGATCATGGCCAGAGACAATTTAGAGTGGAACACCATGCAGTCTCACCACTTTATTCACATATATCTTTTCAATTTGTTCAAGAGAGAGGTATTCCTGAATAGCGATAAAATGGGTAGTCTTGGTGAGTCGGTCAACCACAACCCATATTGCATTATTTACCTTTGACATCTTCGGGAGACCTGTGACAAAGTCCATAGTAACATTTTCCCATTTCCACATGGGTATAGGCAATGGTTGCATCATACCTTTGGACTTTTTTCACTCAACTTTAACATGCTTACATACCAAGCACCTTGATATATATTCCATAATCTCCTTCTTCATGTTATCCCACCAGAAGTGTTCTCGGAGATCACGATACATCTTGGTATTCCAAGGATGGATAGAGAAAGTTGAGCTATGTGCATTATCCAATAGATCCTTCTTTATCCCGGGTGATGAAGGCACACAAAGCTGCGTTCCAAACTGAATCACACCATCATCTTCGATATGGAACTCTTGTAACTTGCCTTCCTTTACTACATTCACCCTCTTTTGTATCTCCACATCATCCCTTTGTGCTTACTTAATATTCTCCTAGATGGATAGTTGTGCAATCATTTGGGAACGGTAGGATGTATCCCCTGCCATTATGATTTCCAAATCCATTCTTTGAATATCCATGAATATAATGTCTTTCTCAATCTGCAGCATGGATAAAGTAGCAGGTTATTTTCTGCTTAGAGCATCAACTACCTTGTTCGCATTTCTAGGATGATAGTGAATAGAGCAATCGTAATCTTTGATTAGATCTAACCATCTCCTTTGATGCATGTTGAGCTCCTTTTGTGTGAATATATACTTTAGGCTCTTGTGGTCGGTGAATATGTCACACTTCTCACCATAAAGGTAGTGCCTCCAGATTTTCAAGGAAAAATTCACGACTGCCAGCTCTAGATCATGCGTCGGGTAGTTCTTCTCATGGATCTTCAACTATCGTGAGGCATAGGCTATCACATTATCATTTTGCATGAGTACACAACCCAAGACTTTCTTTGAAGCATCATAGTATATCACAAAACTTTCTCCATTTTTCGGTAGTGTGAGTACAGGTGTAGTGATCAGCCTTCTCTTTAGCTCCTTGAAGCTTCCCTCACATTCTTCCATCCATACATACTTTACCCCTTTCCTTGTTAACTTAGTTAGCGGGCTTGACAATCGTGAGAAGTTTCTCACAAAAGGTCGGTAGTACCCAGCTAATCTAAGAAAACTACAGATTTCTATGACACTAGAGGGCCTGGGCCATTCTTCAATCGCCTTTGTCTTTGAAGGATCCATAGAAATTCCCTCACTTGTGATCACATGTCCCAAGAACATGACCTGATTCATCCAAAAGTCACACTTTCTGAACATGGCATACAACTTCTCCTTTCTCAATGTCACCAACACAAGTCTTAGATGTTCTTCATGTTCCTCCTTTATCTTGGAGTAGATTAGAATATCATCGATAAACACTACCAAAAATTTGTCGAGGTAATGTCTAAAGACTCTATTCATCAAATCCATGAAGATTTCAGGGGCATTAGTAATTCCAAAGGGCATCACCAAAAACTCATAGTGCCCATACCTTGTACGGAAGGTAGTCTTCTGAATATCTTCCTTCTTCACCTTTACCTGATGATATCCAGAATGAAGATCCACCTTTGATAAGTACTAAGCTCCTCTTAACTGGTCGAACAAGTCATCAATCCTTGGGAGAGGATAATTTTTTTTATGGTGATCTTTTTGAGTTCTCGATAATCGATACACAGCCGCATGGTTCCATACTTCTTCTTCACAAAGAGCACTGGTGCACCCCAAGGTGATGCACTAGGGCGTATGAACCCTTTGTCCAGATGCTCTAGCAGCTGCTTCTTTAACTCCTCCAGTTCGATAGGAGCCATCCTATAGGGGCACTTTGAGATAGGAGTAGTTATGGTTATGACTTTAATTGAGAACTCTACCTCACGATCCGGGGGAATTCTGGGTAACTCTTCGGGAAATACATCGCCGTATTTCCCCATGATGGGAATTTCCTCAAGGTTGGAACTTTCCTTCGACTCAACCATTTGGGCGAGGTATGATTCTTTATAGGGAATCAACACCCACACCATTGAAGGATTTTTCAAAGGAGATTCATGATCTTCCTTGCATTTGTAGAGGAGCATGGGATGGTTCGAAATATTAAAAGATATTTCCTTTTCCTGATAGTTGATATGCGCTCTATATAACGAGAGCCAATCTATTCCCATTATAGCATCGAATTTTACCAAGGGAAGTATTACAAAATTTTTCAGAAGAATATTCCCACATATTCCAACAGGATAAGATTCAAACACTTGGGGTGCAATTATTTCACCACTTGGTGTTTTTACAGTTCTCTCTACTTCAATGTTTTAGGGCTTCGATTCTATAGTTCTAGCAAACTTGCAAGATATAAAGGAATGCGTAGAACCAGAATAAAATAAGACTTTTTCCATTCTTGAGTGAATAGAAAGTGTACCTTATATGAATTCATTATCATGCTACACATCCACAGTAGTGATGGCATAAGCATTCCCTTGTTCCATTGGCTTTGGGGGCTGCTGACACTAATTACCCTCGAGAACTCGAGGTTTAGTGCATTGGTTTGCATAGTGCCCTAGCCCCTTATAGTTGTAGCATTGAACCATGAGTGTTTCTCTCCTTTCATCGGCTAAATTCTCCTTCCTTTTCCTATATTTTCAACACTCTTGAACATGCTGCCCTTATTTCCCACAATTGAAGCATTTCCCCGTCCCTTTGAGGAAGTTCCCATGCTACAACTTCCCGCATTTTTGGCATGTGGGTCGTTGATTTTTCTTCCCACCTTTGTCACTAGACCCACCGTCTTGAAACTCCATCTTTCATTTCTTATCCCCATAGACATGGGAACATTCTCCAAACTCCATCTCCACTTTGAGAGCACACCGAACAACTTCTTCATAACTCCCAAAGTCTCGAATTGCAAGAGCCTTTTGAAGGTGTTGTTTTAATCCACTAAAGAATCTATCAATTTTGCTATCATTGTTGATAACAAAACCCAAAGCATACCTTACGAGCCTTGTGAAATTCGCTTTATAGGTTGTGACAGATTCTCCTTATTTTTTCTTGAGCTCTATGAATTATCTCTCTATCTTCGTGTGAAGAGTTCGTGAGAAATACTTATTAAGAAACATTATCTTAAAGTCTTCTCATTCCATCTCTTCAATTTCCTACCTTGGATTGGTGTTCTTAATCAAAGCCCACCATTGATCATATTCTCCATCAAGATGATAAACGGCTAGAGTAACCTTCTCCATATCAGAACAGTGAATCACAGAAAAGATCTTCTCCATGGATTTGACCCACTGTTCCGCAACTAGTGGATCGGAAGATCCAAAAAACGTCAGTGGTCGTTGCCGCATAAAACATTAAATAGCCAGTTTCTCCCTCTTTGGTAATGGAGGAAGTTCCCCATTATTATGGTTATTATTCATAACCTGAGATAATTGGGTAAGAATTTCCATGAATTTTTTAACTACACCTCCCAAATCATTAGGGACGTCATTCGGGCAATCATTTCATTGGCCCTCGTACAAGTTGTTGGCCTGATTTCTCCTGGTTCCCACCATTTTCTAAAATAGAAAAGGATAGAACAATACATAACTAAACAAGTCATTAATAAATTATTAATTCAAACAATTATAACAAAAACATAACATATGTGACCCCTAGGTAAATATTCTTGTGTGCATATTTTTACTTAGTCTCATGCTAGAGGTTTTCCCTAGGTTTCACTAATCCTAATTCAGAAATTAACTAAACCTTGCCTTTGATACCAACTATAGCGACCCGACCTTTTCTTACATTACTATTACATCATTTCAAAGATAAAAAACATAATAGTATTACACAAAGAGGATCCAAATGCTTAGTGTATTGGGAAAACTAGGACCACATATAACAAATACAACATCTAGCATAAACATTTATTTAATTTCTTCTTCTCTAGCTTCTTATTATCACTTTTCCTCTCCTTAGTACATGTAGCCACCTGAGGATATACATAAAAAGGGGTGAGATAGAATCCCAGTATGAGGGTAGATAAGAACAATATATCATGGGGTGAGCATAATCATAACATAGACAAAAGATCATGAACATGAGAGGAGGATAAATAAAAGACTTGAAATGTGGAAATGCATAAAAATAAAACATCATATCTTAGTGGTTAACTACCACACATACTTGTGAACCAATCTTGCATCTTGTTCACAAATCATTTCACATTTACTCATGAGATTCATCACTTTACCCAATGCATTGGAGAAATGTATAATTCTAGGCGCACTCGTCACTTTGAAACATTCATAATTGCGCTATATAATTCTGGGCGCACCTGTCACATCATAACATTATCATTATCATGATTGCCACATGGAACATAAATCAAAAGTGAACATATCTAAACCATGTTAAGGAATGGATTTCATCTCATAAGAATACATTCATATGCTTTGGGTTCCCCAAAGAAAGAGGGAACAACATACTTGATACAAGAGCCATCAACCATGAATGAGAGGTAAAAGTTGAGTTCTTAAGAGAAGAGTTATTTTGGAAAACATTTGGATTGACATAAACTTCATTAGAAAACATGCATATAACAGAAAAGGAAATAAATGATTAAAAAATGATCTTTAAGGAGTGACCATATCAAAAATGGAGTGAAAGAGGTAGAACCCAAAGGATGAAAGTTGGGTTCAAGAATTTCCCCTTACCTTGTACCCGAATACTTCCTTCTCTTTAATGTCCTGTATAATGACATTATATTCATTAATTAGAAATCCAAAACCATTTTTACGTTAATAGGGTTAATTCTTATTTTATTATGTCATATTATGTTTCTTTGGATGACTTATCGATTTTAAAAACATTGTTCGGGGATGTTCGTTTTTATGGGTTTTCTTGGGTGGTTCACTTGTATTCTTAAATTGAAGCTTGGGTAGAACATGAGTAAACATCCAGAAATGATATTACATGTAATTAACGATATTACAGGAGATTTAATGATCTTATAATGAATTATATTAGATCCATGTGGATGAATCAATATATAAGAATTAAATGATGGTTATTTGGGTCAATTTGGCGGTTTTTTTGGATCACAACGAACTTGTTTTAACTTATCACTTAGTAATATGTCCATATGTTATTTACAAAACATTAAATCGAATATAATACACATAACATATTCTAGTTCAACCATAAAAATGGTTCATGACCAGATCTGAAGGTAGAAATGGAAGAAGAAAGTATGTCATTCTTGAGGGTGATAAATTAACACCTCACAAAAAACATTCTCTTTAATAAAATAAAAGGAAGAGGGAAAGGGGGTTGGATAATATAATATCCCATTAGAATCATAAAATTACAGTATATGTATAATACTAGAGTTACAATACAATTTGGATGAATATCTGTTGGGATATATCAAGAAATAAACTTGAACTTGAAAGGAAATTAAAGGAGAAGAGGGAGGGAAATTACCTCTTGAATCCTTCTCTTGAGAACCTCCTTAAGGGCCTAAGCTTGGTCTTTTGATGAGATCAGAAGCTCTTGGAAGTGGGGGAGGGGATAGGGGCGGTGTTTGGGAAGTGTTTAGAGAAGTCTTGGAGCTTTATAGGTGTGAGGAAATGAGGGTGTGAAGGGTGACTTTTATAGTGGAGGGGAGAGGGGTTTCCTTAATATAAAATTCATTAGTTTATTATTTCCCCACAAGACAAGGAATAGTGAGTCTTTAACGACCAAGAATAGTAATTTTATAATTTAATCCTGAACCAAGTGGGCATACATCAGCAGAACATCCCACATGACCCTATAATTTGCTTATTTAGCTTATGTTGTAAATTACGGTATTTCACTATTCATCAAAAATTCAAGTATCTCAGAAATATCCCAAAAATTTACCCCAACCATTTTTTGACATGTAGAATCCAAAAATGAAGTCCATTTTTCAAAAATAATTTTCAAAATATTATTAATTTAATATTTAATTAAAATCATAATTTACTTAAAAAAACAGTTTTTGAGATTAAAATTGATTTTATAGTGCTTTCAAAAATTACGTAGGGACTTATAAAATTATCTAAAAACTATAATACATTGATTCAATAATTTATGAATACATTTTATGGAAATAAATATTCTTTTAAATTAATTAATTAATTATAATTAATTATTTATGACTTACAAAATACCAAAACGTTTACTAAGGTCAAATTGTCACTTTCTAAGATGTCTAAATTTTATTTTATTATTCATATGTAATTTTACTCTTATGTTTGATAATTTACTGTTCATAAGGGTCATATTAATATTCATAAGGGTATGTTACTATTCCTAAGGGTACGCTACTATTCACCAAAAATTATTTTTGTTTCATTAGACTCCAAAAATCGTCTTGAACACAACCGTGTGTGTCAGGTTTTCAAAATTCCAAACATAGGAGTGACAAACTTATGTTTAAAATAACTTATCACTTATTAGTTCATTATTTTGTGTTTTTATGACATAAATATAAGAAGGGAATTTTCTATTGAAAAACATTGGGTCGTTACATGAGCACTTCATATCACCCGCAGATGAATGATCAGTATGAGCAGACCATCCAAACTCTTGAGGATATGTTGCGGGTGTGTGATTTTTATTTTTGGGGTTCATGGGAAAGGAACCTACAATAGGATAATTTTTTATATAATAATAACTATAATTTCTCAACCATTATAGCCTCATTTTAGGTATTATACTAGTGGTTGCGCCAATCACTGTCGTGTCGGGCGGAGGTAGTTGAGCGTTCTTTGGTTGGACTGAGACTCATCAAGGAGACAAACGAGACAGTAAAGATGATTTAGAAATATATAGTGATAGATTTTTTCCACTTTATGGAAACCATTTTCACCATCCATTAGAGTTTTAGGTTTGTGATTAAGTGTTTCTCTGGGTATTAATTCAGTTAATATGACATTGCTTGGGAAAGCATGGAAAGTTGACACCACATTATGTCAAGTAATTTCATGTTGAGGGTCATCTTGAGAAGGTAAACTACTATTTTTAGAAACCCGAATGGTATACCTCGATTCATGATGTCGCCCAACTAAAGAGATACGATTCAGGCCCATATCATATGTTAGAGTGGGAATATTTGGAGTTAGAGCCTAATGTCAGCATGGTGGACCATCCTATTTATATCATGGATGTTCATATCAAAATTCTCTAAGGTAAGGTGATCCCATTAGTCTGTGTGATCAGGAATCATGGTGGTGATAGCCATGAGACATGGGAGCGAGAAGGTTGGGGGAGGTACTAGCAGCCTCACCTGCTTTCTTCTAACGAGCCTGAAGACTTTCTGGAAGTAGAATATAGCATGGTGGGGATTTGTTTAATTACCATAGGGTCACTAGTATACCGAATTTTGATTTTTATTTATCCTTTTGTGAATTCATAGTGTTAATGGTAGTTTAGGGTCGTAATCAAGAGTTTTTTGGGAGACAGACAAGGGTACACAATTTTTTTAAACTGTGTAGCAACCGTGTGAAGGGTGCCTTAGTTTTTGAAATTGTGGTTTCAAATAGTTGGAGCATGGTTTTTCAAACCATATGACACCCCAGATAAAACATTGTGGATTATTTTGGGTGAATAGTGGAACCTGCATGGTTGGAACATGGTTTGCCTAACTGTGTGGCCAAACCATGTGACCATATCCAGGTTATCAAAAAGTGTGAATTTACCCTTTTTCCTTATTTATTTTTTATGTTTTGGGGGTTATTTATATTCCCCCATGTATACAGATCCACCTCCTTGGTTTTGGATCTCAACCTCTTATTACCTGGTGGATTCCCTCTTGTATTCTTAGTGGTTGGGCTTGAGGAAAGTTGATTTCTTCTTCATTTCTTCTTCTTTTCCCTTCCTTGAGCATTATTATTCCTTTTTTTTGGAGTTGTGGATTCCTCGGGTGGTTTTGGGTGAATTTAGGATTTTTATTGGGGTTTTGGTTTTATTTTTTGTGTCTTAGGTGTATGAAGCATGTTCTACCTCTTCCGAGTGGTTTTTATCAAGGGCGATGATCTTTGGACCAAATTTGAGCTTAGTGTCTCTATTTATGTGTGGTTTCCATTTAATACCTTAAAATTATGAATCTCCTTCAGTTTTTTTATTAAATTTACATAAAAATGATTTATTCCTGGTGTTTATTTCATTTTTATTTGTTTAATTGTTTTTTATTGAAATTTGGGTGATTAAAGTGGGGTATTCCAAATGGTTTTGGCTTGTATGCCCACCAAGTGTTTGATAAAATGTATTAAAGATTTTTTTGATTTTAAAAGGATTTATAAACTATTTTTAGAAATAGATTTTCCATGGGAAATATATTTTGATAAATTTGGAACATTTTTATATGAAATATCTTGTATTATGGCTCGTTTGATATGGGTACTTATTTTTTATTTTGTTGGTATAGAGTAGCATGCGGGTTAAACGGGGTGTGAGCAGACATTTTGTTCGAGGGACCACGTGATCCTTCAGAATGAGGAATGTGTGAGCTACCATTTCCTTTCAAGGGACCAAGTGATCCTTTGGGTACGAATACCACGTGAGCTTCCATGTTGGTTTTTGAGATACCATGTGAACTCTTGGATTTGGGCCTAAGGAAGGTCGTGATAGCTTCTGTTGCTTATATAACATACTTGTTTACTCACTCATGATAGACCTAATGGTTAGATCCCCTAGGTTCACATTACTCATTCTAGATTGGTTTATGTTCTTTATGTATTGGTTTAGTTCTACTTGATGCGATGATATGTATTATTACCATTTGTTTATTTTCCATTCATATGGTTATATGATGTTGATTATTATACTCAACTTATTTATTCCTTCTTGGTTATGTTGAGAATGGTGCAGATTGTGGATTTTTAAATTATTTTATCCATGTTTTCAAAGTGTTTTTGGAAAATCATGTTTTGTTTCAAAAATTAAATCCAAATGGATTTTTAATTTTTCTTTGGAAATGGTATACTCTCATATTGGTTTAATTTTGAAAATGTTTTCAAAATAGCTTATTATTTTAAATGGATAAAATAATTAAATAGATTCATGGTGGTATACTTATGTCATGTCTGACTTACACCCTACTAGGTCCCTTTTGTAAATTTGAATATTTCCTTTATATGAAATAGTTAAAGACAAGGGAACCAGATACCAAAGTGGATCCTCTTGATTACCGGTTTCCAATGCTTTTTGGTGGAAATGTGGTCTCTTAGGGATAGACTCATTCAGAGTTTTTTTGGTATTTTTTACCTGTTGGTTTATACTTGATCATTTTCTATCATTGTACCCTATTATGAGTTAAGTTTTTTGAGATACCAAGTATGTTCATAGTTATGGAATGTTTGTACTTTGATGTATGTTGTTATTCATGGTATCTCCATAACTTATGTTGTTCAATATGATGATATCAGTGTGTCCATCCTATTTTATGGATAGATCATACCTATTTACCGGTAGTGAGACTATTCCCAACTTTTATTTGGTTGTTCTTGGTGCTTGTCGCCAGCCCATGGCGATATGGAACGTGCTTTGGGTCGAGTCATGCACCGACCCAGATGGCAGGCTAGGTCAACACGAGTTTGTTTGTTACATTAGTGAAAATCATGAAAACCCATAAAATAATTACCTTTATCACATTATTCATTGATATTATTAAACAAATTATTTTCACATTAAAAACACACTCTTTTTCTCTCAAATTAAACTTTTAAAACCCATAGCAAGCATAGATAAAACATATAGGGAACTTAGGGAATCTTTTTCATATCACTATTACATTAGGAGTAACCCTCATGGTTACACATGGAATAACCATAATAGTTATATATGGAATAAATATCATAGTATATTTCCATAATCTCTTAGAAGAAACCTAATTGGTTAATTATTCCCCATATTTAGAATAATTGTCACAGTATATTCCCATAATCTCTTTGGGGAAACATAATAAATTAACTTTGTCCCTTTACCCAATACAGTAGAGATCTATAATGGGATCACCCATTATTTTTTATAATGGAACCATATATCTATATAAAAAATTCCCAATAATCATAACATAATAATAATATATGAAATATTATGATCCAAAAAATATTCCTTGCACCCATAAAAAACATTTTTAGATATTGTTATATCCTTTTACGTTAAACCCAATTTTTAAAACTAAAATTCCCATAAAAAATGTATTGAGGGTATTTATTTTAATAAAACACATAATATTGGAAATTAATCCAAACTTAATGTAATGGTTATGATGGTGGGAAAATCCGTTGTAGCTATATACGTTGAAATGGAACATTACTTTTGTCTTATTTAAAGAGAGTCAAAACATTCCATAAAAATATTCTTTTTGAAAACCTCTGAAATAAATATAAAATGTAATTTATAAATTACTTATTTTCTGATAAATATATAAATAAAATAATCTTATAAATAAAAAAGAGTTTTAAGTGAGACTTTAAAAAAATAAAAAATAAAATCTATTAACATGAGTCTGAATCGTCATGTAAGACATTTATCATTCTGAATGATAAACTTAGGGAAATTATTTAATTTGTTAAGAAAAATTTTTCCATTTACAATTCCTTTATTTTATCACTTACCAAGATATATTTAAGTATTTAATTAATTATATTCACACTGGAGTTTTTGATGATATTGGTTTCATAAGTACAAAATGGATTTGGTAAGTTGATTATGGTCGAAGAGGTAATTATTCCATCATATACATAATAATAATAATTATATGACTATAATTTTTATAAATTCATTATAATTTTAAAACCAATCATTAAATATGGTTATTAAAAATAAACTATATTTCAATCAGGGAGATAGTAGATCATATGTACGCATGAGTAACATTTCCATTTTTCAATGATCATTATGGAAAGAAGGTAAGTATCATTTTATCTTTAAATAATTATAATCACATAATAAATATCATATTATTTATTTAATTATAATTATATATATCATCAATTTCATGTGGTGATGAAAAACAAATCTCAACGCATCGTGGAGGTGGTAGTCTAAATGTACGAAAGAATGACGTTATCATTTTCTAGTGTATGGAAGGATAAGAAAATATCAGTTATATTATATTTAAATAATGATAAATCTTTTATTAATATCATATATATATATATATATATAAATTAAATATATCATTATAACTATCTATTATAAATGCTGAAGGAAAATGAATTACATCATCTCATGAGGCGGTAGTTCGTCATACACAAGAACAATGAATTAATTTCTCATTTGATGAAGGTTGGAGATGGATATAGGTTATACCATTAAAATAATAACTTCTCAATATATTTTATACTATGATGTTATTATATCATCATGGTTAATTAATTTTTTATGGAGGTGGAAGAAAAAAACTAAACTAAAACATGTGGTTAATAACTATATTGGATAGTCTTCTTTTCTTGATACCTTAAACCATATAAGGTTGATATTATTCATAAATATAGACCTATATAATTAGTTTATGGATTATAGTAAGGGATTTGGTTATGTATTTTCCAAACAAAATTGGATTTTAAGTGTTAATAAATGGGAATAAGTGGTGCTCTTTTATAAGAGAGGGGACGGGCGCTTTCAAAATTTCTTAAGATAATAAATTAATATAAATTAATTGTGATGAAAAAATGAATATAAATTGATAATATTTGTATATAATATGATTATGAGTATAAATCCTATAATAAATGAAAATTTGGACAATTTTGGATCAAATTTTACCCTTCTCTTTTGTTTTTAACCACCTATTAACCTTTTTCACACATACCGTGAGAACAAGGTTTTTTTAATTTTTTAGTGTCACGATAGTTAATATAAATAAAAAATATGCCCATAAATATACCATTATTGATATTTTAAGACATATAATAATAAATTTAACAAATATAAATCATTTTATAATTTTATATCATTTAATAAAATATTATTTTTATAAAATATTAATAATGTCAATTTGTGAACTTTTCAATTACTTGGATTTTTAAAACATAAATAAGACCAATGAATTTTAATATAATATATTTCCATATCACTAAATTTTATATTCATCTAAAAAAATTGAACACATTAAATCTTTCAAATTATATTACTTTAAATATTTTTAATATCTTTTATTCTATTTTCCCATTAATTGACAAATTATTGCATCATTATATAAGCATTTAAGTTAATTATTTCATCACTAAAAAATTAATATTATGAATATAAATCATTTATATTTAAAAATAATATTTATAAAATAACATTACCCTTGGCTATCACCATGTTAAAAATATAATAGTTGTTAAAAAAAAGAGTGACATTTTTTACTTTTCATTACATAAAATATTATAAGGGTTATAATCAAATCTGAATGGAAAAAAACCATGTAATATATTATACCTTTTGATGATTATGGAAGATATATATTCATAAAATAAAATTAATTCACGTTTTAGGTTCATTCATTAGTCCTTATCTTTTTATTTTTAACCTTAATTACCAAATTTACTATTTATCTTGGTAACAAAAATTACCAAGGTTACAATTCATATTGACCAAAAATAAAAGGGTGATATTTAAAAAAAATTAACCCAATGATTCAAAAATATGGAATCAAATTTTCAAAATTCATAACACATAATTGGAATAGTTTAATTTAAAACTAACCCAAAAAATTTAATGTGAAATAGCTTTTTTGGAAAAAATGCTCTTTTAAGTATATAATATTTTTATACTAAATTCTAGTCTAAAATTTATTTCAAAAACCATAATTATATTATTTTAGATACAAATTAACTAATGAAATTTTCATATTAATCCAAAGTATAATTTTACTTTATAAATAGAATAAAATAAAATACATTTTTTAATAAATATTAGTATTTTCACTATTCATTGAAAAATAAAACTTTTTAGGAAATTCAAAAAACAATATTAAGATAATTTTTACATGATTAATTCAAAAAAGAAATTAATTTTTTCAAATTCAAATTCTATTAATTTAATTCTAAACTTTTAAATAAAATCACATAACAAAATATTTTAATAAAACTATTTCATTTTTTATTTAAACATTTATAATGAATATAAATATCTATCTCATGAATACTAATAAATATGAAAATGATTTATTCTATCATTAAATAGGTTGTTACATTCTTCCACGCTTTTATAAATTTTATCCACACAATTTTATTTTCTTATTAAACAAGTGGGGATACCTTTCTCTCATAACATTTTCAGACTCCCATGTTTCTTCTTTAACTATATGGTTTTTCTACAAACCATAACCAGGTCAATTACCTTGTTTCGAAATACTTTATCTCTATGGTTAAAAAACAAAATAGTTTGTTCCTCATAAGAAATTTTCTCTTCCAACTGAACTACTTCATGGATCAAAACATTAGATGAATCAGGCACGTACTTTCTTAACATTGAAACATGAAACAAATTGTGTACCTTTGATAAAATGAATGGAAAGGGTGCACGATAGAAAACTGATCAAACTTTCTCATGGACTTTATATAGTCTAATGAACCAAGGAATTAACTTCCCCTTTTTACAAAAATTCATAAAACATTTCTATGTAGATAATTTAATAAAAACATAATCACCTGTCCTGAAAGAAAGATCTTCTATTTGGTTATCCGTATAAAGTTTCCACATGCCCTGATCCATCCTTATATGTTGATGAATAATACTTAGCTTTTCAACCATTTCCTCTACCAAATCTATCCCAAACACCTTCTTTTCTCCTAATTCATCCCAAAAACTGGATTTCCAAACATCTTTCAATATAATTATATAGAAGGCGCCATATGTATACTATAATGAAAATTTTTATTATATGAAAACTCAATTAATGAAAGATAATGGCCCTAACTTCCATGTTAATAGATTGAAAAGGACGAATCATGTCCTACAAAGTAAGAATCATTCATTCAGACGATCCATCATATATAGGATGAAAATATGTACTAAAATTTAATTTAGTTCCCAATGAATTTTAAATTCCACTCTAAAATTTAAAAGTGAACCTTGGATCACAGTCATATACAATGGAGAGATGAACTCCAAGTAAGCTCACTATCTCTTTAAGATACAATTGAGAAATATGATATAAATATATAGTATCTTTAATGGGAAAAAAATTTATATACTCAGTTAATTGAACAAAAATAACCCAAATCACATTATTACCTCAAGATTTTTTTTGAAAATCCCATTATGAAATCCATGGATAAATTTTCCCATTTCCACTCTAGCACTGGATAAGGCTAAAGAATCCCCTTCAAAAATATTCAATCTATCTTAAATTATGTATAATTAAAACGTTTCATGGTAAAATTAGTAATATCTATTTTCATTACATCCCACCGGTAATACTTATGAAGGTCTCTATATATCTGATTACTTCCAAGATAAATAGAAAACGGGGGACTATGATCTTCACTCAAAAGTTCTCCCTTCAACTGGGAATCATAAGGAACACATAATCACTTTAAAAATCAAAAAACTTAATCATTATCAACAATAAATTCAAGAAAATTTCTCTTCTTAGATAATTCTAATTTTTCTTGTAACTCGTGATCTCCCATCTAATATTTCTTAATTCTATCTAAAAAATTTGATTGTGCAAAAACTTGAAGAAAAAAATAGAGTAAGTTCCTTTATCTAAACTTTATATGCCAAAATTAATCAAAACATTAATTAAATTTTCATGTTAAAAATGAAACATGGTTGATGCATAATTACTTTTCTAACTCAAAGCATCGTCTACTTTGTTTGATTTTCAAGGATGATTATTAATTTTTGCAGTCATAGTCCTTTATCAATTCCAACCATCTCCTCTATCTCATGTTCAACTCTTTCTCAGTGAATATATACTTAAAAATATTATGATAAATATATGTTTCTCACTTTTCCCCATATAAATTGTGACATCCCAAACCAATTTACACTCAAAGGTACCCCAAGATGTTGGTCCACTTGGCCTCAAGTGTGTCTCCCCGTATGCTAGAGGCTACTGACTAGCATCTAGGGCCTAAGGTGTGTTTTTTGGGAGACTATTACTATATGTAAAAGTGGGTCATGGTAGATATAGATATATAAAACCATTGGATAACAATATAAGAAGCATGATAATGAGTAAAAAACTAACAGCAGAAGATAAGGATAAACATCCATGAACAATCACCAACTCAAAAGATAAACTATATCATATAAAAAAGATGATGAGTAAATGTATCTACAAAAATGTAAAACAAGTATAAATGGAAGTAAGAAATATGGTACATTACATGTTATAAAAAAGGAAAAAAAGTGACCAAAAATTATCCAAGCATCTCGAGATCCATCTCAATCATCTACTACTAAGCTCCATCCTAATAATGCAATAAATTTAAGTTTTTAAGGTGGGATGCTTCCCCTAATCCATACCTATGATCATATAATCTTTCTGGGTACCAATGTATTTCTAAATAGGGTGTGAGATAAATCTCATTAGGCCACCACCAATGGCATCTATACAAATCTAGTTTTTTAATATAAATTGAATAGTGTGTTCCATATATAAATGTAAAGCAATTTTGAAATAATAACTCATACCTAATTTAGCATTATTTGGTAATTTATATAAACATGATATCATTTAATTAATTCATTTAGGTTTAGTCTATATAAGAAATTCATGTTAAAGTTTTAACAGCACTGAAATATGTCATAATAATAATGAAAGAGGATATGAGGTGAAACCAAGAATCCTTGAACTCAAGGGTCAGACAACACATAGTAGTAACTCATAAAGTCTCACAATAAAAGGTATGAGTGTAATCCAAGGGGATTTCCCAATTAATTCCACTATATAAGATTCTAAATAAGTCTATGGATATCCTCCATAGTATTCTTAGGCTAAGCATGACTGGGCCCAATTTGGTGAATCCATGGAGGTAAATTTTTGAAGATATCAAGCTAGATCCAATGTGTGTATCCAAGCCATCCAAATATCCATAGAGATAATAAGGGATCCTACGACATCATTTCAGGCATCAGCTAATAGAAATGTACCATATTTAGAGGAGAGTTTCTACATTTTCGACCATCTCCTTGAATCAGAATGGGATCCTCTGAGTGATCAAATAATTCCCTAAAGAATCTAAGGTTGGCTCAAGTATAACCACTTCTATAAAGATAAAAAGGTCCATATTCAATAGGAACCTTATACATAAATTATTATTCAATTTAGTCTATGTAATACTCATGCCAATAGATAATTCATTAGGTTCATTACATTTCCTTTCAACCTAAGTGACAAGGTCAATTAAGTACATGCAACCAAGTTCCATTAATTATATGAAAAGAGCCAAGTGATATTTATACATTCATACCTTTCATTTTTTAATTCACTAGGTTCATTACATTACCCTTCATCTAAGGTGGAAAGGTTAAATAGGAAATGAAACAAATATAAATTTAGTTATAATTAACTATTCTAAGTGATATCTATAAATATAATTTCCGATTAAAATTTTAAAGATTCATTTAATTATGCTGAAACTCTCACCTTAGAGTGTCAAGTGATATTCACACCCAAATTGTGTCAAAAAGAGAAACATGGCATAATTAAGGAATCACCATACTAGGGGTGTATAGTGTTTAGGTTAAAGACTCCAACGTCATGGCAACCATATATGAATAGGGCTCTTGAATACGAGCATGATGATCATAATATAGGCATATGAATTTTAAGAATCACTTTCTTGTGAAACCAATATGTTCACATCAATAGAAATAAATAAATGATGAAACTTTTAGATAAAAGTAATAGAACACCTAACTTGAGCCTATAACACTCTCCTCATCTAGTATCATCCCTTAGTTTGACCTAAATATGAAGAACATTGGGGTATGGGTAAATACCCTAAAAATAGGGCATATAATCCTACATCAAATTAGCATCATCAAGAGGAAGATAACTGATAAACTAAATCAAAGGTCTAAATAGATTACTGAGATGAATCCATTGAGATGATCAAAGGTTGAATTGGACTTTGGATGATGAGGTAATCCAAGAACCTAGGTTATGACAAGGTGGGATCTCCAATGTGAAGAAAGGGAGCCTATGATTCTATAAATAAAAAATAAGAAAGATGGGTAGGGTTAAATATAATTTTAAGGGTAATTCTCTTTTTACCAAAAAATTATTGGTTCTAACAGTTTGGATAAATGTTTTTTCAAACCATGTTTCAACCATGTGCACCTCACTCCCTTGATAGGGAACATTTATGATTTGGCCAAAGGGTTTGAGAAACTATCCATCAATTGTGATATTCATCTCTTCATAAAATTGCATACAATCCACACGGGCATGTAGACCTAAGTGTTTAGTTAGGGTAGACCATGTTCCTTACTTTTCCAACTGAAACACCCCTCATGATTAGGAGAACTCATATGGGATAGGATACACAATTTCTACTAACCATGTGGACCATTTATTTCTTCCACCAGCTGGATTTCTAGTCGTTGAAAAATCCTTGGACACCACTTAAACTTCCTTGGCCTCAATATCCATCCATAAATGGTCAAACATAAATAATTAGACCAAAATTTAAAGGAAATGTTGATTATTGAAAAACTAGGTTCTTATAATCTTCCCCACTTAAAGTAACTCATCCCCGAGTTCTCTTTTAAGGGTGGAGAATTTTCATCTGAGAAAAACTCAAGCCACTGGGCACATACAATGGCATCCCACTCCTAGGTATCATTCTATACACAGTTGTGATTCCGTACAACCCATACTAAAGGGATAGATTGACCTCAGAGAACCTCCATGCTCCAGTCAATGATGTGTATGGGATACTCCTCAAATGAAGCATCATCTTCCAACTCAACATCCTTAGGGTCAAAAGGATAATACATATTGGAATGATAAGGTAAAAGTTGTGAAATGAGGAAGATGGTGTGCATAGCATGGTACCTCTGAGGTAATAGAAACTGATAGGCTACTGACCCAACTCTATTAAAGATCTAAAATACCATGAAATAGAATAGTGATATCTCTCCTTTCCTCTATATTTGTCTATTCTATACCTATAAGAAAACATAATCCATGACCTCAAACTCTAGAGTTCGTCGATAGAAATCAGAATAATATTTTTTCTAGAGTGAGTGGTAGACATGCACTTTCTAATCAAATACACTTGCTTCGAATTATCTTGCATGAGACGATGACCTAGTATCAATGCCTCTCCTAACTCTAACTAGAACAAGGGTGAATAAAATAGCCTACCATATAAGGCCTCATACTAATCCATCTAAATCATCTCCTAATAGGTTTTCTTGTCAGAGAACTTTTCCAGAGAGATATTATTCTCCCAAAAACTATAGAAAAAAGGATTCATGCTTGAATCATGTCCTGTAACACCTATGTCATCTATTCTAATTAGACATCAGTCTATGGGTGAAAAAATATGCTCAGGACAACCTGTGTACCCACAGATCTCTATAACCTCTTCCATAACCTTGATGCGAAAAAACCATCCCTATATGAAGTGATAGTATAAGGGACCCCATGTAGACTTATAATCTCATTGAAATTTTTTCGTCCCATATCATCAATTGAGAAAGTATCTTAGATAGGAAGGAAATTGGCAACATTTTTTAGTCGATCCATGACTACCCAAACCACATCTCTACCTTGAGATGGTCGTAGTAAGAAAAAAAAAATCCATTGAAACATATTCCCATTTCCAATATGGGATGGGTAATGGTTGTAACAATCTAGTGAGTTACTGGTTCTCTACCTTCACCAGCTGATAGGTGGAACACCTAGTGATAAAAACTTCTATATAATGCTACATCTCTGGCCACCAGTACTGGGGACACATATCATGATACATCTTGGAGATGACTATATGAACATCTTAATGAGAAGTGTGGTACTCTCTAATAAATTCCTCTCTCATATATGTAGAAACCTAGACACTCCTATGTATACATAGGATGTCATCACTATCAATATACCTATCCATAGGTAGGTCCTCGCCTCATATTATCTCCTAGAGAACCATCCCCTTAGGATTTGAAAACATACTTATCTTCACCCTATCTAAAATGGAAGATGTAGCCATAAAGCTTGTAAGAAAAGTCCACTCATGACTCTCATGAAACTCTAGATACAGCTCAAAAAATAGGGCCATCAATTTCCATTCATCACTAGATCCCTGCATGACTTGTGCCTGAGTTTTATAGCTCAGCACATCAATAACCACATTTCCCTTTCTAGTCCTATAAGCAATATCAAAGTCATAATACTGAAGGTTTTTGACCCATCTTCATTTTGTAAGATTCATTTCATGCTATATAAAGATATATTTGACGTTCTTATGGTTATTATACACCAAAAAGCACTCTCCCATCAGATAGTGTCCCTAACAATATAGGACATGGACCACTGGTTCTAGCTCAGGGTCGTGTGTTGGGAAATTACACCCGTGAGGTATCAACTGGAAAGACCTGTATTCAACGAATCTATCCTCTACATTATAACTCCACCCAGTTCAATTCCCAATGTATCACAAAACACCATATAGAGTCTTTAAGGATCTGGAATAATTAGAATTGGTGTCGAAGTAAGAATCCCTTTAAATTACTAAAAGGATTTAACTCATGCTTCAGATCATAATAACTTTACACCCTTCTTAGTGAGAAAATTAATAGGTACAGGAATGTGTGAGAAGTCTTGTATAAAACACATGTAGTATCCAACCATCCATAAGAAAATTTTTATATCAAATGTGTTCTTGGGATTCTCTCAGGAAACCATAACACTCACCTTCTCTAGTTTAATAGATACTCCTATTTCTAAGATGATATGACCCAATAAGTTAATTTTGTCTTTCCATAAGTGGAACTTAGAAAGAATAACATAAATCTGTAGCTCCCTCATTGTATTAATAGTAATCTCAAAATGTTTAGCATGTTCTCTATGAGTATGAGAATACACAATATTTCATCCACAAAAACCACAGAAAAAGAATCCAGATGGGGAGGAAAACCCTATTCATTGAGGCCATGAAAACGTTAGGCATGTTTATAAGACTAAATAGAATAATGAGATAATCATATAAATTGTACAAACTTTATAAAGTCGTACATGGTATATCTAAAGCCTTGACTCACACATGATAATACCCCAATCTTAGGTAAATATTCTAGAACACCCTAGATCCTCAAAGTTGATAAAAGAGATCATCTATTTGAGGTAGTGGATTCTAGTTCTTAACTATAAACTGGTTCAATCATTGGTAATCCATGCATAAATGGAGGGTTCTATCTTCCTTCTTATAGAAAATCTTGGGTGAACCCCAAGAAGAAGTGTTGAATCAAATAAAATCTTTAGAATCTTGGTCTTGAAACTTTCTCTTGAGCTCTTGAAACTCAGTAGGCGTCATCATGTATGGAGTAATGGACATTAGATCTACTCTTGAAATAAGATAAATTGAAACTCTACCTATCTCTTAAGAGTTAATCCATAAAAATTCATCTTGAAAGATGTACTTGAAATGATCTTCTATGGGAGGAAAATTTGTTTGATGTATTCCCTGCTCCTCCATAAAAAGACTAGAAAGTTGGGTTGTCACTTCACCTATCCCATGATTCTCTTACCATCCTAGAAATTCCATACACCCTTGTGAATATAGTTTTCTCCCTCTAGTGATGTAAATGACACCCTATAGTGATAATAGTCCACATAGTCATGATATAAAACAAAATAATCCATTCTGATAATGAAATTGAAAACTATCATCTCGGGTATAAAGAGATACCATAAGAGGGTATAAATTCCCACCTCAAGGAAGAAGTCTTTTCATTGGTGTATACCATCTAATTGCACACCCAATGGTGTGTTTAGGGTTATCACACCACATAAGTAATGAATTTTCAACCTGAGACTTTATACATTTTATAAGGAGATAAAGGAGTGAGATTCACCTATATCAAACAAAGTAGATACAATAGTAGAGGCTACTAGAATAATACCTTATATAGTCGATGGTCCGACATTTTGGTCCTCAGGTATCGAATGAAAATCACGCAATTGGCTTAATCCATGGCCCTATGCTACAACTTGACTACACTGATAAAGTTTGTTCTTCTTTCACTTATAATCATAAGTTTGGATACCATGACCAAAAAATCCTCCTCAAACTATTTTTCTAGTGCTACTCCAACTCCCAACCTAACACAACATAATAGATCCTAACCCTGATGAAGGAGCAGGTTTGGATAATCTTCCAATAGAAATAGGTTAAATTTTCCAGAAAAATCTCTAAATATGACCAATAGAGCCAAAATCATGGCACTCAAGGGGGTATCTATCACACTAAGTATTCAGATGCCCTTTTCATCCATACAGATGTCATATAACAGAGCTATCTGTGTGTATTCTCTAGCCCCCACTACTCCAATGAGAAACCTCAATTCTATGTTTCCTACTATCGGAAGAACTATTTCCCTTCCTCGACACTGAACCTCGGTCCCTAGTACTATAGTATTCTCTCATGTTTTTATCAGTGATAATATCTTAATTAATGATCTCTGAAAGGGTATATAGGTGAAATAAATTCACCTATGATCAGATGGAATACCTGATCCCATCCTTGAAACATCATTCTCAGGATATATCATAATTATCTTGATGTGGTGTGAAGAATTAAAACTCAGTAAAACACGCTAAATAATCTATGATGGAAATAGCACTCGAATCCAGGTGCATGAACTATCTAGATCAGTCATATCTCATTGTATGAGGGAAAAATTAATCATAAAAGGTAGACCATAAGTTTTCCCAAACTATTCCCTGAGGATGACCATCCTAATTAATCACATACCACCATCATTTGATGGAATCACAAATCATGTAGGTGGAAATTTTGACCCTCCTCTCTATAGGAATCTCTATATGCTCTAAGATAGAAATAATGTCCTCCAAACAAGACTCATTAGCCAGAGGACTATCATCCCCCAAGAAGATGGGAGGATTCCACTACTAGAACTCATGTTTCATATCAGACATAGCTGGTGCAGTTCATGGAGCACATTTATTAGAATTCATCAGTTGTAAAAAACTCTCATTAAGTTTAGTATCAGTTCCCAATTCAATAATAACAGCTGGTTCCACAAGTGGAACTATTGGAGGAATCACTAGTGGCTTAGGGCCAACCACCTCTGAAGCATGATTTTCTCCACCCTCTTGGTGCAACACTAGAGGACGTCTTGGTGAAAAAGCTCTAAAAATACCAATAAGACTCCTTATAGAATATTTGAAATATAAAAATCAAATAATATGTAAAAGGGATAACTACCCAAAGTATACTACCACAACTACCTGCTTAGAACACCATGGTATTGGTTGGTGTTCAAATTGATTTACAGGGGTTATAGTGGGTGAAGGGTCAATTACACATTGCCTCTTCATTTACTTTTATAAGAAAACATTTATATTTTATGATTTTGTTTTCTTATATATATATATATATAAATGTTAGACTAAATGGGTTGTCATTCCCAGATAATAAAGTCACATACACTTTATAACTGAAAGTGACACCCACATAATTTTAATTTTCTCCCATACAATTTGATTTCAGAATGTAATGGGTAAAATAAAATGGCTCAACATAGTAAATAACCCCTTTCAATTCATGAGGGGCCATACACATTATTAATTGAAACTGGTAGTCACTCAATCACATCTAAATCCCAACTCATGTAACTAAACATATATAGATGACATGGATAGAAACAATCTATTTAAGATTCCACGATCAATATACTTAAGAACAAACTAGTTAAATTGTTTTTGAAACTTTAAATAACCAATTACCTTACCCTGTAGAAGATGTTAGTAGCACAGTAATATATAAAAACCATAGATTAATCAATAATAATAGGAAACAAAATAAATGCAAGAAATAAAAATGAACTAATATAGAATGGAATATGAGTTCTACATGCCTATAATGATGCATGTAACAGTGCACATTATAGTAACAGGATAAGGTAAAACATCCATAAATCATATGAAATACCAAAATTTATGTGCATCACCCAATGGTGAAAGTATGTCAACTGTAATACGATAAATATAGAACAACATTTTCTTATTCCAAAGAAACTTGGTATTTACCCTAAACATGGGTTAGCTACTCCCAGAAACGGCTTATGACCAAGTTCCAACCATATTATTAATATTCTATCTAAATCAAAAAAAATAAGACAAAAGAAAATAAAATTCCTCTCTAATACCACTTTGTGAAATCCCGACCTAGTTTCCACTCAAAGGTTCCCCAAGCTGATGGGCCACATGGCCTCAAGTGTGCCTCCTCATATGCCAAAAGTTACTGAGTAGCAGCAAGGGCCTAGGGTGCATATTTTGGGATATTGTTTCCACATATCATAGTGGATCAAAGAATATATAGATATATAAAATATTTTGATAACAATAGTGGAAGCATGATAATGAGTAAACAAAAATGGAAGCATAAGATAAGGATAAACATCTATCAATAATAATAAACTCAAAATCTAAACTATATCATATAAAAAAACATGATGATGTTAAGTCTCTATAAATCTCAAAAATAGTAATACATGCTGGTAGGAGATATAGTACAATACATTTTGTACATAATAATAAAAACAGACTAAAAACTATCCAAGCATCCTAGAGCTCATGCTCGGTCATCTACTACCAAAATTCATACTAAGCATGAAAGCATGTAAGGTTTCCAAGGAAATACACTTTTCTTTATCCATACCTATGATCATATAACTTTTACTGGTACCAATGGAAACTTGGATAGGGTGTGAAATAAATCTCAGTAATCCACTACCAATGACATCTATAAAAATACATTATGTGGACATAAAATAATTCATGTGTAGGTATATATAAATGTAAAGAAATACCGAAATAATAAGTCATACCCTCTTCATCTTTAGCGGGTAATGTCTCTAAATGTGATATCATTTAATTAATTCATTTAGGTTCATTTTATATATGTAATTCATTTGAAAGTATCAATAACACTAAAATAGATCATATTAAAGCTCAAGTAATATCCATGGTGAAACTAAGGAATACTTGACCTCAGGGGTTGGCCAACTCATAGTAGTAACTCATGCAGTCTAGAAATAAAAGTTATAAGTGTAATAAAAGGGGATCACCTAATTCATTCCACTGTAAAATATTCTAACTGAGTCCATGGTGCTCATGCATAGTAAAATCAAGTTGAGCATCACTAGACCTAGTGTGGTGAATCCATGGCATTGCATGTTTTAATACATCAAGATAGATCCAAGAAGTGTATCCAAGGCATTATAATATCTAGAGAGAGTTTGATGGATACTATAGTATCATTTTGGGAATCCTAAAATCGACAAGGACCATGTTCCATGGTGGGTTTGTCTCTCGGAAATGGTCTACTTGAATCAGAATAGAGTCCTCGGAGTCCTCAAGTCATTCCCTTAAGAATCCATGCCTGGAAAAAGTCTAACCGCTCTTATAAAGATAAAAAGGTCCATATAAAATAGGCACCTTGTACATAATGCATTATTCAATTTAAGTCGTTTAATACTCATTCCAATAGATAAATAATTAGTTTCACTCCATTTCCTTTCAACCAAAGTGACATGGTCAATTAAGGAAATACAACCAAGTTCCATTAGTTAAAAGAAAAGGGCCAAGTTATATCTATAAATACATACTTTTAATTTGTTAATTATTTAGGTTCATTCCATTACCCTTCATCTAAGGTTACAAGGTCAAATAGAACATGAAACCAATGTCAATTTAGTTATAATTAACTAGTCCAAATGAAATATATAAATATACTTTCCATTTAACAATTTAATGATTTATTTAATTATGTTGAAACACTTACCTGAGAGGGTCAAGTGATAATCACACTCGAATGATGTCAAAAAGGGAAATAAGGCATAATTAATGAATTACTCTACTATGGTTGAACGATGTTGAGGTCACAACCTCCAACGACATGTAGATCATGTATGAATACGGTTCTAGAATAGAAATATAGTTATGAAAATAAAAGAATTTGGATTTTAAGAAGCACCACTAGAATTAGTTTGCACACATCAACAGAAGTTTATAAACAAAAAATGTTTTAGGTAAAATTCGTTGAACACCTACCTCAAGAATATATAACTCTTCTCATCTAGTATCATCTGTTATTTTGGCCTATATCATAATAAAACTGAATAATGGATCAATACCCTAAAAATAGGTCATATGATCCTACATTGAAATAGCATCATTAAGAGGAATAAAAATAAAAAATGGATCCAAATGATTAAATATATTATTGAGAGGAATCCAATGAGATGATCAGAGGTCAAATTGAACTTCATATGGAGATACAATCCAAGAACCTAGGTTATGTAAAGGTGGGATCTCCAACTTGAAGAAAGGGGGCCTCTACCACTGGAAATAGAAAATAAGAAAGAGGGGTAACATTAAATAGAAATTCAAGGTAAAAATGGTCTTTTACCCAAAAAATACTGGGTTACACAGTTTGGATGCAAATTTTTCTAAATTTTTCACCAACCATGCACACCTCACTACCTTAATAGGGAACCTAAATGGTTTGAGAAACCATGAGCCAACCATTTTATTCAGTTCTACTAAGAAATACAGACAATCTACATGGGTGTCTAGCCCTGGGCGTAAGGTTAGGGCAAACCATACACCCTGCTTTTCCCTATGAAATACTCCTCACAATTAGAATAAACTCTATAGGCTAGGCTATATGGTTTCCACTAACCATGTGTCTCAATTATTTCTTCCACCGACCAAAGTTTTGGGCTCCGAACAAGCCCTAGACAACCCCCCCCCCCCCCCAACTTATATGACCTCATTTGGAATCCATAAAAGGTCCAAGATAAATAATTAGACTGAAATTTAAAGGATCTTTACCTCATAGAGAAACTGGGTTATGATTTCTCCAAATTTTTAAATCCAAAACCACAATAGTTAACTCCAGATTATGTGTAGGATAATGTAACCCGTGAGGTTTTAGTTACCATGAATCATAAGCAATTACCTTAGGATTATGCATCCAAGAATAGTCAAAACCCATCAAATAAGCATAATTATAAATTAAGTATTCACTATTTCTAGAGTTCTGGGCCAAAACTAGAGCGTTTACCAAACTTTTTTTAATTCATGAAAATAGTCATTTGTTCTTTTTTCAGGTGAATTTAACACCTTTTAAGTTAACTTAATCAGTGAATAAATAACCATGTAATGTTTTCAAAAAACTACTGGTAATAGCCTACTGACCTAATAAAACTATGAATCTTAGTAATATTTATAGGCCTTGTACATTCAACAACCACTTTATTTTTGGTGGGATCAATAGTTATTCCATCTTTATATACAATGTGTCCAAGGAATGAAATATTTTGTAAACAAAAATAATATTTAATAAAAAATTGTACAATTTATATTATTTTAGGGTTTGAATAACAATATTCATGTGATTTTCATGATCTCCATTACTTTAAAAAAATAAAGATATCATCAATAAAAACAACAACAAAATTATCCAAAAATTCATGGAATACTTTATTCATAAGATCCAAAAATACAATTGGGTAATTTTTTAACCTAAAGGGCACAACCAAAAACTCATAATTATTATATCTAGTTAAAAATGTTGTTTTTATAATTTAATCCACCTTCACTTTCAACTGATAGTACCTATTCTTTAGGTCAACCTTTTAAAAATGTTGAGCTCCCTAGAGATGATCAAACAAATTATCAATATGGGGCAATAGAAACTTATTCTTAATAGTAATGTGATTCAAATCTCTATAATTAATGAAAAAACTCATATAACAATCCTTCTTTTTAATAAAAAAAATATACGTAGAACATGGTGAAGTATTAGGATGACTGAATCAATTATCAATAAACTCCTATAATTGTTTTTCAATTCTAAAAGTTCTACTTGATCAATTTAATTAGGGGGTTATAAAATTGGATTTGCATAAAGAACTAATTTAATAGTAAATTAATCTCCCCAATTAGGTGTAACATCAAGAAAATCATCAGGAAAAAATACATGTATTTTTTTAGTACCATCACACCATTAATCTTAATAGTTCCTTTATTTTAAACAACATGTGAAATATAACCTTCATTTAATTCTCTTAACTATTTATAGGCTTCTTCATATGTTATCAAAGGTATGGGTTCATTCTGGTATACAAACTAAAACACTTTCTAAAAAACAACATATTTATCTCTAAAATCTATCTTAGTATGGTAAACCAAAAGTTAATCCATACCTATAAAAACATCAAACTCTACTAGGGAAAAGACAACAAGATTTTCAAGTAATGTCTTTCCACATACAATGATAGTAAGATTCTCAAAATTTCTTTTTGTCTTAATACTTCCCCATGTGTTTTTACTATATTTTCTAGCTTCATTTCTTGAGGTGGAATTTCCAATTTACCAGAATATTTCTCAAAAATAAAGGAATGTTTATATCATGAATCAAACAAGACATTATCATAATCTTAATAAACAATCAATATGCTTGATAACACATCTTTCGATGACCCAAAATCTATTTAAGTAGTTACAAAGGATTTCACCACAACATTCTACTTATAATATGGCTGCTTCCCATCATTCAGGTTCTTATTTAGACACCCATGTTCATAATTAACTATCTCATTATATTTAAATCACTTTACTACCTTTCTCTCAGAATTGGCCTTCCCATAATCATGATGTCTTTCATTGCAATTAAAATCCATATACCCAAAATTACCACATTTAATGAACTTACCAGACTTCATAAGTAATTCCTCGGTGTGAATTTTTCCACAATTCTCAATAACTGAAATAATAATTTTATTACCTTTATATTTATTTGATTCATTCTTCCCATTTTCCAGCCACATGGACCTCTTTTTCTACTAGTTTTTTATGTACACATGACCGTCATCAAACTCCATTTCTCCTTACTCATCAAATTGCATAAGTTTCTAATAAATTTTTAATTTATTGGAATCCAATTCAATATGATATATTGGATTAAATCATAAGTAAAATCGATAAATTTTTCTATCAAGATCATGAATAAAATGTGTTGTGTACCTTTCCAATCGGGTGAAATTTTCTTTGATTGTAGCCACTGAATCTTCTTACTTCTATTTCAATTACAATAATTTCTTTTCCATACTAATTTGAATCACCTTAGAAAAAATAACTATTAAGTAATATATTCTTAAATTCATCCCATTACATGGCATTAATCTCCTCTCTTTCCCTAATATTATTGACCATTTACCACCATTGGTCAACTTCAACTTTAAAAAAATAAGTATAATGACTTACCTTTTGATGATCTAAATATCCCATGACATAAAATATCATTTATAGGGATTTAATCCTTCCCTTCGATACCACTGGGTCAGAAGATCCACTGAATGATGGAGTTTGTGGCCTCGTAAATGTTTCCCACTATTGACATATTCTATTATGATAGATATGGTTATTCTATGGTATAGATACCACCTCCATTTATAGAATGTGTCAACTGATCCATTTTTGAAAAAAAAACTAAACTTTTATAATTTCAACCATTACAGGTTGCTGATTTGGAAGGATATCATCCCCTAATTCGTTCCTACATTAGCTTCCCTATCCCCTATGTGAAAACCTATTTTGAACATACATAGTTCAGAAAAATCAATGTGGTAATCTTAAAATTCTATATCATTTAAACTTTACCACTAAGTAAAATATTTTATGTTCGTTTTATTAACATTATCCTAACCTATAAATATATATAATCCTTACTATGATACCAATAATGATGATCCATCCTTAAACATTATTTAATCTAGAGTCTTTATACATGATTTTATTTCCATTCATTCCCATATATCTTTTGTGTTTATAGTTTTAGAGATTTAGTTCATAAATATTACATAATAATCTTACATATTTTGAAGAGGAAACTTATACTCCATATTTATTTTTCAATAATATAAAACCATTAAATTAAAACATGTTTTCATTTCATGAAAAATTCTCATAACTTTCAACTTGACTTCTTCTTTTACAAGACCCATCTTTAATCCATATGAAAAACATTTTAAAACATGGGATGAGTAAAAAATGATTAGTAAGGGACATAAAATAAATAAATATATTTTTCTGGTGAAAAACATAAAAACCCATAAAATATTTACCTTTATCACGTTATTATTTGAGCTTATAAAATAAATCATTTCAACATAAAAAAAACTTTTTTTCTCAAAGGAAACATTTAAAACCCATAAAAGTCGTAGATAAAACGCGTAGGAACTTGGGGATTCATTTTCATAAAACTCTTACATATGGAGTAACCCTCATGGCTCTACATGAAATAACCATCATGGTTATATTTGGAATAACCATCACAATATACTCCCATAATCTATTAAGTGAAACTGAATTAGTTAACAATGTCCCATTATCCAATGCATTGGAGATATATAACTGGATCACTAATTATTTTTTTATTATAGAACCACCCTTCCACATAAATGAATCCTAAGAAACATAACATAGTCATAATATATGAAATCTTATACTCCTAAAAATATTCATTGAACCTATAAGAAAACATTTTCAGATATTGATATATCCTTTTCCTTTAAAACCCATTTTTAAAAATAAAATTACCAAAAAAAACAGAAGGAGTTTTATTCTTTGAATAAAATATGGAATATTATAAAGTAATAAAAATATTAAATAATGGTTATGGTTGTTGAAAATTTCATTTTCACCGTATACATTAAAATAGAACATTCCTTTTATCTTTTGTAATGGAATTCAAAACATTCCATAAAAAAGTTTCCTTTTTAAATATTTGAAATAAAAAAAATCCTTTATAAATAAATTTTTTCTATTTCAATGCATTCATAAAATAATTTTATGGAATAAAAATAGTTTAATGGTAGACTTTAAAAAAATATTTTTTGAAAGAAATTACCTTACCATAAGTCTGAATTGTCATGTTTATTCTTTATATTCTTGAATAATAAACAAAGGTAAATTATTTACTTACTTAAGAACCTTTTTAAAGTTTATTATTATTTTTATTTTATCAATTACCATTATATATTTAATTATTTAATTAATTACATTCACATTGAATGTTTTGATGATATTCGTTTCATAAATCCAAAATTGATTTGGTAAGTTGACTATGATCAAAGAAATAATTATTAAATCATATATAGAATAATAATAATTACATAAATATCTTTTTTAAATATTAATAATACTTTCAAAAACCAATAATAAAACATGGTTATAAAAAATGAACTACTTTATAACCATGAAGACAGTAGGTCGAACGTACACATGAGTAACATTTTCATCTTTCAACGATCATTATAGAAATAATATAAGTATCATTTTATATTTTAATAATTATTATCATATAATAAATTTAATATTATGCCTTTAATTATGATTATATATATCATACATGTGATGTGGTGATGAAAAATTAATTGCATCTCTTTGTGGAGGTGGTAGTCCACGCGTATGCATGAACGACGTTATCAATTTCTAGTGTATGGAAAGGTAAGAAAATAAGTGTCATGTGATCTTTATAGAATTATAAATATGTGATTAATATAATATATATATATATAACATAAATCAATAATTATATCTATACTTGGGTGATGGTGATGGAAAATGAATTACATCAGTTCATGAGGCAGTAGTCCACCATACACACGAATGATGAATTCCTTTCTCATTTGATGGAGGTTAGAGATAGACATAGTTTATTCCATTAATATAATAAAATATAATTATATGGTGGATAATTATGTTATAATATCATCATGGTTAAGTAATATTTTAAGGATATGGAAGAATAAATAAAAATAAAACATGTGGGTAAAACTATATCTCTTCTTTGGAAAGTATCATTTTATTAATAGCTTAAGCCCTCTAAGGTTAGTGTTATTCCAAAAAAAGACATATATAATGAGGTTAGAAAATATATTAATGTATTTGGGTATGGATTTTTTGAACCAAATGGGTCTTTATATGTGAATAAATGAGAAGAAGTGGTTCCCTTTTATAAGAGAGGGGAGGGGCGCTTTTGAAATGTCCTAAAATATTAAATTAATGTAAATTAATTATCATTTCCATATAGATGAAAATTAATAATATTAAAATATATGATTATTAAGAGTCGAAATCATATAATAAAATAAAATTTTTACAATTTTGGATCACATTTGTACCCTTATATTTTGGTTTTAACACCCCCTATTAACCATTTCCACACTTACCATGACAACAAGGTTTTTTACTCTTTGAGGGTCAATACAATTACTATAAATGGAAAAAGTCCCTTAAATGGAATATGGTAAATATTTTAAACCATATAAAAATAAATTTTCCGAATATGCAAATTTTAGTAATTTTATGTCATTTAATAAAATATTGTTTTTATAAAATAACAATAATGTCTATTTTAGAACTATTCATTTACTTTGAATTTTAAAACATCAAATCAACCAAGGAATTAGAATATAATCAATTAACATATCCTGAAAATATTATAATTATCTAAAAATAATTTTTATCACATTAAGTCTTTCAAATTATATTACTTGTATTATTTTTAATATCATTTATTTAATTTTTCCACTAATTGAATAACTACTACATCAATATTGTGTAAGCATTAAAGGTAATTATTTATTCACTAAAACTTAAAAATAAATTACCATGTTTAAGATAAATAATTTATATTTCAAAATAATATTTATAAATAAATATATCCTTTGGTTATCCCAATGTTAAAAATATTATATTTATTAAATAGAAAAAATGTAATTAAAAATAGTTTTTTAGAAAAATGTCATTTTTTAGTTTGAAATGTTTCATACTAAATTCAGGTATAAAATTAATTTAAAAAATTATATTATTTTAAATAAAAAGGAACTAATTAAATTTTAACACTAATCCAAAATATAATTTTACTTTAGAAATACATTAAAATAAAATACAGTTTTCAATAAAATCAGTATTTTGACAATTCATTAAAAAAATAAAAATATTAAAAAAAAATATAAAAAATCCCTATTAAGATAATTCTAACATAATTAATTCAAAAATAAAATTATTTTTTTCAACTTAAAATTCTATAATTTTAAAACTAAATTTTTAAATAAAACCATATGATAAAAGAGTTTAATAAAACTATTTCCTTTTTGTTTTAAAAATTTATAATGAATATAAATATATATCTCATGAATATATATAAATATAAAGATAATTTATTCTATCGTTACCTAGGTTACTACAGGTTATACAATAAAGGGACATTAAATTATTAAATTAATATAATCCTTTTAGCTCACCCACGACTGCACTCTATCGAAGCGTCTGACATCGAAAAAACTTATGTCACGCATAGGGAAAACCTCATATTATGAATTTAATGGTAGTATTGTCTTTATGATATAATAAAACATTTAGAATTTATTTTTTTATTTCTAAAAAACTATGTTCATGTGATATATTATATTAATTATTTTTAATTAATATATCAATATCGAACCTCCACAGATCCTAGAACTCTACATAAATTCCACATCTTACTTAGAAAATATTATATGAAATGTTATAGAGGGTCAAAAAAGAGTTTCAAAGTCACTAAAAAGTATAATAACTAAAACACTTAGAGAATAATTTTCATGAATAGTCCAAGGTAGAGGATTATTCTATCAATTTAATGTGTATCTTTAAAATTTAGTGAGGATGAGGAAAGAACATAATTCATCGAATGAAAATCACAATTATAAGAAATGATTAAAAATTAATGGAATGGGAAATATAATTAAATCCAGAGCCATGAATCTTCCTTCGGTCAACCCATATTAGGATTATCCCTTCATCTATACAACTCTCTTAAATGTAATATGGAAGTTGACTAGTTGAAACAAAATTGAAGAGAAAATAAGAACATGACAAACACTCCACCATTATGTGTAGTATATCACAACTATAGTGTGAATAAATCCACACAACGAGACAAAGGTATCAATGTAAATTGATAAGAACATAATAATAGAAGAATATTAGTTTTTATTTGCAAACTAGAGTGATTTATATAACTTATATGAGAAAAAAATTGTGAAGACAAGATAATAACCTAACAATAAAATTAAAAGAACATACAAAATCCTCCAAATTAATTAACCTCCACAACATTAAATATTAATTTTTTTATTTTTAGGTAAAAACCTAGTTTTATAGGACTGCCCAATTGATTGAAGTAGACAATGGTGGCTAGAAAGTTTGTGTAAAGTGGACTTTTCCACCCCAGACCCAAAATCAGTGCAACTTGTTTCCCTCAAATTAACATGCCAAAATGAGATTATAGATGGAGAATTTGGGTGGGTCATAGAGTAATTAAATTCTTTACAATATTTATTCTAATATATTGTAAATTTTTAACTTAATTATATTATTTATCTTAAAATTATGATGAAAATGACTGGATGTCATTTTGGGACAAAGAATCTGGACTATAATTTTATCTTCAAATTGGTCCACATAAATCACCTTTTAAAGATCATAATTAGCTAAAATATAGATAATTAAATATTTTTCATGTTTTATTCTATATATATAATAAATTTAATCTTCATTGGAATTATTTCATATACTCTACATGCATTACAACATACTAGTGTCCAGTTAACTTCACTCATAATTTTCTTGATTCAAGGACCAAAATGGTTGTCTTACCTAATGAATATATCATCACTCAAAAATTAAATAATATTCCCCATAACATGGGTAACATGATACTAAAATTTAATGTTCAAATTAAGACTATTATTTATTTCACTAGGTTCTGAAAATGTTATTGAGTATTAATTCTTTTTATGAAAACAAATTCCATACATGCTATGAAGTAAGGTTAAAGTTATAAAATGGAATAATACTAGTGATTATGGATAGTAAATAACATTACTATTAAATAATAGGAAATTAATATTAGCCTATTTTAATGGAAAATAACATCATCTTTGGCTGGTGGGAATGGATCTAATTTAACTTGAGGTTTAAGAGCATGATTAGGAGTGAAAAAATAGTCTAAAATTTAGGGTACATTTATTCATTTGATTTATGAATCCTAGGGGTAGAGGCTATAGACATAACAGGGATATGTACCTTAGGGGATTAATAATTTGGGAGTTTGGATTTTGGGTTTCGTCTATCTTTATTCTACCAAGAATACTCTTTTTATTCTGAGAAATGAGCTATCTATAATGTGAGGTATGATTCTTGTGGAATCGAACCTTGTATCGTCTTTATTTGATATGGATGTGTCTTATTCACTCGTATATTCTTAATTATTTCATGATTTTTTTATTTATATGAATTATATGCATGATTTTATAGCTACTGATATTCCCTTAGGGATGTGATTAGAGGGTATCTGGAGATCTCTATAGTGTTCTATAATGATTAGTGAATATTATCTTCTATATGAAATATTTATATTGGAGATCTATAAATTTGATTTGATACTTGGGAAGGATTTCATGACTCTTTATTGTTCACAAATTGTTTTTTATCATTGACGATTATATTTTATATATGTATATGGTGATAGTTATACCTATGTAAGTGAGCAGGATTTGTAGTCAAGTCACTCAAAACTTGACCATTGTAAGATGGAGGAAATCTCATCTCAACTCTCTAGAATTGTTTTGAGAGATGATTATATAAACTAGGAGGTATTTCCTATTATATTTTATCAGTTACAATATTTCATTCCTGAGTATTTCTTAGGATTTCCACCTGGTTATGAGATCAGGTTTTTGATTGATCTTTTTTCAGGTGTGGAGCCCATATCCATTCCTCCATATAAGATGGATCTGGAAGAGATTAGAAGGCTTATATATATGATCTTGAGTTAAATGGATTTATTCACCTAATATTTTCCCAATTGGGTAATCTCATATTGTTCACTAATAATTCAGATATATTTTTATGGTTTATTAAGGATTATAGGATACTGAATGATGTGATGGTTAAGAACCAGTATAATATTCCTCGTATCGATGACCAGTTTTATCAATTTAGGGGATATAAGTTGTTATACAATATCTAATTATTGTTATGATATCATTATTTTAGGGTGAGGCCTTATGATATTCATTATACTATTTTAGAAGATGGTATGGCCTTTATAAGTATCTCATGAGGGCGTTCAGGATAACGAATGTGTCATAAGTGCTTATATAATTCATGAATTGGGTTTACCATCCATATATGGATTAATTCATGGTAATTTTTTTGAATATTTTTTAGAGTACACCTAGTCAAGGGAGGATCATTCTCTCATTTTAGAGATTTTTCTTAGTATATAGTGAGAGGAATGTATTTATTATAGGCCCTCAAAGTGTTTGTTTTAAATCTGTAAGTTATGCTTCATGGGGAACATGATATTTAATATTGGTATATTTTTAGTATCTAAGAAGATCAAGGATATGGTTTCTTGGGATAGGCCCAATGATTTTTTTTATATATTTAGTTTTATAGGATTAACATGTTATTAATATAATATTATTCGGGATTTCTCCTAATTAGAAGCAATGATGTAGAACTAACTAGAAATGGGACCAAGATTGGGTGGTTGAGTCTTGAGAAATATCCTTTTAGAAGATAAAATAGAGTTTAAAATCCACACCATTTCTGATCTTACTTGATATATTTAAGGATTAAAAGTTTATTATCATGCTTAATGAATCATACTTGGTGAAATTTTAATGCATTATGGGGGAGTATTCACTTATTAGTCTTAGAATTTGAGGGCTTCAAGAGTGGAACTACCTGATGTGTGATCTAGAGATGTCAATGGAAGTATAATCACTATGATGTATGTGTCACTAATATTAGAACCAAGGCCTGTTATTGTTTGAAATTGTAAATGGAGTCTAGTTTTTGTTTGGTTTCAATCCACATATGTTTGATCATTGATTTTATAAAACATGTATTTTTAGGGTGTATGTGGATTCAGTGTTAAAGGTGGAATTGTTTCCTCGTGATTTCCATTTTTTTTGGTCCAAATTTTAGAGGATGAAGAAATTTGTTTCACGAAAAGAAATTTTCATGAAAGGATGAGGGTCAATCGAAAACTTACATGCAAGTTATGTTTTAGGGTCATCATATAAAAATATAGAAAAAGGCATGAGCAGTGTGTAAAAGGTGAAATTACATGAAAGATGAGTTTGCACAACATAAGAAAGTTACACTCGGTGGAAGGCGCGCAAGACTCTTAAATGCCAAATATGATGTCAAAAAAATGTTTCATGCATGGTAGAATCTATTTTAGGAAATTTAATGCATATTCATAGGTGTATATAAATAGGAATCCACCCTATTCATTTGAAATAACTTTTTTTAAAGAAGATCCGGTGTCTTTGCTACGTGAATGAGTTGTGCACAGAGTGTTCCTCGTGTCTATTAATACCAAGTGAAACTCATGAACTAGTTTTTTGAAAGATAAATTATTCATGAAAGTTATATTGAAAGATAAATCCAAATGTTGCATGAGAGTATAAGTGTTGCGTGCAAGTGCTTGATTTGCACGACTAGCAGGTTTTGATTCTCCAGTTTGTTTGATTAGTTATATCAAGTGCATAAACTCATGTTTAAGGTGTAAAAAGAGTCTCATACTAGTCAGCAACAAAGACTTAAATGTAAATCTAGTATGGTGACCTTCAAGTTATTAAAATTATTAAGACCTCTCCCAAAGATATAGGCTAGGGTAGTAGACATAAGTGTTATGAGGGAGGTAGTGTGTTATACCGAAAATATTTTAAAGGAAGTGTGCCTATCAAAGAGTGACTATTTTTGAACATATGTATTACCAAACTAGTGATGATTAGTGGATTTTTTTATAACTGACACATTGTTAGTGTATGCTCTTTGGACTATCCCTTAGTGGGGAAGTAAGTAAAATAGTTGTGTTGTATTTCTATATGTGAATGTTTAATTACTTTAAGATTCTTTCAGAAAGGTATAACAAGTTTATACCAACATCAGAACAAGATATTTTGTTTTAGAAGAAAAATTTGACACCCTGATTCACCCCTCCCCTATAGGGTGCTCTAGGGTCCTGCAAGTGGTATCAGAAGAAACAGGTTATGGGAGTTAAATCTGTCTAATATTATTTTCATGTAGAATTAAATGAATGTTAGGGGATTATACCTATTTGATGGAATAAACTTCTAGATTTGGAAGAATAGGATGAGATCTCATCTGAGATCCCTTGGGATGGAAGTTCAATTTTCCAAAACTCAAGTGATTCAGGTCATTGATTCTATTATTATTTTTATGACTGAAATAGATAGGAAAATTCTTCATGTGGATGTCAAATAGCAAAATACTCTTACTAAAACACTTTATGATCAGATATATCTAAAGGTTATAAGTTTCACGATAGCCAAATCTATGTGGTAGAAACTAGAAAATATTTATGAAGGCGATAACAAAGTAAAAGAGGCTAAACTTTAAGAGTTTCACAATCGATTTCATGGTCTAAAAATGAAATAAAATGAAAATAATGATAGCTTATTTAATTACGTAAATAAAGTTTTTAGAGATATTTTAGTACTTGGGGAAGAAATTAAGGGTATTGAAGTTGTGAAGAAAATTCTGAGAAGGCTCCCACCTATTGGTAATCCAAAAGTGTGATCCCTTGATAAAAGAGATCTATCTAATATTTTTCTTGATGATCTGCTAAGAAGTGTAGTGGCTTATGAAATGAGAGTCATACTAGAAGATTCAACTACTCTAGTAAGAAATTAAATGGCATTCAAAATTCATGGAAAAACTTGATATTTCTAGAGTTAGTGATTATTAAGAAGAAGAAATAATTTCTCTATTTTATAAGAAATTAAATACAGGAAAAGGGTTATTTGATGGAAAATTTTATTTAGCTTGTTTTTTATGTGGAAGAGTTGGGCACATTACCTCTCGGTGCTCAAGGAAGTTTGATGATGAAGAAAGTGAAGCAGGAATCATGAAAAATCCTTATAAAAGGTTCCCCTAAAAGGGATACCCAAAATTTGGAAATAAATTATAGAGAAATTTATATTTTTTTTAATAAAGAACAAGATGGTAAGGACTTTTTTGGAGGATGTAGAATCAGAGTTTAAATCTAAAACCCAAGTATCCATGATGAATATAGTGGAAAAGGTATAACCTTAAAAAGATAATGATAATTATTTTATTGGTGTTTTTGATATCAAGGTAGATACTGAGGGTTCTCTTAATAAGATTGACATTCAAAGAAAGATAAATAGAAAAATGTGGTCCATTATGGAAGAGTCATCAAAGTATGTTGATTGACATAAAGCAGAAATAGATCAAATGGAAGTAAGGGTGGAAGAACATTTGACAACTCTTGAAATCTTAGAATAAGTTGTGGAATTTCATCACAGGATTGATTAAAAAACAAAATTAATCAATGAACATACAATCATACTAGAGGAGAAGGCTAATTTATTTGAGGTACTTGAAGAAGAAGTTGTTAATCTAAGGGGTAAACTATAAACTAAATCAAAATAAATAGAAACTGATAATTAATTATAGTTTGGAAGATTCTCATATTTATAGCTATTAAAAAAAGAATACTATGGTTATTAAGGAGTAGATAAGTCCTTTATTAATTATAGATCCACAAGTATGGGTAAAATTGGAATTTTCTGTGATGTAGAAGCATCAGAGGATGAAAACAAGATGAGTTGAAATAAAGGGAAGAAGAAATTTTCACATATCACAAAGGTGCTTGATGTTCCAACGAACCAAATTAAAAATAATCCTCAAGTATCTATAAATAATCTATAGTCAAATAGAATTAAAAAAAGGGTGCATTTGTTGGAATGTAAGTAAAAACATTTTTCCTATATTAAGTGTTAATTATGTGGTTTTTTGGGCCAAAACATGTCTTACTGTAAAGATTAAAGGAGCTATCTGAATGGGGAAGGGCTTATAATTCAAAAAAAGATAATGAGATCATATGCCTCATCATACAGAAGAAATATTTTTTTTTGTATATTGATTTCACTATTATAACTATATTAAAAAATATATTCATTGTAGGCAGAGGAATGGTGGAAACAACACCTATAGAACTCGAAGAAAAGTCAATACCCATGAACCAAGAAGAGTTACTCTTGAAAAGAAGTTTTCTCCTATGGAATAAGAATATGAGTATGATGGACCCATGCGTGTTAAAAATAGTTTGTAAAGGACATATTTAGCCTCCACTCAGTCAAGTATCTCATTGAAGGAAAATAAGAATATCGAGAAATACAATATTATATAAATTTCTCTCAATGATATAAATAATAGTAACACTTAGATTCATGACAGTTGATTCTCATCTCACGTGACAGAAAATTAAGATCTATTGAAGAATATTAATAAAAGGTTTGATAGAATAGTGATATTTGATAATGATGGTTCTTTAAATATAAAATCAAGTGGAAGTATAGAAATGGAAAATAGTGAGCTAAGGAAAATAGAAGTTCTCTATGTAGACGTTTTTCATTACAATCTCCTGATTGTGAGTTAACTCTATGACTCAATAATTAGAGTGACATTTAATCAAAATGGGTTCACTATCAAAGGAAAGATAGATAATTCTCTCATGAAATTATGTAGAAAAGATGGAAATTTATACCAGGTTGATAGTAAAGAGAACATTTTTTACTTAAGAGTTGAAGAAGAAAATAATTTCTGGCACTGGAGGTTCAGTCACATTAATCAATAGAGAAAAGAATAGATATCTAAGTTTGAGATAGTTTTCGACATTACCAATTTTAATTTTGATCAATAAAATACATGTGATGCATTCATGCAAGGAAAATGGTTGGGAATTCATATCAGTTAAAGAAAAAAACGGATTTTAATCTTCCTGATTTTATCCACACCGACATATACGGTCTAATAAATGTGGTTGGAACTTATGGAGAGAGGTACTTCATTATTTTTATTGATTATTATAGTATAATGGATTGTGTAATAGTTATATAGAGGAAAAAACAAGTGCTTTATGGAATGAAAAGTTATCAATGAATAGATAAGAATTAAACTGGTTGCATAGTCAATATTCTACGATCTGACATTAGAAGAGAATACACATCTATTGAATTTGAAAATTATAACTAAAAAATAGAATAAATCATGAGGTGGATACAATGAGAACCCCACAAATAAAATTAATTTATTGAACACAGAAATAAATAGGTGACTAATATGGATAGAACTATGCTGATTTAGATTAATATTTATCATCATTACTTGAAAGAGGCTTCTCAAGTAGCGGTGTACACTCAGAATCAAACAGGGATTTTTATAGGAGAAACAAAGAAACCATTTGATTTATGGTCTATAATAAATCCTTATTTTAAGTATTTTTGTGTTTTTAGAAGTAAAAGTTTCATCCGAAGCAAATAAGTAAATCAAGACAAGTATGGAGATGTAGTAGATGAGAGAATATTCCTTTGATATTCAATGAAGATTAAAACCTACAAATGTTACAATAATCATCTTGTAAGAATTGTGGAAATTAGTGGTGTTAATATAATTAAGATAAAACCATAAATACCTCAAGGAATTAATATGATGATATTATAGAAGATAAAGAATAAAGTTGACAAGGGATAGATTCAAATGTAGAAATAGTATAAGGATTTCAAAAAAATTAGGTCTCACAAAATGAAGATGACTCAAAAGAAGAATTAAAAGAGGAAACCATGGCTAATAAAATTTCCTAAAAACCTCAAAGAAGAAATAGAATATCATAAATTAATCAATATAACATCATTAGGTATTGTAACACACCCATGTAGGTAAGGAAAATGAGGAATGAAACACATTTTTCCTTCCTATAAATTGTTGAACCAACCTCTTCTGAATAATTTTTGAATAGTGAATCATGGGTAAATGTTGTGAATGAAGAATGGATTAGATTAACAAGAACTGGACATTGGATCTTGTTAATTGACCCAAAAAACATACTGTGATTGGAACAAATTGTATATTAAAAAAATTATAAGCATGAACATGTCATTAGAAAAAATTCATGCTTGGTGTGTTAAGGATATGCATAGATTGAAGGCATTGATGTTTAAGAAATATTTTCTCCATTATCTTGAATGGAATAAATCAGGATCTTCCTTTCTATATAAAATTCAATAGGATATAAATTTTATCAGAATGATGTCAAAATTTCATTCATAAATGGATTTCTTGAATAAGAATTCTACATTGAACAACCAGTGATATTTATGAGTGGAAATAATGAAGTAAAGGTTTTTAGATTAAAGAAGGATCTCTGTGGTCTAAACTAATAACCCTGAGAATTTTATTCCTGACAGGATTATTATATGAAGAATCATCAATTAAAAAGATTAGGTGTCAATCATAATCTCTATGTGAATAATTCACACGAAGATCAATTTATGGTTCTCATATATGTGGATGATATTATATTTGGAAGAATCATGAAAAGATTAGTGGAAGAATTTCGTAATCACATGAAATATGAATTTGAAATGTCTAGGATTGGTAAACTCGCATAATTTTTGGGGCTGAAGGTGGTTCAAAAGAAGGATTATACCTTCATTTCTCAGGAAAAATATGCAAGAGATCTTGTGAAGAAATTCAATATGCATGACATTACACCAATGTCAAATTCAATTGTAGTTAGGATAAAACTTAGGAATAACAAGGGTTAGACATCTATGAATCCCAAGATGTATAGGAAAATCATTGGAAGCTTATTATACTTGACTGCAACATGGCTAGATATTGTCTTTACACCTTTATTAGAGGCCATTTTTCAAAATAATCCAAAAGAAAGATCATTTGGCACCGGTTAAATGAATCATGATGTATAATCAAGGTACACTCAATTTTGGATTATACTTTACAGTAAGAAGAGATAATTAATTATCAGCATTTTTTTATGCTGATTAAGATGGATAAGTGGTGGATAAAAATTCCACAAGTGGAAATAATTTCATCACAGTCAATAAATGTGTGGGGTGGTTAATCAAGAAGCACAAAATCACTTCTCTTATTATGGTTGAAGCAGATTATATCTCTTCTAAAAAGGATTCAACTCGTCTATTTTGGATAAATCAACAACTAACTGATATAGTTGATGAGTTTAAATAGATTACGGTGATTCATTATGACAACAATATAGTGTTCGGTCTTACGAAGAATCTAGTTTGTCACTCTCATACAAAATAGATTGAGATCAGATATCATTCCATCAAGGAAAAAAGTTTAACAAGGTGTGATTAAAATAGAGAATTTTAGAACTAATGAACAAGTGGATGGAATTCTGACTAATCCATTTCCATCATGCATATTTGAGAAACATCGATTTAACCTCATTGTTCATCCACCACCCAGTGGATGAGGAGGTTATGGATAGTCCCCTCACCCCTTTTTGTGTTAACTGTTTTAATGTGTTTGTGGAAGTGATGTAGGTTTATGGGGGATATATGATCCAGGGGGAGTTTTTTTTATCTCTATATGTACAAATACATGATATTTGGGTTTATTGAAAAGGGTGGATAATGGATAAATTCAATGTTTTAAAGTTTTTATTATTACAGGATTTTGAAAAATCATGAAATGATTCTGTGTCATGATAAGAATTAGGTGTTATGAGGGAAATAGTATGAAATGCTTCTATGACACAATGATAATTAAGTGTTATGAAGAAACGATTCCTTTTTATCAGATCTTATTTTGGACATCTTTAAGCACTCCAAAACATGAGATCCAAATTCATGCTTTCCCTCTCGTTTCCTACACTGATCTTCGTTCACATATACTTAGAGTGTTTGATGATTTTTCTCTAGTGTTTCAAGTTTTTGTTCAAGGCTAGCACTTTATTGAACTTTTCTAGTATATTTCCAACCAACCCAAAGGGGGGATTGTTAGAACCAAGTCATTTTATAGCTGGAAGCTATAAATGGATTCTATTTTGTTTTTTTGTTAATCCAAACTAGGTTGATCAAGGAGTTTCCATAACAAGTGTTTCTAGGGTTTATATGGCTTCATTGTTGAAGGTGGAATTGTTTCCCAGTGTTCGCCAAATTTTTGTGTCCAAAATTTGGAGGATGGAGAAATTAGTTTTAGATAAAGTAATTTGTGTGTAAGGATGATGGTGAATTGAAAACTTGCATGAATATGATGTTTTAGGACCATCACATCAAAATACAGAAAAGGTATGAGTTGTGTACAAAAGGTGAAATTGCATGAAAGAAGATTTTGCATGACACAGAAAATTTTCACTCCATAGAATGAGTGAAAGAATCATAAGTTCCAAATACAACACCAAAAAATATTTGTGTAAACTAGGGATGGGGAACAAGGAACTTTTGTGTAGGTTCATCCATGTCTAATTAGTATTCCACCCCCTTAATTTGAAGCAACATTTTTTAATAAAGATATGGTGTCTCTTCTGCATGAAATAGTTGCACACAGAAGAGTTATGCATTGTAAAACCTGCATATAGATTATTTATTATGTCTAGTAAGACCAAGTAAAACTCAATTGAAACACAAGATCTTGTTTTACGAAAGATAAGTGTTGTATGAAATTTATCATGTGTGATAAATCTAAATTTTTTTCATTAGTATAGGTGTTGTGCATAAGTGATTGACTTATGTGACTAACAAGTTTTGATTATCCATTTTTTTTCAATTATTTCAAGTGAATCAACTCAGTTTTATGGTTCAAGAAGAGTCTCGTGATATTTAGGGAAAAATACTTAAATGCCAATCTAGTGAAGTGACCATTAAGTGGTTAAAATGAGTAATACATCTCCCAAAGTTGTGGGTTATGGGTATTTGATGGAAAATTTTCAAGGGAGGAAGTGTGTTATCCCTAAAATACTGTAAAGAAAATGTTTCTGGAATAGAGTGACTATGTCTTAACTTTTATATTCCACAACTAGTTAAGATTAGTGTATTTTGGTATGACCAACACATTTTCATCATATGATCCTTCCCTAAAACTTTTTTTTTCTCTCTGTATGTGAATGTTTAATTACTTTACAATTCTATCAGACAATTTTAACAAGTTCCTACCAAAGTGCTAACAATATCCTTTGTTTTAAAAGAAAATTTTGATACCTTGATTCACCTATCCACTATCAAGGTTCTCTAGGGTCCTAGAACTTTGGGTAGAGTGAGATATTTTTGTTATATACCAACCATAAGATCTGAAAGTGTATATTCTTATAGAGGGGATTAAGGCTTCACTAGTGCAAAAAAAAAATTAACACGTCAGTGTTTTCATGACGGTTCTATATAACTAACGTGCAAATCTAGAAAAATTGGTTTATCATGTTGGTTATAAAATAGCCGATGTGATAAACTGACGAGAATCTATTTTTTACTTCGGTTATAAAATAACTGATATAAAAACACTAATATTAGATTTATCATGTCGGTTATTTTATAACTGACGTGAAAGATCGAATCTAGGCACTTTATCATGTCGGTTATTTTATAACCGACGAGTTAAAATGTCATTTATCATGTCAGTTATAAAATAACTGATGTGATAAAGGATTTTCTATGTTGGTTATGAAATAATCGATATTATAAACATAAAAAAAATTATCAAGTCAGTTATTAAATAACCTATGTGATAAATATTTTAAATGATTTATTGTGCCCCGTATTCTGTCATTCTGTTTTCTTTGATCGGGCGACCTGTGACTGGCCTCTCTCATGCAGAAAACCTAGAAAGGATTATTCAAAGTCATGCCCTCAAACCTTGTTTTTTCAACATCATTCATCATATTTATTATCACCAGATATATCAGGTTGACTTTCAACACTCAAGTAAGCCTCACACACCTCGGTTTCAATTTTTATTATTCACGATGCCTTAAACTTGTGTTTTGATATTTTATTTTTCTATCTTTATTCTTGCTATTATGGTAAGTTTCATAGTGTTCTTTTATACCATGCTAAATTATTTTCTTGTAAAATAAACCATGGGAGTGATATCATGCAAGTTATATGATTTTTTTTTGCTACCATGTGTGTTCTATCATGTGTGTGTACGTGTAATTTCATGTGTGTGTGGGGTGGGGTGTCCAGGGGTGGGGGTTGTCTAGGGGGTGGGGGCCTATCCAAGGGGGTGGTGGTGTCTATGGGGTGTACAAGGGAGTGGGAGGGTGGTGTCTAGGGAGGTGAGAGGGCTTTACAAGGGGGTAAGGGGTGTCCAGAGGGGTGGGGGTGGTGTCAAGGGGGGTGAGGGGCTGTCCAAGGAGTCGGGGTGTTTAGGGGGTGGGGGTGTCCGGGGGATGGGGGCTATCCAGGGGTTTGGGGGATGTCCATGGGGTGGGGTTTCTTGGCGGGTAGGGGGTTTTCCATGGGGTGGGGGTGTCTAGGGATGAGTGGATGTCCATGGGGGTGGGGGTGTCCATCGGGTGTCCAAGGGGTGGGGGTGGTGTCCAGGGGGTGAGGGGTCTTTCCAAGGGCGTAGGGGGTGTCTAGCGGGTGGGGTGTCCAGTGGGTGATGGGGTTGTCCAAGGGGTTAGGGGTGTCCAAGGGGTTGGGGTGGTGTCTAGGGGGTGAGGGGGTTATCCAAGGAGGTAAGGGTGTCCAGGTGGTGGGGGTTTCCTGGTGGTGGGGCTATCTAGGGGGTTGGAGGTTGTCCATGGGGGTGGGGGTGTCTAGGGGGTTTCTAGGGGGTGGGGGTGTCTAGGGGGTGGGGGGTTGTCCAGGGGTGGGGGTGTCTAAAGGGGTGGGGGTGTCCAGGGGGTGTGGGTGTCCAGGGGTGTCTAAGGGGGTGGGGGTGGTGTCTAGAAGGGTGAGGGGTTGTCCAAGGGGGTAAGGGTGTCCAGGGGGTGGTGGTGGTGTCCAGGGGGTGAGGGGTTGTCCCTGTGGGTGGGCGGTGTCTAGGGGGAGGGGTGTCTAGGGGGTGGGGGTTGTCTCGGGTGGGGGGGGGTGCTTTCCAAGGGGGTGGAGGTGCCTAGGGTGTGTTCAAGGGGGTGGGGTCGTATCCAGGGGTGAGGGGGGATTTTCAAGGGGTAGGGGTGTCTAGGGGTAGGGGTGGTGTCCAGGGGTGAGGGGGTTGTCCACGGGGGTAGGGGTGCCCAGGGGAGTGGGGGTGTCCGGGGGGGGGCTATCTAGGGGTTGGGAGGATGTCCATGGGGTGGGGGTGTCCAGGGGGTGGGGGTGTACCGGGGGTGGGGGGTTTTCCAGGGGGTGGGGTGTCTAGGGGGGGTGGGGGGGGCTATCCAATGGGGGTGGGGGTGTCTAAGGGGTGTCCAAGGGGGTGGGGATGGTGTCCAGGGGGTGAGGGGGCTATCTAAGGGGGGTAGGGGATTCCAAGGGGTGTGGGGGTGGTTTCCAGGGGTTAGTGGGATATCCAAGGAGGTAGGGTGGTTTGGGGGGTGGGGGTGGTGTCCTGTGGGAGGGGGTGTTCAAGGGGTTAGGGGGGTGTCCAGGGGTGGGGTGTCTAGGGGGTTGAGGTTGTCTAGGGGGTGGGGGCTGTCCAAGGGGGTGGTGGTGTCCAAGGGGTGTCAAGGGGATGGGGGTGGTGTCCAGAGGGTGAGGGTGAATTATAAGGGGGTAGGGGGTGTCTAGGGGGTGGTGGTGGTGTCCAGGGGGGTAAGGGGGTTGTCCAAGGGGGTAGGGGTGTCCAAGAGGGGTGGGGGTGTCTGAGGGGGTGGGGGATGTCCAGGGGGGATGGGGGGTTTCCATGGGGGGGTGTCTAGTGGTGGGGGATTTCCTAGGGGGTGGGGTGTCCAAGGGGGTGGGGGTGGTGTCCAGGGGGTGAGGGTGCTGTCCAAGGGGTAGGGGTGTCCAGGGGGTGGGGGTTGTCCAAGGGGGTAGGGGGTGTCTGAGGGGGGTGGGGGTGTCTAGGGGGTGGGTTCTATCCAAGGGGGTAGGGTTTGGACAGCCCCCCCTGGACACCCTTGACCCCCTTGGATAGCCCCCTCAACCCTTAGACACCACCCCCCTCCCACCCCCTTGGACACCCCCACCACCTTAGACACCCCCCCCCCCCTGGACAGTCCCCCCTGGACACCCCCCACAGCCTGGACAACCCCCCCCCCCCTTGGACACCCCCCCCCCCCCCACCACCACCACCACCCCATGGACAGCCCCCACAACCTAGACACCCCCTCCACCACCCCTTGAACAGCCCCCACCCCCTAGACACCACCCCCCCCCCCCTCCCATGGACACCCCCTTAGACATCCCCCACCCCACCCCCTAGAAACCCCCCACTCCCCTGGACACCCCACCCCCATGGATATCCCCCAAAC